>CM057349.1:224345468-225727825 GCA_030015575.1 Agapanthus africanus
AGTCATTTGTCTTCATGCTTAACCCTAACCATTCCATTTAACCATGATTTATTCTCTACGCTTGACCATGGTTGCCACATGATAAGTATTCAATTTATTTTCTATTTTGAATTAACTTATCATAACTTTTTCTTCTTCTTCTTCTTCATCTTCAAGATGAAGAACCTTGCTCCATCAATGGCAACTCTTGAAAATGAGTGAGAAATCCAATTCTAAAGTGAACCCACTTCCTATTTCTTCATCCTCTACCTCTTGCCAAGTAGTAGAGTGTGTTTTCTTCACAAGTTTCATGACTTGGTGAAGTGGGAGCTTGATCTTGTGATGCCTCGACGTAGATCATCTTCGGCACGAAGCCGACGACCTTGCCCGCCCATTTCTTCGATGAAGCCGACGCTAGAGCCCAGGATTTCATTTGGACAGCGGAGAGGACTTCATCACGGAGCCGTGGAGGTGGAGGACCGGATCTACAAAGGTTGTATTTCCGTACTCTTAGTTAAAGTTGTTAACTAGTTGCTTTGTCGCCTAAACTTCTAGCCAACGATCCGTATTAGGGTTTCTTGGCACCCGTAAAGTTTGAAATTGGCATGGTTGATGCCTTGTGAGACCTCATTAGTGTGCCTAGGAACCCTACAGTGTTATCAGAGCCTAGCTAGAGCCTTAGGCGATGCGTAGACGAAATTTGAAACCCGAACGAACCCGAAACCCTAAACCAAACATGCTCTCTGGACTTTTTCTAAAATCTGGGTTTTTTCCACATTAAAAATGCTTAAAAAATTCAGCAGGGAATTATAAGAATTACGGTGCAAAATTTGACTCGTGAACAGTACAAAGAGCGGCGGAACCGCGGCAGAAGCATGCCTTCTGCGGCGGTTCCGCGGCCAATGGATGACATCATCATCCCCTGTTTGCACCGTAACTCCTATTATATTATGCTGGATTTTCTGGGAATTTTTAATATTTATTCAAGAGTTGAATTTTCTGGGGTTGTTTTGGGGATTCGATGATTCGATTGGATTATCAGACTTTGTCTTTGTGGCTTTCCGGATAATTTTTGAATATGTTAAAAAGTTCGACCGGATATAAATACCCAATTTTTCCCCTGCCGGAAAATTTCCAAGTGTTGGATTTTTCCGTGGTTTAAAGACGTTCTAAGTAGTGCAAGTAACGCGATGGACCCTCTAGAAGACAACAAACCTTAACTCGATTATGTGACCGTCTTGAACTGCCCTTTGAACCTTCGGGTTTGGGGCAGTACGGCGTGCCACATGTGAGGCGTTGGCTTGACCCTTCTACGGCTGGACCTTTGATACTGAGGCACGAACTAAATGTTTTTTGGCTTGTTTCATGTGTTGAGCTGTATCGGGAAAACTTGGGTGTTTGAATGTTCGATCGGAAAGTTTAACATTTTCTAATTATCTGGAATGGGATACAATAATTGGAATTCACAAAAAGTTATGAGATAACTAAATGAATGTTATAAACATAGCAGTTTAGTCTCACTTGATCGGTTGCCACGGAATTTTGATGTGATCAAAAGTCTGTCGCAATCACGTAGCGTACGCGGATACTCGCCGGATAAACTTAATAGACAGCCTCACTCCATAGCCCCGACCAAGTGACTGTAGGAGAACCTCGTCGCCGAAAGCATCCGTCCGGGTGCTCGCGGCAGCGGTGTTCCGCCTTGGTGCACTTTGTCGACGGTATCGGGGGTGCAGCCGTCTACTGAAGTTTGCGACGAGCATTTGATCAGGATGTCGGGAATCTTGTTGAATTGCCCGACTTGATATTGAAAAGTGTTTTCGATTTTGAGACTAAAATGCGGGGTTTATAATTGTTAGGCATGCGATATCTAAAGAATTCATTTGATTAGGCATGCGATGTCTATGGAGGTTGCGGATTCCAACTGTTGTAGTTTTACACTTTCTTTTCTGTGACCGTAAGTGTAATATGTGATATCGCCGTTTTCGTTGCTATATGTCAACGACAATTGGGATGCGCATATTTACTTACGTTGATGACATGTGATGTTATGTGTTGCTGGATATGTTATATTGGATCATCGTGTTTGAATAGCCGGGTTTTTTTTATGTGAGATGAGTGTTTTTCATTTTCATTCATGTAAAAACTTGTATGTAATATTCTTTTATTGGGGCACTTCCAGGTTGCGGAAGATGTCACCCTTTGTATATTATTTACTTTTCTGCACTAGGATAGACCCAAGGAGGGGAGCACAAGTAACCGGGTTCTGGAGTCCAGTGGGAGACCAACTCGAGGAGTCGAGTCCGGGTCTCCTAACTCTAGAATTGGTAGGGTTGCTTGCCGCTCTCGTAGGGGTCTAGGGGTGTGGGTTTGGCTATTCATCAGGACCGTGGAATCCGTGTTTTATACTGGCTCATATTGAAAACACGGACGTCCTAGTATATCCAATATTTCATATGTTTCTTCTGCTGCGATATCTGTGATGTGATCATGTGATGTTCTGTGATAGATACTGTATATAGTATATATGATATATTATATAGACGTTACTTATGTTTTACACCCGCGCTAGCCCTGCCCCGCTCTGCCGTTAGTTACCTAACCTAACGGTGCATGAGGGGACATCGAGGCGAATGCGGATGGCATAAGTGTACGTCGTATTTATCTGTGATGTTTAGGTAATTAAATGATGGGACTTCATTAATGTGATTAATGAAATAAAAGAAACCAAAGATGTTGTAGAATCGAATTTCAAAATAAAACAGGTAGCTACAGTTCTTGCTTTGCACAGCGGTATATACGATATATCCTGCACCTTATTCGATGAGGAAAGGACCGAGATCCCTTCACCGGGAATGACTCCTTTAGCAATAACTGGCAGATGCTACACACTCGGTTTGTCTTTTGATTGCTTTTAAGAGTTTTTGCTTTGCACAGTGATATATATGATATATCCCGCACCTCATTCGACGAGGAAAGGACCGACGATCCCTTCACCGGGAGTGACTCCTTTAGCAAAACTAGAAAAGCCTCAAAAACACTCCAATTTCAAAATCATTTGATTCTACAACGATATCAAGTTCATTACGCAATAGGTTTTCAGAAAAACCTGTCGTAGCCCTCCGTCATTTCAGATAAGTCCTATTTAGTATTCGTGCTACGTTTGTTGACTTCCGTCAAGGCGTAGTGTGCGGTAGCTAACTAGTATTTATCTGCTTATGCATATGATGCAGATTGGATTAGGGTAGTCGTGCGGCCTTGTTGACCTCCATCAAGGGTCGTGCGGGTGGGTTTAATTCGATCAAGAAATGACGGGTTGAACTTCACTAGTAGCCTATGGTTTGTTGATCTCCGTCAAGGTCATAGGACGCTAGGGGCAAAATATTATCGGGAATTTCAAGTGTTGAAATTTGCAATGAGATTGCATACCTTCTATGAGATAGTTGGATCCCGATACCCGCTGCGAGTAAGAGTTACTCCTGGGAGAGTTTTACACATTACAATTAGCCGATCAAGTAGGTGTCTAGAAAGGTGTCAACGGGGTTACGCCTCTGGGAAAACGAGGTTTACATTAATTAGGTCCGTGCGAAAGCACGGGGCACCTCCCTCAAAGTACCGACACTGGCCTGGCTGAAAGATTGGCGAACTTGTAGTGTGTAATTAATCCCGGCTAGTCTTTCCTTTTAGGGTTTGAAGGAAGATTTGATAAAAAAGCAGTGGGAGCCATCCTGATTAGATAAAATAATAACCAATCTATTCTTGCTAGAGCGCACGCTGAGTGTTTTCTTCTCTCTCTCTCCAGATAGCGACCATATCACGCCTTAATCAAGATAATAATACGGAATATTGACCGAACCCGCTTGTTATACTGAGCTGGGGAACGTTGGTCCCGCTCCAACTTATAATTGTTATAAGACAGAGCAGGAAATTGGGGATTACCAGAATTCCCGTGCCGCCCAAACGAAGAGAGTGCATGCTGATGCATCATCTTCGGGTGTGTTCATTATATAGAACTGTTTCTCAGTGTCCTCTACGTCCTGGGTATGTGATACCAGATCAGGATCCCAGATATGTAATCAGTTACATAGGGCTACAGAAAGGTAAAGAACTGAGAACGGGTGATAAGTTTCATGAGGCAGAAAACGGGGCAAGTGTTGCAGCCAAGTCTGTTGGTCACTGTCACCCTGTATTACCAATACATTGATTCTGAACGAATGTTATTAGATACCGAACCTGATATACAAAATCATATCAGTCTCTTTATTAGTAAAGAAATGATAAAATTCTGTATTGTTGGATAATGTTTTGAACATTTCCTATATCAAAAGTTGATCGGATCAGGCACGTTATCTAAAAGCGTTGATGTTCTAAATCAAACTACAGTTCTTAGTATACAGAACACACACAAGAGGAGGAGTTCAGAAATGAACGAATCCTTCTTCAGGCATTCTAGACTAGGTCATATCAATGCGACCCGACTAGCTAAAGTTACATATAGATGCATATTTAAATCAGTTTGAATTTACATCTTGTGAAACTCGCCAGTCATGTCACAAAGATAAGATGACCATAGCTCCGTTTACTGGAAACAGAGAAAGAGTTAATGAACTCTTGGGATGATACATGTTGATGTATGTAAGGTCCCCTGTCTACACATGCCAGGACTGGTTCTTTATACTTCATTATATTCTCTGATAATCTCTCAAGATTCAGTCGTATGTTTCTGTTGAAACATGAGTCCGAACCTTTTGAGATATTCACAGAATATAAGATAGAAGTAGAGAACCAAAATACGGGTATAAGTATTATGTCCTATGATGTGATCAGGGAGGAGAATACTTGAGCACGGAATTCTTGGACTATTCTAAAGGAGAATGAGATTCTCTCTCAGCATTACTCCTCTGTATACACCATAGCACGATGGTATATCGGGGCGGAGCAATCACACCTTATATGATAAGGTGTGCTCTATGATGAGTACTACTGAGTTACCTATTTCCTTTTGGGAGTTATGCACTTGAGAAGCTGCATACCTATTGAATAGGGTTCCAGTCAAATCAGTTGCCTACCATTTCATATGTGATATGGACAGGGAAGAGCCCATGTCTTAAGCTAGTTAAGATTTGGGGTTGACCGGCCTATGTCTGAATGCAAAATCCGGACAAGATCGAGGCAAAGTCTGTAATGTAGAACTGGAAAGGTTCCAGCTATACAAACTGCAGCTGATGATTTGATAGAACCAAAGGATTCAGTAGATTCCAATGAACCTCAGCCTCTCCGCCGATCTAGTAGGGTTCCTCACCCACCTGAGAGATACTTCTGTTTCTCTATGACAGTGGGAGCGAGGATTGCATCATGAGATGATGACCCAACTAGCTTCGAGCTGGCCATCGAGAGTAAGACTCTGTAAGAGTGGCTGGATGTTTATCGATCTGAGATGGAATCCTTATACACCAACAAAGTATGGACTTTGGTTGCTATATCTGAAGGGTTAAATCCCCATCAGGAGCAAGTATATCTTTAGAAGATTACTTGGTGTAGATGGAAAAGTTGAGACTTTCAAAGCTAGACTTGTTAAAGGTTTTCGTCATTGACCAGGCATGGATAATGATGAAGCTTTTTTCCAGTATCTATGCTTAAGTCCATCCAGATTCTACTTGCCACGGCTACATACCATGACTACGATATCTGGTGGTTGGATGTCATGACAGCTTTTCTAAATGATGTTTTAGAAGAGGGAGTCTATAAGTACAGAGCCAGAGGGCCTCGTAGACAGTGGGAGCAGCGGAAACATGTGCAAGATGTTTTATAGGATAAAGCAGGCATCGCGGAGTTGGAACGTCTGTTTTGATGAATTAGTCAAAGAGTTTGACATCATCAAAATGGTAGATGAACCTTGTATATACAAGAAGGTAGTAGGGAGTATGGTATCGATCCTCGTAGAGTACGTGGATGACATACTCTAGATAGGGAAGGAGTTTCCTATGCTACGCTCGATCAATCTCCGCCTATCAGAATGATTCTCCACATAGGATCAAAGTGATACCTACTAAATCCTGGGTTTTGGACCTATGAGACAGATCTAATTGGATGTTAGGATTCTCACTAGTTGTACAGTGAGATGGTATCAATCGATCCTGGGGAGAATCACTGGAAGGGTTCCAGGGTGATAAAGACGACTGAATGTCAGTCGCAGGCATTGTCTTTACCCTCAGTAAAGGGACGGTATGTTGGAAGAGTTCCAAGCTAGATACCGTGGCATACTAGACGATAAAGGCTGGATACATCGCTACTTAAGATGCTACCAAAGAGGCAGTCTGGGTTTATATTGGTTCATGAGATGAACTACGTTCCTACCATTGTGAGACAATGGAGTTGTGGCTTATGCCGAGGAACGCCGGTCCCATCAGTGATCTAGACATATTCTAAGGCAGTGTCACCTGATCATGGAGATGCTTGATCTCCAAGGGATCGAGGTTAGGAGAGTAGACTCAGAGGACAACACAGCGGATCCACTCACAAAGGCCTGTTCCCAGAGAGAGATTTTTATGGGATGGTTGAGTATGAGATACTACAACCACTGCTATCAGATGGCCCTAGTGCAAGTGGAAGATTGTTAGTTATATGTATGCCCTAGAGGCCATTACTATACATAGGATGTATATTGTAGTGGATGCTTGGACATATATAGGGAGGACTTTCTTGCTCGACATGATAGTATGCTATCTGGTTGATCTTTACCTTAACGTGTACATTGATTGTCTCTCTGTTACATGTTGGTAAAGCCCTTAGGATGTGTACTTGACTACCTGGACTATGATGCGGATCATACTAGTGGGGACATGGTAGTCCATAAGTACATCCTTCAAAGTCCCTAGTCGTGGGTGTATCGAGACGGGGCATCGATATACCAGAGTAGACTAGCGTATACCTTCTCGACCCATACAGATGGGCGATGGATGATCCCATATCCATTGGTGTTTGACATCAGAGATGATATACGGGTGCTCAGTAGAGACTGGGTACACTGGACGGACTCGCCAAGAACTCCCAGATGGTATTATACCTTACGTCAGATGGCAGTTCTCTGGTGACACTGGTACAGAGTAGTCTGTTGACCCGAGATCGTTATAGAGTCTTGTGTGGTTTCCACTGTGCTTTGATTTCCATCTTACCACGTCCAAGAAGGCGTGCAAAACGGTGGTTTTTGGGTACAGTCCCGAGTCACATGGAGGCAATGAGCGATAGGAGGGGATTCGTCTCTCCCGGTATAGGGGGTTGATGTTGCGCTGTGTTCGATTGGCTATAACAGGAAATCCCTGGCCAGGGTTGCTGAGAATTACTGGTAAGTGTTACCTGTAGTTTCTCGAATTGTTATAGACCTCATATCGACACGACTTATCGAGCTATTGGGGTCTGAAGTTTACCATCCCTAGGCGAGATATGCGACATATCAGACGATCAGACCGGACTGTACGGTAGTGTTACTGGTTGGATTCACTGGAGTGTGAGCGGGCTTGCTTGTCGATCTTCTGATCGCTCAATACCCGGGTGGCCGTTACGTTTAGCAGACCGCTTGCGGCTTGTGGGTGTTTGATATGATCATCATCTGCTGCCGGCGTATTGACGAGTCTTTAGAGTCCTACACAGAGGTTTCCTGGCTCAAGCGAAATGAAATAGGAGCGCATATGAGATATGTGCGGGACCGAGAATGATACCAGTATGTGATACTGTATTCGATTCTCGCGATTTGTGACATTGATCGGTTATATGCGATATAGCCGGGTTATCGGATCAAGTGTTGATTCGATAAGTTGTTACTGTAGATATTAGTCGGTTATATGCGATATGACCGGATCATTAAATCAAGTGTTGATTTAATGATTTAATGCATAATTATATATTTGATATATTACTTTGCATTAACTAGTATCGGTTCACTTTAAATGGATTTTCTCGCTCGGATGTGCACATTGTATATGTGATATACTTTTTGTGCACTTGATTGTATCATGTTTGATGATACATGCTCTCTAAGGTTTGTGTAAAGATTAAACCATGGTTGTGTAATGGTTAGGGTTTTCTTTTTCATTTATTTATTTATTTCATTTATTTTATTTTGGAAAAGAAATGGCAAAAGAAAAGAAAATGGTTGCTAGTTTTGTTTTACATTGAAAGTTCATGAAGCTTTGACTAAGTGACCATTTTGTTTTCATGCTTAACCCTAACCATTCCATTTAACCATGATTTATTCTCTACACTTGACCATGGTTGCCACATGATAAGTATTCAATTTATTTTCTATTTTGAATTAACTTATCATAACTTTTTCTTCTTCTTCTTCTTCATCTTCAAGATGAAGAACCTTGCTCCATCAATGGCAACTCTTGAAAATGAGTGAGAAATCCAATTCTAAAGTGAACCCACTTCCTATTTCTTCATCCTCTACCTCTTGCCAAGTAGTAGAGTGTGTTTTCTTCACAAGTTTCATGACTTGGTGAAGTGGGAGCTTGATCTTGTGATGCCTCGACGTAGATCATCTTCGGCACGAAGCCGACGACCTTGCCCGCCCATTTCTCCGATGAAGCCGACGCTAGAGCCCGGGATTTCATTTGGACAGCGGAGAGGACTTCATCACGGAGCCGTGGAGGTGGAGGACCGGATCTACAAAGGTTGTATTTCCGTACTCTTAGTTAAAGTTGTTAACTAGTTGCTTTGTCGCCAAAACTTCTAGCCAACGATCCGTATTAGGGTTTCTCGGCACCCGTAAAGTTTGAAATTGGCATGGTTGATGCCTTGTGAGACCTCATTAGTGTGCCTAGGAACCCTACATATGTGATGTTATGTACCAGACCAGATGTAGCATACGCATTGAGCATAGTAAGTCGGTATCAAGCAAACCCAGGGAAGAAGCACCGGATAGCCGTAAAGAACATTCTCAAGTACCTGAGGAGGACTAAGGAGATGTTCTTGGTGTATGGCGGAAAAGACCTCCAGATTGAGGCCTTTACTGACTCCGGCTTCCAGAGTGACAAGGATGACTCCAAATCCATGTCGGGTTATGTCTTTACCCTCAATGGAGGGGCGGTCTGTTGGAAGAGTTCCAAGCAGGAGACCGTTGCTGACTCAATAATGGAAGCGGAGTACATAGCTGCTTGCGATGCCGCAAAAGAAGCTGTCTGGATGAGGAAGTTCCTCATAGAACATCAGGTGGTTCCTACCACTGTTGATCCAATACCTCTGTATTATGACAACAACGGCGCTATAGCTTTAGCGAAGGAACCCAGGTCCCATCAGAAGTCCAGACACATCTTAAGGCGGTATCACCTGATCAGGGAGATCGTAGATCGCCGGGAGATCGAGGTGAAAAGAGTAGAGACGGAGAATAACATTGCTGATCCATTCACAAATGCCATTCCTCAGACGCAATTCGAGAGGCTATTCGAGATGATAGGTCTACGATATGCCAGCTCATGGCCCTTGTGGAAGTGGGAGATTGTTAGTGTATATGCCCTAGGGGCCATTATTGTATCATACTAGGTTGTATATTACTTAATGGAAGCTTGGGATATTCACAGTTGTATATAACAGTCTTGCTAAAAATGGTAGTATGCTACTTAGTTTGTGTCTACTTTAATATGTGCAAATGTTTCTTGTAACGTATCACTTATATATATTAGTAGAGCCCATAGGATCTTTGCTTGATTACCAGCGTTGTGATGGCAGTCACACTAGTGGGGGCTGGGTAGTCTGCATGCAACATCCTATACAGGTCCCTGGTCGTTGGATTATCGAGACAGGGCATCGATATTCCGGACTAGACTAAGTGTGTACGCTTCTCATCCCAGTTGGGGAGATGGTCTATTCCACAGCCATCAGTACGTCGTACTGGAGATAGTATACAGGTGCTCGTTAGGTTACGGGTACACCGGACAGGACTCGTAGGGGAACTGTTGGTTGGTATTATACCCGTCGTCAGTTAATAGTTCCCAGGTGACATGAGTACAGCATAGTCCGCATACTTGACACTGCTACTTCTCCTCGAGTGTGTCCCACTGTTCTTAGATTGCTACCCTACCACGGCTCAAAGGAGTCGTGCAAACAGGTAGCGGTTGGGTGCAGTCACGAGCACTTGGAGGCAGTAGTGGTTAGACAGGATTCGTCTCTCCCGGTATTGGGAGATGATATCGCGCTGTGTCAGAGAGCCATTACGCAAAGTCCCTGGCCAGGGCAAGCGAGATTTACTGGTAGGTTCCAGTAGTTTCTCAGGGTGTAATGGGTTTCGCTCCGACACGACTTATACCGCTATTAGGGGACTGACGCTTGCCGCCCCTAGGCTTGATATGCGATAGTCTTAGATGAACAGACCGGACTGTACGCAGATTGTCACATCAGGCTCAGTGGGAGTTCGGATGAGTTTCCTCATCGGCCTTCTTATCGACATCTACCTGGGGACCGTTACGTACAGCTAGTGCCGCATGCGGTCTGTGGTTAAACCCACTGCCAGCGTAGTGTCGATTCTTTAGAGTCCCACACAAAGAGTTTCCCTGCTCCAAGCGAAACGATATAGAGGTCGTATGGTTTTACGACAAGGGTTCGGACGCATACGTGTCTTTACGCACGTACGACGTTCGGACAGTTTTTACTAGCCGGCTTTGGTTTAAGCCAGATTCTAGTATCGGGTTATTGGATTTATACAGTCTAAAGTTTTTCCGTGTTTTCACGGATTGGAGGGGCGTTCTCGTAATTTGTCGGGAAGATTCTAGAAGCATGGTGATTTGGGTGGTAAGGTAGCATTAGCAATAAATGATATTGTAACTCATTATGTGTGATTCATCATGTCATTAATGCATTATTAAATGCTTAATGACTCACATAGTGAATCACTCATAATGCATTTATGTAGCATGATGAATAATCTCTTTTTATTCATTTATTCATTATTCTTCATATATCAAGTGAGAAACAGTATCATGATTCATTCTTATCATCACCTTCTCTCTCCTCAAGCTCTCTCATACTTGAAACCCTAACCCTAACCTCTCATGTGTTGAGATCAAGGGTTAGCTAGACTAATACATCCATACCTCAATCTATATCCCCTAGGTAGCTTAGATTAGCACTTTGATCAACCTAGTTATCTCAAGTTAGAGATCAAGTTTGGTGTAGGAGCTCTCGGGTGGATCGTCTTTGACTCGAGGAGGCCGTTGAGGTGCCGATGTTCCAAGGAGCCTATGAGGAGTGGAGGACAGCGATGAAGACCAGAAGGACAATTAACGTGAGGTATAACTTCGAATCCGAGTAATTAAACCTTTCGTAGTTTGCTAGTAACGGTTTAGATACGATTCATGCGCTCAAGTCCGTGTTACGAAGCTTTAATAAAATCGTTTTTCATATATTCTGCCTCCCCGCAAGTTCGTGGGGTGCGTGACATGGACTTACAGTGGTATTAGAGCCAACTAAACCATTACTAGCTTGTTAGCAACTAATTAGAAGTTCGATCGACGGAAGAATGCGAAAAATGAAAACCATACCCTAACAGTTCTGTTAATTTTAAACATGTCTAAAAAATTATTTGATATGCCTTAAAATTCACAGTAAGGAAATATAAGAATTCTGAGAAAATACGGGACCCTAACTCGGCAAGATGGCAGCGGATCCGCGGCAAGATGGTGCTTTTGGCCGCGGATCCACCGTCGAGTCAACTCCGAGTTGACTCGGATTTCCTCTGTAATTCATATTTTATGGTTTTCTATTTTCCAGAATCTTCTATTTCTACCCAGGTTACTTCACTACAGGCTTTCTTTTGGGGTAGACACGGAAAATGGTGATCGATCGATGTTCTAAGATATTTGCTAATTGGGTTTTTATCTGTAATGTTTAATGTGTTCGTAAACCTCCCCTAATTGCTAGTATGTCAGTTGGCAGGGGGTTGCACATTTCTGAAATATTTACTGTTTGTGTATATGAACTGTATTGGACTGTTGTGATGATTAGCCGGGGTTTTGAGATGTGTTTTATATTCATTCATTCGATGTAAATGTAATATGATGTAATATTCTTTTGCGGGGCGCATCCAGGTTGCGGTTGTAGCCACCGTTGTATTATTTCTTTTTTACTGTTTTTGCTCCTAGGATAGACCCAAGGTGAGGTGCACAAACTACCGGGTACGTTGAAGTGTTTAGTGGCCTACTCACGTTGTTGAGGGAGACCGCTTCACTTCAGGTACTTGGCGGGTAGTTTGCCGTACCCGTAGGGGTCTAGGGTGGGGTAATGGCTATTCATCACAACTGTGTAATCCGTCTTTTATTGCAGGCTCAAAGCAAATGCGGATTGCTAGTATATCCAATAAAGTTCATCAGTGATCTGGAATGCTTATTATTGCGTCTGACGAATGTACAATATCTCTATATGATAGCTATTAGACGCCACTTACGTTTTACACCCGCGCTAGCCCAGCCCCTGCTCTGTCGTTACTTAAGTAACCTAACGGGTGATGACGGGACCCAGTGGCGAATACGGATGGCATAAGAAGGACGTAGTATTTTCGTTGTTTTCTGCAATGATAGGATAAATGATGGGACGCATTATTATAATGCAAAGAAAATAAACCAAAGTTAAAATCGTTGGAACAAATTTAAAAGAAACCACTCGGTTATTTTAAAAGATCAGAATTTTTAATTGCGGAGCTTTAACCTCTCCTTTTAAAAAGTATCAGGTTCCTTCGATTATATCAAGTTCACTACGTTCACGGTTTTGCCAAAACCATTCGTAGCCCTCCGTCATTTCATTTGGGTATTCAGTAGTATTCAAGCTATGTATTTTGACCTAACACCAAGGCATAGTGTTTGGTAGCTGCTGGGTATTCATTTGTTGCATAGATAGATGTGTTAGTTTGGGACAGTCATATTATCATTTTGGCCTAACGTCAAGGATATGTACGGATGGGTTCAAATTAACAAGGATAATGATAGGTAGAACTTGACATGTTGACATAACGCCAAGGTCATAAGAGCATGGAGCAAAAATTTATATCGGGAATTTCTAAAGAAACTGAAATTTGCAGACAGTGCATACCATTTTGGAGTTTGATGAATGTTGGTAGGATTCCTTCAACATTATCATACGATGATATTTTGGATCCCGATCCTACTGTGAGTATATGCTACTTATCTGGAGATTCGTCACTTAACGATCAATGCTATAAACCAAGTAGGTGTCGAGAAAGATGTCAGCGGGGTTATGCCCCAAGTGAAAAGAGGTTCTTTAATTAAGGAACTTCGCGAAAGCGTTGGAAAACCTCCCTCGAAGTATCGACACTGGCCTGGCTAAACGGTTAAGCAAGTATTGTACGGTAAGAATTGTCCTGGCTAATTCTTCTTTTATGGTTTGTGAAAGGATTCGAGAAACAGTGGGAGCCATCCAGTTTAGATAAATTAAAAACCAATGTAAACTTGCAACAGCATCATGCTAAAATGTTTTCTTCTCTTTCTCTCATTGCAACGACCTTGTGACCACACATAGGTTACATCTAGATAACAAATTGATTGAATCTGACTTTTATGACTGGCAAAGGTATGTCCAGATGTCCATTAACTATGACAAGCTGGACCACCCTATTACTGCTCAAGATCCCGCCGTCCCAGGTCCAGTTTCCACTGTCACGGATATGGATATCCGACAGACAAGGGAAAAGGATAAAGCGAAAGCCAAGTGCCTCGTGTTAGCTTCAGTTGATGGTGCAAACCAGAAGCAGCACGAGAAGATGGACTCAGTTTCCATCTTTCTCCATAACAAAGATTTATATGGAGAGCAATCTCATATGGCAAGATATGAGACCTCGAACGAATTAATTCAAGCGAGGTTGGATTTCGGGTCATCTGTAGGGGACAACGTCCTTACAATGACTAGCTATATTGATGAGCTCCAGGACCTGGAGACCACGTTGGGAAACAGGTCAGATACTGACTTGATTCTACAGTCTCCGCCTTCTACCCTGAAGGAAACCAGGGAAGTAGAAGAAAAGAGAAGGGCAAAAGTTTCGGGACTGAATGTAGTAAAAGAGGAACGTTCCTATTGTTACGGGATTGGGCATTGGCAGAAAGATTGCAGGGCTTTTGAAGTTAGTAGCCAGGATATGAAGCATGTTGTGGCTTCAGCCTCAAGTGTATTTGTAATTGAGAACTGTTTGTCAATTAACCCTACTTCCTGGGTACTAGATACCGGAGCAGGATCTCATATCTGTAATTCATTACATGTTTTGAGAAACCGTAGAGTTATGAAGGTAGGTGATTTGTCTATCAGAGTTGCAAACGGAATGAGCGTGGACGCGGAATCCATGGGAGAATATCGCCTAGGTTTGACAAGTGGGCAGATATTGATTCTACGTAATTGTCTGTATGTACCTAGTATAACTTGCAATATCATATCAGTGTCCTCGCTTTCAAGAGAGGGATATGATTTTACATTCATAAGCGATGTAGTTAACATCCACCTAAATCAAGTTCTGATTAGGTCTGGTACATTAGATAACGGTATATACGTATTGAGTCAAGCTCAGGTTTTCAATGTCCTGAACACACTTAATAGAAAGTCTCCGGAATTAAATCAGGCTTTCTTATGGCATTGTAGACTAGGTCACATCAATGAGAGAAGGTTGACTAAGTTACATAGAGAAGGATATTTGAATCCGTTCGAATATCAATCTTATGCTACTTGTGAATCTTGTCTCATAGGAAAGATGACAAAGACTCCGTTTACTGGACACGGAGTAAGAGCAAGTGAGCTCTTGGGACTCATACACAGTGACGTGTGCGATCCAATGTCTACACATGCGCGAAGTGGTTATTCCTACTTCATTACTTTTACGGATGATTTCTCTTGGTATGGATATGTCTTCTTAATGAAGTATAAATCCGAGGCCTTTGAGAAATTCCAAGAATACAGGAATGAAGTAGAAAAACAAACAGGCAAGAGTATAAAGACACTGTGATCTGATCGAGGTGGTGAATACTTAAGTGCCGAGTTCCTGGGTTACTTAAAAGAGAATGGGATTCTCTCTCAGCTTACTCCTCCATACACACCACAACACAACGGTGTATCAGAAAGGAGGAATCGAACCCTATTGGATATGGTTCATTCCATAATGAGTAAGGCAGAGTTACCGCGATCTTTCTGGGGTTATGTGCTAGAATCAGCAGCGTATCTTTTGAGCATAGTTCCTACCAAGACTGTGCCTACCACACCATATCAGATGTGGAGTGGGAAGAAACCCTATCTTCAATATCTGAAGATTTGGGGACGTCCGGCTTTTGTTAAAAAGCAGCATGCGGACAAGCTCGAGGCACGATCAGTACAGTGTAACTTTGTATGATATCCAAAGAACTCCAAGGGATATCTATTCTATTACGCAGAGGAACAAAAGGTTTTTGTTTCTCGTAATGCCCATTTTCTAGAACATCAGTTTTTAGAAAAGGAAATAAGTGGGAGTGAAATAGAGCTGGAAGAAATTCCAGAACCACAAACTACCACTGAAAGTTTGGTAGAACCAGAGGCTTCAGAGAAAGGGACATCTCGACGCCACTCCGCAGGAGTAGTAGGCAGTCTCATCCGCCCGAGAGATACTACGGTTTTCTCATAGACGGGGATAGAGAGGATTGCACTATTGACTATGATGAGCCTACTAGCTTCCAGCAAGCCATTCAGAGCGGTGACTCAGTAAAATGGCTGGAAGCAATACGGACCGAAATGGAGTCCATGTACACTAACAAAGTATGGACTTTGGACATTGCTCCAGATGGGGTAAAACCCGTAGGATGCAAATGGATCTTCAAAAAGAAGATTGGTGTAGATAGACAGGTTGAAACCTATAAGGCTAGACTTGTTGCAAAGGGTTTCCGTCAAAGACCTGGTTTGGACTATGACGAAACCTTTTCTCCAGTGGCTATGCTCAAATCCATTAGGGTCCTTCTTGCTATTGCTGCCTTCCACGATTATGAGATCTGGCAGATGGACGTAAAGACGGCCTTTCTAAATGGTAATTTTGAAGAAAGTGTCTATATGGATCAGCCAGAGGGATTCATTCAGAGTGGGAGCAGCGGTAAAGTATGCAAGTTGCTTAAGTCCATTTATGGACTAAAGCAGGCATCGCGGAGTTGGAACATCTGTTTTGATGATGCTGTCAAAGAATTCGACTTTATCAAAAATCCAGATGAACCATGCATATACAGTAAGATTATAGGGAGAGCTGTAGTATTCCTCGTCTTTTACGTGGATGACATTCCCCTAATAGGAAATGATATTCCTATGTTACAGTCAGTCAAAAGATTCTTATCATAGAAATTCTCCATGAAAGACCTGGGTGATGCTACCTACATTCTGGAGATCCGGATCTATCGTGATAAATCAAAAAGGATGTTGGGACTTTCGCAGTCCAGGTACATAGACACCATATTGAAAAGATTCAGTATAGATGATTCTAAGCGCGGTAACCTACCGGCTTGTCACGGAATCACCCTCTCCAAAGAGATGTCTCCCAAGACTGATTTGGAAAGGGATCGCATGTCGATTATACCCTACGCTTCTGCGGTAGGCTCTATAATGTATGCGATGTTATGTAGCAGACCAGATGTAGCATACGCATTGAGCGTAGTAAGTCAGTATCAAGCAAACCCAGGGAAGAAGCACTGGATAGCCGTAAAGAACATTCTCTAGTACCTGAGGAGGACTAAGGAGATGTTTTTGGTGTATGGCGGAAAAGACCTCCAGATTGAGGCCTTTACCGACTCCGGCTTCCAGAGTGACAAGGATGACTCCAAATCCATGTCGGGTTATGTCTTTACCCTCAATGGAGGGGCGGTCTGTTGGAAGAGTTCCAAGCAGGAGACCGTTGCTGACTCAACAATGGAAGCGGAGTACATAGCTACTTGCGATGCCGCAAAAGAAGCTGTCTGGATGAAGAAGTTCCTCACAGAACATCAGGTGGTTCCTACCAGTGTTGATCCAATACTTCTGTATTATGACAACAACGGCGCTATAGCTTTAGCGAAGGAACCCAGGTCCCATCAGAAGTCCAGACACATCTTAAGGCGGTATCACCTGATCAGGGAGATCGTAGATCGCCGGGAGATCGAGGTGAAAAGAGTAGAGACGGAGAATAACATTACTGATCCATTCACAAAGGCCATTCCTCAGACGCAATTCGAGAGGCTATTCGAGATGATAGGTCTACGATATGCCAGCTCATGGCCCTAGTGCAAGTGGGAGATTGTTAGTGTATATGCGTTAGGGGCCATTATTGTATCATACTAGGTTGTATATTACTTAATGGAATCTTGGGATATTCACAGTTGTATATAACAGTCTTGCTAAAAATGGTAGTATGCTTCTTAGTTTGTGTCTACTTTAATATGTGCATATGTTTCTTGTAAGGTATCACTTATACATATTAGTAGAGCCCATAGGATCTTTGCTTGATTACCAGCGTTGTGATGGCAGTCACACTAGTGGGGGCTGGGTAGTCTGTAAGCAACATCCTATACAGTTCCCTGGTGGTTGGATTATCGAGACTGGGCATCGATATTCCGGAGTAGACTAAGTGTGTACGCTTCTCATCCTAGTTGGGGAGATGGTCTGTTCCACAGCTATCAGTACGTCGTACTGGAGATAGTATACAGGTGCTCGTTAGGTTACGGGTACACCGGACAGGACTCGTAGGGGAACTGTTAGTTGGTATTATACCCGTCGTCAGTTAACAGTTCCCAGGTGACATGAGTACAACATAGTCCACAGACTTGACACTGCTACTTCGCCTCGAGTGTGTCCTACTGTTCTTAGATTGCTACCCTACCACGGCTCAAAAGAGTCGTGCAAACAGGTAGCAGTTGGGTGCAGTCCCGAGCACTTGGAGGCAGTAGTGGTTAGACAGGATTCGTCACTCCCGGTATTGGGAGATGATATCGTGCTGTGTCAGAGAGCCATTACGCAAAGTCCCTGGCCAGGGCAAGCGAGATTTACTGGTAGGTTCTAGTAGTTTCTCAGGGTGTAATGGGCTTCGCTCCGACACGACTTATACCGCTATTAGGGGACTGTCGCTTGCCTCCCCCTAGGCTTGATATGCGATAGCCTTAGATGAACAGACCGGACTGTACGCAGATTGTCACATCAGGCACAGTGGGAGTTCGGATGAGTTTCCTCATCGGCCTTCTTATCGACATCTACCTAGGGACCGTTACGTACAGGTAGTGCCGCTTGCGGTCTGTGGTTAAACCCACTTCCAGCGTAGTGTTGAGTCTTTAGAGTCCCACACAGAGAGTTTCCCTGCTCCAGGAGAAACGATATAGAGGTCGTATGGTTTTACGACAAGGGTTCGGACGCATACGTGTGTTTACGCACGTATGACATTCAGACAGTTTTTACTAGCCGGCTTTGGTTTAAGCCAGATTCTAGTATCGGGTTATTGGATTTATACAGTCTAAAGTTTTTCCGTGTTTTCACGGATTGGAGGGGCGTTCTCGTAATTTGTCAGGACGCTTCTAGAAGTATGGTGACTTGGGGGGTAAGGTGGCATTAGCACTAAATGATATTGTGACTCATTATGTGTGATTCATTATGTCATTAATGCATTATTAATTGCTTAATGACTCACATAGTGAATCACTCATAATGCATTTATGTAGCATGATGAATAATCTCTTTTTATTCATTTATTCATTATGCTTCATATATCAAGTGAGAAACAATATCATGATTCATTCTTATCATCTCCTTCTCTCTCCTCAAGCTCTCTCATTCTTGAAACCCTAACCCTAAACTCTCATGTATTGAGATCAAGGGTTAGCTAGACTAATACATCCATAACCTCACTCTATATTCCCTAGGTAGCTTAGATTAGCACTTTGAGCAACCTAGTTATCTCAAGTTAGAGATCAAGTTTGGTGTAGGAGCTCTCGGGTGGATTGTCTTTGACTCGAGGAGGCCGTTGAGGTGCCGATGTTCCAAGGAGCCTACGAGGAGTGGAGGACTGCGATGAAGACCCGAAGGACAAGTAACGTAAGGTATAACTTCGAATCCGAGTAGTTAAACATTTCGTAGTTTGCTAGTAACGGTTTAGATACGATTCATGCGCTCAAGTCCGTGTTACGAAGCTTTGATAAAATCGTTTTTCATATATTCCGCCTCCACGCAAGTTCGTGGGGTGCGTGACATGGACTTTTGTGATATAACCGGATTGTTGAATCAAGTGTTGTTTCGATGATTTGATATTAGTCCGGTATATGTGATATAGCCGAATTGTTAAATCAAGTGTTGATTTAATAATTTAATATATATATATTAGATATATTAATATATATTCACTAATATAAATTAGCTTACTTAAGAATTTTCTTTTCTTCATTTACATTATATATATATATAATGTATTTTGATAATTGTTTCATGCTTGATAATACATGGAACTTGGGTGTAAGAGACTCACACCTTAGTTAAGATAATGTGGGTATTTATTTATTTAGAGAAAACCAAAAAATGAGGTGGAAATTAGCATGGTTGTGAAGTTTGGAGAAGCTTGTAGAAACCTTGACTAAACTCCACTTGTTTTTGTTTTACTCAGGATATTTGCTAACCTAACCATTATCTTAGCCTTAGTTAAGTCTCTACATGAGTTTATATTAGATATTATTCTCACCCATGTTTAAATGAGATGCTTGATCTTCTTCATCTTTTTTCTTCATTTGAGCTTTCTTGAGGTGAAAAAGAATGAGAGGAAAAATATTCTAAAGTGAGCTATAATCCTACTTCATCAATTTATACCTTATTAGCCATTAAGTTTATATTGTTTGCATCACTTATTCATACATTAGTGAAGAGGTACCTTGAGTTGAGTCTCCTCAAAGTAGATCATCTTCGGCTTCGAAGATCATTAAGCAAGCTCGTTCATTTCGACTAGTGGAGCCTACGGAGAGTCCGGAACACCACTACTTGGAGCGAAGAGACTTCTACATGGAGCATTTGAAGTGATGGACCGGTCTACAAAGGTTGTATTCCATAATCACTTAGGTTTATGCTTTCTTACTTGTTGTAAAACCCTAATTCTCTAGTTCGATTATAAGTTTGAGTTCATTAGCACACTATATTTTTAAAATTGTATACTTGATACACCTTGAAATCCTAGTAGATATTCTAAGAAACTCCAACAAGTGGAGCTTCTCCTCCCTCTCCGAACACTGGCTTCCGAGGCTGGTTAGCATTAGGACCGATCATCCCTCGCTTAATTCAGTTAGCCGAAGTGTTAAAAGATTCAGCATCATCGGAATTTCCGCCTTTGCGATATCGTCCTTTTGGTTTCTCCAGGACCTATTGTTATTTTGGGAATTAGAGGAGGACCCTTATTTTGAGTGCTCTAATATCTGAACTTTCCTAGTCAGCTCTTGGAATGTTTTGAGACCCGCGGTGCATAGAAACGGGGCCATCCAATTGTTGAGATTTCCGATGAGGAGGCTGACAGATTGGTCCTGCTCTATCGGCGGTTCACATTTGATGGAGAGATTAAGCCATCGGGTTATAAAATCCGTGCTGCTTTCGTTGTTCTTTGGCTTGGTCCTAACGAGGTCGGTAATGGTAATCTTATCGCTGACACTCATAAACCTTTATCGGAACAGAGATTCCATTTGGACGAAAGTAGTAACGGGGACATCCGGTATGGTAGCGTACCAATCGAAAGTGACATCGGTTAAGCTATTAACGAACTGGCGGAGGAGAAGCGCATCATTTCCCCCAGTATTCTAGCATGAGGCTTTAAAGTGGGCTATATGCTGATTCGCATTTCCTATCCTATCAAATCTTCCGAATTTGGGGATGACATAGCCGCTAGGAGATTCTACCAGATCATACTGAGCAGGATATGGTCTCCCGCTACCGCTAACATCTTTTTGCTCTTCGGCTTTGACTACCAATGTTTTGACTTTGTGGGCAACCAAATCCATGATTTGATTTTGAGTTAGCGGGCTACTGTCATCGGTAGCCAAGACATTTCCCGAGATAGGATGCGACTGACTTTCATGCGGTCCGCCCACCTTTGGATTTGAGGGAATAGGCGTCGACTGTCTCGGGACACCGTTTCTCGGTTCATGAGTAGAGCCCTGCGCTTGATTGGGCGGCTGAGAGGCAAGTCGGGCCATGAGCCGCATCACGACATTCGTCAAGTCGTCAATTTTGAAGTAAAGTTTGGCGATCTCCTTGTCTTTACTTCTGAGCTGTTTTCGGAGCTCGTGGAGAAGTTGCTACTCTGCGTTCTTAGGACGGAAGATTGGCTCCTCTTCGATTTCTATGCCCGACTCCTCATGAACCGAGGGATTTATCTGCTTATCAGCCTCCCTGGAAGGGTTTTCATTACCTTCCAGAGGATGCTAGTCTTGAGAAGTGGCAGCCACATTCACACCAGATTGGATTTGAGATGTGGTGGCCCCATCCTTGCTCTTGCTGCGTATGCCCACCGTGTAGATAGTATGGACCACATATCCAGCCATCTCTTTATCTTTGGCGGGGTAACCCTTTTTTTGGAACCTCATTAAGTTCAGCCTAGCATGAGCCTTAGCCCTTTTGTTGGCTTTGTATCTGAACCTTTTCTGTCTTAGCTTCTCGATTTTGAGGGCTTGGCGGGCATCCGTCATCCAGAAAGCCATCGTGAGTCGATTAACAGGAAGCTTAGAGAAGATACCCGATTGAGCAGTTATCAGGGGCACCGCTGGAGCTTGCCCGAGATGCCTTGTTATTTTGTTGGTGTTGATGGCTTTGCCCCCAGCCGGGGCCAAGGAAAGTTGTTCAAACATCGACCTGTGTTTGGGTAGTGGTGCCCTCGAGATCACCACATTTAGCCTCCTTCCTTTCGAGACCAGTCTGTCTGTTACTGGAGCTTAAGAAGCTGGGATGGCGTTAGTTGACATGAACAGAATATAGCCAAATGTTAGCGGCGTCTCCTCCCACTGTCGACCGAGACTGGCCGGGAGGATCGTCCTGACGTCCATCTTCATCGTGTAGGAGATGGGAGCCGTGCTGAGAGCCGAGCTTGTCCTTGGAGACATTTTTGCTGTGTCCGAAGATTGCATTTAGAAATTGTTAACCTGCAGATAGAAACATGATTTCAGTACAGGCAATCGATATGTATATTGATTGAGTTCCCATGAACGTTTAACCCGAAATATGGGAGGAGAGAAAAGGTCCCACCGGGCGTGCCAGAATCTGTAAGGTGTTTTTTGTCATCCTATTAAGATAGGAATACGCACGCACTTGTTAGGCGTACTACAGATTCCCCCTACTTAGGATAGGCTGGGGTTTATTGATTGTGGGGATCCGAATCTCCGGCAGTCGCGGACTAAGCTACCGTTAATTACCCCTCGCCTTTGGAGCGAGGGAACCTCCGATTGACTGGTCAAACAGGTCATGCGAACTCAATGTGCAGTGTGCGTATCTGTGTCTTGAGGGGTTTTGGATATATCGGGGTCCCCACAGAGTTTTACGGGGGTTCCGCTACCCGGATAACGTGCTGGGGGTCAAGAGGGCTCACAGCCCCCTTGCGGGGTGCGGGGCAG
Source organism: Agapanthus africanus (assembly GCA_030015575.1). Lineage (NCBI taxonomy): Eukaryota > Viridiplantae > Streptophyta > Magnoliopsida > Asparagales > Amaryllidaceae > Agapanthus > Agapanthus africanus. The sequence continues at coordinate 224,368,037 of CM057349.1, forward strand.
CACCCCGTTAGAATTTTTTCTAATAGGGGCAGTGTTGTGGAGTGTGTGTGTGTGTGTGTGTGTGTATCAAAAATAGGGAAGAATAGCGTCCAAAGGACGCATGGGTGCCAGGCCTCACATGCTTAGCACACGGGCACTGGATGCTATGCGCTAGGCGCTGGGCGCCGGCTCCTCACGCGCTTGGCATGTGGGCGCTAGCGCCCTACGTGCTTGGCATGCGGGCGTTGGGCGTCAGCAGGAAAAGGGACTTTGTCCCTGCAGTGGGAGCTGTGCTCCCGATTTGACTTCTGGAGTTAAACTCCTAAAAAGAGATTAATTTATGGAGTTGAACTCCAACAGATCTTGAATGGAGTTAAACTCTTATAAATCTTTAGAAATGATCAAAGGGGCCCCTTTGTTTCTTTCCCCTTTGGCTCCGGATCTTCCCAAGATAGGATTTTTGGAGATGGGTCTCCTTCCTCTCGGTTGGCCGGATCTTGGAGAAAGGGGGTGAGATTTAAAAATCTCCCCTTTTTGAGATCTGATGGAAGATCTGAGCTCCCTTTTGCGGGTTTTGTGGTGAAAACCTATTTAATTTTGGAAAAGGAAGAGTAAAACTCTTGATTTAATTGAAAAGGTGAAGAAGGTTTAGAACCTTGAGGAAGGAGAAGGAGGCACAAAAACCCTAGATTTTGAGGGGAATGAAAAGTAATTCTTTTATTTCATAATCATGTTGTCTTATATAGGCTTAAAAATTTACATATAGCCCCTTGGGCTTTACAAAATGGCATTTTGCCCATCCCATGCCTCATGTGATCATTTGTTTTGCACATGAGCCATGGGCTTTACAAAATTTTGGCTTTATGCCCATTTTTCTTACATTCATGCATAAAAAATTACATCAAAATAATTTATTACATGATTTCATTTTGGCATGGGGAAGGCCGGCTGTAACATTTCAAAAAAAAAAAAATATTATTTTTGGGAATTTTTATAATTAAATAATATAATATTGAATATTTTAATAAGGCTGTATAATTAAATACCGATAAATTGGGAACAAAATTTTGAAAATTTTGGAAATTACTAATAGAGGATGTTTCATGTGAATTATGCAAATTTTAAGTTTTTATGATTTATTTGACACTATATTAGTGCTAATCGCGATTAAAAATCACTAATCGCGGATTAAGCGTGTTTTGTGCACATAGCATGCACAAAGTCTTTTTCACACTTGTGCATTTTTCTACCATGGTTTCATTTGGGTTTCCTATTCAATTCTAATAGAATGAGAAGAGAGAAGAAAAGAAAAGAAAAAGGAATAAGAATAAAGAATGGGGTATGGGTGAGAGAGAGAAAGGTGAGGGGTTAACATTGACTTTGGGCATTCCTCCATCATTCCTTCACCCTCATCATCTCTCCCCTCAACTCCCTTTTGCTGCTGCTGCTGCTTCCTTCACTCCTTCCCCCTCTTCACTTCATCAAAACACAATCAAAACAACCTCAAAACCCTATCTCCAATTGACAAAAATTGTGCATGAGCTCACTAGCAACACATTGGACCAAGAAAGCTTGCATTTTGGACACTTGGGGCAACTCAAGAATTTTCTTGAGTTGCCAAAGGAGGTAATTTCTGCACCATTAGTGTAGTGTTTTAATTCCTTATGCATCCATACATGTTTCATGTCGATATTGAGTGGTTTTGTGGACTTAGAAAATTCTAGTTAGGGTTTATGGAAATTGAGAGTTGTGATGTGTAATTGAGCTCAGTAGAGGCCACAAAAACCCCCTAGTGCTAGAATTCAGACCTAAACTAGAGACTAGAACCCTGGAATACGGATTTAGAAACCCGATATCGGAAGAATTGTTGATTCTGTGAGTGTATTACGAAATCTGCAAACACCCGGAGCCTCTGAAAATTATTTTGCAAACACAGAGTGATGTGCAGGCAACCTGGAGTGTACCACCAAAACCCTAGCCCCTACCCTCTCTTTTAGGCCGCAAATTAATTCCTTCTGGCCGCAATTTGCGGCCAGAGCAGGTTAGAACAGGTTCGTTTTTTTTCTAGGGCCTTATCTCCAGTAAAATAGACCCTTGGCATATGCAAAATTGACCAATTTGATCTAGGGTAAAATCTGGGACCATTTTCAAGAGTTGCTGTTTTGATTCGGGGTTTCGTTTTGCGTATTTTGCATTCTGGATTTTTGAGATTTGTGTCGTATTCGATCACTTGACGTTTGTGTTAGTTATATGTATGCCCTAGAGGCCATTACTGTACATATGATGTATATTGTAATGGATGCTTGGACATATATAGAGAGGACTTTCTTGCTCGACATGATAGTACGCTATCTGGTTGCTCTTTATCTTAACATGTACTCTGATTGTCTCTATGTTACATGTTGATAAAGCCCTTAGGATATGTACTCGACTACTGGGACTATGATGAGATCATACTAGAAGGGCCATGGTAGTCGATGAGTACATCCTATAACTGTTCCTTGTCGAGGGTGTATCGAGACAGGGCATCGATACACCAGAGTAGACTAGCGTATACGCATCTTGACCCATATGATGGGTGATGGATGATCCCATATCCATCGGTGTTTGACATCAAAGATGGTGTACGGGTGCTCAGTAGAGACTGGTTACACTGGACGGACTCGCCGAGAACTCCCAGATGGTATTATACCTCACGTCAGATGGCAGTTCTCTGGTGATACTGGTACAGGTTAGTCTGTAGACCCGAGATCGTCATAGAGTCTTGAGTGATTCCCACTGTGCTTTGATTTCCATCATACCACGTCCAAGAGGGCGTGCAAAAAGGTAGCTTTTGGGTACAGTCCCAAATCACATGGAGGCAATGAGCGATAGGAGGGGATTCGTCTCTCCCGGTATAGGGAGTTGATGTTGTGCCGTGTTCGATTGGCTATAACTGGAAACCCTGTCCAGGGTTGCTGAGATTTACTGGTAAGTGTTATCAGTAGTTTCTCGAACTGTTATAGACCTCATATCGACACGACTTATCAAGCTACCGGGGTCTGACGTTTACCACCCCTAGGCGAGATATGCGACATATCAGACGAAGAGACCGAACTGTACGGGAGTGTTACTAATTGGATTCGCAGGAGAATGTACAGGCTTGCTTGTTGATCTTCTGATCGCTCAATACCTAGGTGGCTGTTATGTTTAGCCGACTGCTTGCAGCTTGTGGGTGTATTGACGATTAATGATTCTTTAGAGTCCTACACAGAGGTTTCTTGGCTCAGGCAAAATGGAGTAGGTGCACATATATGATATGTGCGGGACCGAGAACAATACGTGTATGTGATACCATATTAGATTCTCGCGATATGAGATATAGCCGGGTCATCGGATCAAGTGTTGATTCGATGAACTGATACAGATTATATTAGTCGGTTATTTGTGAAATAGCCGGATTATCGGATCAAGTGTTGATTCGATAATTTAATGTATAGTTATATATTTGATATATTAAATTACATTAACTAATATAAGCTCACTAAAAGATTCTTTTTCTCACTCGGGTAATACATTGATATATATGCGATATAGTTAGTTGTATTATTTTATTTTCTTACAATAAATATTGTATATGTAATATATAATATTGTAACATGTTAAAGTTATTAATGCAACATGTTTAGTGGAGATTAAATATGGTTAGGGTTTGATTTGGGTTAAGCTTTTCTAAAAGTTTCTAGAAGCTTTGCTTTTGTTTTTGCAAAGATATTTTGTAAAGATATTTTGTTATGATATTTGTTAACCCAACCCAACTCTTCACCATGGTTCATTCTCTACATGGGTTAAGTTATCATACTTAACCCTTGGTTGCATTTCTAACCATACATGGATTCATTATTCATCACAAAAGAAATAGATCATCTTCTTCCTTCTTCTTTCATGGAAAAGCTTACTAGCTTTTTCATTAGTGATGATTTCGAGTGAGATTAAGAAAACAAATGAGTGCTAAATTCCTACTTCATCATCCTAATCTATCCTAACCATTTAGATTAGGGTGTTCACTTGATTAGTAAGTGAGAGCTTGCGTTAATGAAACTTCAAGGTAGATCATCTTTGTTATCGAAGATCGGAAGCAAGCATGCATCTTTCTCTTCGTGGAACCTCTCTAGAGTCCAGGTACATGATGATCGCAGCGAAAGGACCTCAACACGGAGCTTATGAAGTGAAGGACCGGACTACAAAGGTTGTAATCCCAAACTCTTAGATGTTAAAGTGTTTAACATGCTTTGTTTCGCCTAATCTCTAGTTTAAAGATCTTGGTTAGGGTTGTTCGGCACGTCTAATTTTTGAATCAGGCATGGTTGATATCTTATAGACCCTTGTGAGAGTGCCTAGTAACCCTACAGTGGTATCAGAGCCAAGCTAGAGCTTTAGGCGAAGTCTAGGCGAAGTTTAAAGTCCGATCGAACCCCGAAACCCTGGTTTTTACCTTTCTCTGGAAATTTTGTAAAAATGTGATTTTTTCTGCATTAAAAATACTGAAAAAAATTAGCAGGGAATTAAAAGAATTACTGTGCAAAAGGAGCCAGTAATTCCCACAAACCGCCGTGGAACCACGGCAAGACCATGCATTGCGCCTAGGATCCGCGGCCTTACAGGGGAATTGGGCTTTGATTTTGCACAGTAATATCCGTAGGTGTTTCTGCATATTTCTGGGTATTTTTAATATTACTCAAGTGTTGAGTTTTCTGGGTTGTATTGGGAACTCGTTGATTCGATCGGAAAGTTTAACTTCGTTTAAGTTTTTCCGGGTAATTTTAGAACGTGTTAAAAAGTTCGAATGGATATCAATAAATCACTTTTGTCCCTGCCGGAAAATTTCCAAGTGTTGGATTTTTCCGTAGTTTAAGAATGTTCTAAGTCATGCAAGTAACGCGGTGGACCCTCTAGAAGAACACGAACCTTAACTCGATTATGTGACCATCTGAACTGCCTCTAAACCTTAGGGTTTGGGGCAGTACGGCGTTGCCACATGTGAGGCGTTGGATTGACCCTTCTACGGTTGGACCATTGGTACTGTGGCATGTGATGGATGTTTTTAAACTAATTTCAAGTGTTGAGAATTATTTGGGAAATCTTGGGTGTTTGATAATTCGATCGGAAAGTTTAACATTGTCTATTTATCTGGAATGTGATACAATATTTGGAATCCACAAGTAGTTATGAGATAACTAATTTGAATGTTACAAATCTTGCAGTTTAGTCTCAGATGATCGGTTGTCGCGGGATTTTGATGCGATCAAAAGTCCGTTGCAATCACGTAGCGTACGCGGATACTCGCAGGGTAAACTTAATAGCCATACCCCATAGCCCCGACCAAGTGACTGTAGGAGAACTCTGTCGCCAAAAGTATCCGTTCGGGTGCTCGCGGCAGCGGTGTTCCGCCTTAGTGCACTTCGTCGACGGCATCGGGGGTGCGCCCGTCTACTAAACTTTGCGACGAGCATTCGATCAGGATATCGGGAATCTTGTTGAATTTCCCGACCAGATTTTGAAAAGTGTTTTCGATATAGAGACTAAATTGCGGGGTTTATAATTGTTAGGCATGCGATGTCTAAGGAATTCATTTGGTTAGGCATGAGATGTCTAAGGAGGTTGCGGATTCCAACTGTTGTAGTTTTACACTTTCTTTTCTGTGACCGTAAGCGTAGTATGTGGTGTATCGCCGGCTTTGTTCCTATACATCAACGACAATCGGGATACGCATACTTGCTTACATTGATGATATGAGTGTAAGTGCACGGCAGCACCCCAGCCGTCTGTACGAGGCCAAAATGCGGAAACGAAACTTTTCTTTAAACTTTTAAACCGGCGCTACAGCGTACTTTAAACCCGGATCGGGCCATTAACCTAATGCTAGCTAACTAGAGAATAGGTAGAATGCTATACCGAGCGATCCGTGTCCTTCGGTCTTCAGCTTCCGTCCCGATCTCCTCGCGGAATCTTCGGCTTCACCTCCTCGTCGGAAAGGGCACCACATCGCCGGGTTCTTTTACGGGCTCCCACCTCTGGACCGAGGCAACTCGGGCACGAAGTTGGCGAGTCGATGTGTCCAAGAATGCTGTAGGCTATACGTAGATCACCATATCTCTAAAGGGTTATGAAGTTGCCAAGTTTTGGTGGAGGAATGAGATGAACCTTTTAGATGGAGCTATATGATTTTTTGCAAACCAAATGAGGCCAAATCTCATCTCTAAAAATTGGGATAGCCCCACTTACTTCTGGCCGGCCATGCTTGGTGAAGGGAGAGAGAGAGAAAAGCCAAAGGGTGGGGGGAAAGCAATAATGCAAGCAAGTGATGATGTGGAGTCATGATCACACCAAAAGTCATAACCTACTCCCATCATATAAAGAAAGTAATGATGAGCAAAAGAAGACAATGGAAGCAAGGACCATCATGAAGTAACTACTTGCAAATAACACCCTCCACTATTCAAATTTGCATGCTTGCAAATAAGCCCCTCCAAACCAATTTTCAGGCAAAGAAGGAACAAAGAAAAATTGGCCGAAACGGAAATCAAACTGGCAACTTAAAAAAACTGATCCCGTAATAAATTACAGGAAAACTCCGCGACTGTATATACATACCCGCATTTGTATTCCGACCGAATACAAATGCAATGAGACAAAATCTACACTGTACAATACTAGGATCCGGCTTAAACCAAAGCCCGCTAGTATTATCCGTCCGATCATGATTCGTGCAATACCTCACGTATATGATCGAACCCTGCCATATCTCCATATGGCCTCTACAGCGTTTTGCCCGAAACTTGAGAAACTGTCTGTGGGGGACTCTAAAGACTCGTTAATATTTTGGCTGTGGATTTAACCACTAGCACGTCAGAGGTATTAGCCATACATAACGGGCTACCAGCTATTGACCAAAAGTGACGTCGATGAGCGAACTCATCCTGACACCCTACTGAGCCTGTCTGTGACAATATCCGTACAGTCCAGTCCGTTCATCTATGAGCATCGCAAGGCGGGCCTAGGAGGTTGGTAAAAGTCAGACCCCCAAAAGCGGTACAAGTCATGTGGGAGTGTAGCCCAGAACACCCTGAGATACTACTGGAATACCTACCAGTAAATCTCCTGCCTTGGCCAAGGACTTCGTGTAATGGCACTCCTACACACAGCGCGACCTCACCCCCAATACCGAGAGAGACGAACCCCTGCAGATCCGCACACTGCCTCCATGTGGCTCGGGACTGTACCCAACTAAAACCTATTTGCATGAATCCTTTGAGCCATGGTAGGGCAGTAATCAAAGTACAGTAGAAACTCACACGAGACAAATGACGATCTCAGGTCGATGAACTAACCTGTACACATGTCACCAGGGAACTGCTATCTGACGTCAGTTATAAGACCAACTACCAGGTTCCCAGCGAGTCCTGTCCGGTGTACTCATAACCCAATGAGCACCTATATACATCTTAGGTGAACCAACTGACACCAGTGGCTTGTGAGACCGGCCACCGCCCCTCGTCGGGGTCTCGACTGTATACACTAGTCTACTCTGGAGTATCGATGCCCTGTCTCGAAACTCCTACGACTAGGGACCTTTTAAGGATGCGCTTATAGACCCCGGCTCCCACGTATATGATCGCCATCATACTGTTGGTAGTCAAGTAAGAATCCTAAGGGCTCTATCAACGCGCAATAGTGTCCTGTAAGATCACCTAAAGCAGTACACGATGATAAAGATAAACCAGATAGCATACTATCATCATGAGTAAGACTGTCCTACCGGCATAGGTCCTCCCTCAATCATTGCAATCACATGCCTGTGATCCAACAATTGACTCTGAGGGCACTATCTCCAACAATCTCCCACTTGCACTCAAGGCTAATTATTGCGATGTCGGATACTCACAGCCCGTGTGATACCGAACACCCAACTCCTCTACTAATCAGTCTCACAAAACCCGTTTGCGAAATAATGCGTTCGAGGAATAGCCTCAGTGAGTGGATCCGCTCTAATATTTCTTTCTATGTCTCTCTTTATCTCAAGTTCACGGAGAAAGCCATCTCCCGAAATGAGCAATACCTGTCTCAGAATATGTTCGGATGTCTGATGGGACCTAGTTCATAAATGAACTCCAAATCCAAACTTCTTAGACTGTATCGTCAACTGAACTTAATCAGTATCCTGTGCCATGCCTCCCTCAGTATCCGTCTGGACCAACTGTCCAAAATACTGCCCCTCGTCAGAGGGAAAACTATAACTCTGACAGCCATCCTGTCATCTAGGTCACCTTGGAAGCCTGGAATGATAACCGTCTCCTTAATGAGGCTGTCGTTATCATATCCCTAGAACATCCACTTATGTTCTAAAACTGCTTCCGAATGTTTCTAATGGATCAATATCAACATATTGTATCTACTGCAAAAACAACATCTGGTGTGGTACTTGACATCTCATGATCAACTCAATTGCCTAAGCAAGTGATCTGCCGATCATGCACATCCCTCTCCTCTTTAGTCTATAAGACACCTTTAGAGAGGGTGACTCCATCACCTGCAGGTACACTACCGTGCCTGGAGTCGTCCATTCTAAAACACCTTTAGAATGCTGTCTAAGTACCCTGATTGGGACACTACCCAAATCTAGATCTAAAACCATAGATCTAGTAACCAGAATGTCTGATATAATATCCATATCCTTTGTGGAGAAACCACTGTGTGACAACCAAAGTATAACCGATCGTAATATAGGAATTTCACTTCCTACTCTGTGTATGTCATCCAAATACCAGGTCATCACACCCTACTACCTTCCTAACAGATCCATCCCTTATTCTGATGAAGTCAAACCTATGACTGTCTCATCAGAAATAGATGATCTATCTCCGCTATATCTGCTTTAGCCTATAAATAGACATAAGCTACCTGTCCACTATGCTTCCGCTGCTCCCACTGACTACGACAACCCTCTGGCAAAGTCATATACTCGTACGCTTCTAAAGACAGTTCAGAACGACGCTATACTCATCCTCCTGCCGGGTCTCATAGTCTGGAACAACAGCAATGGCAAGTCTGGGTAAATAAGAACCTCCCTGTCACCGTCTTTGAGCATACCGAAGTACCTCTAAAGTGCCTGAGGTTACCCACCTTATCTGCGGAGTGGCCAATAGAATGTCAAACAAGATTGAATCTTTAGGTTCTTATCCAATTTTTAGCAATCGTTTGCGGTTCTGGAATTACTTCCAGTTCTACCATACTCCTACTACTGTTTTCTAAAAAAATCCATTTCTTTTAAAACTGTGGCGAGTCAAGAACAATATCACTATTGATCTTCCATTTGGTAGAAAGTTAACCCTCGTCATAGCCCGTGTCAACCCACAAACAGCCATTACAGAAATGTGCCTTGTGTTATCCAGAGTCTGGTTTTAAGCATAAGCTGGACAACTCCCCGTACCTTAACAGTGTCAAGATATGAACTGTTCTATATCCAATACAGAAACAGAGGCACTGATTTAATTGAACCAGATTCAAATCATGCAGCTGTCTCCAGTGCATGTCAACTAAATGGAGAGAGGCCGATCAGCATTACTCAACTTAGGAGTGCTTCCAATTATGAGTAACCTGAAAGAGAAGCAAGTTCTCTTAATCATTACTATTAACTGAATACCATACACAAGTATCTACATCTTCGATCACCTTGAAGAATCTTGATACTTGCAATACCTGGTTCTCTACTTTATTCTTATACCTATAACTTCTCAAAATTCGGACCTTGCATTTCTACGAAACATTTGTCTAAAAATTAGAGAAGTCATAAGTAAACCGAATATAGTATGAGGACCAACCCCTCTGTCTTAATGGACACTGGACAATATACAATAATCTGTATAAGTCCCTTGAGTCTAATAACTCATTCTCTGTGTGTCGTATGTTGAAAACTGTACTTATGGTTAAGAAGAATTACACCGCTGTTTAATGCTCCTTACATTACCATCCACTGATATAGGTAAATGTCATGGACATAATTTCAAAAAAGTATATCTCATTCTATAAAAATAGACGTACAGATGTATGAATTTGAAATTGGTGTATAACAGCGGATATTCAAAACCAAATATTTGCGGTCCAGCAAACAACCCAGGCGATTTCCTCAAATATCACAAATTACAACGAATTCTGATATAATGAGGACAATCACCTAATTCCCAATAACTTACTCACACTCATCATCTGTAAAACCATACAGATGTGAGAATCAAACCTGGTAAATACATACCCTGGAGCATGTGTCTAATTCGGAAATCAGTTTTCTATTAACAGTACGCAGTGAAATTGAAACATTAAAATGTTTCGTAGGGGTATCCTGGTATTCCTAGTAATGCCTCTTCCATTATCAGATTCACAACTGTAACCGTATATTTCTTTTCCATCTCTCCATATCCCTTCATATGTCTTTAGTCATTACCTTCTGTACACCCCTTTAGGCCAAATAGTTTTCTTCCTTCCCTACCGTTCGGCACCAGCCTATGGTTTGGAAGAAGACTATCCAATAAGCATAATGGGTGTACTTTCCTAATCCTAGGAGCACTCGCAATGCAAGAGAAGGTAAAGATAAAAGACAACTGAATAAACCTTATTCCTATTTCTCCTGAACCAGAATCCATCCCCGAACTGGAACAAGTTCCTTTCGAGTTCGTATATAACCATACGATGGAGTATCCAATAAACTGTGGATCTTCGTAGTGATACGGAGTGTTCTGGAAAAATACAAAGGTGAAGTGGGAGTGGTAATGAAGTACTTGGTTAGGTCGTGAATAGAAGTCGCAATTTACTTTTCCCTTCTTCTAATCCCTTTATTTGTCTTTACTTAATACCTTATGTACACCACTCTTAGGATAATCAGCTTTCTTCATTCCCTACCGTTCGGCACCAGCCTAAGTTTTGGAAGAAGACTATCCAATAGGCGTAACGGGTGTACTATCCTCTAATCTAAGGAGCACTCGCAACCTAAGATAAGGTAAAAGGAAAAGACAACTGAATAGTCCCATTCGTTTTCTCCTGAACCAGAAACCATCCTCGAATAAATTCCTTCAAGTTCGTATATAACCATACGATGGTTTTATCCAATGGAAGTGGACGTCCGTAGTAATACGGGGTGTCCTGGAGAAAAGGGTAAAAGTAGGAGTGGCAATGAGGTTTGCAACTCAGACAATCCAAAAGCCAGTGTTTAAGAAGGTTCGGTTAAATTTGGTCACTGAGTCATAGTCTAAGGTCGGGTCATGGTCGCTGCCAAAGAGAGAGAGAAAAGAAACACTCAGCATGCACTCTAACCTAGATCAGAATAGTTACCAATTTATCTAATTAGGAAACCTCCCACTGTAACGTCAAATTCTCCTCAAAACCTGAAAGAAGAATTAGTCGGGATCACCCGAAGAGTAAACCAACTCATCAGTGGGAATCGGGATCCAACTATCATCGCATGATAACGTGACGGAATCCGCTTACGTTATCACACTCCAGAAGGTATGCGCATATCTGGCAAGTTTCAGTTTCTTTAGAAACTCCCGATGTGATTTTTGCCCCATGCTCTTATGACCTTGACGAAGGCCAACATATCATAAGTCACATGTCAAGTTCTACCCGTCATTATCCAGGTTAATTTGAACCCACCCGTATATACCCTTGACTTTGGCCAACAAGGCAGTACGACTGTCCCAAACCAACGCATCTATCTATGCTGCAGAAAAGCTACAAATAGCTACCATACACTATGCCTTGACGAAGGCCAACATACATAGCATGAATACTATGTGCTACCTTTCTGAAATGACGGAGGGCTACGAATGGTTTTTGGCGAAAAAACTTTAACGTAATGAACTTCATATCGTTGAAGGAACCGGATAGCTTTTATAAAAATATAGTGACGAAAACCTTTGCTAAAGAGGTCACTCCCGGTGAAGGGATCTCGGCTCTTTCCCCGTAGAATGAGGAGCAGGATATTCCAACTGAATATCACGATGCAAAGCAAAAGTAATCGACTATAGTGAAGTCATTGCCCTGACGCAAACTTCTGTCCAAGGGGTCACTCCCGGTGAAGGGATCTCGGCCCTTGCCTCGTCGACTGAGGTGCTGGATATTCATAACCGAATACCACTATGCAAAACAAAAGAGAACGTCCTTCCAATAACAGCATTTTGAAAAATTGTTCCAACAACATCAGAATAGGTTTGTTTAGCGTCCATTGATCCGAATCAATGCAGTCCCATCAATTGATCACACCAATAAAGAACGAAAATAATGATGTACGTATATGCCATCCGCATTCGCCACGGGGTCCCGTCATCACCCGTTAGAATACTTAACTAACGACAGAGCGGGGACTGGACTAGCGCGGATGCAAAACATATACAACATCTACTAGTATATATATCAATATAAAATATTCGCTCAAGGAGTGATAAAATGGAACATCACAGAAATGTAATAAGCATCACATAACAATACAGATATCTGGGATCCCCGGGTTTCAGAGAGCCGCTACTGAAACCCGACGTTCCCCTGGTCGTGTGGATAGCCTGTGCAATGAAATCCTAGACCCCTACCGGCGCAGCAAGTTACCCGCCAAAATCTGAAGCGAGGCAGCCCCTTTCAACAACGTGAATGGGCCACCCAGCACTTCACGGAATCCGGTAACTTGGGCACCCCTCCTTGGGTCAACCTATACCCCTACGAGTGCGGTGAATAGCCTGCCAATTCTAGAGTGAAGCCCCCTTCGTCTCAACGCCATGAGATGCGGGCCCGTTGCCCTCTAGAACCCGGCTATCCGTGCACCCCTCCGTGGGGTAATCCTAGTGCATAAAGTAAAATATACAATGGGTACATCGACCTCAGCCCGGTCGTGCCCCAAAAGAATAATATACAAATAGGCAGTGACGGCAGTCCACATGTCGGACGCTCGCCCCGCATTATCAAAGTACATTTAAAACCAAACTGTACTACCATTGTTAGTTATATGTATGCCCTAGAGGCCATTACTATACATAGGATGTATATTGTAGTGGATGCTTGGACATATATAGGGAGGACTTTCTTGCTCGACATGATAGTATGCTATCTGGTTGCTCTTTACCTTAACGTGTACACTGATTGTCTCTCTGTTACATGTTGGTAAAGCCCTTAGGATGAGTACTTGACTACCTGGACTATGATGCGGATCATACTAGTGGGGACATGGTAGTCCATAAGTACATCCTTCAAGGTCCCTAGTTATGGGTATATCGAGACGGGGCATCGATATACCAGAGTAGACTAGCGTATACCTTCTCGACCCATACAGATGGGCGATGGATGATCCCATATCCATTGGTGTTTGACATCAGAGATGATATACGGGTGCTCAGTGGAGACTGGGTACACTGTACGGACTCACCGAGAACTCCCAGATGGTATTATACCTTACGTCAGATGGCAGTTCTCTGGTAACACTGGTACAGGTTAGTCTGTAGACCCGAGATCGTCATAGAGTCTTGTGTGATTCCTACTGTGCTTTGATTTCCAACTTACCACGTCCAAGAGGGCGTACAAAACGGTGGTTTTTGGGTACAGTCCCGAGTCACATGGAGGCAATGAGCGATAGGAGGGGATTCTTCTCTCCCGGTATAGGGAGTTGATGTTGCGCTTTGTTTGATTGGCTATAACCGGAAATCCCTGGCCAGGGTTGCTGAGATTTACTGGTAAGTGTTACCAGTAGTTTCTCGAACTGTTATAGACCTCATATCGACACGACTTATCGAGATATTGGGGTCTGATGTTTACTACCCCTAGGCGAGATATGCGACATATCAGACGAACAGACCGGACTGTACGGTAAGTGTTACTGGTTGGATTCACAGGAGTGTGAGCGGGCTTGCTTGTCGATGTTCTGATCGCTCAATACCCGGGTGGCCGTTACGTTTTGCAGACCGCTTGCGGCTTGTGGGTGTTTGATATGATCATCACCTGCTGCCGGCGTATTGACGAGTCTTTAGAGTCCTACACAGAGGTTTCCTGGCTGAAGCGAAACGAAATGGGAGCACATATGTGATATGTGCGGGACCGAGATTATACGTGTATGTGATACCGTATTCTATTCGCGCGATGAATGTATCGATTAGTTGTATGCGATATAACCTAGTTATCGAATCAAGGATTGATTCGATAAGTCGATACATTGGATATTAGTCGGTCATATGCGATGTGACCGGATCGTTAAATCAAGTGTTGATTTAATGATTTAATGTATAATTATATATTTGATATATTACTTTGCATTAACTAATATTGGTTCACTTAAGATGTTTTTCTCACTTGTTTGTGCACATTGTATATGTGATATATTTTTGTCCACAAGTTTGTTTCATGTTTGATGATACATGCATACTTGGGTGTATGTTTGAATTAAACCATGGTTAATTAATGGTTAGGGTTTCATTTGCTTTATTTATTTATTCATTTGAGAAAGAAATAAAATGGTGGCTAACTTTGGATTTTCTTTGAAGCTTCATGATGCTCTGAATAGTTTGACCATTTTGTTTCTTTCCTTAACCCTAACCATTCACTTGAACTATAATTTATTCTCTACACTTAACCATGGTTGCTAGTATGATAAGAATGACTTTATTTTCTTTTTCCATTATTCTTATCATTTTCTTTTTCTTCTTCTTCTTCTTCTTCAAGAAGAAAGAAGCTTGCTAGCTTCAATGGTGAATTGAGAAAAAGAGTGAGAAATCCAATTCTAAAGTGAACCCACTTCTTATTTCTTCATCCTCTACCACTTGCCAAGTAGTATAGGGTGTTTTCTTCACAAGTTTCATGGCTTGGTGAAGTTGGAGCTTGATCTTGTGTTGCCTCGACGTAGATCATCTTCGGCATCGAAGTCGACGACCTAGCCCGATCATTTCTTCGACGAAACCGACGCTAGAGCCTAGGATCCGATGATCGCAGCGACGGGACATCATCATGGAGCTATGGAGGTGGAGGACCGGATCTACAAATGTTGTATTTTCCGTTCACTCTTAGTTAAGTTGTTAACTAGTTGCATGTTTCGCCTAATCTCTAGTCAACGATCGCATTAGGGTTTCTCGGCACCGGAAATTTTTGAATTTGGCATGGTTGATGCCTTGTGAGACCTCTTTTGTGTGCCTAGGAACTCTACAGTGGTATCAGAGCCTAGCTAGTTCCTTAGGCGATGCGTAGACGAAGTTAGAAACCCGATCGAACCCGTAACCCTAATTCTAAATCCTTCTCTGTACAAATTTTAAAAATTGGGATTTTTGTGAATTAAAAATATGCAGAAAAATCAACAGGGAATTGTAAGAATTACTGTGCAGCACGTGCTCATGATTCAATTAAAGAGCGGCGGAACCGCGGCATGAGCAGGGCTCATGCGGCGGTTCCGCGGCCATGTAGTGACATTAGCTTTTCAATTTTGCACAGTAATTCCTATACTTTAGTGCTGTATTTTCTGGGATATTTTAACTTCTACTCAAGAGTTGAGTTTTCTAGGATGTATTGGGGACTCGGTGTTTCGATCGGGAAGTTTATCTTCGTCTGTCTTTTTCCGGATATTTTTAGAACATGTTAAAAGGTTCGACCGGATATAGATACCCAATTTTTCCACTGCCGGAAAATTTCCAAGTGTTGGATTTTTCCGTGGGTTAAAGACGTTCTAAGTAGTGCAAGTAACGCGATGGACCCTCTAGAAGACAACAAACCTTAACTCGATTATGTGACCGTCTTGAACTGCCCTTTGAACCTTCGGGTTTGGGGCAGTACGGTGTGCCACATGTGAGGCGTTGGCTTGACCCTTCTACTGCTGGACCGTTGGTACTGAGGCATGAACTGGATGTTTTTAAACCTATTTCATGTGTTGAGCTGTATCGGGAAAACTTGGGTGTTTGGTTGTTCGATCGGAAAGTTTAACATTTTCTATTTATCTGGAATGTGATACAATAATTGGAATCCACAAGTAGTTATGAGATAACTGATTTGAATGTTATAAACATAGCACTTTAGTCTCACTTGATCGGTTGCCACGGAATTTTGATGTGATCAAAAGTCCGTCGCAATCTCGTAGCGTACGCGGATACTCGCCGGGTAAACTTAATAGACAGCTACGCCCCATAGCCCCGACCAAGTGACTGTAGGAGAACCCCGTCGCCGAAAGCATCCATTCGGGTGCTCGTGGTAGCGGTGTTCCGCCTTGGTGCACTTAGTCGACGGTATCGGGGGTGCGGCCGTCTACTAAAGTTTGCGACGAGCATTCGATCAATATGCCAGGAATCTTGTTGAATTGCCCGACTTGATATTGAAAAGAGTTTTCGATAATGAGACTAAAATACGGGGTTTATAATTGTTAGGCATGCGATGTCTAAGGAATTCATTTGATTAGGCATGCGATGTCTAAAGAGGTTGCGGATTCCAATTGTTGTAGTTTTACACTTTCTTTTTTGCGACCGTAAGTGTAATATGTGATATCGCCGGTTTCGTTGCTATATGTCAACGACAATTGGGATGGACATATTTACTTACGTTGATGACATGTGATATTATGTGTTGCTGGATATGTTATATTGGATCGTCGTGTTTGAATAGCCGGGGTTTTTTTTTTATGTGAGATGAGTGTTTTTCATTTTCATTCATGTAAAAACTTGTATGTAATATTCTTTTATTGGGGCACTTCCAGGTTGCGGATGTTGTCACCATTTGTATATTATTTACTTTTCCGCACTAGGATAGACCCAAGGAGGAGGGCACAAGTAACCGGGTTCTGGAGTCTAGTGGGAGACCAACTCGAGGAGTCGAGTCCGGGTCTCCTAACTCTAGAATTGGTAGGGTTGCTTGCCGCTCTCGTAGGGGTCTAGGGGTGTGGGTTTGGCTATTCATCGCGACCGTGGAATCCGTGTTTTATACTGGATCGTATTAAAACCACGGACGTCCTAGTATATCCAATATTTCATATGATATATTTTGCTGCGATATCTGTGATGTGATCATTTTATATGTTCTGTGATAAATACTGTATATAGTATATATGATATATTATATAGACGTTACTTATGTTTTACACCCGCGCTAGCCCAGCCCCACTCTGCCGTTAGTTACCTAACCTAATGGTGCATGAGGGGACATCGAGGCGAATGCGGATGGCATAAGTGTACGTCGTATTTATCTGTGATGTTTAGGTACTTAAATGATGGGACTTCATTAATATGATTAATGAAAGAAAAAGAAACCTAAAGATATTGTGGAATCGAATTTCAAAAATAAAACAGGTAGCTACAGTTCTTGCTTTGCACATCGGTATATATGATATATCCTGCACCTTATTCGATGAGGAAAGGGCCAACGATCCCTTCACCGGGAGTGACCCCTTTAGCAATAACTGGCAGATGCTACACACTCGGTTTGTCTTTTGATAGCTTCTATAGTTTTTGCTTTGCACAGCGATATATATGATATATCCCGCACCTCATTCGACGAGGAAAGGGTCGACGATCCCTTCACCGGGAGTGACCCCTTTAGCAAAACTAGAAAAGCCTAAAAAACACTCCATTTTAAAATCACTTGATTCTACAACGATATCAAGTTCATTACGCAATAGGTTTTCAGAAAAACCTGTCGTAGCCCTCCGTCATTTCAAATAAGTTGTATATAATATTCGTGCTACATTTGTTGGCTTTCGTCAAGGTGTAGTGTGCGGTAGCTATATGCTGCTTATCTGCTGTATACGATGCGATTGGATTAGGGTAGTCGTGCGGCTTTGTTGGCTTTCGTCAAGGGTCGTGCGGGTGGGTTTAATTCAATCAAGAAATGTACGGGTTGAACTTGACTAGTGCGCTATGGTTTGTTGGCTTTCGTCAAGGTCATAGCACGTTAGGGGCAAAATTATCGGGAATTTCAAGTGTTGAAATTTGCAATGAGATTGCATACCTTCTATGAGATAGTTGGATCCCGATACCCGCTGCGAGTAAGAGTTACTCCTGGGAGAGTTTTACACATTACAATTAGCCGATCAAGTAGGTGTCTAGAAAGGTGTTAACGGGGTTACGCCTCTGGCAAAACGAGGTTTACATTAATTAGGTTCGTGCGAAAGCACGGGGAACCTCCCACAAAGTACCGACACTGGCCTGGCTGAAAGATTGGCGAACTTGTAGCGTGTAATTAATCCCGGCTAGTCTTTCCTTTTAGGGTTTGAAGGAAGATTTGATAAAAACAGTGGGAGCCATTGTTCATACCAGAATATTGCATTTTATACCGCCCATTCTTACGCTCGTTTGTTTATAGGCAGGTACTTTTTAATCAGTGTTTGCTACATATTTGCAGAATACTGGTTCTCAACTCTAAACAGTGAAATCCATGGAAAAGTACGATAAATTCCGGATTACTGCCAACAACAGATAAAGCACGGGTCTCCACTCTCTATCCGTGTGTTGCCACATACCAGTTTAAGGGACAAAATGGCAAATCGATTGTCATGTCATGCACAAAGCTCAATGTCAACACAAGATCCAAGAAATCTACGCGGAGCTCGAGAAAATCATGGCAAAAGATCCACATCACATCACCTTTTGTTCTACTAAAATTCTGGAATAATTGTGAAGAGTTTCTGAGAAAAGTCATATACCACATAGCAGACAACCTAAAACCAGGGTATACGACAAAAGCTCCTGACCAAACTCCCCTATATGGCCGCGGAACCGCGGCCAAGTGGGCTCCTCTCCCTGTCATTTTCTGGGGGCAGTTTGGTACTTTCGCATTGGTCCAGATTCTTGCCCTTGGTTTACATTTCGCCTCCTATAAATATCCCAGAACTTGCCAAGCTTTTGGTGTTCATTCTCATGCCCTCTTTTTGGTTAGTTTTAGTTTTCTCCTTCTTCTTCTTCTTCATTCTTCCTCCATGAAAATGTAGTGAGAGCATTGAGTGGATGTTAATGAAGATGAGGGTTTTTGTATCATTCTTGTTTGTTTAACTTCCCCTTGAGATTCTTGCTTTCTCTTGATCTTTCAACCTCTTCATTGAGCTTGAAAGGTTAAGGGTTTGTTATTGATCTCAAGGGTCGTATTTTTCTTATGGAATTAGTGCTTCATTTCACATGCGTTCTTTACCCTTCTCTTGATCTTGCAACCTCTTGATTGAGCTTGCAAGTTTAAGGGTTGGCTATTGATCCCATGCTTGTCTTGAGTTCTAGTTTCTAGTTTTCTTTTTATTGCTCTTTATTACTTGCTTTTTATTACCTTGCTTTATTTCCTTGCAATTTAAATTCATGCACTTACTTACTTGTAATCTTTTCTTTTCTTTGTTCTTTTCTCTTGCTCTTTTTGGTTCTCTTTGTGAATGTTGTAATTATTGTCGTTGTTAAGAATCAATATGGTATTGTAAGTTAAGATTTTCTTTGCTCATTTCCTTTTCCCGTTATTTTCCATTGAACTCCGCCCAAACGTTACGCAAGCGCTCCGTTAGGCACTCTACCCTAACAAGGTAACGGTAATTCCTAACCGCGACCGGTTGCGTTCGGTTTGGCCGGAGGCGAAAGCAAGAGATAAGAACGGAAGGACAAGGGTAAATAAGCCGGATTCCACGAATACCGCGCTTAAATCCCCTAATCTACGTTGTTGCCGATTGCTCTAGCTTCAACTGGTCAAGACTCGGCTCAAAGGTTTTGAGTTCGGATTTGTTTAGCTTACATTATCGTATATTTTCTTAACAACTTTATACTTGCAAATAAACACATAGGTTAGAATCAAACAAACATATACTCATTCTGTATTGACTCGTCTAAAAGAAGAAAGGACATACAACCATCTCCCTGTGGATCGACCCGTGCTCAACCGGCTAGCTGCATAGCGACACCGTCCTGATCGCGGTAAACTTTAGAACTTTGAACATCCGACACGCTTTTGGCGTGCGATCAAATGGCGCCGTTGCCGGGGAGACGGTAACGTATTTCTTTTCTTGTTATTTGGGTTAATATTCTTTTTGTATATATATATATATATAAAATATCTTTTTGTCGTTTTTGATCATTTTTGTCGGCAAAAGTGCAGATTTTTGCAGATTTGCAAACTGCGATTGTGGGGAGCAAAGTATACATTCAAGGCTAAGGTGATTGCAAAGTACAGTGCCAAAGATCCGGGTAGTTTGACCCGCGCAAGCGAACTTTTCAAGCTTACCGGATTTGATTCAACGGGGTTTCCTAACCCAAAAACTTAACGGTACGTACTTTACTAACACCTTCTTCTCAAATCCGACGCATCCAATATACTATTCTTTGCAGGATTCTTTGCAAGTTCGCTAACAAACGCTAAAAATTGACTAACCCGTATTTGTTGCAGTGCCGCGCTTAAACTAAAAAACGATTTTTTGATTCTTTATAGAATTTTTATTGAATTGCGCATTGCATCAATTAATACGGACTTAAGGGCAAGCGAACCCCACAATATACGGTAAAGGATTTCATCACCTTTTCCGTGGCCCACAAATCACGAACTTGAGCATAACGTTTACCCGCAGAAAATTTAAAAGAAACTAGACTTTAAGCCTTAAGGACTTCGCGCTCACTAGGAGAAGTCAACTGTGTTTAGAACCTCGCTTAACGGTACATTGTTTACGGGGTGTCTAGGAAAGTGTTAACGGCGAAACCGCCAAAAGAGAAAGGGTTATTTAATTAAGGAACTTCGCGAAAGCATTGGAAAACCTCCCCTTATCTCTGCACTTACCTGGCCTCGTGATCAGTGTATCTTGAGCCCGTTTCTCGACACAGTTTTACTTCGACAATCAAGTTCTGGAGCAGGTCTAGTTGACCTAGGTGAACCCTAGAACGATTAGGTGTGTGGTATTTTTGTGTTGTGATTGTTTTTGTCCAGATTCTTTTTGTGTGTATATTTCATTCTTTTGTTAATATCTAAAAAAAAATTTAAAAAAAAATCACATTTTCCCCCCTCATTTTCTCTGCCTTTCTTTCCTTCTCTCTTCATATCATGGGTACCCCACCTCGCAAAACTCTTGTCGAACTTTGGTACCCACAACCAGACATTACTTCTTACGGTTCTTGCTTTGGCCGAACGTCAAACGATCCCTCCATGCCCAAAATCTCTTTGAAAGATCGGATAGACGCGTCTAGGACAAACACTTGCCCTTCGCAATCCACTTTGTATCAACCTTTTCAACCTCCCCCACCCTCTTATGTTGATACCCCTTTTGCAAGTCGTCCTTTGTCCATCGCTGAACGTATTGAACAATCCTGTAGCCGATCTTTCACTCCTTTCACCACTACAGATTCTTGGGATCAACAATTCCATTCACCTTCTTATCCAAATGTTGATCCTGCTCCTGTCCAGCCATTCAATTCCTATCAATCCTACCCAACTTTTGCACCTTCCCTAGACATTGCTTCAGATCCGCCATTTGGGAGTTTCCAGTACCAAAACAACTTTGACTCTTTTACTGAAACCCCTTCACAACCCATGTCTAGTCTGGAACAGTCTTTGGCAGACTTTAGGGTAGCGTCGTACCAACAGATGATGGATTTGAATGCGTCCATGGCCGCCCTCATACAACCTAGTGACCCGGTAGCTAGTTTTCAACTAGCTCCAAATTTTCCAATGTATGAAGAGGCGGTCGGACAGGCTGTGAATTTGAGTGGAGAGAGTGAGCTGTACCCCCTTCCAAATCAAACCTACCCGTTTCAAATTGAATCCCACAACTCCTGTGTTGAAAGTCTATCAAGTGTCCCAACTGAATTATCAATTGAAGATAGAATGTTTAATGAGTTGTGCGACTTTGTAGTGTTTGATTTGCCAGATTGTGAAGGGACCTTGCCAAGTGAAACCACACACAATCCTTTTGACCTCTACACCTCCATCTTAGAACCTGAATTGATTGAAATCCATGCTTTTGATGAGGTGTCTGAAAAAATTGACTTTCACTTGATTAAGGATATTGACGCCGGGAATATTTTGGATGATGAACCTGTAGATCTGGCAGAGTTTTTCGCTCCAATTCATCATCCCGAGTCATTAAATATTTTTCCCGAACCCCATATGCGTCTGGATTTTGAAGAGAAATGCATGGATGTGCTAAATTTTGAGGAGAATTTTGAGGATAGCTTTGAGGATGAACCAGTTTTAATTGATGAGTCGGATTTTCCAATTCATCCTGTTCCTTTCATTGACTGTGTACACCCTCCTGAACCTTTAACCGATAACCTTCCTCAATCACCTACCTCAATCCTTTCCATCGTTCCGACCTTGCAAGAACCTGTCTCACTTTCATTTCATATGTCTGGTTTACCAAGTTCGGCGTACCCATGGTTTCTCACGAATCTTAAGGGATTTGACCCCATTTCTCGACGGGTTAATAGATTAGCACAACCGCTTTTTACACATCGCTCATCACAGATTGTGCTAATCTATTCACTTCATTTGCACCCTCAAGTTCGTACTCCACTTCTTTTTCCCTTCCGCCATTCTTCTTCTTCTGATATACCGAGACCGTATCCCGCTTCTATCTCCATACGGTCTCGCGTATTCTCCATTTCTTTTCTCTCCGCCTTCTTTGACCAACCACTTCTTTATAGAGATAAAATCTTTGAATGGTTGGTGCTCTCTTTTAGCCTGTGTAAGGCCTTGTATAGCTTGATACCACTCTCTTTCCCCCCTAATCCTGAACTTCAACGCTTAACAGTGAAAACACTGTTTTACTTAAGTTTGGGGGGGACTCCTTTTTTGTATATATTTTTTGTTTTCCTTTTTTGTTTGTATATAATTTGTTTCTAGGGAGCGCCGACAATTTTGACCCTCTTGGTGTAGCCTGCCAGTGAGGGCACTGTCAAGTTTAAGTTTGGGGGTGTGCTCGGTAAGCTTTCTTCCTTCGCATTCATTTGTATATTTTGCATTTGCATACCTTATTAAAAACCCACAAAAATTAAAAATTTTCCAAAAAATATAAAAACTTTGTCGTCAAGTTAGCTAATAGGGTAACTTAGATCTTTATTCCGAAAGTTTAGTTGATATGATAGAAATAACTAAATTCTAGGCTTAGGGATTGAAAACCCTAAAAATAACCCTCATTCTGTCTAACTTTGGTAAGTATACGTCCTTACAGTTTTTTTTTGAGAAATAGGTAATCTTGAGTTCAGCTCTTGAGTTAAGTCAAGATGATGGGAAAGTATTGATGCTTTACTGAAAGATAAGTCTGAAAAATAGTTTCTTTTCTCGAGTTCAAATTTAGAAAGTATATACCCTACAAACTGCACTTACACGCACCTTGAAACTTGGGATAGTAGAGGATATCTTGAAATACTCTTGCCTGAAAGCCTAGTATGAAAGAAAAAACGGTATTTAAAGCTAAACACCAAAAGAGCATGTTGAAAAATATATCCGGTCTTGAAAAAGAAAAAGAAAAAGAAAAAGAAAAAGAAAAATAGAATAAAGTCAAGACCTGGAAACTGCTATTTACGCTTTAAGCTCACACATTCAGTAATCGGCCGTTAGTGCCTCAAGAAGCATTAATAGTCGCATGAAAGGTGTGTGAGCAACACCGTCCATCATTAAATGAAAAGAAGTAGTATTAGGTATTAAGGCAAGGGTATTATAGCTTGAATTGAATTCTTGAGTGTATGGGTGCAAATATACACACACGTAGGGGTATACAATTGATGTTTGGATAAGAGATAGAAATAAAGAATAAGACTTGTGTTTTCTGTAAAATTGATAAAAATCCCTAATTTGAGGCCGCACTTTAGAAGGAAAACTCAGGAGAACCAACATCTTTCTAAACTTTTTTGGAACGTATAGGATCTAAAGTTAAAACAGATAGGAGGTGTGAAACATAAGGGTTGGATATTTCCAACTTAGGATGATAGAATTTCTAACGTAAATACTAAATTGTAGGAGTAGAATCGATGTTAACTTATAACACTAGCTTGACGGGATTTTGTGGGTGTAATCCGCTGAAAACCCTCAGGAGACAACACTCCTCCTACTAGGGACACCTAGAGTTTTAACGGCTTGTTGCACGTGCTCAGTGCAATCGCGTTCCCTGCGAAAGTGCGGTTAGGATCTTATACTTTTTTGTGAATAATTGGTTTTGCTCGGGACGAGCAAAAGTTAAGTTTGGGGGTATTTGTTCATACCAGAATATTGCATTTTATACCGCCCATTCTTACGCTCGTTTGTTTATAGGCAGGTACTTTTTAATCAGTGTTTGCTACATATTTGCAGAATACTGGTTCTCAACTCTAAACAGTGAAATCCATGGAAAAGTACGACAAATTCCGGATTACTGCCAACAACAGATAAAGCACGGGTCTCCGCTCTCTATCCGTGTGTTGCCACATACCAGTTTAAGGGACAAAATGGCAAATCGATTGTCATGTCATGCACAAAGCTCAATGTCAACACAAGATCCAAGAAATCTACGCGGAGCTCGAGGAAATCATGGCAAAAGATCCACATCACATCACCTTTTGTTCTACTAAAATTCTGGAATAATTGTGAAGAGTTTCTGAGAAAAGTCATATACCACATAGCAGACAACCTGAAACCAGGGTATACGACAAAAGCTCCTGACCAAACTCCCCTATATGGCCGCGGAACCGCGGCCTATGCAGGCTTAGGCCGCGGAACCGCGGCCAAGTGGGCTCCTCTCCCTGTCATTTTCTGGGGGCAGTTTGGTACTTTCGCATTGGTCCAGATTCTTGCCCTAGGTTTACATTTCCCCTCCTATAAATATCCCAGAACTTGCCAAGCTTTTGGTGTTCATTCTCATGCCCTCTTTTTGGTTAGTTTTAGTTTTCTTCTTCTTCTTCTTCTTCATTCTTCCTCCATGAAAATGTAGTGAGAGCATTGAGTGGATGTTAATGAAGATGAGGGTTTTTGTATCATTCTTGTTTGTTTAATTTCCCCTTGAGATTCTTGCTTTCTCTTGATCTTTCAACCTCTTCATTGAGCTTGAAAGGTTAAGGGTTTGTTATTGATCTCAAGGGTCGTATTTTTCTTATGGAATTAGTGCTTCATTTCACATGCGTTCTTTACCCTTCTCTTGATCTTGCAACCTCTTGATTGAGCTTGCAAGTTTAAGGGTTGACTATTGATCCCATGCTTGTCTTGAGTTCTAGTTTCTAGTTTTCTTTTTATTGCACTTTATTACTTGCTTTTTATTACCTTGCTTTATTTCCTTGCAATTTAAATTCATGCACTTACTTACTTGTAATCTTTTCTTTTCTTTGTTCTTTTCTCTTGCTCTTTTTGGTTCTCTTTGTGAATGTTGTAATTATTGTCGTTGTTAAGAATCAATACGGTATTGTAAGTTAAGATTTTCTTTGCTCATTTCTTTTTCCCGTTATTTTCCATTGAACTCCGCCCAAACGTTACGCAAGCGCTCCGTTAGGTACCCTACCCTAACAAGGTAACGGTAATTCCTAACCGCGACCAGTTGCGTTCGGTTTGGCCGGAGGAGAAAGCAAGAGACAAGAACGGAAGGACAAGGGTAAATAAGCCGGATTCCACGAATACCGCGCTTAAATCCCCTAATCCACGTTGTTGCCGATTGCTCTAGCTTCAACTGGTCAAGACTCGGCTCAAAGGTTTTGAGTTCGGATTTGTTTAGCTTACATTATCGTATCTTTTCTTAACAACTTTATACTTGCAAATAAACACATAGGTTAGAATCAAACAAACATATACTCATTCTGTATTGACTCGTCTAAAAGAAGAAAGGACATACAACCATCTCCCTGTGGATCGACCCGTGCTCAACCGGCTAGCTGCATAGCGACACCGTCCTGATCGCGGTAAACTTTAGAACTTTGAACATCCGACACGCTTTTGGCGTGCGATCAGCCATCCTGATTAGATAAAATAAATAACCAATCTAATCTTGCAAGAGCGCACGCAGAGTGTTTTCTCTCTCTCTCTCCAGGTAGCGACCATGTCACGCCTTAATCAAGATAATAATACGGAATATTGACCGAACCCGCTTGTTATACTAAGCTGGGGAACGTTGGTCCCGCTCCAACTTATAATTGTTATAAGACAGAGCAGGAAATTGGGGATTACCAGAATTCCCGTGCCGCCCAAACGAAGAAAGTGCATACTGATGCATCATCTTCGGGTGTGTTCATTATACAGAACTGTTTCTCAGTATTCTTTACGTCCTGGATATGAGATACCGGATCAGGATCCCGCATATGTAATTTGTTACATGTGCTACAGATAGGTAAAGAACTGAGAACGGGTGATAAGTTTCATGAGACAGAAAATGGGGCAAGTGTTGTAGCCAAGTCTGTTGGTCACTGTCACCCTGTATTATCAGAACATTGATTCTGAACAAATGCTATTAGATACCGAACCTGATATACAAAATCATATCAGTCTCTTTATTAGTAAAGAAACGATAAAATTTTGTATTGTTGGATAATGTTTTGAACATTTCCTATATCAAAAGTTGATCGGTTCAGGCACGTTATCTAAAAGCATTGATGTTCTAAATCAAACTACAGTTCTATAATATACAGAACACACACAAGAGGAAGAGTTCAGAAATGAACGGATCCTTCTTGAGGTATTGTAGACTAGGTCATATCAATGCGACCCGACTAGCTGAAGTTACATCTAGATGCATATTTAAATTAGTTTGAATTTACATCTTGTGAAACTTGCCAGTCATGTCACAGAGATAAGATGACCACAGCTCTGTTTATTGGAAACAGAGAAAGAGTTAGTAAACTCTTGGGATTGATACATGTTGATGTATGTAAGGTCCCCCGTCTACACATGCCAGGACCGGTTCTTTGTACTTCATTACATTCTCTGATGATCTCTCAAGATTCAGTCATATGTTCCTGTTGAAACACAAGTCCGAACATTTTGAGATATTCACAGAATATAAGTTAGAAGTAGAGAACCAAAACGGGTATAAGTATTATGTCCTTTGATGTGATCAAGGAGGAGAATACTTGAGCACGGAATTCTTGGACTTTTCTAAAGGAGAATGAGATTCTCTCTCAGCATTACTCCTCCGCATACACCATAGCACGATGGTATATCGGGGCGGAGCAATTTCACCCTATACGATATGGTGCGCTCTATGATGAGTACTACTGAGTTACCTGTTTCCTTTTGGGGGTTATGCACTTGAGAAGCTGCATACCTATTGAAAAGGGTTCAAATCAAATCAGTTTCCTACCACTTCATATGTGATATGGAAAGGGAAGAGCCCATATCTTAAGTTAGTTAAGATTTGGGGTTGACCAGCTTATGTCTAAAAGCAAAATCCGGACAAGCTCGAGGCAAGGTCTGTAATGTAGAACTGGAAAGGTTCCAGCTATACAAACTACGGCTGATGATTTGATATAACCAAAGAATTAATAGTTACAAACAAACCTCAGCCTCTCCGCCGATCTAGTAGGGTTCCTCATCCGCCTAAGAGATACTTCGGTTTCTCGATGACAGTGGGAGCGAGGATTGCATCATGAGATGATGACCCAACTAGTTTCGAGTAGGCCATCGAGAGTAGGGACTCTGTAAGAATGGCTGGATGCTTAGCGATCTGAGATGGAATCAATGTACACCAACAAAGTATGGACTTTAGTTGCTTTATCTAAAGGGTTAAATCCCCATCAGGAGCAAGTATATCTTGAGAAGATTACTTAGTGTAGATGGAAAAGTTGAGACTTTCGAAGCTAGACTTGTTAAGGTTTTTCGTCATCGACCAGGCGTGGATAATGATGAAACCTTTTCAAGTAGCTATGCTTAAGTCCATCCAGATCCTACTTGCCACGGCTACATACCATGACTACGATATCTGGCGGTTGGGTGTCATGACTGCTTTTCTAAAATGATGTTTCAGGAAAGAGAGTCTGTAAGTACACAGTCAGAGGCCTTCGTAAACAGTGGGAGTAGCGGAAACGTGTACAAGATGCTTTATAGGATAAAGCAGGCATCGCAGAGTTGGAATATTTGTTTTGATGTAATAGTCAAAGAGTTTGACTTCATCAAAATGGTAGATGAACCTTGCATATACAAAAAGGTAATAGGGAGTATGGTGGCGATCCTCGTAGAGTACGTGGATGACATACTCTTGATAGGGAAGGAGTTTCTTATGCTACGCTCGGTCAATCTCCGCTTATCACAATGATTCTCCATATAGGATCAAAGTGATACCTCCTAAATCCTGGTTTTTGGATCTATGAGATAGATCTAATTGGATGTTAGGATACTCACTAGTTGTAGTGAGATGGTATCAATTGATCCTGGGGAGAATCACTGGAAAGGTTCCAGGGTGATAAGGACGACTGAATGTCTTTCACAGGCATTGTCTTTACCCTCAGTAAAGGGACGGTATGTTGGAAGAGTTCCAAGCTAGATACCGTGGCATACTAGACGATAAAGGCTGGATACATCGCTACTTAAGATGCTACCAAAGAGGAAGTCTGGGTGTATATTAGTTCATGAGATGAATTTCGTTCCTACCATTGTGAGACAATAGAGTTGTGGCTTTAGCCAAGGAACCCTGGTCCCATCAGAGACCCAGACATATTCTGAGGCAGCATCACCTGATCATGGAAATGGTTGATCTCTAAGGAGATCTAGGTTAGGAGAGTAGACTCAGAGGACAACACGGCGGATCCACTCACAAAGGCCTTTTTCCAGAGAGAGACTTTCATGGGATGGTTGAGTATGAGATACTACAACCACTGCTATCAGATGGCCCTAGTGCAAGTGGGAGATTGTTAGTTATATGTATGCCCTAGAGGCCATTACTATACATAGGATGTATATTGTAGTGGATGCTTGGACATATATAGGGAGGACTTTCTTGCTCGACATGATAGTATGCTATCGGGTTGCTCTTTACCTTAACGTGTACACTGATTGTCTCTCTGTTACATGTTGGTAAAGCCCTTAGGATGAGTACTTGACTACCTGGACTATGATGCAGATCATACTAGTTGGGACATGGTAGTCCATAAGTACATCCTTCAAGGTCCCTAGTCGTGGGTATATCAAGACGGGACATCGATATACCAGAGTAGACTAGCGTATACCTTCTCGACCTATACAGATGGGCGATGGATGATCCCATATCCATTGGTGTTTGACATCAGTGATGATATACGGGTGCTCAGTGGACACTGGGTACACTGGACGGACTCGCCAAGAACTCCCAGATGGTATTATACCTTACGTCAGATGGCAGTTCTCTGGTGACACTGGTACAGGTTAGTCTGTAGACCCGAGATCTTCATAGAGTCTTATGTGATTCCCACTGTGCTTTGATTTGCCACCTTACCACGTCCAAGAGGGCGTGCAAAACGGTGGTTTTTGGGTACAGTCCCGAGTCACATGGAGGCAATGAGCGATAGGAGGGGATTCGTCTCTCCCGGTATAGGGAGTTGATGTTGCGCTGTGTTCGATTGGCTATAACCGGAAATCCCTGGCCAGGGTTGCTGAGATTTACTGGTAAGTGTTACCAGTAGTTTCTCGAACTGTTATAGACCTCATATCGACACGACTTATCGAGCTATTGGGGTCTGACGTTTACCACCCCCAGGCGAGATATGCGACATATCAGACGAACAGACCGGACTGTATGGTAAGTGTTGCTGGTTGGATTCACAGGAGTGTGTGCGGGCTTGCTCGTCGATCTTCTGATCGCTCAATACCCGGGTGGCCGTTACGTTTAGCAGACCGCTTGCGGCTTGTGGGTGTTTGATATGATCATCACCTGCTGCCGGCGTATTGACGAGTCTTTAGAGTCCTACACAGAGGTTTCCTGGCTCAAGCGAAACGAAATGGGAGCACATATGAGATATGTGCGGGACCGAGAATAATACGTGTATGTGATACCATATTCTATTCTCGCGATGAATGTATCGATTGGTTGTATGCGATATAACCTAGTTATCGAATCAAGGATTGATTCGATAAGTCGATACATTGGATATTAGTCGGTCATATGCGATGTGACCGGATCGTTAAATCAAGTGTTGATTTAATTATTTAATGTATAATTATATATTTGATATATTACTTTGCATTAACTAATATTGGTTCACCTAAGATGTTTTTCTCACTTGTTTGTGCGCATTGTATATGTGATATATTTTTGTGCACAAGTTTGTATCATGTTTGATGATACATGCATACTTGGGTGTATGTTTGAATTAAACCATGGTTAGTTAATGGTTAGGGTTTCATTTGCTTTATTTATTTATTCATTTGAGAAATAAATAAAATGGTGGCTAACTTTGGATTTTCTTTGAAGCTTCATGAAACTTTGAATAGTTTGACCATTTTGTTTCTTTCCTTAACCCTAACCATTCCCTTGAACTATAGTTTATTCTCTACACTTAACCATGGTTGCTAATATGATAAGAATGCCTTTATTTTCTTTTTCCATTATTCTTATCATTTTCTTTTTCTTCTTCTTCTTCTTCTTCAAGAAGAAAGAAGCTTGCTAGCTTCAATGGTGAATTGAGAAAAAGAGTGAGAAATCCAATTCTAAAGTGAACCCACTTCCTATTTCTTCATCCTCTACCACTTGCCAAGTAGTATAGGGTGTTTTATTCACAAGTTTCATGGCTTGGTGAAGTTGGAGCTTGATCTTGTGTTGCCTCGACGTAGATCATCTTCGGCATCGAAGTCGACGACCAAGCCTGATCATTTCTTCGACGAAACCGACGCTAGAGCCCGGGATCCAATGATCGCAGCGAGGGGACATCATCACGGAGCTATGGAGGTGGAGGACCGGATCTACAAAGGTTGTATTTTCCGTTCACTCTTAGTTAAGTTGTTAACTAGTTGCATGTTTCGCCTAATCTCTAGTCAACGATCGCATTAGGGTTTCTCGGCACCGGAAATTTTTGAATTTGGCATGGTTGATGCCTTGTGAGACCTCTTTAGTATGCCTAGGAACCCTACAACCATTGCATCCAGGCTATCCACCAAGACAAATCCGCAACATCACAGCACAACACAGAACACCAACGTGAATGTCACGTACGCAAATCCGTCTAAAAGGGCTATAGCAGTTAGACGGGATTTACCGATTGAGTGACATTCATGGTCGCAGATATAATGTAAATACTGTGAAATTTTATGTTTAAAATTTTCGATTGACCAAAATTCCCGAAGTGGGCCCCAAGCACAACTGTAGCACTCAAAGAAAATCTGGGCCCGAACAGAAAATTCCCAAAACCCCAATTTTAACTCAGAAGCCCACTGTAAAAATTTGGTGCATTGATTACATTTTCCCGCCGCGGAACCGCGGCCAGAACAGGGGTTTGGCCGTGGTTCCGCGGTCCAATTGAGGAATCACTGCATCGAATTTTTCCAGAATGCTTAAAAACGCATGCATGAATTTCTGCAACACTCAAAAAAAAATTTCGAGCCAAAAAAAATTCGACAGAAAATTGATGCACTTGAAATCGCGGTTTTGGGATATTTGTTCGATCGAAGTTTTAAACACACTAGAGCAAGCTGGACTAGGTTAATGGCGTGGCTCTGATACCATTGTAAGTGCACGGCAGCGCCCCGGCTGTCTGTACGAGGCCAAAATGCGGAAACGAAACTTTTCTTTAAACTTTTAAACCGGCGCTACCGCGTACTTTAAACCCGGATCGGGCCATTAACCTAATACTAGCTAACTAGAGAATGGGTAGAATGCTATACCGAGCGATCCGTGTCCTTCGGTCTTCAGCCTCTGTCCCGATCTCCTCGCGATATCTCCGGTCTTCACATCCTCGTCGGAAAGAGCACCACATCGCCGGGTTCTTTTACGGGCTCCCACCTCTGGACCAAGGCAACTCGGGCACGAAGTTGGCGAGTCGACGTGTCCAAGAATGCTGTAGGCTATACGTAGATCACCATGTCTCTAAAGGGTTATGAAGTTGCCAAGTTTTGGTGGAGGAATGAGATGAACCTTTTTAGATGGAGCTATATGATTTTTTGCAAACCAAATGAGACCAAATCTCTTCTCTAAAAATTAGGACAACCCCACTTACTTGTGGCCGGCCATGCTTGGTGAAGGGAGAGAGAGAGAGAGAAAAGCCAAAGGGTGGGGGGAAAGCAATAATGCAAGCAAGTGATGATGAAGAGTCATGATCACACCAAAAGTCTCAACCTACTCCCATCATATAAAGAAAGCAATGATGAGCAAAAGAAGTCAATGGAAGCAAGGACCATCATGAAGTAACTACTTGCAAATAACACCCTCAACTATTCAAATTTGCATGCTTGCAAATAAGCCCCTCCAAACCAATTTTCAGCCAAAGAAGGAACAAAGAAAAATTGGCCGAAACGGAAAGCAAACTGGCAACTTCAAAAAACTGATCCCGTAATAAATTACAGGAAAACCCCGCGACTGTATATACATACCCGCATTTGTATTCCGACCGAATACAAATGCAATGAGACAAAATCTACACTGTACAATACTAGGATCCACCTTAAACCAAAGCCCGCTAATATTATCCGTCCGATCATGATCCGTGCAATACCGCACGTATATGATCGAACCCTGCCATATCTCCATACGGCCTCTACAGCGTTTCGCCCGAAACTTGAGAAACTTTCTGTGGGGGACTCTAAAGACTCGTCAATATTTTGCTTATGGATTTAACCACTAGCACGTCAGAGGTATTAGCCATACATAACGGGCTACCAGCTATTGACCAAAAGGGACGTCGATGAGCGAACTCATCCTGACACCCTACTGAGCCTGTCAGTGACAATATCCATACAGTCCGGTCCGTTCGTCTATGAGCATCGCATGGCGGGCCTAGGGGGTTGGTAAAAGTCAGACCCCAAAAAGCGGTACAAGTCGTGTTGGAGTGTAGCCCAGAACACCCTGAGATACTACTGGAATACCTACCAGTAAATCTTCTGCCTTGGCCAAGGACTTCGTGTAATGGCTCTCCTAGACACAGCGCGACCTCACCCCCAATACCGGGAGAGACGAACCCCTGTAGATCCGCTCACTGCCTCCATATGGCTCGGGACTGTACCTAATTAAAACCTGTTTGCACGACTCCTTTGAGCCGTGGTAGGGTAGTAATCAAAGTACAGTGGGAACTCATACGAGACAAATGACGATCTCAGGTCGATGAACTAATCTGTACATATGTCACCAGGGAACTGCTATCTGACGTCAGGTATAAGACCAACTAGCAGGTTCCCGGCGAGTCCTATCCGATGTACTCATAACCCAATGAGCACCTGTATACATCTTAGGTGAACCAACTGACACCAGTGGCTTGTGAGACCGGCCACCGCCCCTCGTCAGGGTCTCGGCTGTATACACTAGTCTACTCTGGAGTATCGATGCCCTGTCTCGAAACTCCCATGACTAGGGACCTTTTAAGGATGTGCTTATAGACCCCAGCTCCCACGTATATGATCGCCATCATACTGCTGGTAGTCAAGCAAGAATCCTAAGGGCTCTATCAACGCGCAATAGTGGCCTGTAAGGTTACCTAAAACAGTACACGATGATAAAGATAAACCAGATAGCATACTATCATCTTGAGTAAGACTGTCCTACCGGCATAGGTCCTCCCTCAATCATTGCAATCACGTGCCTGTGATCCAACAATTGACTCTAAGGGCACTATCTCCAACAATGAGATATTACGTGTTGCTGTGATATGTTATATTGGATCGCCACGTTCTGAATAGACGGGGGTTTTATTTGAGATGAGAGTTTTTCTTTTTCATTCATGTAAAATTCATTTGTATGTAATATTCTTTTATTGGGGCACTTCCGGGCTGAGGATGATGTCACCATTGTATATTATTTACTTTTCCGCATTAGGTAGACCTAAGGCGGGGAGCACAAGTAACCGGGTTCTAGGGTCCAGTGGGAGACCAACTCGAGGAGTCGAGACCGGATCTCCTAACCCTAGAATTGGCAGTGTTACTTGCCGCTCTCGTAGGGGTCTAGGGATGTGGGTTTAGCTATTCATCGCGACCGTGGAATCCGTGTTTTATACATGCTCGTATTAAAAACACGGACCTCCTAGTATATCCAATATTTCATATATGTTCTTCTGCTGCAATGTTCTGTGATGAGATCATATTAATGCCTGAGACGAATGTTTATATTATATATATGAGATATATGTTATATTGCAGATTTCGTTTCAAATGTGATGCTTGTGTAGCATAATAAAATGGGACTTCATTAATGATATTAATGAAAATAAAAGAAACCTAAAGATGTTGTAGAAACTTGTTTAAAAACTGGTAGCTATAGTTCTTGCTTTGCATAGCGGTGTTCCATGTAGAACATCCAGCACCTTATTCGATAAGTAAAGAGCCGAGATCCCTTCACCGGGAGTGACCTCTTTAGCGAAACTAGCAGATGCTGCATACTCGGTTTGTCTTTTGATTGCTTCTATAGTTTTTGCTTTGCATAGTGATATTTGTGAAATATCCTGCACCTTAATCGATGAGGAAAGAGCCGACGATCCCTTCACCGGGAGTGACCTCTTTAGCAAAACTAGAAAAGGCCTCAGAAACATTCCATTTAAAATCACTCGATTCTACAACGATATCAAGTTCATTACGCAAAGGGTTTTCTTAAAAACCTGTCGTAACCCTCCGTCATTTCAGATAAGTACTTCATAGTATTCGTACTACGTTTGTTGGCTTTCGTCAAGGCGTTGTGTGCGGTAGCAATTTATGCTTATCTGCTTATACATATGATGCAGATTGAGTTAGGGTAGTCGTGCGACTTTGTCGGCTTTCGTCAAGGGCCGTGAGGGTGGGTTTAATTCAATAAGGAAATGACGGGCTGGACTTGACTAGTAGCCTATGGTTTGTTGGCTTTCATCAAGGTCATAGGATACTAGGGGTAAAAATATTATTGGGAATTTCAAGAGTAGAAATTTGTAATGAGATTACATACCTTCTATGAGATAGTTGGATCCCGATACCCGCTGCGAGTAAGAGTTACTCCTAGGAGAGTTTTACACATTACAATTAGCCGATCAAGTAGGTATCTAGAAAGGTGTCAACGGGGTTATGCCCCTAGGAAAACGAGGTTTATTTTAATTAGGTCCGTGCGAAAGCACGGGGAACCTCTCTCAAAGTACCGGCACTGGCCTGGCAGAAAGATTGGCGAACTTGTAGAGTGTCACTAATCATGGCTAGTCTTTCTTTTTAGAGTTTGAAGGAAGATTTGACTAAAACAGTGGGAGACATCCTGATTAGATAAATTGATAACCAATCTAATCTTGTAAAAGCTCACGCTGAGTGTTTTCTTCTCTCTCTCTCCTGGTTGCGACTATGTCACAGCTTAATCAAGATAATAATACGGATGTATTCACCGAACCCGCTTGTTATACTGCGCTAGGGAACGTTGGTCCCGCTCCAACTTATAAATGTTATAAGACCGAGCAGGAAATAGGGGATTACCTGAATTCCCGTGCCGCCCAAAAGAAGAAAGTGCATACTGATGCATCTTCTTCGGGTGTGTTCATTACAAAGAATTGTTTCTCAGTATCCTTTACGTCCTGGGTATGAGATACCGAATCAGGATCCCACATATATAATTTGTTACATGGGTTACAGATATTTAGAAAACTGAGAACGGGTGATAAATTTCATGAGATAGGAACGGTGCAAGTGTTGCAGCCAGGTCTGTTGGTAGTTATCACCCTGTATTACCAAATACATTGATTCCGAATGAATGTTATTAGATACCGAACCTGATATACAATATCATATCGGTCTCTTTATTAGTAAAGAAGGATATAATTTTGTATAGTTGGATAATATTTATAACATTTCCTATATCAAGAGTTGATCAGATAAGGCACGTTATCTAAAAGTATTGACGTTCTAAATCAAACTACAGTTCTTAGTATACAGAACACACACAAGAGGAAGAGTTCAGAAATGAACGAATCCTTCTTGAGGCATTGTAGACTAGGTCATATCAATGCGACCCGACTAGCTAAGTTACATTTAGATGCATATTTAAATTAGTTTGAATTTACATCTTGTGAAACTTGCCGGTCATGTCACAAAGATAAAATGAGCATAGCTCTGTTTATTGGAAACAGAGAAAGAGTTAGTGAACTCTTGGGATTGATACATGATGATGTATGTAAGTTACCTGTCTACACATGCAAAGACTGGTTCTTTGTACTCCATTACATTCACTGATTATCTCTCGAGATTCGCACATGTGTTCCTGTTGAAACATAAGTCTGAACCTTTTGAGAAATTCAATGAATATGAGTTAGAAGTAGAGAACCAAAACGGGTATAAATATTATGTCCTTTGATGAGATCAAGGAGGAGAATACTTGAGCACGAGATTCCTGGACTATTCTAAATGAGAATGACATTCTCTCTCAGCATTACTCCTCCGTATACACCATAGCAAATAGGTATATCGGGGCGGAGCAACAGCATCCTATGTGATATTGTGCGCTCTATGATGAGTACTACTGAGTTTCCTATTCCCTTTTGGGAGTTATGCACTTGAGAAGCTGCATACCTATTGAATAGGTTTCCAATCAAATCAGTTACCTACCACTTCATATGTGATATGGAATGGGAAGAGCCCATATCTTAAGTTTGTTAAGATTTGGGGTTGTCCAGCCTATGTCTAAAAGCATAATCCGGACAAGCTCGAGGCAAAGTTAGATCTATGGAAGTTTGTTGGATATCCCAAGCATACACAAGGGAATAGTTTCTACCTAACCGAGGAACAAAATATGTTTTGTTTCTCAACATGCCACCTTTGTGAAAGGAAATTTCTTATGGACAAATTAGTGGCCATGAGGTAGAACTGGAAGGAGTTCCAGCTATACAAACTGTAGCTGATAATTTGGTAGAACCAAAAGATTCAATAGTAACCAACGAACCTCAGCCTCTCCGCCGATCTAGTAGGGTTCCTCACCCAACTGAGCGATACTTCGGTTTCTCTATGACAGTGGTGTAAGTGCACGGCGGCGCCCCGGCCGTCAATCCGACGCCAGAACGCGGAAGTGGTGATTTACTTTAACTTTTCAAACCGGCACCACCGCGCACTATAAACCCGGATCGTGCCATTAGACTAGTCCTAGCTAACTACAAGATGGGAAGAGAGATATACCGAGTGATCCGTGTCCTCCGGTCTTCTCGTCGTCTTCCCGATCTCCTTGCGGAATCTCCGGTCTCCACCTCGTCGCCGGAAGGGCACCACGTCGCCGGCTTCTTTTACGGGCTCCCACCTCTGGTCCGAGGCAACTCGGGCACGAAGTTGGCGAGCCGACGTGCCTAAGGTTTGCTGTAGAATGTGTAGTGCTCATGTCTCATTTCGGGTTGTAGGAGGTTGCCATTTTGGTGGAGGAAATGAAGTGGTGGAATTTTTGTGGAGCTATCGGATTTTTACAAAGCCAAAACAGATGAAATCCCACCATCACAAATTTGGACAGCCCCCATGGCTTGGCCGGCCATGACTTCCTCAAGAATGGGAGAGGAGAGAATGAGAGAGGGAGTATGAAAAAAATAGCCACAAGAATAATGCAAGTGAGAGGAATGGTCATCATGCAAGAATCATCATCACTAGCAAAACCACACTCCATCATGAAAAGAAAATGATCACAAACACAAACCCACACTCCACCAACCTTATCATCTCCACAAAGTCAAGCCATCATGAAGCAAAAAGTCAAGTGATCATGACACAACAAAATGCAAAGACCCCCTTCCAAATTGCTTATTTGTACAAATGCAAATAAGCCCTCCTCCACCAATCTTCGGCCAATGAAGGATACAAAGAAATATGGCCGAAACGGAAAGCAAACTGGCAACTC
The DNA here is from genome assembly GCA_030015575.1 of Agapanthus africanus. NCBI lineage: Eukaryota > Viridiplantae > Streptophyta > Magnoliopsida > Asparagales > Amaryllidaceae > Agapanthus > Agapanthus africanus. Next base: position 224,405,880 of record CM057349.1, read on the forward strand.
CAGAAAACTGGTCCCGTAATAAATTACAGGAAAACCCCGATACTGTGTATACACACCTGCATCTGTATTCCGACCGGATACAAATGCAATGAGACAAAATCTACACTGTACTATACTAGGATCCGGCTTAAACCAAAGCCAGCTAGTATTATCTGTCCGGTCCTGATCCGTGCAATACCGCACGTATCTGATCGAACCCTGCCATATCTCCATACGGCCTCTACAGAGTTTCGCCCGAAAACTTGAGCAACTGAATGTGGGGGACTCTAAAGACTCGTCAACACCTTGGTTGTGGATTTAACGACGAGCACGTCAGAGGTATTAGCCTATACGTAACGGGCAACAAGGTATTGACCAAAAGGGACGTTTGTGAGCGAACTCAGCCTGACACCCTACTGAGCCTGTCAGTGACAATATCCGTACAGTCCGGTCCGTTCGTCTATGAGCATCGCATGGCGGGCCTAGGGGGTTGGTAAAAGTCAGACCCCCAAAAGCGGTACAAGTCGTGTCAGAGATCAGCCCAGAACACCCTGAGATACTACTGGAATACCTACCAGTAAATCTCCTGCCTTGGCCAAGGACTTTTCATGTTCTGGCTCTCCTAGACACAGTGCGACCTCACCCCCAATACCGGGAGAGACGAACCCCCGAAGATCCGCTCACTGCCTCCATGTGGCTCGGGACTGTACCCAACTAAAACCTGTTTGCACGTCTCCTTTGAGCGTGGTAGGGTAGTAATCAAAGTACAGTGGGAACTCACACGAGACAAATGACGATCCTCAGGTTGATGAACTAACCTGTACACATGTCACCAGGGAACTGCTATCTGACGTCAGGTATAAGACCAACTAGCATGTTCCCGGCGAGTCCTGTCTGGTGTACTCATAACCCAATGAGCACCTGTATACATCTTAGGTGATCCAAATGACACCAGTGGCTTGTGAGACTGGCCACCGCTCCTCGTCGGGGTCTCGAATGTTTACACTAGTCTACTCTGGAGTATCGATGCCCTGTCTCGAAACTCCCACGACTAGGGACCTTTTAAGGATGTGCTTATAGACTACCAGCTCCCACGTATATGATCGCCCTCATACTGCTAGCAGTCAAGCAAGAATCATAGGGGCTCTATCAACGTGTAATAGCGACCTGTCAGGTCACCTAAAGCAGTACACGATGATAAAGATAAACAAGATAGCATACTATCATCTTGAGTAAGACTGTCCTACCGGGATAGGTCCTTCCTCAATCGTTGCAATCACGTGCCTGTGATCCAATAATTGACTCTGAGGGCACTATCTCCAACAATCTCCCACTTGCACTCAAGGCTAATTTTTGCGATGTCGCATACTCACAGCCCGTGTGATACCGAACACCCAACTCCTCTACTAGTCAATCTCACAAATCCCGTTTGCGAAACTATTGCGTTCGAGGAATAGCCTCAGTGAGTGGATCCGCCTTGATGTTTCTTTCTATGTCTCTCTATATCTCAAGTTCGCGGAGAAAGCCATCTCCCGAAATGAGCAATACCTGTCTTAGAATATGTCTGGATGTCTGATGGGACCTAGCTCATAAATGAACTCCAAATCCAAACTTCTTAGACTGTATCGACAACTGAACTTAATCAGTATCCTGCGCCATGCCTCCCTCAGTATTGCCTTGGACCACCTGTCCAAAATACTGCCCCTCGACAGAAGGAAAACTATAACTCTGACGATCTCCCTGTCGTCTAAGTCTCTTTGGAAGCCTGGAATGATAACTGTCTCCCGAATGAGGCTGTCGTTATCATATCCCTAGAACATCCACTTATGTTCTAAAACTGCTTCCGACTGTTTCTCCAGGATTGGATCAAAGTCAACTTATTGCATCTACTGCAAAAAACAACATCTGGTGTGGTACTTGACATCTCATGATTGACTCAATTGCCTAAGCAAGTGATCTGCCAATCATGTACATCCCTCTCCCCTTTAGTCTGTAAGACACCTTTAGAGAGGGTGACTCCACACCTGCAGGTACACTACCATGCCACGAGTCGTCCATTCTAAATACTCTTAGAATGTTGTCTAAGTACCCTTAATTGGGAAACCACCCAAATCTAGATCTAGTAACCAGTATGTCTGATATAATGTCCAAGTCCCATGTGGAGAAACCACTGTGTGACGACCAAAGTATAACCGATCGTAGTATAGGAATATCACTTCCTACTCTGTGTATGTCATCCAAATACCAGGACATCACACCCTACTACCTTCTTAACAGATCCATCCCCTATTCTGATGAAGTCAAACCTATGACTGTCACATCAGAAATAGATGATCTATTTCCGTTATATCTGCTTTAGTCTATAAATAGACATAAGCCACTTGTCCCTCAATGCTTCCGCTGCTCCCACTGACCACGACAACCCTCTGGCAGAGTCATATAGACGTACACTTCTAAAGCTAGTTTAGAACGACGCTATACTCATCCTCCTGCCGGGTCTCACGGTCTGGAACAACAGAAATGGCAAGTCTGGGTAAACAAGAACTTCCCTGTCACCGTCCTTGAGGCTACCGGAGTACCTCTCGGGTGCCTAAAGTTACCCACCATATCTGCGGAGTGGCCAATGGAATGTCAAACCAGATTGAATCTTTAGGTTCCTATCAAAATCTTCAGTAATCGTTTGTGGTTCTGGAATCACTTCCAGTTCTACCATACTCCCACTACTGTTTTATGAAAAAATCCATTTTTATTAAAACTGTGGCGAGTCTAGAACAATATCACTATTGATCTTCCAGATGGTAGAAAGTCAACCCATGTCATAGCCTGGGTCAACCCACAAACAGCCATTACAGAAACATGCCTTGAGTTATCCAGAGTCTGGTTTTAAGCATAGGCCGGACAACTCCCCGTACCTTAACATCGTTAAGATATGAACTGTTCTATATTCAATATAGAAACAGAGGCACTGAATTAATTGAACCAGATTCAAATCATGCAGCTGTCTCCAGTGCATGTCAAGTAAATGGAGTGAGGCCGATCAGCATTACTCAACTTAGGAGTACTTCCAATTATGAGTAACCTGAAAGAGAAGAAAGTTCTCTTAATCATTACTATCAACTGAATACCAAACTCAAGTATCTACATCTTCGATCTCCTTGAAGAATCCCGATACTTGCAACACCTGGTTCTCTACTTTATTCATATACCTATAACTTCTCAAAATTCGGACCCTGTGTTTCCACGAAACACCTGTCTAAAAACTAGAGAAGTCATAAGTAAACTGAATATAGTACGCGGACCATCTCCTCTGTCCTAATGGACACTGGACAATATACAATACTCTGTACAAGTCCCTTGAGTCTAATAACTCACTCCTTGTGTGTCGTAAGTTGAAAACTGTACTTATGTTTAAGAAGAATTACACCGCTGTTTAATGCTCCTTACCTAACCATCAACTGATATAGGTAAATGTCATAGACATAATTTCAAAAAGTTATATCTCACTCTATAAAAATAGACGTACAGATATATCAATTTGAAACTGGTGCATGACAGCGGATATTCAAAACCAAATATTTGCCGTCCGGCAAACAACCCAGGCGATTTTCTCAAATATCACCAATTACAACGAATTCCGATATAATGAGGACAATCACCTAATTCCCAATAACTTACTCCCACACATCATCTGTAAAACCATACAGATGTGAGAATCACACCTGGTAAATACATACCCTGGAGCAAGTGTCTAATTGGGAAATCTGTTTTCCATTAACAGTACACGGTGAAACTGAAACATTGAGATGTTTCGATGGGGTATCCCGGTATTCCTAGTAATGCCTCTTCCATTATCCAGATTCACAACTGTAACCGTGTAATTCTTTGCCACCTCTCCAAATCCCTTTATATGTCTTTAGTCATTACCTTCTGCACACCCCTTTAGGCCAAATGGTTTTCTTCCTTCCCTACCGTTCGGCACCAGCCTATGGTTTGGAAGAAGACTATCCAATAAGCATAATGGGTGTACTGCCCTAATCCTAGGAACACTCGCAATGCGAGAGAAGGTGAAGATAAAAGACACTTGAATAAACCTTATTCCTATTTCTCCTGAACCAGAATCCATCCCCGAACTGGAACAAGTTTCTTTCGAGTTCGTATATAACCATACGATGGAGTGTCCAATAAACTGCGGATCTTCGTAGTGATACGGAGTGTCCTGGAGAAATACAAAGGTGAAGTGGGAGTGGTAATGAAATACTTGGTTTAGTCGTGAATATCAGTCGCAATTTACTATGCCCTCTTACTAATCCCTTTCATTGTCTTTACACAATACCTTCTGTACACCATCGCTAGGCTAATTGGTTTTCTTCATTCCCTACCGGTCGGCACCTGCCTATAGTTTGGAAGAAGACTATCCAATTTGCATAATAGGTGTACTATCTCCTAAACCAAGGAGTACTCACAACTTGAGAGAAGGTAAAAGGAAAAGACAACTGAATAATCCTATCCGTTTTCTCCAGAACCGGAAACCATCCTCGAATAAATTCCTTCGAGTTCGTATATAACCATACGATGGTTTTGTCCAATGGAAGTGGACGTTCGTAGTAATACGGGGTGTCCTGGAGAAAAGGGTAAAAGTAGGAGTGGCAATGAGGTGTGCAACTCTGACAATCCAAAAGCCAGTCTTATAAGAAGGTTCGGTCAACTTGGTCTCTGAGTCATAGTCTAAGGTCGGGTTAATGGTCGCTGCCAAAGAGAGAGAGAAAAGAAACACTCAGCGTGCACTCTAACCTAGATCAGAATGGTTACCAATTTATCTAATCTGGAAACCTCCTACTGTACCGTCAAATTCTCCTCCAAACCTAAAAGAAGAATTAGTCGGGATCACCCGAGGAGTAAACCAACTCATCAGTGGGAATCGGGATCCAACTATCACCGTATGATAACGTGACGGAATCCGCTTACGCTATCATACTCCAGAAGGTATGCGCATATCTGGCAAGTTTCAGTTTCTTTTGAAACTCCCGATGTGATTTTTGCCCTATGCTCTTATGACCTTGACGAAGGCCAACAAATCATAAGTCACATGTCAAGTTCTACCCGTCATTGTCCAGGTTAATTTGAACCCACCCGTACAAGCTCTTGACGAAGGCCAACAAGGCTATACGACTGTCCCAAACCAACGCATCTATCTATGCTGCATATGAATACCCAACAGCTACCAAACACTGTGCCTTGACTTTGGCCAACAAACACAGCTTGAATACTATTAACTACTCATATGAAACGATGGAGGGATACAAATGGTTTCTGGCGAAAACCTTTAACGTAATGACTTGATATCGTTGAAGGAAACCGGATAGCTTTGTAAAAATATAGTGACGAAAACCTTTACTAAAGAGGTCACTCCCGGTGAAGGGATCTCGGCTCTTTCCCCGTAGAATGAGGTGCAGGATATTCCAACTGAATACCACGCTGCAAAGCAAAAGTAATCGGCTATAGTGAAGTTATTGCCCTGACGCAAACTTTTGTCCAAGGGGTCACTCCTGGTGAAGGGATCTCGGCCCTTGCCTCGTCGACTGAGGAGAAGGATATTCCAACTGAATACCACTGTGCAAAACAAAAATGAACGTCCATGCAATAACAGCTTTTTGAAAAGTGTTCCAACAACATCAGAATAGGTTTGTTTAACTTGCATTGATCCGACTCAACGCAGTCCCATCAATTGATCACACCACAAAGAACGAAAATAATATGACGTACGTATATGCCATCCGCATTCGCCACTGGGTCCCGTCATTACCCGTTAGGTTAGCTAACTAACGACAGAGCGAGGACTGGACTAGCGCGGATGCAAAACATATACAACATCTACTAGTATATATATACCAATATATAATATTTCGCTCAAGGCGTGATAAAATGCAACATCACAGATATGTACAGCATCACAGAACAATACAGATATCTGGGATCCCCGGGTTTCACAGAGCCGCTACTGAAACCCGACGTTCCCCTAGTCGTGTGGATAGCCTGTGCAATGAAAATCCTAGACCCCTACGGGCGCGACAAGTTACCCGCCAAAACCTGAAGCGAGGCAGCCCCCTTCAGCAACGTGAATGGACCACCCAGCACTTCACGGAATCCGGAAACTTAGGCACCCCTCCTGGGTCAACCTGTACCCCCTACGAGTGCGGCGAACAGCCCGCCAATTCTAGAGTGAAGCCCCCTCCGTCTCAATGCCATGAGATGCGGGCTTGTTGCCCTCTAGAACCCGGCTATCCGTGCACCCCTCCGCGGGGCAATCCTAGTACAGAAAGTAAAATATATATACAACGGGTACATCGACCGCAACCTGGTTGTGCCCCAAAAGAATAATACAAACAGGCATTGAAGGCAGTCCACATGTCGGACGCTCGCCCCGCAATATCAAATGTACATAATACAACCAAAACTGTACTAGCATTGCAACCAAGCTATCCCCCACGACCAATCCGCAACATCACAGCACAATCACAGAACATCAACGTGAATGTCACGTTCGCTAATCCGTCTAACCGGGCTATAGCAGTTAGACAGGATTTACCGATCGAGTGACATTCACGGTCGCAGATATAATGTAAATACTGTGAACTAACATGTTTAAAATATCCGATCGATCAAATATTACCAAGTGGGCCCCAAGCATTACTGTAGCAGTTAAAGAAATTCTGGGCCGAAAAATAATATTCCAAAACCCTTATTTCCTAGTCTAAAGCCCTCTGGAAAAATTTGGCACGCTGAACAGTTAAAAGAGCGGGGGAACCGTGGCCTAAGCATGGGATTGGCCGCGGTTCCGCGGCGTTATGGTGAGATCTCGCGACCAAATTTTCACAGATTGCTTGGATTTCCATGCACAGTACTCTGCAACAACCTGAAAAATTTTTGGAGCCAAAAAAATTTCGACAGAAAACTGATATGCATGAAAACGCGGTTTTTGGAATTTTGTTCGATCGGAAATTTAAAACACATTAGACAAAGCTAGACTATGTTAATGGCGAGGCTCTGATACCACGGTAAGTGCACGGCGGCGCCCCGGCCGTCAATCCGACGGAGGAATGCGGAAACGGTGATTTACTTTAACTTTTCAAACCGGCACCACCGCGCACTATAAACCCGGATCGTGCCATTAAACTAGTCCTTGCTAACTGCAAGATGGGAAGAGAGATATACCGAGTGATCCGTGTCCTCCGGTCTTCTCGTCGTCGTCCCGATCTCCTTGCGGAATCTCCGGTCTCCACCTCGTCGCCGGAAGGGCACCACGTCGCCGGCTTCTTTTATGGGCTCCCACCTCTGGTCGGAGGCAACTCGGGCACGAAGATGGCGAGCCGACGTGCCCAAGGTTTGCTGTAGAATGTGTAGTGCTCATATCTCATTTCGGGTTGTAGGAGGTTGCCATTTTGGTGGAGGAAATGAAGTGGTGGAATTTTTGTGGAGCTATCGGATTTTTACAAAGCCAAAACAGATGAAATCCCACCATCACAAATTTGGACAGCCCCCATGGCTTGGCCGGCCATGACTTCCTCAAGAATGGGAAAGGAGAGAATGAGAGAGGGAGTATGAAAAAAATAGCCACAAGAATAATGCAAGTGAGAGGAATGGTCATCATGCAAGAATCATCATCACTAGCAAAACCACACTCCATCATGAAAAGAAAATGATCACAAACACAAACCCACACTCCACCAACCTCATATTCTCAAAAAAGTCAAGCAATCATGAAAACTATCATGAAGCAAAAAGTCAAGTGATCATGACACAAAAAAATGCAAAGACCCCCTTCCAAATTGCTTATTTTCACAAATGCAAATAAGCCCTCCTCCACCAATCTTCGGCCAATGAAGGATACAAAGAAATATGGCCGAAACGGAAAGCAAACTGGCAACTCCAGAAAACTGGTCCCGTAATAAATTACAGAAAACCCCGATACAGTGTATACACACCTGCATCTGTATTCCGACCGGATACAAATGCAATGAGACAAAATCTACACTGTACTATACTAGGATCTGGCTTAAACTAAAGTCGGCTAGTATTATCTGTCCGATCCTGATCCGTGCAATACCGCACGTATCTGATCGAACCCTGCCATATCTCCATACGTCCTCTACAGCGTTTCGCCCGAAAACTTGAGCTACTGAATGCGAGGGACTCTAAAGACTCGTCAACACCTTGGTTGTGGATTTAACCACTAGCACGTCAGAGGTATTAGCCTATACGTAACGGGAAACCAGGTATTGACCAAAAAAGACGTCTGTGAGTGAACTCAGCCTGACACCCTACTGAGCCTGTCAGTGACAATATCCGTACAGTCCGGTCCGTTCGTCTATGAGCATCGCATGGCGGGCCTAGGGGGTTGGTAAAAGTCAGATCCCCAAAAGCGGTACAAGTCGTGTTAGAGATCAGCCCAGAACACCCTGAGATACTACTGGAATACCTACCAGTAAATCACCTACCTTGGCCAAGGACTTTTCATGTTCTGGCTCTCCTAGACACAGCGCGACCTCACCCCCAATACCGGGAGAGACGAACCCCCGAAGATCCGCTTACTGCCTCCATGTGGCTCGGGACTATACCCAACTGAAACCTGTTTGCACGTCTCTTTAGAGCGTGGTAGGGTAGTAATCAAAGTACAGTGGGAACTCACACGAGACAAATGACGATCCTCAGGTCGATGAACTAACATGTACACATGTCACCAGGGAACTGCTATCTGACGTCAGGTATAAGACCAACTAGCATATTCCCGGCGAGTCCTGTCCGGTGTACTCATAACCCAATGAGCACCTGTATACATCTTAGGTGATCCAACTGACACCAGTGGCTTGTGAGACCGGCCACCGCCCCTCGTCGGGGTCTCGAATGTATACACTAGTCTACTCTGGAGTATCGATGCCCTATCTCGAAACTCCCACGACTAGGGACCTTTTAAGGATGTGCTTATAGACTACCAGCTCCCACGTATATGATCGCCCTCATACTGCTGGCAGTCAAGAAAGAATCCTGGGGGCTCTATCAACGTGTAATAGCGACATGTCAGGTCACCTAAAGCAGTACACGATGATAAAGATAAACCAGATAGCATACTATCATCTTGAGTAAGATTGTCCTACCGGGATAGGTCATTCCTCAATCATTGCAATCACATGCATGTGATCCAATAATTGACTCTGAGGGCACTATCTCCAACAAGTGGAAGCAAGGATTGCATCATGAGATGATGACCTAACTAGTTTCGAGCAGGCCATCAGGAGTGGGACTCTGTAAGAATGGCTGGATGCTTAGTGATCTGAGATGGAATCCTTATACACCAACAAAGTTTGGACTTTGGTTGCTTTATCTGAAGGGTTAAATCCCCATCAAAAGCAAGTATATCTTGAGAAGATTACTTGGTGTACATGGAAAAGTTGAGACTTTCAAAGCTATGCTTAAGTCCATCCAGATCCTACTTGCCACTGCTACATACCATGACTATGATATCTGGCGGTTGGGTGTCATGACTGCTTTTCTAAATGATGTTTTGGAAGACAGCGTCTATAAGTACACATCCAGAGGGCTTCGTAGATAGTGGGAGCAGCGGAAACGTGTGCAACATGTTTTATGTGATAAAGCAGGTATCGCGGAGTTGGAACGTCTGTTTTGATGTGGTAGTCAAAGAGTTTGACTTCATCAAAATGGTAGATGAACCTTGTATATACAAAAAGGTAGTAGAGAGTATGGTAGTGATCCTCATAGAGTACGTGGATGACATACTCTTGATAGGGAAGGAGTTTCCTATGCTACGCTCGGTCAATCTCCTCTTATCACAAGGATTCTCCATAAAGGATCAAAGTGATACCTCCTAAATCCTGGGTTTTGGATCTTTGAGATAGATCTAATTGGATATTAGGATACTCACTAGTTGTAGTGAGATGGTATCAATCGATCCTGGGGAGAATCACTGGAAAGGTTCCAGGGTGATAAGGACGACTGAATGTCAGTCGCAGGCATTGTCTTTACCCTCAGTGGAGGGACGGTATGTTGGAAGAGTTCCAAGCTAGATATCGTGACATACTAGACGATTAAAGGTAAGATACATCGTTACCAAGGATGCTGCCAAAGAAACAGTCTGGATATATATAAGTTCATGAGATGAACTTCGTTCCTGCCATTGTGTGACAATGGAGTTATGGCTTCGGCCTAGGAACCCCCGTCCCATTAGAAATCCAGCTATAATTCTTAGGCAGTATCACCTGATCATGAAGATGGTTGATCTCCAGGGAGATCGAGGTTGGGAGAGTAGACACAGAGGACAACAACGCGGATCCACTCACAAAGGCCTTTTTCCCAGTAGAGACTCTTATGGGATGGTTGAGTATGAGATACTTCAACCACGGCTAATTGTTGGGTATGTGATACCACAACAGATGGCCCTAGTGCAAGTGGGAGATTGTTAGTTATATGTATGCCCTAGAGGCCATCACTGTACATATGATGTATATTGTAATGTATGCTTGGACATATATAGGGAGGACTTTCTTGCTCGACATGATAGTACGCTATCTGGTTGCTCTTTATCTTAACATGTAATCTGATTGTCTCTATGTTACATGTTGATAAAGCCCTTAGGATATGTACTCGACTACTGGGACTATGATAAGATCATACCAGTGGGGCCATGGTAGTCGACGAGTACATCCTATAACTGTTCCTAGTCGAGGGTGTATCGAGACAGGCATCGATACACCAGAATAGACTAGCGTATACGCATCTTGACCCATATGATGGGCGATGGATGATCCCATATCCATCGGTGTTTGACATCAAGGATGGTGTACGGGTGCTCAGTAGAGACTAGGTACAATGGACGGACTCGCCGAGAACTCCCAGATGGTATCATACCTCACGTCAGATGGCAGTTCTCTTGTGACACTGGTACAGATTAGTCTGTAGACCCGAGATTGTCATAGAGTCTTGTGTGATTCCCACTGTGCTTTGATTTCCATCATACTGTAGGGTTCCTAGGCACTCTAGTGAGGTCTCCCAAGCCATCAACCATGGCAATTTCAAAAATTATGGTGCCTACAAACCCTAAACTATGGATCGATAACTAGATGTCTAGGCGAACATGGAACTAGTTAACACTTAACTAATGAGAAAACGGAAATACAACCTTTGTAAATCCGGTGCTCCACCTCCATACCTCCGCAACGAAGTCCTCTCCGCTGTCCAAGTCAAATCCGGGCTCTAGGATCGGCTTCGTCGGAGAAAAAGTGAGCTAGGTCGTCGATGTCCATGCCGAAGATGATCTACGTCGAGGCATCGATGAATCAAGCTCCACCTTCATCAAGTCATGAAACTTGTGAAGGAAACACACTTTACTACTTGGCAAGAGGTAGAGGATGAAGAAATAGGAGTTGGGTTAACTTTAGAATTGGATTTCTCACTCTAATTCATCAATCACCATTGATGAGGTAAGCATTCTTCTTGAAGTTCAAGGAAGAAGAAGAAGAATAATGATAAGATAAGATTATTCCAAAAAGAAAAGAATTATCCATTCTTATCATAAGTGAACCATGGTAAAGTGTAGAGAGCTAATCATGGTTAAAGGAATGGTTAGGTTAAGCATGAGACAAAAATGGTTACAAAGTCAAAGACTTCAAGAAGCTTCAACTAGAATCCAAAATTAGCAACCATTTTCATTTCATTTTCTTTTATTCATTTATCAAAAATAAATGGATAAATAAATAAGATAAATGAATAACAAATAATAAACCCTAACCATTTCATTAACTAAGGTTTAACACTTTACACTTAACCAAAAAGCATGCATCATCAAACATGATACAAGCAAGCGCACAAAATCATATCACATATATAATGCGCACATCCGAGTGAGAAAATCCATCTTAAGTGAACCGATACTAGTTAACGCAAAGTAATATATCAAATATATAATTATGCATTAAATCATTAAATCAACTCTTGATTTAACGATCCGGTCATATCGCATATAACCGGCTAGTATCCAATGTATCGGCTTATCGAATCAATCCATGATTCGATAACTAGGGTATATCGCATATAACCTAATCGATACATTCATCGCGAGAATGGAATACGGTATCACATACACGCATTATTCTCGGTCCCGCACATATCTCATATGCGCTCCTATTTCGTTTCGCTTGAGCCAGGAAACCTCTGTGTAGGACTCTAAAGACTCGTCAATACGCCGGCAGCAGATGATGATCATATCAAACACCCACAAGCCGCAAGCGGTCTGCTAAACGTAACGGCCACCCGGGTATTGAGCGATCTGAAGATCGACGAGCAAGCCCGCTCACACTCCAGTGAATCCGACCAGTAACACTACCGTACAGTCCGGTCTGATCGTCTGATATGTCGCATATCTCGCCTAGGGGTGGTAAACGTCAGACCCCAATAGCTCAATAAGTCGTGTCGATATGAGGTCTATAACTGTTCGAGAAACTACTGGTAACACTTACCAGTAAATCTCAGCAACCCTGGCCAGGGATTTCCTGTTATAGCCAATCTAACACAGCGCAACATCAACCCCCTATACCGGGAGAGACGAATCCCCTCCTATCGCTCATTGCCTCCATGTGACTCGGGACTGTACCCAAAAACCACCGTTTTGCACGCCCTCTTGGATGTGGTAAGATGGAAATCAAAGCACAGTGGGAACCACACAAGACTCTATGACGATCTCGGGTCAACAGACTACTCTGTACCAGTGTCACCAGAGAACTGCCATCTGACGTGAGGTATAATACCATCTGGGAGTTCTCGGCGAGTCCGTCCAGTGTACCCAGTCTCTACTGAGCACCCGTATATCATCTCTGATGTCAAACACCAATGGATATGGGATCATCCATCGCCCATCTGTATGGGTCGAGAAGGTACACGCTAGTCTACTCTGGTATATCGATGCCCCGTCTCGATACACCCACGACTAGGGACATTGAAGGATGTACTTATGGACTACCATGTCCCCACTAGTATGATCCGCATCATAGTGTAGGTAGTCAAGTACAAATCCTAAGGGCTTTACCAACATGTAACAGAGAGACAATCAGCATACACGTTAAGGTAAAGGGTAACCAGATAGCATACTATCATGTCGAGCAAGAAAGTCCTCCCTATATATGTCCCAGCATCCACTACAATATACATCCTATATACAGTAATGGCCTCTAGGGCATACATATAACTAACAATCTCCCACTTGCACTAGGGCCATCTGTAGCAGTGGTTGTAGTATCTCATACTCAACCATCCCATAAAAGTCTCTCTCTGGGAATAGGCCTTTGTGAGTGGATCCGCTGTGTTGTCCTCTGAGCCTACTCTCCTAACCTCGATCTCCCTGGAGATCAACCATCTCCATGATCAAGTGATACTGCCTTAGAATATGTCTGGATCACTGATGGGACCGGCGTTCCTCGGCATGAGCCACAACTCCATTGTCTCACAATGGTAGGAACGAAGTTCATCTCATGAACAAATATACACCCAAACAGCCTCTTTGGTAGCATCTTAAGTAGCGATGTATCTTGCCTTTATCGTCTAGTATGTCACGGTATCCAGCTTGGAACTCTTCCAACATACCGTCCCTTTACTGAGGGTAAAGACAATGCCTGTGACTGACATTCAGTCGTCTTTATTACCCTGGAACCCTTCCAGTGATTCTCCTCAGGATCGATTGACACCATCTCACTACATCTAGTGAGTATCCTAACATCCATTTAGATCTATCTCATAGATCCAAAATCCAGGATTTAGTAGGTATCACGTTAATCCTATATGGAGAATCATTATGATAAGCGGAGATTGATCGAGCGTAGCATAGGAAACTCCTTCCCTATCAAGAGTATGTAATCCACGTACTCTACGAGGATCGTCACCATACTCCCTACTACCTTCTTGTTTATACAAGGTTCATCTACCATTTTGATGATGTCAAACTCTTTGACTTATCCATCAAAACAGATGTTCCAACTCCGCGATGCCTGCTTTATCCTATAAAGCATCTTGCACACGTTTCCGCTGCTCCCACTGTCTACGAAGCCCTCTGGCTGTGTACTTATAGACGCTCTCTTCTAAATTATCATTTAGAAAAGCAGTCAAGACACCCAACCACCAGATATCGTAGTCATGGTATGTAGCCGTGGTAAGTAGGATCTGGATGGACTTAAGCATAGTTACTTGGAAAGGTTTGATCATTATCCACGCCTGGTCAATGAAGAAAACCTTCAACAAGTCTAGCTTTGAAAGTCTCAACTTTTCCATATACACCAAGTAATCTTCTCAAGATATACTTGCTCCTGATGGGGATTTAACCCTTCAGATATAGCAACCAAAGTCCATACTTTGTTGGTGTACAAGGATTCCATCTCAGATCGCTAAACATCCAGCCATTCTTACAGAGTCTTACTCCAGATGGCCAGCTCGAAACTAGTTGGGTCATCATCTCATGATGCAGTCCTCGCTCCCACTGTCATAGAGAAACCGAAGTATCTCTCAGGTGGGTGAGGAACCCTACTAGATCGGCGGAGAGGCTGAGGTTCGTTGGTAACTATTGAATCCTTTGGTTCTTTCAAATCATCAGCTGCAGTTTGTATAGCTGGAACCTTTCCAGTTCTACATTACAGACTTTGCCTCGAGCTTGTCCGGATTCTGCTTTTAGACATAGGCCGGACAACCCCAAATCTTAACTAGCTTAAGATATGGGCTCTTCCCTTTCCATATCAAATATGAAGTGGTAGGCAACTGATTTGATTCGAACCTTATTCAATAGGTATGCAGCTTCTCAAGTGCATAACTTCCAAAAGGAAATAGGTAACTCAGTAGTACTCATCATAGAGCACACCATATCAAATAGGGTGTATCTGCTCCGCCCTGATATACCATCGTTTTGTGGTGTATTCAGAGGAGTAATGCTGAGAGAGAATCTCATTCTCCTTTAGAATAGTCCAGGATTTCCGTGCTCAAGTATTCTCCTCCTTGATCACATCAAAGGACATAATACTTATACCCACATTTTGCTTCTCTACTTCTAACTTATATTCTGTGAATATCTCAAAAGGTTCAGACTTGTGTTTCAACAGGAACATAGGTCTGAATCTTGAAAGATCATCAGAGAATGTAATGAAGTATAAAGAACCGGTCTTGGCATGTGTAGACATGGGACCTATATACATCAACATGTATCATCCCAAGAGTTCACTAACTCTTTCTCTGTTTCCAATAAACGGAGCTATGGTCATCTTATCTTTGTGACATGACTGGCGAGTTTCACAAGATGTAAATTCAAACTGATTTAAATATGCATCTTTATGTAACTCTAGCTAGTCGGGTCACATTGATCTGACCTAGTCTACAATGCCTCAAGAAGGATTCGTTCATTTCTGAACTCTTCCTCTTGTGTGTGTTCTGTATACTACTGTAGTTTGATTTAGAACATCAATGCTTTTAGATAACGTGCCTGAACCGATCAACTTTTGATATAGGAAATGTTCAAAACATTATCCAATAATACAAAATTATATCCTTTCTTTACTAATAAAGAGACTGATATGATTTTGTATATCAGGTTCGGTATCTAACAACATTCGTTTAGAATCAATGCATTGATAATACAGGGTGACAGTGACCAACAGACTTGGCTGCAACACTTGCCCCGTTTTCTGCCTCATGAAACTTATCACCCGTTCTCAGTTCTCTACCTATCTGTAGCCCTATGTAACAGATTACATATCTGGGATCCTGATCTGGTATCATATACCCAGGACGTAAAGGACACTGAGAAACAGTTCTAGTAATGAACACACCCGAAGATGATGCATCAGCATGCACTCTCTTCGTTTGGGCGGCACGGGAATTCTGGTAATCCACAATTTCCTGCTCTGTCTTATAATAATTATAAGTTGGAGAGGGACCAACGTTCCCCAGCTCAGTATAACAAGCGGGTTCGGTCAATAATCCGTATTATTATCTTGATTAAGGCGTGATATGGTCGCTACCTGGAGAGAGAGAGAAGAAAACACTCAGCGTGCGCTCTTGCAAGAATAGATTGGTTATTATTTTATCTAATCAGGATGGCTCCCACTGCTTTTTATCAAATCTTCCTTCAAACCCTAAAAGGAAAGACTAGCCGGGATTAATTACACACTACAAGTTCGACAATCTTTCAGCCAGGCCAGTGTCGGTACTTTGAGGGAGGTTTCCCGTGCTTTCGCACGAACCTAATTAATGTAAACCTCGTTTTCCCAGAGGCGTAACCTCGTTGACACCTTTCTAGACACCTACTTGATCGGCTAATTGTAATGTATAAAACTCTCCCAGGAGTAACACTTACTCGCAGCGGGTATCGGGATCCAACTATCTCATAGAAGGTATGCAATCTCATTGCAAATTTCAACACTTGAAATTCCCGATAATATTTTGCCCCTAACGTGCTATGACCTTGACGAAAGCCAACAAACCATAGCCCGCTAGTCAAGTTCAACCCGTACATTTCTTGATCGAATTAAACCCACCCGCACGACCCTTGACGAAAGCCAACAAAGCCGCACGACTACCCTAATCCAATCGCATCGTATGCTAGCAGATAAGCAGCATATAGCTACCGCACACTGCACCTTGACGAAAGACAACAAATGCAGCACGAATACTATATACAACTTATCTGAAATGACGGAGGGCTACGACAGGTTTTTCTAAAAACCTATTGCGTAATGAACTTGATATCGTTGTAGGATCGAATGAATTTTGAAATGGAGTGTTTTTGAGGCTTTTCTAGTTTTGCTAAAGGAGTCACTCCCGGTGAAGGGATCGTCGGTCCTTTCCTCGTCGAAAGAGGTGCGGGATATATCATATATATCACTGTGCAAAGCAAAACACTTAAAAGCAATCAAAAGACAAACCGAGCGTGTAGCATCTGCCAGTTATTGCTAAAGGAGTCACTCCCGGTGAAGGGATCTCGGTCCTTTCCTCATCGAATAAGGTGCAGGATATATCACATATACCGCTGTGCAAAGCAAGAACTGTAGCTACCTGTTTTATTTTGAAATTCGATTCTACAACATCTTAGGTTTCTTTTATTTCATTAATCTCATTAATGAAGTCCCATCATTTAAGTACCTAAACATCACAGATAAATACGACGTACACTTATGCCATCCGCATTCGCCTCGATGTCCCCTCGTGCACCGTTAGGTTAGGTAACTAACGACAGAGCAGGACAGGGCTAGCGCGGGTGTAAAACATAAGTAATGTCTATATAATATATCATATATACTATATACTGTATCTATCACAGAACATCACATGATCACATCACAGATATCGCAGCAGAAGAATCATATGAAATATTGGATATACTAGGACGTCCGTGTTTTCAATACGAGCCAGTATAAAACACGGATTCCACGGTCGCGATGAATAGCCAAACCCACACCCCTAGACCCCTACGAGAGCGGCAAGCAACCCTACCAATTCTGGAGTTAGGAGACCCGGACCCGACTCCTCGAGTTGGTCTCCCACTGGACTCCAGAACCCGGTTGCTTGTGCCCTCCTCCTTGGGTCTATCCTAGTGCAGAAAAGTAAATAATATACAAACGGTGACTACTTCCGCAACCTGGAAGTGCCCCAATAAAAGAATATTACATACAAGTTTTTACATGAATGAAAATGAAAAACACTCATCTCACATAAAAACCCTCGGCTATTCAAACACGACGATCCAATATAACATATCCAGCAACACATAACATCACATGTCATCAACGTAAGTAAATATGCGCATCCCAATTGTCGTTGACATATAGCAACGAAACCGGCGATATCACATATTACACTTACGGTCACAGAAAAGAAAGTGTAAAACTACAACAGTTGGAATCCGCAACCACCTCAGACATCGCATGCCTGACCAAATGAATTACTTAGACATCGCATGCCTAACAATTATAAACCCCGCATTTTAGTCTCAAAATCGAAAACTCTTTTCAATATTAAGTCGGGCAATTCAACAAGATTCCCGACATTCTGATCGAATACTCGTCGCAAACTTCAGTAGACGGCCGCACCCCCGTTACCGTCGACGAAGTGCACCAAGGCGGAACACCGCTACCGCGAGCACCCGAACGGATGCTTTCGGCGACGGGGTTCTCCTACAGTCACTTGGTCGGGGCTATGGAGTGAGGCTGTCTATTAAGTTTACCCGGCGAGTATTCGTGTACGCTACGTGACTGCGACGGACTTTTGATCACATCAAAATTCCGTGGCAACCGATCAAGTGAGACTAAACTGCTGTGTTTATAATATTCATTCCGTTATCTCATAACTCTTTGTGAATTCCAATTATTGTATCCCATTCCGGATAAATAGAAAATGTTAAACTTTCCGATCGAACATCCTAACACCCAAGTTTTCCCGATACAGATCAACACATGCAACTAGTTTAACAATATTCAGTTCGTACCTCAGTACCAACGGTCCAGCCGTAGAAGGGTCAAGCCAACGCCTCACATGTGGCACGCCGTACTGCCCCAAACCCGAAGGTTCAAAGGGCAGTTCAAGACGGTCACATAATCGAGTTAAGGTTTGTGTCTTCTAGAGGGACCATCGCGTTACTTGCACTACTTAGAATGTCGTTAAACTACGGAAAGATCCAACACTTGGAAATTTCCCGACAGGGGAAAAGTTGGGTATTTATATCCGGTCGAACTTTTTTAACATATTCTAAAATTTATCCGGAAAGCCACACAGACAAAATTTGATAAACCCGATCGAATCATCAAAGCTCCAAAACATCCCAGATTATTCAACACTTGAATAAATATTAAAAATAACCATAGAAGTCAGCACAGAAAACAATGAATTACTGTGCAAAAATTGTTTGATGACGTCACAATAATGCCGCTGATCAGCCGCATTATGCTAGATTATGCCGCGGATCCGCGCAGAGTTTTACTGTTCATCAAAAAAAATTTGTGCCGAAATTCTTATATTTCTCTGCTGGTTTTTCTACATATTTTTAATACTGAAAAATCACTGTTTTTAGAAAAATTACAGAGAGCACATTTTGGAGTTGGTTTCGGGTTCGTTCCGGTTTCAAATTCCGTCTGGACTTCGCCTAAGGCGCTAGCTAGGCTCTGATACCACTGTAGGTCAGGCAGCCACCCCATCCAATGGGGTCACCGTGGCACCAACGGGTCCCTCAACAGCTACTTTTTACGCATGCCCCCTCGCGAGGACTACAACCCGCCGGAACACTTTCCGGTGTCGGGACACCCTGGGGGTAAGAGCCTATGCTTCGCCACACTGTCACACAGTGAGAACCCCCCATAGGTCGACATCAAATGCCTAGTAGCTCTGATACCACTGTAGGGTTCCTAGGCACTCTAGTGAGGTCTCCCAAGCCATCAACCATGGAAATTTCAAAAATTATGGTGCCTACAAACCCTAAACTACGGATCGATAACTAGATGTCTAGGCGAACATGGAACTAGTTAACACTTAACTAATGAGAAAACGGAAATACAACCTTTGTAAATCCGGTGCTCCACCTCCATAGCTCCGCAACGAAGTCCTCTCCGCTGTCCAAGTCAAATCCGGGCTTTAGGATCGGCTTCGTCGGAGAAAAAGTGAGCTAGGTCGTCGATGTCCATCCCGAAGATGATCTACGTCGAGGCATCGATGAATCAAGCTCCACCTTCATCAAGTCATGAAACTTGTGAAGGAAACACACTCTACTACTTGGCAAGAGGTAGAGGATGAAGAAATAGGAGTTGGGTTAACTTTAGAATTGGATTTCTCACTCTAATTCATCAATCACCATTGATGAGGTAAGCATTCTTCTTGAAGTTCAAGGAAGAAGAAGAAGAATAATGATAAGATAAGATTATTCCAAAAAGAAAAGAATTATCCATTCTTATCATAAGTGAACCATGGTAAAGTGTAGAGAGCTAATCATGGTTAAAGGAATGGTTAGGTTAAGCATGAGACAAAAATGGTTACAAAGTCAAAGACTTCAAGAAGCTTCAACTAGAATCCAAAATTAGCAACCATTATCATTTCATTTTCTTTTATTCATTTATCAAAAATAAATGGATAAATAAATAAGATAAATGAATAACAAATAATAAACCCTAACCATTTCATTAACTAAGGTTTAACACTTTACACTTAACCAAAAAGCATGCATCATCAAACATGATACAAGCAAGCGCACAAAATCATATCACATATATAATGCGCACATCCGAGTGAGAAAATCCATCTTAAGTGAACCGATACTAGTTAACGCAAAGTAATATATCAAATATATAATTATGCATTAAATCATTAAATCAACTCTTGATTTAACGATCCGGTCATATCGCATATAACCGGCTAGTATCCAATGTATCGGCTTATCGAATCAATCCATGATTCGATAACTAGGGTATATCGCATATAACCTAATCGATACATTCATCGCGAGAATGGAATACGGTATCACATACATGCATTATTCTCGGTCCCGCACATATCTCATATGCGCTCCTATTTCGTTTCGCTTGAGCCAGGAAACCTCTGTGTAGGACTCTAAAGACTCGTCAATACGCCGGCAGCAGATGATGATCATATCAAACACCCACAAGCCGCAAGCGGTCTGCTAAACGTAACGGCCACCCGGGTATTGAGCGATCTGAAGATCGACGAGCAAGCCCGCTCACACTCCAGTGAATCCGACCAGTAACACTACCGTACAGTCCGGTCTGATCGTCTGATATGTCGCATATCTCGCCTAGGGGTGGTAAACGTCAGACCCCAATAGCTCAATAAGTCGTGTCGATATGAGGTCTATAACTGTTCGAGAAACTACTGGTAACACTTACCAGTAAATCTCAGCAACCCTGGCCAGGGATTTCCTGTTATAGCCAATCTAACACAGCGCAACATCAACCCCCTATACCGGGAGAGACGAATCCCCTCCTATCGCTCATTGCCTCCATGTGACTCGGGACTGTACCCAAAAACCACCGTTTTGCATGCCCTCTTGGACGTGGTAAGATGGAAATCAAAGCACAGTGGGAACCACACAAGACTCTATGACGATCTCGGGTCAACAGACTACTCTATACCAGTGTCACCAGAGAACTGCCATCTGATGTGAGGTATAATACCATCTGGGAGTTCTCGGCGAGTCCGTCCAGTGTACCCAGTCTCTACTGAGCACCCGTATATCATCTCTGATGTCAAACACCAATGGATATGGGATCATCCATCGCCCATCTGTATGGGTCGAGAAGGTACACGCTAGTCTACTCTGGTATATCGATGCCCCGTCTCGATACACCCACGACTAGGGACATTGAAGGATGTACTTGTGGACTACCATGTCCCCACTAGTATGATCCGCATCATAGTCCAGGTAGTCAAGTACAAATCCTAAGGGCTTTACCAACATGTAACAGAGAGACAATCAGCATACACGTTAAGGTAAAGGGTAACCAGATAGCATACTATCATGTCGAGCAAGAAAGTCCTCCCTATATATGTCCCAGCATCCACTACAATATACATCCTATGTACAGTAATGGCCTCTAGGGCATACATATAACTAACACATACCACGTCCAAGAGGGTGTGCAAAAAGGTGGCTTTTGGGTATAGTCCCGAATCACATGGAGGCAATGAGCGATAGGAGGGGATTCTTCTCTCCCGGTATAGGGAGTTGATGTTTTGCTGTGTTCGATTGGCTATAACTGGAAATCCCTGGCCAGGGTTGCTGAGATTTACCGGTAAGTGTTATCAGTAGTTTCTCGAACTGTTATAGACCTCATATCGACATGACTTATCAAGCTACTGGGGTTTGACGTTTACCACCCCTAGGCGAGATATGCGACATATCAGACGAAGAGACCGGACTGTACGGGAGTGTTTCTGATTGGATTCGCAGGAGAATATACAGGCTTGCTTGTTGATCTTCTGATCGCTCAATACCTGGGTGGCTGTTACGTTTAGCTGACCGCTTGCAGCTTGTGGGTGTTTGGTATGATCATCACCTACTGCCGGCGTATTGACGATTCTTTAGAGTCCTACACAGAGGTTTCTTGGCTCAGGCAAAACGGAGTAGGAGCACATATATGATATGTGCGGGACTGAGAACAATACGTGTATATAATACCGTATTAGACTCTCGCGATATGAGATATCGACCGGGTATATGTGATATAGCCGGGTCATCGGATCAAGTGTTGATTCGATGAACTGATACAGATTATATTAGTCGGTTATTTGTGAAATAGTCGGATTATCGGATCAAGTGTTGATTCGATAATTTAATGTATAATAATATATTTGATATATTAAATTACATTAACTAATATAAGCTCACTAAAAGATTCTTTTTCTCACTCGGGTAATACATTGATATATATACGATATATGTTAATTGTATTATTTTATTTTTTTACAATAAATATTGTATATGTGATATATAATATTGTAATATGTTAGGGTTATTAATGCAACATGTTTAGTGGAGATTAAACATGGTTAGGGTTGATTTGGGTTAAGTTTTTCTAGAAGTTTCTAGAAGCTTTGCTTTTTGTTTTTGCAAAGATATTTTGTAAAGATATTTTGTTATGATATTTATTAACCCAACCCAACCCTTCACCATGGTTCATTCTCTACATGGGTTAAGTTATCATACTTAACCCATGGTTGCATTTCTAACCACACATGGATTCATTATTCATCACAAAAGAATTAGATCATCTTCTTCCTTCTTCTTTCATGGAAAAGCTTACTAGCTTTTTCATTAGTGATGATTTTGAGTGAGATTAAGAAAACAAATGAGAGCTAAATTCCTACATCATCATCCTAATCAATCCCAGCCATTTAGATTAAGGTGTTCACTTGATTAGTAAGTGAGAGCTTGTGTTAAAGAAACTTCAAGGTAGATCATCTTTGTTATCGAAGATCGGAAGCAAGCATGCATCTTTCTCTTCGTGGAACCTCTCTAGAGTCCGGGTACATGATGATCGCAGTGAAGGGACCTCAACACGGAGCTTATGAAGTGAAGGACCGGACTACAAAGGTTGTAATCCCAAACTCTTAGATGTTAAAGTGTTTAACATGCTTTGTTTCGCCTAATCTCTAATTTAAATATCTTGGTTTGGGTTGTTCGGCACGTCTAATTTTTGAATCGGGCATGGTTGATACCTTATGGACCCTTGTGAGAGTGCCTAGTAACCCTACAGTTTGTACGTCGAAATCGAGTGTTATTTGGTGGTTTTGAAAGCGTAGTCCATAGGTTCTAACCTATAGGCCTTAGCGTGTCATTTTGGTTTCCGATGTGATTTTAGTACGCATTTCCGATTGTGTTATCTATGTAGGTACCTTCACGTGGATTTCATACGATGAAGAAGATGATGGCGACATCGACACCGACATGCAAGATGCAAAGTGAGTAGATTATATCTACGGGGAAAGTCGGGTGGATGGCGTATAGCACCCCCGCAGTTCGATGTTTAGTATACTATATATATTATATATATATGTATGATAGTGTTAGGCATGACATGGATATTCAAGATGTGATTAGGTGTATTATGGGTAGATTAGGGTTTAGAAGTAAACTAGTATAGTTTCCTAGTCGCGAACCCTAGAATAGGTTTACACCCACACGCGCGCACACACACACACACATATATATTGATGTAGATTCCTCACTGTTGTTTTTATTTTACATTTGCCGCGTATTCTTGCTATTCGCATCGCATTGCATGCTCATATATGTTTATTGTTATATTAAAACCATGCTGTCAGGACACCAGCACCATTATCGATGATGCGTATATTCCACGTACACCTGCTTGCTGGCTCACAAACTTCATCATCGATAATTGCCATGTCACTACACAGTAGGATTGTTGCATCAGGATATGACTTCTTGCATGACATGCTTGCGTACATACATATTGTACACTCATACTTACGTACACACATATTGTACACCCATACTTACATACATACGTATTTGCACATACAAAGATGATTCTGACTTGATTTGGAGATTTGGGAACCGCAAGATATATTTTAAAAACTGGATTCATTTTAAAAGATGCGGTTTCCCTCAACATGTGCATTTTACTATTCCTTGTTGCATGATATACTGATATACTAACATCTCTTGTATATGTCGCATACATCATGCTTTATGATTATACGCATTGAGATATGTTGTTTCCATGATATTTCTGGATTTGGGAACCGTGGTAATTTCAAAAGAGAGTATGTATTGTTTTAAAACCCCGGTTACCCTTGATATGATATTTCAGTTCGTCCACCATGTGTTTTCTCGGTTCTGAGAGTGGCATGTGAAACCCGATTCGAGGAGCGGTAGGCACCGTCTGCGGGTACATGGTGGACCCGGTGAGGTACCCCGGAGCAAGAAGACTCGTATTTGTTGGACGGTGAGCCCGGCAGGGGAGTACTACCAACCGGTGATTGTATTTGAGCTCGGCGGATATCCGGAGGATACCGACCGGAGTTGAGAGATGATACGGGCCGATCCGGACTGATGCAGCCCGTGGGCCGATCCGGTCTGACGGAGCCCTATATATATGAGGATTTACGTGCCGATACTGGGCACAGGTTTCATGATGTTTTCGAGTGTCGATGCTAGACACTCATGTTCCATGATTTGATGTGTCACGAGGGACACATGTTGATTTATATCCTCATACTTTCATGCACACGCTTTTATGATATTTACATGCATGATGTTTTATGTCATTGGGTGACACGTGGACGAGATCCACATACATACAGATATTGATTACATAGTTGGATGATATCCACATACTTATAAAATCCATAATATAGTTGATATTGATTCATGTTGATTACATTGATCATACCTCATATTTATGATATGTTGTTACCTTAGGTACTGACATGAGCATATGGGATTACACTTATGTGTAGATGTTTACCTGGCCACATTTTCATGCTTAAGACTTATTTGTATTGAGGATATATTATTACTGATCGTTTGACCTAGGATGAGTCATACATACGATTTCTGCTCTGGGATGTTTTTTATTCACGAGTTGGCAGCTCACCCCCATTGTGCCACAGTTCTTGCTGGTTTTGCCGTACAGGTTTCATTGCGGCTTTTCTGGTACACTGCTTCCTTTCTGGGTGATTGCTCTGGTAGGTGGGTTCACTCGCATCGTGACCACCCTTGTATTTATTTTAATCAGTTGTATCTAGTAATTCCATCAACCAAACATGTATATTTATTTCAGACTTAGAAAACCAGTTGTATATTATTTCGACCTTAGAGTCGCGCGTTATACTATTATGGTTTTCTTGTTGATTTCGAGTTTCTTTTGAGTTTTGATCTTCGCCCTTCGGCGTTGTATATTATATTGCTTGAGTGGTTGTGGCAGTCGATTGATGAAGAGCTAGCTCCCGCTTGGGGATGCCTTTTATCATTATGCATATATTATTCTTGTTGTACCCCGTTTGGGGCCAGTATTTACAAAGGAAACTCTGCCGAAATTTTCAGAAAAGACTAGAGATTTTAAAAATGCATATTTGGCTTACTTATTTAAAAACCTTGCTTTTAAAACATGTTTTCTTTACTTCTTAAAAACTAGTTTATTTAATTACTCCTTAAAATGTTTTTAAATTTCTGGGTTTTTGGCTTACTTGAATTAGATGAGGTCCTATAGACTTCATATGATTCAAGGGCCAGTCACGTACTATTTTGGGTCATGACAAAGTTGGTATCAGAACGCTAGGTTAACATGGGTCTAAGTTTGACTATGTGGAGCCTAGAGCGTCTATATATATACAGAACTTAGGCTTGACCTTACGGAACTTAGACTTAGTCGAGGGGGTATTAGACCCGAACTTTTGTCGCGTAGGATGACCTTTGGTTGATAGAGTAGGTAGCTTGAGTAGAGTGACATACCGTACGTATGTTCCGCGGCATACTTACGATACGCTACTCCGCTTAAGAAACCTTAGGATGTACATTTCCTTACACAGTATTATATTCATTCCTATGATCTATCCTCATCGATACTGGTTATGATTTTGCTTCCATGATTACACGGGCAGAGAGAGCTACGGCTAGAGTTGCGTCAGCTTGAGCTCGTCATGGACGAGGACTGACCTGGGCGTGATTCCAGGGACGTACGATTGCATAGAGAGGCGTCGTTTTAGTGTGTTTTCATGCCATGAGCATTTGACAGATCGCTTTAACGAGATTTCTCGGACGTGCAGATGAGCGCCAGAGGATCAGGCTACTGCTGGAGGCCAGGCAGAATGTGATGACCATTGATATTTCGATTATTCATGATGATTGAGGCGCTATTCAGCGTACAAACGAATGAGCCAGTTGTTGCTGCAAATAACGAGATATTGCCTAGATGTTGGAGCTACTGCAGCATGAGTATATACTTAGAGATATGATGGAAGGTCGCTAGTCACCCGAGGATGAACGACTAGGATATGTGGTTCGTTCGCTTACCCCGATGCGAGATCATCAGATCGATTGATTCCAGCTAGAGACGACTTCACGCAGACACATTGAGAGTCGATGGAGGCGATCAAATGTCAGAATTCCATTTTCCAAGTTTAAAGTATTCGGAAAGACATGCAAGAGATTCTATGGACCCTCTAGAAGAATGAAACCCTAACTTGACATAATGACCGTATGAAAGCCTTTGAAACTTAGGGTTTGCGGCAGTTCCACGGTGCCATTAGTGAGGCTTGGGTTTGCCCCTCTACGGCTGGTCCACCGATGTTGTAGTATGTACTCGATACTATTAAACTGTACCTAAGATGTTTAGCTCTTGGTGGATTATGAGGTTTTAACGAATCGATCGAATGGTTCGACTTCATTCGGATGCCATGTGGTGGGATGCTTTGATTGGGAGACTCCAGATACGAGCATAGCCGTTGGAGCACTGTCCATGCAGCCACGAAGAGACAAATCCGAAGCAGCCGTCATCAGATAAAAGTGGAGGGAGGAGTTCATACGAGATCTTGAAGTGATGACGTTCCACTTCGCTGACATCAGAGATGTGATATGCATACAGAGGCGTTGTATATGGATATATCTTTCAGAAGGAGTCGCGATGAGTATGCAGCCGTTCCGGAACAAGAAAGTGATATAGTAAAAGGGTGAGAACTTCCGGGCAGTTTGGCCGAAACAACATTTGAAAGAGACCTCTGCAGGACCTTTCTGGAATACTATACAAGAAGAATTGGACCCAAGAGCGGTCATATTACGCACACCCAGCAGGCCAGAGTTTGGCATCGTCGATGAGATAGCTGGCCAGAGATCTGTAGAGGATGTGCCAGAGCGGGACTGTTTCCGTCGTCACTCCATATTGGGCCGTTGAGCCGAGGAGTTATATATCTAGCAATGCACAGTGAGAGACAAGAGCCTAAAAGCACCAGGTGCCAGACCATGAACAGAAGGCAAGTAGATATCTTGCTCTGCTAGCATTGGATGCACCGACACCTTCTCGACTTTAAAGGAGGATATATCGATGACGGTATTTATGATTTGTTATTTGGTGATTCGATTATCACGTATCCGTTGTTGGAGATAGTACCCTCAGAGTCAATTATTGGATCACAGGCACGTGATTGCAATGATTGAAGGAGGACCTATACCGGTAGGACAATTTTACTCTAGATGATAATATGCTATCTGGTTTATCTTTATCATCGTGTACTGCTTTAGGTGACCTTACAAGTCACTATTGCACGTTGATAGAGCCCTTAGGATTCTTGGTTGACTGCCAGCAGTATGAGGGCGATCATATACATGGGAGCTGGGGTCTATAAGCACATCCTTAAAAGGTCCCTAGTCGTGGGAGTTTCGAGACAAGGCATCGACACTCCAGAGTAGACTAGTGTATACAGTCGAGACCCCGACAAGGGGCAGTGGCCGGTCTCACAAGCAACTGGTGTCAGTTGGTTCACCTAAGATGTATACAGGTGCTCATTGGGTTATGAGTACACCAGACAGGACTCGCCGGGAACATGCTAGTTGGTCTTATACAAGACGTCAGATAGCAGTTCCCTGGTGACATGTGTACAGGTTAGTTCATCGACCTGAGATCGTCATTTGTCTCGTGTGAGTTCCCACTGTACTTTGATTACTACCCTACCACGCTCAAAGGAAACGTGCAAACAGGTTTTAGTTGGGTACAGTCCCGAGCCACATGGAGGCAGTGAGCGGATCTTCAGGGGTTCGTCTCTCCCGGTGTTGGGGGTGAGGTCGTGCTGTGTTTAGGAGAGCCATTACACGAAGTCCTTGGCTAAGGCAGGAGATTTACTGGTAGGTATTCCAGTAGTATCTCAAGGTGTTCTGGGCTACACTCCGACACGACTTGTACCGCTTTTGGGGGTCTGACTTTTACCAACCCCCTAGGCCCGCCATGCGATGCTCATAGTCGAACGGACCGGACTGTACGGATATTGTCACTGACAGGCTCAGTAGGGTGTCAGGATGAGTTCGCTCATCGACGTCCCTTTTGGTCAATACCTGGTAGCCCGTTACGTATGGCTAATACCTCTGACGTGCTAGTGGTTAAATCCACAGCCAAAGTATTGACGAGTCTTTAGAGTCCCCCACAGACCGTTTCTCAAGTTTCGGGCGAAACACTGTAGAGGCCGTATGGAGATATGGCAGGGTTCGATCATATACGTGCGGTATTCCACGGATCATGATCGGACGGATAATACTAGCGGGCTTGGGTTTAAGCCGGATCCTAGTATTGTACAGTATAGATTTTGTCTCTTAGCATTTGTATTCAGTGGGAATACAAATGCGGGTATGTATATACAGTCGCGGGTTTTTTCTGTAATTTATTACGGGATCAGTTTTTTGAAGTTGCCAGTTTGCGTTCCGTTTCGGCTAGTTTTCCTTTGTTCCTTCACGGCCGGACTTTTGTGATGGGAGGGGCTAATTTGCATATTTGCAAATTAGCATTGTGGAGGGGTTTTATTTGTATATGAGGGATTTTGATAGGTAAAGCATCTTTGCTTTTTCATTCATGATGGTTTTCATTTATGAGATTGGATTTGTGTTGATGGTGGTGTGACCCTTTTACCTCATTATCTTCATATTCTCTTATGGTCACCTTCCTACTCTCTTATGCTCACCCGTTGCATTTTTCCCACTCCCATTCTTTAGAGAGGCCGGCCACATTCATGTGGGAGAGAAAGAGATTCATTTTTTGATGGTAGGAAATATATTCATCACATTTTTAGCTTGCTAGAAAATTCCACACCTCTCCAAAAGTTCATTTCTCCACATCAAATGGCAACTTCATAACCCCATGAGACAAAGTGATCCACACTTATCCTACAGCATCCTTGGGCACTTTGGCTCACCAACTTCGTGCCCGAGTTGCCTCGGTCTAGAGGTGGGAGCCCGTAATAGAACCCGGCGATGTGGTGCCCATTACGATGAGGAGATGAGGACCGGAGATTCTGCGAGGAGATCGGAGTGGAAGCCGAAGGACACGGATCGCTTGGTATAGCTTTCTTCCCTTTCTCGTATTTGTAGGGTTCCTAAGCACACTTAAGTGGTTCCACATGGCATCAACCATGCCAAATTAAAATTTTCCGGTGCCAAGAAACCTTAAACTAGATCGTTAAGTAGAGTTTAGGCGAAACAAAATGAAAGTAAATCACATTTACACTAAGTGAACGGAAATACAACCTTTGTAGATCCGATCCTCCACCTCCATAGCTCCATGACGATGTCTCTTCGCTGCGATCATCGGATCCTAGACTCTCGCAGTGGTTTCAACGGAGAAAAGATCGGGCTAGGTCGTTGACTTCGATGCCGAAGAAGATCTACGTCGAGGCAACTCAAGATCAAGTTCCAACTTCACCAAGTCATGAAACTTGTGAAGAAAACACCCTATACTACAAGGCAAGTCGTAGAGGATGAAGAAATAGGAAGTGGGTTAACTTTGGATTTGGATTTCTCACTTGAAATCATCACTTTGAAATTTTCAAGAGAACTTTCTTCTCTTCATCAAGAAGAGGAAGAAGAAGAAAAGAAAAAGCATTATTAAAAAATAAAATCCAAGTTATTCATATCATATTTGCAACCATGGTTGAGTGTAGAGAATAAACTATGGTTTAGGTGAATGGTTAGGTTAAAGGAAAGAAACAAAATCGTTACTTATTCAAAGCTTCATGAAGCTTCAACATAAGACAAAGCAAGCCACCATTTCATTTTCCTTTCCAAAAATAAATGAATAAAAGAATAAATAAAACAAATATAAAACCTAACCATTATCCTAAACATGGTTTAAAATAAACACACACCCAAGTTAGCATGTATCATCAAACATGATACAAACTAGTGCACAAAACTATATCATATATACAATGTGCACATCAAGTGAGACAATCCATCTTAAGTGAACCAATACTAGTTAATGTAAAGTAATATATCAAATATATAATTATACATTAAATCATTAAATCAACACTTGATTTAACGATCCGGTCATATCGCATATGACCGACTAATATCCAATGTATCGACTTATCGAATCAATCCTCGATTCGATAACTAGGTTATATCGCATACAACCAATCGATACATTCATCGCGAGAATAGAATACGGTATCACATACACGCATTATTCTCGGTCCCGCACATATCTCATATGCACTCCTATTTAGTTTCGCTTGAGCCAGGAAACCTCTGTGTAGGACTCTAAAGACTCATCAATACGCCGGCAGCAGGTGATGATTATATCAAACACCCACAAGCCGCAAGCGGTCTGCTAAACGTAACGGCCACCCGGGTATTGAGCGATCAGAAGATCAACGAGCAAGCCCGCTCACACTCCTGTGAATCCAACCAGCAACACTTACCGTCCAGTCCGGTCTCGTCTGATATGTCGCATATCTCGCCTAGGGGTGGTAAACGTCAAACCCCAATAGCTCGATAAGTCGTGTCCATATGAGGTCTATAACAGTTCGAGAAACTACTGGTAACACTTACAAGTAAATCTCAGCAACCCTGGCCAGGGATTTCCGGTTATAGCCAATCGAACACAGCGCAACATCAACTCCCTATACCGGGAGAGATGAATCCCCTCCTATCGCTCATTGCCTCCATGTGATTAGGGACTGTACCCAAAAACCACCGTTTTCCATGCCCTCTTGGACGTGTTAATGTGGAAATCAAAGCACAGTGGGAATCACACAAGACTCTATGACGATCTCGGGTCAACAGACTACTCTGTACTAGTGTCACCAGAGAACTTCTATCTGACGTGAGGTATAATACCATCTGGGAGTTCTCGGCGAGTCCGTCCGGTGTACCCAGTCTCCAATGAGCACCCGTATATCATCTCTGATGTCAAACACCAATGGATATGGGATCATCCATCGCCCATCTGTATGGGTCGAGAAGGTATACGCTAGTCTACTCTGGTATATCGATGCCCTGTCTCGATACACCCACGACTAGGGACCTTGAAGGATGTACTTATGGACTACCATGTCCCCACTAGTATGATCTGCATCATAGTCCAGGTAGTCAAGTAAACATCCTAAGGGCTTTACCAACATGTAACGGAGAGAAAGTCAGTGTACACGTTAAGGTAAAGAGCAACCAGATAGCATACTATCATGTCGAGCAAGAAAGTCCTCCCTATATATGTCCAAGCATCCACTACAATATACATCCTATGTATAGTAATGGCCTCTAGGGCATACATATAACTAACAATCTCCCACTTGCACCAAGGCCATCTGATAGTAGTGGTTGTAGTATCTCATACTCAACCATCCCATAAAAGTCTCTCTCTGGGAAAAGGCCTTTGTGAGTGGATCCGCCGTGTTGTCCTCTGAGTCTACTCTCCTAACCTCGATCTCCTTGGAGATCAACCATCTCCATGATCAGGTGATACTGCCTTAGAATATGTCTGGATCACGGATGGGACAGACGTTCTTTGGCATAAGCCATAACTCCATTTTCACACAATGGGAGGAACTAAGTTCATCTCATGAACAATATACACCCAAACAGCCTCTTTGGTAGCATCTTAAGTAGCGATGTATGCAGCCTTTATCGTCTAGTATGCCACGGTATCTAGCTTAGAACTCTTCCAACATACCGTCCCTTTACTGAGGGTAAAGATAATGCCTGTGACTGACTTTCAGTCGTCCTTATCACTCTAGAACCTTTCCAGTGATTCTCCCCAGGATCAACTGATACCATCTCACTACTTCTAGTGAGAATCCAACATCCAATTAGATCTATCTCATAGATGAAAACTCAGGATTTAGGAGGTATCACTTTGATCCTATATGGAGAATCTTTGTGATAAGCGGAGATGACCGAGCGTAGCATAGGAAACTCCTTCCCTATCAAGAGTATGTTATCCACGTACTCTACAAGGATCACCACCATACTCCCTACTACCTTTTTGTATATACAAGGTTCATCTACCATTTTGATGAAGTCAAACTCTTTGACTACCACATCAAAACAGACGTTCCAACTCCGCGATGCCTGCTTTATCCCATAAAGCAACTTGTGCACGTTTCCGCTGCTCCCACTGTCTACGAAGCCCTCTGGCTGTGTACTTATAGACGCCCTCTTCTAAAACATCATTTAGAAAAGCTGTCATGACACCCAACCACCAGATATCGTAGTCATGGTATGTAGCCGTGGCAAGTAGGATCTGGATGGACTTAAGCATAGGCCCCAGAAAAGGTTTCATTATTAGCCACAACTGGTCTACGATGCAAACCTTTAACAAGTCTAGCTTTGAAAGTCTCAACCTTTCCATGTACACCAAGTAATCTTCTCAAGATATACTTGCTCCTGATGGGGATTTAACCCTTCAGATATAGCAACCAAAGTCCATACTTTGTTGGTGTATAAGGATTCTATCTCAGATCACCAAGGATCCAGCCATTCTTACAGAGTCCTTACTCTCGATGGCCTGCTCGAAACTAGTTAGGTCATCATCTCATGATGCAATCCTCGCTCCACTGTCAAAGAGAAACCGAAGTATCTCTCAGGTGGGTGAGGAACCCTACTAGATCGGCGGAGAGGCTGAGGTTCGTTGGTAACTATTGAATCCTTTGGTTCTTCCAAATCATCAGCTGCAGTTTGTATAGCTGGAACATTTCCAGTTCTACATAACAGATCTTGCCTCGAGCTTTTCCGGATTTTGCTTTTGACATAGGCCGGACAATCGCAAATCTTAACCAACTTAAGATATGGGCTCTTCCCTTTCCATATCTCATATGAAGTGGTAGGCAACTGATTTGATTTGAACCCTATTCAATAGGTATGCAGCTTCTCAAGTGCATAACTCCCAAAAGGAAATAGGAAACTCAGTAGTACTCATCATAGAGCACACCATATCACAAAGGGTGCTATTGCTCCACCCCGATATACCATCGTGCTATGGTGTATACGGAGGAGTAATGCTGAGAGAGAAACTCATTCTCCTTTAGAATAGTCCATGAATTCTATGCACAAGTATTCTCCTCTTTGATCTCATAAAAGGACATAATACTTATACCCGTATTGGTTCTCTACTTCTAACTTATATTCTGTGAATATCT
Organism: Agapanthus africanus; assembly: GCA_030015575.1. Lineage (NCBI taxonomy): Eukaryota > Viridiplantae > Streptophyta > Magnoliopsida > Asparagales > Amaryllidaceae > Agapanthus > Agapanthus africanus. The sequence continues at coordinate 224,439,540 of CM057349.1, forward strand.
CAAAAGGTTCGGACTTGTGTTTCAACAGGAACATATTACTGAATCTTGAGAGATCATCAGAGAATATAATGAAGTACAAAGAACCGGTCCAGGCATATGTAGACGGGGGACCTTACATACATCAACATGTATCAATCCCAAGAGTTTACTAACTCTTTCTCTGTTTCCAGTAAACGGAGCTATGGTCATCTTATCTTTGTGACATGACTGGCAAGTTTCACAAGATGTAAATTCAAACTACTTTAAATATGCATCTAAATGTAACTTTAGCCAGTCGGGTCGCATTGATATGACCTAGTCTACTATACCTCAAGAAGGATTCGTTCATTTCTGAACTCTTCCTCTTGTGTGTGTTCTGTATACTAGGAACTGTAGTTTGATTTAGAACATCAATGCTTTTAGATAACGTGCCTGAACCGATCAACTTTTGATATAGGAAATGTTCAAAACATAATCCAACAATACAAAATTATATCCTTTCTTTATTAAACAAAGAGATTGATATGATTTTGCATATCAGGTTCGGTATCTAATAGCATTTGTTCAGAATCAATGTATTTAGAAATACAGGATGACAGTGACCAACAGACTTGGCTGCAACACTTGCACCGTTTTCTGTCTCATGAAACTTATCACCCGTTCTCAGTTCTCTACCTTTCTGTAGCCCATGTAACGGATTACATTAGCGGGATCCTGCTCCGGTATCAAATACCCAGGACGTAGAGGATACAGAGAAACAGTTCTTTGTAATGAACACACCCGAAGGAGATGCATCATATGCACTTTCTTCGTTTGGGCGGCATAGGAATTCTGGTATTCCCCAATTTCCTGCTCTGTCTTATAACAATTATAAGTTGGAGCGGGACCAATGTTCCCCAGCTCAGTATAACAAGCGGGTTCGGTCAAATATCCGTATTATTATCTTGATTAAGGCATGTCATGGTCGCTACCTGGAGAGAGAGAGAAGAAAACACTCAGCGTATGCTCTTGCAAGATCAGATTGGTTATTATTTTATCTAATCAGGATGGCTCCCACTGTTTTAATCAAATCTTCCTTCAAACCCAAAAAGGAAAGACTAGCCGGGATTAATTACACACTACAAGTTCGCCAATCTTTCAGCCAGGCCAGTGTCGGTAAATTGAGGGAGGTCCCCCGTGCTTTCGCACGAACCTAGTTAATGTAAACCTCGTTTTCCCAGAGGCGTAACCCCGTTGACACCTTTCTAGACACCTACTTGATCGGCTAATTGTAATGTGTAAAACTCTCCCAGGAGCAACTCTTACTCCCAGCGGGTATCGGGATCCAACTATCTCATAGAAGGTATGCAATCTCATTGCAAATTTCAACACTTGAAATTCCCGATAATTTTGCCCCTAACCTCCTATGACCTTGACAAAGGCCAACAAACCATAGGATGCTAGTCAAGTTCAACCCGTCATTTCTTGATTGAATTAAACCCACCCGAACGGCCCTTGACAAAGGCTAACAAGGTCGCTCGACTACCCTAATCCAATCTATATCATATGCATTAGCAGATAAGCACTAGTTAGCTACCGCACACTACGCCTTGACAAAGGCCAACAAACGCAGAACGAATACTAGCTACTACTTATCTGAAATGACGGAGGGCTACGACAGGTTTTTCTGAAAACCTATTGCGTAATGAACTTGATATCGTTGTAGAATCAAATGATTTTAAAATGGAGTGTTTTTTAGGCTTTTCTAGTTTTGCTAAAGGGGTCACTCCCGGTGAAGGGATCGTCGGCCCTTTCCTCGACGAATGAGGTGCGGGATATATCATATATATCACTGTGCAAACCAGAAACTATAGAAGCTATCAAAAGACAAACCGAGGGTTGTAGCATCTGCCAGTTATTGCTAAAGGAGTCACTCCCGGTGAAGAGATCTCGGTCCTTTCCTCATCGAATAAGGTGCAGGATATATCATATATACCGCTGTGCAAAGCAAGAACTGTAGCTACCTGTTTTAATTTTGAAATTCGATTCCACAACATCATTAGGTTTCTTTTTCTTTCATTAATCATATTAATGAAGTCCCATCATTTAAGTTACCTAAACATCACAGATAAATACGACATACACTTATGTCATCCGCATTCGCCTCGATGTCCCCTCATGCACCGTTAGGTTAGGTAACTAACGACAGAGTGGGGCAGGGCTAGCACGGGTGTAAAACATACGTAACGTCTATATAATATATCATATATACTATATACTGTATTTATCACAGAACATCAAATGATCACATCAAAGATATCGCAGCAGAAGAATTATATGAAACATTGGATATACTAGGACGTCCGTGTTTTCAATATGAGCCAGTATAAAACACGGATTCCACGGTCGCGATGAATAGCCAAACCCACACCCCTAGACCTCTATGAGAGCGGCAAGCAACCCCACCAATTCTAGGGTTAGGAGACCCGGACTCGACTCCTCGAGATGGTCTCCCACTGGACTCCAGAACCCGGTTACTTGTGCTCTCCTCCTTGGGTCTATCCTAGTGCGGAAAAGTAAATAATATACAAAAGGCGACATCTTCCTCAACCTGGAAGTGCCCCAATAAAAGAATATTACATATAAGTTTTTACATGAATGAAAATGAAAAAACACTCATCTTACATAAAAACCCCCGGCTATTCAAACACGACGATCCAATATAACATATCCAGCAACATATAACATCACATGTCATCAACGTAAATAAATATGCCCATCCCAATTGTCGTTGACATATAGCAACGAAACCGGCGATATCACATATTACACTTACGGTCGCAGAAAAGAAAGTGTAAAACTACAACTGTTGGAATCCGCAAACTCTTTAGATATCGCATGCCTAATCAAATGAATTCCTTAGGCATCACATGCCTAACAATTATAAACCCCGCATTTTAGTCTCATTTATCGAAAACTCTTTTCAATATCCAGTCGGGCAATTCAACAAGAATCCCGGCATCCTGACCGAATGCTCGTCGCAAACTTTAGTAGGCGGCCGCACCCCCGACGCCGTCGACGAAGTGCACCAAGGCGGTGTAAGTCCGTGTTGCCCATCCCGGTGCTTACGGGAGGCGGAAAACATAATAAAAAACGGATTTTTAATGACTTAGGCAACATGGACTTTGCTTGTGAGGATCTTTGCTAAACGAAAACTTGCTAACCCTAACTACAAAGTAGCTAAGTGATGAAAGGTTATACCTTTGGTCTTTAGTCCTTCTCTCCTTGCTCCTAGGAATGGTAGAAAGAGTTCACCTTGCTTGTCTTCTCCCGTCAAAGAAAGATCCACTTGAAAGCCACCACCTTTAGCTTCAACTCCAAGCTAGGAGTAACTAGAGTTCAAGAAATGCTAAGACTTGAACCCTAGAAGAGAGTAGAGAGGATCAAGTGAAGGTTTTTCTCAAGCTTTTTGTTTCTCAACACATGAGAGGGAGAGAGCTTGAGGGAGAGGATGAACAAGAGAGAGAAATGATATGAGAGAATGAGAAAATAATAGAGCTCTTCTCACTAATATGTGTGAATTAATTTAATTGAATAATTAGCTAGATAATTATCATGGTAAATCATGACATGACCATTATCATTTCAAATTGCAAAGATCAAAAAGCATCTTCCAAAAGAAATTATGATGGTCAAAGTGTCAACCTTGGTCAACAAGTCAAAGAAGTCAAAAGATCAATAACCACAACCATGGATAATTATCAAACTAATTACTAATTAACAATAACACACACATAAATATTAGGGTTAATAAAATGACAATAGCCATTAACCCTAATCAAGGTCCTCTCCCTCAATCTCAAGCAACTGTGCATACGCACCCGCATTCGTGATCCGAGGAACACGAACACAATGAGAAAAACCAATCTCTAATCATATACTAGGATCCGGCTTAAACCAAAGCCCGCTAGTATAAACTGTCCGGACAGCAAACGTGCACAAGTGCGCGGATGCGAACGAACCCTGTCGCAAAACCATGCGACCTCTACTCATTTTGCCTAAAGGCGAATAGCTCTCTGTGTGGGACTCTAAAGACTCGACACTACGCTGGCAGTGGGTTTAACCACAGACCGCAAGCGGCACTAGCTGTACGTAACGGTCCCCAGGTAGATGTCGATAAGAAGACTGACGAGGTGAACCCCATCTGCACTCCTACTGAGCCTGTATGTGACAATCTCCGTACAGTCCGGTCTGTTCGTCTGATACATCACATGGCGGGCCTAGGGGGGCGGTGAACGTCAGTCCCCTAATAGCGGTACAAGTCGTGTCGGAGTGTAGCCCAGAACACCCTGAGATAACACTGGAAACCTACCAGTATATCTCGCTTGCCCTGGCCAGGGACTACTCGTGTAATGGCTCTCCAGGACACAGCGCGATGTCAACCCCCAATACCGGGAGAGACGAATCCTGTCTAACCGTCACTGCCTCCAAGTGCTTCGGGACTGCACCCAAAAACTACCTGTTTGCACAGCTCCTTTGAGCCGTGGTAGGGTAGTAATCAAAGTGCAGTGGGAACACACTCGAGGCGAAGTGACAGTGTCAAGTCAGCAGACTAAGCTGTACTCATATCACCTGGGAACTGATAACTGACGATAGGTATATTACCAACCAACAGTTCCCGACGAGTCCTGTCCAGTGTACTCGTAACCTAACGAGCACCCGCATACTATCCCAAGTACGACGTACTAACGGCTGTGGGACAGACCGTCTCCCACACTGGGATGAGAAGCGCATACGCTAGTCTACTCCGGAGTATCGATGCCCTGTCTCGATAGTCCAACGACCAGGGACCTGTATAAGGATGTGCTTATAGATTACCCAGCTCCCACGAGTGCGAGCGCCATCACAACGCTGGTAATCAAGCAAAGATCCTAAGGGCTCTACTAATATGTATACCAGCAATATGCTAAAAGAAACACATGCACATATTAAAGCAGAGACAAACCAAGTAGCATACTACCATTTCGAGCAAGATTGTATATACAACTGTGAATATCCCAAGCTTCCATTAAGTAATATACAAACTAGTATGATACAGTAATGGCCTCTAGGGCATATACACTAACAATCTCCCACTTGCACTAAGGCCATGTACTGGCGTATCGAAGACCTATCATCTCGATCAGCCGCTCGAACTGAGTCTGGGGTAGGGCCTTCGTGAATGGATCTGCTGTGTTATCCTCTGATGCAACTCTCCGGACCTCGATCTCCTGGCGATCTACGATCTCCCTGATCAGGTGATACCGCCTTAAGATGTGTCTGGATTTCTGATGGGACCTGGGTTCCTTCGCTAAGGCTATAGCCCCGTTGTTGTCGCAATACAGAGGTATTGGGTCAACAATGGACGGAACCACCTGAAGTTCTTTCAAGAACTTCCTCATCCAGACAGCTTCTTTTGCGGCATCAGATGCAGCGATGTATTCCGCTTCCATAGTCGAGTCAGCAACGGTTTCCTGTTTGGAGCTCTTCCAACACACCGCCCCTCCATTGAGGGTAAAGACAAAACCCGACATGGACTTGGAATCATCCTTGTCACTCTGGAAGCTGGAGTCAGCAAAGGCCTCAACCTGCAGGTCTTTTCCGCCATACACCAAGAACATCTCCTTAGTCCTTCTCAGGTACTTGAGAATGTTCTTTACTGCTATCCAATGTTTCTCCCCAGGGTTTGACTGATACCTGCTTACCACACTCAGTGCATAAGCCACATCCGGTCTGGTACACAACATCGCATACATTATAGAGCCTACCGCAGAAGCGTAGGGTATAATAGACATGCGATCCCTCTCCAAATCAGTCTTGGGAGACATCTCTTTGGAGAGGGTGATCCCGTGACAAGCCGGTAGATTACCGCGCTTGGAATCTTCCATACTGAATCTCTTCAGTATGGTGTCGATGTACCTGGACTGCGAGAGTCCTAATATCCTCTTGGATCTGTCACGGTAGATCCGGATACCCAGAATGTAGGAGGCATCACCCAGGTCTTTCATGGAGAACCTGTGTGACAAGAACCCCTTGACAGATTGTAGCATAGGAATGTCATTTCCTATTAAGAGAATGTCATCCACGTATAAAACGAGGAATACTACAGTTCTCGCTACAAATCTACAATAGATGCATGGTTCATCTGGATTTTTGATAAAGCCAAATTCTTTGACCGTCTCATCAAAACAGATGTTCCAACTCCGCGATGCCTGCTTGAGTCCATAAATGGACTTGAGCAACTTGCACACCTTTCCGCTGCTCCCACCCTGAATGAAACCCTCTGGCTGGTCCATATAGACACACTCCTCTAAATGACCATTTAGAAAAGCTGTCTTTACGTCCATCTGCCAAATCTCATAATCGTGGAAAGCAGCGATGGCAAGAAGGATCCGAATGGATTTCAGCATAGCTACTGGAGAAAAGGTTTCGTCATAGTCCAAACCAGGTCGCTGACGAAAACCCTTTGCTTCCAGTCTAGCTTTATAGGTCTCAACCTGTCCATCTACACCAATCTTCCTTTTGAAGATCCACTTGCATCCTACGGGTTTTACCCCGTCTGGAGCAATGTCCAACGTCCATACCTTGTTGGTGTACATGGACTCCATCTCGGTCCGCATTGCATCCAGCCATTTTACCGAGTCGACGCTCTGAATGGCTTGCTGGAAGCTAGTAGGCTCATCACAATCCAGGATGCAGTCTTCTCTATCCCCGTCAATGAGAAAACCGTAGTATCTCTCGGGCGGATGAGACTGCCTACTACTCCTGCGGAGTGGCATAGGAATGTCCTGTTCTTTTGAACCTTCTGGTTCCACTAAACTTTCAGTAGTAGTTTGTGGTTCTGGAATTTCTTCCAGTTCTATTGCGCTCCCACTTATTTCTTTTTCTATGAACTGATGTTCTAGAAAGTGGGCATTGCGAGAAACAAGGACTTTTTGTTCCTCTGCGTAATAGAAAAGATACCCCCTGGAGTTCTTTGGGTATCCCACAAACTTGCACAGTACTGAGCGTGCCTCGAGCTTGTCCACATGCTGCTTTTTGACATAAGCTGGACATCCCCAAATCTTCAAGTATTGAAGATAGGGTTTCTTCCCACTCCATAACTCATATGGTGTGGTAGGCACAGTCTTAGTGGGAACACGGTTCAAAAGATATGCAGCTGTTTCTAGCGCATATCCCCAGAATGATCGCGGTAACTCAGCGTTACTCATCATGGACCGTACCATATCCAATAGGGTTCGGTTCCGTCTCTCCGATACACCGTTATGTTGCGGAGTGTATGGAGGAGTATGCTGAGAGAGAATTCCATTCTCTTTTAAGTAATTCAGGAATTCGGCACTTAAGTATTCTCCTCCTCGATCCGATCTTAGGATCTTGATACTTTTGCCTGTTTGTTTTTCTACTTCATTCTTATATTCCTGGAACTTATCAAAAGCTTCGGATTTATGCTTCATTAAGAAGACATGTCCGAATCTTGAGAAATCATCCGTAAAAGTTATGAAGTAAGAAAAACCGCTTCGCGCATGTGTAGACATTGGACCGCACACGTCGCTGTGTACGAGTCCCAAGAGCTCGCTCGCTCTTTCTCCGTGTCCAGAAAACGGAGTCTTTGTCATCTTTCCTTTGAGACAGGATTGACAAGTTGCATACGATTGATATTCGAACGAATCTAAATATCCTTCAGTATGTAACTTAGTCAATCTTCTCTCGTTGATGTGACCCAGTCTACAATGCCATAAGAAAGTTTTATTAATTTCTGGAGACTTTCTTTTGTGTGTATTCTGGATATTGAAAATCTGTGGTTGGTTTAAAACGTATATACCGTTGTTCAATGTACCTGACCCAATCAACACTTGATTAAGGTGAATGTTCACTACATTACTTACAAATGCAAATTCATAACCTTCTTTAGATAATAAAGATACAGAAATGATATTACAGGTTGCATTTGGTACATAATAACAACTACGCAAAACCAAAAAGTGTCCATCTGATAATCCCAGGTGATAGTCCCCCACGGCCTCAGCATCCATGCTAGCACCGTTCGCAACTCTGAGGGTCATGTCACCTGCCTTCAAAACTCTACGCTTTCTCAACGCCTGCAAAGAATTACAGATATGAGATCCTGATCCGGTATCCAATACCCAGGAATTAGAGTTTATTGATAGACAATTTTCAATAACATACACACCTGAAGCTGAAGCTGCAACTCGCTTCAAATCCTGTGTTCTGGCTTTCCAAGCCTTGCAATCTTGTTTCCAGTGACCACTTTTGTGACAATAGAAGCATTCTTCCTTCCCCACCAGCTTCCCCGCTACCTTTGTTGCTTTACCCTTTCCCTTCGTATCCACTTTACCGACACCGCCTCTTGGTTTGGCGGGGGCTTTCTTCTTCTTGCCCTTGGCTTTCGCCCTGGACCTAGAAGAGGAAGATCCTCCTACAAACAAAGTGGATGTCTCCCTACCCTTCTGTAGGGTGCCCTCAGCAGTCCTCAACATGTTCAGAAGTTCGGCAAGTTCAACCTCCTTTCCTTGCATGTTGAAGTTAAGAATGAACTGGGCGTAAGTGGAAGGAAGGGACTGGAGAATCAAATCGGTATAGAGTTCATTCTCCAACGTGGTCCCAAGGTCCGCGAGCTCCTCTATGTAGCCGATCATCTTAAGCACGTGGTCCGCTACCGATGATCCGACGGCCAACCTTGCCGAAAAGAGCTTCTTCGACACTTCGTATCTAGCGATACGAGACTGCTCTCCATACAGTTCTTTTGTATGGAGAAATATGGACTCTAGGTCCATATTCTCGTGCCTCCTCTGATGGTCGTTGTCCATCGAGGCTAGTACGAGGCATCTGGCCCTCGCGCAATCTATCTCCCATGTCTTACGGATTTCAACATCCGCGACGCTGGAGGTGGGACCTGGGACAGGGGGAGCTTTGGTGGTAAGTATATACCCCAGCTTGTCATAAGTGATAGCCATCTTGACATTCCTGAGCCAATCTTTGTAGTTTGGCCCTGTCAATATGTTTTTATCTAATAGTAACTTAAGTCCGGTCATCTTGAATGGTCGCTGCAATTAGGAGAGAGAAAAGAAACACTTTAGCATGATGCTCTTGCAAGTTTAGAGTGGTTTTTAGTTTGTCTAAACTGGATGGCTCCCACTGTCTCTCGAATCCCTTCTCAAACCGTAAAGAAAAGGATTAGCCGGGATCATTCTCACCGTACAATACTTGCTTAACCGTTCAGCCAGGCCAGTGTCGGTACTTCGAGGGAGGTTTTCCAACGCTTTCGCGAAGTTCCTTAATTAAGTAACCTCTTTTCCCTGTGGGCGTAGCCCCGCTAACACCTTTCTAGGCACCTACTAGGTTTATAGCATTGATCGTTAAGTGAGAGTTTTCCCGAGGAGTAGCATATACTCACAGTAGGATCGGGATCCAAATATCATCGCGTGATAAAGCCGAAGGAATCCTACCAGAATTATCACACTCCAAATGGTATGCAACGCTAGCAAGTTTCAGTACTTATGAAACTCCCGATGTGGATTTTTGCCCCATGCTCTTATGACCTTGGCGTGAGGTCAAAATGTCATAAGTCACATGTCAAGTTCTTCCCATCATTATCCTGGTTAATTTGAACCCACCCGTACCTACCCTTGACGTAGGCCAAAACGGCAGTACGACTGTCTCAAATCAACGCATTCTATCTATGCAATGGATAAATATCCGGTAGCTACCAATCACTATGCCTTGGCGTGAGGTCAAAATACATAGCTTGAATACTACCGAATATTTAACCGAAATGATGGAGGGCTACGGATGGTTTTGGCGAAACCGTGAACGTAGTGAACTTGATATAATCGATGGAACGAGATAGCTTTTAAAAGGAGTGGTTCAAGCTCCGCGTTTAAAAGTTTAGTTTTGAAAAGAACCGAGTGGTTTTCAAAGTGTTCCAATCGACTTTTACTTGGTTCCTTATACAGGTCCCTGGTCGTTGGACTATCGAGACAGGGCATCGATACTCCGGAGTAGACTAGCGTATGCGCTTCTAGATTACCCAGCTCCCACGAGTGAGAGCGCCATCACAACGCTGGTAATCAAGCAAAGATCCTAAGGGCTCTACTAATATGTATACCAGCAATATGCTAAAAGAAACACATGCACATATTAAAGCAGAGACAAACCAAGTAGCATACTACCATTTCGAGCAAGATTGTATATACAACTGTGAATATCCCAAGCTTCCATTAAGTAATATACAAACTAGTATGATACAGTAATGGCCTCTAGGGCATATACACTAACAGGCGGAACACCGCTGCCGCGAGCACCCGAACGGATGCTTTCAGCGACGGGGTTCTCCTACAGTCACTTGGTCGGGACTATGGGGTGAGGCTGTCTATTAAGTTTACCCGGCGAGTATCCGCGGACTCTACGTGATTGCGACGGACTTTTGATCACATCAAAATTCCGTGGCAACCGATCAAGTGAGACTAAACTGCTATGTTTATAACATTCATTCAGTTATCTCATAACTACTTGTGGATTCCAAATATTGTATCACATTCTAGATAAATAGAAAATATTAAACTTTCCGATCGAACAATCAAACACCCAAGTTTTCCAGAAACAGCTCAACATATGAAATAAGTTTAAAAACATTCACTTCATGCCTCAGTACCAACGGTCCAGCCGTAGAAGGGTCAAGCCAACGCCTCACATATGGTACGCCGTACCGCCCCAAACCCTAAGGTTCAAAGGGCAGTTCAAGACGGTCACTCAATCGAGTTAAGGTTTTTTGTCTTCTAGAGGGACCATCGCGTTACTTGCACTACTTAGAACGTCATTAAACTACGGAAAAATCCAACAATTGGAAATTTCCCGGCAGGGGAAAAGTGGGTATTTATATCCGGTCGAACTTTTTAACATGTTCTAAAAATACCCGGAAAACAAAGTAAACAAAGTTAAATAATCCGATCGAATCATCGAGTCCCCAATACAACCCAAGAACACTCAACTCTTGAGTCAAAATAAAAATACCCATAAAATATAAATCACAGAAATATGAATTATGGTGGAAAAATTATGGCCTATATCCTCTGTACGGCCGCGGAACCGCGGCCCAAGCAGGCTATTTCCGCGGTTCCGCGGTGGAATGTACGGATTAGGCAGTCATTTATACCACAATTCTTATATTTTCCTGCTGAATTTTTCAGGTATTTTTAATTCAGAAAAATCCACAATTTTCAAAAATGTACAGAGAAGGGTTATGGATTAGGGTTTCGGGTTCGATCGGGTTTCTAACTTCGTCTACGCATCGTCTAAGGCTCTAGCTAGTCTCTGATACCACTGTAGGGTTCCTAGGCACATTCAAGTGGTTCCACAAGGCATCAACCATGCCAAATTAAAATTTTCCGGTGCCAAGAAACCCTAAACTAGATCGTTAACTAGAGTTTAGGCGAAACAAAATGAAAGTAAATCACATTTACACTAAGTGAACGGAAATACAACCTTTGTAGATCCGGTCCTCCACCTCCATAGCTCCATGACGATGTCCCTTCGCTGCGATCATCGGATCCTAGACTCTCGCGGTGGTTTCATCGGAGAAAAGATCGGTCTAGGTCGTTGACTTCGATGCCGAAGATGATCTACGTCGAGGCAACTCAAGATCAAGCTCCAACTTCACCAAGTCATGAAACATGTGAAGAAAACACCCTATACTACATGGCAAGTGGTAGAGGATGAAGAAATAGGAAGTGGGTTCACTTTGGATTTGGATTTCTCACTTGAAATCATCACTTTGAAATTTTCAAGAGAACTTTCTTCTCTTCATCAAGAAGAAGAAGAAGAAGAAGAAAAAGCATTATTAAAAAATAAAATCCAAGTGATTCTTATCATATTTGCAACCATGGTTGAGTGTAGAGAATAAACTATGGTTTAGGTGAATGGTTAGGTTAAAGGAAAGAAACAAAATGGTTACTTATTCAAAGCTTCATGAAGCTTTAACAAAAGACAAAGCAAGCCACCATTTCATTTTCCTTTCCAAAAATAAATGAATAAAAGAATAAATAAAACAAATATAAAACCTAACCATTATCCTAAACATGGTTTAAAATAAACACACACCCAAGTTTGCATGTATCATTTAACATGATACAAACTAGTGCACAAAACTATATCATATATACAATGTGCACATCAAGTTAGACAATCCATCTTAAGTGAACCAATACTAGTTAATGTAAAGTAATATATCAAATATATAATTATACATTAAATCATTAAATCAACACTTGATTTAACGATCCGGTCATATCGCATATGACCGACTAATATCCAATGTATCGACTTATCGAATCAATCCTCGATTCGATAACTAGGTTATATCGCATACAACCAATCGATACATTCATCGCGAGAATAGAATACGGTATCACATACACGCATTATTCTCGGTCCCGCACATATCTCATATGCGCTCCTATTTAGTTTCGCTTGAGCTAGGAAACCTCTGTATAGTACACTAAAGACTCGTCAATACGACGGCAACAGGTGAAGATCAAATCAAACACCCACAAGCCGCAAGCGGTCTGCTAAACGTAACGGCCACCCGGGTATTGAGCGATCAGAAGATCAACGAGCAAGCCCGCTCACACTCCTGTGAATCCAACCAGCAACACATATCGTACAGTCCGGTCTCGTCGTCTGATATGTCGCATATCTCGCCTAGGGGTGGTAAACGTCAGACCCCAATAGCTCTATAAGTCATGTCGATATGAGGTCTATAACAGTTCGAGAAACTACTGGTAACACTTACCAGTAAATCTCAGCAACCGTGGCCAGGGATTTCCGGTTATAGCCAATCGAACACAGCGCAACATCAACTCCCTATACCGGGAGAGACGAATCCCCTCCTATCGCTCATTGCCTCCATGTGATTCGGGACTGTACCCAAAAACCACCGTTTTGCACGCCCTCTTGGACGTGGTAAGGTGGAAATCAAAGCTCAGTGGGAATCACACAAGACTCTATGACGATCTCGGGTCAACAGACTACTTTGTACCAGTGTCACCAGAGAACTTCCATCTGACGAGAGGTATAATACCATCTGGGAGTTCTCGGCGAGTCCGTCCAGTGTACCCAGTCTCCACTGAGCACCCGTATATCATCTCTGATGTGAAACACCAATGGATATGGGATCATCCATCGCCCATCTGTATGGGTCGACAAGGTATACGCTAGTCTACTCTGGTATATCGATGCCCTGTCTCGATACACCCACGACTAGGGACCTTGAAGGATGTACTTATGGACTACCATGTCCCCACTAGTATGATCCGCATCATAGTCCAGGTACTCAAGTAAACATCCTAAGGGCTTTACCAACATGTAACAGAGAGACCGTCAGTGTACACGTTAAAGTAAAGAGCAAGCAGATAGCATACTATCATGTCGAGCAAGAAAGTCCTCCCTATATATGTCCAAGCATCCACTACAATATACATCCTATGTATAGTAATGGCCTCTAGGGCATATATATAACTAACAGTATTTGCTAGCATTAGGTTAATGGCCCGATCCGGGTTTTATAGTGCGTAGTAGTGCCCGTTTACAAGTTTTGTAAAAGTTTCGTTTCCGCTTTTTGGCCTCGGATTGACGGCCGGGGAGCTGCCATGCACTTACACTGGTATCAGAGCCACGCCATTAACCTAGTCTAGCTTGCTCTAACGTGTTTACAAGTTCGATCGAACGGATTTTCCAAAAACCGTATTTTCAAGCACAGTTTCTGTCGAATTTTTCCAGTGCTCTAAAAATTATTTGGTACATTGTAAAAATACGTGCAGGGTTTTTTAAGCATTCTGTGAAAATTTGGTCGCGTGACGTCACTGTTCCACCGCGGAACTGCAGCCAAACTCACGCATTGGCAGCGGTTCCGCCACCACTTTAACTCTTCACAGCACAAAATTTTTACAGTGGGCTTCTGTGTTGGAAATGGGGTTTTTGGAATTTTTTGTTTGGGCCCAGATTTCTTTGAGTGCTGCAGTTGTACTTAGGGGCCCACTTCGGAAAATTTAGTCGATCGAAAATTTTAAACATGTTAGTTCACAGTATTTACATTATATCTGCGACCGTGAATGTCACTTGATCGGTGAATCCTGTCTAACTGCTATAGCCCTTTTAGACGGATTTGCGAACGTGACATTCACGTTGATGTTCTGTGTTGTGCCGTGATGTTGCGGATTTGTCGTGGTGAATAGTCTGGATGCAATGGCAGTACAGTTTGGTTTATTATGTACATTTGATATTGCGGGGCGAGCGTCCGACATGTGGACTGCCGTCACTGCCTGTTTGTATATTATTCTTTTGGGGCACGACCGGGCTGAAGTCGATGTACCTGTTGTATATATATTTTAATTTCTGTACTAGGATTACCCCGCGGAGGGGTGCACGGATAGCCGGGTTCTAGAGGGCAACGGGCCCGCATCTCATGGTGTTGAGACGGAGGGGGCTTTACTCTAGAATTGGCAGGCTATTCGCCGCACTCGTAGGGGGTATAGGTTGACCCAAGGTGGGGTGCCTAAGTTACCGGATTCCATGAAGTGCTGGGTGGTCCATACACGTTGTTGAAGGGGGCTGCCTCGCTTCAGGTTTTGGCGGGTAACTTGCCGCGCGCGTAGGGGTCTAGGATTTCATTGCACAGGCTATCCACATGACCAGGGGAACGTCGGGTTTCAGTAGCGGCTCTGTGAAACCCGGGGATCCCAGATATATCTGTATTTTTCTGTGATGCTTATTACATTTCTGTGATGTTGCATTTTTATCACACCTTGAGCGAATATTATATATTGATATATATACTAGTAGATGTTGTATATGTTTTGCATCTGCGCTAGTCCAATCCCCGCTCTGTCGTTATTTAAGTAACCTAACGGGTGATGACGGGACCCAGTGGCGAATGCGGATGGCGTATACGTACATCATTATTTTCGTTCTTTTGTGGTGTGATCAATTGATAGGACTGCGTTGATTCAGATCAATGCAAGCTAAACAAACCTATTCTGATGTTGTTGGAACATTTTTCAAAAAGCTGTTATTGCAAGGGCGTTCTCTTTTGTTTTGCACAGTGGTATTCGGTTATGAATATCCAGCACCTCAGTTGACGAGGCAAGGGCCGAGATCCCTTCACCTGGAGTGATCCCTTGGACAGAAGTTTTCGTCAGGGCAATAACTTCACTATAGTCGTTTACTTTTGCTTTGCATCGTGGTATTCAGTTGGAATATCCTGCACCTCATTCCACGGGGAAAGAGCCGAGATCCCTTCACCGGGAGTGACCTCTTTAGCAAAGGTTTTCATCACTATATTTTTATAAAAGCTATCCGGTTCCTTCAAGGATATCAAGTTCATTACGTTAAAGCTTTTTTGCCAAAAACCATTCGTAGCCCTCCGTCATTTCAGTTAAATGTTCGGTAGTATTCAAGCTATGTATTTTGACCTACGCCAAGGCATAGTGATTGGTAGCTGCCGGATATTTATCTGCAGCATAGATAGAAGCGTTGGTTTGGGACAGTCGTACTGCCTTGTTGGCCAAAGTCAAGGGTAGGTACGGATGGGTTCAAATCAACCTGGAGAATGACGGGTAGAACTTGACATGTGACTTATGATTTGTTGGCCAAAGTCAAGGTCATAAGAGCATGGAGTAAAAATCACATCGGGAGTTTCTAAAGAAACTGAAACTTGCCAAATATGCGCATATCTTCTGGAGTGTGATAACGTGAGCGGATTCCGTCATGTTATCATGCGATGATAGTTGGATCCCGATTCCTACTGATGAGTTGGTTTACTCCTCGGGCGATCCCGACTAATTCTTGTTTCAGGTTTGGAGGAGAATTTGACGGTACAGTGGGAGGTTTCCTGATTAGATAAAGTGATAATCATTCTGATCTAGGTTAGAGTGCACGCTGAGTGTTTCTTTTCTCTCTCTCTTTGGCAGCGACCATGACCCGACCCTTGACTATGACTCAGTGACCAAGTTGACCGAACCTTCTTAAACACTGTCTTTTGGATTGTCAGAGTTGCATACCTCATTGCCACTCCTACTTTTACCCTTTTCTCCAGGACACCCCGTATTACTACGAACGCCCACTTCCATTGGACAAAACCATCGTATGGTTATATACCAACTCGAAGGAATTTATTCGAGGATGGTTTCTGGTTCTGGAGAAAACGAATAGGACTATTCAGTTGTCTTTTCCTTTTACCTTCTCTCAGGTTGCGAGTGCTCCTTGCATTAGGACAGTACACCCATTACACAAATTTGATAGTCTTCTTCCAAACCATAGGTAGGTGCCGACCGGTAGGGAATGAAGAAAGCCAATTAGCCTAACGATGGTGTACAGAAGGTATTAAGTTAATACAAATAAAGGGATTAGAAGGAGGGCAAAGTAAACTGCGACTGCTATTCACGACAAAACCAAGTATTTCTTCGCCAATCCTACACCACCTTTGTATTTCTCCAGGACACTCCGTATCACTACGAAGATCCACAGTTTATTGGATACTCCATCGTATTGTTATATACGAACTCGAAAGGAACTCGTTCCAGTTCGGGGATGGATTCTGGTTCAGGAGAAATAGGAATAAGGTTTCTTCGGTTGTCTTTTATCTTCACCTTCTCTCGCATTGCGAGTGCTCCTAGGATTAGGACAGTACACCCATTATGCTTATTGGATAGTCTTCTTCCAAACCATAGGCTGGTGCCGAACGGTAGGGAAAGAAGAAAACCATTTAGCCTAAGAGGGTGTACAGAAGGTAATGACTAAAGACATATGAAGGGATGTAGAGATGTGGCATAAAAATATACGGTTACAGTTGTGATCTGGATAATGGAAGAGGCATTACTAGGAATACCCGGATATCCCAACGAAACATTTCAATGTTTCAGTTTCACTGTGTATTGTTAAAAGAAAACTGATTTCCCAATTAGTCCTTACTCCAGGGTATGTATTTACCAGGTATGATTCTCACATTTGTATGGTTTTACAGATGATGAGTGGGAGTAAGTCATTGGGAATTAGGTGATCATCCTCATTATATCGGAATTCGTTGTAATTGGTGATATTTGAGGAAATCGCCTGGATTTTTTGCCGGACGACAAATATTTGGTTTTGAATATCCGCTGTTATGCACCAATTTCAGATTGATATATCTGTACGTCTATTTTTATAGGGTGAGATATACCTTTTTGAAATTAT
The DNA here is from genome assembly GCA_030015575.1 of Agapanthus africanus. Taxonomy (NCBI): domain Eukaryota; kingdom Viridiplantae; phylum Streptophyta; class Magnoliopsida; order Asparagales; family Amaryllidaceae; genus Agapanthus; species Agapanthus africanus. The sequence goes on from CM057349.1 coordinate 224,456,781, forward strand.
GTCTATGACATTTACCTATATCAGTGGATGGTTAGGTAAGGAGCATTAAACAACGGTGTAATTCTTCATAACTAAAGTACAGTTTTCAACCTACGACACACAGGAAATGAGTTATTAGACTCAGGGGACTTATAAAGAGTATTGTATGTTGTCCAGTATCCATGAGGTCATAGGGGATGGTACTCGTACTATATTCTGTTTACTTGTGACTTCTCTGGTTCTTAAACATGTGTTTCGTAGAAACACAAGGTCCAAGTTTTGAGAAGTTATAGGTATAAGAATAAAGTAGAGAACCAGGTGTTGCAGGTATCGGGATTCTTCAAGGTGATCGAAGATGTAGATGCTTGTGTATGGTATTCAGTTGACAGTAATGATTAAGAGAACTTGCTTCTCTTTCAGGTTGCTCATAATTGGAAGTACTCCTAAGTTGAGTAATACTGATCGGCTTCTTTCCATTTAGTTGACATGCACTGGAGACAGCTGCATGATTTGAATCTGGTTCAATTAAATCAGTGCCTCTGTTTCTGTATTGGATATAGAACAGTTCATATCTTAACGATGTTAAGGTACGGTGTTGTCCAGCTTATGCTTAAAACCAGACTCTGGATAACTCAAGGCATGTTTCTGTAATGGCTGTTTGTGGGTTGACCCAGGCTATGACGAGGGTTGACTTTCTACCATCTGGAAGATCAATAGTGATATTGTTCTTGACCCGCCACAGTTTTAATAAAAATGGATTTTTTCAGAAAACAGTAGTTGGAGAATGGTAGAACTGGAAGTGATTCCAGAACCGCAAACGATTACTGAAAATTTGATAAGAACCTAAAGATTCAATCTGGTTTGACATTCCATTGGCCACTCTGCAAATATGGTGGGTAACCTAAGGCACTCGAGAGGTACTTCGGTATGCCTCAAGGACGGTGACAGGGAGGTTCTTGTTTACCCAGACTTGCCATTGCTGTTTTTCCAGACTGTGAGACCCGGCAGGAGGATGAGTATAGCGTCGTCCTAAACTAGTTTTAGAAGTATACGTCTATATGACTCTGCCAGAGGGTTGTCGTAGTCAGTGGGAGCAGCGGAAGCATTAGAGGACAAGTGGCTTATGTCTATTTATAGACTAAAGCAGATATAGCGGAGAAAGATCATCTATTTTTGATGTGACAGTCATAAGTTTGACTTCATCAGAATAGGGGATGGATCTGTTAAGGAGGTAGTAGGGTGTGATGTCCTGATATTTGGATGACATACACAGAGTAGGAAGTGAAATTCCTATACTACGATCGGTTATACTTTGGTTGACATACAGTGGTTTCCCCACATAGGATATAGATGTTGTTTTTGCAGTAGACGCGATAAGTTGATATTGATCCAATCCTGGAGAAATATTCGGAAGCAGTTTTAGAACATAAGTGGATGTTCTAGGGATATGATAACAACATCCTCTTTTAGGAGACAGTTATCATTCCCGGCTTCCAAGGTGACCTGGATGACAGAGTGTCTGTCAGAGTTATAGTTTTCCCTCTGATGAGGGGCAGTATTTTGGACAGGTGGTCCAAGCGGATACAGAGGGAGGCATGGCGCAGGATACTGATTAAGTTCAGTTGACGATACAGTCTGAGAAGTTTGGATTTGGAGTTCATTTATGAACTAGGTCCCATCAGATATCCAGACATGCTCTAAGACAGGTATTGCTCATTTCGGGAGATAGCTTTCTCTGCGAACTTGAGATAAAGAGAGACATAGAAAGAAACATTAGAGCGGATCCACTCACTGAGGCTATTCCTCGAACGCATTAGTTTCGCAAACAGGTTTTGTGAGACTGATTAGTAAAGGAGTTGGGTGTTCGGTATCATACGGGCTGTAAGTATGCGACATCGCAATAATTAGCCTTGAGTGCAAGTGGGAGATTGTTGGAGATAGTGCCCTCAGAGTCAATTATTGGATCACAGGCACGTGATTGCAATGATTGAGGGAGGACCTATACCGGTAGGACAATCTTACTCAAGATGATAGTATGCTATCTGGTTTATCTTTATCATCGTGTACTGCATTAGGTGACCATACAAGTCACTATTGCACGTTGATAGAGCCCCTAGGATTCTTGTTTGACTGCCAGCAGTATGAGGGTGATCATATACATGGGAGCTGGGGTCTATAAGCACATTCTTAAAAGGTCCTTAGTCGTGGGAGTTTCGAGACAGGGCATCGACACTCCAGAGTAGACTAATGTATACAGTCGAGACCCAGACAATGGGCGGTGGCCAGCCTCACAAGCCACTGGTGTCAGTTGGTTCACCCAAGATGTATACAGATGCTCATTGGGTTATGAGTACACCGGACAGGACTCGCCGAGAACATTCTAGTTGGTCTTATACCAGACGTCAGATAGCAGTTCCCTGGTGGCATGTGTACAGGTTAGTTCATCGACCTGAGATCGTCATTTGTCTCGTGTGAGTTCCCACTGTACTTTGATTACTACCCTACCATGCTCAAAGGAGACGTGCAAACAGGTTTTAGTTGGGTACAGTCCCGAGCCACATGGTGGAAGTGAGCGGATCTTCAGGGGTTTGTCTCTCCCGGTATTAGGGGTGAGGTCGCGCTGTGTCTACGAGAGCCATTACACGAAGTCCTTGGCCAAGGCAGGAGATTTACTGGTAGGTATTCCAGTAGTATCTCACGGTGTTCTGGGCTACACTCCGACACGACTTGTACTGCTTTTGGGGGTTTGACTTTTACCAACCCCCTAGGCCCGCCATGCGATGCTCATAGACGAACGGATCAGACTGTACGTATATTGTCACTGACAGGCTCAGTAGGGTGTCAGGATGAGTTCGCTCATCGACGTCCCTTTTGGTCAATACCTGGTAGCCCGTTACGTATGGCTAATATCTCTGACGTGCTAGTAGTTAAATCCATAGCCAAAGTATTGACGAGTCTTTAGAGTCCCCCACAGACCGTTTCTCAAGTTTCGGGCAAAACGCTGTAGAGGCCGTATGGAGATATGGCAGGGTTCGATCATATACGTGCGGTATTGTACGGATCATGATCGGACGGATAATACTAGCGGGCTTTGGTTTAAGCCGGATCCTAGTATTGTACAGTGTAGATTTTGTCTCTTTGCATTTGTATTCAGTGGGAATACAAATGCGGGTATGTATATACAGTCGCGGGGTTTTCCTGTAATTTATTACGGGATCAGTTTTCTGAAGTTGCCAGTTTGCATTTCGTTTCGGCCAGTTTTGCTTTGTTCCTTCACGGCCGGACTTTTGTGATGGGAGGGGCTAATTTGCATATTTGCAAATTAGCATTGTGGTGGGGTTTTGTTTGTATATGAGGGATTATGATGGGTAAAGCATCTTTGCTTTTACATTCATGATGGTTTTCATTTATGAGATTGGATTTGTGTTGATGGTGGTGTGACCCTTTTACCTTATTATCTTCATATTCTCTTATGGTCACCTTCCTACTCTCTTGTGCTCACCCGTTGCATTTTTCCCACTCCCATTCTTTAGAGAGGCCGGCCACATTCATGTGGGAGAGAGAGAGAGATTCATTTTTTGATGGTGGGAAAAATATTCATCACATTTTTAGCTTGCTACAAAATTCCTCACCTCTCCAAAAGTTCATTTCTCCACATCAAATGGCAACTTCATAACCCCATGAGACAAAGTGATCCACACATATCCTACAGCATCCTTGGGCACGTCGGCTCGCCAACTTCGTGCCCGAGTTGCCTCGGTCTAGAGGTGGGAGCCCGTAATAGAACCCGGCGATGTGGTGCCCGTTCCGACGAGGAGATGAAGACCGGAGATTCCGTGAGGAGATCGGAGTGGAGGCCGAAGACCGAAGGACACGGATCGCTCGGTATAGCTTTCTTCCCTTTCTCGTATTTGCTAGCATTAGGTTAATGGCCCGATCCGGGTTTTATAGTGCACCTTCCTACTCTCTTATGGTCACCTTCCTACTCTCTTGTGCTCACCCGTTGCATTTTTCCCACTCCCATTCTTTAGAGAGGCCGGCCACATTCATGTGGGAGAGAGAGAGAGATTCATTTTTTGATGGTGGGAAAAATATTCATCACAATTTTAGCTTGCTACAAAATTCCTCACCTCTCCAAAAGTTCATTTCTCCACATCAAATGGCAACTTCATAACCCTATGAGACAAAGTGATCCACACATATCCTACAGCATCCTTGGGCACGTCGGCTCGCCAACTTCGTGCCCGAGTTGCCTCGGTCTAGAGGTGGGAGCCCGTAATAGAACCCGGCGATGTGGTGCCCGTTCCGACGAGGAGATGAAGACCGGAGATTCCGTGAGGAGATCGGAGTGGAGGCCGAAGACCGAAGGACACAGATCGCTCGGTATAGCTTTCTTCCCTTTCTCGTATTTGCTAGCATTAGGTTAATGGCCCGATCCGGGTTTTATAGTGCGTGGTAGTGCCGGTTTACAAGTTTTGTAAAAGTTTCATTTCCGCATTTTGGCATCGGATTGACGGCCGGGGCGCTGCCGTGCACTTACATCCGTCACCTTGGATATCGGTATTTTGGGTTATCTATTCGCATGATTTAGTCTTGATGACTGAATTTCATGATATTTGTTTTCGTGCACCATGGTTGCACCTACTGGGTATTCATATTTTTTGCATAGTTATTACGCTTGAGGTATTGATTGTGATTTCATGCCTATTTTATGCCTGTGATTTGATTTATGCTTCCAGCATAGTTTTCATGCACATTTAGTGTTTTGATTTGATTTGTGCACGCTAATTCACATGGTTGTGAGATTATATACCGCGGTATACCTGATCTGGATTGAGCTGTATGGTGTACCGTTGATTTCGATTCTGATTTTGATGTTGATTTCGTGATTTCGTGCATGATGGAAGCACCGATTTGGATTTTTGCGCATGTTGGGCGCATGTTATGAGATGCGATTTTGTTGCACACCAGATGCACTAAATCGAGATTCTTCGTGCATGTCAGATGCACTTGATTTTACTGTCAGGCGCACACGTTGCCTATGACAGATGTTTTGTGCACACCCGTTGCACCAAGATGTTGTTTCTATGCACATGTATGGCGCATATATGGATTTTGATTTCCATGCACACCAGACGCACAGGGTACTCTTATGTACATTTTAGGATTTATTTCCTATGGAGCAGTACGTTTTTATGATATTTGCTATTTGTTTTCGTACTGAACAGGACTAGTCAGAGGACAGTACCTGGATATATTTTGCATGCATTGATAGTTATCGAAGGGATTTCTAAAAAGGGAGCTATAGTCTCAGTATTTACCTACTTGTCTGATATGACACGACACGTTTAAAACAAGAAAACCCTTCTAAATTGTTTTCAAAACGGCGGGACGTACATATTAAACAAAGGATAAGTATTTAAATAGCTATTTTCTTGCAATGGACGTCCGCCACTATGCCGCGATACGCGCATAGCACAGCAACATGAAAGGTTTGGCATGCATTTCCTTCGGATATTTACATGTATAGATTTGATGATTACATGTATAGATCTGATTTATATCATATTGGTTTTCGTATTGGATTTGATATTTGTGTCTTCACCATGACTCCGATGATTGCGGGATGCTTGACGGAGTTTTTTTTGTGAGTTATCTGCTCATTGTTCATGCGTATGCATTGCGCTATGATGCGTCTTATGTATTGATGATTTTGGAGCCCCGACGACTTGGACTTTTTACTTAAATGTTTTAGTATTGCGGGGTTTAAATTTAAATTCAGGGACCGAATTTCTTTAAGTGGGGAAGATTGTAACATTTCAAAAAAAATAAAATATTATTTTTGTGAATTTTTATAATTAGATAATAAAATATTGAATATTTTAATAAGGCGGTATAATTAAATACGATAAATTGGGGGAAAAATTTGAAAATTTTGGAAATTACTAATAGAGGGTGTTTCATGTGAATTATGCAAATTTTAAGTTTTTATGATTTATTTGACACTATTTTAGTGCTAATCGCTATTAAAAATCGCTAATCGCGGATTAAGCGTGTTTTGTGCACATAGCATGCAAAGTCTTTTTCACACTTGTGTATTTTTCTACCATGGTTTCATTTGGGTTTCCTATTCAATTCTAATAGAATGAGAAGAGAGAAGAAAAGAAAAGAAAAGAAAAGAAAAAGGAATAAGAATAAAGAATGGGGTATGGGTGAGAGAGAGAAAGGTGAGTGGTTAACATTGACTTTAGGCATTCCTCCATCATTCCTTCACCATCATCATCTCTCCCCTCAACTCCCTTGCTCCTGCTGCTGCTTCCTTCACTCCCTCCCCCTCTTCACCTCCTCAAAACACAATCAAAACAACCTTAAAACCCTATCTCCATTTCACAAAAATTGTGCATGATCTCACTAGCAACACATTGGACCAAGAAAGCTTGCATTTTGGACACTTGAGGCAACTCAAGAATTTTCTTGAGTTGCCAAAGGAGGTAATTTCTGTACTATTAGTGTAGTGTTTTAATTCCTTATGCTTCCATACATGTTTCATGTCGATATTGAGTGGTTTTGTGGACTTATAAAATTCTAGTTAGGGTTTATGGAAATTGAGAGTTGTGATGTGTAATTGAGCTCAGTAGAGGCCACAAAAACCTCCTAGTGCTAGAATTCAGACCTAAACCAGAAACTAGAACCCCGGAATACGGATTTAGAAACCCGATATCGGAAGAATTGTGGATTCTGTGAGTGTATTATGAAATCTGCTAACACCCGGAGCCTCTGAAAATTATTTTGCAAACACAGAGTGATGTGCGGGCAACCTGGAGTGTACCACCAAAACCTAGTCCCTACCCTCTCCTTTAGGCTGCAAATTAATTCCTTCTGGCAGCAATTTGCGGCCAGAGTAGGTTAGAACTGGTTCGTTTTTGTTCTAGGGCCTTATCTCCAGTAAAATAGACCCTTGGCATATGCAAAATTGACTGATTTGATCTAGGGTAAAATCTGGGACCTTTTTCAAGGGTTGCTGTTTTGATTCGGGGTTTCGTTTTGCGTACTTTGCATTCTGGATTTTGGAGATATGTGTCATATTTGATCACTTGACGTTTGTACGTCGAAATTGAGTGTTATTTGGTGTTTTTGAAAGTGTAGTCCATAGGTTCTAACTTATAGGCCTTAGCATGTCGTTTTGGTTTCCGATATGATTTTAATACGCATTTCCGATTGTGTTATCTATGTAGGTACCTTCACATGGATTTCATACGATGAAGAAGATGATAGCGACATCGACACCGACACGCAAGGTGAAAAGTGAGTAGATTATATCTACGGGGGAAGTCGGGTGGATGGCGTATAGCACCCCTGCAGTTCGATATTTAGTATACTATATATGCTATATATATATGTATGATAGCGTTAGGTGTGACATGGATATTCAAGATGTGATTAGGTGTATTATGGTTAGATTAGGGTTTAGAAGTAAACTAGTATAGTTTCCTAGTCACGAACCCTAGAATAGGTTGTTAGTGTATATGCCCTGGAGGCCATTACTGTGTCATACTAGTTTGTATATTACTTAATGAAAACTTGGGATATTCACAGTTGTATAGACAATCTTGCTTAAAATGGTAGTATGCTACTTGGTTTGTTTCTACTTTAATATGTGCATGTGTTTCTTTTAGCATATCGCTTATACATATTAGTGGATCCCTTAGGATCTTTGCTTGATTACCAGCGTTGTGTGGCAGTCACACTAGTGGGGGCTAGATAATCTACAAGCACATCCTTATACAGGTCCCTAGCCGTAGGATTATCGAGACGGGGCATCGATACTCCGGACTAGACTAGCATATGCGCTTCTCATCCCATCTTCTCATCCCATCAGGGGAGATGGTCTGTCCCACAGCCATTAGTACGTCGTACTGGAGATAGTATGCGGGTGCTCGTTAGGTTACGAGTACACTGGACAGGACTCGCTGGGAGCTGTTGGTTGGTACTATACCTATCGTCAGATAACAGTTCCCAGGTGACAGGAGTACAGCTTAGTCCATCGACTTAACACTGCTACTTCGCCTCGAGTGTGTTCCCACTATACTTTGATTACTACCTACCATGGCTCAAAGGAGTCGTGCAAACAGGTAGTAGTTGGGTGCAGTCCCGAAGCACTTGGAGGCAGTAGAGGTTAGATAGGATTCGTCTCTCCCGGTATTGGAGGTTGATATCGCGCTCTGCCTAGGAGAGTCATTACACAAATTCCCTGGCCAGGGCAAGCGAGATTTGCTGGTAGTGTTTCCAGAAGTTTCTCAGGGTGTTCTGGGCTACACTCCGGCACGACTTGTACCGCTATTAGGTGTCTGACGTTTACCGCCCCCTTAGGCCCGACATGCGATACTCTCAGACGAACAGACCGGACTGTACGGAGATTGTCACATTCAGGCTCAGTAGGAGTTCGGATGGGTTCACCTCATCGGTCTTCTTATCGGCATCTACCTGGGGACCGTTACGTATAGCCAGTACCGCTTGCGGCCTGTGGTTAAACCCACTGCCAGCGTAGTGTCGAGTCTTTAGAGTCCCACACAGAGGGTTGTTCGCCTTTAGGCAAAACAGAGTAGAGGTCGCATGGTTTTGCGACGGGGTTCGTTCACATCCGCGCACTTATGCACATTTGGTGTCCGGGCAGTTATTACTAGCGGGCGTTGGTTTAAGCGAGATCCTAGTATTTGTTTTGGGATTGGTTTTGTCTCATTGTATTCGTGTTCCTCGGAACACGGATGCGGGTGTGTATGCACAGTTGACAGAGGCAGAGGAATCTCATTATGGTTTTTGGCAGTTGACTTTTTCTAAACCCTAATGAGAATGAGAAATATGATTAATAATATTAATTAAGGATAATTGTGCTATGGTTAGGTTGACCATTTGACATTGGTTGACCATTTGACTTTTGTTGACCATTTGACTTTTGTTGACCATTTGACTTTGCTTGACCATTTGACTTTTGTTGACCATTTGACCATGATCATTTCTTTTGCAAGATTCTTCTTGATTCTTGCAAATTGCATTAAATGTGAAATGATAATGGTCATTAAAACTAACCATCACAATTTTCTTTAGTTATTATTATTATTATTATTCTCATATGAGAGCATGGTTGTGTTTTTCTTGCTCATTCTCTCTCATGCTAAGCTCTCCCTCTTCCTTTCTCAAAGCTCTCTTCTTTCATGTGTTGATAACCATGAGCTTTGTGAGATAAAAACATCAAGACATCTCTCTACTCATTCTAGGGTTCTTAGTTTAGCAAGCCAAGCACTCTAGTTACCTCTTGGTTGAGGTAGGAGCTCAAGGTAGAGGCCTTCGGGTAGATCTTTCTTCGGCAAAGAGAAGACGAAGAGCAGGAGCTGTCTACACCACTATAAGGAGCAAGCAAGAAGGAGGACTACAACAAGAAGAGAAGGAGTTCAAGATCTAGGTATAACCATCTAACATAGTAGCTAGAACTTGTAGTTAGTTTGTTAGTTTTTGTTTAGTAAAGATCCTCTATTTCTAGTCCATGTTACCTTGTGTTAAAAATCTATTTTTTTACCTATTCCGCCTCCCCGTAAGCACCGGGGTGGGTAACGTGGACTTACATAGGTTTACACCCACACGCACACACATATATATATTGATGTAGATTCTTCACTGTTGTGTTTATTTTTCATTTGCCGCGTATTCTTACTATTCGCATCGCATTGCATTCTTAAATATGTTTATTGTAATATTAAAACCATACTATCAGAGCACCAGCACCATTATCGATGATGCGTATGTTCCACGTACACCTGCTTGTCGGCTCACACACTTCATTATTGATAATTGCCATGTCACTACACAGTAGGATTGTTGCATCAGGATATGACTTCTTGCATGACATGCTTGTTAGTGTATATGCCCTAGAGGCCATTACTGTATCATACTAGTATGTATATTACTTGATGGAAGCTTGGGATATTCACAGTTGTACAGACAATCTTGCTCAATATAGTAGTATGCTACTTGGTTTGCCTCTGCTTTAATGTGTACATGTGTGTTTATTTATTATATCACCTATACGCATTAGTAGAGCCCTTAGGATCTTTGCTTGATTACCGGCGTTGTGATGGCGATCACACTCGTGGGGGCTGGGTAATCTACAAGCACATCCTTATACACGTCCCTAGTCGTGGGAGTACCGAGATAGGGCATCGATACTCCGGAGTAGACTAGCGTATGCGCTTCTCATCCCAGCACGGGAGACGGTCTGTCCCACAGCCGTTAGTACGTCGTACTTGAGATAGTATGCGGGTGCTCGTTGGGTTACGAGTACACTGGACAGGACTCGTCGGGAACTGATGGTTGGTATTATACCTATCGTCAGTTATCAGTTCCCAGGTGACATGAGTACAGCTTAGTCCGCTGACTTGATACTGTCACTTCGCCTCGAGTGTGTTCCCACTGTTCTTTGATTACTACCCTACCACGGCTCTACTGAGTCGTGCAAACAGGTAGTAGTTGGGAGCAGTCCCGAAGCACTTGGAGGCAGTGACGGTTAGACAGGATTCGTCTCTCCCGGTATTGGGGGTTGACATCGCGCTGTGTCTAGGAGAGCCATTACACAAGTAGTCCCTGGCCAGGGCAAGCGAGATGTACTGGTAGGTTCCAGTGTTATCTCAGGGTGTATTGGGCTTCACTCCGACACGACTTGTACCGCTATTAGGGGACTGACGTTTACCGCCCCCCTAGGCCCGCCATGCGATGTATCAGACGAACAGACCGGACTGTACGGAGAATGTCACATTCAGACTCAGTAGGAGTTCAGATGGGGTTTCACCTCGTCAGCCTTCTTGTCGACATCTACCTGGGGACCGTTATGCACAGCTAGTGCCGCTTGCGGTCTGTGGTTAAACCCACTGCCAGCGTAGTGTCGAGTCTTTAGAGTCCCACACAGAGGGTATTCGCCTCTGGGCAAAACAGAGTAGAGGTCGCATGGTTTTGCGACAGGGTTCGTTCTCATCCGCGCACTTGTGCACGTTTGGAGTCCGGACGGATTATACTGGCAGGCTCTGGTTTGAGCCAGATACTGGTATATATATTTGGGGTTGCTTTTATATCTTGGTATTCTTGTTCCTCGGAACGAGAATGCAGGTGTGTATGCACAGTTGCTTGAGGCGGAGGATGAGGTATTTCATTAGGGTTTCGGAACGGGTGCGTATGCACAGTTGACAGTTATCTTTTTCCAAACCCTAATGGATTTATGAATTATCTATTAATAATAGTAATTAAATGAGAATTATGTTATGGTTGATTTTGTTGACTTGTTGACCATGGTTGACTTGTTGACCATGGTTGAATGTTGACCACCATCATGCTTTAAAAAGTCATCCTTGATTCATGCTTACTTTTCACTAAATGAAGCATGGTAGTGGTCATTCCAAATTGCCATCAACTATTCTCATTTTGAATTATTATCATTTAGATAATTCTTTTTCTTTTTGATATGGTTGCAAAAAGAAAAAGAGAGCTCATTCTTTCATATCCATTCTCTCTCCTCTCTTCATCTTCTTCTTCCTCAAGCTCAAGGTGATTCCTTCTCATGTGTTGAGAATCCTTCACCTTGAAAAGAGAACAACCCCTAAACACTCTCTACTCTCTCTAGGGTTCAAGGTTTAGCAAGCCGGAAACCCTAGTTCACTCAAAGATCGAGGAAGAGCCCAAAGGTCGAACCTTCGAGGTGGATCCATCTTCGACGGAAGAAGGCGACAAGAAGAGAACCATTCAAGCTACTACAAAGAACAAGAAAGAAGAACAACAACAAGAAGAGAAGGAGTTCAAGTTTAGGTATAACCATCTTCATAGTAGCTAACTCTCTTTAGCAAGTATGCTAGTTTAGTTTAGCAAAGATCCGGCTTTTACGGTCCATGTTACAAAGTTTAGAAAAATTTTGATTTACCGTTTCCGCAACCCCGAAAGTACCGGGAGAGGTAACGTGGACCTAACAGTGGTATCAGAGCCTAACTAAACTAAAACTAGCTTGGTAGCGAAGTGTATGGAAGTTCGAAACCGAAAAATCGCAAAACCGGAAAAACCAAAACCCTAAGTTTCTGTTAAATTTTTTTCTGCTCTAAATGAAAAACTTTATACTTGTAAATTCGTCTCAGGGTTTTGTTTGAACACAGAAGAAAAACGATGACCTAATTCATTTGAACCGCCGCGCTTCCGCGGCACGAGGTAGGAATGTGCCGCGGAAGCGCCGCAGGTTGGTTTCCTCTCTTCATCGTTTTTCGTGCAGTGTTCTTCTGGTGGGATTTTGGGAATTTTCAGATATATTATATGTGCCCAGATTTTCCAGAACTGAAATTCACTTTTGGGGTCCTATAATTCCGTATTTTTTTCGAACTTCACTGCACTTTGGCTATGATGGTTATATCTGTGTTGCTTGCATGTATTGAACGTCGGCTAATCGCTATAAGTCGATTAGTCGGGGTTATACATGATCTGTGTTTGATATTGGAATGTGTATATAAATATGTTGGATTGTCGCGGGTGAATAGCCGGGGGTTGTGAGACGAGGGTTTTCTTTTCTTGCAATTCATGTAAATTTGTAAATTGATGTAATAATTATTTGTATGGCCGCACAACCGGGAAGGGGTTGTAGCCGTCATTGTATAATTTCTTTTTACTGTTTTTGCCCCTAGGATAGACCCATGGAGGGGTGCACAAACTACCGGGTATGCCGAAGTGTCGAGTGGCCTACTCATGGAGATGAGGGAGGTTGCTACGCTTCGGGTACTTGGCGGGTAGTTTGCCGCACCCGTAGGGGTCTAGGGTGGGGTTTTGGCTATTCACCGCGACCGTGTTATCTGTTTTTTGTTACAGGCTCGTACAAATTACAGATTGCTAGTATATCCAATGTATTTATCTGTGATCTGAAATGTTTATCATTGCAGTATATCTATATATGATATTATTTAGGCGTTGCTTATGTTTTACAGACGCGCTAGCCCAGCCCCCGCTCTGTCGTTAGTTAAGTAACCTAACGGGTAATGACGGGGCCCCGTGGCGAATGCGAATGGCATAAGCGTACGTCATATTTTGGTTGTTTTCTGCAATGGTAGGATTAAATGATGGGACGCATTAAAAGAACTAATGCAAGAATATCACGCATTAAAAGAACTAATGCAAGAAAATAAACCTAAAAGACGTTGTTGGAACAAGTTTTTCAAAAAGCTGTTATTACAAGGACGTTCATTTTTGTTTTGCATCGCGGTATTCGGTTATGAATACCCAGCACCTCAGTCGACGAGGCAAGGGCCGAGATCCCTTCACCGGGAGTGACCCCTTGGACAAAAGTTTGCGTCAGGGTAATAACTTCACTATAGTCGATTATTCTTGCTTTGCATCGAGATATTTATTTTGTAATATCCTGCACCTCATTCGACGAGGAAAGAGCCGAGATCCCTTCACAGGGAGTGACCTCTTTAGCAAAAAGTTTTTCACCACTATATTTTCAAAAAGGTGTATCACGTTCCTTCAACGACATCAAGTTCATTACGTTAACGGGTCTTTCGCCAAAAACCCAGCCGTAGCCCTCCGTCATTTCCTACAAGTACTACTCAGTATTCGAGCTACGTATTTTGGCATTGTCAAGGCGTAGTGATCGGTAGCTAAGTATTGCTTGTTTGCAACCTTGTTTTTCAGATTATTTAGGACAGTCGCATAGCTATGTTGGCATTGTCAAGAGTTGTGCGGGTGGGTCTAAGTTAATCAAGATAATGACGGGCCGAACTTGACTAACAGTTCATGATATGTTGGCATTGTCAAGGTCATGAATCGTTAGGGGAAAAAACCGCATCGGGAGTTTCAAAAGAACTGAAACTTGCAGACTTAGCATACCTTCTGGAGTGTGGTGACTAGAGTGGATTCCATCTAGGTTATCACACAATGACAGTTGGATCCCGATCCCACTGATGAGTTGGTTTACTCTCGGAAGATTATTTCACTTAACGATCAATGCTATAAACCTAGTAGGTGTCTAGAAAGGTGTTAGCGGGGTTACGCCCCCAGGGAAAAGAGGTTCTTTAATTAAGGAACTTCGCGAAAGCGTTGGAAAACCTCCCTCGAAGTACCGACACTAGCCTGGCTGAAAGGTTAAGCAAGTATTGTAACGTGAATTAAAATCCGGCTAGTTCTTCTTTTAAAAGGTTTTAAGAAGGATTTGAGGAAACAGTGGGAGACACCCTGGTTAGATAAATTAATAAACCAATCTAATCTTGCACGAGCATACGCTGAGTGTTTCTTTTCTCTCTCTCCAGGCAGCAACCTTTTCACGCCCTAATCAAGATAATAAAATGTATCGCTTGACCGATCCGAATTCTTATTCGGGACTGGGGAAAGTTGGTTCAGCTCTAACTTATGACAACAGTCATGAGTATGAGAATGGGAAAGAGGAAAGTATGGATTTCCAGGATACCCAGTTGAAGAAGAAGCATGGTTTTGCATCTACTTCAGGTGTTCTTGTAATTGAGAACTGTTTTACGGTCAGCCCTACCTCCTGGGTACTTGATACCGGATCAGGATCTCATATCTGTAATTTATTGCAAGGACTGAGAAAAAGTAGGAAAGTTGCACCGGGTGATATGTCGCTCAGAGTAGCGAACGGAGCACAAGTTAATGCGGCAGCCGTCGGTGAATATCACCTAGTATTGCCAAATGGCAAGACTATGATTTTGAACGATTGCTACTATGTACCCTCCATGGTTTGCAACATCATATCAGTTTCTTTACTCGATAAAGATAGATATAAGTTTGTTCTTGAAAAGAATATCATGAACATTTACCTTGATAAGGTACTGGTTGCAGAGGGTACACTGTTTAATGGTATCTACATTCTAAATCAGAATACAGTTCTCAATATACAAAACACACGCAAGAGGAAGAATTCAGATCCGAATGAATCCTACTTGTGGCATTGTAGACTTGGTCATATCGGAGAGAAAAGACTGAGTAAGTTGCATAAAGATGGACTCTTGAATGCGTTTGAGTTTTCATCTTATGAAACTTGTCAGTCTTGTCTCAAAGGGAAGATGACCAAATCTCCGTTCACCGGACATGGAGAAAGAGCAAGAGAGCTCTTGGGACTCATACACAGTGATGTGTGTGGTCCGATGTCTATACTTGCAAGGGGTGGGTTCTCGTACTTCATCACATTCACTGACGATCTCTCTAGGTTCGGATATGTGTATCTGATGAAACACAAATCTGAAACTTTTGAGAAATTCAAGGAATTCAGAAACGAAGTAGAGAACCAGACAGGCAAAAGTATCAAGATCCTCCGGTCTGATAGAGGAGGGGAGTACTTAAGCACGGAATTCCGAGATTACTTAAAAGAGAATGGTATTCTCTCTCAGCTCACTCCTCCTTATACACCACAGCACAACGGTGTATCGGAGAGAAGGAATCGTACCCTATTGGATATGGTTCGATCCATGATGAGTGATGCTGAGTTACCTCTTTCATTCTGGGGACTTGCGCTAGATACAGCGGCATACTTACTGAATCAGGTTCCGTCTAAATCCGTGCCTAAGACTCCATATGAAGTATGGAGTGGAAAGAAACCATATCTAGAACGGATTAAGATATGGGGCTGTCCGGCATATGTAAAAGTACAAAAACCAGACAAGCTTGAGGCACGGTCAGTTTTATGTAAATTTGTGGGATATCCTAGAAATTCTCTGGGATATCTGTTCTACCACACTGAGGAACAGAAGGTGTTCGTTGCTCGCCGCGCCACCTTTTTGGAGTGGCAATTTCTTGCAAAAGAAATAAGTGGGAGCACGGTAGAACTGGATGAAATATCTGATCCACAAACTCAAACTGAGGATTTAGCAGAACCAGAAAATTCAGTGACCCCAAACGAACCTCAGCCACTCCGCAGATCTGGTAGGATTTCTCATCCGCCCGAGAGATACTACGGTTTTCTCATAGACGGGGATCGAGAGGATTGCATCTTGGAAGAAGATGACCCTACCAGTTTCTGGCAGGCCATTATCAGTAGGGACTCTGATAAGTGGCAGGAAGCAATGCAATCTGAAATGGAGTCCATGTACGCCAATAAAGTGTGGACCATGGATATTGCTCCACCTGGGGTAAAACCCGTTGGATGCAAATGGATCTACAAAAGGAAACTTGGTGTAGATGGGCAGGTGGAAACCTATAAAGCTAGACTCGTTGCAAAAGGTTTCCGTCAAAGACCTGGTTTGGACTATGACGAAACTTTTTCTCCGGTGGCTATGCTCAAATCCATTCGGATCTTACTTGCCATTGCTGCCTTCCATGACTATGAAATCTGGCAGATGGATGTTAAAACGGCTTTCCTAAACGGTTGTTTGGAAGAGTGCGTTTACATGGATCAACCAGAAGGTTTCGTAGACAGTGGGAGCAGCGGAAAGGTGTGCAAGTTGCTTAAATCCATTTATGGATTAAAGCAGGCATCGCGGAGCTGGAACATCTGTTTTGATGAGGCAATCAAGGAATTTGATTTCATCAAGAACGAAGATGAACCCTGTGTATATAAGAAGATTGTAGGACGAACTGTCGTATTCCTAGTCTTGTACGTGGACGACATTCTTTTGATGGGAAATGACATTCCTATGCTACAATCGGTCAAGCTGTTTTTGTCACAAAGGTTCTCCATGAAGGACCTGGGTGATGCCTCGTACATTCTGGGGATCAAGATCTATAGAGATAGATCCAAGAGACTATTGGGACTTTCGCAGTCCAGGTACATAGAGACCGTACTAAAGAGATTTAGTATGGAGGATTCCAAGCGCGGTAACATACCCGCAATGCACGGAATTACCCTCTCCAAGAAGATATCTCCTAAGACTGACGAGGAGAGGGTTCGCATGAGCACTATACCCTACGCTTCGGCGGTAGGATCTATAATGTATGCGATGCTATGTACAAGACCAGATGTAGCTTACGCGTTGAGCACGGTAAGCCGGTATCAGTCAGACCCAGAGGAGGACCACTGGATAGCAGTGAAGAACATTCTCAAGTACCTAAGGAGGACTAAGGAGATGTTCCTGGTTTACGGTAATGGAGACCTCAGGGTCGAGTCCTTTACCGATTCAAGCTTCCAGAGTGACAAAGATGACAGCAAGTCTATCTCGGGTTTTGTGTTTACCCTCAACGGAGGGGCGGTATGTTGGAGGAGTTCCAAGCAGGATACCGTCGCAGACTCGACGATGGAGGCTGAATACATTGCTGCAAGCGATGCCGCAAAAGAGGCGGTCTGGATTAAGAAGTTCATTAGTGAACTTCAGGTGGTTCCGTCCATTGTTGACCCAATACCTTTGTATTGCGATAACAATGGGGCTATAGCTTTAGCAAAGGAACCAAGGTCCCATCAGAAATCCAGGCACATCTTAAGGCGGTATCACCTGATCAGGGAGATCATTGATCGACAGGAGATCGAGGTGCGGAGAGTGGACACAAAGGACAACACTGCGGACCCATTCACGAAGGCTTTACCCCAGACTCAGTTCGAGCGGCTGATCGAGATGATAGGTCTTCGATACGCCAGTACATGGCCTTAGTGCAAGTGGGAGATTGTTAGTGTATATGCCCTAGAGGCCATTACTGTATCATACTAGTATGTATATTACTTGATGGAAGCTTGGGATATTCACAGTTGTACAGACAATCTTGCTCAATATAGTAGTATGCTACTTGGTTTGCCTCTGCTTTAATGTGTACATGTGTGTTTATTTATTATATCACCTATACGCATTAGTAGAGCCCTTAGGATCTTTGCTTGATTACCGGCGTTGTGATGGCGATCACACTCGTGGGGGCTGGGTAATCTACAAGCACATCCTTATACACGTCCCTAGTCGTGGGAGTACCGAGATAGGGCATCGATACTCCGGAGTAGACTAGCGTATGCGCTTCTCATCCCAGCACGGGACACGGTCTGTCCCACAGCCGTCAGTACGTCGTACTTGAGATAGTATGCGGGTGCTCGTTGGGTTACGAGTACACTGGACAGGACTCGTCGGGAACTGATGGTTGGTATTATACCTATCGTCAGTTATCAGTTCCCAGGTGACATGAGTACAGCTTAGTCCGCTGACTTGATACTGTCACTTCGCCTCGAGTGTGTTCCCACTGTTCTTTGATTACTACCCTACCACGGCTCTACTGAGTCGTGCAAACAGGTAGTAGTTGGGAGCAGTCCCGAAGCACTTGGAGGCAGTGACGGTTAGACAGGATTCGTCTCTCCCGGTATTGGGGGTTGACATCGCGCTGTGTCTAGGAGAGCCATTACACAAGTAGTCCCTGGCCAGGGCAAGCGAGATGTACTGGTAGGTTCCAGTGTTATCTCAGGGTGTATTGGGCTTCACTCCGACACGACTTGTACCGCTATTAGGGGACTGACGTTTACCGCCCTCCTAGGCCCGCCATGCGATGTATCAGACGAACAGACCGGACTGTACGGAGAATGTCACATTCAGACTCAGTAGGAGTTCAGATGGGGTTTCACCTCGTCAGCCTTCTTGTCGACATCTACCTGGGGACCGTTATGCACAGCTAGTGCCGCTTGCGGTCTGTGGTTAAACCCACTGCCAGCGTAGTGTCGAGTCTTTAGAGTCCCACACAGAGGGTATTCGCCTCTGGGCAAAACAGAGTAGAGGTCGCATGGTTTTGCGACAGGGTTCGTTCTCATCCGCGCACTTGTGCACGTTTGGAGTCCGGACGGATTATACTGGCAGGCTCTGGTTTGAGCCAGATACTGGTATATATATTTGGGGTTGCTTTTATATCTTGGTATTCTTGTTCCTCGGAACGAGAATGCAGGTGTGTATGCACAGTTGCTTGAGGCGGAGGATGAGGTATTTCATTAGGGTTTCGGAACGGGTGCGTATGCACAGTTGACAGTTATCTTTTTCCAAACCCTAATGGATTTATGAATTATCTATTAATAATAGTAATTAAATGAGAATTATGTTATGGTTGATTTTGTTGACTTGTTGACCATGGTTGACTTGTTGACCATGGTTGAATGTTGACCACCATCATGCTTTAAAAAGTCATCCTTGATTCATGCTTACTTTTCACTAAATGAAGCATGGTAGTGGTCATTCCAAATTGCCATCAACTATTCTCATTTTGAATTATTATCATTTAGATAATTCTTTTTCTTTTTGATATGGTTGCAAAAAGAAAAAGAGAGCTCATTCTTTCATATCCATTCTCTCTCCTCTCTTCATCTTCTTCTTCCTCAAGCTCAAGGTGATTCCTTCTCATGTGTTGAGAATCCTTCACCTTGAAAAGAGAACAACCCCTAAACACTCTCTACTCTCTCTAGGGTTCAAGGTTTAGCAAGCCGGAAACCCTAGTTCACTCAAAGATCGAGGAAGAGCCCAAAGGTCGAACCTTCGAGGTGGATCCATCTTCGACGGAAGAAGGCGACAAGAAGAGAACCATTCAAGCTACTACAAAGAACAAGAAAGAAGAACAACAACAAGAAGAGAAGGAGTTCAAGTTTAGGTATAACCATCTTCATAGTAGCTAACTCTCTTTAGCAAGTATGCTAGTTTAGTTTAGCAAAGATCCGGCTTTTACGGTCCATGTTACAAAGTTTAGAAAAATTTTGATTTACCGTTTCCGCAACCCCGAAAGTACCGGGAGAGGTAACGTGGACCTAACAATGCTTGTGTACATACACCCATACTTACGCGCACACATATTGTACACCCATACTTACATACATACGTATTTGCACATACATAGATGATTCTGACTTGATTTGGAGATTTGGGAACCGCAAGATATATTTTAAAAACTGGATTCATTTTAAAAGATGCGGTTTCCCTCAACATGTGCATATTACTATTCCTTGTTGCATGATATACTGATATGCTTACATCTCTTGTATATGTCGCATACATCATGCTTTATGATTATACGTATTGAGATATGTTGTTTCCATGATATTTCTGGATTTGGGAACCGTGGTAATTTCAAAAGAGATTATGTATTGTTTTAGAAACCCGGTTACCCTTGAAATGATATTTCAGTGCGTCCACCATGTGTTTTCTCGGTTCTGAGAGTGGCATGTGAAATCCGATTCGAGGAGCGGTAGACACCGTCTGCGGGTACATGGTGGACCCGGTGAGGTATCCCGGGGCAAGAAGACTCGTATATGTTGGACGGTGAGCCCGGCAGGGGAGTACTACCTACTGGTGATTGTATTTGAGCTCGGCGGATATCCGGAGGATACCGACCAGAGTTGAGAGATGATACGGACCGATCCAGACAGACGGAGCCCGTGGGCCGATCCGGTCTGACGGAGCCCTATATATATAAGGATTTATGTGCCGATGCTGGGCACAGGTTTCATGATGTTTTCGACTGTCGATGCTAGACACTCATGTTCCATGATTTGATGTGTCACGAGAGACATATGTTGATTTATATCCGCATACTTTCATGCACACGCTTTTATGATATTTACATGCATGATGTTTTATGTCATTGGGTGATACGTGGACGAGATCCACATATATACAGACATTGATTACATAATTGGATGATATCCACATACTTATAGACTCCATGATGTAGTTGACATTGATTCATGTTGATTACATTGATCATACCTCATATTTATGATATGTTGTTACCTGAGGCACCGACACGAGCATATGGGATTACACTTATATGTAGATGTTTGCCTGGCCACCTTTTCATGCTTCAGACTTATTCGTATTGAGGATATATTATTACTGATCATTTGACCTAGGATGTGTCATACATACGATTTCTGCTATGTGATGTTTTCTATTCACGAGTAGGCAACTCACCCCCGTTGTGCCACAGTTCTTGCAGGTTTTGCCGTACATGTTTCATTGCGGCTTTTCTGGCACACTGCTTCCTTTCTGGGTGATTGATCTGGTAGGTGGGTTCACTTGCATCGTGACCACCCTTATATTTATTTTAATCAGTTGTATCTAGTAATTCCATCAACCAAACATGTATATTTATTTCAGACTTAGAAAACCAGTTGTGTTTTATTTCGACCTTAGAGTCGCGCATTGTAGTATTATGGTTTTCTTGTTGATTTCGAGTTTCTTTTGAGTTTTGATCCTCGCCTTTCGGCGTTGTACATTATATTGCTTGAGTGGTTGTGGACGTCGATTGACGAAGAGCTAGCTCCCGCTTGGGGTTGCCTTTTATCATTATGCATATATTATTCTTGTTGTACCCCGTTTGCGGCCAGTATTTACAAAGGAAACTCTGCCGAAATTTTCAGAAAAGACTAGAGATTTTTAAAATGCATATTCGGCTTACTTATTTAAAAACCTTGCTTTTAAAATATGTTTTCTTTACTTCTTAAAAACTAGTTTCTTTAATTACTCCTTAAAATGGTTTTAGATTTTTGGGTTTTTGGCTTACTAGAATTAGATGAGGTCCTATAAACTTCATATGATTCAAGGGCCAGTCACGTACTACTTCGGGTCGTGACACCGGCCGCAGGGCTCGACTTGGGCATGGGCCCACTTGATCTGGGCTTAGGCCCGCTTATTTGGGGTTGACTTTGACTTTGACTTGGTCAAACGGGGTGTAATTTTCGACCCCAACAGTAGGTGGGATACACATTTGGGTCGTGGCCACCCTTGTACCTATTTTTTTCCATTGTATTTAGTTCATCAACCAGAAACTAGACTATGTATATTTGGTATATCTAGACACAGACTTGTATTTTTCTTAAGACTTGGAGCAAGATGGGAGTATTGTCTTTTATTTGAGCTGGATAGTGTCTTGGTTTTACTTATTATTCTTTCTGTGATTGATTTTCGTTGTGGGGCATCATATATATGCTTTATTGTGTGGTTGTGATTTCGCCAATTGGCAAAGAGCTAGCTTCTGTTAGTTATATGTATGCCCTAGAGGCCATTACTGTACATACGATGTATATTGTAATGGATGCTTGGACATATATAGGGAGGATTTTCTTGCTCGACATGATAGTTTGCTATCTGGTTGTACTTTATCTTAACATGTATTCTGATTGTCTCTATGTTACATGTTGATAAAGCCCTTAGGATATGTACTCGACTAATGGGACTATGATGAGATCATACTATTGGGGCCACGGTAGTCGGTGAGTACATCCTATAACTGTTCCTAGTCGAGGGTGTATCGAGACAGGGCATCGATGCACCAGAGTAGACTAGCGTATACGCATCTTGGCCCATATGATGGGCGATGGATGATCCCATATCCATCAGTGTTTGACATCAAGGATGGTGAACGGGTGCTCAGTAGAGACTGGGTACACTGGACGGACTCGCCAAAAACTCCCAGATCGTATTATACCTCACGTCAGAAGGTAGTTCTCCGGTGGCACTGGTACAGAGTAGTCTGTTGACTCGAGATCGTCATAGAGTCTTGTGTGATTCCCACTGTGCTTTGATTTTCATCATACCACGTCCAAGAGGGCGTGCAAAAAGGTGGCTTTTGGGTACAGTCCCGAATCATATGGAGGCAATGAGCGATAGGAGGGGATTCGTCTCTCCCGGTATAGGGAGTTGATGTTGTGCTGTGTTCGATTGGCTATAACCGGAAATCCCTGGCCAGGGTTGCTGAGATTTACTGGTAAGTATTATCAGTAGTTTCTCGAACTGTTATAGACCTCATATCGACACGACTTATCAAACTTCCGGGGTCTGACGTTTACCACCCCTAGGCGAGATATGCGACATATCAGACGACGAGACCGGACTGTACGGGAGTGTTACTGATTGGATTCACAGGAGAATGTACAGGCTTGCTTGTTGATCTTCTAATCGCTCAATACCCGGGTGGCCGTTACGTCTAGCAGACCGCTTGCGGCTTATGGGTGTTTGATATGATCATCACCTACTGCCGGCGTATTGACGAGTCTTTAGAGTCCTACACAGGGGTTTCCTGGCTCAAGCGAAACGGAGTAGGAGCACATATGCGATATGTTCGGGACCGAGATTGATATGGTATGAGATACCGTATTCTATTCTCGCGATTTGTAACATTGATCGGTTGTATGCGATATAACCGGGTTATCGGATCAAGTGTTGATTCGATAAGTTGTTACACAAGATATTAGTCGGTTATAGCCCGGATTATTAAATCAAGAGTTGATTTAATAATTTAATGTATAATTATATATTTGATATATTACATTATATTAACTAGTATTTGCTCACTTAAGATTTATTTTCTCACTTGATTGTGCATGAGTGTATATGTGATATATATTTGTGTACATATGATTGTGTTATGCTTGATGATACATCAAAGATGGGTGTATGAGACTTATACCAAGATTAGGGTAAAGATTAGGGTTTTTTTTATATCTTAAGAATAACAAAAAAGAAAGACTTTGTCGAAGTTCTCAAGCTTTCATGAAGCTTGTGGAAACATTGACAAAGCCAACTCTTTTGTCATTCTTAAGGATATTTAGTTAATCCAACCCTTAACCATATACCTTGGTCAATTCTCTACATGAGTTAAGCATAACAGCTTAACTGACCCATGGTTACATTATTCAGGAGAAAATTCATATGATGATATTATTCCTTCTTCTTCTTCTTCATTAAGCTCCTTGAAAAAGCTTTCAAGCTCTAATGGTGCTATGAGAAATAGAGTGAGAAAATCAATTCTAAAATGAGCCCACCTCCTACGTCTTCATCCTCTACCACTTTCCATGTAGTAGAGTGTGTTCTCTTCACAAAGTTCATGACCTAGTGAAGGAATAGCTTGAGTTAGTGTCTCCCCGACGTAGATCATCTTCGGCCTCGAAATCATCGAAGCAAGCACGTTCGTTCTTCTTGTGGAGCTTCTCTAGAGTCCGGAGTTCACGATCGCAGCGAAGGGGACATCTACACGGAGCTATTGAAGTGAAGGACCGGATCTACAAAGGTTCTAATCCCTCTCACTTAGTGTTATAGTGTTTAACATGTTCTTTTTCGCCTAATCTCTAGTTTAAAGATCCGACTTTGGGTTGTTCGGCACGGCTAAAATTTTAATCGGGCATGGTAGATGCCTCGTAGACCCTTGTGCGTGTGCCTAGCAATCCTACAGTGGTATCAGAGCCAAGCTAGAGCTTTAGGCGAAGTGTAGGTGAAGTTTAAAGTCCGATCGAACTCCGAATACCCGGTTTATTCCCCTCTCTGTACATTTTCTAAAAATGAGATTTTTTCAGTATTAAAAATACTCAGAAAAACAAGCAGGAAAATGTATGAATTACTGTGAAGTACGGCCCAATAATTCACTCATATGACCGCGGAACCGCGGCCAAACCAAGGGTTTGGCGGCAGTTCCGCGGCCAAAATTGTGAATTAGTCCCTGGAACTTCATATATTTATTCTTAGGTCCTTTCTTGTCATTTTTTTCTGGGAATTTTTTAATTCCACTCAAGAGTTGAGTTTTCTAGGGTTGTATTGGGGACTCGTTGATTCGATCGGATAATTTAACTTTGTTTAGTTTATCCGGGTAATTTTTAGAAACTGTTAAAAAGTTCGAACGGATATCAATAACTCACTTTTTCCCCTGTCGGAAATTTTTTCAAAAGTTGGATTTTTTCTCGAGTTTAAGAACGTTCTATGTCGTGCAAGTAACGCGGTAGACTCTCTAGAAGAAAACAAACCTTAACTCGATTATGTAATCGTCTTGAACTGCCTCTAAACCTTAGGGTTTGGGGCAGTACGGCGTGCCACATGTGTGGCATTGGCTTGACCCTTCTACGGCTGGACCATTGGTACTGTGGCATGTGATGGATGTTTTTAAACTGATTTCAAGTGTTGAGATATATTGGGGAAATCTTGGGTGTTCGATTATTCGATCGGAAAGTTTAACATTGTCTATTTATCTGGAATGTAATACAATATTTGGAATCCACAGGTAGTTATGAGATAACTAATTTGAATATTATAAATCTAGCAGTTCAGTCTCAGATGATCAGTTGCCACGGAATTTTGATGTGATCAAAAGTCCATCGCAATCACGTAGCGTATGCGGATACGCGCCGGGTAAACTTAACAGACAGCCACGCCCTATAGCCCCGACCAAGTGACTGTAGGAGAACCCCGTCGCCAAAAGCATCCGTTCGGGTGCTCGCGGCAGTGGTGTTCCGCCTTAGTGCATTTCGTCGATGGCATCCGGGTCTGCGACCGTCTACTAAAGTTTGCGACGAGCATTCGATCAGGATGTCGGGAATCTTGTTGAATTGCCCGACTTGATATTGAAAAGAGTTTTCGATAATGAGACTAAAATGTGGGGTTTATAATTGTTAGGCATGCGATGTCTAAGGAATTCATTTGGTTAGGCATGCGATGTCTAAGGAGGTTGCGGATTCTAACTGTTGTACTTTTACACTTTCTTTTCTGTGACCGTGAGCATAGTATGTGGTGTATCGCCGGCTTCGTTGCTATACATCAACGACAATCGGGATATGCATACTAGCTTACGTTGATGATATGAGATATTATGTGTTGCTGTGATATGTTATATTAGATCGTCGCATTTTGAATAGCCGGGGGTTTTATGTGAGATGAGAGTTTTTTCTTTTTCATTCATGTAAAATTCATTTGTATGTAATATTCTTTTATTGGGGCACTTCTGGGCTGAGGATGATGTCACCATTGTATATTATTTACTTTTCCGCATTAGGCAGACCCAAGTCGGGGAGCACAAGTAACCGGGTTCTAGGGTCCAGTGGGAGACCATCTCGAGGAGTCGAGACCGGGTCTCCTAACCTTAGAATTGGCAGTGTTGCTTTCCGCTCTCGTAGGGGTCTAGGGATGTGGGTTTGGCTATTCATCACGACCGTGGAATCCGTGTTTTATACAGGCTCGTATTGAAAACACGGACGTCCTAGTATATCCAATATTTCATATATGTTCTTCTGCTGCAATGTTCTGTGATGAGATCATATTACAGCCTGAGACGAATGTTTATATTATATATATGAGATATATGTTATATTGCAGATTTCGTTTCAAATGTGATGCTTGTGAAGCATAATAAAATAGGACTTCATTAATGAGATTAATGAAACTAAAAGGAACCTAAAGATGTTGTAGAAACTTGTTTAAAAACTGGTAGCTCTAGTTCTTGCTTTGCATAGCGGTGTTCCTTGTAGAACATCCAGCACCTTATTCGATAAGGAAAGAGCCGAGATCCCTTCACCGGGAATGACCTCTTTAGTGAAACTAGCAGATGCTACAAACTCGGTTTGTCTTTTGATTGCTTCTATAGTTCTTGCTTTGCATAGTGATATTTGTGAAATATCCTGCACCTTATTCGATGAGGAAAGGGCCGACGATCCCTTCACCGGGAGTGACCCTTTTAGCAAAACTAGAAAAGCCTAAAAAACACTCCATTTAAAATCACTCGATTCTACAACGATATCAAGTTCATTACGCAAAGGGTTTTCTTAAAAACCTGTCGTGGCGCTCCGTCATATCAGATAAGTCCTACTTTGTATTCGTGCTACGTTTGTTGACCTCCGTCAAGGCTTAGTGTGCGGTAGCTGACTAGTATTTATCTGCTTATACATATGATGCAGATTGGATTAGGGTAGTCGTGCGGCCTTGTTGACATCCGTCAAGGGTCGTGCGGGTGGGTTTAATTCAATCAGGAAATGACGGGTTGAACTTGACTAGTAGCCTATGGTTTGTTGACCTCTGTCAAGGTCATAGGACGCTAGGGGTAAAATATTATTGGGAATTTCAAGTGTTGAAATTTGCAATGAGATTGCATGCCTTCTATGAGATAGTTGGATCCCGATACCCGCTACGAGTAAGAGTTACTCCTGGGAGAGTTTTACACATTACAATTAGCCGATCAAGTAGGTGTCTAGAAAGGTGTTAACGGGGTTACGCCTCTGGGAAAATGAGGTTTACTTTAATTAGGTCCGTGCGAAAGCACGGGGAACCTCCCTCAAAGTACCGACACTGGCTTGGTTGAAAGATTGGCGAACTTGTAGCATGTAATTAATCCCGGCTAGTGTTTCCTTTTAGGGTTTCAAGGAAGATTTGATTAAAACAGTGGGAGACATCCTGATTAGATATATTAGATAACCAATCTAATCTTGCAAGAGCATACGCTGAGTGTTTTCTTCTCTCTCACTCCAGGTAGCGACCATATCACGCCTTAATCAAGATAATAATACGGATGTATTGACCGAACCCGCTTGTTATAATAAGCTGGGGAACGTTGGTCCTGCTCCAACATATAATTGTTATAAGACAGAGCAGGAAATTAGGGAATTCTAGATTTACCGTGCCGCCCAAACGAAGAAAGTGCGTGCTGATGCATCTTCTTCGGGTGTGTTCATTACAGAGAACTGTTTCTCAGTATCCTTTACGTCCTGGATATGAGATACCGGATCAGGATCCCGCATATGTAATCTGTTACATGGGCTACAGAAAGGTAAAGAACTGAGAACGGGTGATAAGTTTCATGAGACAGAAAACGGTGCAAGTGTTGCAGCCAAGTCTGTTGGTCACTATCACCCTGTATTACCAGAATACATTGATTCTGAACGAATGTTATTAGATACCGAACCTGATATACAACATCATATCAGTCTCTTTATTGGTAAAGAAAGGATATAATTTTGTATTTTTGGACAATGTTTTGAACATTTCCTATATCAAGAGTTGATCGGTTTAGGCACGTTATCTAAAAGCATAGACGTTCTAAATCAAACTACAGTTCTGAATATACAGAATACACACAAAAGGAAGAGTTCAGAATTGAACGAATCCTTCTTGAGGCATTATAAACTAGGTCATATCAATGCGACCCGACTAGCGAAGTTATATTTAGATGCATATTTAAATCTGTTTGAATTTACATCTTGTGAAACTTGCCGGTCATGTCCCAAAGATAAGATGACCATAGCTCGGTTTATTGGAAACAGAGAAAGATTTAGTGAACTCTTGGGATTGATACATGCTGATGTATGAAAGTCTCCTGTCTACATATGCCAATACCGGTTCTTTGTACTTCATTACATTCTCTGATGATCTCTCAAGATTCAGACATATGTTCCTGTTGAAACACAAGTCCGAACCTTTTGAGATATTCACAGAATGTAAGTTAGAAGTAGAGAACCA
This sequence comes from Agapanthus africanus, assembly GCA_030015575.1. Taxonomy (NCBI): domain Eukaryota; kingdom Viridiplantae; phylum Streptophyta; class Magnoliopsida; order Asparagales; family Amaryllidaceae; genus Agapanthus; species Agapanthus africanus. Next base: position 224,484,935 of record CM057349.1, read on the forward strand.
AAATACGGGTATAAGTATTATGTCCTTTGATGTGATCAAGGAGGAGAATACTTGAGCACGGAATTCCTGGACTATTCTAAAGGAGAATGAGAATCTCTCTCAGCATTACTCCTCCGTATACACCACAGCACATCGGTGTATCGGGGGCGGTGCAATAGCACCCTATGTGATATGGTGTGATCTATGATGAGTACTACTGAGTTTCCTATTTCCTTTTGGGAGTTATGAACTTGAGAAGCTGCATACCTATTGAATAAGGTTCAAATCAAATCAGTTGTCTACCACTTCATATGTGATATGGAAAGGGAACAACCCATATCTTAAGTATGTTAATATTTGGGGTTGTCCAGTTTATGTCCAAAAGCATAATCCGGATAAGCTCGAGGCAAAGTCAGATCTATAGAAGTTTGTTGGATATCCCAAGCATTCGCAAGGGAATATCTTCTACCAAACCGAGGAACAAAAGATGTTTTATTTCTCAACATGCCACCTTTGTGAAAGGGAATTTCTTGTGAAAAATTAGTGGTCATGAGGTAGAACCGGAAGAAGTTCCAGCCATACAAACTACAGCAGATGATTTGGTAGAACCGAAGGATTCAATAGTAACCAACGAACCTCAGCCTCTCCGCCGATCTAGTAGGTTTCCCCACCCACCTGAGAGATACTTCGGTTTCTCTATGACAGTGGGAGCGAGGATTGCATCATGAGATGATGACCCAACTAGATTCGAGCAGGCTATAAGGAGTGGGACTCTGTAAGAATGGCTGGATGCTTAGCGATCTGAGATGGAATCCTTATACACCAACAAAGTATTGACTTTGGTTGCTTTATCTGAAGGGTTAAATCCCCATCAGGAGCAAGTATATCTTGAGATAATTACTTGGTGTACATGGAAAAGTTGAGACTTTCAAAGCTATGCTTAAGTCCATCCAGATCCTACTTGCCACGGCTACGTACCATGACTACGATATCTGGTGGTTGGGTGTCATGACTGCTTTTCTAAATGTTGATTTGGAAGAAAGCGTCTATAAGTATACAGCCAGAGAGCTTCGTAAACAGTGGGAGTAGCGGAAACGTGTGCAAGATGATTTATGTGATAAATCAGGCATCACGGAGTTAGAATATCTATTTTGATGTGGTAGTCAAAGAGTTTGACTTCATCAAAATGGTAGATGAACCTTATATATGCATAAAGGTAGTAGGGAGTATGGTGGTGATTCTCGTAGAGTACGTGGATGACACACTCTTGATAGGGAAGGAGTTTGCTATGCTACGCTTGGTCAATCTCCGCTTATCACAAGGATTCTCCATATAGAATCAAGATGATACCTCCAAAATCCTGGGTTTTGGATCTATGAGATAGATCTAATTGGATATTAGGATACTCACTAGTTGTAGTGAGATGGTATCAATCGATCCTGAGGAGAATCACTGGAAATGTTCCAGAGTGATAAGGATGACTGAATGTCAGTCGCAGGCATTGTCTTTACCTTCAGTGGAGGGACGGTATGTTGGAAGAGTTCCAAGCTAGATACCGTGACTTACTAGACGATTAAAGGCAAGATACATCGTTACCAAGGATGCTACCAAAGATGCTACCAAAGAGGCAGTCTGGATATATGTAAGTTCATAAGATGAACTTCATTCCTACCATTGTGAGACAATGGAGTTGTTGCTTATGCCAAGGAACCCCGGTCCCATCAGAAATCCAGATATAATTCATAGGCAGTATCACCTGATCATGGAGATGGTTGATCTCCTGCGAGATCGAGGTTAGGAGAGTAGACACAGAGGACAACAGCGCGGATCCACTCACAAAGGCCTTTTTCCCAGTAGAGACTTTTATGGGATGGTTGAGTATGAGATACTTCAACCGCATCTAATTGTTGGGTATGTGATACCACAATAGATGGCCCTAGTGCAAGTGGGAGATTGTTAGTTATATGTATGCCCTAGAGGCCATTACTGTACATACGATGTATATCGTAATGGATGCTTAGACATATATAGGGTGGACTTTCTTGCTCGACATGATAGTATGTTATCTGGTTGTACTTTATCTTAACATGTATTCTGATTGTCTCTATGTTACATGTTGATAAAGCCCTTAGGATATGTACTCGACTACTGGGACTATGATGAGATCATACTATTGGGGCCACTGTAGTCAGCGAGTACATCCTATAACCGTTCCTAGTCGAGGGTGTATCGAGACAGGGCATCGATGCACCAGAGTAGACTAGCGTATACGCATCTTGACCCATATGATGGGCGATGGATGATCCCATATCCATCGGTGTTTGACATCAAGGATGGTGTACGGGTGCTCAGCAGAGACTGGGTACACTGGACGGACTCGCCAAGAACTTCCAGATGGTATTATACCTCACGTCAGATGGCAGTTCTCCGGTGATACTGGTACAGAGTAGTCAGTTGACCCAAGATCGTCATAGAGTCTTGTGTGATTCCCACTATGCTTTGATTTCTATCATACCACGTCCAAGAGGGCGTGCAAAAAGATGGCTTTTGGGTACAGTCCTGAATCACATGGAGGCAATGAGCGATAGGAGGGGATTCGTCTCTCCCGGTATAGGGAGTTGATGTTGTGCTGTGTTCGATTGGCTATAACCGAAAATCCCTGGCCAAGGTTGCTGAGATTTACTGGTAAGTGTTATCAGTTGTTTCTCGAACTTTTATAGACCTCATATCGACACGACTTATCAAGCTACTGGGGTCTGACATTTACCACCCCTAGGCGAGATATGCGACATATCAGATGACGAGACCGGACTGTACGGGAGTGTTACTGATTGGATTCACAGGAGAATGTATAGGCTTGCTTGTTGATCTTCTGATCGCTCAATATCCGGGTGGCCGTTACGTTTAGCAGACCGCTTGCAGCTTGTGGGTGTTTGATATGATCATCACCTACTGCCGGCGTATTGACGAGTCTTTAGAGTCCTACACAAGGGTTTCCTGGCACAAGCGAAACGGAGTAGGAGCACATATGTGATATGTGCGGGACCGAGATTGATACGATATGAGATACCGTATTCTATTCTCGCGATTTCTAACATTGATCGGTTGTATGCGATTTAACCGGGTTATCTGATCAAGTGTTGATTCGATAAGTTGTTACACAAGATATTAGTCGGTTATAGCCGGATTATTAAATCAAGAGTTGATTTAATAATTTAATGTATAATTATATATTTGATATATTACATTACATTAACTAGTATTTGCTCACTTAAGATTTATATTCTCACTTGATTGTGCATGAGTGTATATGTGATATATATTTGTGTACATATGATTGTGTCATGCTTGATGATACATCAAAGATGGGTGTATGAGACTTATACCAAGATTAGGTAAAGATTAGGGTTTTGTTTATATCTTAAGAATAACAAAAGAGAAAGACTTTGTCAAAGTTCTCAAGCTTTCATGAAGCTTGTGGAAACATTGACAAAGTCAACCCTTTTGTCATTCTTAAGGATATTTATTTAACCCAACCCTTAACCATATACCTTGGTCAATTCTCTACATGAGTTAAGCATGATCGCTTAACTCACCCATGGTTACATTATTGAGGAGAAAATTCATATGATGATATTATTCCTTCTTCTTCTTCTTCATTAAGCTCCTTGAAAAAGCTTTCAAGCTCTAATGGTGCTATGAGAAAAAGAGTGAGAAAATCAATTCTAAAGTGAGCCCACCTCCTACTTCTTCATCCTCTACCACTTGCCATGTAGTAGAGTGTGTTCTCTTCACAAAGTTCATGACCTAGTGAAGAAATAGCTTGAGTTAGTGTCTCCCCGACGTAGATCATCTTCGGCCTCGAAGTCATCGAAGCAAGCACGCTCGTTCTTCTTGTGGAGCTTCTGTAGAGTCCGGAGTTCACGATCGCAGCGAAGGGGACATCTACATGGAGCTATTGAAGTGAAGGACCGGATCTACAAAGGTTGTAATCCCTCTCACTTAGTGTTAAAGTGTTTAACATGTTCGTTTTCGCCTAATCTTTAGTTTAAAGATCCGACTTTGGGTTGTTCGGCACGGCTAAAATTTTAATCGGGCATGGTAGATGCCTCGTAGACCCTTGTGCGTGTGCCTAGCAACCCTACAGCTCCCGCTTGGGGATGCCTATATATATGGTTTTGGATCAAAATATACAAGAGAGGTGCTGCCCAAATTTCAAGGACGAAAATGTTTTCAAAGATAGTATGTAAACTGTTGCATTTTTATATGATATTGCTTATACTTTTAAAAGAAGGCTTGAATTCATTATGCCGATATTTCAAAACCGCACCTCCATTATTTTCCGCAAAATTGTTTAGATTTCTGAACTTCGGCTTACTTGAATTACGGTGGGGTCCTATAGACTTCACGTAATTCTCGTGCCGGTCACGTGCCAATTCCGGGTCGTGACAAAGTTGGTATCAGAGCGTTAGGTTTAACCTTGGTTCGCGTTTAGGCTTTGACCTTACAGAACTTAGACTTGACTAGGGGGATTTGGGACCCAAGTTTTCGTTTCATAGGTTGACCTTGGTTGATGGAGTAAGTAACTTGAGTAGAGTGACATACCATGTGTATGTTCCGCGGCATAATTACGATATACTGCTCCGCTTAAGTGACCTTAGGACGTACATTTCCCGAGATCCGTGATTCTATTCGTTCCTATGATCATATTTCAGTTTCAGACCTATCAATTCCATTCGTTCATATGATCTATCTTCGTCAATATTTGCTTGAGGTTCCTGTCACCATGGCTACGAGAGCAGAGAAAGCCGCAGCTAGAGATGCGGTCAGAGTGAGCTCGTCACGGACGATGGCTGACCATGATATTCTTCTGGTGACGTAGGAACGTATCGGTTTATTGTTTGTGTTGAGATCACTCGGTTGAGACGAGTGTTCGGGATCTGTATTGGATGATCAGGCCATTGATAGAAGCTGCCAGATTGTGAGGATTGTCGACATGCAACCCACTCCAGAAGATCGTAAGGTTGTCTCCCACATAGACAAATAACCTAGCTGTTGCTGAGATTGACGGGATGTTTCCTCTAGAGTTTTATAAGCTAAAACCACAGGAGCTTACAGGCAGGGATGTGACAGAAGATTGCTAGTCCATCTTGAATAGAGTGACTAAGATGATTTGTCTAATTTGATGCGTCGACGCAGGCTCGGTTGAGTTGAAGAATTCCAGTTTGAAGGATCTTACTCAGATCTAGAGTAAATCGATCAAGAGAGGACATTGTCGTTGGATGCTCCGATACGAGATTAGTAAGTTGACCAGCTTCAGATAAAAGGACCTCACCCAGACGTGTTGTGAGTTGATCGAGAAAGGACGAATGAAGCGTATTTCTCCGACAACTTGGATGAGTTCCCGAGGATGTAATCAGCTAGATATCTTCCACAGAGTGTTGAACATAACGAGTTCGTAATTTCGAGTCCTTATGAGAGACTCCGGATTAACTGTAGCTGAGAATGATTGCAGAACGCAGCCAACATGACGTGATTTCGAAGTGGACGATAATGAAGACAGGTGGAACAAGAGGTTTTTGCGAGATATTAACGAGCTGTTGTTACTCCCCGTTGATACCAGAGGATTGATTGTATGCAGAGGCATTGGATACGGCCAAATTCCATGGGAAAGCCGTGCTGAGGACTCAGCTGTCCGGAACAGAAAAGGATTTAGTAACTCCCAGTTTGTTTCCCAGATACAGTAAAGAGTGCCAACCTCCATACAGTTCGGCATAGGTGAGATTGGAAGCGGCCGTAACAGGTTTTTGCCAGGATGCCATAGCGATAAAGATTTACACCCAGGATTAGTTGTATCCCATATATTCAGAGGGCCAGATGCCGCCATCAGTAACGTGCTACCTTACAAGTGGTCATGCTAATTGGCTAAGAGATGAGTGACAGAACAGGGTTATTTCCGTCATTATACCTAACCGGGCCATCGAGTAGAAAGATTGTGGGATTGGTGATCCACAAAGAAAATAAGGACCTAGAGACAGAGGATGCCAGACCGTGAGCATGAGGTAAATAGATGTTCTTGTTCTGCCAGCTTTGGACGCACCGACACTTTTCAACATTGAAGGAGGTGTACCTTAATGTTATTTATTTCGATTTGCGTTTTAGTGATCCGAGTATCACGCTTTTATCGCTTGGATTTTGAGTTTCGATGATTTGGTTTCATGATATTTGTTTTCGTGCATCGTGGTTGCACCCACGGGATATTTTCCTTTATGCACAGTTGTTGCACTTGATTTACGTTTTATACATCTATTACATTGATTTATAATTTATGCATATCTATTGCATTTGATATCGATTTTGTGCATTTTTCGCACATATTTATGATTCTATGTATTTCGATACAGTCGATTTTGACTTCATGCATCAGTATGCACTTGACTTGACTTATGCACTCGGTATAGTTCACATGTGCTTGCAGTGCATTGATATGGGTTTTGTGCATGTAGTTGCACATGTTTATGATTTTATACACCTTGGTATACTCGATGTCGTTTTTATGCTCTTTTGAGACATTGACGAGTTTTCGGGCACCTAGTGCACCTGATATTGTTTTCGTGTATCTGTTGTACTAGATGTTTTTGTGTGGACCTGACACACTTGATTTTGATTTTCATGTACACTGGGCGCATGGAATGTGATTTTGTGCACACCGGGTGCACTTGATCGAGATTTTTATTCGTGCATGTTAGTTGCACTTGGTTGAGATTTTCGTGCACTCTAGATGCACTTGATGTTGTTGCCATGCACACCCATTGCACTTGACAGATACTTTCGTGCACACCCGTTGCACTTAGTTTGGTTTCTGTGCACATTAGTGGCACTTGTATTTGACTTGGATTTCCGTATGCACCAGACGCACGTGATATTTGGATACACTGGTTGAGACTGATTTCTTTCGGAGCATCATATTATTATGATATTTACCATATGATATGATGACCGAGCAGGACTGGTCTGAGGACAGTACCTGAGTATTTATGCTTGCATCAATATTTACTAAGAGGTTTTCAAAATGTATAGTCTCACTACTTTCCTACATGCCCAAGAGGGATACGAACTTTTTCAATGAGAACCTTTTGGGATATTTCAAAAAGGCGGGACGTATATCTTGAGCAAACATATATAAACGTATAATTATTTCTTTACAAATGAGCGTCCTCCATGAGTACCATGAGTTACGCATCGCATGGCAATTTGGAAAAGATTTTGCATGTGTTTTAGTCAGCTTTTAGAGGGTTTTACAAGGATGCATACTATATACATATTATGATCTTGATTAAAGTATATTTGAGAATAGCAGTGGATTTCGAGGCTAGCATCTTCATCATAACTCCTATGATTGCGTTACGCTTGACGGAGTTTCGATTTTGAGTTCCGCACTCGTTTTCATGCACACATTATGCGCTATGGTATTTCTGTGTATTCCATGATTTTGAATCCCCGTTGATTTGACTGATTACTGAAATGTTTTAATATTTGATGGTTTAAATTTAAATTCGGGGACTGAATTTATTTAAGGAGGGAAGATTGTAACATTTTAGAAATATGAAATATTATTTTTGGAATTTAAATAATAAAATAAGAAATTTCACAAAAACTATACGAGGACGAATTTGGGTTTTCGTAGAATGGTATCATTATATACCAATATTTTGGGAAATATTTGAAAATTAATATGAATTATTAATTAAAAAGGCAATTATTGGATTTGGATATTTATAAATAATATATGTAAGTTTATGTTAAACTTGATTAGTGCATTACTAATCATGCATTAAGCCAAATCCATCTTTTTAATAACCATGTCTAATGCACCATGACACATTTCATTTTTCATGCATGGATTCATGTGTATTTGTTGATATTTGGCGTGTAAAAAGAAAAAGAAAAAGAAAAGTAAATGAGAGGAGACATGGGGGGATATGAGAGCATGGGAAAGAGAGAGAGTGTGAGAATGAGAAAGAGAGAGAGAGAGAGAGAGAGAGAGAGAGAGAGAGAGTGTGTGTATGGCTCCCATCACTCCTGCTTCATTTCATTTTTCTTCACCTCATCCTTCATATTCAATCTTCTTCCTTCTCTTCATCCTCCACCCATACTACCCCATGAAAATCATCTCCAAAACCACCTCAAAACCTCACACCCCCTTCAATAAAAATGACCACCACCTCATCCTACACCTAATGGTGAGCTCAAGTTTGGATTTTGAGCACTTTGAACCATCTTGGAATTTTCTTCAGTTCCTCCAAGAGGTAAACCCTTCACTTTCCTTCTTTTTATCTAGTTTCTTAACCTCCTGGTTATGTTTAGAGTTCGATTAGTTACCTTGGAAATTTCTAGGTTGATCTTAGTGGATGTTTTGAGTTGTAGAGATGTAATTGAGGTTTAGTTAGTGACCCTAAACCCTTAGTGATGATGACTCTGGACAAACTTGAGACTAGAACCCCAAAACACGCTTTGATTTTTCGCGACATCGGTTTTTGACGATATGTGATAATCTAATAGAATTTGCTATGACCCGAGAGCTCTATAAACTAAGTTTCCAACACAGAGAGGTGTGCAAGCTACTAAGAATTTACCCCAGAGACCCGAGACCCCAACTCATTACCCAGGCCGCAGAAAAATCCCCCCATGCCGCAATTTGCGGCCTTGTCTTGGTCCATTAGTTTGGTTTTTGGTTCATAGCTCTGTTACCTAATATCTAGGCCTACCCTATATGCAGAATCTCCTAATTTCTCCAAGGGTAGAATCTGGGAGTGTTTTTCCATTTTGCTGATTTTCGGTTACGACTTTCTGAAAACTTGATTTTGGTATTTGAGTTTGGACACGGTCGTTGGACGTTTGTACGTTAATACTGAGGGTTATTTGGTTGTTCTTTCATGCATGGGCTGTAGGTTCTAACCTATGAGCACTTCGCGTGCCGTATCGGTTTTTGGATTTGGTTTTGATATCGTTACGATGTGTATTGATTTGTAGGTACTTTTGCGTGGACTTCCGGGATGGCAAAGGAGATCAAGAAGTTCATCAACTTCAGCTAGAGCAAGGATTAGCAGGTGAGTAGATCTATATCTATGGGGAAAGTCGGGTGGATGGCGTATAGCACCTCCGCAACCATGATAATGGGAGAACTGATATATAGAATATATTTTGAGAAACCTATGCTTATGAACTTAGGGTATAATCACAAGTTTGAGTATGAGATGACATGATGAAAAGAGGATATGAGTTGATATGTTTATATGAGGATGTGAGGCGATATATATATAATGAAACAAGAGGACATGAGTGGATTTGTTGATATGAGGATGTGAGGATACACACACACACATACATATTTATATTCATATGCCAAGATATGATATGAGATTGAGTTATATATATATATATATATAATTGAGAATATGAGATAATATGATGTACGAGACCATAGATCCATACCCTTGTTTATGTATAGGACGATAGATCTTTAATCTGTTTTGATGACACCGTATGATAAATTACCGTACACGATGAGATATCGGATGTTTGATCCGCACTCTTAACTCAAGGATGATGTTCAATGATATTACCCCATCTGATACTATGAAGCTGGATCACCGACTTTTGGAATATCTTGATTCGGAGAATCACTGCTTTCTAAACACCTTGGTGGATAATGGTTTATATTGATTAATCTAGGTGTAGTTATGTACCTTATTACTGTTCATGTTTATGCCGTATTGTTTCCCCGTGACATACGTACTACATTCCTCGCATTTATCGTTATATGGCTTCGTCTGGTAGAACACATGCACCATTACCGATGATGCGCATGTTACACAAACACAGATTGCAGGCTCACACACTCATCATCGGTAATTGCCCTGCCACTTACACAGTAGAACTGTTACATCACTGTATTGCTCTTAAACTGTAAAAGCACAATCATTACTCAGTAATTATCACATGACATGCTTACATGATAACACTTGAGATACTTACAGCACTGTTCTATGCTTGCATATACTGCACTTTATAGTTACATGCATATGAGATGCTGTTTTCATGAGATCTCTGGATTTGAGAACCGCTGAGATATTTCAAACGTCTTATGATTTTTTTTAAAAACGCGGTTTCTCGTGATGTGATTTGTGGCGTCCAACATGAGTTTTCTCAGTTCTGAGCTATGGGTTACCCAATTCGAGGAGTGAGGTGGCACCGTCTGCGAGTACATGGTGATCCCAGTGCGGTACCCCGGGACAAGAAGATCGTATAGAAAGGTGTTGAGCCTGGTAGGGGAGCACTACCGACCGGTGATAGTTTGGGCTCGGTGGATATCCGGAGGATACCGACCGGAGTCGTATGATCGGATGGATATGAGGGCCGATCCGATGTGACGGAGCCCGATATATGAGGATTTACATGTCGATACAGGACACGGGTTTTTATGATATTTCGAGTGTCGATGCTGGACACTCATTTTTTATGATGTTGATGTGTCATTGATGGACACACGTTAGATATTCACATATATACTTGCATATGACTCAGATGACATGATACATATACTGATACTGGCATGACATCATTATTGTACACATATGTATACATGATCACCCTGGATACCACATAGTATTACCATTATTTTACAGTTGACCTAGGGGTTGTTGTTCGTTCGATTTCTACCTGCTGATATTTTCTACTCACGAGTTGGCAGCTCACCCCCGTTGTGCTATAGTTTTCTTGCAGGATCGACCGCTCGGATCAGTAGCGGCTCGTTGGCACACAGCTTTCTTCAAGGTGTTTTGCTTTGGTAGGTGGGATACACATTTGGATCGTGACCACCCTTGTATCTATTTATTTCTATTGTATCTAGTTAAAGCTCCATCAACCAGAAACCAGACTATGTATATTTGGTAGACCTAGACACAAACTTATATTTTTCTTGAGACTTAGAGCGAGATGGGTATATTGTCTTTCATTTGAGCTAGATAGTGTCTTGGTTTTACATATTATTCTTTCTGTGATTGATCTTCGCCGTGGGGCGTTGTATATATGCTTTATTGCGTGGTTGTGATTCCGCCAATTGGCGAAGAGCTAGCTTCCCGCTTGGGGATGCCTATATTATTGCTTGTATATGGTTTTGGATCAAAATATACAAGGGAGGTGCTGCCCAAATTTCAAGGACGAAAATGTTTTCAAAGATAGTAAGTAAACTGTTGCATTTTCATATGATATTGCTTATACATCTAAAAGAAGGCTTGAATTCATTATGCCGATATTTCAAAACTGCACCTCCATTATTTTCCGCAAAAAGGTTTAGATTTCTGAGCTTTGGCTTACTTGAATTACGGCGAGGTCCAATAGACTTCATGTAATTCTCGTGCCAGTCACGTGCTAATTCCAGGTCGTGACAATAACAGCCTATACTAATGGGCTAGAGTAGTAAAGGTTAATGAAGTAAGAATTTTGCACACTAAAATATTTCTTTCTCTTTTTCTTTTTCTCAATCCTAGAAAACTAGTGAGGAGATGAAGATAGAAGATGAACTTGGAATATGAGTTTGAACCATTGAGGATAAGATGAGATGAGATCGAAAAATATTTATGAATAAAACAAAGAAAAAGAGGTGAGTCATGGCTACTCAAGGCGTCTTTAAGCAACCCAAGAACTTGACTCATTCTTCTTTTTTCTTTATTTCATAAATCCAAACAATTATCTTCTCATCTTTAACTCTTGTGTGAATCCCATACATCCATGTTCTGTAGGGTTGCTAAGCACACGCACAAGGGTCTACGAGGCATCAACCATGCCCGATTTAAAAATTAGCCGTGCCGAACAACCCGAAGCCGGATCTTTAAACTAGGGTTTAGGCGAAAACAAGCATGTTAAACTGTTTAACACTAAGTGAGAGGGATTACAACCTTTGTAGATCCGGTCCTTCACTTCTTAAGCTCCGTGTTGAGGTCGCTTCGCTACGATCATCGTGTTCCGGACTCTCGAGAGGCTTCACGATGAGAAAGATGCAGTTTTGCTTCCGATCTTCGATAACAAAGATGATCTACCTTGAAGTTTCATTAACACAAGCTAACACTAACTAAATGAAGTGAACACCCTTATCTAAATGGCAAGGGTAGATGAGGATGATGAAGTAGGATTTTTTCTCTCATTTATAATCTTTTCTCACACTCATTCATCACTTACAAAAAAGCTAGTAAGTTTTTTCATGAAAGAAAGAAGAAGCTAGAAGAAGAAGAATAATCCATAATCCTTTTGTGATGAATAGAGCAAAGGAGATAATGATGAATAATGCAACCACGGTTGTCTAAACCATTGTAGAGACTTAACTAAGGCTAGGGTTAGGGTTAGGTCAAGGAATGAGTCATTTGAAAATATCTTTCACAAAACAAAACAAAAGCTTCTAGAATCTACTAGAAGTCTTAACCCTAATCCAAACCCTAATCATGTTTAATCTCTACAAAACATGTTGCATTAGTTATCATATCATGGTACAATATTATATATCACATATATAATATTTATCGTAACCAAATAAAATAATACAATTAACATATATCGCATATATATCAATGTATTACCCGAGTGAGAAAAAGAATCTTTTTGTGAGCTAATATTAGTTAATGTAATTTAATATATCATATATATTATTATAAATTAAATTATCGAATCAACACTTGATCCGACAATCCGGCTATATCGCATATAACCGACTAATATGATGACCCGGCTATATCGCATATATCCGGCCGATATCTCATATCGCGAGAATCCAATACGGTATCACAAACCGCATTATCCTCGGTCCCGTACATATCATATATGTGCTCCTACTCCGTTTTGCCTGAGTCAAGAAACCTCTGTGTAGGACTCTAATGAATCGTCAATACGCCGGCAGTAGGTGATGATCATATCAAACACCCACAAGCTGCAAGCGGTCAGCTAAACGTAACACCAACCCAGGTATTGAGCGCTCAGAAGATCAACAAGCAAGCCTGTACATTGTCCTGTGAATCCAATCAGTAACACTTCCGTACAGTCCGGTCTCGTCGTCTGATATGTTGCATATCTCGCCTATGGGTGGTAAACGTCAGACCCCAGTAGCTCGATAAGTCGTGTTGATATGAGGTCTATAACAGTTCAAGAAACTACTGATATCAATTACCAGAAAATCTCAGCAACCCTAGCCAGGGATTTCCAGTTATAGCCAGGGATTTCCAGTTATAGCCAATCGAACAGAGCACAAAATCAACTCCATATACTGGGAGAGACGAATCCCCTCCTATCGCTTATTGCCTCCATGTGATTCGGGAGTGTACCCAAAAGCCACCTTTTTGCATGCCCTCTTGGACGTAGTATGATGGAAATCAAAGCACAGTGGGAATCACACAAGACTCTATGACGATCTCGGGTCAACAGACTACTCTGTACCAGTGTCACTGGAGAACTGCCATCTGACGTGAGGTATAATACCATCTGGGAGTTCTCGGCGAGTCCGTCCAGTGTACCCAGTCTCCACTGAGCACCCGTACACCATCCTTGATGTCAAACACCGATGGATATGGGATCATCCATCGCCCATCATATGGGTCAAGATGCATATACGCTAGTCTACTTTGGTGTATCGATGCCCTGTCTCGATACACCCTCGACTAGGAACAGTTATAGGATGTACTCATCAACTACCGTGGCCCCACTAGTATGATCTCATCATAGTCCCAGTAGTTGAGTAGATTTCCTAAGTGCTTTATCAACATGTAACATAGAGACAATCAGAATACATGTTAAGATAAAGTACAACCAGATAGCATACTATCATATCGAGCAAGAAAGTCCTTCCTATATATGTCCAAGCATCCACTACAATATACATCGTATGTACAGTAATGGCCTCTAGGGCATACATATAACTAACAATCTCCCACTTGCACTAGGACCATCTGTTGTGGTATCACATACCCAACAATTAGCTGTGGTTGAAGTATCTCATACTCAACCAACCCATAAAAGTCTCTACTGGGAAAAAGGCCTTTGTGAGTGGATCCGCGCTGTTGTCCTCTGTGTCTACTTTCCTAACCTCGATCTCCCTGGAGATCAACCATCTCCATGATTAGGTGATACTGCCTAAGAATTATATCTGGATTTCTGATGGGACGGTAGTTCCTTGGCTAAAGCCACAACTCCATTGTCACACAATGGTAGGAACGAAGTTCATCTCATGAACTTATATATATCCAAACTGCCTCTTTGGTAGCATCCTTGGTAACGATGTATCTTGCCTTTAATCGACTAGTAAGTCACGGTATCTAGCTTGGAATTCTTCCAACATACCGTCCCTCTACTGAGGGTAAAGACAATGCCTGCGACTGACATTCAGTTGTCCTTATCACCCTGGAACCTTTCCAGTGATTCTTCCCAGGATCGTTTGATACTTTCTCACTACAACTAGTGAGAATCTTAACATCCAATTAGATCTATCTCACAGATCCAAAACCCAGGATTTAGGAGGTATCACTTTGATCCTATATGGAGAATCCTTGTGATAAGCGGAGATTGACCGATCGTAGCATAGGAAACTCCTTCCCTATCAAGAGTATGTCATCCACGTACTCTACGAGGATCACCACCATACTCCCTACTACCTTTTTGTATATACAAGGTTCATCTACCATTTTGATGAAGTCAAACTCTATGACTACCACATCAAAACAGACGTTCCAACTCCGCGATGCCTACTTTATCACATAAAACATCTTGCACACGTTTCTGCTGCTCCCACTGTCTACGAAGCCCTCTGGTTGTGTACTTATAGACGCTCTCTTCCAAATCATCATTTAGAAAAGCAGTCATGACACCCAACCGCCAGATATCGTAGTCATGGTATGTAGCCGTGGCAAGTAGGATCTGGATGGACTTAAGCATAGCTTTGAAAGTCTCAACTTTTCCATGTACACCAAGTAATCTTCTCAAGATATACTTGCTCCTGATGGGGATTTAACCCTTCAGATAAAGCAACCAAAGTCCATACTTTGTTAGTGTATAAGGATTCCATCTCAGATCGCTAAGCATCCAGCCATTCTTATAGAGTCCCACTCCTGAAGGCCAGCTCGAAACTAGTTGGGTCATCATCTCATGATGTAATCCTCGCTCCCACTGTCATAGAGAAACCTAAATATCTCTCAGGTGGGTGAGGAACCCTACTAGATCGGCGGAGAGGCTGAGGTTCGTTGGTTACTATTGAATCCTTTGTTTCTATCAAATCATCAGCTGTAGTTTGTATAGCTGGAACTCTTTCCAGTTCTACCTCATGACCACTAATTTCTTCATAAGAAATTCCCTTTCACAAAGGTGGCATGTTGAGAAACAAAACATTTTTGTTCCTCGGTTAGGTAGAAGATATTCCCTTGCATATGCTTGTGATATCCAACAAACTTCTACAGATCTGACTTTGCCTCGGGCTTGTCCGGATTATGCTTTTTAGACATAGGACGAACAACCCCAAATCTTAACAAACTTAAGATATGGGCTCTTCCCTTTCCATATCACATATGAAGTGGTAGGCGGCTGATTTGATTTGAACCCTATTCAATAGGTATGCAGCTTCTCAAGCGCATAACTCCCAAAAGGAAATAGGAAACTCAGTTGTACTCATCATAGAGCACACCATATCACATAGGATGCTATTGCTCCACTCCGATATACCATCGTGCTATGGTGTATACGGAGGAGTAATGCTGAGAGAGAATCTCACTCTCCTTTAGAATAGTCCAGGAATTCCGTGCTCAAGTATTCTCCTCCTTTTTTGGTTCTCTACTTCTAACTTATATTCTGTGAATATCTCAAAAGCTTCGGACTTGTGTTTCAACAGGAACATATGTCTGAATCTTGAGAGATCATCAGAGAATGTAATGAAGTATAAAGAACCGGTCTTGGCATGTATAGACAGGGGACCTTCATACATCAGCATGTATCAATCCCAAGAGTTCACTAACTCTTTCTCTGTTTCTAATAAACGGAGCTGTGGTCATTTTATCTCTGCGACATGACCGGCAAGTTTCAAAAGATGTAAATTCTAACTAATTTAAATATGCATCTTTATGTAACTTAGCTAGTCGGGTCGCATTGATATGACCTAGTCTACAATGCCTCAAGAAGGATTCGTTCATTTCTGAACTCTTCCACCCGTGTGTATTCTGTATACTAAGAACCGTAGTTTGATTTAGAACGTCAATGCTTTTAGATAACGTGCCAGAACCGATCAACTCTTGATATAGGAAATGTTCAAAACATTATCCAACAATACAAAATTATATCCTTTCTTTACTAATAAAGAGACTGATATGATGTTGTATATCAGGTTCGGTATCTAATAACATTCGTTCAGAATCAATGTATTCTAGTAATACAGGGTGATAGTGACCAACAGACTTGGCTGCAACACTTGCACCGTTTCTATCTCATGAAACTTATCACCCGTTCTCAGTTCTTTACCTATCTTATCCCATGTAACAGATTACATATGCGGGATCCAGATCCGGTATCTCATACCCAGGACATAAAGGATACTGAGAAACAGTTCTATGTAATGAACACACCCGAAGATGATGCATCAGCATGCACTTTCTTCGTTTGGGCGGTACGGGAAATCTGGTATTCTCCAATTTCCTGCTCTGTCTTATAACAATTATAAGTTGGAGCGGGACCAACGTTCCCCAGCTCAGTATAACAAGCGGGTTCGGTCAATATATCCGTATTATTATCTTGATTAAGGCGTGATATGGTCGCTACCTGGAGAGAGAGAGAAGAAAACACTCAGCGTATGCCCTTGCAAGATTAGATTAGTTATCTAATATATCTAATCAGGATGTCTCCCACCGTTTTAATCAAATCTTCCTTCAAACCCTAAAAGGAAAGACTAGCCGGGATTAATTACACGCTACAAGTTCACCAATCTTTCAGCCAGGCCAGTGTCTGTACTTTGAGTGAGGTCCCCTGTGCTTTCGCACGAACCTAATTAAAGTAAACCTCATTTTCCCAGGGGCTTAACCCCGTTAACACCTTTCTAGACGCCTACTTGATCGGCTAATTGTAATGTGTAAAACTCTCCCAGGAGTAACTCTTACTCGCAGCGGGTATCGGGATCCAACTATCTCATAGAAGGTATGCAATCTCATTGCAAATTTCAACACTTGAAATACCCGATAATATTTTACCCCTAGCATCCTATGACCTTGACGGAGGCCAAACTACCCATAGTCCGCTAGTCAAGTTCAACCCGTCATTTCCTGATTGAATTAAATCTTCCGCACGACCCTGACGGATGCCAAACTATGCCGTACGAATACCCTAATCCAATCACATCATATGCTAGCAGATAAGTAATAGTTAGCTACCGTACACTACGCCTTGACGGAGGCCAAACTACCGCAGCACGAATACTAACTAGTATTTATCTGAAATGACGGAGGGCTACGACAGGTTTTTAAGAAAACCCTTCACGTAATGAACTTGATATCGTTGTAGAATCGAGTGATTTTTAAATGGAGTGTTTTTGAGGCTTTTCTAGTTTTGCTAAAGGGGTCACTCCCAGTGAAGGGATAGTCGGCCCTTTCCTCATCGAATAAGGTACAGGATATTTCACAAATATCACTATGCAAAGCAAGAACTATAGAAGCAATCAAAAGACAAACCGAGTTTGTAGCATCTGCTAGTTTCACTAAAGATGTCACTCCGGGTGAAGGGATCTCGGCTCTTTCCTTATCGAATAAGGTGCTGGATGTTCTACAAGGAACACCGCTATGCAAAGCAAGAACTAGAGCTACCAGTTTTTAAACAACTTTCTACAACATCTTTAGGTTTCTTTTAGTTCATTAATCTCATTAATGAAGTCCCATTTTATTATGCTTCACAAGCATCTCTTTTGAAACGAAATCTGAAATATAACATATATATAATATATATAATATAAACATTCGTCTCAGGCAGTAATATGATCTCATCACAGAACATTGCAGCAGAAGAACATATATGAAATATTAGACATACTAGGACGTCCGTGTTTTAATACGAGCCTGTATAAAACACGGATTCCACGGTCACGATGAATAGCCAAACCCACATCCCTAGACCCCTACGAGAGCGGCAAGCAACACTGCCAATTCTAGGGTTAGGAGACCCGATCTCGACTCCTTGAGATGGTCTCCCACTGGACCCTAGAACCCGGTTACGTGTGCTCCCCATCTTAGGTCTACCTAATGCGGAAAAGTAAATAATATACAATGGTGACATCATCCTCAGTCCGGAAGTGCCCCAATAAAAGAATATTACATACAAATGAATTTTACATGAATGAAAAAGAAAAACTCTCATCTCACATAAAACCCCCGGCTATTCAAACGCGACGATCCAATACAACATATCACAGCAACACATAATATCTCATATCATCAACGTAAGCAAGTATGCGTATCCCGATTGTCGTTGATGTATAGCAACGAAGCCGGCGATACACCAGATACTACGCTTACGGTCACAGAAAAAAAAGTGTAAAACTACAACAGTTGGAATCCGCAACCTCTTTAGACATCGCATGCCTAACCAAATGAATTCCTTAGATATCGCATGCCTAACAATTATAAACCCCGCATTTTATTCTCATTATCGAAAACTCTTTTCAATATCAAGTCGGGCAATTCAACAAGATTCCCGACATCCTGATCGAATGCTCGTCGCAAACTTTAGTAGACGGCCGCACCCCCGATGCCATCGACGATGTGCACTAAGGCGGAACACCGCTGCCGCGAGCACCCGAATGGATGCTTTTGGCGACGGGGTTCTCCTATAGTCACTTGGTCGGGGCTATGGGGCGTGGCTGTCTGTTAAGTTTACCCGGCGAGTATCCGCGTACGCTACGTGATTGCGACGGACTTTTGATCACATCAAAATTCCGTGGCAACCGATCATCTGAGACTAAACCGCTAGATTTATAATATTCAAATCAGTTATCTCATAACTATATGTGGATTCCAAATATTATATCATATTCCAGATAAATAGACAATGTTAAACTTTCCGATCGAATAATAAATCATCCAAGTTTTCCCAAATAGTTCTCAACACTTGAAATTAGTTTTAAAACATCCATCACATGCTACAGTACCAATGGTCCAGCCGTAGAAGGGTCAAGCCAACGCCTCACATATGGCACGCCGTACTGCCGCAAACCCTAAGGTTTAGAGGCAGTTCAAGACGGTCACATAATCGAGTTAAGCTTTGTTGTCTTCTAGAGGGTCCACCGCATTACTTGCATGACTTTAGGAAAGTTTCAAACACGAGAAAAAATCCAAGTTTTGAAAATTTTCCGACAGGGAAAAAAGTGAGTTATTGATATCCGTTCGAACTTTTTAACACGATCTAAAAAACTATCCGGACAAGCTAAACAAAGTTAAATTATCCGATTGAATCAACGAGTCCCCAATACAACCCTAGAAAACTCAACACTTGAGTGGAATTAAAAAATTCCCAGAAAAAATTGCCAAGAAAGGACCTAGGAATAAATATATGAAATATTAGGGACTAAGTCCAAATTTTGGCCGCGGAACCGCCGCCAAACCCATGGTTTGGCCGCGGTTACGCGGTCACGTGAGCGACTTAGTGGACCGTACATCACAGTAATTCTTAGTTTTTCCTGCTTGTTTTTCGGAGCATTTTTAATCCAGAAAAAATCACATTTTTAGAAATTGTACAGAGAAGGGTTTAATCGGGGTTATCCGGGTTCGATCGGACTTTAAAATTCGTCCAGACTTCGCCTAAAGCTCTAGCTTGGCTCTGATACCACTGTAGGGTTGTTAGGCACACGCACAAGGGTCTACAAGGCATCAACAATGCCCGATTTAAAAATCAGCCGTGCCGAACAACCCGAAGCCGGATCTTTAAACTAGGGTTTAGGCGAAAACAAGCATGTTAAATTGTTTAACACTAAGTAAGAGGGATTACAACCATTGTAGATCGGGTCCTTCACTTCTTAAGCTCTGTGTTGAGGTCGCTTCACTGCGATCATCGTGTTACGGACTCTCGAGAGGCTTCACGAAGAGAAAGATGCAGTCATGCTTCCGATCTTCGATAACAAAGATGATCTACCTTGAAGTTTCATTAACACAAGCTAACACTCACTAAATGAAGTGAACACCCTCATCTAAATGGCAAGGGTAGATGAGGATGATGAAGTAGGATTTTTGCTCTCATTTATAATCTTTTTCCCACACTCATTCATCACTTGCAAAAAAGCTAGTAAGCTTTTTCATGAAAGAAAGAAGAAGCTAGAAGAAGAAGAAGAATCCATAATCCTTTTGTGATGAATAGAGCGAAGGAGATAATGATGAATAATGCAACCATGGTTGTCTAAACCATTGTAGAGACTTAACTAAGGCTAGGGTTAGGGTTAGGTCAAGGAATGAGTCATTTGAAAATATCTTTCACAAAACAAAACAAAAGCTTCTAGAATCTACTAGAAGTCTTAACCTTAACCCATACCCTAATCTTGTTTAATCTCTACAAAACATGTTGCATTAGTTATCATATCATGTTACAATATTATATATCACATATATAATATTTATTGTAACCAAATAAAATAATACAATTAACATATATCGCATATATATCAATGTATTACCCGAGTGAGAAAAAGAATCTTTTTGTGAGCTAATATTAGTTAATGTAATTTAATATATCATATATATTATTATTATAGATTAAATTATCGAATCAACACTTGATCTGACAATCCGGCTATATCGCATATAACCCACTAATATGATGACCCGGCTATATCGTATATACCCGGCCGATATCTCATATCGCGAGAATCCAATACGGTATCACATACCGCATTATCCTCGGTCCCGCATATATCATATATGTTCTCCTACTCCGTTTTGCCTGAGTCAAGAAACCTCTGTGTAGGACTCTAAAGAATCGTCAATACGCCACCAGTAGGTGATGATCATATCAAACACCCACAAGCTGCAAGCGGTCAGCTAAACGTAACAGCCACCCAGGTATTGAGCGCTCAGAAGATCAACAAGTAAGTCTGTACATTCTCCTGTGAATCCAATCAGTAACACTTCCGTACAGTCCGGTCTCGTCGTCTGATATGTTGCATATCTCGCCTAGGAGTGGTAAACGTCAGACCCCAGTAGCTCGATAAGTCGTGTTGATATGAGGTCTATAACAGTTCGAGAAACTACTGATAACACTTACCAGTAAATCTCAGCAACCCGGGCCTGGGATTTCCAGTTATAGCCAATCGAACACAGCACAACATCAACTCCCTATACTGGGAGAGACGAATCCCCTCCTATCGCTCATTGGCTCCATGTGATTCGGGACTGTACCCAAAAGCTACCTTTTTGCACGCCCTCTTGGACGTGGTACGATGGAAATTAAAGCACAGTGGGAATCACACAAGACTCTATGACGATCTCGGGTCAACAGACTACTCTGTACCAGTGTCACCGGAGAACTGCCATCTGACGTGAGGTATAATTCCATCTGGGAGTTCTCGGCGAGTCCGTCCAGTGTACTCAGTCTCCACTGAGCACCCGTACACCATTCTTGATGTCGAACACCGATGGATATGGGATCATCCATCGCCCATCATATGGGTCAAGATACGTATACGCTAGTCTACTCTGGTGTATCGATGCCCTTTCTCGATACACCCTCGACTAGGAACAGTTATAGGATGTACTCGTAAACTACCGTGGCCCCACTAGTATGATCTCATCATAGTCCCAGTAGTCGAGTAGATTTCCTAAGGGCTTTATCAACATGTAACATAGAGACAATCAGAGTACATGTTAAGATAAAGTACAACCATATAGCATACTATCATATCGAGCAAGAAAGTCCTCCCTATATATGTCCAAGCATCCACTACAATATACATCGTATGTACAGTAATGGCCTCTTGGGCATACATATAACTAACATGTTCAATGTCCAGTTATTTCATATATAACTCGGCTAATATCAAATATATATATGTATATCAAATTATTAAATCAACACTTGATTTAATAATCTGGTTATATCATATATAACCGGCTAATATTTAATATTAGTTAATATATATATATATATCTCAAATTATTAAATCAACACTTGATTCAATAATCCGGTTATATCATATATAACCCGGCTATTATCAAATATATATATATATCAAATCATTGAATCAACACTTGATTCAATAATCCGGTTATATCATATTTAACCCGGCTGATATAAAATATCGCTAGATTAGAATACGGAATCATATACTCGTATTTAATCAAGTTCCCACACATATCTCCATACATGCCCTACTTCATTTCGCTTGAGCTAGGAATCCTTTATGTAAGACACTAAAGACTCGTCAATACGCCTGCAGTAGTTAATAATCACATCAGTGACTTATAAGCCGTCAGCGGTACTAGATGGTCGTAACGGCCACCCAAGTATTGAATGAATAGATGATCAACAAGCAAACTTGTCCAAACTCCCGTAGAGCCTATAAGCAACCCTTACTATACAGTACGATCTCTTCGTCTGATATGTCGCATATTGAGTCTGGGGGTGTGAAAGTCAACCCTAGCACCATCATGAGGTTTTAGTAGCATCATTCATGCCAAATTTTAAGTTTTATTAGGTGCTAAGCTAGACTAACAAGATCTTTACTAAATTATTAGGGTTTGCCTTTGTGATGTGATGAACTAAAGAGAAGAAAAGAGCGTACAACCTTTGTAGTTCGAGTCCTTCTCTTCTAAAGCTCCGGATTGAAGTGCACACGATTCTACTAGGCTCCTCTTCGAGTTGAACGAACCTCCTTCGTGATCTTCGCGCCAAAGGCGATCCATCCGAAGTTCCTCAAGCTCAAGTTAACTCTACACTAAACTCCTTTAGTGTAGAAAACACACCATACCAAATTGCTAGTTTGGTGTGGGATGGTGAAGTAGGGGATTTGAAAGCTCACTAGGTTTCTCACAAGATCAATGATTCACTTCTCATGTGAGGGTTTTGAGCTTGGAGGTGAGATGAAGAATTGAAGAAAGCAAGAGAGCATGAGCTCTTGAAAAATGGCTAAGGCATGAACTCAAGAATAATGAGCAAGTGTAGAATAATGAATAATGAATAATATCTATCCTCACTTATTTATGCATGGATTAAATTGCAATTCTAAATTGCAACCATACTTGAATAGTGAGTCAAGACCAATATTATATCACAAAAACCCATGCCTAAACCATATCCAAAATATCTCCACAATTACACCTCATTTTCCATTTTCTAAAAAATAGAAAATAGATGCCATGCTTCTTAATATATATATATATATATATATATATATATATAGATAGATAGATAGATAGATACATATATATATATATATATACACATACATCATATACACACACACACACATACTATATATATACATAAATATATATACATATATTGATATATAAATATATATATATATACATATATAAATATATATATATACATATATAAATATATATATATACATATATAAATATATATATATATATACATATATTTACATATATATACATATATTAATATATATTAAAAAACGTAATTAGTGAGCTAATAATATTAGTTAAGATATAAATATATCACATATAATTTATATCACATTATTAAATCAACACTTAATCTAATAATCCGGTTATATCACATATAACAGACTAATATCATTAATTTGAATATCACATTATCAAACCAACACTATATTCGATAATCCGGTTATATCACATATTACCTGATCGACATCAGATAATTGCCAGATTATAATACGGTATCACATACTCATATTTAATCAGGCCCATGCACATATCAACATATTTGCCTTACGTCATTTCGCTCGAACTAGGAAACTTCTGTGTGGGACTCTAAAGACTCGTCAATACGCCGGCAGTAGGTGATGATTACATCAGTCACCTATAAGCCGTCAGCGGTACCAGCTGGACGTAGCGGCTACCCGAGTATTGAGCGATATGAAGATCAACAAGCAAGCTCGTCCATACTCTCCATGAAGCCTATAAATAACACTACCGAACAGTCTGGTCTCTTCGTCTGATATGTCGCATATCATGTCTAGGGGTGGTAAACGTCAGACCCCAGTAACGTGATAAGTCATGCCGATGTCTGGCCTATAACGGTTTGAGAAACTACTGATAACTCTTATCAGTAAATCTCAGCAGCAGCCCTGGCCAGGGACTTCCAGTTATAGCCAATCGAGCATAGCTCAACAACAACCCTCAATACCGGGAGAGACGAAACCCTTCCTATCGCTCATTATCTCCATGTGACTCGGGACTGTATCCAAAATCCACCTGTTTGCACGACTCCTTTGAGCCGTGGTAAGGAGGGGATCAAAGCACAGTGGGAGCCATACAAGACTCTATGACGATCTCGGGTCTACAGACTAACTTATACCAGTGTCATCAGAGGACTGCTATCTGACGATAGGTATACTGCCACATAGGAGTCCTCGACGAGTCCTGTTCGGTGTAACCATTCTCCAATGAGCACCTGTGTACAATCTTTGATGTCACACACCAATAGTTGTGGGATCAACCATCGCCCTCTAAGGGACAAGAAACGTACAAACTAGTCTAATCTAGAATATCGATGCCCTGGTCTCAATATTCCCATGACTAGGAACTGATTAAAGGATGTACTTTTGGACCACCCTAGCCCCACTAGTATGATCTCATCATAATCCTGGTAGTCAAGTACATATCCTAAGGACTTTATCAACATGTGAGAGCAAGATAGTAAAGAATACCAGTCAACATGTTAAGATAAAGAGTAACCAGATAGCATACTATCATGTCGAGCAAGAAAGTCCTCTATATATATGTCCAAGCATCCATTATAATATACATCACATGTACAATAATGGCCTCTAGGGCATACATATTCCTAACAATCTCCCACTTGCACTAAGGCTATGGGTTGTAGTATCTCATACCTAATATCCCAAAAAGTCTCTCAAACTGTATTTGGAGGAGGGACTTCATGAGTGGATCCGCTACGTTGTCCTTCGTGTCAACTCTCCTGACCTCGATCTCCCAGCGATTTACTATCTCCCTGATCAGGTGATACCGCCTTAGAATATGTCTGGATCTCTGATGAGATCTGGGTTCCTTGGCCAAAACCACCGCTCCATTGTTATCACAATACACAGGTATTGGATGCTTAATGGATGGAACCACACCAAGCTCAGCAATGAACTTCTTCATCCAGACAGCTTCTTCGGCTGCATCATTGGCAGCGATGTATTCATCCTCCATCGTCAAGTTTGCTACGGTGTCTTGCTTGGAACTCTTCCAACACACCGCCCCTCCATTGAGGGTAAAAACAAAACCCGAGATCGACTTACTGTCGTCTTTATCACTCTGGAAGCTTGAATCGGTAAAGGACTCCACCTGGAGTTCACCGTTACCATACACCAAGAACATTTCTTTAGTCCTTCTTAAGTACTTAAGAATGTTCTTCACAGCTGTCCAGTGGTTTTTCCCAGGATCTGATTGATACCTACTCACTACACCTAGTGAGTAAGCTACATCCGGTTTGGTACATAACATCACATACATGATAGAACCTACTGCCGAAGCATAGGGTATCTCTTGCATGCGAGCCCTCTCCAAATCAGTCTTGGAAGACATCTCTTTGGAGAGAGTGATTCTAGAACAAGCAGGTACATTACCTCGCTTTGAATCTTCCATACTAAACCTCTTTAGTATGTTGTCTATTGTCGGGACCCGGTTCTTGCTCACGGAGCAAAGTGCCACACGGAACAAAGTGCCACGCCAAGTGTCGTGTTAAGTGGGCGGGGGCCACCTCTTGAATCCGTGGGGGCCACCTCTTGAGTCCGTGGGACCCACTGTAGAACAATGGGGATTCTTCGGAATACATTCCGAAAGGGGGTAGATCTGTACTATAAATGAAATGATACCACTCTTCAATACAGAGGCGTCTTTTAAGTGAACTGGCACTACAGGAGCTTGAGAACTCCGTAGTTAAGCGTGCTCGAGCCAGGGAAGTTTTGGGATGGGTGACCTCCTGGGAAGTGGCCCCTGGTCTGGTCCGGTTCGCTCCGAAGGACAAAACCGTGCGGCTTCGGCCAGAGCGGACAATACTCTCTGTATTGGGAGTGGGGCGTGACAGAATGGTATCAGAGCTGGTCCCTCAATAGTAGGTCTGTGGTTCGAGGACGAACCGTTGTTCAAAGGTGGGGAGAATGTCGGGACCCGGTTCTTGCTCACGGAGCAAAGTGCCACACGGAACAAAGTGCCACGCCAAGTGTCGTGTTAAGTGGGCGGGGGCCACCTCTTGAATCCGTGGGGGCCACCTCTTGAGTCCGTGGGACCCACTGTAGAACAATGGGGATTCTTCGGAATACATTCCGAAAGGGGGTAGATCTGTACTATAAATGAAATGATACCACTCTTCAATACAGAGGCGCCTTTTAAGTGAACTGGCACTACAGGAGCTTGAGAACTCCGTAGTTAAGCGTGCTCGAGCCAGGGAAGTTTTGGGATGGGTGACCTCCTGGGAAGTGGCCCCTGGTCTGGTCCGGTTCGCTCCGAAGGACAAAACCGTGCGGCTTCGGCCAGAGCGGACAATACTCTCTGTATTGGGAGTGGGGCGTGACATCTATGTACCTGGATTAGGATAATCCCAAAATCTGTTTAGATCTATCTCTATAGATCTTTATCCTCAGGATGTAGGAGGCATCACCTAGATCATTCATTAAGAACTTGTGTGATAAGAAGAGCTTGACCGAGTGTAGCATAGGAACATCGTTTCCAATCAAGGGTATGTCATCCACGTACAATACGAGGAATACCACCTTACTCTCTACAGCCTTCTTATATATGCAAGGTTCATCTATATTTTTGATGAAGTTAAACACTTTGATAGCCTCATCAAAACAGATGTTCCAACTCCGCGGCGCTTGCTTTAATCCGTAGAAGGTAACATTTGTAGGTGTCTAGAAAGGTGTCAACGGGGTTTGACCTCTGGGAAAATGAGATTTATTTTAATTAGGTCCGTACGAAAGCACGGGGAACCTCCCTCAAAGTACCGACACTGGCCTGGCTGACCGGTTAGCGAAATAGTAGAATGTAATTAATCATGGCTAGTTTCCTTTTAAGGTTTTGAAAGAAAATTTGATAAAAGCAGTGAGAGACATCGATAAGATAAGATAATAACCAATCTAATTCTTTGCAAGAGCATTTCGCTGAGTGTATTCTTTTCTTTCTCCTAATGGCAGATACCTGATGACGGGACTTAAGCTTCTTTTAGAGAAAAACAAACTGACAGGACCGAATTATAAAGAATGGTTGAGGAACTTGAACATTGCACTCACATATGATAAAGTATCATATGTCTTCACTGCTAAAGCCCCACCCGTCCCAGGTCCTGAATCATCTGTTTCGGATAAGGAGATCCGAAAAACATGGGATATTGATTGTGACACGGCCAAGTGCCTCGTGCTTGCTTCTATGGACAGTATACATCAGAAGCAGCATGAGAAAATGGATGTTCAATCCATCTTTCTTCATACAAAGGAGTTGTATACAGAGCAATCTCGGACTTTACGATACGAGACATCTCGAAAGCTGATGCGTATGGCCCCTGGCACATCAGTAGGAGAACATGTCTTGAAGATGATTGGTCTTATAGAAGAACTTGAGGACCTGGGATGGACCATGGATAATGAGCAATATACTGATATTGTTCTTCAGTCTCTCCCCCCTGCCTTTGCTCCGTTCATTGTGAATTTCAATATGAACGATTTGGAAAAATCACTGCCTGAACTTCTCAATATGTAGAGAAGTGCAGAGATCACACTTAAGACAGCGAAGACTCCTACTCTGCTTGCTGGTCCATCTTCCTCTTCCGTCCTAAAAGCCAAGGCCAAGGGAAAGAAGAAGAAGAAACCCACCAAACCGAGAGGTGGAGTTCAAAAGGCGAAGGGGAAAGACATATCCGGAGCCGTGGGAAGTGGAAAAGGAGAATGTTTTTACCGCCACAAGTCGGGACATTGGAAACACAACTGTGCTATGTATCTTGCTGATCTCAAGAAGAAGAAGCATACTGATACTTCCACTTCAGGTGTGTTTGTAACTGAAAATTATTTTTCTATAAACTCTACATCTTGGGTATTAGATACCAGTTCTGGTTCTCACATCTGCAATTGTATGCAGGGATTGAGAAAAAGTAGAGTTGAGAAGATTGGTGACCATATTCTGCGGGTTGGAAATGTTTCCAATGTACACGCTGTATCTGTATGAGAGTATCATCTGGGGTTGCCTTCGGGATGTATTTTGGTTTTGAACCCTTGTTATTTTGTACCTAGTATGCTATGTAATATAATATCCGTTTCTTTGTTGAACAATGAAGGATATCATTTTGTGTTGCAAAATAATGTTATGAACATTAACTTGAATCAACAGTTGGTTGGGTATGGTACACTAAATAACGGTATTTACGTCTTAAATCAACACACAGTTTTTAATATACAATATACTAATAAAAGAAAATTTTCAGATATAAATGAAGCTTTTCTTTGGCATTGTAGACTTGGTCATATTAATGAAACAAGACTAAACAATTTACATAAAGATGGATATTTAAATCCTTTTGAATATATATATTATGCGACTTGTCAGTCCTGTATCAAAGGTAAAATGACCAAAACTCCGTTTACTAGACACGGAGAAAGAGCTGTGGAACTCTTAAGCCTCATACATAGTGATTTATGCGGGCTAATGTCTACACATGCTAGAGGCGGTTTTTCATACTTCATTACTTTTACTGATGATTTCTCAAGATTCGGACACTTGTTTTTATTAAATCATAAATTCGAAGCTTTCAAGAAATTCAAGGAGTACAAACTTGAAGTGGAAAAACAAACAGGCTTGAGCATCAAGAAATTTCGATCGGATCGAGGTGGAGAGTATTTGAGTACAGAGTTTTCAGACTTCTTAAAAGAGAATGGGATTCTCTCTCAGCTCACTCCCCCTTACACACCACAGCACAATGGTGTGTCAGAACGGAGGAATCGTATCCTATTAGATATGGTACGGTCCATGATGAGTGATGCCGAGTTACCGCTTTTCTTTTGGGGACATGCATTGGAGACAGCAATGTATCCGTTAAATAGGGTTCCAACCAAGACCGTGTCTACCACTTCATATGAGATATGGTGTGGAAAGAGACCATCTCATAAAAGAGTTAGGATATAGGGTTGTCCGGCTTTTGTTAAAAAGCAGAATCCGGATAAACTCGAGACACGATCGGTCATGTGTAAATTTGTGGGATATCCAAAACATTCATATGGATATCTATTCTACCATAAGGAGGAACAATAGGTATTTGTTTCTCAACATGCCACATTTTTAGAAAATGAAATTTTTACAAATAGTACTGATGGCAATGCGATAGAACTAGAAGAGGTTCTAGAGACACAAATTGCTCATGACGAATTGGTTGAAACTGATGTTGCAGTAGAACTTCAGGAGCCTCAGCCGCTCCGGAGATCTAGTAGAACTTCTCGTCCACCAGAGAGATACTATAGTTTTCTCATTTATGGTAATAGAGAAGATTGCATCATGGATGATGATGACCCTACTATTTTTAAGCAAGCTGTCACGAGTGGTGACTCAATGAAGTGGCTGAATGCCATGAGATCCGAAATGGAGTCCACGTACACCAACAAAGTATGGACTTTGGACGTTGCACCTCCTGGGATAAAACCCGTAGGGTGCAAATGGATCTTTAAAAGAAAGATTGGTGTAGATGGACAAGTAGAGACCTATAAAGGAAGGCTTGTAGCGAAAGGATTTCGTCAAAACCCCGTACGGACCTTTCTAGACACCTGTCAAGGTTACCTTCACGGTGTTCAAATATACGACTACAAAACACTACGATTTAGCTCCCAATCAAAATAAACATCACATGAAAAATTGGGCTAAACAAACAATACATGAAACCCCAATTCCTACAAACAGAGCACAGAAGAAATCGGAGGCACTTTGGAGCTGGAATGGTCGAGCAGGCCGGTCAAACAGGTAATGTGCTCGGTTTTTTTGTGTTAGAATTGCCTCGTATTTCTGCAGTGTTCTCAGTACATCTCATGTAAACTTCTGCAGTTACTGAAATAATTTTTAAACGACTTTTTAAAAAATTTCCAGGGAGCAAATTAGGGTTTCATGACATGGTATTTTTTTTCGGAGTTGATTTCGTTTTCGTAATTGTTTTAACATCGTGTCTAAAATTCTAGCTTGGCTCTGATACCACTGTTGGGTTTCCCCAGCACCTAATCTAGGGTTTGGAAGTATCATACATGACACTTTAAGATTTTAGAGAGGTGCTAAGCAAACTAACCATGAATCTTTAACTAGAAGTTTAGGGTAACAATAAAAGTATCACATACAATAAACTATATATCACTACGTGAAGAAATTACAACATTTGTAGACTTCCCTTGGTGACTCGTTGGACCTTTAAGAGTTTGAGACGGATCACTAGAGTCCTTCCTTATCCACGATGATCCACCCGAAGTCCCTTTGCCCAAACCTCCTTGCTTTACTTTAACTTTGAAAAAAGTGGAGCAAACACCCAACACAAATGGGCTAGAGAAGTGTAGAATGATGAAGTGGTTTGTATTCTCTAATCAAAACCCTTTCTTTTTTACTACCTCACTCAAATGAAAACTCAAGAGAGCTTGGAGGAAGAAGAAGGACATGGCAAAAGCTTTTTCTCAAAACATAATGATCAAAGCTAAATGAAAAATGAGAATAGAATATATATATATTTTCACTCTCTCATCTCTAACCATGGTTAACTAATATCTAGATATTTTGCATATGAGTTAAAGTCCAAATAAAAATCAAACCATGGGTTAAAGCTAGGTCAAATGAAAGAAGAGTGTAGAAAAACGCAATTATGATTTAATTTCCATTTCCTTTTAATCCAAATATATATATATATATATATATATATATATATATATATATATATATATATATTACTTCCATGTGAGTCTTGCATTGCCATCACAAGTGTATCAATAACCATGCTACCATGTATGTATGTATGTGTCCATACACATCATCATGTGCATACATGTAGGCATATATCAACAAAGAAAAGGGTTTAATAAAGAATTGAGCAAAAAGTCAAATGTTAAATCAACACTTGATTTAACAAACCGGTCATTTCACATACGACCCGACTAAGCAAGCATGGATCATTCACCTCATGGAGCCTCTCTAGAGTCCGGGAGCTTGATGATCGCAGCGAAGAGACCACAACTCGAAGCTTATGAAGCGAAGGAACGGACTACAAAGGTTGTAATACCTATCACTTAGAAGTAAAGTTGTTTGCTTTAAGTTTCCGCATTATTCTCAAGTATAGATTCTAGGTTAGGGTTATCTAGAATGGCAAAATTTTGAAATTGGCATGGACGATGCCACCAGAAACCTTGCTGTCGCGCTAGACATCCCAACAGTGGTATCAGAGCCTAGCTAGAGAATTAGACGGATATTGTAGGATTACGAAACCGAATTGAATCCGCAACATGAAACCCAAAACTTGGTCTCTGTTGATTTTTTAAAATGTGCTCAAATTTTTTTTTAAACTACTGCAGAATGTTATATATGATATAACTAAACACCACTAAAATTCGAGGCATTTTTAACTGATTCTGGCCAGCCACAACCCATGAAAATCCGATGTGCTCGGGTGAGTTGTGGGTTTTTGGCTTCAAATTTTGATGGTGTTCCAGTCTCTGGGTTTTAGGGTTTCAGGTGTTGTTTGTTTTTGCTAAAATTGCATGTGATGTTAATTTTCTTCATAGGCAACTCGGACTGTTTCGTATTTGTAATTCTAGTTTTGTTTTCGGGTTATTTAGACGGTGATTAAAAGTTCAAACGGATATGAATAACTCACTTTTTCCTTTGCTGAAATTTTTTCCAAGTGTTGGATTTTTCCTTACTTTAAAACTTTCAGAAAGGCATGCAAGCGATTCTGTGGACCCTCTAGAAGAACGAAACCTTAACTCGATTATGTGACCGTCAGAACCGCCACTAAATCCTAGGATTTGTGCTAGTTCAGCGGTGCCATATGTGAGGCATTGGTTGACCCTTCTACGGCTGGTTCATAGGAGCTGTGACATGTTCTGGGACCTTTTGAACTCCACTCAAGTGTTGAGCTATTTAGGAAATTTTGGGTATTTGTTTATTCGATCGGAAAGTTTAACATTGTCTAGTTATCTGGAATGTGATACAATATGTAGAATTCATATAGTTAGGCATGAAATCCGCAAAATGTGATATTTCGGGTTTATGATGTCTAAGGTGATTGTGGATTCCAAATGTTGTAGTTTTTCACTTTCTTTTCTGCGACCGTAAGTGTAATATGTGGTGTATCGCCGGTTTCCTTGCTATACATCAACGACAATTGGGATACGCATATTTACTTATGTTGATGACATGTGATGTTATGTGTTGCTGTGATATGTTATATTGGATCGTCGTGTTTTGAATAGCCAGGGTTCTATGTGAGATGAGAGTTTTTCATTTTCATTCATGTAAAATTCATTGTATGTAATATTATTTTATTGGGGGCACTTCCGGTTTGAGAATGATGTCACCATTGTATATTATTTACTTTTCCGCATTAGGATAGACCCAAGGAGTGGAGCACATGTAACCGGGTTGTAGGGTCCTGTGGAAGGCCATCTCAAGGAGTCGAGACCGGGTCTCCTAACCCTAGAATTGGTAGGGTTGCTTGCCACTTTTGTAGGGTCTAGGGATGTGGGTTTGGCTATTCATCGCGACCGTGGAATCCGTGTTTTATACAGGCTCAAAATAAAACACGGACCTCCTAGTATATCCAATATTTCATATGTTATCTTTTGTCGCGGATATTCTGTGATGTGATCATTTTATATGCATGAGACGAATGCTTTATTATTGTATATATGATATATAACAAACGTAGCTTATGTTTTGCACCAGCGCTAGTCCCGCCCCGGTATGCCGTTAGTTAAGTAACCTAACGGTGCATAATGGGACACTGTGGCGAATGCGGATGGCATAAGCATACGTTGTATTTTCGTTTCTTCTGTGAGCTTAGGAAGCATAAATGATAGGACTTCGTTAATGAGATTAATGAAAGAAAAAGAAACCTAAAAGTTTTGTAGAATAAAATTTTCAAAATGGGTAGCTCTAGTTTTTTCTTTGCAAAGAGGTATTCCTGGTAGAATATCCAGCACCTTATTCGATAAGAAAAGAGCCGAGATCCCATCACCGGGAGTGACCTCTTTAGCAAAACTAGCAGATGCTACAACTCGGTTTTGTTTTTGATTGCTTCTATAGTTTTTGCTTTGCATAGTAGTATTTATGAAATACACTGCACCTTATTCGATTAGGAAAGAGCCGAGATCCCTTCACCGGGAGTGACCTCTTTAGCAAAACTAGTAGATGCTACAACTCACTCGGTTTTTTTTTTGATTGCTTCTATAGTTTTTGCTTTGCATAGAGGTATTTATGAAATACCCTGCACCTTATTCAATAAGGAAAGAGCCGAGATCCCTTCACCGGGAGTGACCTCTTCAGCGAAACTAGTAAAAATCTAAAAAACACTCCTTTTCAAAACACTTGTTTCTACAACGATATCAAGTTCATTACACAAAAGGTTTTCATAAAAACCTGTCGTATCCCTCCGTCATTTCAGATAAAGACTATTTAGTATTCGTGCTGAATTTGTTGGCCTTTGTCAAGGCGTAGTGTGCGGTAGATGACCAGTACTTATCTGTTTAAGCATGTGATGCGATTGGATTAGGGAGTCGTACGACCTTGTTGGCCTTTGTCAAGGGTCGTGCGGGTAGGTTTAATTCAATCAGGAAATGACGGGTTGAACTTGACTAGCATCCTATGGTTTGTTAGCCTTTGTCTACGTCATAGGAGGTTAGGGGCAAAAGTATTATCAGGAATTTCAAGTGTTGAAATTTGCAATGAGATTGCATACCTTCTATGAGATTGTTGGATCCCGATACCCACTGCGAGTAAGAGTTACTCCTGGGAGAGTTTTACACATCACAATTAGCCGATCAAGTAGCTGTCTAGAAAGGTGTTAATGGGGTTATGTCTCTAGGAAAACGAGATTTATTTTAATTAGGTCCGTGCGAAAGCGCGGGGAACCTCCCTCAAAGTACCAACACTGGCCTGGCTAAAAGATTGGCAAACTTGTAAAGTGTAATTAATCCCGCCTAATCTTACCTTTTAGGGTTTGAAAGAAGATTGATAAAAGCAGTGGGAACCATCCTATTAGATAAGATAATAACCAATCTAATCTTGCAAGAGCATACGCTAAAGTGTTTTCTTCTCTCTCTCTCTATAGGTAGCGACCTTGTCAGGCCTTAATCAAGATAATAATATGGATGTATTGACCGAACCCGCTTTTTATACTGAGCAAGGGAACGTTGGTTCCGTTCTTTCTTATAATTGTTATAAGACTGAGCAGGGAATAGGGACATATCCGGACTCCTACGCCGCCCAAATGAAGAATAAGCATGTTGATACATCTTCTTCGGGTTTGTTAGTTATCGAGAACTGTTTCTCAGTTCACTCTACGTCCTGGGTATTAGATACTAGATCAGGATCCCACATATCTAATATGTTACATGGGCTAAAGAAAGGTAGAGAACAGGGAGAGGGTGATCATTCCATAAGAGTAGGGAATGGTGCAAATGTTGCAGCCAAAGCAGTTGGTGAATATCACCTTGTGTTACCAAATGGTAATACATTGATTCTGAACGAATTCTATTACATTCCGACCCTGATATGCAATCTTATATCAATTTCTTTATTGAGTAAAGAAGGATATAATTTTGTAGTACAGGATAATGTTATGAACATCTTCCTGAATCAAAAGTTGATTGGATCAGGCTTGTTGAATAATAGCATATACGTTCTTAATCAAACCACGGTTCTTAATGTACAAAACACACACAAGAGGAAGAGTTCAGAAATGAACGAATCTTTCTTATGGCATTGTAGACTAGGTCATATCAATGCGACACGACTAGCTAAGTTACATATGGATGGATATTTGAATCCTTTCGAATTTTCATCTTATGACACTTACCAGTCATGTCTCAAAGGCAAGATGACCAAGA
This sequence comes from Agapanthus africanus, assembly GCA_030015575.1. Lineage (NCBI taxonomy): Eukaryota > Viridiplantae > Streptophyta > Magnoliopsida > Asparagales > Amaryllidaceae > Agapanthus > Agapanthus africanus. Next base: position 224,520,231 of record CM057349.1, read on the forward strand.
CTCCGTTTAGTGGACACGGAGAAAGAGTTACTGAACTCTTGGGACAGATACATAGTGATGTATGTGGTCCAATGTCTACACATGCCAGGAATGGTTCCTCATACTTCATTACATTCACTGACGATCTCTCAAGATACGGACATGTGTTCCTGTTGAAACACAAGTCTGAAGCTTTTGAGAAATTCAGAGAATATAAGAACGAAGTCGAGAACAAAACGGGTAAAAGTATTAAGGTCCTTCAATCTAATCGAGGAGGAGAATACTTGAGCAATGAGTTCCTGGACTATCTAAAAGAGAATGTGATTCTCTCTCAGCTTACTCCTCCGTATACACCACGGCACAGCGGGGTATCGGAACGGAGGAACCGCACCATATTAGATATGGTGCCCTCTATGATGAGCACTGCTGAGTTACCTATTTCCTTTTAGAGTTATGTGCTTGAGACAGCTGCATACCTATTGAATCAAATTCCGTCTAAATCTGTACCTACCACACCATATGAGATATGGAGTGGGAAGAGACCATGTCTTAAACATGTTAAGATATGGGGTTGTCCGGCCTATGTCAAATCCGAACAAACTCGAGGCACGGTCAGTTCTTTGTAAGTTTGTGGGATGTCCTAAACATACATAAGGATATTTTTTCTATCACAGCGAGGAACAAAAGGTGTTTATTTCTCGACATGCCACCTTTTTAGAAAAGGAATTTCTTGCAAAAGAAATTAGTGGCAATAAGGTAGAGCTGGAAGAAAATCCAGCAGCACAAACTACAACTGAAGATTTAGTCGAACCAAAGGATTTGATAGCCCCCAACGAACATCAGCCTCTCCATTGATCTAGTAGGATTCTCATCCACCTGAGAGATACTACGGTTTTCTCATTGACGGTGGCGGCGAGGATTGTATCATGGAAGATGATAACCCAACTAGCTTCGAGCAGGCCATCACGAGTGGGGATTCTGTGAAATGGCTGGATGTAATGCGTTCTGAGATGGAATCCATGTACACCAACAAAGTATGGACTTTGGATGTTGCTCCTGAAAGGGGAAAAACCCATTGGGAGCAAATGGATCTTTAAGAAGAAACTTGGTGTAGATGGAAAAGTTGATACTTTCAAAGCTAGACTTGTTGCAAAAGGTTTTCGTCAACGACCAGGTGTGGATTATGACGAAACCTTTTCTCCACTGGCTATGCTTAAGTCCATCCGGATCTTACTTTCCATTGCTGCATCCCATGACTACGAAATCTGGCAAATGTATGTTAAGACCGCCTTTCTAAATGGTGATTTAGAAGAGTGCGTGTACATGACTCAGCCAGATGGATTCATAGATAGTGGGAGCAATGGAAAGGTGTGCAATCTGCTTAAATCCATCTACGGGTTAAAGCAGGTATCGTGGAGTTGGAACATCTGTTTTGATGTAGCAGTCAAAGAGTTTGACTTCATCAAAAACGTAGAATAACCTTGTATTTACAAGAAGGTAGCAGAGAGTAAGGTTGTCTTCCTCGTATTGTACGTGGATGACATACTCTTGATAGGAAATGATGTTCCTATGCTGCACTCGGTCAAGCTCTTCTTATCACAAAGATTCTCAATGAATGATCTAGGTGATGCCTCCTGCATCTTGGGGATTAAGATCTATAGGGATAGATCTAAACGAATACTGGGATTGTCCCAATCCAGGTACATTGACACTATATTAAAGAGCTTTAGTATGGAAGAATCCAAGCATAGGAATTTACCCACGATCTCTGGACTCACTCTCTCGAAAGAGATGTCTCCCAAGACTGATTTGGAGAGAGCTCGCATGCAAGGGATACTCTATGCTTCGGCAGTAGGCTCTATCATGTACGCGATGCTATATACCAGACCCGATGTAGCATACTCACTAAGTGTAGTGAGTAGGTATCAAGCAGATCCAGGGGACAGTCACTGAACAGCTGTGAAGAACATTCTCAAGTACTTGAGAAGGACTAAGGAGATGTTCTTGGTGTATGGTAACGGAGAACTCCAGGTGGAGTCCTTTACTGATTCGAGCTTCTAAAGTGATAAGAACAACTCTAAGTCGCACTCGGGATTTGTCTTTACCCTCAATGGAGGGGCGGTTTGTTGGAAGAGTTCCAAACAAGAAACCATGGCAGACTCGACGATGGAGGCTGAATACATCGCTGCCAATGATGCTGCCAAAGTGGCTGTCTGGATGATGAAGTTCATAACTGAACTTGGAGTGGTTCCGTCCATTGAACATCCAATACCTTTGTATTGTGATAACAATGGAGCTGTGGCTTTGGCCAAGGAACCCAGGTCTCATCAGAGATCCAGGCATATTCTGAGGCGGTATCACCTGATTCGGGAGATAATTGATTGCCGGGAGATCGAGGTAAGGAGAGTTGACACGAAGGACAACACTGCGGATCCACTTACAAAGGCCATACCCCAGATACAATTTGAGAGACTATTTGGGATGTTGGGTATGAGATACTACAACAGCTGTCCTTAGTGCAAGTGGGAGATTGTTAGTTATGTATATGCCCTAGAGGCCATTGTTGTACATATGATGTATATTATAGTGGATGCTTGGATATATATATATATAGAGGACTTTCTTGCTCGACATGATAGTATGCTATCTGGTTTCACTTTGTCTTAACATGTTGACTTGTATTGTGTTACTGTCTTGCTTTCACATGTTGATAAAGCCCTTAGGATATGTACTTGACTACTAGGACTATGATGCAGATCATACTAATAGGGCCAGGGTAGTCCACGAGTACATCCTATAATTGTTCCTAGTCGAGGGTGTATCGAGACAGGGCATCGATACTCCAGAGTAGACTAGCGTATACGCATCTTGACCCATATGATGGGGGATAGATGATCCCACATCCATTGGTGTTTGACATCAAAGATAGTGTACGGGTGCTCAGTGGAGACTTGGTACACTGAAAGGACTCGCCGATAACTCCTAGATGGTATTATACTTATCATCAGATAGCAGTTCTCTGGTGACACTGGTAGAGGTTAGTCTGTAGACCCAAGATCGTCATAGAGTCTTGTGTGATTCCCACTGTGCTTTGATTTCCACCTAACCACGTTCATGCGAACGCGCAAAATGGTGGCTTTAGGTGCAGTCCCGAATCACATGGAGGCAATGAGCGATAGGAGGGGTTTCGTCTCTCCCAGTATTGGGGATTGATGTTGCGTTGTGTTCGATTGGCTATAACTGGAAGTCCCTAGCCAGGGCTGATATGGAGATCTACTGTGAAGTGTTATCAGTAGTTTCTTGACCCGTTATAAGCCTCACATTGACACGACTTATCGGTTGCTGCGGTCTGATGTTTACCACCCCTAGACTGGATATGCGACATATCAGACGAAGAGACCGGACTGTAAGGTAGTGTTACTGATTGGATTCACAGGAATGTGAGCAGGCTTGTTTGTTGATCTTCTGATCGCTCAATACCCGGGAGGCTATTATGTTTAGCTGACCGCTTGCAACTTGTGGGTGTTTGATATGATCATCACCTACTGCCGGTGTATTGACGAGTCTTTAGAGTCCTACACAGAGGTTTCCTGGCTCAGGAGAAACGGAGTAGGAGCACATATGTGATATGTGCGGGACAGAGATTGATACGTGTATGTGATACCATATTCTATTCTCGCGATATGTGATATCGGGCGGGTATATGTAATAGTGCCGGGTTATCGGATCAAGTGTTGATTCGATAAAATGATACATATTATATTGTTCGGTTATATGGAATATAGCCGGATTATTAAATCAAGTATTGATTTAATAATTTAATGTATAAATATATATGTGATATATTACATTATATAACTAATATAAGCTCACTTAAATGATTCTTTTTCTCACTTAGGATGCATTGATATATATGTGATATATGTTAAATGTATTCTTTTCTTTTGTTACAAAATTATATATATGTGATATGTATAGTTGTAACATGCTAGGTTATACATTCAACTAGGGTTTATGAGAATTACACCATGGTTTGTCATTGTGGTTGGAATTATATTTATTTTGGAAATTCAAATTCGTGAATTAATTGTTAAGATATTTTCTTAGTTGACCAAGTCCACTCTCTTGATATTTTCCAAGATATTTATTAACCTAACCCTAATCACTAACTATGGTCTTTTCTCTACAATGGTTAAGCCATGATAAAAACCCTAGGTTGCATTTCTAACCTCATAACAATTTCATTCTCATTTGAGCTTGAGCTTCTTCTTCTTCTTCATTTTGATATTCTTGCTCTCTTGATTTATTCATGTGATGAAAAATAGTGAGAAATAAATTTCTAAAGTGAGCAAAATTCCTACTTCATCATCCTATTCTATACTAGCCATATAGATTAGTGTGTTAGCTTCACTTAGCCCTAATTAGTGAAGAGATAACTTGGGTTTGTGACTCTTCAAGGTAGATCATCTTGGATTGTGAAGACTTCAAGCAAGTATGGATCATTCACCTCATGGAGCCTCTCTAGAGTCCGGGAGCTTGATGATCGTAGGCGAAGGGACCACAACTCGGAGCTTATGAAGCGAAGGAACGAACTACAAATGTTGTAATCCCTATCACTTAGAAGTAAAGTTGTTTGCATTAAGTTTTCGCATGATTCTCTAGTATCGATTCTAGGTTAGGCTTATCTAGAACAGCAAAATTTTGAAATTGGCATGGACGATGCCACCCGAAACCTTACTGTCGCGCTAGACATCTTAACAGTGGTATCAGAGCCTAGCTAGAGAATTAGACGGATATTGTAGTATTACGAAACCGAAATGAATCCGATACTTGAAACCCAAAACTTGGTCTCTGTTGATTTTTTTAAAAGTGCTCAAAAATTTTATTAAACAACTGCAGAATGTTATATATGATATAACATGAACACCACTAAAATTCGAGGTATTTTTAACTGATTCTGGCCTGCCAAAACCCATGAAAATCTGGTGTGCTCGGTTGAGTTATGGGTTTTTGGCTTCAAATTTTGATGGTGTTCCAGTCTCTGGGTTTTAGGGTTTCAGGTGTTGTTTGTTTTTGCTAAAATTGCATGTGTTGTTAATTTTCTGCATAGGCAACTCGGACTGTTTCGTATTCGTAATTCTAGTTTTTGTTTCGGGTTATTTAGACGGTGTTAAAAAGTTCGAACGGATTTCAATAACTCACTTTTTCCCTTGTTGGAAATTTTTCCGAGTGTTGGATTTTTCCTTAGTTTAAAACTTTCGGAAAAGCATGCAAGCGATTCTGTGGACCCTCTAGAAGAACGAAAGCTTAACTCGATTATATGACCGTCAGAACCGCCACTCAACCCTAGGGTTTGTGGTAGTTCAGTAGTGCCACATGTGAGGCATTGGTTGACCCTTCTACGGCTGGTTCATAGGAGCCGTGGCATGTTCTGGGACATTTTGAACTCCGCTCAAGTGTTTAGCTATTTGGGAAATTTTGGGTGTTTGTTTATTCGATCGGTAAGTTTAACATTGTCTAGTTATCTGAAATGTGATACAATATGTGGAATTCATATAGTTAGGCATGAAATTCGCAATATGTGATATTTCGGGTTTATGATGTCTAAGATGATTGTGGAATCCAAATGTTGTAGTTTGTCACTTTTTTTTCTGCGACCGTAAGTGTAATATGTGGTGTATCGCTGGTTTCGTTGCTATACATCAACGATAATTGGGATACGCATATTTACTTACGTTGATGACATGTGATGTTATGTGTTTCTGTGATATGTTATATTGGATCGTCATGTTTTGAATAGCTAGGGTTTTATGTGAGATGAGAGTTTTTCATTTTCATTCATGTAATATTCTTTTATTGGGGCACTTCCGGGTTGAGGATGATGTCACCATTGTATATTATTTACTTTTCCGTATTAGGATAGGAGGGGAGCACAAGTAACCGGGTTCTAGGGTCTAGTGGGAGGCCATCTTGAAGAGTCGAGACCGGGTCTCCAAACCCTAGAATTGGTAGGATTGCTTGCCTCTCTCGTAGGGGTCTAGGGATATGGGTTTGGCTCTTCATCGCGACCGTAGAATCCGTGTTTTATACAGGCTCAAAATAAAACACGGACCTCCTAATATATCCAATATTTCATATGTTATCTTCTGCTGCTAATATTCTGTGATGTGATCATTTTATATGTGTGAGACGAATGCTTTATTATTGTATATATGATATATAATAAACGTTGCTTATGTTTTGCACCCGCGCTAGTCCCGCCCCGGTATGCCGTTAATTAAGTAACCTAACTGTGCATAACGGGACACTGTGGCGAATGCAGATGGCATAAGCATACGTTGTATTTTTGTTTCTTCTGTGATGTAATGAAGCATAAATGATTGGACTTCGTTAATGAGATTAATGAAAGAAAAAGAAACCTAAAAGATGTTGTATAATCAAATTTTCAAAAAGGTTAGCCCTAGTTTTTGCTTTGCGTAGCGGTATCCCTTATAGAATATCCAACACCTTATTCGATAAGAAAAGAGCCGAGATCCCTTCACCGGGAGTGACCACTTTAGAAAAACTAGCAGATGCTACAACTCACTCGGTTTTGTTTTTGATTGCTTCTATAGTTTTTGCTTTGCATAGTGGTATTTGTGAAATACCATGCACCTAATTCGATAAGGAAAGAGACGAGATCCCTTCACCGGGAGTGACTTCTTTAGCAAAACTAGTAGATGCTACAACTCACTCAGTTTTTTTTTTGATTGCTTCTATCGTTTTTGCTTTGCATAGTGGTATTTGTGAAATACCCTCACCTTATTCGATAAGGAAGGAGCCGAGATCCCTTCACCGGGAGTGACCTCTTTAGCGAAATTAGTAAAAGCCTCAAAAACTCTCTTTTTAAAAACACTTGTTTCTACAACGATACCAGGTTCATTCCTCAGAAGGTTTTCATAAAAACCTGTCGTAGCCCTCCGTCATTTCAGATAAAGACTATTTAGTATTCGTGCTGCTTTTGTTGGCCTTTGTCAAGGCGTAGTGTGTGGTAGCTGACTAGTACTTATCTATTTAAGCATGTGATGCGATTGGATGAGGGTAGTCGTACGACCTTTTTGGCCTTTGTTAAGGGTCGTACGGGTGGGTTTTATTCAATCTGGAAATGACGGGTTTAACTTGTCTAGCATCCTAGGAAACTCGGACATGAAGTTTGCTAACCAACATGTTCAAGATTGAAGTACAGATAGTGTAGAATAATTTGTCTCAAGGCACCCAAGCTATTGGGTAAAGGTAAATTGAAGTTTCCATTTGGGGTGAAGGAATGAGCTTGGAAATTATCAAATGAATCATTTTCAATCATGAAATGTGGCTCGGCCAAATTTGGACAGCCATGGAGTAGGGTCGGCCAATGTGGTGGGGGGGTGAGCATAAGGAAGTGGTGACTACAACCATCAAACTTATCACAAATAAAAGATCTACACTGAAAGATCTTAAGCTATCAAAAAGCTTTAAATGAAAAGAATGACTCAAGCTAACACCTCATTTCATTCTAGAAAGATTAATTCATGACTCATCAATAAACAAATGAATCCCCCCCAACAAAAGAATTCGGCCAAAATATGATTGAAGGAATTTTGGCCAAAAAAAAGGTATATCACCAATAACCTTGATTAAACATTAAAACTAATGTTAAATCAAACGGAGAAAAACTGGCAACTTCAAAAAGAAATCCCGTAACAAATTACAGGATTATCCCACAACTGCATATACATACCCGCATTTGTATTCCGACCGAATACAAAATGCAATGAGACAAAAAATACTCCTACACAATATAATACTAGAATCCGGCTAAACCAAAGCCCACTAGTATTATCTGTCCGAACCATGACACGTGGACAAGTGCACGTGCATGTTCGAACCCTACCATAAAACCATACGGCCTCTACAACGTTTCTCCCGAACTTGGGAAACTATCTGTGGGGGACTCTAAAGACTCGTCAATACGCGGGCCGTGGATTTAACTACAAGAACGTCAGTGGTACAAGTTTACATAACGGCTGCCCCAAGTATTGAGCAAAAGGGAAGTCGATGAGCGAACTCATCCTGGAACACTAACTGAGCCTATCAGTGACAATATCCGTACAGTCCGGTCCGTTTTTCTATGAGCATCGCATATCAGGCCTAGGGGGCTGGTAACGTCAGACCCCCAATAGCGGTATAAGTCGTGTCGGAGGGTAGCCCCGAACACCCTGAGAAACTACTGGAATATCTACCAGTAATTCTCACCTGCCTTGGCCAAGGACTTGGTGTAATGGTTCTCCTAGACACAGCACAATCTCACCCCCAATACCGGGAGAGACGAATCCCCTGTCGATCCGCTCACTGCCTCTATGTGGCTCGGGACTGTACCCAACTAAAACCTATTTGCATGACTCCTTTGAGCCGTGGTAGGGTAGTAATCTAAGCACAGTGGGAACTCACACGGGACAAATGATGACCTCAGGTCGATGAACTAACCTGTACACATGTCACCAGGGAACTGCTATCTGATGCTAGGTATAATACCAACTAGCAGGTTCCCGGCGAGTCCTGTCCGGTGCACTCATAACCCAATGAGCACCTGTATACATCTTAGGTGAACCAACTAACACCAATGGCTTATGAGACCGGCAACCGCCCCTCGTTGGGGTCTCGACTGTATACACTAGTCTACTCCGGAGTATCGATGCCCTGTCTCGAAACCCCCACGACTAGGGACCACTTTTAAGGATGTTCTTATAGACTACCCAACTCTTACGTATATGATCGCCATCATACTGTTGATAGTCAAGCAAGGATCCTAAGGGCTCTATCAACGTGTAATAGTGATCTATAATGTCACCTAAAGCAGTACACGATGATAAAGACAAACCAGATAGTATACTATCATCTCGAGTAAGACTGTCCTACCCGTATAGGTCCTCCTCAATCATTGCAATCACATGCCTGCGATCCAATAATTGACTTTGAGGGCACTACATTCAACAATCTCCCACTTGCAGTTAAGGCTAATTATTGCGATGTTGCATACTCACAACCCGTGTGATACCGAACACCCAACTCCTCTACTAATCAGTTTCACAAAACTCGTTTGTAAAACTCTTGTGTTCGAGAAATAGCCTCAGTGAGTAGATCTACCCTGATGTTTCTTTCTATGTCTCTCTTAATCTCAACTTCACGGAGTAAACCATCTCCCGAATTGAGTAATACATGTCTTAGAATATGTCTGGATATCTGATGGGACCTAGTTCATAAATGAACTCCAAATCCAAACTTCTTAGACTGTATCTTCAACTGAACCTAATCAGTATCCAGCACCATGCCTCCCACAGTATCCTGTTGGACCACCTGTCCATAATACTACCCCCTTCGTCAGAGGAAAAACTATAACTCTGACAATCACTCTGTCATCCATGTCACCTTGGAAGCCTTGAATGATAACTGTCTCCTAAAGGAGGCTGCCGTTATCAAATCCCTAGAACATCCACTTATGTTCTAAAACTGCTTCTGAATGTTTCTCCAGAATTGGATTAATATAAACTTATTGCATGTAGTGCAAAAACAACATCTGGTGTGGTACATGACATCTCATGATTGACTCAATTGCCTAAGCAAGTGATATGCCAATCATGCAAATCCCTCTCCCCTTTAGTCTGTAAGATACCTTTAGAGAGGGAGACTCCATCACCTGCAGGTTCACCACCATGCCAGGAGTCGTCCATTCTAAAACACTTTTAGAATATTGTCTAAGTACCTCGATTGGGAAACTACCCAAATGCAGATCTAAAACCATAGATCTAGTAACCAGAATGCCAGATATTATATCCATATCCTTTGTGGAGAAACAACTGTGTGACAACCACAGTACAACCGATCGTAATATAGGAATTTTACTTCCTACTCTGTGTATGTCATCCTAATACCAGGACATCACACCCTACTACCTTTTTAACAGATCCATCCCCTATTCTGATGAAGTAAAACCCATGACTGTCACATCAAAAATAGATGATCTATCTCCGCTATATCTGCTTTAGTTTATAAATAGACATAAGCTACTTATCCACTATGTTTCCGCTGCTCCCACCGACTGCAACAACCCTCTGGCAGAATAATATATACGTGCACTTCTAAAGCTAGTTTAGAACGACGCTATACCGATCCTCCTGCCGGGTCTCATAGTCTGGAATAGCAGTAGTGGCAAGTCTGGGTAAACAAGAACCTTCCTGTCACCGTCCTTGAGGCTACCGGAGTACCTCTCGGGTGTCTGAGGTTACCCACCATATCTGCGGAGTGGTTAATGGAATGTCAAACCTGATTGAATCATTAGGTTCTATTAAATTTTCCGTAATCGTTTGCGGTTCTGGAATCACTTTCAGTTCTACCATACTCCCACTACTGTTTTCTGAAAAAATCCATTTTACTAAAACTGTGGGGAGTCAAGAACAATATCACCATTGATCTTCCAGATGGTAGAAAGTCAACCCTCGTCATAGCCTGAGCCAACCCACAAACTGCCATTACAGAAACGTTCCTTGAGTTATCCAGAGTCTGGTTTTAAGCATAAGCCGGACAACTCCCCTTACCTTAACATCGTTAAGATACGAACCATTCTATATCCAATATAGAATCTGAGGCACATATTTAATTGGAACCAGATTCAAATCATGAAGCTGTCTCCAGCGCATGTCATCAAAATGGAGAGAGGCCAATCAGCATTACTCAACTTTGGAATGCATCCAATTATGAGTAACCCGAAAGAGAAACAAGTTTCTCAAAATCATTACTATAAACTCAATACCATACACAAGTATCTACATCTTCGATCACCTTAAAGAATCCCGATACTTGCAATACCTGGTTCTCTACTTTATTCCTGTACCCATAACTTCTCAAAAGTTAGACCTTTTATTTCTACGAAACACTTGTCTAAAAATTAGAGAAGTCACAAGTAAATAGAACATAGTACGAGGACCAACCCCTTTGACCTAATGGACACTGGACAACATACAATACTCTGTATAAGTCCGCTGAGTTGAATAACTCAAAACCTGTGCATCGTAGGTTGAAAACTGTACTTGTGGTTAAGAACTACTCCGTTGTTCAATACTCCTTACTCAATCGTCAACTGATATAGGTAAATGTCACAAACATAATTTCAAAAGTTATATCTCACTTTATGAAAATAAACGTACATATATATCAATTTGAAATTGGTGCATAACAACGGATATTCAAAACCAAATACTTGCCGTCAGGCAAAAACCCAGGCGATTTCCTCAAATATCACCAATTACAACGAATTCCGATATAATGAGGATGATCACCTAATTCCCAATAACTTACTCTTACTCATCATCTGTAAAACCATACAGATGTGAGAATCATACCTGGTAAATACATATCCTGGAGCAAGTGTCTAATTGGGAAATCAATTTTCAATTAACAATGCACAGTGAAACTGAAACATGAAAATGTTTCGAAGGGGTATCCGGGTATTCGTAGTAATGCCTTTTCCATAATCCAGATTCATGACTATAACCGTATATTTCGTTGCCATCTCTCCAAATCCCTTTATTTGTCTTTAGTCGTTACCTTCTGTACACCATCGTTAGGCTAAATGGTTTTCTTTCTTCCCTACCGTTCGGCACCAGCCTATAGTTTGGAAGAAGACTATCCAATAAGCGTAATAGGTGTATACTCCTAATCCTAGGAGTACTCGCAACTTGAGAGAAGGTGATGATAAAAGACAACCTGAATAAAATCTTATTCTATTTCTCCTAAACTAGAGAAAAAGCAAAGATGAAGTAGGAGTGGCGATGAACTATGCGGTTTGGTCGTGAATGATAGCAGTCGCAATTTACTTTGCCCTCTTTCTAATCCCTATATTTTGTCTTTACTTATTACCTTCTCTACATCCTACTTAGGCTAATTGGTTTTCTTTATTCCCTACGTTTCGGCGCCTGCCTATGGTTTGGAAGAAGACTATCCAATAAGCATAATAGGTGTACCGTCTCCTAAACCAAGGAGTACTCTCAACCTAAGAGAAGGTGATGATAAAAGACAACTAAATAAACCAATTCAATTTATCCTGAACCTGAATCCATCCTCGAAGAAGTCCCTTCGAGTTCGTATATAACTATACGATGGATTTATCCAATGGAAGTGGATGTTCGTAGTAATACGAGGTGTTCTGGAGAAATGCAAAGGTTAAAAGAAAGCGCGGCAATGACTTACGCAACTCAGACAATCCAAAAGACAGTATTTTAAGAAGGTTCGGTCAACTTGGTCACTGAGTCATAGTCTAGGGTCGGTCAATGGTCGCTACCAAAGAGAGAGAGAAAAGAAACACTTTACGTGTACTCTAACCTAGATCAGAATGGTTATCACTTTATCTAATCAGGAAACCTCCCACTGTATCGTCAAATTCTTCTCCAAACCTGAAAGAAGAATTAGTCCGGATCACCCGAAGAGTAAACCAACTCATCAGTGGAAATCGGGATCCAACTATCATCGCATGATAACGTGAAGGAATCCATTCACGTTATCACACTCCAGAAGGTATGCACATGCGTGGCAAGTTTCAGTTTCTTTAGAAACTCCCGATGTGGATTTTTGCCCCATGCTCTTATGACCTTGACGTTAGCCAAAATATCATAAGTCACATGTCAAGTTCTACCCATCATTATCTTGTTAATTTGAACCCACCCGTACATACCCTGACGTTGGCCAAATGGCAGTACGACTGTCCCAAACCAACTCATCTATCTATGCAACAGATGAATACCCAGCAGCTACCAAACACTATGTCTTGGCGTTGGTGAAAATACATAACTTGAATACTACTGAATACCCAACTAAAATGATGAAGGGCTACGGCTGGTTTTTGGCGAAAAACCTTTAACATAACGAACTTGATATCGTTGAAGGAACTTGATAGATTTTTACAAAAATATAGTGGCGAAAACCTTCGCTAAAGAGGTCACTCCCGATGAAGGGATCTCGGCTCTTTCCTCATGGAATGAGGTGCAGGATATTCCAACTGAATACCGCGATGCAAAGCAACAAGTAATCGACTATAGTGAAGTTATTACCCTGACGCAAACTTCTGCCCAAGGGGTTACTCCCGGTGAAGGGATCTCGGCCCTTGCCTCGTCGATTGAGGTGCATGATATTCCAACTGAATACCATTTTCTCATTTCCCAACGATCCGCTAATATCATAATACATCTCATATCATAACTCAATCGTATATCTAATATCTCACGGCATCATGCCCAGTCATATCGACTCATCCCAGATATCATATAACATCCTCATATCACGTGTATATGTTGTGTGTGTGTGTGTGTGTGTGTGTATACATATAGAAACCTACACACATACACACATACACACACACACACACATCAAGTCAAGTGTATGTGTGCGTGCGTGCGTGTGTGTGTCTACATGAAACCTACGAATTCCCTCCAGGGCAATCATCCTGTGGTTAAGTCTTTCTAAATCAGTCTAATCCAACCTAAAGTCTTCAATAGTACCCTACTCTCCAAGAATCTACGGTCACATCCGACCTCCTAATAATAGTACATAATATCCTGATTCTACGTTTGCGGGGGTGCTATACGCCATCCACCCGACTTCCCCCGTAGATATACATCTACTCACCTGGTCCTTGTCTGCCGAAATCGATGCCGCCATCCTCTTCTTCATCATCCGAAGTCCACGTGAGGAGTACCTATACGAAAACATATATAATATCGTAAACCGAAATCGCGGACAAAACCAAAACGGCGCACGAAACGCGCATAGGTTAAAACCTATGACCCGCTCTTGCAAAAGAACCCAGTAACCCTCGACATCGGCGTACAAAGGCCGATTGTTCGAGATAAAACACAAACACACCAATCGTGGTTTCACAAATCACTAATTATAATATGAAATATATTTCAACTCATCAAAACCTCAAAATAAATCAAATCGATTTATTTCCGAAAACCTAGAAAGCACCTAATTTTCGTTTTAATTCGAAACTTGATATTTGAACAAAACTAATGGCCATAATATTCTCTAAATATCATAATTAAGTCATACAAACCATCACCATAATTTAATCTCATCAATTTGTATTAAATCCAAAATTCTAGTTTGCAAAAATATCCAATTTAAACACTTTTTAAAGCAAAATTCACAATTCAACAACTAAGCTTGGTTTTGCATGAACTAAAGTATTAAACTACAATTTATAATATTAATAATTTCATGAAACCCTAATTAGATTTTTATCTCAATTATTTAATCAATTTCCAAAAACCTAGTTTGCAAAATAGAATAATTAGCAAAATTTTAAAGGAAAAAAATTAGCAACTAGTAACTAGATTAGGTTTTGCATTCCATTAACATCTTAATCTACTCACTAAAACCATAATCTAATGATAAAAACACTCACTAGAATTTTATCTCACACACACACACACACACACACACACACACACACACACACACACATATATATATATATATATATATATATATATATATTTTACAAAAACCTAGTTTACAACAATTAAGCAATTTGGACAAATTAATTGTAACAATTTACAATTTAGCTTCTAGATTAGGTTTAGCATTACCTAACATGTTAAGCTACACATTAAGATCAATATCCAATGATAAAAACCATAATTTGATTTAAAAACCCTTTCTTGAATTTTTAATTTAGCAACTAGAACCCTAATTAAATACCGAAATCCATTCAATTTAAGTAATTAACTTACAATTAACACTAAGGTTAGAATTATACCTCACTAAACATGAGATCAAACATGAAAATCATAGCCTCGAAAGTGCTAACTTTGCTCCAAGATCCATGCTAGATAGGTCAAAGAATAATGAGTAGAGATTGGATTTGGATTTTGAGGTTTTATTTTGGATTTTTTTATGGATTTTGAACATTTTTGCAATGGAAATGAGATGGGGAATTTTTTTGGGCAGCCTAGGGAATTTCGGCCATGAGGGAGGGATGAGGGGAGAGAGAGAAAAGGGTGTGGAAAAATGTAGAAGCTTCACAATTTAATACATCTATTTAGTCTTTTCAACAATTTAGTTAATCTTATTTATTTTCTTAATTGTTTCATGCTAGAATCTACTAGAATATTGGAGACAAATTAAGAAAAGAGTGAGCATTTTACAACTTATTTTAATTTGTCATGGTTCACTTTTGTAAAATTAACCCATTGCAATTTGTAATTTACACCAATTTAATGTATAATTAAAAGCTTATATTAATATTTGAAATAATTAATTAAGGAAAAATATTTAGGTAAACTAATAATTTATAAGTGACTAAATAAATACCAAATACAAGCAATTATATAGTTAAAATAGGCGTATTTAAATCTATATTGAAAAATAATTGTAGTTGAGTTTTACGGAAAATACGGTTTATTTTACCGATTATCAGAAAATTCACCTAAAAGATTTTATTTATTTATTTATTTATTTTTAAAACGTTACAATCTTCCCCCCTTAAAAAAATTTGGTCCCCAAATTTAAATTAAAACTCCCCCCAAATACTAAAACATTTAGCAAAACACTCAAATCGTCGGGACTCCGAAATCATCAATACATAAAACACATCTTAGTGCAATGCATGCGCATGAAAAACAAGTATATAACTCAAAATCAAAACACCGTCAAGCATAACTGTAACAATTCAGAAAATATAAAATATTATTTTTGGGAATTTAATATTAAAATAATATATTTCCCGAAAACTGCCGATTTGCGAAATTGGGGTTTTCGAAAAAGGGTATAAATATATACCAATAATTGTGAAATAAATAGAAATTAGAATGATTTATTCATTTAAAAATAAATTTAATGGATTTGGAAATTTTAAAATTTATTTTATGCAGTTTCGATAAAAACCCGATCAGAGCACTGCTAATCGCGATTAAGCCAAATCCGCGTTTTTAGAGTTTTCATGGTTAGTGCACCATGACATATTACATGTTATTTCATTTATGTGTTTTATGGTAGGGTTGGGCTTTTGGGTGAGAAAAGAAAAGAAAAGAGAAATGATTGAAGAGAAAGTCAAAAGGGGACATAATGATGACAAGGAAAGGGAGTGGGTGAGAATTATAGTGAGAGAGAGGGAGGGCTGCTGCCTTGGCCATTTCCCCCGATCATTTTCTTTCCCTCTTCATCTCCCTCAACTCCACATCCCTCCATCTTCTACCATCTTGATCCACCCTAAAAACCTTGCCAAAACCTTACACACCCTTCACAAAAATTAATCCCCTCTTCAACCTCTACACATGAGACAAAGAAAATTCAGATTTTGATGACCTTAGGGATTCATAGGTGCTATATGAGGTAAGCCCTTTACCAATTTGGTGGTTTTTCATTTACTTTAGTATTCATATGTGTTTAGATGTGAAATTGTGAAGATTAGTGAATATTGGGAAACCCCAGTGAAGGTTTGAGTGTTGTTTGAAATTGGTGATGTTAAAGGCTGTTAACTAGACTTGGGTGCTGTTTATTGACCTGGACCAGAGCTGAAAAACCCAAAACACGGCTGTTAACTAGACTTGGGTGCTGTTATCCGCATGCATATCGGTATTGACTACCTTGTTGGCATATACAGACCCGGTCACCCTAGATATCATGTATTACCTTTATGATATAGTTGACCTAGGAGTCGTTGTTTATTCGATTTCTATCTGTTGATAATTTTCTACTCACGAGTTGGCAACCCACCCCCGTTGTGCCACAATTCTTGCAGGTTGACCGCTTGGATCAGTAGCGGATTCGCTGGCATACAGTTCCATTCGGGTGTTTTGCATTGATAGGTGGGACCTTTGTATCGTACCCACTCTTATATTATATTTCATATTGTATCTAGTTAACTCTATCAATCAATCAAAAGTTTGTAAATTGTATAAGTGATGAGACTTAGTGAGACTTGTAGTTGCGAGATTTGAGCGATGGGTTTTATATTCTCTTTTGGGGT
The DNA here is from genome assembly GCA_030015575.1 of Agapanthus africanus. Lineage (NCBI taxonomy): Eukaryota > Viridiplantae > Streptophyta > Magnoliopsida > Asparagales > Amaryllidaceae > Agapanthus > Agapanthus africanus. Next base: position 224,537,248 of record CM057349.1, read on the forward strand.
TATATCTTGCTCATTTCTTTATCTTTTTGTGGTGAACTTCGCCGTTGGGTGTCGTATACTTATTTTTACTGTATTGCGTGGTTGTGATCCGCCGTTTGGCGAAGAGCTAGCTCCTTCTTGGGGATTCCATTATCATTATTATGTATTTGTGGTTTTGGATCAAAATATACAAAGGAGGTGCTGCCAAAATTTTTAAAAGACGAAACATGTTTTCAAACTAGTAAATCTCACTTGCATCATTCATGTTTCTTTTCTATGCATTAAGAAAACATGATTTCATTATACTTTTATTTCAAAACCTCACCTCCTTTATTTTCTTAAAAAGGTTTAGATTTCTGGGTTTTCAGCTTACTTAAATTCCGTTACGCCTTTGACGTTGCGTGATTCAAGTGCTGGTCACAAGCTAATATTTCGGGTCGTGACAATAACGCGATCATCGGAGTTATGGTGAGAATACAATTTCAAGGTCCAATACGAAAACCAATATGATATCACTGCTACAAATAGGGGTTGCCCCTACGGATTTATCCGTAGGAGCAAACCACTGCCCCTACGGATATATCCGTAGGGGCAATAAATTACCCTGTAGGTGCAAATGCCGTAGGTGCAAGTCTTAGCCATGAACATGCCCCTACGGTCAAAAACATTCCCCTACGGAGTAATGTGTAGGTCCAGTTGTCCCTAAGGATTAGGCTGTAGGGACAAAAAATTTATTTAATTTATCGGTTTATAAAATAAATTAGGTGTCCCTACGGACTTATCCGTAGGGCCAAATAGTTGCCCCTACGGATAAGTGCGTAGGTCCGGATGTGTAGGGACAAAATATCAGGTATCCTGATATTTTGTCCCTACGGATACCTGTGTAGGGGCATTTGTTTTCCCCTACGGATATATCCGTAGGGACAAGTATAACCCCTATTACTGAGATCATAGGGGAAAAATATCAGGTATCATGATATCTTGCCCTTACGGAAAAATCAGTAGGGGCAAAGGCGGTCCCTACGGATAATCCGTAGGGGAAATGTTGGGCCCTACGGATTAATCCGTAGGTACAAATTATCGGTTTTTTTTGAAAAAGGGCTGCCTATTTATTTCTCGTCCTGTGCACAATAATATATACATCATATATAAAATTAATCAACACGCAGAACATATATCGCAGTATTCATAATCACGTCTCACGCATAATATACAAAAGAAATCAGCAAGCAGTATATGATATCAATATAAACACTCAAACACCACCAATATCAATATCGTCCAAAATATAGTACAATTTGTATCATATAAATAAATACATGTTTAAAATATAAGAATCAAAAAGCTACCCTAGCTCGGTCCAGCTCCACCTCTGATATACGCCATAATCTGGCGCGCCTGCTCCTCAGATATACCCTGAGTCAATAAATCATGCAATGCGGAGTGTACGGGAGTCTGAGCGGGCTGTGGAGATGTAGGAGTGGTCTGCGCAAGCGCCGCCGAGGTAGTGGCTTGCAGATCCGCAGCTGCGGGAGTCTGAGCGGGCAGTGGAGCTATAGGAGCTGTCTACAGAACCGCAGCCGAGGTAGTGGCTTGCGGAGCCGCAGCCGAAGGAGATGCATGTGGAGGCTCGGCCGATGCACCTTGTTGTGTCTAGACCTACGTGTGTAATAAACGAGTAAGAACTGTGTATTAGTCGAATTCGTATCATTATCAAGTTATTTCGAAACCCCAATCTATGTATACTTAGGGACTTAGGCCTCGTTTGGATTTTTAGTTTAGAAAACCGTAGTTTATTTTAATTAGATATGTATGTATGATTAATCAAAACTAAGTCTACAACCAAATAAACTAAGGCTACGTACAAATATTGGATATCATGCCATCTATAATATGACATAATATTTTACTATTAAGTAGTATACATACCAACATCTCCTTCAACTCCTGAACGGTGGCCTTCAAGCTCTCCAGTTCTTGCTGGAAACGTCGCTCACTGGAGATGGAGGAAGTAACCGCCGGAGTGGAGTCCAACCTTATATGGGCCCTGCTATGGCCCAGTCCTCGGCCTCTCTCCCAACCTCCATGGTGCCCTCCGTGTGCGGCGTCTAGGACTGGGGTTAGCAGCATCAGATTGTTTTGTCCAGTAAAATCTATCCCCGATGCCTCGGCCTACCCAACTACCCACTCCTACACCCACATTAACCAGTAAAATATAAGTATTTCATTTAAATTTGAACCTTTGAAAACTAAAATTTCAAATAGGGGTTGAATAAATATTAGCACTTACGCAATAATCCTGGGTAGCGGCGTCGGGGTATCGAAGCTCGCCCGTGGCGGGATCTGTCGAGGTGCCGTGGACGGCAAGATATACGAGCAGCACGCTCGGTGTACCACCCTACGCCAGGGTCTGAGCTCTTTACAATATTAGAAAATAACTCTTAATATTAGATATATATTAGAAAATAACTCTTAATATTACATTATATCACAAAGGCCGGTCTATTGTAATTTACCGATAACTCCATGGCACGAGTAAAATTCCTCGAGCCACCTGTATAAATGGGGCGACCCCTCTTCGCCGACTTCCTATTATCTTTATTTTGATCGCCCAGTTTCTGCACAACACATTCACATTTAGTTTTCTAATTAAGCAACACAAAAAAATAAATTATATACTAAACAATGAATTAGATTTAAAATACATACCTGTTTGCGATGAGAGTCGAAATATTCGCACGATAGAGGCCATGTATCTACGTCGACTCTCGCAAAGGCCGGAGTAGATAGGAGGGCCGCTCTCTCTGCCTCGGGGGTCGCCATCCACATGGAATAGAAGTCGGTCTTCAGCTCATTCCTGTTGTATCGGACCTTCGTCTGCATGTTTTTCATCAGGCCATTGTACAGAGCGTGAAGATCGAGCACCCTCCCAGGGTGATCAGGGTCGGGTACAGGCTGAAAACCGTAATCCAACTGAAAATACAAAAAAACATTGTTATTAGATTGCAAGTGTTAATAATAAATATATTGGATAAATCAAATAAAAATATATATTAATACCCGAGCCTGATCCTAGAAGATGGCGAATGAGCGCCGGTGCTGGTCACCCCACTCAACGTGAAGTGGATAGTTCTTCACGAGACGGCTCTCATCCCCCATATACCGGCCGAATCTCTCGGCATGATTGCTGGTATAGCAATAATCAGGGGTAAAAAAGAGGGGGAATGCTGCCTCCCCCTAGCTCTGTCGGGCCTCAGCTTGTGGGACTGATTCGGGCCTTGAGTCCTCCTCTCGGGATGGGGAGGCCCTGCCTCTGCAAGAAATATCAAGACAATCAATATTAAGACAAAGTTGTATTAAGAAATCAAGGTTTAAAGAAAATTGAAGTGTGATATATACCCCTGGTGACTAAAGCACGAGCCTGGGCCCGGGAAGCAGCACGAGCGGGACGATAATTCCTCCAGTGAGGAACAGCCGGTGACCCGGATGCGGACGCATCCCCTCCAACTAGAAAATAAACATTGACGCTAAATTTCCATGAAGTTCACATTTATTCTTTAGAGGATATGTAAAATGAATAAATATTTTATATTTATTCATACTAACCTACATACTGAGCGGAGGGTACGGAAGTGGCGGGAGTGGCCCCTGCGTCAGATGTGGACGCACCACCTATAATTAGACAATTAAAAATAGATTATATAAGTAATTGCAAAAAGAATGTGTAGATCAATAATATAACATTCTAAATCAATATGCATGCACTATAGAATATATAAACATACCCGCAGGTGCGGTGGTGGCCTCTGCCCAAGATGTGGAGGCACCACCTACAGCTAGATAATAAAAAAAATGATTATCTAAGTAAGAGCAAAATGATTGTGTGTATATTTATGATATAGTATTCTAAATCAATATAAATGCACTATATGATATATAAATATATCTGGAGGTGCGGGAGTGGCCTCTGTCCCTGATGTGGACGCATCACCAACAGCTAGACAATCAAACATTGACAATATAAGTAATTTTGACATGAACAGGCATGTATATCTATAATATTACATTCAAAATGACTATGCGTGTAATATACCTGGAGGTGTGGCAAAGTCCACATGGAAGGAGGCATCCGAAGGGGTCTCCAATCGGGGTGCAAGACCGGCCCTCTGAAGCTCCCTACACAGCTCTCCGGGCGGCAGAACCGCTCTGCCTTTGTCTCTGCCTCTGCGGTGCCACAGCTGGAGCTCCTGCCGCCCCTCGCTGCTCCCGTCATCGTCATCAAATCTAGATAAACGGTTCGTAGACGCATTAGAAAATCATTACAAGTATTGACTATATATGTATAGATCGTAAAATGTGAAGTAATAATATAACATTACTGATAATCTTTTTCGTTTCGTGGGCGCATTAGAAATATCTACTCATCGATATCATTTCTAACCCATGTAACATCATGATCATCCGAAGATAACCCGTCTTTCGAAACAGACGGTCGGAGCACTCTAAGTCTTTTCTCTTCTTCATCCTCATCGCTGTCCTCGAATTCTGGGACATCATAGACATCCCTGAGTTTCCAACGGCATACGATACTCCACCCCGGATGCTTCAAACACTGTGAGTAGTATACTTGGAACGCTTGGTTCAGAAAGATAAACGGATTTTCCAGGCCGTAAAATCGAAGTGTGTTCACACTGGTCAATCCATATTCATCTTTCCAAGTCCCAAGATTGCTTCTCCACTTATCCGTATCGGTTCACGTATCGTACCAAGTACACTGGAATATATAAAAGGGTTCTGATCGTCCGGGATAGTGGATGCCGAGTATACAATTTAAGTATCCATAATAAATCACACCGTCTGATCCTACAGTCGCAATCCCACTATTCTGAGTGGTTCTAGATGTTTCTATGTCCTTAACTTCGAATTTGTATCCAAGGACACCGGATCCTTTATAATATGCAACCTCCATACTAGGAAATTGAGCTAAACATCTTGAATCACTCTCAAATGATGCAGACAAGTTCGGATCGTGGATTTAACAAAATAAATTTTATGACAAATACATAACGATAAAAGTTTAGATTAAAACTGATAGCAATAACATGTTATTCGAATAACTTACATGATCTGCAACCCAATCGCAAAAATTATCCTGATGATATTTTTCCAATCGTTCATTGTTCCAATCAGGATGCCCCTCACGTACCTCGTTAAAATGAATTCTGTTTTCGACAATAAATTATAACATTAATATTATATCATTTCATACACACGCAAACACAAATATAACAATTAATCCAAAAAACTTACTCTCTAATTTGTTCAAGATATGCGCAATTAAGCAAGATAAACCGGTATATCTTGTTAATAAACATAGTGTCTACCCTCTTATAATTGGCTTTACCATATAGCCCGTCTTGAATTCTTGGAGGCCGGTTAAGTCTCGTCTCAATGTTCTCATCCAGATAGCGCGAACAAAATGTGGTTGCTTCATCAAGAAGATAACCTTGCATGATAGAACCTTCTGGTCGATTTCTATTGCGTATATACTTTTTAAGATTATAGAGGTACCTAAAGAAAATATGTTGAATAAATAAATACGGGCATACAGGATAACAATAATTTTAAAAATTGCGCGAAACGAAAAATTCCACGTACCTCTCGAGAGGATACATCCATCGATATTGTATCGGTCCGGCGAACATAGGCTCAGTTGCAAGATGAACCGTCAGGTGTATTATGATATCGAAGAATGACGGTAGGAAAATACGCTCAAACTTGCAAAGTATCAACGCAATAGAATTTTCTAGTTTATCCAGCGTCACAACATCCAGTGTTTTAGCACGCAACTCTCTGAAAAAACAACATAGGTCGTTGATTACTAGACCAACCGATTCGGGGAGAGAAGTCCTGAGGGCTAATGGAAGAAGGTGCTCCACGATAACATGGTGATCATGACTTTTCAGCCCATCGATCTTACCTTTCATAATTTTTATCTTCTTGCTGAATGATCCTGGGAAACCTGTGGGAACTTTCAAATCATGCAACACCTGCAAGAATCTTTTCTTCTCCGGTTGTGACATATGATAAGCGGCATTGGGAAGTACAAACTTTCCTAGTTTACCCGCTACCGGTCTAGGGTGCAATTCACTTCTTATTTCCCACTCCTGTAGATCCATCCGAGCATTCAGGTTGTCTTTCAATTTCCCATCTTTATAAAGAAGCAAGTTGAGTATGTGCTCTGATACTCCCTTCTCTATATGCATGACGTCCAGAAAATGACGTACTAAATTTGTTGAACAGTACAGAAGCTCGAAGAAAATCTTAACTTGTTCCAAAATGGTGGTTTGACATGTTTTGTCGGATCAATCCCGAAGGTCACATTATTGTAACCATCCCACATAGCAGTCACATCCTCTCCGGAAATTGGGGCTGGAGGTCTAAGAAGCTCCTGATGACCATCAAAGTGAACAACGTCTAACCTGTAGGGGTAGTCTAGAGGCAGGAAACGTCAATGGCCGCAATAACAAACCTTCCTGCTAAAATTCAAGAATTTCGATGTTGTGTGTTGATGGCAATAAGGACATGCTTTGCGACCATGTACGGACCAACCTGATAGCATTCCATACGCAGGAAAGTCATTAATTATCCATATTAAAGCCGCACGCAGTATGAAGGTTGTATTTGTGTTTGCATCATAAGTCTCTACACCATCAATGAACAAAGATTTTAACTCCTCGATCAGAGGCCGGAGATAGACGTCGATATTGTTTCCCGGTGAGTTTGGTCCGTCGATAAGAAGAGGCATTATAAAATATGATTGGTCCATAGCCAACCAAGGCGACAGATTATAAATTATCATTACAACGGGCCATGTGCTGTGACTTCCAGTCATATAGTTGAATGGGCAGAAGCCATCACTAGCCAGTCCGAGCCTGACATTGCGAGGATCGCTACTGAATATTGCATGCCTCCTATCGAAATCCTTCCATGCCGGTGAATCTCTTGGATGGCTCATTTTTCCATTTTCACTTGGAGGTGCACGGTGATGCCAAATCATTGCCTCGGCTGTTTTCTTGCACCTGAATAGCCTCTGCAGCCCCTGTATTATGGGAAAGTATCGTGCTATCTTGATAGGTATATCAGGCTTCTTATCAGAATCTTTCGGCTTATACCTGACCTCTCCGCATGTTGGACACTATTTCAAATCTGAATTCTCTTTCCGGTACAACACGCAATTTTTAGGACATGCTTGAATCTTCTCACGCTTCAGACCTAAATCAGACATCATCTTCTGGGCTCCGTACCAGCTGTCGGGCACGTCATTTCTCGGGGGCAGAGAATCTTTCAAGAACGAAAGAAGCATTGTGAATGACTTGTTGCTCCATCCATTTAGGCACTTAATCTGAAAAAGTTGGACGAACCATGAGAGGGTGGAATACTTTGCATTCTCATAAATTGGTTTTCTTGCATCATTTATGAAATTTTCATATTTATCCGCACGCAGTCCTTGACCGGAAGGAATGTCATCTTCGGTATGAATAGATTCACCTAGGATAGCCTCTACCATATCCTCCATTTCTTCTGTTGGAAAGAAATTATCGTCTTCTTCTTCTGCCGCATTACCGTCTTCTCCTTCTTCTCCTGCTGCATTATCGTGTTCTCCTTCTTCTTCTGCCACATTACTGCATTCTTCTCCTTCCCCGTGATATTTCCAAGTTGTATAAAGTCTAGTAAAACCATATTTTACGAAATGAAGCTCTGCCAATTCTACCTTCTACCAGTACTTATTCCCACATCTATCGCATGGGCAGAGAATCTTCTCTATCACGATCTTATAATGTGCGCGTGCAAATTCAATAAAAGCAGCAACTCCTGCAACAAACTTAGGTTGCATACTTATTGCCAATCCACATACATCCGGTCCTTAACTCTGACGTACTCATGGGCCATGTTAGACCGTATAACATATAAATTGTAGGTTATGATGACTATATTGAGAAATCTAAGAACGGGATGGTTATTGACAAAGGAGAAAATCCGTGTATATGCTTTGTGTGTGCGTTTGTCGTTGAAAAGAATAAATTATCGATAATCAAAGTTAGATTTGAGGATACTCATGTATCACAGATTATGCTCTTGGCATTGCTTTGTTTTTCTCCCCTTTCCTATCAGCGAGAGGAGGCGAATATAGGTAAGACAGGTAGAGTTCGACAGGACAGTTAGTTTATGTACAAGTGAAAGGAGGGGTTCAATATCGGGAACTAGAGTCCAACTCCCAAATGTCATCTCGACGGTTGTTAGTATCAAGCTATACCGTACGATATTTAACAACCTTCGTATAATTCTATGTCACGACGAACATCGAACACATGTTAACCGATAGACGGGGAATAAGTAGCGCTTTGAGTTTCAAATATGAGTATCGATGAGAATATGAAAGTTTCATATTATCATCGAGTATCATATATTGGTTTTAACTTGAATATCTTGAATCACTCTCTAATGATGCGTTTGTTGTGAATTCTTGTTGTATGTGTGTGTTTTGGCTGTCGGGGGTAAGGCTTCTATCCCATTAAGAATGTATAGAGCGAACACCCATTTGCTTGTGCTTTCAACCGTTTCGAGTAAATTTCGGCAGTACCTCCCCGCTGTTCTCCGAGTACACTGTAATAGAATAGATAATCATTTCAAAGCTGTGAAACAAATTTGAAATGAACATCTAATCAATTTTTGTACACGGAGAACCAGCGGAAAGGTACTGACGAAATATCTCGAAATGGATGAAACACAAGTGAATGAAGGTGTTTGCTTTATACATTCCTAACTTATCCACACGGGACAAATCTATCGGTTATCATATGATTGAATCTTCTCGTCATATAGACTATACGATGGTTGTTAGTATCGAGCTATACCGTCCGATATTTAACAACCTTCGTATAGTTCTATGTCACGAAGAACATCGAACGTATGTTAACCGATAGACGGGGACTAAGTGCCACTTTGAGTTTCATATATGAGTATCGATGAGAATATGAAAGTTTCATATTATCATCGAGTATCATATATTGGTTTTAACTTGAACAACTTGAATCACTCTCTAATGTGTTAGTTATATGTATGCCCTAGAGGCCATTGCTATACATAGGATGTATAGAGTAGTGGATGCTGGGACATATATAGGGAGGACTTTCTTGCTCGACATGATAGTATGCTATCCGGTTGCTCTTTACCTTAACGTGTACACTGATTGTCTCTCTGTTACATGTTGGTAAAGACCTTAGGATGTTTACTTGACTACCTGGACTATGATGCAGATCATACTAGTGGGGACAAGGTAGTCCATAAGTACATCCTTCAAGGTCCCTAGTCGTGGGTGTATCGAGACGGGGCATCGATATACCAGAGTAGACTAGCGTATACCTTCTCGACCCATACAGATGGGCGATGGATGATCCCATATCCATAGGTGTTTGACATCAGAGATGATATACGGGTGCTCAGTGGAGACTGGGTACACTGGACGGACTCGCCGAGAACTCCATGATGGTATTATACCTTACGTCAGATGGCATTCTCTGGTGACACTGGTACAGAGTAGTCTGTTGACCCGAGATCGTCATAGAGTCTTGTGTGGTTCCCACTGTGCTTTGATTTCCACCTTACCACGTCCAAGAGGGCATGCAAAACGGTGGCTTTTGGGTACAGTCCCGAATCACATGGAGGCAATGAGCGATAGGAGGGGATTCGTCTCTCCCGGTATAAGGGGTTGATGTTGCGCTGTGTTCGATTGGCTATGACCGGAAATCCCTGGCCAGGGTTGCTGAGATTTACTGGTAAGTGTTACCAGTAGTTTCTCGAACTGTTATAGACCTAATATCGACACGACTTATCGAGCTATTGGGGTCTGACGTTTACCACCCCTAGGCGAGATATGCGACATATCAGACGATCAGACCGGACTGTACGGTAAGTGTTACTGGTTGGATTCACAGGAGTGTGAGCGGGCTTGCTCGTCGATCTTCTGATCGCTCAATACCCGGGTGGCCGTTACGTTTAGCAGACCGCTTGCGGCTTGTGGGTGTTTGATATGATCATCATCTGCTGCCGGCGTATTGACGAGTCTTTAGAGTCCTACACAGAGGTTGCCTGGCTCAAGCGAAACGAAATAGAAGCGCATATGAGATATGTGCGGGACCGAGAATAATGCGTGTATGTGATACCGTATTCTATTCTCGCGATGATTGTATCGAATGGTTGTATGCGATATAACCTAGTTATCGAATCGAGGAATGATTCGATAAGCCGATACATTGTATATTAGTCGGTTATATGCGATATGACCGGATCGTTAAATCAAGTGTTGATTTAATGATTTAATGCATAATTATATATTTGATATATTACTTTGCATTAACTAGTATTGGTTCATTTTAAGATGGATTTTCTCACTCGGATGTGCGCATTGTATATGCGATATATTTTTGTGCACTCGATTGTATCATGTTTGATGATGCATGCAAAATTGGTTTGTGTAAAGAATTAAACCTAGGTTAAGTAAATGGTTAAGGTTTCTATTTATTTTTGACCATTCATTTATCTTTTTATTTTGGATTAAAATGAAATGACAAAAGAAAACAAAATGGTTTCACTCTTTCTTTCTTTCTTTCATGAAGCTTGATGAAGCTTGATGAAGCTTTGACCATATGACCATTTTTGTCTTCTTTCTTAACCCTAACCATTGATCTAAACCTAGTTAATTCTCTACACCTAACCATGGTTGTATTATGATAAGTATTGCTTTTCTTTTCTTTTTATTGATTAACTTATCATAATATTATCATCTTCTTCTTCTTCTTCTTCTTCAAGATGAAGAACCTTGATTCCATCAATGGTGATTGATGAAAATGAGTGAGAAATCCAATTCTAAAGTGAACCCACTTCCTATTTCTTCATCCTCTACCTCTTTCCAAGTAGTATAGGGTGTTTCCTTCACAAGTTTTCATGGCTTGGTGAAGGTGGAGCTTGATCTAGTGATGCCTCGACGTAGATCATCTTCGGCATCGTCGTCGATGACCTAGCCCGCTTTTTCTCCGTTGAAGCCGATGCTAGAGTCATGGTTCGATTTGGACAGTGGAGAGGACTTCATCATGGAGCTATGGAGGTGGAGAAACGGATCTACAAAGGTTGTATTTCCGTTCTTTTAGTTTAGTTGTAAACTAGTTGCTTTGGTCGCCTAGATTTCTAGTTAACGATCCGTATTAGGGTTTCTCGGCACCCGTAATTTTTGAAATTGGCATGGTTGATGCCTTGTGAGACCTCTTGAGAGTGCCTAGGAACCCTACAGTGGTATCAGAGCCTAGCTAGAGCCTTAGGCGATGGGTAGACGAAGTTAGAGATCCGATCGAACCCCGAAACCCCAATCAAAACGCCTCTCTGTACATTTTTCAAAACTGTTGAATTTCGTGAATTAAAAATATGCAGAAAAGTAATCAGGAAAAACTAAGAATTACTGTGAAGTTTGGGCCCCTAATTCCATAATTCGACCGCGGAACCGCGGCCATACCAGGGGTTTGGCGGCGCTTCCGGGCCCAAATTTGGACTTAGTCCCTCAAATTTCATATATTTATTCTTAGGTCCTTTCTTGGCAATTTTTTATGTGAATTTTTTAATTCCACTCAAGTGTTGAGTTTTCTAGGGTTTTATTGGGGATTCGTTAATTTGATCGGATAATTTAACTTCGTTTATGTTTTTCCTGATATTTTAGAAACTGTTAAAAAGTTCGACCGGATATAAATACCCACTTTTTCCCCTGGCGGGAAATTTCTAAGTGTTGGATTTTTCCATGGTTTAAAGACGTTCTAAGTAGTGCAAGTAAAGCGATGGTCCCTCTAGAAGACAACAAACCTTAACTCGATTATGTGACCGTCTTGAACTGCCCTTTGAACCTTAGGGTTTGGGGCAGTACGGCGTGCCACATGTGAGGTGTTGCCTTGACCCTTCTACGGCTGGACCGTTGGTACTGAGGCACGAAGTGAATGTTTTTAAACTTATTTCATGTGTTGATCTGTTTCGGAAAACTTGGGTGTTGAATGTTCGATCGGAAAGTTTAACATTTTCTATTTATCTGGAATGTGATACAATAATTGGAATTCACAAGTAGTTATGAGATAACTGAATGAATGTTATAAATCAAGCACTTTAGTCTCACTTGATCGGTTGCCACGGAATTTTGATGTGATCAAAAGTCCGTCGCAATCACGTAGCGTACGCGGATACTCGCTGGATAAACTTAATAGACAGCCTCACCCCATAGCCCCGACCAAGTGACTGTAGGAGAACCCCGTCGCCGAAAGTATCCGTTCGGGTGCTCGCGGCAGCGGTGTTCCGCCTTGGTGCACTTCGTCGACGGCGTCGGGGGTGCGGCCGCCTACTGAAGTTTGCGACGAGCATTCGATCAGGATGTCGGGAATCTTGTTGAATTGCCCGACTTGATATTGAAAAGTGTTTTAGATTTTGAGACTAAAATGCGGGGTTTATAATAGTTAGGCATGCGATGTCTAAGGTATTCATTTGATTAGGCATGCGATGTCTATGCAGATTGCGGATTCCAACTGTTTTAGTTTTACACTTTCTTTTCTGTGACCGTAAGTGTAATATGTGATATTGCCGGTTTCGTTGCTATATGTCAACGACAATTGGGATGGACATATTTACTTACGTTGATGACATGTGATGTTATGTGTTGCTGGATATGTTATATTGGATCGTCGTGTTTGAATAGCCGGGGGTTTTTATGTGAGATGAGTGTTTTTCATTTTCATTCATGTAAAAACTTGTATGTAATATTCTTTTATTGGGGCACTTCCAGGTTGCGGAAGATGTCACCTTTTGTATATTATTTACTTTTCTGCACTAGGATAGACCCAAGGAGGGGAGCATAAGTAACCGGGTTCTGGAGTCCAGTGGGAGACCAACTCGAGGAGTTGAGTCCGGGTCTCCTAACTCTAGAATTGGTAGGGCTGCTTGCCGCTCTCGTAGGGGTCTAGGGGTGTGGGTTTGGCTATTCATCGCGACCGTGGAATCCGTGTTTTATACTGGCTCGTATTGAAAACACGGACGTCCTAGTATATCCAATATTTCATATATGTTTCTTCTGCTGCGATATCTGTGATGTGATCATGTGATGTTCTGTGATAGATACTGTATATAGTATATATGATATATTATATAGACGTTACTTATGTTTTACACCCGCGCTACCCCTGCCCCACTCTACCGTTAGTTACCTAACCTAACGGTGCACGAGGGGACATCGAAGCGAATGCGGATGGCATAAGTGTACGTCGTATTTATCTGTGATGTTTAGGTGATTTAAATGATGGGACTTCATTAATATGATTAATGAAAATAAAAGAAACCTAAAGATGTTGTGGAATTGAATTTCAAAATAAAAACAGGTAGCTACAGTTCTTGCTTTGCACAGCGGTATATATGATATATCCTGCACCTTATTCGATAAGGAAAGGACCGAGATCCCCTCACCGGGAGTGACTCCTTTAGCAATTGTTGGAGATAGTGCCCTCATAGTCAATTATTAGGTCACAGGTACGTGATTGTAATGATTGAGGGAGGACCTATCCCGGTAGGACAGTCTTACTCGAGATGATAGTATGCTATCTGGTTTACCTTTATCATCGTGTACTGTTTTAGGTGACCTGACATGTCGCTATTACACGTTGATAGAGCCCTTAGGATTCTTGCTTGACCACCAGCAGTATGAGGGCGATCATATAAGTGGGAGCTGGGGGTCTACAAGCATATCCTTAAAAGGTCCCTAGTCGTGGGAGTTTCGAGACCGGGCATCGATACTCCATTAGTAGACTAGTGTATACAGTCGAGACCCCGACGAGGGGCGGTGGCCGGTCTCACAAGCCACTGGTGTCAGTTGGATCACCTAAGATGTATACAGGTGCTCATTGGGTTATGAGTACACCGGACAGGACTCGCCGGGAACATGCTAGTTGGTCATATACCAGACGTCAGATGGCAGTTCCCTGGTGACATGTGTGCAGGTTAGTTCATCGACCTGGGGATCGTCATTTGTCTCGTGTGAGTTCCCACTGTACTTTGATTACTACCCTACCACGGCTCAAAGGAGTCGTGCAAACAGGTTTTAGTTGGGTACAGTCCCGAGCCACATGGAGGCAGTGAGCGTATCTTCAGGGGTTCGTCTCTCCCGGTATTGGGGGTGAGGTCGTGCTGTGTCAAGGAGAGCCATTACACAAAGTCCTTGGCCAAGGCAAGGAGATTTACTGGTAGGTATTCCAGTAGTATCTCAGGGTGTTCTGGGCTACACTCCGACACGACTTGTACCGCTTTTGGGGGTCTGACTTTTACCAACCCCCTAGGCCCGCCATGCGATGCTCATAGACGAACGGACCGGACTGCACGGATATTGTCACTGACAGGCTCAGTAGGGTGTCAGGATGAGTTCGCTCATCGACGTCCCTTTTGGTCAATAGCTGGTGGCCCGTCACGTATTGGCTTATACCTCTGACGTGCTAGTGGTTAAATCCATAGCCATAGTATTGACGAGTCTTTAGAGTCCACCACACTTTCAGTTACTCAAGTTTCGGGCGAAACGCTGTAGAGGCCGTATGGAGATATGGCAGGGTCCGATCAGATACGTGCGGTATTGCACGGATCAGGATCGGACGGTTTGTACTGGTAGCCGTATGGTTATATGGCAGGGTTCGATCAGATACGTACGGTATTGCACGGATCAGGATCGGACGGATATTACTAGCCGGCTTTGGTTTAAGCCGGTCCTAGTTTAGTACAGTGTAGATTTTGTCTCTTTGCATTTGTATCCGGACGGAATACAGATGCGGGTGTGTATGCACAGTATCGGGGTTTTCCTGTAATTTATTACGGGACCAGTTTTCTGGAGTTGCCAGTTTGCATTCCGTTCCGGCCGGTTTTCCTTTGTTCTTTCCCGGCCGGACTTTTCCGATGGAGGGGGTTATTTGCAATTGTGCAAATAACATTTGTGGAGGGGGTTTCTTGTAAAAGATTGATTATGATATCTTTGTTCTCTTTCATCCATTACTTGCTTTAATGTGATTTGAAATGAGTATGGTGTGATTTGAAATGAAGTATGGTGTATGTTTCCTTGACCTTGGATGTGGTCACCATTTTTTGATCCTACACTCACCTCCCTTTGTTTTTCCTTCCCACCAATTTCCTACTTGATTGGGCCGGCCACTTTTTGGTGAGAGAGAGAGAGAATGGTTCATATTTGTATGAGGAAATTTCATGATCTCATTTTTACCTTGCACACATAACCTTCTCACCTC
The DNA here is from genome assembly GCA_030015575.1 of Agapanthus africanus. Taxonomy (NCBI): domain Eukaryota; kingdom Viridiplantae; phylum Streptophyta; class Magnoliopsida; order Asparagales; family Amaryllidaceae; genus Agapanthus; species Agapanthus africanus. Next base: position 224,552,589 of record CM057349.1, read on the forward strand.
TCCAAAGTTCAATATTCATTCCTCCATCCAAAGGCAACAAACCCCAAAGAGACAAGTAGCCTCTACACTACACTTCCTACAGCATATCTTGGGCACGTCGAGTAGCCGGCTTCGTGCCCGAGTTGCCTCGGCATTGAGGTGGGAGCCCGTAAACGAAGAAGGCGATGTGGTGCACTTCCGGCGACGAGGAGGAGACGGGACTTTTCCGCAGGAGATCGGGACCAGTGGAGATGAAGACCGGAGGACTTGGATCGTCGGTATACATCTCTTCCCTTTCTTATTGTAGCGTAGACTTGTTAATGGTTACGATCCGGAGTTTAGTGCGCGGTGGTGCCGGTTTGCAAAGTCCGCAAAATTTAAGTTTATCACCGTTTCCGCATTCCGGCGTCGGATTGACGGCCGGGGCGCCGCCGTGCACTTACAGCAATAACCGGCAGATGTTACACACTCGGTTTGTCTTTTGATTGCTTTTAAGAGTTTTTGCTTTGCACAGTGATATATATGATATATCCCGCACCTCATTCGACGAGGAAAGGGCCGACGATCCCTTCACCGGGAGTGACCCCTTTAGCAAAACTAGAAAAGTCTCAAAAACACTCCATTTTAAAATCATTTGATTCTACAACGATATCAAGTTCATTACGCAATAGGTTTTCAGAAAAACCTGTCGTAGCCCTCCGTCATTTCAGATAAGTACTAGTTAGTATTCGTGCTGCGGTTATTTGGCATGCGTCAAGGCGTAGTGTACGGTAGCTAACTAGTGCTTATCTGCTAGCATACGATGCGATTGGATTAGGGTATTCGTACGGCGTTGTTTGTCATGCGTCAAGGGTCGTGCGGGTGGGTTTAATTCAATCAAGAAATGTACGGGTTGAACTTGACTAGCAGACTATGGGTTGTTTGGCATGCGTCAAGGTCATAGCGAGCTAGGGGCAAAATATTATCGGGAATTTCAAGTGTTGAAATTTGCAATGAGATTGCATACCTTCTATGAGATAGTTGGATCCCGATACCCGCTGCGAGTAATTGTTACTCCTGGGAGAGTTTTACACATTATAATTAGCCGATCAAGTAGGTGTCTAGAAAGGTGTCAACGGGGTTACGCCTCTGGGAAAACGAGGTTTACACTAATTAGGTTCGTGCGAAAGCATGGGGGACCTCCCTCAAAGTACCGACACTGGCCTGGCTGAAAGATTGGCGAACTTGTAGTGTGTAATTAATCCTGGCTGGTCTTTCCTTTTAGGGTTTGAAGGAAGATTTGATAAAAAGAAGTGAGAGCCATCCTGATTAGATAAAATAAAACCAATCTATTCTTGCAAGAGCGCACGCTGAGTGTTTTCTTCTCTCTCTCTCCAGGTAGCGACCATATCACGCCTTAATCAAGATAATAATACGGATATTGACCGAACCCGCTTGTTATACTGAGCTGGGGAACGTTGGTCCCGCTCCAACTTATAATTGTTATAAGACAGAGCAGGAAATTGGGGAATACCAGAATTCCCGTGCCGCCCAAACGAAGAGAGTGCATGCTGATGCATCATCTTCGGGTGTGTTCATTACAAAGAACTGTTTCTCAGTATCCTCCGCATCCTGGGTATATGATACCGGATCAGGATCCCAGATATGTAATATGTTACATAGGGCTACAAAAAGGTAGAAAACTGAGAACGGTTGATAAGTTTCATGAGACAGAAAACAGGGCAAGAGTTGCAGCCAAGTCTGTTGGTCACTGTCACCCTGTATTACCAATACATTGATTTTGAACAAATGCTATTAGATACCGAACCTGATATACAAAATCATATCAGTCTCTTTTAGTAAAGAAATGATAAAATTTTGTATTGTTGGATAATATTTTGAACATTTCCTATATCAAAAGTTGATCGGTTCAGGCACGTTATCTAAAAGCATTGATGTTCTAAATCAAACAACAGTTCTTAGTATACGGAACACACACAAGAGGAAGAGTTCAGAAATGAACGAATCCTTCTTGAAGCATTGTAGACTAGGTCATATCAATGTGACCCGACTAGCTCAAGTTACATGTAGATGCATATTTAAATCAGTTTGAATCTACATCTTGTGAAACTTGCCAGTCATGTCACAAAGATATAATGACACCAGCTCTGTTTATTGGAAACAGAGAAAGAGTTGGTGAACTCTTGGGATGATACATGTTGATGTATGATAGGTCCCCTGTCTACATATGCCATGACTGGTTCTTTGTACTTCGTTACATTCTCTGATAATCTCTCAAGTTTCAGACATATGTTCCTGTTGAAACACAAGCCTGAACCTTTTGAGATATTCACAGAATATGATTTAGAAGTAGAGAACCAAAATACGGGTACAAGTATTATGTCTTTTGATGTGATCAGGGAGGAGAATACTTGAGCTCGGAATTCCTGGTCTATTCTAAAGGAGAATGAGATTCTCTCTCAGCATTACTCTTCCGTATACACCATAGCACGATGGTATATCGGGGTAGAGCAATAGCACCCTATGTGATATGGTGTGCTCTATGATGGGTACTTCTGAGTTACCTATTTCCTCTTTTGGGAGTTATGCACTTGAGAAGCTGCATACCTATTGAATAGGGTTCAAATCAAATCAGTTGCCTACCACTTCATATGTGATACGGAAAGGGAAGAGCCCATGTCTGGAGCTAGTTATGATTTGGGTTGTCCGGCCTATGTCTAAAAGCAAAATCCGGACAAGCTCGAGGCAAGGTCTATAATGTAGAACTGGAAAGGTTCCAGCTATACAAACTACAGTAGATGATTTGGTAGAACCAAAGGATTCAGTAGATTCCAACGAACCTCAGCCTCTCCGCCGATCTAGTAGGGTTCCTCACCCACCTGAGAGATACTTCTGTTTCTCTATGACAGTGGGAGCGAGGATTGCATCATGAGATGATGACCCAACTAGTTTCGATCTGGCCATCAGGAGTGTGACTCTGTAAGAATGGCTGGATGCTTATCGATCTGAGATGGAATCCTTATACACCAACAAAGTATGGACTTTAGTTGCGATATCTGAAGGGTTAAATCCCCATCAGGAGCAAGTATATCTTGAGAAGATTACTTGGTGTAGATGGAAAAGTTGAGACTTTCAAAGCTAGACTTGTTAAAAAATTTGCATCATTGACCAGGTGTGGATAATGATGAAACCTTTTCAAGTAGCTATGCTTAAGTCCATCCAGATCCTACTTGTCACGGCTACATACCATGACTACGATATCTGGTGGTTGGGTGTCATGACTGCTTTTCTAAATGATGTTTTAGAAGAGTGCGTCTATAAGTACACAGCCAGAGGGCTTCGTAGACAGTGGGAGCAGCGGAAACGTATGCAAGATGCTTTATAGGATTAAAGCAGGCATCGCGGAGTTGGAACATCTGTTTTGATGGATTAGTCAAAGAGTTTGACATCATCAAAATGGTAGATGAACCTTGTATAAATAAAAAGGTAGTAGGGAGTATGGTGGTGATCCTCGTAGAGTACGTGGATGACATACTCTTGATAAGAAAGGAGTTTCTTATGCTACGCTCGATCAATCTCCGTTTATCACAAAGATTCTCCGTGTAGGATCAAAATGATACCTCCTAAATCCTGAGTTTTAGATCTATGAGATAGATTTAAATGGATGTTAGGATTCTCACTAGTTGTAGTGAGATGATATCAAACGATTCTGGGGAAAATCACTGGAAAGGTTCCAGGGTGATAAAGACGACTGAATGTCAGTCGCAGGCATTGTCTTTACCCTCAGTAAAGGGACGGTATGTTGGAAGAGTTCCAAGCTAGATACCGAGGCATACTAGATGATAAAGGCTGGATACATCGCTACTTAAGATGCTACCAAAGAGGCTGTTTGGGTGTATATTGGTTCATGAGATGAACTGCGTTCCTACCATTGTGAAACAATAGAGTTGTGGCTTATGCCAAGGAACGCCGGTCCCATTAGTGATCCAGACATATTCTAAGGCAGTGTCACCTGATCATGGAGATGGTTGATCTCCAAGGAGATCGAGGTTAGGAGAGTAGACTCAGAGGACAACACGGCGGATCCACTCACAAAGGCCTTTTCCCAGAGAGACTTTTATGGGATGGTTGAGTATGAGATACTACAACCACTGCTATCAGATGGCCCTAGTGCAAGTGGGAGATTGTTAGTTATATGTATGCCCTAGAGGCCATTGCTATACATAGGATGTATAGAGTAGTGGATGCTGGGACATATATAGGGAGGACTTTCTTGCTCGACATGATAGTATGCTATCCGGTTGCTCTTTACCTTAACGTGTACACTGATTGTCTCTCTGTTACATGTTGGTAAAGCCCTTAGGATGTTTACTTGACTACCTGGACTATGATGCAGATCATACTAGTGGGGACAAGGTAGTCCATAAGTACATCCTTCAAGGTCCCTAGTCGTGGGTGTATCGAGACGGGGCATCGATATACCAGAGTAGACTAGCGTATACTTTCTCGACCCATACAGATGGGCGATGGATGATCCCATATCCATTGGTGTTTGACATCAGATATGATATATGGGTGCTCAGTGGAGACTGGGTACACTGGACGGACTCGCCGAGAACTCCATGATGGTATTATACCTTACGTCAGATGGCAGTTCTCTGGTGACACTGGTACAGAGTAGTCTGTTGACCCGAGATCGTCATAGAGTCTTGTGTGGTTCCCACTGTGCTTTGATTTCCACCTTACCATGTCCAAGAGGGCGTGGAAAACGGTGGCTTTTGGGTACAGTCCTGAATCACATGGAGGCAATGAGCGATAGGAGGGGATTCGTCTCTCCCGGTATAGGGGGTTGATGTTGCGCTGTGTTCGATTGGCTATGACCGGAAATCCCTGGCCAGGGTTGCTGAGATTTACTGGTAAGTGTTACCAGTAGTTTCTCGAACTGTTATAGACCTAATATCGACACGACTTATCGAGCTATTGGGGTCTGACGTTTACCACCCCTAGGCGAGATATGCGACATATCAGACGATCACACCGGACTGTACGGTAAGTGTTACTGGTTGGATTCACAGGAGTGTGAGCGGGCTTGCTCGTCGATCTTCTGATCGCTCAATACTCGGGTGGCCGTTACGTTTAGCAGACCACTTGCGGCTTGTGGGTGTTTGATATGATCATCATCTGCTGCTGGCGTATTGACGAGTCTTTAGAGTCTTACACAGAGGTTGCCTGGCTCAAGCGAAACGAAATAGGAGCGCATATGAGATATGTGCGGGACCGAGAATAATGCGTGTATGTGATACCATATTCTATACTCGCGATGATTGTATCGAATGGTTGTATGCGATATAACCTAGTTATCGAATCGAGGAATGATTCGATAAGCCGATACATTGTATATTAGTCGGTTATATGCGATATGACCGGATCGTTAAATCAAGTGTTGATTTAATGATTTAATGCATAATTATATATTTGTTATATTACTTTGCATTAACTAGTATTGGTTCATTTTAAGATGGATTTTCTCACTCGGATGTGCGCATTGTATATGCGATATATTTTTGTGCACTCGATTGTATCATGTTTGATGATGCATGCAAAATTGGTTTGTGTAAAGAATTAAACCTAGGTTAAGTAAATGGTTAAGGTTTCTATTTATTTTTGTCCATTCATTTATCTTTTTATTTTGGATTAAAATGAAATGACAAAAGAAAACAAAATGATTTCATTCTTTCTTTCTTTCTTTCATGAAGCTTGATGAAGCTTCATGAAGCTTTGACCATATGACCATTTTTGTCTTCTTTCTTAACCCTAACCATTGACCTAACCCTAGTTAATTCTCTACACATAACCTTGGTTGTATTATGATAAGTATTGCTTTTCTTTTCTTTTTCTTGATTAACTTATCATAATATTATCATCTTCTTCTTCAAGATGAAGAACCTTGATTCCATCAATGGTGATTAATGAAAATGAGTGAGAAATCCAATTCTAAAGTGAACCCACTTCCTATTTCTTCATCCTCTACCTCTTGCCAAGTAGTATAGGGTGTTTCCTTCACAAGTTTTCATGGCTTGGTGAAGGTGGAGCTTGATCTAGTGATGCCTCGACGTAGATCATCTTCGGCATCGTCGTCGATGACCTAGCCCGCTTTTTCTCCTTTGAAGCCGATGCTAGAGTCATGGTTCGATTTGGACAGTGGAGAGGACTTCATCATGGAGCTATGGAGGTGGAGAAACGGATCTACAAAGGTTGTATTTCCGTTCTTTTAGTTTAGTTGTAAACTAGTTGCTTTGGTCGCCTAGATTTCTAGTTAACGATCCGTATTAGGGTTTCTCGGCACCCGTAATTTTTGAAATTGGCATGGTTGATGCCTTGTGAGACCTCTTGAGAGTGCCTAGGAACCCTACATAATGATGCGTTTGTTGTGTATTCTTGTTGTATGTATGTGTTTCGGCTGTCGGGGGTAAGGCTTTTATCCCATTAAGAATGTATAGAGCGAACACCCATTCGCTTGTGGTTTCAACCGTTTCGAGTAAATTTCGGCAGCACCTCCCCGCTGTTCTTCGAGTACACTGTAATTGAATAGATAATCATTTCAAAGCTATGAAACAACGTTGAAATGAATATCTAATCTATCTTTGTACATGGAGGACTAGCGGAAAGGTACCGACGAAATATCTCGAAATGGATGAAAACACATATGAATGAAGGTGTTTGCTTTATACATACCTAACTTGTCCACACGGGACAAATCTATCGGTTATCATACAATTGAATCTTCTCATCACATAAACTATACGAAGGTTGTTAGTATCGAGCTATACCGTCCGATATTTAACAACCTTTGTATAGTTCTATGTCACGACGAATATCGAACGTATGTTAACCGATAGACGGGGACTAAGTGGCGCTTTGAGTTTCATATATGAGTATCGATGAGAATATCAAAGTTTCATATTATCATCGAATATCATATATTGGTTTTAACTTGAACATCTTGAATCACTCTCTAATTATGCATTTGTTGTGTATTCTTGTTGTATGTGTGTGTGTCGGCTGTCGGGTGTAAGGCTTCTATCGGTTATCATACGATTGAATCTTCTCATCACATAGACTATATGACGGTTGTTAGTATCGAGCTATACCGTCCGATATTTAACAACCTTCGTATAGTTCTAAACCGACGACGGTAAATAGTGAAGCATGAAACAACGGGTATAAAGCACTAACATGAATGTATAAAATAACATAAACAGGTAGCAGTTATAGGCATGGATCATGACAGTACTCTAGGTTAATATGCAAGTCACTAAACTAACAGTATTTATCTCATTTGAAATCGATTGGTAGTATATATCCTCATATTTAGACTCCTGGACCCCACAGGCTTATGTGAGAGGCCAACCCAATATTTTTTCAAGGACCCTCCAACCCAATTTTTTTTCCTTTTATGAAACCTAAAACTACCCAAACAAGATCAGGCAGGTTTATACAGACGAAAACACCCCTAATTTATTGGACGGGTTAGGGTTGAGTCTAACCTGACTTCACCATACTTAGCTGTTATAATGTATACGAATACGGATAATTCGAGCTAACTCCGTATCCATATTTGATTTGCATCATATACAAATAGTGATTTTCATTTTTGAGGACCATCCATATACGTATACGAAAATGATAACACCTATTCTATTCCGTATCTGATACCAAAATTGGTAATTTTTGGATTTATCGAGTTAAATTTTCCTAAAAATCACAACCCAACCCTAGCCCCAGCCCTAGCCCCAGCCGAACCCCAACAGCAACCCTAACACTAACCCTAACCGCTGCCCCAACCCCAGCCGAACCCCAACCCTAAGCCTAACCCCAACCCCAACCCCACTGCAACCCCAGCCGAACCCCAACCCCAACCGCAACCCCAGCTGTAACGTTTTGAAAATCGTTTCGGTGAAATTTCGAAAAATCGGTAAAATAAGCGGGTTTTCTGTAAAAAGTCAAAATATAAATATCTTTATTATAAAATTAAAAACACATATTCTAGCTATGAAATTGCTAGTTTTTAGTGTTTATTGAGCCACTGGTAAAATTTTTGTTTTTCTGAAAAATTTTCCGAATTTAATTATTTTTAATATTATTTTAAGCCGGTAAGAAAATAGATTAAATTAGCGATAAATACAAATTTAAATGGGCTAATTTTAATCTTTAAAATCATGTTAATTAAAATCTAGTTGTAATATAATTTTTTATTATTTTATTTCAAGTTTTAATTGGTTTTTATTATGGAAAACAAAAATATAATTATTTTGAATTAAAACTTGCAAATATGGTATTGTGGGGGGTCTTTTTGCATAGAATTTTTTTGTAAAGTCTCTCACACTCACCCTCACTCCCCTTGGCCAGCCCCACACTGTTGTAGCAGCCCAAGAATTTTCTTTCCCTCTTTTTGACCTTAAATCATGTGAAGAAATAGGTTAAAATAAGGGTTTTTATATATATTAAATGGGTTGGGGTATTATGGTAATTTGTGAGGGCATTGACCTTGGAATTTCCACACAAATCCTCTCACCTCTCCCTCTCCTCTCCTCTGGCTGAAATTCTGCACCTCATTCCCCTTCATTTCACAATCTTATCTCATCTCCAAAATCCTTCAAAAACTTCTTCAAAAATCAAGTAAAACCTCACCGAAATCAAAATCCAACTCCTACCCATTTCTCATTTGCCTATCTAGCATGGATCTAGGGAAAAAGATTTCAATTTGGGAGGCTATGGGTGCTTATGGATCTTCAAATGTTTTGGGTATAATTTCTAAACCTTTTGCTTAATTTGTTAGTTAATTCCTTAAAGCTAATTTATTTAAGTGTAAATTAGGCTTTTGTTGCAAGTTTGGAAATTTTAGTAAGGGATTGAATGCAAGTTAGGGTTTTGTGAATTTGGTGTATGGTTGTGTGTTGTAATTAAGCCCTTATGACATGTTAAAACAAAATTTGTAGCTAGTTGTTAATTGTTATTTTAAAATTTTTGATAATTACGCTAATTTGCTAACTAGGTTTTTAAAATTGGTTAAATAATTGGGTTTAAAAATATGATTAGGTTTTTCATGACTTCATTAACATTATAAAGTGTAGTTTAATACTTTAGTTCATGGAAATCCAAGCTAAATTGTTGTTGTGCATTTTTGCTATAAAATTGTTAAAATTGGGTATATTGTAAACTAGAATTTTGGGATTAATGAAATTTAAAGAGATTAAATTGTGGAAATTGTTTTTATGAATTATTTGAGATATTTAATAAGTATTATGGCCACTAGATTTGTTTAAACGTCGTATTTTGTACTAAAACGGGTAATTTTTGCTTGCTAGATTTTCGGAAAAATGGCTTTTAAGATGAATTTGGGGTTTTTGTTAATTTTAACCTATTTTATATTATAGTTAGTGTTCGTGGATGCGCAAATGAGTGTGTTTGGGTTTTCTCGATGGTTTGACGTTTGTACATCGACATCGAGGGTTGGTTTGGCTATTCTTACATGCGTAGGCTATAGGTTTTGACCTATGCGTGATACGCGTGTCGATTTGATTTTCGTATGCCGTTTCGATTTTGAATTTGGTTTTAATGCGATACGGTGCGTTATGATATGTAGGTACCCCATGTGGACTTCGAGATGATAAGCAAGCGCGTGGCGATGTCGGCACCGGCGAGCGAGGACCAGGTGAGTAGATTTATATCTACGGGGAGAAGTCGGGTGGATGGCGTATAGCACCCCCGCAGTCCGTAGTATAGTTCATATATATATGTTTATATAGGTGTTTTATGAAACGAGAATGTTTATTCATGATATGATTATGTGTTCATGGATTAGCTTTGTGTTAGTTGCGAAACCCTAGAGTAGTTGTTATACCCACATACGCACACACAGACTTGCATACATTACTTTCTTGTGCGTTGATGGGGATGCGTATATATGTATATACGCATGGGTATGGGACTATGCATATATACATTCATATACACATGCATGGATTATGAGGATAGTACTTGGGATTTGAGATGAGTCGATGAGATCGGTGATATGGCAGGGTTCGTATTTGAGATACGACATGACGTTGTAGCGGGTCCTTGACGTAGTGTTTCACACACGTGCATGCATACTTAGGCGGTATCAGTATTGTACTAGACGTAGATCAGTACCCCGATCATGATATTTGATAAAGAGGATACCAGATGAATAGTATGATGAATGTGATATTGACCCGTACCCAGATTTGGGATGCCGTACGACGGATTTACGTACGAGCTATATATTGATGATTGATCCGCACTCTTGACTTGGGAATGTCTGATTATAGATATGGTATCGGATGTGATATTATTGAGGCGGGATCACCGACTAATATATATATCTCTGTGTGTGTGTGTGTATCGACTCAGATGTTAGGCGGTTTCCTTACCTTCAGTTAGCCTGTTAGCTTAGCCCTATAGTTTAGTATAGTTGGTAGATTAGATTCGACTCTTACCTATTTCAAAAGCTAACGAATCGCGGGTATTTTAAAAGACAGGTCAAGAGATTCTACAGATATTTCTAAAGACGTATCTTTCCTTAAAAACACCGTACCCCTTATTTTCAAAACACCGCGATTCGTGTTATTTTTAAAAGGCACCACTGTTTGCCTTATAGTTATCATTGTGTCTAGTATTCTGCTCCCGTACATTATTGCTATTCGCTTCGCATCGCATATTCATATTGTGATTTCATATGCCATTGTTGATATTATGCTGTTAGGACACCAGCACCATTACCGATGATGCGTATGTACCACGTACACTTACTTGCCGGCTTACACACATCTTCATCGGTAATTGTCATGTCACGTACACTTAGAAAATACTATTACATTGATATAGCTTGTTAGCTAATAGTTTAGACATGATATTAGTGTACTTGCCTTATATGCTAGTTCAGACATTATAGTTATTACCTGCTACTTCATGCATGTTGTTATTCACTGTTATGCCGCATTCATGGATTCTATTGCCTATATTCACTGTTTACATGCTATTGAGGATTTGGATTCGGATTTTCATGAGATTTCCTGGATTTGGGGGAAAACCGCAAAAACATTTTTAAACTTCTTTTCTCTCTTTTTTAAATGAAAAGTGCGGTTTTCCCATGATGTATGAGTCGTTCACTATAAGTTTACTGATGGATTTCGAGACCCGATTCGAGGAGTTGGATAAACCGTTTCGGGTACATGGTGGGCCCGGTGCGGTACCCCGGGGCAAGAAGGCCGTGTTGTTGACATTGAGCCTGGCAGGGGAGCACTACCGACAGGTGATTTTACCCGACGCGTCGGATATCCGGAGGATACCGTCGTAGTCTTGAGATTGATGGTAGGGGCCGTTCAGGATTGACGGCGCCCTAGATTGTGAGATTGATACTGAGATTTTGAGATATTGAGGTACTGAGATTTGATGATATAGGCCAGTCCGGATAGCCGGAGCCTCGGATTTTTGAGACATTGGGATTTATGTTTTGTGTCGATGCTAGACATTGTTTATGCTGATTTCATTTATGATACCTCGCTTTAAAAATAAAGTAATCTCACAAAGTTATGAAAGCAGTTTCTTCAGTACATATATTCCGTTTTCATGCATTCCTACATCATCCATATGATATATTGCTATCTGAGGCACTGACACGAGCACTTGGTATTACTGTTGTTTAGTGGTATACCCTAGCCATGGTTATAGGCTGCTGGTTATATTTTGAGGATATATTATGATCGTATGACCTAGGATTGCGTCATACATGCGATTTCTGTTCGTAGATGTATTCTATTCATGAGTTGGCAACTCACCCCCGTTGTGCCACAGTTCTTGCAGGTTTTGCCGTACAGGTTCCATTACGGCTTTGCTGGCACTACTTCCATTTCCGGGTGATTTGTTAGTATGTGGGTTTATTTGTATCGTATCCATCATTATACCTTGTATACTATTATTCTGTTGTATCTAGAAGTTCCATAAACCAAACATGTATTTATTTTGAGATAGAGATCAGTGATGTTATTCTTTCGACCTTAGAGTCGCGCGCTATATTTCTGTGGATTTCTTGGGGTTTTGAGTTCCCTTTTGAGTTTTTGATCCTCGCCCTTGGCGTTGTATATTATATTGCTTGTGTGGTTGTGACCGTCGATTGACGAAGAGCTAGCTCCCGCTTGGGGATGCCTTTTATTGATTTCGTATACTATTCATGTTGTATCCCGTTTGGGGGCCAGTATTTACAAAGGAGACTCTGCCGAAATTTTCGGAAAATACTTAATGTTTTTAAAACGCATAATTCGGCTTATGCTATTAAAACTACTTGTTTTAAGTTGGTTTTTCCTTGACTTTACTACTTTTCTTGGTTTGGATTTCTGGGTTTTTGGCTTACTTAGATTACGTACGCCTCGAGACGTTTCGTAGTTTAAGTGCCGGTCATGTTCCGTACATTCGGGACGTGACAAAGTTGGTATCAGAGCATTAGGTTTTACCTTTGGAGCATAGGATGACCCTTGGTTGATGGAATAGGTGACTAAAGTAGAGTGACGTACCGTGGATATGTTCCGCGGCATACTTACGACACGCCACTCCACTTAAGGAGCCTTAGGATGTACATTTCTTTGCTCAGTATTATATTCATTCCGATCTAGCCTCATCAGTACTATTTATGGTTTTTCTGCCATGATTACGGGCAGGGAGAGCTACGGCTAGAGTTGCGGTCAGCACGAGCTCGTTACGGACGAGGACTGACCAGAGCATAAATCCGGAGACACACGATTGTAGAGATGTGTCTTTTGATTGTGCTTTCACGCCACGAGCGTTGGATGGATCGCTGTATGAGATTACTTGGACGTGCCGATCAGCACTAGAGGATTGAGCCACTGACAGAGGCCAGCCAGATTTTGATGACCGTTGGTGTATTGCTTACTCATGATGATTGAGGCACTGTTCAGCGTGTGAACGAGTGAGCCAGTTGTTGCTGCAGACGACGGGATATCTCCCCAGATGTTAGAGCTATTGCAGTACGAGGTTGTACTAAGAGATGATAGAAGGTCGCTAGTCACCGAGGATGAATGACTAGGACATGTGGTTCGTTCGCTACCCCGATGCGAGGTCATCAGATAGATTGATTCCAGCTAGAGACGACTTCACGCGGATACGTTGAGAGTCGACAGAGGCGATCGAATGTCAGAAACCTATTATTCCAAGTTTAAAGTATTCGGAAAGACATGCAGGCAATTCTATGGACCCTCTAGAAGAATGAAACCCTAACTCGACATAATGACCGTGTGAAAGACTTTGAACCTTAGGGTTTGCGGCAGTTCCGCGGCGCCATTAGTGAGGCTTGGGTTTGCCCTTCTACGGCTGGACCATCGATGCTGTGGTACGTACTCGATACTATTAAACTGTACCCAAGATGTTGAGCTCTTGGGGGATTATGACGTTTTGATGAATCGATCGGATGGTTCGACTTCATTCGGATGCTAGGTGGTGAAATGTATTTCTTAGGAGACTCCAGATATGAGGATAGCCATTGGAGCTCAGTTCATGCAGCCACGACGAGACGAGTCCGAAGCAGTCGACATTAGAGAAAGTGGAGTAAGAGGTTCGTACGAGATCTTGATGAGACGACGTTCCACTCCGCCGACATCATAGATGCGATACACATGCGAGGCATTGTACTTGGATATACCTTCGAGAAGGAGTCGTGATGAGTATGCAGCCGTTCCGGAACGAGAACAGATCTAGTAAGGGACGATGACTTTCGGACAGTTCGGCAGAGACGAGATTTGGGAGATATTTCGACAGGACCTTTCTGGAATAAATTACGAGAAGACTTGGACCCAGGAGTGGTCATGTTATGCACACCGGCAGGCCAGAGTTCAGGATCGTCGATGAGACATGCTATGAGTGACCACGGCAGTTGGCCAGAGATTCTTGGAGGATGTGCTTGAGCGGGACTATTCCGCCATACTTGATTTTGCGTATTTTGGGCGATCTATTCACTTGATTGATTTTGATGATTGAGTTTCATGATATTTGTCTTCATGGACTATGGTTGCACCTGCTGAGTATTTATGATTTTTGCACAGCTGTTGCACTTGATATCGTTTTCGTGCCTTAGTTTCTCACGTTTATGATTTTATGGGTTTTATACAGTTGAGTTCATTTTTTGCGTATGTACGCATACGATTTGGTTTTTGCACTCGGTATAGTTCATATATGCTTGCAGTGCAGTGTTACGTATGTTGTGCATTTAGATGCACTGGACTTCGATTTCGATTGTGATGTTCAATATTTGTTTTGTGCACCTTGTGCACCTGATTGGATTTTGCGCATGTTCGGCGCTTGATATCGGATTTCATGATTTCGTGCACGATGGATGCACCTGATTTGGATTTTCGCGCATGTTGGGCGCATGTTTTGAGGTGCGATTTTGGTGCACACCAGATGCACTAAATCGAGATTCTTCGTGCATGTCAGATGCACCTGATTTTGCTGTCAGGCACTCACGTTGCCTATGACAGATGTTTCGTGCACACCCGATGCACTTAGATCTTGTTTCTGTGCACATGTTGGCACATATATGGATTTTGATTTCCGTGCGCACCAGACACACGTAGTATTCGTATGCATATTTTGGGATTGATTTCTTATAGAGCAGTACGTTTTTATGATATTTGCTATGTGTTTTCATACTGAGAAGGACTAGTCAGAGGACAGTACCTGAATGTATTTTGCATGCATTGATAGCTATCGAAGGGAATTCCAAAAAGCGAGCCATAGTCTCAGTATTCACCTACGTGTCTGATATGACACGAAACGTTTAAAACAAGAAAACCCTTCCAAATTGTTTCCTAAAATGGCGGAACGTACAGTTCAAACAAAAGGTATATATGTATATGATTATTTTCTTATGATAGACGTCCGCCACTGTGCAGTGTTATGCGCATTGCACAGTGACTTTAAGAGATTTGGCATGCATTCCCTTCAGATATTTACATATATAGATTTGATATTTACGTGTATAGTTTCGAGTTATATCATATTTGTTTTGTATTGGATTTGACATTTATGTCTTTACCATGACTCCGATGATTGCTGGATGCTTGACGGAGTTTTGATTTTGAGTTATAGGCTCATTTTTCATGCGCATGCGTTGCGCTATCATTTGTTTTACGTACTTATGGTTTCGGAGCCCCGACGACTTGATGGTTTCGCTGAAATGTTTTAGTATTTGGGGGGAGTTCTAATTTAAATTCGGGGACCGAATTTCTTTAAGGGGGGAAGATTGTAACGTTTTGAAAATCGTTTCGGTGAAATTTCGAAAAATCGGTAAAATAAGGGGGGTTTCTGTAAAAAGTCAAAATATAAATATCATTATTATAAAATTAAAAATACATATTCTAGATATGAAATTGCTAGTGTTTAGTGTTTATTGAGCCACTGGTAAAATTTCTGGTTTTCTGAAAATTTTTCCGAATTTAATTATTTTTAATATTATTTTAAGCCGGTAAGAAAATACATTAAATTAGCGATAAATACAAATTTAAATGGGCTAATTTTAATCTTTAAAATCATGTTAATTAAAATCTAGTTGTAATATAATTTTTTAGTATTTTATTTCAAGTTTTAATTGGTTTTTATTTTGGAAAACAAAAATATAATTATTTTGAAATAAAACTTGCAAATATGGTATTGTGGGGGGTCTTTTTGCATAGAATTTTTTTGTAAAGTCTCTCACACTCACCCTCACTCCCCATGGCCGGCCCCACACTGTTGTAGCAGCCCAAGAATTTTCTTTCCCTCTTTTTGACCTTAAATCATGTGAAGAAATGGGTTAAAATAAGTGTTTTTATATATATTAAATGGGTAGGGGTATTATGATAATTTGTGAGGGCATTGACCTTGGAATTTCCACACAAATCCCCTCACCTCTCCCTCTCCTCTCCTCTGGCCGAAATTCTGCACCTCATTCCCCCCCATTTCACAACCTTATCTCATCTCCAAAATCCTTCAAAAACTTCTTCAAAAATCAAGTAAAACCTCACCGAAATCAAAATCCAGCTCCTACCCATTTCTCATTTGCCTATCTAGCATGGATCTAGCGAACAAGATTTCAATTTGGGAGGCTATGGGTGCTTATGGATCTTCAAATGTTTTGGGTATAATTTCTAAACCTTTTGCTTAATTTGTTAGTTAATTCCTTAAAGCTAATTTATTTAAGTGTAAATTAGGCTTTTGTTGCAAGTTTGGAAATTCTAGAAAGGGATTGAATGCAAGTTAGGGTTTTGTGAATTTGGTGTATGGTTGTGTGTTGTAATTAGGCCCTTATGACATGTTAAAACAAAGTTTGTAGCTAGTTGTTAATTGTTAGTTTAAAATTTTTGATAATTACGCTAATTTGCTAACTAGGATTTTAAAATTGGTTAAATAATTGGGTTTAAAAATGTGATTAGGTTTTTCATGACTTCATTAACATTATAAAGTGTAGTTTAATACTTTAGTTCATGGAAATCCAAGCTAAATTGTTGTTGTGCATTTTTGCTATAAAATTGTTAAAATTGGGTATATTGTAAACTAGAATTTTGGGGTTAATGAAATTTAATGAGATTAAATTGTGGAAATTGTTTTTATGACTTATTTGAGATATTTAATAAGTATTATGGCCACTAGATTTGTTTAAACGTCGAGTTTTGTACTAAAACGGGTAATTTTTGCTTGCTAGATTTTCGGAAAAATGGCTTTTAAGGTGAATTTGGGGTTTTTGTGAATTTTAACCTATTTTATATTATAGTTAGTGTTCGTGGATGCGCAAATGAGTATGTTTGGGTTTTCTCGATGGTTTGACGTTTGTACATCGAAATCGAGGGTTGGTTTGGCTATTCTTACATGCGTAGGCGATAGATTTTGACCCATGCGTGATACGCGTGCCGATTTGATTTTCGTATGCCGTTTCCATTTCGAATTTGGTTTTAATGCGATACGGTGAATTATGATATGTAGGTACCCCATGTGAACTTCGAGACGACAAGCAAGCGCGTGGCGACGTCGGCACCGGCGAGCGAGGACCAGGTGAGTAGATTTATATCTACGGGGAGAAGTCGGGTGGATAGCGTATAGCACCCCCGCAGTCCGTAGTATAGTTCATATATATATGTTTATATAGGTGTTTTATGATACGAGAATGTTTATTCATGATATGATTATGTGTTCATGGATTAGCTTTGGGTTAGTTGCGAAACCCTAGAGTAGTTGTTATACCCACATACGCACACACAGACTTGCATACATTACTTTCTTGTGCGTAGATGGGGATGCGTATATATGTATATACGCATGGGTATGGGACTATGCATATATACATTCATATACACATGCATGGATGATGAGGATAGTACTTGGGATTTGAGATGAGTCGATGAGATCGATGATATGGCAGGGTTCGTATTTGAGATACGACATGACGTTGTAGCGGGTCCTTGACGTAGTATTTCACACACATGCATGCATACTTAGACGGTATCAGTATTGTACTAGACGTAGATCAGTACCCCGATCATGATATTTGATAAAGAGGATACCAGATGAATAGTATGATGAATGTGATATTGACCCGTACCCAGATTTGGGATGCCGTACGACGGATTTACGTACGAGCTATATATTAATGATTGATCCGCACTCTTGACATGGGAATGTCTGATTATAGATATGGTATCGGATGTGATATTATTGAGGCGGGATCACCGACTAATATATATATATATATATATATATATATATATATATATATATATATATATGTATCGACTCAGATATACTCCTACCTATTTCAAAAGCTAACGAATCGCGAGTATTTTAAAAGACAGGTCAAGGGATTCTACAGATATTTCTAAAGACGAATCTTTCCTTAAAAACACCGTAGCCCTTATTTTCAAAACACCGCGATTCGTGTTACTTTTAAAAGGCACCACTGTTTGACTTATAGTTATCGTTGTGTCTAGTATTCTGCTCCCGCACATTATTGCTATTCGCTCCGCATCGCATATTCATATTGTGATTTCATATGCCATTGTTGATATTCTGCTGTTAGGACACCAGCACCGTTACCGATGATGCGTATGTACCACGTACACTTACTTGCCGGCTCACACACATCTTCATCGGTAATTATCATGTCACGTACACTTAGAAAATACTATTATATTGACATAGCTTGTTAGCTAATAGTTTAGACATGATATTAGTGTACTTGCCTTATATGCTAGTTCAGACATTGTAGTTATTACCTGCTACTTCATGCATGTTATTATTCACTGTTATGCCGCATTCATGGATTCTCATGCCTATATTCACTGTTTACATGCTATTGAGGATTTGGATTCGGATTTTCATGAGATTTCCTGGATTTGGGGGAAAACCGCAAAAACATTTATAAACTTCTTTTCTCTCCCTTTTAAATGAAAAGTGCGGTTTTCCCATGATGTATGAGTCGTCCACCATGAGTTTGCTGATGGATTTCGAGACGCGATTCGAGGAGTTTGATGAACCGTTTCGGGTACATGGTGGGCCCGGTGCGGTACCCCGGGGCGAGAAGGCCGTGTTGTTGACGTTGAGCCTGGCAGGGGAGCACTACCGACCGGTGATTTTACCCGACGCGTCGGATATCCGGAGGATACCGTTATGGTCTTGAGATTGATGGTAGGGGTCGGTCGGGATTGACGACGCCCTAGATAGTGAGATTGATACTGAGATTTTGAGATATTGAGGTACTGAGATTTGATGATATAGGCCAGTCCGGATAGTCGGAGCCTCGGATTTTTGAGACATTGGGATTTATGTTTTGTGTCGATGCTAGACACTGTTTATGCTGATTTCATTTGTGATACCTCGCTTTAAAAATAAAGTAATCTCACAAAGTTATGAAAGCAGTTTCTTCAGTACATGTATTCTGTTTTCAAGCATTCCTACATCATCCATATGATATATTGCTATCTGAGGCACTGACACGAGCACTTGGTATTACTGTTGTTTAGTGGTATACCCTAGCCATGGTTATAGGCTGCTGGTTATATTTTGAGGATATATTATGATCGTATGACCTAGGATTGCGTCATAAATGCGATTTCTGTTCGTAGATGTATTCTATTCACGAGTTGGCAACTCACCCCCGTTGTGCCACAGTTCTTGCAGGTTTTGCCGTACAGGTTCCATTACGGCTTTGATGGCACTACTTCCATTTCCGGGTGATTTGCTAGTAGGTGGGTTTATTTGTATCGTACCCATCATTATACCTTGTATACTATTATTCTGTTGTATCTAGAAGTTCCATCAACCAAACATGTATTTATTTTGAGATAGAGACCAGTGATGTTATACTTTCGACCTTAGAGTCGCGTGTTATATTTCTGTGGATTTCTTGGGGTTTTGAGTTCCCTTTTGAGTTTTTGATCCTCGCCCTTGGCGTTGTATATTATATTGCTTGTGTGGTTGTGACCGTCGATTGACGAAGAGCTAGCTCCTGCTTGGGGATGCCTTTTATTGATTTCGTATACTATTCATGTTGTATCCCGTTTGGGGGCCAGTATTTACAAAGGAGACTCTGTCGAAATTTTCAGAAAATACTTAATGTTTTTAAAACGCATAATTCGGCTTATGCTATTAAAACTACTTGTTTTAAGTTGGTTTTTCCTTCACTCTACTACTTTTCTTGGTTTGGATTTCTGGGTTTTCGGCTTACTTAGATTACGTACGCTTTGAGACGTTTCGTAGTTTATGTGCCGGTCATGTTCCGTACTTTCGGGACGTGACACCAGCCCCAGCACCAACCGCAACCACAACCCTAACCCCAACCGATGCCTAACCCTAACCCTCATCGGTACCCAAACCCTGAACCCTAGCCCTAAAATCATCAAAATTATGTTTAATTGAAGATTTACTAACCTGTAGGCGGTGGAGAAGACGACGGAGACGCTCGATCGGTGGTCGACAACGCGTGCAATCGGCGACGAGGAAGAACGAGGGCGGTGGCGACGACGAAACGGAGGGCGGTGGCGACGAAGAGAACAGCGACGCGGCGGGAACGAGAGATTTGGGGATTTTGGGAGTTAACGCGCGCGAGAGAGAGATGATCAGCGTAGGGCATTTTTGTGCCTTTTTAATTAAATTACCATTTAGATGCCCCTACGGATTAGTCCGTAGGTCATTGGTTTGCGTCTCCGTAGGGGCAAGCAAAAAATTACGATTTAATATTTTTAAATTAAAACGTCTGGAACTGTTGGGGCAACCGTCGGGCCCTACGGATTAGTCCGTAGGACCAAAATAAATCTGCCCCTACGGATTTCATTATCCATAGGGGCAACCCCCTATTGTAGTAGTGTATCCATCAAAACTATAACTTGTATAAAATACGCATCGTTATAAAATCATTCAACATCGGAAAAGAAATGCATGCAAAACACCTAGGTACTGTTCTCAGAACAGTCCTGCTCGGTTACTACACCAAAGTAAATATCATAAAAACGTACTGCTCAAGATGAAATCAGCCTCAAATACAGCATACAAAAACACCGCGTGCGTCCGGTGCGCACGAAAATCGAAATCAAATACGGATGCTATGATTATGCATAGGAACAAACTGAGTGCAACAGGTGTGCACAAAAAAAAATCTGTCAAGTGCAACGGACATGCACGACAACAATATCAGGTGCATCTAATCTGCACAAAGCCCCGATTTAGTGCATCTGGTGTCCACAAAATCGCATCATGTGCGCCAAGTGTACACAAGAATCTCAACCAAGTATACATATGCATGAAAACATAAATCAAATATCAAAATCGAAATCAGCGGTATACGACATACACCGAATCAAAATCAAGTATACCGCAATAGATAAACTTACAATCACATGTATCAGTGCGCACAAAACCAAATAAAAGTACGAAAAGTGCATAAAAACTATACTGAAAGCAGAAGTCCAAAATCATGTGCAACCCATATACACGAAATCAAATCAGTATCTTAAAATTTATAAAATCAAAATCAAGTGCAATGGGTATGCACAAAACGAACATCAATACATCTGATACATGGAACACGAATGGAGTGAAAAGAATGAGTTCATAGGAAAACCAATCATAAAACGAAATCCTAAAAATACAAAAACCCAACAACGGAGATGTGATACTCGAATCTATAAGTCTACGGTAGCGCCCCGACCAACAATCTGAGGCCAAACGCGGAATAAAAACTTTTTCATAAACTGGCGTTAACTAGACTGTAACCCGGATCGTGCCATTAACACTAAACTAGCTAACTGTAAAATGATAGAATGGCTATACCGATCGATCCGTGTCCTTCGGTCTTTAGCCATCATCCCACGCTCCTCGCGGCATCTCCGATCTCCTGTCTCCTCGTCGAGGTGGCACCATGTCAACGGATCTTTATACGGGCTCCCGCCTCTAATCCGAGGCAACTCGGACATGAAGTTTGCTAACCGACATGTCCAAGATTGATGTAGAGATAGTGTAGAATAATTTTTCTCAAGGCACCCAAGCCATTGGGTAAAGGTAAATTGAAGTTGCCATTTGGAGTGAATGAATGAGCTTGGAAATTATCAAATGAATCATTTTCTACCATGAAATGGGGCTCGGCCAAATTTGGACAGCCATGGAGTGGGGTCGGCAAATGAGGTGGGAGGGTGAGCACAAGGAAGTGGTGACCATAACCATCAAACTTATCACAAATAAAAGATCTACACTAAAAGATCTTAAGCTATCCAAAAGCTTTAAATGAAAAGAATGACTCAAGCTAACACCTCATTTCATTCTAGAAAGATTAATTCATGACTCATCAATCAACAAATGAATCCTCCTAACAAAAGAATTCGGCCAAAATATGATTGAAGGAATTTTGGCTAAAAAAAGATATATCACCAATAACCTTGATTAAACATTAAAATTAATGTTAAATCGAACTGAGAAAAACTGGCAACTTCAAAAAGCAATCCCGTAACAAATTACAGGATTACCCCACAACTGTATATACATACCCACATTTGTATTCTGACTGAATACAAAATGCAATGAGACAAAAAATACTCCTACACAATATAATACTAGAATCCGGCTTAAACCAAAACCCACTAGTATTATCTGTCCGGACCATGACACGTGCACAAGTGCACGTGCATGTTCGAACCCTACCATAAAACTATACGGCCTCTACAACGTTTCGTCCAAACTTAGGAAACTATCTGTAGAGGACTCTAAAGACTCGTCAATACGCGGGTCATGGATTTAACCACAAGAACGTCAGTGGTACAAGCTGTACATAACGGCTGCCCAAAGTATTGAGCAAAAGGGAAGCTGATGAGCGAACTCATTCTGGAACCCTAACTGAGCTTATCAGTGATAATATCCATACAATTCGGTCTGTTCGTCTATGAGCATCGCATATCGGCCCTAGGGGGCTGGTAACGTCAGACCCCCAAAAGCGGTATAAGTCATGTCGGGGGGTAGCCCTGAACATCCTGAGAAACTACTGGAATACCTATCAGTAATTCTCACCTGCTTTGGCCAAGGACTTGGAGTAATGGCTCTCCTAGACACAGCGCGATCTCACCCCCAATACCGGGAGAGACGAATCCCCTGCCGATCCGCTCACTGCCTCTATGTGGCTCGGGACTGTACCCAACTAAAACCTATTTGCACGACTCTTTTGAGCCATGGTAGGGTAGTAATCTAAGCACAGTGGGAACTCACACGAGACAAATGACGACCTCAGGTCGATGAACTAACCTGTACACATGTCACCAGGGAACTGCTATATGACGCTAGGTATAATACCAACTAGCAGGTTCCCAGCGAGTCCTGTCCGGTGCACTCATAACCCAATGAGCACCTGTATACATCTTAGGTGAACCAACTGACACCAATGGCTTATGAGACCGGCCACCGCCCCTCGTCGGGGTCTCGATTGTATACACTAGTCTACTCCGGAGTATCGATGCCCTGACTCGAAACCCCCACGACTAAGGACCACTTTTAAGGATGTGTTTATAGACTACCCAATTCTCACGTATATGATCGCCATCATACTGTTGGTAGTCAAGCAAGGATCCTAAGTGCTCTATCAACGTGTAATAGTGATCTGTAATGTCACCTAAAGAAGTACACGATGATAAAGATGTTAGTGTATATGCCCTAGAGGTCATTACTGTATCATACTAGTTTGTATATTGCTTGATGGAAGCTTGGGATATTCACAGTTGTATAGAGAATCTTCCTCGAAATGGCAGTATGCTACTTGGTTTGTTTCTATTTTAATGTATGCATGCGTTTCTTTTAGCATATCGCCTATACACATTAGTGGAGCCCTTAGGATCTTTGCTTGATTACCAGCGTTGTGATGGCAGTCACACTAGTGGGGGCTGGGTAATCTACAAGCACATCCTTATACAGGTCTCTAGTCGTAGGATTATCGAAACAGGGCATCGATACTCCAGAGTAGACTAGTGTATACGCTTCTCATCACAGGAGGTGAGATGGTCAGTCCCACAGCCATCAGTACGTCATACTGGAGATAGTATGCAGGTGCTCATTAGGTTACGAGTACACTGGACAGTACTCGCAGAGAACTGTTGGTTTTGTATTATACCTGTCGTCAGTTATCAGTTCCCAGGTGACATGAGTACAGCATAGTCCGTTGACTTGACACTGTTACTTCGCCTCGAGTGTGTTCCCACTGTTCTTAGATTACTACCCTACCACAGCTCAAATGAGTCGTGCAAACAGGTAGTAGTTTGCTGCAGTCCCGAAGCACTTGGAGGCAGTGACGGTTAGACAAGATTCGTCTCTCCCGGTATTGGGGGTTGATATCGCGCTGTGTCTAGGAGAGCCATTACACAAAGTCCCTGGCCAGGACAAGCGAGATATACTGGTAGCGTTTCCAGTGTTATCTCAGGGTGTTCTGGGCTACATTCCGATACGACTTGTACCGCGATTAGGGGACTGACATTTACCGCCCCCTAGGCCCAACATGCGATACTCTCAGACGAACAGACCGGACTGTACGGAGATTGTCACGTTCAGGCTCAGTAGGAGTTCGGATGGGTTCACCTCATCAGTCTTCTTATCGGCATCTACCTGGGGACCGTTACGTAC
Organism: Agapanthus africanus; assembly: GCA_030015575.1. Classification (NCBI taxonomy): domain Eukaryota; kingdom Viridiplantae; phylum Streptophyta; class Magnoliopsida; order Asparagales; family Amaryllidaceae; genus Agapanthus; species Agapanthus africanus. The sequence goes on from CM057349.1 coordinate 224,576,778, forward strand.
AGCTAGTACCGCTTGCAGCCTGTGGTCAAACCCTCTGTCAGCGTAGTGTCGAGTCTTTAGAGTCCCATACAGAGGGCTATTTGCCTTTTGGCAAAACAAAGTAGAGGTCGCATGGTTTTGCGACAGGGTTCGTTCATATCCGCGCACTTGTGCACGTTTGCTGTCCGGGCAGTTATTACTAGCGGGCTTTGGTTTAAGCCAGATCCTAGTATATATTTTGAGATTGGTTTTATCTCATTGTATTCGAGTTCCTCGGAACACGGATGCCGGTGTGTATGCACAGTTGACAGAGGCAGAAGCAGAGGATTCTCATTAGGGTTGTTGACCGTTGACTTTTTCTAAACCCTAATGAGAATGGGAAATATGATTAATAATATTAATTAAGGATTATTGTGCCATGGTTGAATTGAACATTTGACTTTTGTTGACTTGTTGACTTTGTTGACCGGTTGACCATAGTGGACTTGTTGACCATCATCATTTCTTTTCAAAGATACTTCTTGTTCTTTGCAAAATGCATTTAATGAATGAAATGATAATGGTCATTCATAAACTAACCATCACATCTTTCTTAATTATTATTATTATTATCATAATTCCTAATATGAGAGAATGGTTGTAAAATTGTATCATTCTCACTTGCTCATTCTCTCTCATCCAAAGCTCATCCTCTTCCTCTCTCTCAAAACTCTCATATCTCATGTGTTGAGAAGCATGAGGTATTGAGGTAAAAACACTAAAACACTTCTCTACTCACTCTAGAGTTCTAGGTTTAGCAAGCCAAGCAATTTAGTTGCCTCTCGGTTGAGGTAGGAGCTCAAGGTAGAAGCTTTCGGGTGGATCCTTCTTCGACAAAGAGGAGACTACGAGGTAGAGCCGTTCAAACCATCCCAAGGAGCAAGAAGAGAAGGAGTTCAAGACCTAGGTATAACCCTCTAACCGAGTAGTTAAACTTGTAGTTAGTTTGCTAGGTTTTTGTTTAGCAAAGATCCTCATTTCTAGTCCATGTTGCCTTGACATAAAAAAATCGATTTTTACCGTTTCCGCCTCCCCGAAGGAACCAGGGTGGGAAACATGGACTTATAGTGGTATCAGAGCCTAGCTAAACAACAACTAGCATGTTAGCAAAGTATTTAGAATTTCGATCCGAGAAAAAATCGCAAAACACGTCCGAAAACTTAACTTTCTGCCGATTTTCAAAACTGCTCCAAAAATAATTCCACATATCTTAAAATTTGGCTCAGGGTTTTCTAAGAACATGCAGCAAAAACGAGCCCCTGATTCGGTCAACTCATCGCGGAACTGCGGCCGAGTTGACTCGGCCGCGACTCGTCTTTGCTGCAGTTTTCCCAGTGTTCTGTTTTGGGATTTTTAGGATATCTTGTTTCTGCCCAGAATTTCCAGAGAACAAAGTTGTGTTTGGGGTAGTTACAAATCTATATTTTTGATCGAAATTCTGTAGATTTTAGCTAATGGGTTATATCTGTGATGTGATATATGCACTGAACGTCAACTAATCGCTATATGTCGATTAGTGGGGGTTGTGCATATCTGTGATCTGAAATGTTGTTGGATTGTGTATATGAACTTGTTGGATTGTCGCGGATGAATAGCCGGGGGTTGTGAGATGAGAGTTTTCTTTATTTTTCATTTGATGTAATATGTAAATTGATATAATATTATTTTATGGCCGCACATCCGGGATGAGGTTGTAGCCGCCATTGCATATTATTTCTTTTACTGTTTTTGCTTCTAGGATAGACCCAAGGTGGGGTGCACAAACTACCGGGTACTTTGAAGTGCCGAGTGGCCTACTCACGTTGTTGAGGGAGGTTGCTTCACTTCGGGTACTTGGCGGGTAGTTTGCCGCACCCGTAGGGGTCTAGGGTAGGGTTTTGGCTATTCATCGCGACCGTGTAATCCGTCTTTCGTTGCAGGCTCGAACGAAACACAGATTCTTAGCATATCCAATGTGTTCATTTGTGATCTGGAATGGCTATCATTGCATCTGACGAATGTATATATCTATATATGATATCTAGTAGGCGTTGCTTATGTTTTGCATCCGCGCTAGTCCAGCCCCCGCTCTGTCGTTAGTTAAGTAACCTAACGGGTGATGACGGGACCCCGTGGCGAATGCGGATGGCATAAGCGTACGTTATATTTTCGTTGTTTTCTGCGATGGTAGGATTAATTGATGGGACGCATTAAATTAATGCAAGAAAATAACCAAAGTTAAAATCGTTGGAACAATTTCAAAACCACTCGGTTTCTTTTCAAAAACAGAGAACTTTTGAAACGCGGAGCTTGAACCACTCCTTTTAAAAGCTATCACGTTCCTTCGATTATATCAAGTTCAATACGTTCACGGTTTCGCCAAAACCATTCGTAGCCCTCCATCATTTCATTTAAATATTCGGTAGTATTCAAGCTATGTATTTTGACCTACGCCAAGGCATAGTGATTGGTAGCTGCCGGATATTTATCTGTTGCATAGATAGATGCGTTGGTTTGAGACAGTCGTACTGCCATTTTGGCCTACGTCAAGGGTATGTACGGGTGGGTTCAAATTAACCTGGTAAATGATGGGTAGAACTTGACATGTGACTTATGATATTTTGGCCCACGTTAAGGTCATAAGAGCATGGGGCAAAAATCCACATCGGGAGTTTCTAAAGAAACTGAAACTTGCTAGTACTGCATACCATTTGGAGTGTGATGATTCTGGTACGATTCCTTCAGTTTTATCACACGATGATATTTGGATCCCGATCCTACTGTGAGAATATGCTACTCCTCGGGAACTTTCTCACTTAACGATCAATGTTATAAACCAAGTAGGTGTCTAGAAAGGTGTTAGCGGGGCTACGCCCATAGGGAAAAGAGGTTATTTAACTAAGGAACTTTACGAAAGCGTCGTAAAACCTCCCTCGAAGTACCAACACTGGCATGGCTGAACGGTTAAGCAAGTATTGTACGGTGAGATTGATCCCGACTAATTCTTCTTTTTTGGTTTGAGGAAGTATTCGAGAAACAGTAGGAGCTATCCTGTTTGGACAAACTAAAAACCACTATAAACTTGCAAGAGCATCATGCTAAAGTGTTTCTTCTCTCTCCCCTAATTGCAGCGACCAAACATCATGACCGGACTTAAGTTACTACTCGAAATAAAATTACTGACAGGGCCAAACTACAAAGATTGGCTCAGGAATATCAAAATGGCAATCACTTATGACAAGTTGGGGTATCTTCTTACCACCAAAGCTCCCCCTATTCCAGGTCCTCAATCCAGCGTCGCGGATAAGGAAATCCGTAAGACCTGGGAGATTGATTGTGCGAGGGCCAAGTGCATCGTGCTTGCCTCTATGGACAATGAACATCAGAGGGGGCACGAGGATATGAACTTAGAATCCATATTTCTTCATACAAAAGATCTGTATAGAGAGCAATCCCGTATCGCCAGATATGAAGTCTCGAAAAAGTTATTTTCGGCGAGATTGGCCGTCGGATCACCTGTAGCGGAACACGTGCTTCAGATGATTGGCAACATTAAAGAGCTCGCGGACCTCGGGACCACGTTAGAGAACGAGCTCTACACTGACTTGATTCTCCAGTCCCTTCCTTCTACTTACGCCCAGTTTATCCTGAAGTTCAACATGCAAGGAAAGGAAGTTGAACTTCCGGAACTCCTTAACATGTTGAGGAGTGCAGAGGGCACCCTGAAGAAAGTAAGGGAAACACCCACTTTGTCTGTTGGAGGACCTTCATCTTATAGGTCCAAGGCGAAAGCCAAAGGAAAGAAGAAGAAAGCCCCCACCAAACCAAGGGGCGGTGTTAGTAAAGTGGAAGCCAAGGGAAAGGCAAAAATTGCAAAGGTAGCGGGACAGATTGTGGGAAAAGAAGAGTGCTTTTATTGTCATAAGAAAGGACACTGGAAGAAAGATTGCAGAGCTTGGAAGGCCAAGAACCAGGACCCAAAGCAAGTTGTGGCTTCGGGTTCAGGTGTGTATGTTATTGAAAACTGTCTATCAATTAACTCTACTTCCTGGGTATTGGATACCGGATCAGGATCTCATATCTGTAATTCTTTGCAAGCACTGAGAAAGCGTAGGGTTTCGAAGGCAGGTGATATGACCCTCAGAGTTGCAAATGGAGCTGGCATGGATGCTGAGTCCGTGGGGGACTATCACTTAGGATTGTCAGATGGACATGTTTTGGTTTTGCGTGATTGTTATTTTGTACCTAGTGCGACTTGTAATATCATATCTGTATCGTTAATGTCTAAAGAAGGTTATGATTTTTTATTTGTAAGCAATGTTGTAAACATTCACCTTAATCATGTTCTGATTGGGTCGGGTACATTAAGCAACGGTATATACGTATTGAACCAACCACAGATTTTTAATGTCCAGAATACAAACAAAAGAAAGTCTCCAGAAATAAATCATGCTTTCTTATGGCATTGTAGACTGGGTCACATCAATGTGAGAAGGTTGACTAAGTTACATAAAGAAGGATATTTGGATCCGTTCGAATATCAATCATATGAAACTTGTCAATCATGTATCAAAGGAAAGATGACAAAGACTCCGTTCACTGGACATGAAGTAAGAGCGAGCGAGCTCTTGGGACTCGTACACAGCGATGTATGCGGTCCAATTTCTACACATGCGTGAAGTGGTTATTCTTACTTCATTACTTTTACGGATGATTTTTCAAGGTTCGGGCATGTCTTCTTAATGAAGCATAAATCTGAAGCCTTCGAAAAATTCTAGGAATACAAGAATGAAGTAGAAAAACAAACAGGCAAAAGTATCAAGACACTAAGATCTGATCGAGGTGGTGAATACTTGAGTGCCGAGTTCCTGGGTTACCTAAAAGAGAATGGAATTCTCTCTCAACTTACTCCTCCACACACCCCACAACATAATGGTGTATCGGAGAGACGGAACCGAACCCTATTAAATATGGTACGTTCCATGATGAGTAATGCTGAGTTACCGTGATCTTTCTGGGGATATGCACTAGAATCAGCTGCATATCTGTTGAACCGAGTTCTAACTAAGACTGTGCCTACCACACCATATCAGATGTGGAGTGGGAAGAAACCCTATCTTCAATATCTGAAGATTTGGGGATGTCCAGCTTTTGTCAAAAAGCAGCATGCGGACAAACTCGAGGCACGCTCAGTACAGTCCAAGTTTGTGGGATACCCAAAGAACTCCATGGGGTATCTTTTCTATTACGCAGAAGAACAAAAGATTTTTGTCTCTCGTCATGTCCACTTTCTGGAACATCAGTTCTTAGAAAAAGAAACAAGTGGGAGCGCAATAGAACTGGAAGAAATTCCAGATCCACAAGCTATTACTGAAAGCTTAGTGGAATCAGAGGGTTCGAAAGAACAGGACAGTCCTGTGCCGCTCCGCAGGAGTAGTAGGCAATCTCATCCGCCCGAGAGATACTAGTGTTTTCTCATAGACGGGGATAGAGAGGATTGCATCATTGATAATGATGAACTGACTAGCTTCCAGCAGGCCATTCAGAGCGTTGACTCGGTAAAATGGCTGGATGCAATGCGGACCGAAATGGAGTCCATGTACACCAACAAAGTATGGACTTTGGACATTGCTCCAGAAGGGGTAAAACCCGTAGGCTGCAAATGGATCTTCAAATGGAAGATTGGTGTAGATGGACAGGTTGAGACCTATAAGGCTAGACTTGTTGCAAAGGATTTTCGTCGAAGACCTAGTTTGGACTATGACGAAACATTTTCTCCAGTGGCTATGCTCAAATCCATTCGGATCCTTCTTTCCATTGCCGCCTTCCACGATTATGAGATTTGGCAGATGGACGTAAAGACCGCCTTTCTAAATAGAAATTTAGAGGAGTGTGTCTATTGTTGGACCACGGTAGCGCACCGGCCGTCTAAAAGAGGCCAAAATACGGAAAACAAAAACTTTTCTTTAACAAGAAACCGGCGCTACCGCGGACATAATACCCGGATCGGGCCATTAACCTAATGCTAGCTAGCAAACAAGAGAATGGGTAGAAAGCTATACCGAGCGATCCGTGTCCTTCGGTCTTCGGTCTCCACTCCGATCTCCTCGCGGAATCTCCGGTCTTCATTTCCTCGTCGGAACGGGCACCACATCACCGGGTTCTTTTACGGGCTCCCACCTCTGGACCGAGGCAACTCGGGCATAAAGTTGGCAAGTCGACGTGTCCAAGAATACTGTAGGCTAGTGTAGAATAGTTTGTCTCTAGCGGGTATGAAGTTGCCATGTGATGGAGGTGAAGAAAGAAATGAACTTTGAAATAGGACTCTTTTTAGCATGAATGAAAATGAGATGCCAAAAATATTTCTCACACCAAAATCAATCTCTCCCTCTAAAGTGGCCGGCCTCATCATAAGAATGAAGAGGAAAGAGCAAAAGCAATGAAGGGAGGTGAGTGTAGTAAAAGCAAGAGGTGATCATAACAAATATGATGATATTGAGGAATATTTGTCACACCCATTTCAAATCCAATCCTATCTCATAAATGCAAACAATAATGAGAACAAGAAAAGCATCATAAGATGCTTGAACCATCATAATCTAAATGCCACAAAGAACCCTCAATATTTGATAATTTGCACACTTGCAAATAAAACCCTCCCATCACAAAAATCCGGCCATGAAGGAACAAAGGAAAACTGGCCGAAACGGAATGCAAACTGGCAACTTCAAAAAACTGACCCCGTAATAAATTACAAGAAAACCCCGCGACTGTATATACATACCCGCATTTGTATTCCGTCCGAATACAAATGCAATGAGACAAAATCTACACTGTACAATACTAGGATCCGGCTTAATCCAAAGTCCGCTAGTATTATCCGTTCGATCATGATCCATGCAATACCGCACGTATAAGATCGAACCCTGCCATATCTCCATACGTCCTCTACAGCGTTTTGCCCGAAACTTGAGAAACTATCTGTGGGGGACTCTAAAGACTCGTCAATACTTTGGCTGTGGATTTAACCACTAGCACGTCAGAGGTATTAGCCATACGTGACGGGTTACCAGCTATTGACCAAAAGGGACACCTGTGAGCGAACTCATCCTGACACCCTACTGAGCCTATCAGTGACAATATCCGTACAGTCCGGTCCGTTCGTCTATGAGCATCGCATGGCGGGCCTAGGGGGTTGGTAAAAGTAAGACCCCTAAAAGCGGTACAAGTCGTGTCGGAGTGTAGCCCAGAACACCCTGAGATACTACTGGAATACCCACCAGTAAATCTCCTTCCTCGGCCGAGGGCTTTGTGTAATGGCTCTCCTAGACACAGCGCGACCTCACCCCTAATACCGGGAGAGACGAACCTTACAGATCCGCTCACTGCCTCCATGTGGCTCGGGACTGTACCCAACTAAAACTTGTTTGCACGACTCCTTTGAGCCGTGGTAGGATAGTAATCAAAGTACAGTGGTAACTCATACGAGACAAATGACGATCTCAGGTCGATGAACTAACCTGTACACATGTCACCAGGGAACTGCTATCAGACGTCAGGTATAAGACCAACTAGCATGTTCCCGGCGAGTCCTGTCCGGTGTACTCATAACCCGATGAGCACCTGTATACATCTTAGGTGAACTAACTGACACCAGTGGCTTGTGAGACCGGCCACCGCCCCTCGTCGGGGTCTCGACTGCATACACTAGTCTACTCTGGAGAATCGATGCCCTGTCTCGAAAACTCTTACGATTAGGGACCATTTAAGGATATGTTTATAGACCCTAGCTCCCACGTATATGATCGCCATTATACTACTGGCCGTTAAGCAAGAATCCTAAGGGCTCTATCAACGTATAATAGTGACCTGTAAGGTCACCTGAAACAGTACACAATGATAACGATAAACTAGATAACATACTATCATCTTGAGTAAGACTGTTCTAACGGTATAGGTCCTCCCTCAATCATTGCAATCACAGGCGTGTAATCCAATAATTGATTCTGAGGGCACAATATCCAACAATCTCCTACTTGCACTCAAGGCTAATTATTGCGATGTCGTATTCTCACAGCCCGTGTGATACCGAACACTCAACTCCTCTACTAATCAGTCTCATAAAACCCGTTTGCGAAACTAATGCGTTCGAGGAATAGCCTCGGTGAGTGGATCCGCTTTGATGTTTCTTTCTATGTCTCTCTTTATCTCAAGTTCGCGGAGAAAGCCATCTCCCGAAATGAGCAATACCTGTCTTAGAATATGTCTGGATATCTGATGGGACCTAGTTCATAAATGAACTTCAAATCCAAACATCTTAGACTGTATCGTCAACTGAACTTAATCAGTATCCTGTGCCATGCCTCCCTCAGTATCTGCTTGAACCACCAGTCCAAATACTGCCCCTCGTCAGAGGGAAAACCATAACTCTGACAGTCACTCTGTCATCCAGGTCACCTTGGAAGCCTGGAATGATAACCGTCTCCTGAAAGAGGCTGTTGTTATCATATCCCTAGAACATCCACTTATGTTCTAAAACTGCTTTCGATCGTTTCTCCAGGACTGGATTAATATCCTATGTGGAGAAACCACTGTGTGACAACCAAAGTATAACCGATCGTAGTATAGGAATTTCACTTCCTACTCTGTGTATGTCATCCAAATACCAGGACATCACACCCTACTACCTTCTTAACAGATCCATCCCCTATTCTGATGAAGTCAAACCTATGACTGTCACATCAGAAATAGATGATCTATTTCCGCTATGTCCGCTTTAGTCCATAAATAGACATAAGCTACCTGTCCACTATGCTTCCGCTGCTCCCACTGACTACGACAACCCTCTGGCAGAGTCATATACACGTACACTTCTAAAGCTGGTCTAGAACTACGCTATACTCATCCTCCAGCCGGATCTCACAGTCTGTAACAACAGCAATGGCAAGTCTGGGTAAACAAGAACCTCCCTATCACCTTCCTTGAGGCTACCGGAGTAGCTCTCGGGTGCCTGAGGTTACCCACCATATCTGCGGAGTGGCTAATGGAGTGTCAAACCAGATTGAATCTTTAGGTTCTTATAAATTTTCAGTAATCGTTTGCGGTTCTAGAATCACATCCAGTTCTACCATACTCCCACTACTGTTTTCTGAAAAAATCCATTTTTATTAAAACTGTGGCGAGTCAAGAACAATATCATTATTGATCTTCCAGATGGTAGAAAGTCAACCCTCGTCATAGCCCGGGTCAACCTACAAACAGCCATTACAGAAACGTACCTTGAGTTGTCCAGTGTCTGGTTTTAAGCATAAGCTGGACAACTCCCCGTACCTTAACAATGTTAAGATATGAACTGTTCTATATCCAATACAGAAACAGAGGCACTGATTTAATTGAACCAGATTCAAATCATGCAGCTGTCTCCAGTGCATGTCAACTAAATGGACGGAGGCCGATCAGCATTACTCAACTTAGGAGTGCTTCTAATTATGAGTAACCTGAAAGAGAAGCAAGTTCTCTTAATCATTACTATCAACTGAATACCATACACAAGTATCTACATCTTCGATCACCTTGAAGAATCTTGATACTTGCAATGCCTGGTTCTCTACTCTATTCTTATACCTATAAGTTCTCAAAACTTGGACCTTGTGTTTCTACGAAACACATGTCTAAGACCCAGAGAAGTCACAAGTAAACAGAATCTAGTACGAGTACCAACCCCTCTGTCCTAATGGACACTGGACAACATACAATACTCTGTATAAGTCCCTTGAGTCTAATGTTTCAATCCCTGTGTGTCGTAGGATGAAAACTGTACTTATGGTTAAGAAGAATTACACCGTTGTTTAATGTGTTGGAGATAGTGCCCTCAGAGTCAATTATTGGATCACAGGCATGTGATTGCAATGATTGAAGGAGGACCTGTCCCAGTAGGACAGTCTTACTCGAGATGATAGTATGCTATCTGGTTTATCTTTATCATCGTGTGCTGCTTTAGGTGACCATACGAGTCGCTATTACACGTTGATAGAGCCCCTAGGATTCTTGCTTGACTACCAGCAGTATAAGGGCGATCATATACGTAAGAGCTGGGGTCTATAAGCACATCCTTAAAAGGTCCCTAGTCGAGGGAGTTTTGAGACAGGGCATCGATACTCCAGAGTAGACTAGTGTATACAGTCGAGACCCCGACGAGGGGCGGTGGCCGGTCTCACAAGCCACTGGTGTCAGTTGGTTCACCTAAGATGTATACAGGTGCTCATTGGGTTATGAGTACACCGGACAGGACTCGCCGGGAGCCTGCTAGTTGGTATTATACCTGACGTCAGATAGCAGTTCCCTGGTGACATGTATACAGGTTAGTTCATCGACCTGAGATCGTCATTTGTCTCGTGTGAGTTCCCACTGTGCTTTAATTACTACCCTACCACGCTCAAAGGAGACGTGCAAATAGGTTTTTGTTGGGTACAGTCCCGAGCCACATGGAGGCAGTGAGCGGATCTACAGGGGTTCGTCTCTTCCGGTATTGGGGGTGAGGTCGCGTTGTGTCTAGGAGAGCCAATACATGAAAATTCCTTGGCTAAGGCAGGAGATTTACTGGTAGGTATTCCAGTAGTATCTCAGGGTGTTCTGGGCTACACTCCGACACGACTTGTACTGCTTTTAGGGGTCTGACTTTTACCAACCCCCTAGGCCCGCCATGCGATACTCATAGACGAACGGACCGGACTGTACGGATATTGTCACTGACAGGCTCAGTAGGGTGTCAGGATGAGTTCGCTCATCGATGTTCCTTTTGGTCAATAGCTGCCATACCTCTGACGTGCTAGTGGTTAAATCCACAGCCATAGTATTGACGAGTCTTTAGAGTCCACCACACACATAGTTACTCAAGTTTCGGGCGAAACGCTGTAGAGGCCGTATGGAGATATGGCAGGGTTCGATCAGATACGTGCGGTATTGCACGGATCGTGATCGGACGGTTTTTACTAGCCGGCTTTGGTTTAAGCCGGATCCTAGTATTAGATAGTGTAGTTTTGTCTCTTTTCATTTGTGTTAAGTGGGAATACAAATGCGGGTATGTATATGCAGTAGCGGGGTTTTCCTGTCATTTATTACGGGATCGGTTTTCTGGAGTTGCCGGTTTGCATTCCGTTCCGGCCGGTTTTCTTTTGTTCCTTCACGGCCGGACTTTCCGTTGGAAGGGGGTTATTTGCACATTTGCAAATAACTTATTTGTGGAGGGGTATCTTGCATAAGTGTGGCTTCATGATTATTCTTTCATCATGAGATGCTTTTTGAGTCCATTCCTTTACTTTTCATTGGATGGTTGTTGATTTGGCTTTGGATTTGAAATGGAGGTGATTTTTGATCATTATCTATACACATATCTCACTTGCATTATTCTATTTCTCTTTTTCCCACCACCATTCTCATGTGAGGGGCCGGCCACTTCTAGAGGGAGAAGTGAGGGGATTTTATTTTAGTGGGTGGTGATTTATCTCATCTCATGCCTTGAAAAATTGAGAGCTCCATTTTCCTTCTCTCAAGTTCATTCTTTTCCTCCACATACCATGGCAACTTCTAACCCTAAAGAAACATAGACTCTACACTAGTCTACAGCAAACCTTAGACGCGTCGGCTAGCCAACTTCGTGCCCGAGTTGCCTCGTTCCAGGGGTGGGAGCCCGTAAAAGTTTTCGGCTACGTGGTTCCCTTTCCGACGAGGACGTGACGGACGGAGATTCCGAGGGAGATCGGAGTGGAGACGAAGACCGAAGGACACGGATCGCTTGGTATACTTCTCTACCCATCTTGTATTTTGCTAGTAGCTAGGTTAATGGCCCGATCCGGGTTAAAAGTGCGCGGTGGTGCCGGTTTGCTAGTTTGCAAAGTTTTTGTTTCCGCGTTTCCGGCGTCGGATCGACGGCCGGGGCGCCGCCGCGGACTTAGATAATGCTCCTCACCTAACCATCCACTGATATAGGTAAATGTTATGGACATAATTTCAAAAAGGTATATCTCACTCTATAAAAATAGACGTACAGATATATCAATTTGAAATTGGTGCATAACAGCGGATATTCAAAACCAAATATTTGCCGTCCGGCAAACAACCCAGGCGATTTCCTCAAATATCACCAATTACAACGAATCCCGATTTAATGAGGATAATCACCCAATTCCCAATAACTTACTCCCACTCATCATCTGTAAAACCATACAGATGTGAGAATCAAACCTGGTAAATACATACCCTGGATCAAGGGCTAATTGGGAAATCAGTTTTCTTTTAACAATACACAGTGAAACTGAAACATGTAAATGTTTCGAAGGGGTATCCTGGTATTCCTAGTAACGCCTCTTCCATTATCCAGACTCACAACTATAACCGTATATTTCTATGCCACATCTCCACATCCCTTCATATGTCTTTAGTCATTACCTTCTGTACACCCTCTTAGGCTAAATGGTTTTCTTCCTTCCCTACCGTTCGGCACCAGCCTATGGTTTGGAAGAAGACTATCCAATAAGCATAATGGGTGTACTGTCCTAATCCTAGGAGCACTCGCAACTTGAGAGAATGTGAAGATAATAGACACCTGAATAAACCTTATTCCTATTTCTCCTGAACCAGAATCCATCCCCGAACTGGGACAAGTTCCTTTCGAGTTCGTATATAACCATACGATGGAGTATCCAATAAACCGTGGATCTTCATAGTGATACGGAGTGTTCTGGAGAAATACAAAGGTGAAGTGGGAGTGGTAATGAAATACTTAGTTTGGTCGTGAATAGCAGCAGCAATTTACTTTGCCCTCTTACTAATCCCTTTATTTGTCTTTACATAATACCTTCTGTACAACATCGTTAGGCTAATTGGTTTTTTTCATTCCCTACCGTTCGGCACCAGCCAAGGTTTGGAAGAAGACTATCCAACAGGCGTAACGGGTGTACTGTCCCAATCCAAGGAACAATCGCAACCTGAGAGAAGGTAAAAGGAAAAGACAACTGAATAGCCTATTCGTTTTCTCCAGAACCGGAAACCATCCTTTAATCTGGAACAAGTTCCTTCGAGTTCGTATATAACCATACGATGGTTTTATCCAATGGAAGTGGACGCTCGTAGTAATACGGGGTGTCCTGGAGAAAAGGGTAAAAGTCTGAGTGGCAATGAGGTTTGCAACTCTGACAATCCAAAAGCCAGTGTTTAAGAAGGTTCGGTTAAATTTGGTCACTGAGTCATAGTTAAGGGTCGGGCCATGGTCGCTGCCAAAGAGAGAGAGAAAAGAAACACTCAGCGTGTACTCTAACCTAGATCAAAATGGTTATCAATTTATCCACTCAGGAAACCTCCCACTGTAACGTCAAATTCTCCCCCAAACCTGAAAGAAGAATTAGTCGGGATCACCCGAGGAGTAAACCAACTCATCAGTGGGAATCTAGATCCAACTATCATCGCATGATAACGTGACGGAATCCACTCACGTTATCACACTCCAGAAGGTATGCGCATGCCTGGCAAGTTTCAGTTTCTTTAGAAACTCCCGATGTGATTTTTACCCCAAGCGGTTTATGACCTTGACTAGGTCAACAAACCATAAACCGCCAGTTAAGTTCAACCCGTCATTATTCTGGATTGCATTAAACCCAGCCGTACGTGCCCTTGACTAGGTCAACAAGGCCGTATGACTGTCCTAACCAATCCCATTTATGCAACAGACAAGTACCACTTAGCTACGGAACACTACGTCTTGACTAGGTCAACAAACGCAGCACGAATACTAAATAATACCCGTAAGAAATGACGGAGGGCTACTGGTTGATCGTTTTCTGATGTGTAAAATAAACTTGTAAAGAAATTACAATCAAAAACTTATATTGACCGCAATCAAACTACGGTGTCGGATGTAGCTAATGAATGAGTGCGGATCGTCCACAGGGATTGCACAATTCAATTGTATTTTGATACGTTTGAAATGAAATGTTAAGCAACAATAAAAGAAAACATGATTCAAGAATGATTTGTATTCGAGTGTCACTATTCTTTATGCAAGAATCAAGAAACTATAAACAATCAAGAATCGGTTGTTTTGATAATATTTCCAATCAACAATCAAGAATCTAAATGAGGCTCGTAGGAATCGATCGGATCGATAGACGTGATGTAATCTAAAGATATAGTGTTCTTGTCCTTCGAAGTATTGATACTAGATCGATGATCATCGACAAGAGTTAGGGTTTTCTCGTGAAACTAGGGTTTCATCTTATCCCTTGTTCTGTTGTCGATATCATTCACATTCTAGCCTCTAGCAATTTCAAGAAACGATCCTAACTCCCCCATTTTGAACGATGTCAATCAAGAAAGCATCGAAACAAAATGGGTTGTCGGTTCTTGAACTTGCTAGGGTTTACAAAACTTGTAGGAATCAAGAATCGATTAAAGCTATGTTACATCATCTTACTATTGACCGTCTCGACTCCTCGACGAGCGGAGTTTTATTCACACATCACCACACATAAAAGATTCACAGATTGTAAAGATATCATGATGCGGAAATTAAAGAAAACAAGATAAAAGAATATCACCTTTATTGATCTCAACAATTTTGATTACATTTGCTTCAAGAACTACAAGAAGAAGAATCTAGATTGTTGATCGGGCGTCGCTCGGCTTCATGAGTCGTGGATCGGCTCGGATCGCTTGCTCTGTTGAAGATCGGCTCCGCTCCTAAAGGTTGTCGGGCTTCTTGCTTAATGGGTACTCGGGATTCTTGATTTCAATTGGAATTAGGGTTTAGGGTTTCCTACAAGCCCTGTCACTAGACTTGAGGAAGAAGGAGATGAAAAGAGAGATGGATTTGGGGATAGATTCACTAATTGGATGAATAATTCCCAAGATTGAATAATTTGGAATAATGAGCCTAGGGTCTTATTTATAGAGCTCCCAAACCTTAGGTTTAAGTTTGAATTTCCCTTTCCCTCCAAAAGTTTGTTGAAGAGTTTCTAGAAGGAGTTTGTTAGGAGCTAGCTTAGGGTTTAAGCTAGGGTTTAGGGAAAGTTCTAGAATGATTAGGCTAGTTTAGTGAAACTCAAGGTGTTTGCTGATCTGGTAGAGATATCTGGAGTCTTCTGGAAGTTGGAGTGCATTTCTGAACTGTAGCAGATGAAACAGGAGTTGTGGTGTAAATTTGAGGAACTAAGTCCCTGGGCCCACCGCGGATCCGCGGCCTAAGCAAGTCCATGCCGCGGATCCGCGGCTGCTTGATGGGCTTGGGCCTTGGTATTTCAGGTTCTGTCTTGTACTGACATTTGCGCTTTCTCTGATGTTTTGATTTGTATTTTCCCTTCTGTGTTGATACCAGATTTGAGTTTAGTGAGTTGACGAATCTTTTGAGCGGTGTAATGATCGAGCAAGCTTTCCTTTTCCTGCACAGACTTCGAAACACGGGTTGCAAGATATAGAAAATATGCCATGTAATGAAATGCAGTCAATTTCCTTAGAAATGCCGGTTTTAAGGTCGAATACATGTAATCTGATATTTTGCGACCGATTTGCTAATATGTGAAATACGGATACCGAACACTTCTATATGAATGCAAATGATGAGGAAATTGCCGGTTAAAATATGCAATATTTTCGACTGATCAAATACCCCCAAACTTAATTTCGATCGTCTCGAGCGAATGTTTTATTAAAAAGAGAAGGAGAAAATAAAGAAAGAGAAAAACTAACTAGCACACTTTCGTAGGCAACACGATTGCACTGAGCACGTGCAACAAGCCTTTAAACCTCTAGGAGTCCCTAGTAGGAGGAGTGTTGTCTCCTGAGGGTTTTCAGCGGATTGCACCCACAAAATCCAATAATAAAAGAAAGATCATGAATATTACATTTAAAGAAAAGAATCGTAAAAGAAAAACTTTGAAAATTAGGGTTTCCAACTAAGCTAGCTTTTCGGTTGTCATGAGCCCTATCTTAATGGTCATGAAAAGATGTCAGAAATCACGTCCTCCCTCAATAAAACATCGTCTTATTCTTCATTCCTATCTTTCTTCCAAACATCGATCATATAACCCTGCGTGTGTGTAAA
Organism: Agapanthus africanus; assembly: GCA_030015575.1. NCBI lineage: Eukaryota > Viridiplantae > Streptophyta > Magnoliopsida > Asparagales > Amaryllidaceae > Agapanthus > Agapanthus africanus. Next base: position 224,592,868 of record CM057349.1, read on the forward strand.
GACATCCCTACACCCGGAGAATTCAATTCAAGCTATCATACTCTTGCCCATCAACCTCAGTATAAATTTATTTTTTTTTTCCGATGAGCTCACACACTTTCATGCGACCGTTAATACTTCTTGAGGTACTAACCGACCGATTACTCATGTGCTTGCTTATTTGGTGTATTTTCCTAGTCTTGCACCACCTTAGGTATAGCAGTGACTCCAAGACCAGTTGGCCTTAGGGCACTAGATGAAGAGGCACCCTCGCTATATATTTTTTATTCCCTTGGTGATAACAAAACCAGTGTCCATTTTTCTCACCATATTTTTTTTTGTTTTTTTCATACTTTTGGCTTTAAGACAAGAGCATTTCAAGGTATCCTCTACTATCCCAGGCTTCAAGACGTGTGTAAGTGCGAATAGCAGGGTAGCAACGTTCAAAATGTTTGGCTTCCAGAATAGAAACTATTTTTCAGACTTAGTTTTATCCTCAGATTAGTGACGTCCTTCATCTTACTAACCCTTGGGACAACGGCTCATAACTACTTATTACTAGTTCGTATGAGAAAACTTCTAATTTTCTTAGTTTTTTTAAATTTTTCTAATCTCATGGATGTAATTTTTCACTATCTAGACTTTCATTATCTTATTTATATACAAAAAGGTGTAAATATTAAAATTATTTTTATATTTGAAAATTTTTAAATTTTTATGGGTTTTGAAAAATTTTCAATTTTTATAGAATTTTAAAAGAAATGTTTTGTGTTTATGCAGATGATATGCAAATGATGCGAAAATAAGCACAAACCTCCCCCAAACTTGTTTTCAACAGTGTCCTCACTGTTGCCGACAGCTATATCTACAAAACCTGTAAATCTGGGGAGGATTATTAGTGGGGGCAAAATATTTAAGTGAAGACCCTCCCCCAAACTTATTTTTGGCTCATCATTTTGTAAAATTTTTCTTTTAAGGAGCCAGAAAAATTATACCCCCCCAAACTTGAATTATGCAATGTTAAACTTTTAAAATCACAAGTGGGGGTCAAAAATCAGTGGTCGATGCCAAGCCTTGCAAAGACCGAAGGTTAACACCAACCATTCAAAAATTTTATCAATGCAGTGCTCGGGTTGGTGGAAGAAAAAGTGGGGAAAGGGTAAGTGGTGGAATAGAATGTGTGTGCATCTCATTTTGGAGAGACGATGCAGTGAGTGTGATGGATTACTCGCATTCTTTTTACAGTTCAGAGGAAGGGGTGGAGGTTCAATTTCAGTGAGTGGAACCTGATTCATCTCAACACCCGTGTTATTCAGAAATGCGAGTTCATCAGCGAAGATCTCCTTAAAAGTTTCATCTATACCCCGAAGAATAATGTCATCACAAGGTGCGGGGTGATCTTCAGACTCTAAGAACAGTTCATAATCAGTGTTAATTGCAGACCCGGACATCTCGGTGGAAGAGTCCGTATGTGTATGATACATAGTTGGGTCAAACAATAACGTATGAAAAGAGTCAAGATCAGTATCAGGAGGATTATCTAATTCGCTGCTGTCGATATCCATTAAGTCGACAGAACAGACCTGAACAGTAGGTTCGGAGGGTACACTTCCTAACTTGTAAATGTTCATCTCAATTGTCCTGTTTCCGAAGGATAGGGTCATAGAACCGTTACGACAATTGATGATAGCATTGGAAGTGGCCAAAAAGGGGCGACCTAAAATCACCGGAATTTGATTCCGTGAGTTCGCTACAGGTTGTGTATCAATTACAATAAAGTCCACAGGGAAAATAAATTCCCCGATTTTTATTAACACATCCTCTAGTTCACCCCTAGGTCTGGTGATTGATCGGTCAGCCATCTGGAGAGTGCATGGAGATGGTTTCAACTCTCCGATTCCTAACTGCTCATAAACTGAGAAAGGAAGCAGGTTAACACTTTCCCCAAGATCTAGTAGAGCACGGTTAATGTGTTTCTCCCCAATAGAGATGGAAATCGTAGGATATCCAGGATCCTTACGTTTCCTCGGTAATTGTTGGGGGAAAGCTGTGTCTACTGTCTTAGCCATGAATATCTTCTTGGGCATTTGTTTCTTCCTCTTTCTAGTGCAAAAATCTTTAAGAACTTTTGCGTATGCAGGTACTTGTTGGATAGCATCTAGAAGAGGGATATTGATGTTAACCTGTTTAAACATCTCAGTGATCTTCTCCATCTGTGGACTTGGTGTGTTAGCCCTTAACCGATTAGGATAAGGTGCTTTAGTAATAAGTGCTGGGTCCATCATAGGAGAAGAAAGTGTGTGTGGAACCGATCCCAGTATAGAAGTGGGGATCGTCCGTGGAGGGGTAAAAGAGGTGGGCTGTAGTGGCGAGCCTTTTGGGAAATGGAGAATAGGCTAGGAAGAGGGTGGTGGGGTAGAAGAAGTAGGGTCAGAAGTGTGTGTGTGTGGAAAGGTCTCAGCCGGGGTGTTAATAGGATTATCAGTATCATCAACTTCTTCCCCAACATGATTGTCAAGCACTCTTCCAGATCTCAACGTGGTGATTGCATTCACATGATGTGAATAACCAGGATTGGGTAAGGGTTGAGCTGGAAGTTTTCCTTTCTCTCTTGCACTTATTTGGGCTTTTAATCGTACAATTTCTTCTTCCATCGATTTAATACTCTCGCTTTGGGACGCAGAGTTTCTCTTCATGTCATCGACAGAAGATTTCATTTCAGCCGAAACTTGCATGATATTTGTTAAGATCAAATTCATGTATTGCACAAAAGAAGAGGATTCATCAGTCCCGGTCAACTGTAAAGGACTAGACAGTGCAGGTGTGTTGACCGGATTTTGAAAATTATGTGCTTGAAAGGGGTGCTGACTCAATTGAAGTTGTGGCTGCTGTTGTGGCGGAGGAACCCTTTGGAAATTGTTTTGGTTTGGAACCGTGTTTTGTGATTGTGATTGGTTCCAAGAAAAATTTGGGTGATTCTTCCAACCCTGATTATATGTGGGAGAAAAAGGATCGTTTCTAGGTCGTTGAAATGCGGCATTGGTATGCTCACGACCTTGAAACGGACATTCTTCCGTCAAGTGAGACGGATCAGAACAGCAGCTACATACAGTTTTGGAAAGTGACATTTGATTAAGGGAGGCGGCTAAAAATTTGTTTTCCATAGTCTCGAGTTTCTTTTGTATAGCTGAAATGTCAGCTCTAACTCCTATGGAAACATCCGATTGGTTATTGCCACTCCTAAATGATGGACTTTCCCACTGTAAAGACTTTTCGGCGAACTCTTCTAAATATCGCCAAGCTTCCCCATCATCCTTAGACATGAAGGTACCTTGACACATGTTTTCAAGGCTCTGTTTAGTATTAGGGTTACTGCCCTCATATATGATTCGGCAAAGCTCCCATCTCGGGATGCCGTGATGAGGACACTGAACCAATAGATCCTTGAAACGTTCAAAGCATTTAGAAAATGGTTCAGCGGAGAGCTGGGCAAATTGATTTAGTTCGCTACGGATTCGAGCTGTCTTTTGGATTGGGTAAAATTTCTTAAGGAATGCCGCGACGAATTCTCCCCAATTCGTAATAGAATGTGCGGTAGTGTTGTATAGCCACTTCTCGGCTATATCGCACAAGGTAAATGGGAGAAGTCGTAGACGCATTGCATCCACTGAAAGTTGTGACGTACCCATCATTGCGCATACGTTTTCAAATTTGGTAATGAAAACGTAAGCGTCCTCAGTCTCGAGTCCGTGGAATTTGGGTAAAAGATTGATATACTGGGGCTTAATCTCAAAGTTATCCCCATTGGCTGGTGGTGTGGATAAGCAGGTTGAAAGAGGACCTCTAAGTGGATAGCATCTTTCCTGGAGAGAAATGTGGGGTGGATTCTGCGCACCAACGGACGGTGGAAGATTAGGGTTAAAGAAGTTTGATGGATTCGGATCCATCGATGTGGATGTGGTAGTGGGTAAAGAAAAGGTAAATGGAGAAATATCGACTTCGGAGTCGATAAGAGGTACGCGGACTAAACGGGCACTAGAATCCCGTGTCCAGCCTATCTTGCACTAAAAAGGGTTAGTACAAGTGGCAGCGTTGACTTATAATTAGGGGTAAAATGAATGCGGTGTTTGCTTTTGAAAAAGGGACGGATTTTTGAAAAAATGATGCGACAAAACAAATGCAGCACACAACCCTAGAATCTAATGGTCACCTAGGTCCGGCTCTAGACCGCTCCTAACTGCCAAAAGACAAGCCGCAGGATAGAATCCTCCACTGCCTCTTTGTCCCCCTGTGGCCGGATAAGTGCCAGGTAAGTGGGAAGGAACCACCACTACAGTGGACCTAATTAATAACCACTAGCCTTAGACACACTCGCCTTAGGCACCACAAGAAAACGCGGATAAGCAATGAATTACCCACGACCTTCTCTTGTCCTATTGAGCGCGACAGTCCTTAGAGTCTTCTCTAGATTTCTTTTAGTTAATGGGGGTAACGCGGATGCAAGTTTTGCGATTTTCGGGGCCTAGGAAGGGTAATGAAATCCCCACCTAATTTGGATTTGGCCGTGCCCCTTAAATTTCCGTATTAGAATGCAAACAACCAAGAAATCAAAATCACACACAATTTTAATTTTGCTTTTGCGCGCTGCGATTTATTTGCAAAGAATCCTGCAGCACAGGGTTAATTGGAGCTAAAAGAGGAGAGGGAAGAGAGAAAGAAAGTACCTGCACTGAAAATTTTTCAGAGAACCCCCTAGGAGGCCGCGGATCAGCCGCAAGAACACCCTATGTGCCGCGGAAACGCGCTTCCACAGTGAGATCACTGTACAAGATTTCTTCAGGGAGCTTCTGTTAACTCTCTCAGCTCTCTGGTATATCCCAAATAATTTTCCAGACTCCCAGTAAGCTCCAGATCACCTTGCAATCAATTCACAACACACGTATAAGAGTTTGTACGAATTTTGATTTCAAGAAGTAAAACGTAATAATTCTTTCACTTCAAACTATAAATGCAAATGAATTAGCGCGATCCCCGGCAACGGCGCCATTTTGGTTGATCGTTTTCTGATGTGTAAAATAAACTTGTAAAGAAATTACAATCAAAAACTTATATTGACCGCAATCAAACTACGGTGTCGGATGTAGTTAATGAATGAGTGCGGATCGTCCACAGGGATTGCACAATTCAATTGTATTTTGATACGTTTGAAATGAAATGTTAAGCAACAATAAAAGAAAACATGATTCAAGAATGATTTGTATTCGAGTGTCACTATTCTTTATGCAAGAATCAAGAAACTATAAACAATCAAGAATCGGTTGTTTTGATAATATTTCCAATCAACAATCAAGAATCTAAATGAGGCTCGTAGGAATCGATCGGATCGATAGACGTGATGTAATCTAAAGATATAGTGTTCTTGTCCTTCGAAGTATTGATACTAGATCGATGATCATCGACAAGAGTTAGGGTTTTCTCGTGAAACTAGGGTTTCATCTTATCCCTTATTCTGTTGTCGATATCATTTACATTCTAGCCTCTAGCAATTTCAAGAAACGATCCTAACTCCCCCATTTTGAACGATGTCAATCAAGAAAGCATCGAAACAAAATGGGTTGTCGGTTCTTGAACTTGCTAGGGTTTACAAAACTTGTAGGAATCAAGAATCGATTAAAGCTATGTTACATCATCTTACTATTGACCGTCTCGACTCCTCGACGAGCGGAGTTTTATTCACACATCACCACACATAAAAGATTCACAGATTGTAAAGATATCATGATGCGGAAATTAAAGAAAACAAGATAATAGAATATCACCTTTATTGATCTCAACAATTTTGATTACATTTGCTTCAAGAACTACAAGAAGAAGAATCTAGATTGTTGATCGGGCGTCGCTCGGCTTCATGAGTCGTGGATCGGCTCGGATCGCTTGCTCTGTTGAAGATCGGCTCCGCTCCTAAAGGTTGTCGGGCTTCTTGCTTAATGGGTACTCGGGATTCTTGATTTCAATTGGAATTAGGGTTTAGGGTTTCCTACAAGCCCTGTCACTAGACTTGAGGAAGAAGGAGATGAAAAGAGAGATGGATTTAGGGATAGATTCACTAATTGGATGAATAATTCCCAAGATTGAATAATTTGGAATAATGAGCCTAGGGTCTTATTTATAGAGCTCCCAAACCTTAGGTTTAAGTTTGAATTTCCCTTTCCTTCCAAAAGTTTGTTGAAGAGTTTCTAGAAGGAGTTTGTTAGGAGCTAGCTTAGGGTTTAAGCTAGGGTTTAGGGAAAGTTCTAGAATGATTAGGCTAGTTTAGTGAAACTCAAGGTGTTTGCTGATCTGGTAGAGATATCTGGAGTCTTCTGGAAGTTGGAGTGCATTTCTGAACTGTAGCAGATGAAACAGGAGTTGTGGTGTAAATTTGAGGAACTAAGTCCCTGGGCCCACCGCGGATCCGCGGCCTAAGCAAGTCCATGCCGCGGATCCGCGGCTGCTTGATGGGCTTGGGCCTTGGTATTTCAGGTTCTGTCTTGTACTGACATTTGCGCTTTCTCTGATGTTTTGATTTGTATTTTCCCTTCTGTGTTGATACCAGATTTGAGTTTAGTGAGTTGACGAATCTTTTGAGCGGTGTAATGATCGAGCAAGCTTTCCTTTTCCTGCACAGACTTCGAAACACGGGTTGCAAGATATAGAAAATATGCCATGTAATGAAATGCAGTCAATTTCCTTAGAAATACCGGTTTTAAGGTCGAATACATGTAATCTGATATTTTGCGACCGATTTGCTAATATGTGAAATACGGATACCGAACACTTCTATATGAATGCAAATGATGAGGAAATTGCCGGTTAAAATATGCAATATTTTCGACTGATCAGCTACGTCTAGTTTTTGGCGAAAAACTTTTAACGTAATGAACTTGATATCGTTGAAGGAACTGCATAGCCTTTTAGAAAAATATAGTGGCAAAAACCTTCGCTAAAGAGGTCACTCCCGGTGGAGGGATCTCGGCTCTTTCCCCGAGGTGCAGGATATTCCAACTGAATACCACGATGCAAAGCAAAAGTAATCGACTATAGTGAAGTTATTACCCTGACGCAAACTTCTGTCCAAGGGGTCACTTCCGGTGAAGGGATCTCGGCCCTTGCCTTGTCGAATGAGGTGCTGGATATTCATAACCGAATACCACTGTGCAAAACAAAAGAGAACGTCCTTGCAATAACAGATTTTTGAAAAATGTTCCAACAACATCAGAATAGGTTTGTTTAGCTTGCACTGATCCGAATCAACGCAGTCCCATCAATTGATCACACCACAAAGGAACGAAAATAATGATGTACGTATATGCCATCCGCATTCGGCACTGGCTCCCGTCATCACCCGTTAGGTTACTTAACTAACGACAGAGCGGGGACTGCACTAGCGCGAATGCAAAACATATACAACATTTACTAGTATATATATCAATATATAATATTTGCTCAAGGCGTGATAAAATGCAACATCACAGAAATGTAATAAGCATCACAGAACAATACAGATATCTGGGATCCCTGGGTTTCATAGAGCCGCTACGGAAACCCGACGTTCCCCCTGGTCATGTGGATAGCCTGTGCAATGAAATCCTAGACCTCTACGGGCGCGGCAAGTTACCCGCCAAAACCTGAAGCGAGGCAGCCCCCTTCAACAACGTGAATGGACCACCCTGCACTTCACGGAATCCGGTAACTTGAGCACCTCTCCTTGGGTCAACCTGTACCCCCTACGAGTGCAGCGAATAGCCCGCCAATTCTACAGTGAAGCCCCCTCCGTCTCAAAGCCATGAGATGCGGGCCCGTTGTCCTTTAGAACCCGGCTATCCGTGCACCCCTCCGTGGGGTAATCCTAGTACAGAAAGTAAAATATACAGACAACGGGTACATCGACCTCAGCCCGGTTGTGCCCCAAAAGAATAATATACAAACAGGCAGTGACGGCAGTCCACATGTCGGACGCTCGCCCCGCAATATCAAATGTACAAATACAACCAAACTGTGCTACCATTGCATCCAGGCTATCCACCACGACAATCCGCAACATTACAGCACAACACATAACATCAACGTGAATGTCACGTTCACAAATCCGTCTAAAAGGGCTATAGCAGTTAGACAGGATTTACCGATCAAATGACATTCACGGTCGCAGATATAATGTAAATACTGTGAACTAACATGTTTAAAATTTTCTATCGACTAAGTTTACCGAAGTGGGCCCCAAGCACAACTGTAGCACTCAAAGAAAATCTGGGCCCAAACAGTATATACCAAAAACCCTATTTCCAAGTCAGAAGCCCACTGTAAAAATTTGGTGCTATGAAGAGTTAAAGTAGCGGCGGAACCGCGGCCAATGCGTGGGTTTGGCCGCGGTTCCACGGTGGAACAGTGATGTCGCGCGACCAAATTTTCACAGAATGCTTAGAAAACCCTTCTCATAATTTTACAATGTACCAAATAATTTTTAGAGCACTGGAAAAATTCGACAGAAACTGTACATTAGAAAATGGGTTTTCGGAAAATCCGTTCGATCGAACTTGTAAACACGTTAGAGCAAGCTAGACTAGGTTAATGGCGTGGCTCTGATAATATGTTGGACCACGGCAGCGCCTCGGCCGTCTAAACGAGGCCAAAATGCAGAAAACAAAAACTTTTCTTTAACAAGAAACCGGCGCTACCGCGGACATAATACCCGGATCGGGCCATTAACCTAATGCTAGCTAGCTAACTAGAGAATGGGTAGAAAGCTATACCGAGCGATCCGTGCCCTTCGGTCTTCGGTCTCCACTCCGATCTCCTCGCGGAATCTCCGGTCTTCATTTCCTCGTCGGAACGGGCACTACATCGCCGGGTTCTTTTACGGGCTCCCACCTCTGGACCGAGGCAACTCGGGCACGAAGTTGGCGAGTCGACGTGTCCAAGAATACTATAGGATAGTGTAGAATACTTTGTCTCTAGCGGGTATGAAGTTGCCATGTGATGGAGGTGAAGAAAGCAAAGAACTTTGAAATGGTACTCTCTTTTTAGCATGAATGAAAATGAGATGCCAAAAATATTTCTCACACCGAAATCAATCTCTCCCTCTAAGGTGGCCAGCCTCATCATAAGAATGAAGAGGAGAGAGCAAAAGCAATGAAGGGAGGTGCGTGTAGTAAAAGCAAGAGGTGATCATAACAAATGTGATGATATTGAGATATATTTGTCACACCCATTTCAAATCCAATCCTATCTCATAAATGCAAACAATAATGAGAACAAGAAAAGCATCATAAGATGCTTGAACCATCATAATCCAAATGCCACAAAGAACCCTCCATATTTGATAATTTGCACACTTTCAAATAAAACCCTCCCATCACAAAAATCCGGCCATGAAGGAACAAAGGAAAACTGGCCGAAACGGAATGCAAACTGGAAACTTCAAAAAACCGATCCCGTAATAAATTACAGGAAAACCCCGCGACTGTATATACATACCCGTATTTATATTCCGACCGAATACAAATGCAATGAAACAAAATCTACACTGTACAATACTAGGATCCGGTATAATCCAAAGCCCGCTAGTATTATCCGTCCGATCATGATCCGTGCAATACCGCACGTTTAAGATCGAACCTTGCCATATCTCCATACGGCCTCTACAGCGTTTCGCCCGAAACTTGAGAAACTGTCTGTGGGGGACTCTAAAGACTCGTCAATACTTTGGCTGTGGATTTAACCACTAGCACGTCAGAGGTATTAGCTATACGTGACGGCTACCAGCTATTGACCAAAAGGGACGTCTGTGAGAGAATTCATCCTGACACCCTACTGAGCTTGTCAGTGACAATATCCGTACAGTCCGGTCCGTTCGTCTATGAGCATCGCATGGCGGGCCTAGGGGGTTGGTAAAAGTCAGACCCCCAAAAGCGGTACAAGTCGTGTCGGAGTGTAGCCCAGAACACCCTGAGATACTACTGGAATACCTACCAGTAAATCTCCTGTCTCGGCCGAGGGCTTTGTGTAATGGCTCTCCTAGACACAGCGCGACCTCACCCCTAATACCGGGAGAGACGAACCCCTGCAGATCCGCTCACTGCCTCCATGTGGCTCGGGACTGTACCCAACTAAAACCTGTTTGCACGACTCCTTTGAGCCGTGGTAGGGTAGTAATCAAAGTACAGTGGGAACTCACACGAGACAAATGATGATCTCAGGTTGATGAACTAACCTGTACACATGTCACCAGGGAACTGCTATCTGACGTCAGTTATAAGACCAACTAGCATGTTCCCGGCGAGTCCTGTCCGGTGTACTCATAACCTGATGAGCACCTGTATACATCTTAGGTGAACCAACTGATACCAGTGTCTTGTGAGACCGGCCACCGCCCTTCGTCGGGGTCTCGACTGCATACACTAGTCTACTCTGGAGAATCGATGTCCTGTCTCGAAAACTCCCACGACTAGGGACCATTTAAGGATGTGCTTATAGACCCTAGCTCCCACGTATATGATCGCCATCATACTGTTGGCCATCAAGCAAGAATCCTAAGGGCTCTATCAACGTGCAATAGTGACCTGTAAGGTCACCTGAAACAGTACACGATGATAAAGATAAAGCAGATAGCATACTATCATCTTGAGTAAGACTGTTCTAACGGTATAGGTCCTCCCTCAATCATTGCAATCACAGACGTGTGATCCAATAATTGACTCTGAGGGCAAAATATCCAACATCTATATGGAACAGCCAGAGTGTTTTATTCAGAGTGGGAGCAGCGGGAATGTGTGCAAGTTGCTTAAGTCTATTTATGGACTGAAGCAGGCATCGTGGAGTCGGAACATTTGTTTTAATGAGACAGTTAAAGAATTTGGCTTTATCAAAAATCAAGATGAACCATGCATCTATAGTAAAATTGTAGCACGAACTGTCGCATTCCTCGTTTTATACGTGGATGACATTCTCTTGATAGGAAATGACATTCCTATGCTATAATCTGTCAAAGGGTTCTTGTCACACAGGTTCTCCATGAAAGACCTGTGAGATGCCTCTTACATTCTGGGGATCCGGATCCATCGTGATATGTCCAAGAGGATATTAGGACTTTCACAGTCCAGGTACATCGACACCATACTGAAATGGTTCAGTATGGAAGATTCCAAGCGCGGTAATCTACCGGCTTGTCACGGGATCACCCTCTCCAAAGAAATGTCCCCCAAGACTGATTTGGAATGGGATCACATGTCTATTATACCCTACGCTTCTGCGGTAGGCTCTATAATGTATGCGATGTTGTGTACCAGACCAGATGTAGCTTATGCACTGAGTGTGGTAAGCCAGTATCAGTCAAACCTTGGGGAGAAGCACTGGATAGCAGTAAAGAACATTCTGAATTACCTGAGAAGGACTAAGGACATGTTTTTGGTTTACGGTGGAAAAGACCTCCAGATGGAGGCCTTTGCTAACTCCAGCTTCCAGAGTGACAAGGATGGCTCCAAATACATGTCGGGTTATGTCTTTACCCTCAATGGAGGGGGTGTGTGTTAGAAGAGTTCCAAACAGGAAACCGTTGCTGACTCGACGATGGAAGCAGAATATATCGCCGCATCTGATGCCGCAAAAGAAGCCGTCAGGATGAGGAAGTTCTTGACTGAACTTCAGGTGGTTCCGTCCATTGTTGATCCAATACCTCTGTATTATGACAACAACGGGGCTATAGCTTTAGCGAAGGAACCCAGGTCCCATCAGAAGTCCAGAGACATCTTGAGGCGGTATCACCTGATCAGGGAGATCGTGGATCGTCGGGAGATCGAGGTTCGGAGGGTTGCGACAGAAGATAACACTGCAGATCCATTCACGAAGGCCATACCCCAGACTCAGTTCGAGCGGCTGATCGAGATGATAGGTCTTCGATACGCCAGTACATGGCCTTAGTGCAAGTGGGAGATTGTTACTGTATATGCCCTAGAGGCCATTACTGTATTATACTACTTTGTATATTACTTGATGGAAGCTTGGGATATTCACAGTTGTATAGACAATCTTGCTCGAAATGGTAGTATGCTACTTGGTTTGTTTCTATTTTAATGTGTGCATGTATTTCTTTTAGCATATCGCCTATACAAATTAGTGGAGCCCTTAGGATCTTTGCTTGATTACCAGTGTTGTGATGGCAGTCACACAAGTGGGGGCTGGGTCATCTACAAGCACATCCTTATACAGGTCCCTGGTCGTAGGATTATTGAGACAGGGCATCGATACTCCAGAGTAGACTAGTGTATACGCTTCTCATCCTAGGAGGTGAGATGGTCTGTCCCACAGCCATCAGTACGTCGTACTGGAGATAATATGCAGGTACTCGTTAGGTTACGAGTAAACTGGACAGGACTCGCTGGGAACTGTTGGTTTAGTATTATACCTATCGTCAGTTATCAGTTCCCAGGTTACATGAGTACAGCATAGTCCGTTGACTTGACACTGTCACTTCGCCTCGAGTGTGTTCCCACTGTTCTTAGATTACTACCCTACCACGGCTCAAATGAGACATGCAAACAGGTAGTAGTTGGGTGCAGTCCGAAAGCACTTAGAGGCAGTGACGGTTAGATAGGATTCGTCTCTCCCGGTATTGGGGGTAGATATCACGCTGTGTCTAGGAGAGCCATTACACAAAGTCCCTGGCCAGGGAAAGCGAGATATACTGGTAGCGTTTCCAGTGTTATCTCAGGGTGTTCTAGGCTACACTCCGATACGACTTGTACAGCTATTAGGGAACTGACGTTTACCGTCCCCTAGGACTGACATGTGATACTCTCAGACGAACAGACCGGACTGTACGGAGATTGTCACATTCAGGCTCAGTAGGAGTTCGGATGGATTCACCTCATCAGTCTTCTTATCAGCATCTACCTGAGGACCGTTACGTATAGCTAGTACCGCTTGCGGCCTATAGTTAAACCCACTGCCAGCGTAGTGTCGAGTCTTTAGAGTCCCACACAGAGGGCTATTCGCCTTTGGGCAAAACAGAGTAGAGGTCGCATGGTTTGGCGACAGGGTTCGTTCATATCCGCGCACTTGTGCACGTTTGCTGTCCGGGCAGTTATTACTAGCGGGCTTTGGTTTAAGCCAGATCCTAGTATATATTTTGGGATTGGTTTTATCTCATTGTATTCGAGTTCCTCGGAACACGGATGCCGGTGTGTATGCACAGTTGACAGAGGCAGAGGCAGAGGATTCTCATTAGGGTTGTTGACCGTTGACTTTTTCTAAACCCTAATGAGAATGGAAATTCTGATTAATAATATTAATTACGGATTATTGTGCCATGGTTGAGTTGAACATTTGACTTTTGTTGATTTGTTGACTTTGTTGACCGGTTGACTATAGTGGACTTGTTGACCATCATCATTTCTTTTCAAAGATGCTTCTTGTTCTTTGCAAAATGCATTTAATGAATGAAATGATAATGGTCATTCATAAACTAACCATCACACCTTTTCTTAATTATTATTATTATTATTATCATAATTCCTAATATGAGAGAATGGTTGTAAAATTATATCATTCTCACTTGCTCATTCTCTCTCATCCAAAGCTCATCCTCTTCCTCTCTCTCAAAGCTCTCATGTCTCATATGTTGAGAAGGATGAGCTATTGAGGTAAAACCACTAAAACTCTTCTCTGCTCACTCTAGAGTTCTAGGTTTAGCAAGCCAAGCACTTTAGTTGCCACTCGGTTGAGGTAGGAGCTCAAGGTAGAAGCTTTCGGGTGGATTCTTCTTCAACAAAGAGGAGACTACGAGGTGGAGCCGTTCAAACTATCCCAAGGAGCAAGAAGAGAAAGAGTTCAAGACCTAGGTATAACTCTCTAACCGAGTAGTTAAACTTGTAGTTAGTTTGCTAGGTTTTTGTTTAGCAAAGATCCTCATTTCTAGTCCATGTTACCTTGTCATAAAAAAATCGTTTTTTACCGTTTCCGCCATCCCGAAGGAACTGGGGTGGGCAACGTGGACTTACAAAAGAAAAACCAGATAGCATACTATCATCTCGAGTAAGACCGTCCTACCCGTATAAGTCCTCCTCAATCATTGCAATCACATGCCTGCGATCCAATAATTGACTTTGAGGGCATTACATCCAACAGAATCATCAGATCCCAAATCGTAACACCGACGTCAATGGGCTCCTCTTTCCTCTGGTGTCGACTGTTTCCAACTCGTCTCTTCGTAGCTGTATGACTGGCGCTACAAACGGCTATAAACATATCTAGAGTATCCCAAGTAATGTATCTCATCACTTGATATCCAGACTACGTTAAACCTTTCGATCGATTCATCAAAATCCCATAATTCTCCAAAAGCTCAACACTCAAGTACAGTTTAAAAATATCCAGTACATGCCACAGCACCTGCGGACCAGCCGTAGAAGGGCAAACCCAAGCCTCACTAATGGCACCGTGGAATTACCGTAAACCCAAAGGTTCAAAGGCGTTCTCATGGTCATTATGTCGAGTTAGGGTTTCATTCTTCTAGAGGGTCCATAGAAATACCTGCATGTTCTTCCGAATACCTTAAACTTGGGAAAATGGGTTTCTGACGTTCGTTCGAACCTTTTAACTTCGTCTGGACGACATGTGAATACCCTTCGTCCGCACGCTAAACAATGCTTCAACCCTCTAGAATAGACAATACCCTAACGGTCATCGCATTCTAACTGTAGCTCTCTCTGCCCGTGCGACCGTGGTAACAGAAACCACCATCCGATATCGATGAAGATAGATCAAAGGAACGAATAGAATAGGGTGCAAAGAAATGTATATCCTAAGGCTTCTTAAGCAGAGTAGCATATCGTAAGTATACCGCGGATCATACCCACGGTACGTCACTCTACCTAAGTCACCCACTCCATCAACCAAGGCTCATCCTAGACTTAGACAAGGGTCAAACCTGGCGCTCTGATACCAGCTTTGTCACGACCCGAAGGTACGGAACATGACCGGCTCTTAAATTACGAAGCGTCTTGAGGCGCAACGTAATCTAAGTAAGCCGAAGCCCAGAAATCTAAACCATTTAAAAAAAGAAGTAAAGGAAAACATGTTTAAAAGCAACATCAAATTTCTCAAAAATTTCGGCAGAGTCTCCTTTGTAAAAATTGGTCCCAAACGGGTACAAATAAGTAAATATACATAAACAATAAATAAAAGGCATCCCCAAGTGGGAGCTAGCTCTACGCCAAAAGGCGGAAACAACCACACAATGCACTATAATGAACAACGCCGAAGGGCGAGGCTCAAAACTCAAAAGAAAACCAAATCCACCAGAAAATCATAATAATACAAGCGCGACTCTAAGGTCGAAATAAAAACAACTGGTCTTCTAAATCTACCAATAATACAAGTCTGGTTAATGGAGCTTATTAGATACAATTGAAATAATAAAAGTACAACGGCGGTCCTGATACAAGCGAACCAACCTACCAAGCAAATCACCCTGAATGAAATAATGTGCCAGCAAGATGCCAAGGAAACCTGTAGGTCGAAACCTGTAAGAAAAATTTGGCACAACGTGGGTGAGTTGCCAACTCGTGAGTAGAAGACATCTGCGAGTAGAAATCGCATGCACGACGCTCTCCTAGGTCATAATAATATACTTAATATGACACTAGTCATCTAGTAGTGGCAGGGTAATAATCTATGCGTAAGTGCAATGCTCAGTGCTCATGTCAATGCCTCAGGTAGTAACATGTTATGTGTATGAGTATGCATGCACCATGAATGTAAAACAATCAAACATGAAATCTGGATATATCTGTATAAGAAATCTTTAACTTTTATTATAGTAAAATTTGTATGGTAATCTGAAATATCATCAATGAAATTCATGGAAATCCGTGTCAAGTATCGACACAAAGCATGTAAATCTCATAGTCTCAATATCTCATAGTCTCAATATCTCGGGCTCCGTCAGTCCGGATCGGCTCATATCATCAAATCACACGACAACGGTCGGTATCCTCCGGATATCCGCCGTGCCAGACATCACCGGTAGGTAGTCTTCCCCTGCCAGGCTCATCGTCTACAACTCGAGCTTCTTGCCCCGGGGTACCATACCGAGCGCACCAAGTACCCGAGACGGTTCATCCACTCCTCGAATCCGGTCTCGAAATCCAACAGAAAACATGAAATCTCATGGTGGACGACACATACATCACGAGAAAACCGCAACTTGAATTTTCAAATGTGAGGGAGAGAGAAAGAGAAGTTTTTATATATATTCTTGCGGTTTTCCCCAAAATCCAGAAATCTCATAGAAATCCAAAATCCCAAAATCATGAGTAAGTAAATAATGAGTATCGGCATAAGCCCCACAATACTGCATGATAATATGAAAATTTGAATGCATGAATTGTCTAACTAATAAATGCAATGTCTAAACTAGCACATGAGAGTAATCACACAATATTATATTGGACTAGCATTTAGCTGATTATATCAGTAAAAAGATAATATGTTCTAAAGTGTATGTGACATGGCAATTACCGATGATGATGTGCGTGAGCCGGCAAATAAGTGTACGTGGTACATGCGCATCATCGGTAATAGTGCTGGTGTCCTAACAGGCAGAGTTTCATATTAGCTAAAGAAACATATGTATGAACATGCAATGCAATGAATACAACATAAATATAACGATGAATGTGTAGTAAACGCACACCTAGAGAATATATACTAATTATGAGTCATACAGTTTGTTGTTTGTGTAGGGTTCCTAGGCACTCTTATGAAAGTCTATAAGGCATCAACCATGCCCGAATAAAATTTTAGACATGCCGAACAACCCAAAGCCGGGATCTATGCTAGATTATTAGGGTTTAACATGCAAGTAAACATCTTTACAACTAAGAGTGAGGGATTACAACCATTGTAGTCCACTCCTTCGCTACATAAGCTCCGAGTAGAAGTCCCTTCGCTGCGATCCACGATCTCCCGGACTCAAGAGAGGCTCCACAACTCGAACGATCCATGCAAGCTTGTAGTGCTCCTTTTCTCCAATGATCTACGTCGAAATTTCTATAACTCAATCTCTCTCACTCTAATGAGGTGAACACCCTAATCTAATTGGCTAGATTAGATGAGGATGATGGAGTAGTATTTATGCTTTCTTTTTTTATCAAATTCTCACTCTTAATCATCACAAAATGAAAACCTAGTAAGCTCTCTCAAAGCTCAAGGTTGAAGAAGAAGAAGAAATAATGCATAATCCTTTTGTGATGAATAATGAAATGATATATGATTAATAATGTAACCATGGTCAACCATGACTAGGCTAACCCATTTAGAGAATTAACTAAGGCTAGGGTTTGGGTTGAGTTAATGAATGAGTCATAAGAAAATATCAACAATAATATCTTTTCCATGACAAAAGAAATCCTTCTAGAAGCATCAACAAAGAACTAACCCAAATCAAACCCTAACCATGTTTAATCTCCACTAAACATGTTTCATTATTAATCATATCATGTTACAATAATATATATCACATATATATTATATATTTATAACAAAAGAAAATAATACAATTAATATATATCACATATATATCAATGTATTACCCGGTGAGAAAATGAAATAATAAAGCGAGCCAATATCAGATAATGTAATGCAATATATCATATATATTATTATACATTAAATCATCGAATCAACACTTGATCCGACAATCCGGCTATACCGAATATAACCGACTAATATATCATGTACCGATTCATCGAATCAACACTTGATCCGATGACCCGGCTCATATCTAAATATCACGAGAATATAATACGGTATCTCATATCGCATTATCCTCGGTCGTGCACATATCACATATTTGCCCCTACTCTATTTTGCCTGACTCAAGAACCTCTGTGTAGGACTCTAAAGAATCGTCAATACGCCGGTAGCAGGTGATGATCATATCAAACACCCACAAGCTGCAAACGGTCAGCTAAACGTAACAGCCACCCAGGTATTGAGCGATCAGAAGATCAACAAGCTAGCTTGTACATTCTCCTCTGAATCCAATCAGTAACACTCCTGTACAGTCCGGTCTCTTCGTCTGATATGTCGCGTATCAAGTCTAGGGGTGGTATACGTGAGACCCCAATAATCGATAAGTCGTGTCGATGTGAGGCTCATAACGGGTCGAGAATCTACTGATAACACTTACCAGTAAATCTCTATATCAGCCCTGGCCAGGGACTTCCAGTTATAACCAACCGAACACAGCACAACATCAACTCCCTATATCGGGAGAGACGAATCCCCTCCTATCGCTCATTGCCTCCATGTAATTGGGGACTGCACCCAAAATCCACCGTTTTGCATGCCCTCTTGGACGTGGTAAGGTGGAAATCAAAGCACAGTGGGAATCACACAAGACTCTATGACGATCTCGGGTCTACAGACTACCTTGTACCAGTGTCACCGGAGAACTGCCATCTGACGTGTGGTATATCACCATCTGGGAGTTCTCGGCGAGTCCGTCCAGTGTACCCAGTCTCCACTGAGCACCCGTACACCATACTTGATGTCAAACACCGATGGATATGTGGATCATCCATCGCCCATCATATGGGTCAAGATGCGTATACGCTAGTCTACTCTGGTGAATCGATGCCCTGTTTCGACACACCCTCGACTAGGAACAGTTATAGGCTGTACTCATCGACTACCGTGACCCCACTAGTATGATCTCATCACTGTCCCAGTAGTCGAGTACAGATCCTAAGGGCTTTATCAACATGTGAGAGTAAGACAGTAAACATATACAAGTCAATATGTTAAGATAAAGTGAAACCAAATAGCATACTATCATGACGAGCAATAAAGTCCTCTCTATATATATCCAAGCATCCATTATAATATACATAACTAACAATCTCCCACTTGTACTAAGGCCAGCTGCTGTAGTATCTCATACCAAGCATCCCGAATAATCTCTCAAACTGTATCTGGGAATGGACTTCGTGAGTGGATCCGCAGTGTTGTCCTTCGTATCCACTCTCCTGACCTCGATCTCCCGGCGATCAACTATCTCCCTGATCAGGTGATACCGCCTCAAAATATGTATGGACTTTTGATGGGACCAGGGTTCCTTGGCCAATGCCACAGCTCCATTGTTATCGCAATACAGAGGTATTGGATGTTCAATGGATGGAACCACACCAAGCTCACTAATGAACTTCTTTATCCAGACAGCCTCTTTGGCAGCATCGTTGGCAGCGATGTATTAAGCCTCCATCGTCGAGTCTGCAACGGTATCCTGTTTGGAACTCTTCCAACACACCGTCCCTCCATTGAGGGTAAAGATAAATCTCGAGTGCGACTTAGAGTCATCCTTATCACTTTGGAAGATGGAATCGGTAAAGGACTCCACATGGAGTTCTCCGTTACCATACACCAAGAACATCTCTTTAGTCCTTTGTAAGTACTTGAGAATGTTCTTTACAGCTGTCCAGTGACTCTCTCCAAGATCTGCTTGATACCTAATCACTACACTTAGTGAGTATGCTACATCGGGTCTGGTATATAGCATCGCATACATGATAGAGCCTACTGCCGAAGCATAAGGTATCCCTTGCATGCGAGCTCTTTCCAAATCAGTCTTGGGAGACATTTCTTTGGAGAGAGTGAGTGCAGAGATCGTGCGTAGGTTCCCACGCTTGGATTCTTCCATACTAAACCTCTTTAGTATGGGGTCAATGTACCTGGATTAGGACAATCCCAGTATCCGTTTAGATCTATCTCTATAGATCATAATTCCTAGTATGCAGGAGGCATCACCTAGATCTTTCATTGAGAATCTTTGTGATAAGAAGAGCTTGACTGACTGCAGCATAGGAACATCATTTCCTATCAAGAGTATGTCATCGACGTACAATACGAGGAAGACTACCTTACTCTCTGCAACCTTCTTATAGATACAAGGTTCATCTACGTTTTTGATGAAGTCAAACTCTTTGACTACAACATCAAAGCAGATGTTCCAACTCCGCGATGCTTGCTTTAACCCATAGATGGATTAAGCAGTTTGCATACCTTTCCGCTGCTCCCACTATCTACGAAGCCCTCTGGCTTAGTCATGTACACGCACTCTTCTAAATCACCGTTTAGAAAGGCGGTCTTAACATCTATTTGCCAGATTTCGTAGTCATGCTATGCAGCAATGGCAAGTAAGATCCGGATGCACTTAAGCATAGCCACTGGAGAAAAGGTTTCGTCATAATCCATACCTGGTCGTTAATGAAAACCCTTCGCAACAAGTCTAGCTTTGAAAGTCTCAACTTTTCCATCTACACCAATTTTCTTTTTAAAGATCCACTTGCTCCCAATGAGTTTTACCCCTTCAGGAGCATTTTCTAAAGTCCATACTTTGTTGTTGTACATGGATTCCATCTCAGATCGCATTGCATCCAGCCATTTCGCAGAGTCACCACTCGTGATGGCCTGCTCGAAACTAGTCGGGTCATCATCTTCCATGATGCAATCCTCGATTCCACCATCAATGAGAAAACCGTAGTATCTCTCATATGGATGAGAAACCCTGCTAGATCGGCGGAGAGGCAGGGGTTCGTCGGGTATTACTGAATCCCCTGGTTCCAATAAATCATCAGTTGTAGTTTGCGGTGCTGGAACCTCTTCCAGCTCTACCTCTTTGCCACTAATTTCTTTTGGAAGAAATTCCTTTTCTGAAAAGGTGGCATATTGAGAAGCAAACACCTTTTGTTCCTCACCGTGGTAGAAGATATATCCATAGGAATCTTTGGGATATCCTACAAACTTACATAGACCTGATCTTGCCTCGAGCTTGTCCGGATTTTTCTTTTTAACATAGGCCGGACAACCCCATATCTTAACTCGTTTAAGAGATGGTCTCTTCCCATTCCAAATCTCATATGGAGTGGTAGGCACTGATTTAGTTGGAACTCTATTCAATAGGTATGCGGCTGTCTCCAGCGCATAACCCCAAAAGGAGATAGGTAACTCAGCAGTGCTCATCATAGAGCGCACCATATCCAAAAAGGTGCGATTCCTCCGCTCCGATACACCGTTGTGCTGTGGTGTATAAGGAGGAGTAAGCTGAGAGAGAATCCCATTCTTTTTTAGATAATCCCGGAACTCATTGCTCAAGTATTCTCCTCCTCGATCAGATCGAAGGATTTTAATACTTTTGCCCGTTTGGTTCTCTACTTCGTGCTTATATTCTCTGAATTTCTCAAAAGCTTCAGACTTGTGTTTCATCAAGAACACATGTCCGAATCTAGAGAGATCGTCAGTGAATGTAATGAAGTAGAAACAACCGTTCCTAGGATGCGTAGACATAGGACCGCATACATCACTATGTACCCGTCCTAAGAGTTCCGTAACTCTTTCTCCGTGTCCACTAAACGGAGCTTTAGTCATTTCGCCTTTGAGACATGAATGGCAAGTATCATAAGATGATAATTCGAACGGATTCAAATATCCATCCTTATGTAACTTAGCTAGTCGTGTCGCATTGATATGACCAAGTCTACAATGCCACAAGAAGGATTCGTTCATTTCTGAACTCTTCCTCTTGTGTGTGTTTTGTATATTGAGGACTGTATTTTGATTGAGAATGAATATGCCATTATGTAATGAGCCTGATGCAATCAACTTTTGATCTTGGAATATGTTCATAACATTATCCTTTACTACAAAATTATATCCTTCTTTACTTAATAAAGAAACTGATATAATATTGCACATCATGTTCGGTATATAATAGCACTCATTCAGAATCAGTGTATTACGACTTGGTAATACTAGGTGATATTCGCCAACTGCTTTTGGCTGCAATACTTGCACCATTCTCTATTTGAACGGAATGATCACCTTTTCCCAGTTCTCTACCTTTACGTAGCCCATGTAGAAATTTACATATGTGGGATCCTGATCCGGTATCTAATACCCAGGACGTAAGGTGAACTGAGAAATAGTTCTCAATAACAAACACACCCGAAGAAGGTGCATCAACATGCATGTTCTCTGTTTGGGCGGCGTGAGAATCTAGATATTCTCCTATTCCCTGTTCAGTCTTATAACTCTTATAAGAAAGAACGGGACCAACGTTCTCTTGCTCAGTATAATAAGCGGCTTCAGTCAATACATCCATATTATTATCTTAATTAAGTCCTGACTTGGTCGCTACCTGGAGAGAGAGAGAGAAGGAAACACTTTAGCGTATGCTCTTGCAAGATTAGATTGGTTATTATCTAATCTAATCAGGATGTCTCCGACTGTTTTTATCAAATCTTCCTGCAAACCCTAAAAGGTAAGATTAGCCGGGATTAATTACACCCTACAATTTCGTCAATCTTTCAGCCAGATCAGTGTCGGTACTTGAGGGAGATTCCCCGTGCTTTCGCACGGACCTAATTAAAATAAACCGTCTTCCCAGAGGCATAACCCCGTTAACACCTTTCTAGACACCTACTTGATCGGCTAATTGTCCTGCGTAAAACTCTCCCAGAAGTAACTCTTACTCATAGTGGGTATCAGGATCCATCTATCTCATAGAAGGTATGCAATCTCATTGCAAATTTCAACACTTGAAATTCCCGATAATGCTTTTACCCCTAGCGACTTATGACCTTAACTATGGTCAAAAAATCATAAGCACTAGTCAAGTTCTACCCGTCATCTCTTGATTAATTTAGACCCACCCACATGACCCTTAACTATGGTCAACAAAGTCATATGACTGTTCTAATTAATCACATCATATGTTATATAGGAAAACATCACTCAGCTACCGTACACTGCGCCTTAACTATGGTCAACAAACGCAGCACGAATACTAAGTACTCTATTTTCCTAAAATGATGGAGGGCTATGCAGGTTTTTCAGAAAACCATGAGCGTAATGAACTTGATATCGTTGTAGAAACAAGTGATTTTGAAAAGGAGTGTTTTTGAGGCTTTTGCAGTTTCGCTAAAGAGGTCACTCCCGGTGAAAGGATCTCGGCTCTTTCCCCAACGAATAAGGTGCAGGGTATATCATATATATCGCTGTGCAAAGCAAGAACTATATAAGCTGTCAAAAACTAAACCGCGAATTTGTAGCATCTGCCAGTTTCGCTAAAGAGGCCACTCCGGGTGAATGGATCTCGGCTCTTTCCTCATCGAATAATGTGCAGGCTATATAATATATACCGCTGTGCAAAGCAAAACTGTAGCTACCCTTTTTATAAAGTTTTGATTCTACGACATCTTTTAGGTTTCTTTTCTTTTATTAATCTCATTAATAAAAATCCCATCAGCTTATGCTTCCTAAGTATCACAGAAGAAACGAAAGCAGTAATATTTATATATCAGCATATATATATACATAGTATAAGCATTCGTCTCAGGCAGTAATATCATCTCATCACAGAACATTGCAGTAGAAGAAAATATATAAAATATTGGATATACTAGGATGTCCGTGTTTTAATACGAGCCTGTATAAAACACGGATTCCACAGTCGTGATGAATAGCCAAACCCACATCCCTAGACCCCTACGAGAGTGGTAAGTAACACTACCAATTCTAGGGTTAGGAGACCCGGTCTCGACTCCTCGAGATGGCCTCCCACTGGACCCTAGAACCCGGTTACTTGTTCTCCCCTCCTTGGGTCTACCTAATGCGGAAAAGTAAATAATATACACTGGTGACATCTACCTCATCCCGGAAGTGCCCCAATAAAAGAATATTACATACAAATGAATTTTACATGAATAAAAATAAAAACCCTCATCTCACATAAAACCCCCGGCTATTCAGAACACGACGATCCAATACAATATATCACAGCAACACATAACATCACATATCATCAACGTAAGTAAGTATGCATACACCGATCGTCGTTGATGTATAGCAACGAAAACCGGCAATACAACTACATACTACACTTACGATCACAGAAAAGAAATTGTAAAAGTACAACATTTGGAATCCACAATCACTTTAGACATCATAAATCCGAAATATCACATACTTCGCATTTCATGCCTAACTATATAAATTCCACATATTGTATCACATTCCAAATAAATAGACAGTATTAAACTTTTCGATCGAATAATCAAATACCCAAGATTTCCAAAATAGCTCAACACTTGAGCGGAGTTCAAATAATCCCAGAATATGTCACAGTACCGATGGTCCAGCCGTAGAAGGGTCAAGCCAACGCCTCATATGTGGCACGCCGTACTGCCCCAAACCCTAAGGTTTTGAGGCGGTTCAGACGGTCACATAATCGAGTTAAGGTTTGTGTTCTTCTAGAGGGAGCACCGCGTTACTTGCATGTTTTTCCGAAAGATTTAAACCCAAGAAAAATTCAACACTTGAAAGCTTTTCGTGCCGGGAAAAAATGAGTTAATGATATCCGTTCGAATATTTTAATAGTTTCTAAATTATCAGGAAAAAGAACGAAATTAAATTTTTCGATCGAATCAAGCAATTCAAAATAATCCCCAGAACACTCAACACTTGAGTCAGATTAAAAATACCCAGAAATATACTTAATCACCCATGGATATTACTGTACCAAAACGAGTCAATAAGTCTTCTGTACGGCTGCTGATCCGCGGCACAAGCAAGGTATTTCCGCGGTTCCGCGGCGGTTTGTATGGCTTATTACCTCGTTTTCCACAGAAATGCTTATATTTCCCTGCTGGTATTTTTAAGTATTTTTAATGCCGAAAAAATCACATTTTTAAAAATTGGTCAGAGAGTAGGTCATTATCAATGTTTCGGGGTTCGATCGGAGTTTTAACTTCGTATACACGTCGCCTAATGGTCTAGCTAGGCTCTGATACCACTGTAGGGTTCCTAGGCACTCTTA
Organism: Agapanthus africanus; assembly: GCA_030015575.1. Classification (NCBI taxonomy): domain Eukaryota; kingdom Viridiplantae; phylum Streptophyta; class Magnoliopsida; order Asparagales; family Amaryllidaceae; genus Agapanthus; species Agapanthus africanus. The sequence continues at coordinate 224,617,760 of CM057349.1, forward strand.
TGAAGGTCTATAAGAACTTCGTATACACGTCGCCTAATGCTCTAGCTAGGCTCTGATACCACTGTAGGGTTCCTAGGCACTCTTATGAAGGTCTATAAGGCATCAACCATGCCCGAATAAAATTTTAGACGTGCCGAACAACCCAAAGCCGGGATCTATGCTAGATTATTAGGGTTTAACATGCAAGTAAATATCTTTACAACTAAGAGTGAGGGATTACAACCTTTGTAGTCTGCTCCTTCGCTACATAAGATCCGAGTAGAAGTCCCTTCACCATGATCCACGATCTCCCGGACTCAAGAGAGGCTCCACAACTCGAACGATCCATGCTAGCTTGTAGTGCTCCTTTTCTCCGATGATCTACGTCGAAGTTTCTATAACTCAAGCTCTCTCATTCTAATAAGGTGAACACCCTAATCTAATTGGCTAGATTAGATGGGGATGATGGAGTAGTATTTATGCTTTCTTTTTTTATCAAATTCTCACTCTTAATCATCACAAAATGAAAACCTAGTAAGCTTTCTGAAAGCTCAAGGTTGAAGAAGAAGAAGAAATAATGCATAATCCTTTTGTGATGAATAATGAAATGATATATGATTAATAATGTAACCATGGTAAACCATGACAAGGCTAACCCATGTAGAGAATTAACTAAGGTTAGGGTTTGTGTTGAGTTAAAGAATGAGTCATAAGAAAATATCAACCATAATATCTTTTCCATGACAAAAGAAATCCTTCTAGAAGTATCAAGAAAGAACTAACCTAAATCAAACCCTAACCTTGTTTAATCTCCACTAAACATATTTCATTATTAATCATATCATGTTACAATAATATATTTCACATATATATTATATATTTGTAACAAAAGAAAATAATACAATTAATATATATCAATGTATTACCCGGGGAGAAAATGAATTAATAAAGTGAGCCAATATCAGATAATGTAATGCAATATATCATATATATTATTATACATTAAATCATCGAATCAATACTTGATCCGACAATCCGGCTATATCGAATATAACCGACTAATATATCATGTACCGATTCATCGAATCAACACTTGATCCGATGACCCGGCTCATATCTAAATATCGCGAGAATATAATACGGTATCTCATATCGCATTATCCTCGGTCGTGCACATATCACATATGTGCCCCTACTCCGTTTTGCCTGAGTCAAGAAACCTCTGTGTCGGACTCTAAAGAATCGTCAATACACCGGTAGCAGGTGATGATCATATCAAACACCCACAAGCTGCAAGTGGTCAGCTAAACGTAACAGCCACCCAGGTATTAAGCGATCAGAAGATCAACAAGCTAGCCTGTACATTCTCCTGTGAATCCAATCAGTAACACTCTTGTACAGTCCGGTCTCTTCGTCTGATATGTCGCATATCAAGTCTAGAGGTGGTATACGTCAGACCCCAATAACCGATAAGTCGTGTCGATGTGAGGCTCATAACGGGTCGAGAAACTACAGATAACACTTACCAGTAAATTTCTATATCAGCCCTGGCCAGGGACTTCCAGTTATAGCCAATCGAACACAACACAACATCAACTCCCTATACCGGGAGAGACGAATCCCCTCCTATCGCTCATTGCCTCCATGTGATTCGGGATTGCACCCAAAAGCCACCGTTTTGCACGCCCTCTTGGACGTGGTAAGGTGAAAATCAAAGCACAGTGGGAATCACACAAGACTCTATGACGATCTCGGCTCTACAGACTACCCTGTACAAGTGTCACCGGAGAACTGCCATCTGACGTGTCGTATATCACCATCTGGGTGTTCTCGACGAGTACGTCCAGTGTACCCAGTCTCCACTGAGCACCCGTACACCATCCTTGATGTCAAACACCGATGGATATGGGATCATCCATCGCCCATCATATGGGTCAAGATGCTTATACGCTAGTCTACTCTGGTGTATCGATGCCCTGTCTCGATACACCCTCGACTAGGAACAGTTATAGGATGTACTCATCGACTACCGTGGCCCCACTAGTATGATCTCATCATAGTCCCAGTAGTCGAGTACAGATCCTAAGGGATTTATCAACATGTGAGAGTAAGATAGTAAACATATACAAGTCAACATGTTAAGATAAAGTGAAACCAAATAGCATACTATCATGACGAGCAAGAAATTCCTCTCTCTATATATCCAAGCATCCATTATAATATACATCATATGTACAACAATGGCCTCTAGGGCATATACATAACTAACAGTTTGAAAAAGCACGAATCGTGGTTTCTAGAAAATTAGGTGCTACGGGGTTTTTAAGAAAAGATATGTCCTTTGAAAAATCCGTAGTATCACTCGGCTATCCTTAGAAATGCGCACGATTCGTTAGTTTTGAAAGTAAGTATGACTCAAGCCTAAACTAAAATCTACCTAACCAACTAAGGAACTAACTAAAGACACTAGTCGAAAGGTAAGAAGAATCCTCCTAAGGTCTGAGTCGATATCTCTAGTAGTCGGCGATCCAGCCTCAATAGCGTCACGTACGTAGTACGACTACCTCTAGTCAAGAGTGCGGATCAATCATCACATCTATACCTCGTACGGTAAAATCCATCGTAGGGCATCCCAAAATTGGGGTACGGGTCAACTATTACATATATACATCATCGTTCGTATAGTATCATCATCAAACAATATCATGATCAAGGGTACTGTACTATAATCGCATACATCCCAATATCATCAAATATATATCATCGTCTGTGTATATATACATCGTCAAATGATGCACTAAAATATCATGTCATATATCATATCGTGATTAAGTGATATATTACAATCCGGCTTCTATTCTAGAGTCTCGTACTTTTCAATGTCATCATCACCTTTTATCGTTTATGTATAAATATACATTTTCTCATTTCCCAACGATCCGCTAATATCATAATACATCTCATATCATAACTCGATCTTATATCCAATATCTCACGGCATCATGCCGAGTCATATCGACTCATCCCCAGATATCATATAACATCCTCATATCACGTGCATATGGTGTATATATGTATACATATAGAAACCTACACACATTCATATATATGTATACACACACACACCAAGTCAAGTGCATGTGTGTGTGCGTGTGTGTGTCTACATGAAACCTACGAATTCCCTCCAGGGCAATCAACCTCTGGTTAAGTCTTTCTAAATCAGTCTAATCCAACCTAAAGTTTTCAATAGTACCCAACTCGCCAAGAATATACGGTCACGTCCGACTTCCGAATAATAGTACATAATATCCTGATTCTATGTTTGCGGGGGTGCTATACGCCATCCACCCGACTTCCCCCGTAAATATACATCTACTCACCTGGTCCTTGTCTGCCGAAATCAATGCCGCCATCCTCTTCTTCATCGTCAGAAGTCCACGTGAGGGGTACCTATACACAAACATATATAATATCGTAAACCGAAATCGCGGACAAAACCAAAACGGCGCACGAAACGCGCATAGGTTAAAACCTATGACCCGCTCATGCAAAAGAACCCAGTAACCCTCGACATCGGCGTACAGATGCCGGTTGTTCGAGATAAAACATAAACACACCAATCGTGGTTTAACAAATCACTAATTATAATATGAAATAGATTGCAACTCATCAAAACCTCAAAATAAATCAAATCGATTTATTTCCGAAAACCTAGAAAGCACCTAATTTTCGTTTTAATTTGAAACTTGATGTTTTAACAAAACTAATGGCCATAGTATTCACTAAATATCATAATTAAGTCATACAAACCATCACCATAATTTAATATTATTAATTTATATTAAATCCAAAATTCTAGTTTGCAAAAATATCCAATTTAAACACTTTTTAAAACAAAATTCACAATTCAACAACTAAGCTTGGTTTTGCATGAACTAAAGTATTAAACTACAATTTATAATGTTAATAATGTCATTAAACTCTAATTATATTTTTATCTCAATTATTTAATCAATTTCCAAAAACCTAGTTTGCAAAACAGCATAATTAGCAAAATTTTAAAGAAAAAAAATTAGCAACTAGTAACTAGATTAGGTTTTGCATTCCATTAACATGTTAATCTACTCACTAAAACCATTATCTAATGATAGAAACTCTCACTAGAATTTTATCTCTCTCTATCTCACACACACACACACACACACACACACACACACACATATATATATATATTTTACAAAACCTAGTTTGCAACAATTAAGCAATTTGGACAAATTAATTGTAACAATTTACAATTTAGCTTCTAGATTAGGTTTAGCATTACCTAACATGTTAAACTACACATTAAGATCAATATCCAATGATAAAAACCCTAATTTGATTTAAAAACCTTTTCTAGAATTTTTAATTTAGCAACTAGAACCCTAATTAAATACCGAAATCCATTCAATTTAAGTAATGAACTTACAATTAACACTAAGGTTAGAATTATACCTCAGTAAACATGAGATCAAACAAGAAAATCATAGCCTCCAAATTTCTAAGTTTTCCCCTAGATCCATACTAGATAGGCCAAAGAATAATGGGTAGAGATTGGATTTGGATTTTGAGGTTTTATTTTGGATTTTTGATGGATTTTGAATATTTTTGCAATGGAAATGAGATGGGAAATTTTTTTGGTCAGCCAAGTGAATTTCGGCCAAGTGGGAGGGATGAGGGGAGAGAGAAAGATAAAAGGTTGTGGAAAAATGTAGAAGCTTCACAATTTAATACATCCATTTAGTCTTTTCAACAATTTAGTTAATCTTATTTATTTTCTTAATTGTTTAATGCTAGAATCTACTAGAATATTGAAGACATATTAAGAAAAGAGTGAGCATTTTACAAACTTGTTTTAATTTTTCATGGTTCACTTTTGTAAAATTAACCCATTGCAATTTGTAATTTGCACCAATTTAATGTAAAATTAAAAGCTTATATTAATATTTGAAAATAATTAATTAAGGAAAAATATTTAGGTAAACTAATAATTTATAAGTGACTAAATAAATACCAATTACTAGCAATTACATAGTTAAAATAGGCGTATTTAAATCTATATTGAAAAATAATTGTAGCTGAGTTTTACGGAAAATACGGTTTATTTTACCGATTATCAGAAAATTCACCTAAAGGATTTTATTTATTTAATTAATTATTTATTTATTTTTAAAAAGTTACAGGTACATAACATCGTGTACATGATTGACCCAACTGCAGAAGCATAGGGTATCCCTTGCTTGCAAGCCTTCTCCAAATCGGTCTTGGGAGATATCTCTTTGTAGAGAGTGATTCTTGAGCAAGCGGATAAATTACAATGCTTAGAATCTTCCATACTAAACCTCTTTAGTATGGTGTCAATGTACCTGAATTGGGATAATCCCAATATCCTCTTAGATCTATCTCTATAGATCTTTATCCCTAGGATTTAGGAGGCATCAGCCAGATTTTTCATAGAGAACTTTTGTTATAAGAAAAGCTTGACCGAGTGTAGCATAGGAACATCATTTCTTATCAAGAGTATGTCATCCACGTACAATACGAAGAAGACAACCTTACTTTCTACTACCTTCTTGTATATACAAGGTTCATATACGTTTTTGATGAAGTCAAACTCTTTGACTACCACATCAAAACAGATGTTCCAACTCCGTGACGCCAGCTTTAATCCGTAGATTGATTTAAGTAGCTTACACACCTTTCCGCTGCTCCCACTATCTACGAAGCCCTCTTGCTGTGTCATGTAGACGCTATCTTCTAAGTCATCATTTAGAAAAGCAGTCTTGACGTCCATCTGCCAGATTTCATAGTCATGGTATGCAGCAATGGCAAGTTGGATCCTGACGGACTTAAGCATAGCCAGTGGAGAAAAGTTTTCATCATAATCGATACCTGGTTGTTGACGAAAACCTTTTGCTACAAGTCTAGCATTGAAGGTCTCAACCTTTCTATCTACACCAAGTTTCTCCTTAAAGTTCCACTTGCTCCCAATGGGTTTTAACCCTTCAGGATAAACTTCCAAAGTCCATACTTTGTTGGTGTACATGGATTCCATCTCAGATCTCATACCATGGAGCCATTTCACAGAGTCCTCACTTGTGATGGCCTGCTCGAAACTAGTTAGGTCATCATCTTCCATGATGCAATCCTCGCTCCCATCGTATGAGAAACCATAGTATCTCTCAGGTGGATGAGGAATCTGCGGAGTGGCTGGGGCTCTTCGGGGACTATCGAATCCCCCGGTTCTACCAAATCATCAGTTATAGTTTGTGTAGCTGGAATTTCATCCAGCTCTACCTCATTGGCACTAATTTCTTTCACAAGAAATTCCTTTTCTAAAAATATAGCATGATGAGACAAACAAACACATTTCGTTCCTCAGTATGGTAGAAAATATATCCATATGAATCTTTTGGATATCCCACAAACTTGCACAAAACAGATCTTGCCTTGAGCTTGTCCGGATTATGCCTTTTAACATAGGCCGGACAACCTCATATCTTAACTCTTTTAAGAGATGGTCTTTTCCCATTCCATATCTCATATGGAGTGGTAAGCACGGATTTGGTCGGAACCCTATTCAATAGGTATGCAGCCGTCTCAAGTGCATAACCCCATAAGGAAATAGGTAACTCAGCAATACTGATCATAGAGCGCACCATATCTAATAGGGTGTGATTCCTCCGCTCCGATACACCGCTGTACTGTTGTGTATACAGAGGAGTAAGCTGAGAGAGAATCCCATTCTCTTTTAAATAATCACAGAATTTCATGCTTAAGTATTCTCCTCCCCGATCAGATCGAAGGATTTTAATATTTTTACCCGTTTGGTTCTCTACTTCGTACTTATATTCCTTGAATTTCTCAAAAGCTTCAGAATTTGTGTTTCAACAAGAACACATGTTTGAATCTTGAGTGATTATCAATGAATGTAATAAAGTATGAAGAACCATTCCTGGCATGTGTAGACATAGGACCGCATACATCACTATGTATTAGTCCCAAGAGTTCAGTAGCTCTTTCTCCGTGTCTTGTAAACAGAGTTTTGGTCATTTTTCCTTTGAGGCATGACTGGCAAGGTTCAAAATATGTAAATTCAAACGGATTCAAATATCCATCTTTAGGCAACTTAGCTAGTCTGGTCGCATTGATATGACCAAGTCTACAATGCCACAAGAAGGTTTCGTTCATTTCTGAACTTTTCTTTTTGTGTGTGTTCCTTATGTTAAGAACTATAATTTGATTTAGAATGTATATACCGTTACACAACGTACCAAACCCAATCAACACTTGATTTAGGAAAATTTTCATAACATTTTTCTCCAATACAAAGTTATATCCTTTTTTATGTAATAAAGAGATTGATATAATATTGCACATCATTTTTGTTACGAAATAACAGTCATTCAGAATCAATGTATTACCATTTGGTAATACAAGGTGATATTCGCCAACTGCTTCGGCTGCAACAATTACCCTTTTCTACTACGAGAGACTTATCACCCTTTCCTAGTTCTCTACATCTTCTTAACCCTTGTAACATATTACAAATGTGGGATCCTGATCCGGTATCTAATACCCAGGACGTCGAGCAAACTGAGAAACAATTCTCAGTAACGAACACACCCGAAGTAGATGCATCATCATGCTCTGTCTTCGTTCGGGTTGCATAGGAATCCTGATATTCCCCTATTCTTTACTCAGACTTATGGCAATCATAAGAAAAAGCGAAACCAACGTTCCCCAGCTCATTATAATAAGCGAGATTGGTCAATACATCCAAATTATTATCTTGATTAAGGCGTATCATGGTCGCTACCTGGAAAGAGAGAAGAAAAACACTTTAGCATATGCTCTTGCAAGATTAGATTGGTTATTATCTTGTCTAATCAGGATGGCTCCCACAGTTTTTATCAAATCTTCCTTCAAACCCTAAAAGGTAATATTAGCCGGGATTAATTACACGCTACAAGTTCGCCAATTGATCAGCCAGGCAGGTATTGGTACTCTGAGAGAGTCTCCCCGTGCTTTCGCATGGAACTAATTAAATAACCTTATTTCTGCAGGGGAATAACCCCGTTAACACCTTTCTTAGATACCTACTGGATCAGCTAATTGTAAAGTGCAAAACTCTCCCAGGAGTAACTCTTACCCGCAGTGGGTATCGGGATCGAACTATCTCATAGAAGGTATGCAATCTCATTGCAAATTTTCAATACTTGAAATTCCCAATATCTACTTTTACCCCTAGCGACTTATGACCTTGGCTATGGTCAACAAATCATAAGCGCTAGCCAAGTTCAACTCGTCATTTCGTGATTGAATTAAACCCACCCGTATGACCCTTGGCTATGTAGTCAATAAAGCCATACGACTACCCTAATCTAATCACATGATATGCTGCAGATAAGCACTAAGCAGCAACCGTACACTATGCCTTGCCTATGGTCAACAAACGCATCACGAATACTAAATGGCACTTATCTGAAATGACGGAGGGCTACGACTGGTTTTGAAGAAAACCTTTATCGTAATGAACTTGATATCGTTGTATAATCCAGTGATTTGAAAAGGAGTGGTTTAAGCTCCACTTTTTAAGATCGAGTAGTTTTCAAAACTGTTAGTGATATGTTTGCCCTAGAGGCCATTATTATATGATATAGTGGATACTTGGACATATATATATATATATATATATATATATATATATATAGGACTTTCTTGCTCGACATGATAGTATGCTATCTGGTTGCCTTTATCTTAACATGTTCACTGGTATTATTATACTGTCTCTTATATACATGTTGATAAAGCCCTTAGGATGTTGGCTTGACTACCAAGATTATGATGCAAATCGTACTAATGGGACCTGGGTAGTCCACAAGCACATCCTTCAATTGTTCCTAGTCAAGGGAATATCAAGATAGGGCATCGATATTACAGAGTAGACTAGTGTGTACGTTTCTTTACCCTGTATGGGATGATGGTTGATCTCATATCCATTGGTGTTTAACATCCAAGATTGTACACATGTGCTCATAAGAGACTGGGTACACCGAACAGGACTCGCAGAGAACTCCTAGACGGTACTATACTGTCAAGCCCCGCTTCCTTAAATAGGGAATACGAGGGGTGACTAGGCTAGCCATGCTCCTACGGTCAGGGAATAATCCCGCCATAGTCACACTTCGGCTTCTAGCATTATATGGTAGTCAGTAAACAGTACTTGAGTAACGGAAAATCACAGTTCAAAAATTTATCACATTGCAAATAAAAGAATTCGAGATACATTTATTTTGCAGAATAAAATACTAACCAACAAAACAAATGCTGAAATCAAAGGAAATAGCGCTGGTGATGCAGTCTAGACCTCCGCCATCCTGGGCTGGGTCCGCTTCGTTCTCTGAGCATTGACACTCAGGTCTTCAGGGCGACACATATAGCAATAATTATACAATGGGTGCGCAATTTTATTAAACATGAAATGTGGAACAGAATGCAGAACATGAGTATGCTAAACATCAATTGAATATGAATAGTGAAATATAGGTATCATGTCAGTAAAGTAGGCAACGTGTATGTCACTATTTATCGGTCACTAAGTCAATGAAATCAATTGGTAGAAAGGATGGTCGTGTTTAACAAGGGTCTCGTGCATGCCTGAGACTACGGTCCGCTGTGCCCGGGACATAACCCTATCAGCCGTGCCGCTAGACCCATGACCTAAAGTGTGTGTGTGTGTGTATCACTAATAGCGAATGATCATCCTCTAAATCACTGTACCTCGCTAAATAAGAGTTCAATTCCACCTCCCCATTCCGCAGGTTATAGTATGCATTCAGGTATTAGATAGGTTGTGAACAAATACGTATCGCTGTCACTTTCAATCACTTTTCCACTTATCAATATCACTGTCGTATTTGCCGCAACACAATCTCTAACACTAATTTATATCGACAATGCAAAACAGTCGCTAGGTCTCAATGTTAACGATCACTATGCAGCAAGTATAAATCAAGCACGAAAATATGCAAAAATGCATTGAACAGGTATTCACTATTTTATGACGACAAATGCCATATACTTGGAAAATTTACGATAAATCACATGTGTAGAATCGACCAAATATTATAAAGGACGTACGAAGCACACTTGATTATCTAAACAGTAAAATGTATTTCATGTCAGACGGGAATCAGGTTAGGGAATTATTATCATTTTAATGTAGCGACCGATTGATGGAATTCCTGTTTCAGAACTGGAAGCCCAAATTCACGCGCGTTTTATAAGTGATTGTGTTCAGATTTAATTGTTGCCTCAATTTAATGAAATATAGTTCTATCTGTTAAGTTTCTAACGCATCAAACGGATTGTCATTATCATTTCTTTATTAGAAGTTATGTTCTGTTTAATGTGACGGTGTAAGGAACATTACTGCAGAAACTGCAGAACACAGCGACACTCTAAAATATAAATTTAATATTAAACGACGGTGAAACAGGATGAGACCTAATTCATGTGTTATCTAACTAAATTATCTATGCGACCATATGGGGCTCCACGCATTTTCAGTTAAAAACAGGGGCGTACATGTGTTCAAAGTCAGGAATCCAAGCGAAATGCTGCCCCGGACAGCAGTCCAGTGCCGCATTCGCAGCCAATTATCGTTACTGAAATATATAAACATTGAGAATTAAACTATAAGAAGATTTATGTTATCGAGTCATTTTCGATATGAGCCATAGAACTTTACGTTCCAACCTATATTGAGTTTACAATGATTTTATTGAGGTAACCTGCGTGGTAAAATTCAGTTTTAGTGACGCCTTTAGGGGCGGCCTTTATAGGTCTAACCTAGATATATTCTTTTTATTCCACAAATTCCTACATGACCTCCACTAACAGAAAAAGGGGTTTGACGATCATAAATTTCGGCAATTTAAGATAGGGTTTTCATTCATGTATCATGTCCAACACATAAGATATGTACGGGTACCAATCAGGACATCAGTTTGCAGTAATCGATCCAACTAGATGTTATTCGGTTAAACTACAAATGGTGTTGACACAGGATGATACAGCCTAGTCAGGCTCCCTTCAATATAATCGAACCATGATGGTTCGTTACAGAACTAATTGAATTATAATTTATCGATACATACACACACACACACACTCCATATTATGTAACATCATTTTTCCAAATTAAATTATATATTAATTAGCATGAATAATCAAGTGATTAACGTTCACTTGCCTCAGACAATCGCGATGACGATAATCCCGGCAGAGATGACGGCGAGAGTCAGCAACGGTGATGGCGAAGGTATGCGCATGGGCACGGCACAATAAGCGGCGACGGCAGCAAGTTAGGGCAGTTCTGGGGCTTGGAGTTGGTGAATCGGGGAGCTCCGATTCGGGTGCAAGGGCCTGGGCTCGGGGTTGGTGCTCGAAGATGGTGAGCAGGGGAGGAGCTTGGAGATGGTCGGTGAGGTGGAGCAGGGGGTGGCTGCTGTCGGTGGCGTCGCGACTTTGGAGGGTGTGGGGCTTGGTGACGGGAGGTAGCGGCTGTGATGTCGAAGCGGGGGGGGGAGGGCGTCAGATGTTCTGGGTTGAAAGGGGAGAAAGGAGGAGACGGAGTGATGGGGATGGGGTTGCCGGTGATGAGGTGGTCGGGGCTCGTCGGTGAGGTGCAGTGGGTTGTGGGTTATGGGTTTAGTTGCAGTGGCTTGGGGGATCCGGTGTTTTGGAGGAGTGGAGGGGCTTGTCGGCGAGATGTCGCCTGAGGTGAGGTGCTCGGTGGCGGAGCGGTGCGAGAGCGAGAGAGAGTGAAGCGGAGAAAGAAACGAGGGAGAGAAGGTGAAGTAGAAAGAGTGACAAGATCGAAGTCGTTGTGGGTTTTGGGCGAGGAGTCGTGGCCGTTGCGGCATGGGTGCGAGTCTCGCGGGCATGGACGCGAGGGGCGGGGAGACGTGGGGATGAGCCGCTGGGGCTTTGGAGCCGTTAGGGGTGACGCGAGGGGCACGTTCATCGTGGGCGAGCCCGAGTCTCGTGGGCGAGCGGGGGAGCCGTTGCGAGAGAAAGTGGCGGGAAAAAGTACGAGTGGGAAAGAAAAAGTGGGAAGCCGGTGCGGGTGTGGGTGTTGGGTTGGGTCGGGTGAGCCGGGTCGGGTTTGGGGTAGAGTTAGGATTTGGGCTTAGGGTTTTTTTTGGTTAGGAATTTTAAATAAGGAAAAATTATATAAAATATATAAAAATATATACAAAATAGAAAAATTCAAGGAAAATTCTGGAAAAATATACAGAAGATGTAAACGGGAACTGGGGATTTACATCATACCCTCCTTACAAAAATTTCGTCCTCGAAATTAAAAACGGAAACAACGGAACAACAACACTACACAAACAATGCGGAAAACATGTACGGATGTCCTCCTCGCATTCCCAGGTAGACTCTCCTGGAGAACGACCACCCCAAGAAACTCGAACCAGGAGAATGACTTTGTTCTTCAGCACTTTTTCCCGACGATCGAGAATGGTGGTAGACTGCTCCTCGTAGGACAGATCAGTGCCCAATGTCAACTCCGAATGGTCCAGAATATGGCTGTTTTCCCAAACATAGCGCCTCAACTGAGATACATGAAATGTATTGTGCACACCAGCTAGCGATGGATGTAAGGCATGTCGATAGGCCACCTCTCCTACTCGCTCAAGCACCTCAAAAGGTCCAATGAATCGGAGACTGAGTTTCCCGCGACCTCCAAACCTGATAACACTGCGGGTAGAATAAATCTTCAGAAACACATGATCGCCGACCTCTAATTCTAGCGCTCTCCTGCTGGCATCCGCCCAACTCTTCTGTCGGTCCTGTGCCGTCTTAATGCGCTGTCTGATCATCTGGACCTTATCTACTGTGTGAACAATAAGTTCGGGGCTCTGTAATCTCCACTCTCCTACCTCATCCCAACAAACTGGGGATCAACATTTCCGTCCGTAAAGTGCTTCGAATGGAGCCATCTGGATGCTAGTTTGGAAACTGTTGTTATAAGAAAACTCCACCAGATGAAGGTGATCCTCCCAAGAACCCTGGAAGTCTAGCATGCAAGCCCTCAACATGTCCTCGAGCATCTGAATAGTACTCTCGGACTGTCCGTTCTTCTGTGGATGGTAAGCCATGCTGAACTTGAGACGTGTACCCAGACTCTCCCGTAAGCTCTTCCAAAAGTGTGAAACAAATCTGTTGTCTCGATCTGACAATATACTGACCAGAACTCCGTGAAGTCGCATTACCTCTTGCATGTATCTCTCTGCAAGCGATTCTGTCGACTGTCCCACACGGAAGGGTATAAAGTGTGTAGCTTTCATAAGACGGTCGACGATAACCCAGACGGCGTTGTTTCCCCTTGGGCTCTTTGGTAAGCAAGTCACAAAATCCATAGTGATGTGCTCCCACTTCCACTCGGGTATCGGAAGCGGTTGCAACAGTCCAGATGTTCTCTGGTGTTCTTCCTTTACTTCCTGGCATACTAAACACTTGGATACAAACCGTGCAATCTCTCGCTTCATCCCGTTCCACCAATAGTGTTTCTTCAGATCACGATACATTTTCTTGCCTCCCGGATGCGCAGAATATGCCAAACTATGAGCCTCCGCTAGTACCTCTTCTCGAACATCCCCCTTGGAGACGCAGAGTCTTCTACCGAATCTCAGAGAACCGTCTCGATGTATGAGCAAGTCTGTCCTCAGCCCGACTTCCACCTGCTCTCTAAACTTCTGCAATCGAGGATCATCAGCTTGCGCAGCCTTAATGTGATCTACAAGAGAAGACTGCACCTGTAACTGCGAGAACTGCCTGATTGCACTCGGTTTAACAACCTCTAGTTCGAGCTTCTGAAAATCCTCAATGATGCTCTTCTGACTGGTCAATATTATGACCGCTGGCTTGTGACTGAGAGTGTCGGGTACAACATTTATCTTCCCCGGATGATACTGTAAGTCCAAGTAGTAGACCACCATTAATTCTAGCCATCGATGTTGCCTCATATTCTGTTCTCTCTGAGTGAACACGTATTTCAGACTCTTGTGATCCGTGTACACTTCCACCTTTTCGCCTAACAAGTAATGTCTCCATATCTTCAATGCGAAAACCAATGCGGCTAACTCCAAGTCATGTGTTGGGTAGTTCCTCTCATTATTCTTCAGCTGTCATGAGGCGTACAAAACTAACCTACCGTGCTGCATCAGGACGCAGCATAAGCCTTTCCCTGAAGCATCGCTGTGTATCACCAAACCACCTGAATTATCTGGCACTTTAAGAATAGGTGTCGTGGTCAATTTCTGCTTCAGTACCTCAAAAGCCCGAGTACACTCCTCCGTCCATACGTACGGTACTTCCTTCTGTGTCATCTTTGTCAAAGGTTCAACGACTGGCGCAAAGTCTTGAACGAACCGCCAATAATATCCTTCCAATCCCAGGAAGCTTCTGATCTCGACCACTGACATCGGTGTCGGCCAATCTCTAACAGATTCTATCTTCGCTGGGTTTACTGAGATGCCTTCACCCGAAACAACGTGTCCCAAGAACTGCACTTTGTCGAGCCAGAACTCGCACTTAGTCAATTTTCCGTATAGCTTCTCTTCCCGAAGAATTTGTAATACCGTTCGCAAGTGTTCGGCATGCTCCTCTCGGGTCTTAGAGTAAACTAGTATGTCGTCGATGAATGCAACGACAAACGTGTCCATGTATTTCAAAAATACTCTATTCATCAAATCCATAAATATAGCTTGAGCATTGGTAACACCGAACTGCATCACAAGAAACTCATAATGCCCGTATCAGGTCATAAAAGCCGTCTTGCATATATCTTCGGCCGTTACTCTGATCTGGTGATAGCCCGAATGAAGATCCAGCTTCGAAAATACCTTAGCCCCACCCAACTGATCAAATAAGTCATCGATACGCGGAATGGGGTATTTATTCTTTATCGTAACTCTGTTCAGTTCCGGTAGTGTATCCACATCCGTAGCGATCTGTCTTTTTTCTTCCCCAACAAGACCGGTGCACCCCATGGTGAAGCGCTTAGGCGAATAAATCCTTTCTCCAGGAGTTCTCCAATTTATTTCTTCAATTCTGCCAACCCAACTGGCCCAATCCTGTAAGGAGCTTTGGAAACTGCGCCGTCCTTGGAAAGAAGTCAATAGAGAATCCCAAGACACGGGGATGTGGTAGACCTGGAAAATCTTTGGGTAAGACATCATGAAACTCCCGAACGATCTCTGGGGCTGGACTCTCATCAATCTCCATATCCGTCAACGCTTTTGGCTTGGCTTTAAACTTGGCTGGGTCTAAAGACTCGCTTTCTCCTTCGAAAACAAACTCAGGGTGATTGGCGATGCGGAAGGTCACTTTCCTAGCTCGGAAATCGATGATCTCATGGAAGGTGCTCATCCAATCCATCCTGAGAATCGCATCATAGCTGCTTGTCCCGATTAAAAGGAAATTCACATAGAATTCCCTGCCACACACTAAAACTGGACAGGATCAACATTCTCGACTAGATACTATGACACCATTACCCGTATGTATTTCCCAACCCTTGGTCAATGGTTCATGTGGTATGGAGTGCGCATCAACGAAATGTGCAGATATGAAACAGTGTGATGCTCCAGAATCAAACAGTACTCTAGCTGGCATAGAATGAACGAGTAGAATACCTGTAACAACTTCACCCGAGGCCTCTGCCTGCTCGGCTGTCAAGGTGAAAGCCCGTCCCTGATTCCGACCTGTACCAGTCTGCCTTTGGTTGAAAGATCGCTGCTGGGACACCCGAGGTAGACCCCTCTAAGCTGAAGTGCCATATGACGGTTGTTGTTGCTCGAACCCTCCATCTAACTCAGATCTCTGGGGACACCCGCTGACCCTGTGCTCGCTTGATCCGCAAATCAGACACTGCCCCTTAGCTCTGCGGCAATCTCTCTGCATGTGTCCTTACCTCTAGCAACGCAAAATAAGGCTATCCACTGCGGCTGCTACGGTGAGAAGGTACGCATCATCCATGTGACACCCGGCCTGTGAACTGGGATCGCTCCACAGGGATAGATGGTAGGCCATGTGGAACCATGTGGGGCCTCCTGTCCATCGATCGTTGGCCCTGGGCCTTCTCCGCCAATCTTTCTTGTACTCGGGCGGCGTTCAAAACTTAGGCAAAGGTTGGTAGATCGAGAGACGTGATAAGTTGTTGCGGTTCAATATCGAGCCCTTACTGGAACCGTCTTACCCTAGCAGCTTCGGTGGCTACCATGTACGGTGCGAAGCGACTCAGCCGATTGAACTCTGCAGCGTAGACATCCACTGAGTGCCCATTCTGCTTCTACATAATGAATTTCTCCTCCATCTCGGCCTTGGAAATCGCCGGAAAGTAGTGATCCAGGAAGCATGCGGAGAACGTATCCTATCCAATAGGTTTCTCTAGCCGGCTCTCCTCTACGGACCATCACGTGTGGGCCTCGTCTTCTAGCTGAATCTTCACCACATTCACTCTGTCATCGTTAGGAATTCGAGTGGCCATCAGGAGGTTCTCTATGTTGATGAGCCATTGCTCGGCCTCAAGTGGACTTGCTGATCCAGTGAACACTGCTGGATGAAGCCTCCTGAAGTATGAAACGGTACCAACTTTAGCCAGTGTATTTGATACGAGCGCGCCCTCGAGGGCGGCGGGAACAATCATAGATCTGTCCAGGGCGGTAATTATGGTCTCCTATACCTTCTTCAATCCCTCGGTTAGGAGATCGGTCTTTCTTTCTTGAGCTTGGGACAGGGTTGTCAGTGTGCTAAGGATCTTCTCGGTATGATCGTGGGGCCCGTCACCAGAGGAGTTTCCTGAGGATTCCATATTCCAGAAAAGATCAAAAGAAATCAGATTCAAGCAAGGCTACACAATGATTCAACCATGATTAGAAAGTGAGGAAGAATGTAATAAGGCATACGCTAAGGGTGTAACTCAATCTAGAGGTCCCTCGACGGAACTGTAATTTCATCCAAAAACCCTGCGCTCTGATACCAACAAAACCATGTCACGCCCTGCTTCCCAAAATACGGAATACAAGAGGTGACTAGACCAGCTATGCTCCTACGGTTAGGGAATAATCCCACCGTAGTCACACTTCGGCTTCTAGGATTACATGGTAGTCAGTAAACAGTATTTGAGTAACGGAAAATCACAGTTCACAACTTTATTACATTGCAAATAAAAGAGTTTGAGATACATTTATTTTGCAGAATAAAATAAACTAACCAACAAAACAAGTGCTGAAATCAAAGGAAATAGCGCTGGTGATGCAGTCTAGACCTCCGTGATCTCGAATGGTTGGTCATGCTCCTGGGCTGGGTCCGCTTCGTTCTCTTAGCATGCACATTCAGGTCGTCAGGGTGACACATATAGCAATAATTATACAATGTGTGTGCAATGTTATTAAAAATGAAATGTGCAACAGAATGCAGAACATGAGTATGCTAAACATCAATTGAATATGAATAGTGCAATATAGGTATCATGTCAGTAAACTAGGCAATGTGTATGTCACTATTTATCGGCAACTAAGTGAATGAAATCAACTGGCGAAAAGGATGCTCTTGTTTGACAAGGGTCTTGTGCATGCCTGAGACTACGGTCCGCTGTGCCCGGGACATAACCCTATCAGCCGTGCCGCTAGGACCAAGACCTAAAGTAATATATATATATATATATATATATATATATATATATATATATATATATATATATATAATAGTGAATGATCATCCTCTAAATCACTGTATCTCGCTAAATACGAGTTCAATTCCATCTTGATTTCCCCATTCCCCAGGTTATAGTATGCATTCAGGTATTAGATAGGTTGTGAACAAATACGTATCGCTGTCACTTTCAGTCACTTTTTCACTTATCAATATCACTGTCGTATTTGCCACATCAAAATCACTAACACTAATATATATCGACAATGCAAAACAGTCGCTAGGTCTCAATGTGAATGATCACTATGCAGCAGGTATAAATCAAGAACAAAGATATGCAGAAGTGCACCGAACATGTATTCACTATTTTATGATGACCAATGTCATATAATTTGCAAAATTTACGATAAATCACACGTATAGAATCGACCAAAATAATATAAAGGATGTAACACTTGATTATCTAAACAGTAAAATTTATTTCATGTCAGACAGGAGTCTGGTTAGGGTATTATCATCATTTTAAGTTTGCGACCAATTGATGGAATTCCTGTTTCAGAACTGGAAGCCCAACTTCACGCGCGTTTTATAAGTGATTGTGTTCAGATTCAGGTGCTGACCCAGCTGAATGAAATATAGTTCTATCTGTTAAGTTTCTAACGCATCAAACGGATTATCATTATCATTTCTTTATTAGAAGTTATGTTCTGTTTAATGTGACGGTGTAAGGAACATTACTGCAGAAACAGCAGAACACAGCGACACTCTAAAATATAAATTTAATATCAAACGATGGTGAAACCGGACGGTACTAGATTCATGTGTTAGCTAACTAAATTATCTACGTGACCATATTGGGCTCCATGCATTTTCAGTTTAAAACAGGGGCGTACATGTGTTCAAAGTCAGGCATCCAAGCGAAATGTTGCCCCGTACTGCAGTCCAGTGCCGCATTCGCAGCCAATTATCGTTACAGAAATCTATAAACATCGAGAATTAAACTATAGAGGGTTTCAGGCTATCGAGTCATATTCGATATGAGTCACAGAACGTTACGTTCCAACCTATGTTGAATTTACAATGATTTTATTTAGGTAACCTGTGCGGTAAAATTCAGTTTTAGTGTCGCCTTTAGGGACGACCTTTATAGGTCTAACCTAGATTTTTTTTCTTCCTCAAATTCCTACACGACCTCCAGTAAAAAAAAAGGGGGTTTAATGATATAAATTTCGGCAATTTAAGATACGGTTTTCATTCATGTATCGTGTCCAACATATAAGATATGTACGGGTATCAATCGGAACATCAGTTTGCAGTAATCGATCCAACTAGATGTTATTCGGTTAAACTACAAATGGTGTTGACACGGGATGATAAAGCCTAGTCAGGCTCCCTTCAATATAATCGAACCATGAGGGTTCGTTACAGAACTAATTGAATTATAATTTATCGATATATATATATATATATAGACACATACTCCATATTATGTAACATCATTTTTCCTAATTAAATAATATATTAATTAGCATGAGTAAGCAAGTGATTAACGTTCACTTGCCTCAAACAATCGCGACGACGATAATCCCGGCAGCGACGATGGCGAGAGGCAGCAACGGTGACGGCGAAGGCATGCGCATGGGAACGGCACAAGCAGCGGCGACGGCAGCGAGCTCGGGCAGTTCTAAGGCTTTGAGTTGGTGAATCGGGGAGCTCCAACTCGGGTGCAGGGGCCTGGGCTCGGGGTTGGTGATCGGAGATGGTGAGCAGGGGAGGAGCTCGGAGAAGGTCAGCGAGGTGGAGCGGGAGGTGGCTGCTGTCGGTAGTGTCGTGACTTTGGAGGGAGTGTGGCTTAGTGACGGGAGGTAGCGGCTGTGGTGTCGATGTGGGGGGCTCATTAGAAGTTTGGGTTTAGAGGGGAGAAAGGAGGAGACAGAGTGATGGGGATGGGGTTGCCGGTGATGAGGTGGTCAGGGCTCGTCGGCGAGGTGCAGGGGTGCAGTGGGTAGTCGGTTGTGGGTTCGGGTGCAGTGGCTTGGGGGATCCGGTGTTGTGTAAGAGAGGAGAGGCTTGTCGGCGAGATGTCGCCTATGTTGAGGTGCTCGGTGGTGGAGCAGAGCGAGAGCGAGAGCGAGAGAGAGTGAAGCAGAGAAAGAAACGAGGGAGAGAGGGTGAAGTAGAGAGAGTGACGAGACCGAAGTCATCGTGGGTTTTGGGTGAGGAGTCGTGGCCGTTGCGGCGTGGGTGCATGTCTCGCGGGCGTAGGCGCGAGGAGCGAGGAGACGTGGGGGAGAGTCGTTGAGGCCTTGGAGCCGTTCGGGGTGATGCTAGGGATGCGGTCGTTGTGGGCGAGCGCGAGTCTCGCGGGCGAGTGGGGGAGCCGTTGCAAGAGAAAGAGGTGGGAAAAAGAACGAGGGGGAAAGAAGAAGTATGAAGCGGGTGCGGGTGCGGGTGCGGGTGTTGGGTCGGGTCAGTTGAGCCGGGTCGGGTTAGGGGTAGAGTTGGGATTTGGGCTTAGGGTTTTTTTTTGGTTAGGAATTATAAATAAGTAAAAATTATATAAAATATATACAAATATATACAAAATAAAAAAATTCAAGGAAAAATATACGGAAGATAGAAACGGGAACTAGGGATTTACAATACCTATCGTCAGATAGCAATTCTCTAGTGACACTGGTATAGGTTAGTCTGTAGACCTGAGATCGTCATAGAGTCTTATGTGGTTCCCACTATGCTTTGATTTCCTCCCTACCACGGCTCAAAGGAGTCATGTAAACCGGTGGATTTTGGGTATAGTCCCGAGTCACATGGAGGCAATGAGAGATAGGAGGAGTTTCGTCTCTCCCGGTATAGGGAGTTGATGTTGCGCTATGCTCGATTAGCTATAAATGAAGTCCCTGGCCAGGGCTGTTGATGAGATTTACTGTTAAGAGTTATCAGTAGTCTCGTACCGTTATAGGACATACATCGGCATGAATTATCAATTTATTGGGGTCTGACGATTCCATCCACAGACTCGATATGTGACATATCAGACGAAGAGACCGGACTGTACGGTAAGTGTTACCTATAGGCTTCTTGGGAGTTTAGACAAGCTTGCTTGTTGATCTTATATTCGTTCAATACCTGGGTAGCCGTTACGTCCAGCTAGTACCGCTGACGGTTTGTGGGTGACTGATCTGATCATCACCTACTTCTGGCGTATTGACGAGTCTTTAGAGTACCAGATAGAAGTTTCCTGGATCAAGCGAAACGAAGTAGGGCACATATGCTGATATGTGTAGGAGGCCTGATTGAATAGGGGTATGAGATACCGTATTCTAATAAGGCGATTATTTGATATCAGTTAGGTTATATGTAATATAACCAGATTATTGAATCAAGTGTTAATTTGATAATGTGATATATACAGATAAATGATATTAGTCGGTTATGTGATATAACCGGATTATTAAATTAAGTGTTGATTTAATAAGTGTTGATTTAATAATATGATATATATTTATATTTGATATAATTATATATTAACTAATATTATTGCTCACTAATAATTTTCTTTATATATATATATTAATATATATAAATATATTTAATGAAGCATGGTTGATTTTCTATTTATTGGAAATGGAAATGACGAGGTGGAAAATGAGGAGCATGGGTGAAGAATGGCTTTGTAGTATTTTTTATTGGTATCTTATAACTATTGAAGCATGGTTCTATTTGTTTATTCGAAACAAATGGATGCTTCAATAAGTGAGAGGGGTCAAGCCATTCTTTACAACACTTGGTTCATTTTCTCTAGTTGAGCTCATAAGATGAGTTATTCTCTCTAGCTCTCTTCATTCTCCTCCTCACCTCTTCCAAGCTCAATCCCTCACATTAGTTGTGAAACCTTGAGCTTTTGAGAACCCTATTGAGCAAACAACATCCCTACTTCACCATCCTATACTAGATTAGCACTTTGGTGTAGTGTGTTTACTTCACTAAAGAGTTTAGTGAAGAGGTAGCTTGGATTAGCGGAGCTTCTGGTGGATCATCTTCGGCATGAAGATCGCAAACGAAGCTCGATCCACTTCAAGTGGAGTCGTGTGGACTACTATACGTAGCTAGAGAAGAGAAGGACACGGTCTATAAAGGTTGTAGCCACCTTTCTCTTAATATAGTTTTTATGATATCATAGTTAAACCCTAATCATCTAGTTTAAGATCTTGGTTAGTGTTGATTAGCACCCCGAAATTTTTTAAAATGGCATGCTGGATGCTAGTAAAATCCAGTGGTGGTGCCAACAAACACTTTAAAAAACAAACCGAGTGGGTTATAGCAATTGCTAGTTTTGCTAACGAGCTCACTCCCGGTGAAGGGATCTAGGCTCTTTTCTCATCGAATGAGATGCTGGATATTAATAAAAGGAATACCGCTATGCAAAGAAATAACTAGAGCTACCTTTTTGAAAAATTTGATTCTACAACATCTTTAGGATTCTTTACTTTTCATTAATCTCATTAATGAAGTCCCATCATTTATGTTTCCTAAACATCACAGAAGAAACGAAAATAAAACGTACGCATATGCCATCAACATTCGCCATGGGGCCCCGTCATGCACCATTAGGTTACTTAACTAACGGCAGAGCAGGGGCAGGACTAGCGCGGGTGCAAAACATAAGCAATGTTTATTATATATCACATATACATATAGCATTCGTCTCACACAGTTATATGATCACATCACAGAATATAGGCAGCAGAAACAATCATATGAAATATTGGATATACTAGTGGGTCCGTGTTTTAAATTTAGCCGGTAATGAAAAACATGGATTCCAAGGTCGTAATGAATAGCCAAACCCACATCTCTAGACCCTTACAAGAGTGGCAAGTGGCCCTGCCAATTCTATAGCTAAGAGACCCGGTCTCGACTCCTCGGGATGGCCTCCTACTGGACTCTAGAACCCGGTTACTTGTGCTACCCGCAATGGGTCTATCCTAATGCGGAAAAGTAAATAATATACATCAATGGTGACATCATCCTCAACCCGGAAGTGTCCCAATAAAAGAATACTACATACAATTTTACATGAATGAAAATAGAAAAACTCTCATCTCACGTAAAAAAAACCATGGCAATTCAATCACGATGATCCAATATAACATATCACAGCAACACATAAACATCACATGTCATCAACGTAAGTAAATATGCGTATCCCAAATATCGTTGACATATAGCAATGAGATCGGGGATATACCACTTATTACACTTATGGTCACAGAATAGAAAATGAAAACTACAATAATTAGAATCCACAACATCCTTAGACATCATAAACCGAAAATATCACATACTTCAGATTTCATACCAAACATAATAAACCTTGCCTTTTAGTCTCGAATTGGAAACAATTTTCAATAACCAGTCGGGTAATTCAACAGGATTCCCGACTACCTGATCGAATGCTCGTCGGGAACTTAAGTAGATGGCCGCACCCCAGATGCCGTCGACGAAGTGCACTTAGGCGAAACACCGCGGCCGCGAGCACCCGAATGGATGCTTTTGGAAATGGGGTTCTCCTATAGTCACTTGGCCGGGGTTATGGGGCATGGCTATCTACTAGTGTTACCCAGCGAGTGTTCGCGTACTATACGAGATTGTGACAGAGTTTTGATCCAAATCGAAACTTCGTGGCAATCTATCAAAAGAGACTAAATTGCTAGATTTACAAAACACAAACTAGTTTTCACAAAACTAATTATTGAAGATTCTAAATATTGTATCATATATAAATATAATCTAGACGATGTTAAACATTTCGATCGAATTATCAAACACCCACAAATTCCAGAGACCTCAACAGCTTGAGCCTCACTAAAAATACCCAGAAAGTGTCAAATATCATTATGGAGCAGCACAAGAAATATAAGTCCACAACTCACCAATGTTGCAGCGCAACCGCTGCTAAACCTTAGGTTAGGTCGCGGTTCCGCGGCCAAGTGGTCGAGTTGGGCCTTTGAATTTCTTGTGGCTCCATTATATATCCTGCACGATTTGCTGCATATTTTTAATCTTAAAAATTTCAACATTTGAAAAAATTTACAGAAACAATGGAAATTTAGGGTTTTGAAACTCGATCGAACACATTAACTTTGTTTAGACTACGCATAATGCTCTAGGTTGGCTCTGATACCATGAAAGTATGTCTTAGCACCACTACTAGGTTTCATGTGGAATCAAGTATGCAATTTTAAAAAATCTAGTGGGCTAAGATATACAAACCTAGAATCGAACTAGAGAATTAGGGTTTGTAAACATGTAAACAACTATACACTAAATGAATAGAGAATACAAGCTTTGCAGACCGGTCCTTCACTTCTAAAGCTCCAAGTAGTAGTCCCTTAGCTCCAAGTAGTGCTCTCTCGAACTCTTCTTATGCTCCACTTGGTGAAAGGAACGAGCTTGCTTCGTCGTCTTCGAGGCCGAAATGATCCACCTTGAAGAACCTCTAACTCAAGCTACCACTTCACTAATTAAGGAATTAGTGAAGCAAACAACCTAACTAATTGGCTAGATGAGAGTAGGTTGATGAAGTAGGAATTTTGCTCACTTTAGAATTCTTTTTCTTTTTTTCTTTTTCTTCTCAAGAAAAAACAAGAGGAGGAAGATGATGATCTAAGGTGAAGAAATATCTCAAGTGATATATTTAGAGAGCTAACCATGGCTAAAGCTAAATTGATGGATTTAAAAATATCTAAAATAAAACAAAATTAGTGGAATGAGCCATGACTTCTACATGCTTCTACAAGCAACATGAGCTATGCTCATTTCCACTTTATTTTAATTTTACTTTAAAAATAAATCCCCAATATTACCCTAAGCAATAGTGTGAGTCTCATACACGCATGTCCTATGTATCATCTAGCATGACACAATATTGAATAATATACACACGCGCGCACGCGCGCGCGCACACAGACACACAAGAGAAAATTCTTTTTAGTGAGCTAATATTAGTTAATATATATATATTAATATATCAAATATATAAATATATATCAAATTATTAAATCAACACTTGAATCAATAATCCGGTTATATCATATATGACCGACTAATATCACTTATATGTATATCAATTTATCGAATCAACACATGATTCAATAACCCGGTTATATCACATATAACCTCATCGATATCATATATTGCGAGATTAGAATACGGCATCACATACACGTATTTAATCAAGCATCGGCACATTTCATATATGTGCCCTACTTCATTTCGCTTGAGCTAGGAAACCTCTTTGTGGGACACTAAAGACTCATCAATACGCCAACAGTAGGTAATGATCGCATCGGTTACCTACAAGCCATCAGCCGTACTAGCTGGACGTAACGGCTACCCTGGTATTAAGCGA
Source organism: Agapanthus africanus (assembly GCA_030015575.1). Lineage (NCBI taxonomy): Eukaryota > Viridiplantae > Streptophyta > Magnoliopsida > Asparagales > Amaryllidaceae > Agapanthus > Agapanthus africanus. Next base: position 224,642,925 of record CM057349.1, read on the forward strand.
ATAGAAGATCAACAAGTAAACTTGTCCAAACTCCTACAAAGCCTATAAGCAACACTTACCGTACAGTCCGGTCTCTTCATCTAATATATCGCATATCGAGTCTAGGGGTGGAATCGTCAGACCCCAATAACTTGATAAGTCATGCCGATTTGTGGTCTATAACCTTTCGAGAAATTACTGAGAACACGTACTAGTAAATCTCATCAGCCATGGCTAGGGACTTACTGTTATAGCCAATTGAGCATAGCGGAACATCAACTCGCTATACCGGAAGAGACGAAACCCCTCTTATTGCTCATGTGACTCGGGACTGTACCCAAAATCCACCTATTTGCATGACTCCTTTGAGCCGTGGTAGGGAGGAAATCAAAGCACGGTGGGAACCACACAAGACTCTATGACAATCTCGGGTCTACAGACTAACCTGTACAAGTGTCACCAGAGAACTTCTATCTAACGATAGGTATGGTACCATCTAGGAGTTCTCGGTGAATCCTGTTCGATGTACCCATTCTCTAATGAGCACCTGTGTACAATTTTTGATGTCAAACACCAATGGATTGTGGGATTAACCATCGCCCTTAATATGGTCAAGAAACGTACACACTAGTCTACTCTGGAATATTGATGCCCTGTCTCGATACTCCCTCGACTAGGAACTGTTAAAGGATGTGCTTGCGGACTACTTAAGCCCCACTAGTTTGATCTGCATCATAGTCCTGGTAGTCATGCTAACATCCGAAGGGCTTTATCAACATGTATCAGAGAGACAGTATAATAATACAAGTATATATGTTAAGATAAAGAGCAATCAGATAGCATACTATCAAGTCGAGCAAGAAAACCCTCTCTCTATATATGTCCAAGCATCCACTATAATATACAATAATGTACAATAATGGCCTCTAGGGTATGCATATGACAAACAGAAAGCATGGGGAGACTCCCTCGGAGTACAAATACCTGCCTGGCTGACCGATTGGCAAGTTTTTAGGGTGTAATTAATCCCGGCTAATCTTACCTTTTAGGGTTTGAAGGAAGATTTGATAAAAACAGTGGGAGCCATCCTGATTAGATAAGGTAATAACCAATCTATTCTTGCAAGAGCGCACGCTAAAGTGTTTTCTTCTCTCTCTCTCTCCAGGTAGCAACCATGTCATGCCTTAATCAAGATAATAATATGGATGTATTGACCGAATCCTCTTATTATACTGAGCAGGGGAACGTTGGTTCCGCTCTATCTTATGACGTTCATAAGTGTGAGTGAGGGATAGGGGAATGCACCGATTCCCATTCAACCCGAACGAAGAAAAAGCATTCTGATGCATCTTCTTCGCATGTGTTCGTTATTGGGAACTGTTTCTCAGTTTGCTCTACGTCCTAGGTATTAGATACCGGATCAGGATCCCATATTTGTAATATATTATAAGGGTTAAGAAGAAGTAGAGAACTGGGAAAGAGTGATATGTTCCTCAGAGTAGGGAACGGAGAAATTGTTGCTGCCGAAGCTATCGACGAATATCATCTTGTATTACCAAATGGTAATACATTGATTTTGAACGACTGTTATTACATACCGACAATGATGTGCAACATAATATTCGTTTCTTTATTCGATAAATAAGGATATAACTTTGCACTAGAGAAAATTGTTATGAACATTTTCTTAAATCAAGTGTTGATTAGGTTTGGTACGTTATGTAATTGTATATACATTCAAAATCAAAATACAGTTCTAAATATACAGAACAGCCACAAGAGGAAAAGTTCACAAATGAATGAAGCCTTCTTGTGGTATTGTAGACGTGGTCATATCAATGTGACCAGGCTAGATAAATTGCATAAATATGGATATTTGAATCCGTTCGAATTTACATCTTATGAAACTTAACAGTCATGTCTCAAAGGCAAGATGACTAAAACTCCGTTTACTAGACATGGAGAAAGAGCTAATGAACTCTTGGGACTGATACATAGTGATGTATGCGACCCTATGTCTACACATGCTAGGAATAGTTTCTCGTACTTCATTACATTCACCGATGATCTCTCAAGATTCGGACATGTGTTCCTGATGAAATACAAATCTGAAACTTTTGAGAAATTCAAGGAATATAAGAACGAAGTAGAGAACCAGATGGGTAAAAGTATTAAAATCCTTCGATCTGATTGAGGAGGAGAATACTTAAGCTTGGAATTCCGAGATTATCTAAAAGAGAATGGGATTCTCTCTCAGCTTACTCCTCCGTATACACCACAGTACAATGGAGTATCGGAGCGGAGGAATCACATCCTATTAGATATGGTGCGCTCTATGATGAGTGATGCTGAGTTACCTATTTCCTTTTTCGGTTATTCACTTAAGACAACTGCATACCTATTGAATAGGGTTCCGACTAAATCAGTGCCTACCACTCTATATGAGAAATGGGAGGGGAAGAGACCTTGTCTTAATTTCATTAAGATATGGGGTTGTTCGACTGATGTTAAAAAGCCAAATCCAGACAAGCTCGATGCAAGGTCTGTTCTGTGTAAGTTTGTTGGATATCCCAAACATTCGCGAGGGTATATCTTCTACCACACTGAGGAACAAAAGGTGTTTGTTTCTCGGAATGCCACCTTTTTAGAAAAGGAATTTCTTGTGAATGAAACTAGTGGTAATGAGGTAGAGCTGGAAAAAGTTTAAGATACACAAACTGCATTAGAAGATTTGGTAGAACCGGAGGATTCAATAGTTCCTAACGAATCTCAGCTACTCCGCAGATCTAGTAGGGTTTCTCATCTACCTGAGAGATACTACAGTTTTCTCATAGACGGTGGAAGCGAGGATTGCATCATGGAAGATGATGAGCGAACTAGTTTCGAGCAGAGCATCACAAGTGGAGACTCTATGAAATGACTGGATGGTATGCTATCTAAGATGAAATCCATGTACACCAACAAAGTATGGACTTGTAACATCTTAGAATGCGATTAGTGTTAATTAAACGATAATGCGAATTTTTAGTATAATGTTTACCAAAATAGTTTTCAAATATTTTATAAAAATTTATTATTATTTATTTTGGCTTGCACACACATGTGCATGTTAACCTAGGATTAATTAGGTTTAACCATGCTTAAGTAGCAATGGCATATTAATCCCATTCCATTAAGTTTATGTATTTATTTAAAATGTTTAGTTTTAAATTAAGGGGTTTGAATTTGGTTGACTTGAGAAAGAGAAAGAGGGTGGCATGTATCATGAGGCATGGGAGCAAGCAAGGCTTGCATTAAATGAGGAGAGAGAAGAGGGGGGCATGGCTCATCTAAACCCACACCCCATTTGTGTTCACCACTCTCAACCCTCACTCACATAATCCCTCACTCTCACCTCATTCTCTCATTCTCATATTCTCTTCATCCCATTTCCTCAACCCTCAAACTGAAACCCTAAACAAATCCTCACTAAACCAAACAAAATCTCCATTAAACCCCACTAAAACCTTTCACAAAGCCAAGTTTAGCCACTAAGATCACATAGAGCATGGGAAGCTAGGATTTTGAGCAAGTGTGGATATGTAATGACCTCTAAACTGTTAATTAGGTTGTTACAATATTGTGTGGCTTAGTAGTTGTTAATTAGAACACTAAAGATGTAGTTTTTAGCCCATATCGTATTTTTAGTGTCATTGTAGGGTGTCTGTGATCTTCTGTTACCCCGAGTTGTTACTGGAAAATCAAGCAATATGGTAGTGTTGTAATAGTTGCCATGGGTGTTCACCTGAAGCACGAACCCCACCTGACCCATTTTGGCCGGTGAGATAGGGGAGAAATCCGGCGAGCTCGGATTTTTGGTGACATGGGATGTTGTAAATTTTAGGGTAGCTATCTGCAGCTGTTTTAGGGTGTTTGTGTAACATTTCATAAAATATAAAAAATTATTTTTGGAATTTAATATTAGAATAATATATTTCGCGAAAACTACCCGATTTGCGAATTTGGGGTTTTCGTAAAATGGTATAAATATATAATAATATTTGTGAAATAATTGAATATTAAAATGATTTATTCATTTAAAAATATATTTATTGGATTTGGCATTTTTATAATTAATTATATACAGTTTAAATAAAAATTGAATAGTGCACTACTAATCGCAGTTAGGCAAAATCCGTGTTTCTATATTTTTCCATGATTAGCGCACCATGACATGTTATATTTTGTTGCATGTTGTTTCAATTTATTTGTGCTATGTGTTTGGTTTTAATTGAGTGAGGGAAAAAGAAAATAAAAGAAAAAGAAAAGATAAGTGAGTATAATTGAGGAGAGAGGGGGTGTAACATTTCAGAAAATAAAATGATTATTTTTGAGAAAATTAAATAATTAAAATAATAAATTTTATTAATATTAGAAAATATTTGGAAATTTATAAGAAATACTGAATTGAAGGTGTTTATGTGATATGAGCATTTATAGATTTTTTAATACTTATTTGTAAATGGGTTAATTACTAAACTTGATTAGCATTTGCTAATTTGCATAAGAATGTTATGTGCATGTGACATGCACCATGTCATGTCACACACTTGCTACATGTCTTAATTTGTTTGAAAACCATGCTTCATTTCTTTATGTTACTTGGTTTTTATTTGTTTTGGATTGAAAATGAAATTAAAAAGAAAATAAAGGAAAAAAGAAAAGAAAAAGGAATAAAGAAATGTGGCATGGGGAGACGAGGAAGCATGGGCTTGGAGAGAGAAGGAGAGAGGGTGAGAGAGAGAGAGAGAGAGGATGAGGGGTTTCCTTGAACCATGTCACATTGTTTTTCACTTGTTCCCTTCATCATTTTCTCCTTTTCTCCTCTCCCACGGCTGTCCTCTCTCCCCCACCTCCTCTACCACCTCATAACACCCCCATTTCCACATCAAAACCATGTATCCCCTTCACAAAATTCATGCACAAGCTCCTCAAATAGACCATGGTGGGATCAAGACAAGATTTTGAGCACTTGGGGCAACTCAAGAATTTTCTTGAGTTGCCAAATAAGGTATTTCCTGCATTATTAGTTTAGTATGAGTTTCTTAACTTCTATTGTTAGTTTAGAATTGATTAAGTGTTGATTAGTGAGCTTTGAAAATTCCAAGATGGAGGTTAGGAATTTATTAGAGTTGAGATAGTGCAATTGGGCTTTAGTGATGACCTTAAACCCCCTTTAGTGTTAAAAACACATATCAAACCAGAAACTAGGCCATGAAACTTGAATTTGAAACTTTCCGTGTCGGTTTTTGTAGTTGTGATGGGTACAGGAATCTGGAGTGACCCGAGACCTTTACAAGAAAAACTAGCAACCCCAGAGACCTAGATTGGACACTAGGAGACCACCCTGAGGAGACGAGACCATAACTCCCTGACTTGGCCGAGCAGGCCAGATTTCAGGGCTGTGTGGCTGGCCAAATTGTGGTATTTGTTGTCTAGGTTGGTTCAGTAGCTCATTTACCTCTTAGACTAACCCTCTGCATTACTTGTTTAGACTCTTGTTACCGGAACCAAAATCTGGAACCATTTTCTTTAGTTGCTGTTTTGATTTGTAGCTTTTGCATGACTTGAAGTTTTGATTTTTGTGTTTTGTATCGGTCACTTGACGTTTGTACGTCGATATCGGATGTTGTTTGGTTCTTTCGCATGCATAGACCATAGGTTTTAACCTACGTGCGATTTGTGTGCCGTTTTGTTTTTCGTACGCTATTCTGTTTACAATACTATGTGTTTATATATGTAGGCACCTTCACGTGGACTTCGGATAACAAGGAAGAGCATGGAGACTTCGATTTCGGCAAGTAAGGATCAAGGTGAGTAGATGTATATCTACGGGGGAAGTCGGGTGGATGGCGTATAGCACCCCCGCACTTTCATAGGGTAGAATGCGTATAATCTATATATATAAGTATGTATATTGTGAGACGGAATTGATTAGCAACAAAGTGCTTTAGGAGATCATGAGTTAGTTTTAGCGTAATTAGAAAATAGTGCTTTTAGTTTAGTTTCTTAGCTGCGAAGCCCTAGAGTAAAAGTCGACACGCACACACACGCACACAGGTGATATGGTTTTGGGTGTATATGTTTATATATATATATATATGAGTTGGTACACACACACACAAACACATATATATACATACATACATATACGTATACACGGGTGATGATGATAGTATATGATACTTGGAGATGAGTCGATGTGATCGTTCATGATGCCGTGAGATCGGTTATATGATTTAGGTTGTGTTATGAGATACGGCATGATATTATAGTGGATCGATGGGCGATGTGATTTTATTGACATGCGGATATATGTTTGATGGTTTTGGTACATACTAGACTATAGAATGATACCCCTGATTTAGGATATTATGATAATGATACCATATGAATAATGGGGTATATGTGATAATTGGCCCGTACCCCGATTTTGGGATGCCGTACGATAGATTTTACCGTACGAAGTATAATTATGATGATTGATCCGCACTCTTGATTCGAGAATGTCGTATTATATATTTTACCGTACGTGGCTCTATTGAGGCGGGATCACCGACTACTGAATATATCGACTCGGACTTAGGTGGATTTCCTTACCCTTTCGTTTAGTCTCTTAGCTTCGTCCTGTAGTTTACTTGGTAGGTGTTAGACTGGGCTCGAGTTATACTTATTTTCAAAACTAACGAATCATGAGTATTTTAAAGACAGGCCGAGGGATACTATGGATTTTTCAAAGGATGTACCTTTTTTAAAAACACCGTAGCCCCTATTTTCTAAAACCCACGATTCGTGCTATTTCAAGTGTCAACACTGTATGACTCGTATATAAAAGTGTATATTCTTCATTGTTGCGATTACTATTCATTCTCTGTTTAATTCATGTTGTCCTCATCGCATTGCATGCTTATACCTCCATTTTCTATAGTCATTACGAACCCTATTGTCAGGACACCAGCACCATTACCGATGATGCGTATGCTCCACGTACACTTGCTTGTCGGCTCACACACATCATCATCGGTAATTTTCATGTCACGTACACTTTAAAGAATATTACTTCATGGATATAACTGCTAGTAGATAGTTCCGAAATATAATTACTATGCTAGTTTAAAATTGCATTCTTTGCTGAGACACCATGCATGTATATGTATTCATTTGTCATGCGATATTATGGGGCTTTATGCCGGTATTCACTGTTTATTGACTCTTGATTATGGGATTCCGATTTTCCATGAGATTTCTGGATTTGGAGAAACCGCAAGGATTTATAAACTCATTATCAGTTCTAAAAATAGAAATTTACGGTTTTCTCGTGATATGATATTTGTGATGTCTACCATGGGTTTTCTCGGTTCTTGAGCGGTATCATACACCCGATTCGAGGATGGGGGAGGGACCGTCTGCGTATGCATGGTGGACCCGGTGCGGTACCCCGGGGCAAGAGGATCATATATAAAGGCGTTGAGCCCGGCAGGGGAGCACTACCGACCGGTGATTGTATGGAAACTCGACGGATATCCGGAGGATACCGTTCGGAGTTATGAGAGAGATAGATATAGACCGATCCGGACTGACGGAGCCCATGGGCCGATCCTGATTATGTGGAGCCCGACATGTGAGTATTATGTATCGCTGTTGGACACGGACTTCATGATGTTTTGAGTGTCGATGCTGGGCACTCGGGTTTTATCATGATTTGTGTGTCGTTACTGGACACACGTTAGATGGTGCATTAGTATATGTCACGCATCGAAATATTATTATTCTTGGCATAGACTCGAGTACTTGATACCACACTTATGATATACTGTTACCCTTGTAGTAGTATTGTGTATTTATTTGTATGACCTAGGAGAGAGTCATACATGCGATTTCTTCTCGGTGATATTTTCTACTCACAAGTTGGCAACCCACCCCCGTTGTGCCACAGTTTCTTGCAGGTTTGGCCGTACAGGTTTCGTTGCGGCTTGCTGGCACACTGCTTCCTTCCGGGTGATTGCTTGGGTAGGTGGGTTCACTTGCATCATGACCACCGTTGTATTTTATTATTTCAGTTGTATCTAGTAAACTCCATCAACCAGACTTGTATTATTTGATAGACTTAGAAAACCAGTTGTATATTTTTTCGACCTTAGAGTCGCACGCTTGTATATTATAGTTTTTCTCTAGTTTTCTTGAGGATGTTAGTTTTCTTTCATAGTTTTGATCCTCGGCCTTCGGCGTTATATATTATATTACTTACGTGGTTGTTTCCACAAATTGGCGAAGAGCTAGCTCCCGCTTGGGTATGCCTTTGTTCATTATGTATATTCCCGTTTGTACCCGTTTGGGCCAGTATTTATAAAGGAGACTCTGCCGAAATTTTCGGGAAAATATGATGTTGCTTTTAAAAGTTTGATGCCACTTGTTTTGTTAAACTACTTGCTTTAAAACAAGTTTTCCTTCACTTTTTCTTTAAAATGGTTTAGATTTCTGGGGGTTTTGGCTTACTTGAATTAGGTGGGGTCCTATAGACTTCACTTGATTCAAGTGCCAGTCACGTGCTATTTCGGGTTGTGACAAAGTTGGTATCAGAGCGTTAGGTTTAACTGTCACGACCCGAAAATTTAGTTCGTGACCGGCACTTAAATCACACAACATCTACAAGCGTAATGTAATTCAAGTAAGCCGAAGCCCAGAAATCTAAAACTTTTTAAGAAAATAAAAGACGTGAAGTTTTGAAATAAGGATATGATGAAATCAAATGTTTTCTTAAATTCATAGATAAAGGAACATGAAAAATGCAAGTAGATTATACTAGTTGAAAAACATGTTTCGTCTTTTAAAAAATTGGGCAGCACTCCTTTATATATTTTGATCCAAAACCACATATACATGATAATATAAAAGGCATCCCCAAGCGGGAGCTAGCTCTTCGCCAATCGGCAGAATCATAACCACGCAGGACAGAATATATTTATACGACACCCAACGGTGAAGATCAACACAAAGAATAAAGAATAAGGTAAGACATCAACCCACCAAGCGAACATATAACCCATCGCTCTAAGTCCCGCAACTATAAGTCTTGCTAAGTCTTGCTACATATACAAATACTAGTTTCTGATAGATGGAGTTAAATAGATACAAAGGAATAGTAAATACAAGAGTGGTACGACCCAATATGTACCACCTACCAAAGCAAGTCACCCGAAAGCAAGCTATGTGCCAGCGATGCCGCAACTGATTCATGCAGTCAACCTGCGAGAACTATGGCACAACGGGGGTGAGTTGCCAACTCGTGAGTAGAAAACATCATCAGATTGAAATCGAATAAAACAACGATTCTTAGGTCAACTATATCATAAAGGTAATACTATGATATCAAGGTTGACCGTATCTGCATATGTGCCAACAATATAATCAATGCCTATCTGCATGTGGCTAATATCTACGTGTCCATCAATGACACAACAACATCATGAATGTAAATATCATGAAAGCATATGCATGTAAGTATGAGGATATCAATCAACGTATGTCCATCAACGACACATCAAATTATGGAACCTGAGTGTCCAACATCAACACTCGAAACATCATGAAACCTGTGTCCAACATCCACACGTAAATCCTTATATCTCGAGCTCCGTCAGTCCGGATCGGTCCTTGGGCTCCGTCATTCTGGATCAGCCCATATCAATATCTCGGGCTCCGTCAGTCCGGATCGGCCCACGGGCTCCGTCAGTCCAGATCGGCCCGTACATCTCACGACTCCGGTCGGTATCCTCCGGATAACTGTCTAGCCCAAATAATATCACCGGTAGGTAGTAGTCTCTCTGCCACGCTCATCGTCTACTGCACAACGTCCCTTTCTTGCTCCGGGTACCATACCGGGTCCACCATGTACCCGCAAACGGCCACATCCAGCTCCACGAATTGGGTTTCACATATTAATCTCAGAACCGAGAAAACACATGGTGGACGTCTCGAAATAACCACGGTTATCAAATCCAGAAATCTCATGAAAACAGTATCTCAGTACATATAATCATAAAGCATGATATATGAAAACATAGAACAGGAATATGAGCATCTCAGTAAATCATGCAGCATAGAAAAGTGATGTGACAATATCAGTATATCATGCGACATATCATAATGATGTGATAATTCTACTGTGTAAGTGACATAGCAATTATCGAAGATGAAGTGTGCGAGCCGGCTAATCTGAGCAAGTGTAACATACGCATCATCGATAATGGTGTAGGTGTACTAGCACAGGTATATGTAAAGCAATGATAATGACATGAACATAGCATAAGGTACATCGTACGTGAAATACTAATAGGTATACGTATCTACAATATATCCGAGACGGTGAATCTATCAATCGGCATCCAGCCTCACAAAATCACGTACGGTATAATCCATCGGGCATCCCCTAGTCAAGGGTATGGATCAATCATCAGATAACACTCATCACGTACGGTAATCCATTGTATGGCGGCATTAAACAATTAGGGATTCTATCAACCTATATTACAATGAAGGTACGGACCAAACATCTCGTATGGCATATCACTCATGATCCACAACATTATCCATATATATACCTATCTCTCAGGTCACATCTGTATCAATTTCGTATCAAGGGACCGGCAAAGGTATCAATCATCTCATATCGACTCGCATCCATATAACGACATATCAAACCAAGTCATCATATCACATCGTATACTCTTTTCATCACATTAATATCTCACATCAAGTCATGTTACATATACATTCTATCTTATAAATCTCTTGTCATGCTACTCTAAACCTCATACTTATGCTTGTGCACTACATATATTATATATCGTGATTCACATTTACGTTTCACATCCTTATATATATATATATATATATATATATCTTCAAGACTTCCTATAAATCATATCATTTCATACTAAGCCTTTAATCACATCCATAGATTCCTAGAATAGGTTTCTCTAACCATGTCCTATATATCGGTTTCCATTTTATAATTGCAGAGATACTATACGCCATCCACCCGATTTCCCCCGTAGATATAAATCTACTCACCTGCGGAACTCCTTATTCAGCCGTAGTCGATGTGCTCCATTGTCTCGGAATCCACACGAAGGTACCTACAATAAATACAGAATCATAAATGCTATTAACATCAAGTCCGGAAAAACAATGCGGTACACGGTGCGCTCATAGGTTAGAACCTATAGCCTACGCATGCAAAACCAACCAAATAACCCTCGTCCGTTGACGTACAAACGCCCAATGACCAAATACAATATCAAATCCCAAAACCCAAGTTCATAAATCACAAATACCAAATCAACAATAAAGGAAATCACTCCCAGATTTCAACTCAGATTAAATTAGCCAATTCTGCATATATAGGGGGTCAAATTGTTAGATAAGGGAGCTACAGACCAAGCACAAACCTATTTGCTCATGCCAAAGCCGACATTTGCGGCCAGAAAAGGGATTATTTGTGGCCAGGACAAAGAATTAGGGCTCGGGGCTCTAGGTAGCTTCAAGGTTGCCTGCACGACTCACTGTAATCGCTATATAATATTTAGGGTCCCAGGGTAGCAGTAAATACCATCACTAATTCCACAAAATCCGATATCGACAAATATAAAGTTAGCATCTTGGTGTCTAGTCTCTGGTTTTGTCGAAATTTGTAACACTAAGGTCTTATAACAGCCACTACACATCACCACAACACCACTCAAACCCTAAACCTCATCTAGGAAATTTCTAAGATCACAATCCACACTTAATCACATTCTAAACTAAACTAGAATATACTAAACATAATAACTTAGCTAGGGTTTAGAATTATACGTCATTTGGCAACTCAAGAATTTTCTTGAGTTGCTCAAAGTCTTCAAAATCTAACTTTGAAGGGTCCAAAGTGTTGAAGAGGAGGTGTGGATCATTTTTTATGAAGAGAGTATAGGGTTTTGGTGAAGATTTTGTGATGGATCATGAGGGTAGAAGTGAGGGAGCTTGAAGATGAAGGAGGAGAAAACAATGGGGGAAATCAATGGGGGCAACCCTCTCCCTCTCTCCCTCTTTCTCACTCTTACCCTCTCTCATGGCATGCTCCCATACCATGATGTGGTCCCCCCTCTCTCTCTCCTCAATAATGCATACTCTTTTCTTTTTCTTTTCTTTTTCTCATCTAAACCAAATAAAACCAATACCATAAACACACTTAAAACAACATGCAACAAAAATTTTCATGCCATGGTGCACTAGCCATGGGAAAATATAGAAACACGGATTTGTCCTAATCGCGATTAGTATTGCACCAATTAATTTTTATTTAAACTGCATTTAATAAATTATAAAAATGCCAAATCCGATAAATATATTTTAAAATGAATAAATCATTTTAATCTCCAATTATTTCACATTTATTAGTATATATTTATACCATTTTACGAAAACCCCAATTTCGCAAATCGGGTAGTTTTTGCGAAATATATTATTTTAATATTAAATTCCAAAAATAATATTTTATATTTTCTGAAATGCTACAATCTTCCCCCCTTAAATAAATTCGGTCCTCGAATTTAATTTTAAACTCCCAAATACTAAAACATTTCAATAATTAGCTCAAATCACGAGGCTCCGAAATCACGGAAGATATAGAAACACCACAGCGCATCGTGTGCGCCCAAAAATGAGTACGAAACTCAAAATTGAACTCCGTCAAACGTCACGCAAATCATCAGAGTTACAATGGAGATACACATCTCGAAATCCACTACTGAAATACAATATTCACTAGTCAAATACTATAATACGTATATAGTACACATCCTTGGAAAAATCTCTTAAAACGGAATAAAACACAAGCAAAAAATTTTTTCTGGATCGCCGTGTGATGCGTAACTCACGGCACAAGTGATGGAAGCTCATTTGTAAGGTAATAATATATGTTCATATATGTTTTGCTAAAATATGCGTTCCGCCCTTTTTTTGAAATATCCCAAAAGGTTTTCTTTTATAAACGTTTGTGTCACTCGCGGACACGTAAGAAATAGCGAGACTATTGCTCCTTTTTGAAAACCCCTTGGTAAACTTTTTATGCTTGCAAAGTACTCAGATACTTTCCTCAGATCAGTCCTGTTCGGCTACTACATAATATAGTGCCTATTATGAAAACAAAGTGCTCAAGAGCAAAATCAGCCCCAAAAAGGCGTATCCAATAATCACGCGCGTCTGGTGCACACGGAAATCAAATCCAAATACAAGTGCCACAATATGCACAAAAGCAAAACTAAGTGCAACGGGCGTGCATGAAAGCATCTATCAAATGCAACTGGTATGCATGACAATAACATCAAGTGCATCTAGAGTGCACGAAAATCTCAACCCAGTGCAACTAACATGCACGAATGAAAATCCCAATCGAGTGCATCCAGTGTGCACAAAATCACCTCTCATATCTTGCGCCCAATATGCGTGAAAATCCAAATAAGGTGAATTCGTCATGCACAAATGAAATCTAAATCAAGTGCATCCGACATGCACTAATAAAATCTAAGTCAAGTGCATCCAACATGCACGAAACAAATTTCAAACAAGGTCATTCGAAATGCACAAATAAGATCTCACTCAAGTGCATCCGATGAGCACGAAATCCAATACCAAGCGCCTAATATGCGCAAAAATCCAAATCAAACCGTCAGGTCCGTAAAAAGCATCTAGTGCAGTAACATGCATGAAAACGACCGTCAAGTGCAAACGCGCACAAAAACAAAAATCTGGTAGCACAAATGCTCAAAAACATAAATCGGGTGCAACCAAGGTACGGAGTATAATCTAGTGCAACAAATGCACAAAATATAAATCCGGTGCAGCCAATGCACGAAATACAGATCCGGTGCATCCAGTGCACGAAATATAAATCTGGTGCATCCAGTGCACGAAATACCAATCCGGTGCAACAAATGCACGGAAACTCATCAATAATTCAAATGCGTATAAAAAGCAACACCAAGTGTACCAAGGTGTAGAAAACCAAAAACGTGTGCAACTATGTGCACAAAATCCATATCAATGCACTGCAAACACATGTGAGCTATACCGACTGCATAAATCAAATCGAGTGCGAACCACATGCACAAATCAAATCAACCGTATGAAATCCACGAAAATCATAAACACGTGCAGCCAAGGCATAAAATCGGCATCAAGTGCAATAAATACGCACAAATCGCAAACCGTTGTAGCGGTGTATAAACATAAATCAAGTGCAATAACTGTGCACAAAATGTAAATACCCAGTAAGTGCAGCCAAGGTGCACGAAGACAATATCATGAAACTCAATCATCAAAACCCAAATCCAAGCGATATAAGTATGATACTTGGATTATAAACGCATATCGCAACAAATGACATTGAGATACACCTCCTACAATGTTGAAAAATGTCGGTGCGCCCAAACCTGGCAAAGCAAGAACATCCGCTTGCCTCCTACTCACGGTCTGGCGCCCTTTGTCTCTGAGTCCTCAATTTCTCTGTGGATTACCAATCTCGCAACTCATCGGCTCGTCGACCCGGTCAGGTGTACTAACGGAAACGATCCCGCTCTGACACTCCTCTGGTCATCTCTCGGCCAATTAGTATGACCACTAGTAAAGCAGCATATCACTGGCGTCGGCTTCTGGCCCTCTGAATACACATGCCACAACTGATTCTCGGTGCAAACTCCTATCGCAGCAGTATCCTAGAAGGAACCTGCTCAAGGTCTCTTCCGATCTCGCCTATGCCAAACTATACGGAGGTCGGTACTCTTGCATAATCTTTTCTCGTTTTCTAGACATCTGTGTTCTCAGCACAGCTTTTCCTCGGGAACTGGCCGTATCCCAACGCCTCTGTATACATATCCGATCTTTAATCTCAACGGAGAGTAACAACAGCTCGTTAATATCTCGCACGAACCTCTTGTTCCACTCATCTTTATTATCGTCCACTTCGACGTCACGTCATGCTATCTGCGTACTGCAATTGTTCTCGGCTACAGTCAATCCGGAATCTCTCACACGGACTCAAAATCACGAACTCGATATCTTCATCACTCTGTAGAAGATATCTAGTCGAACACGTCCTCGGGAACTTATCCCAACCATCAGAGGAATACTCTATATTCATCCGTTCTCGATTAACTCACAACGCATCTGGGTGAGGTCCTCTATCCGAAGCTGGTCAACTTTCTGATCTCCTATCGGATCATCCAACGAACAATGTCATCTCTGGATCGATCTACTCTAAATCTGAATAAGATTCTCCTTACTGGAAATCTTCAACTCAACAGGGCCTGTGTCGGCGCATCAAATCTGACGAATCACTTTCGTCTCTCAACTCAAGATAGACTAGCTACCACCTGTCGCATCTCTGCCTGAAAGCTCCAGTAATCTCAGCTCGTAAGCTCTAGAAGCGACATCCTATCAATCTCAGCAACAGTTGGGTCATCTTTCTGCAAGGTAGACGACATCACGATCTCTGAGTTAGGCTGTACATCAACAGTCCTCTCACAACAGGCAGCCTCTAACAATGGCCCGATCATCCGTTACAAAACCGAACACTCGCCTCAAACGAGAGGTCACAACACAAACACTAAATCGAGACGTTCCCATGTCACCAGAAAACACGATGGTCAGTCCTCATCCATGACGAGCTCGCCCTGACCGCATCACTAGCAGCAGCTTAATCTGCACTCAAACCATGGTGACAGGAACCTCAAGTATGTATCGAAAAAGATAGATCAAAGAAATGAAATGAATCAATGAATCCAGAATGGATGCATGATCATAAGGAAGAACAAAATCAATGAGAGTATGATCATTGAAACGAATAGAATCAAGGATCTCAAATGGATGTATGATGATAGGGACGAAGAGAATCACAGATCTTAAGATATGTACATCCTAAGGTTTCTTAAGTGGAGTATTGTATCATAAATATGCCGCGGAACATACGTACGGTACGTCACTCTACTCAAGCTAACTACTCCATCAAACAGGGTCAACCTTTAAAACGAAAGTTCAGGTCTAACACCCCCTTGTTCAAGTCTAAGTTCCGTAAGGTCAAGCCTAGCTTCCGAAATAGATTACGCCCCAGACTCCACATAGTCAAACCTAGACTCGAACCAAGATTAAACCTAGCGCTCTTATACCAACTTTGTCACGACCCGAAAATTTAGTTCATGACCGGCACTTAAATCACGCAACGTCTACAGGCGTAACGTAATTCAAGTAAGCCGAAGCCTAGAAATCTAAACCTTTTTAAGAAAATAAAAGAGGTGAAGTTTTGAAATAAGGGTATGATGAAATCAAATGTTTTCTTAAATTCATAGATAAAGGAACATGAAAAATGCAAGTGGATTATGCAAGTTGAAAAAACATGTTTCGTCTTTTAAAAATTTGGGCAGTACTTCCTTTGTTTATTTTGATCCAAAACAACATATACATGATAATATAAAAGGCATCCCCAAGCGGGAGCTAGCTCTTCGACAATCGGCGGAATCACAACCACGCAACACAGAATATATGTATACGACGCCCAACGGTGAAGATCAACACAAAGAATAAAGAATCAGGCAAGACATCAACCCTCCAAGCGAACATATAACCCATCGCTCTAAGTCCCGCAACTACAAGTCTTGCTAAGTCTTACTACATATACAAATACTAGTTTCTGATTGATGGAGTTAACTAGATACAACGGAATAGTAAATACAAGAGTGGTACGACCCAATATGTACCGCCTACCAAAGCAAGTCACCCGAAAGCAAGCTGTGAGCCAGCGATGCCGCTATTGATCCATGCGGTCAACCTGCAAGAACTATAGCACAACGGGGGTGAGTTGCCAACTCATGAGTAGAAAACATCATTAGGTAGAAATCGAATAAAATAACGATTCCTAGGTCAACTATATCATAAAGGTAATACTATGATATCAAGGTTGACCGTATCTGCATATGTGCCAACAATATAATCAATGCCTATCTGCATGTGGCTAACATCTATGTGTCCACAATGACAAAACAACATCATGCATGTAAATATCAAGAAAGCATATGCATGTAAGTATGAGGATATCAATCAACGTGTGTCCATCAACGACAAATCAAATCATAGAACCTGAGTGTCCAACATCGACACTCGAAACATCATGAAACCCGTGTCCAACATTGACATGTAAATCCTCATAACTCGGGCTCTGTCAGTCCGGATCGGCCCTCGGGCTTCGTCAGTCCGGATCGGCCCAAATCAATATCTCCGGCTCCGTCAATCCGGATCAGCCAACGGGCTCCGTCAGTCCGGTTCGTCCCGTATCATCTTACGACTTTGGTCGGTATCCTCCGGATAACCGCCAAGCCCAAATAATATCATCGGTAGGTAGTAGTTCCTCTGCCAGGCTCATCGCCAACGGCACAACATCCCTTTCTTACCCCGGGTACCATGCCGGGTCCACCATGTACTCGCAAACGGCCTCAACCAGCTCCTCGAATCGGGTTTCACATATCAATCTCAGAACCGAGAAAACACATGGTGGACGTCTCGAAATATCATATCAAGAGAAACCGGGTTTTAAAACAATGCATACTTTCTTTTGAAATAACCATGGTTCTCAAATCCAGAAATCTCATGAAAACAGCATCTCAGTGCATATAATCGTAAAGCATGATATATGCAAACATAGAACAGAAATGTGAGCATTTCAGTATATCATGCAACATGGAACAGTGATGTGACAATAGCAGTATATCATGCGAAATATCATAATGATGTGACAATTCTACTGTGTAAGTGACATAGCAATTATCGATGATGAAGTGTGCGAGCTGGCTAATCTGTGTAAGTGTAACATACGCATCATCGATAAAGGTGTAGGTGTACTAGCATAGGTATATGTAATGCAATGAGAATGACATGAACGTAGCTTAAGGTACATCGTACGCGAAATGCTAACAGGTATACGTATCTACAATATATCCGAGTCGGTGAATTTTTCAATGGGCATCCAGTCTCATAATATCACGTACGGTATAATCCATCATACGGCATCCCCTAGTCAAGGTTATGGATCAATCATCAGATAACACTCATCACATACGGTAATCCATCGTACGGCGGCATTAAACAATTAGGGATTCTATCAGCCTATATGATAATGAAGGTATGGACCTAACGTCTCGTACGACATATCACTCATGATCCATAACATTATCCATATATATACTAATCTCTCAGGTCACATCTGTATCAATCTCGTATCATGGGACCGGCAAAGGTATCAATCATCTCATATCGACTCGCTGTTAGTGTATATGCCCTAGAGGCCATTACTGTATCATACTAGTTTGTATATTACTTGACGGAAGCTTGGGATATTCATAGTTGTATAGACAATCTTGTTCAAAATGATAGTATGCTACTTGGTTTGTTTCTACTTCAATATGTGCATGTGTTTCTTTTAGCATATTGCTTATACATATTAGTGGAGCCCTTAGGATCTTTGCTTGATTACCAGCGTTGTGATGGCAGTCGCACTTGTGGGGGCTGGGTAATCTATAAGCACATCCTTATACAGGTCCCTAGTCGTAGGACTATCAAGACAGGGTATCGATACTCCGGAGTAGACTAGCGTATACGCTTCTCATCCCAGCAGGGGAGATGGTCTGTCCCACAGCCATCAGTACATCATACTGGAGATAGTATGCGGGTGCTCGTTAGGTTACGAGTACACTGGACAGGACTCGTGGGAAACTGTTGGTTGGTATTATACCTATCGTCAGTTATCAGTTCCCAGGTGACATGACTACAGCTTAGTCCGCTGACTTGACACTGTCACTTCGCCTCGAGTGTGTTCCCACTGTACTTAGATTACTGCCCTACCACGGCTCAAAGGAGTCGTGCAAACAGGTAGTAGTTGGGTGCAGTCCCGAAGCACTTTGAGGCAGTGACGGTTAGACAGGATTCGTCTCTCCCGGTATTGGGGGTTGATATAGCGCAGTGTCTAGGAGAGCCATTACACAAAGTCCCTGGCCAGGGCAAGCGAGATATACTGGTAGGTTTCCAGTGTTATCTCAAGGTGTTCTGGGCTACACTCTGACACGACTTATACCGCTATTAGGGGACTGACGTTTACCACCCCCCTAGGCCCGCCATGTGATATTCTTAGACGAACAGACCGGACTGTATGGAGATTGTCACATACAGGCTCAGTAGGAGTTCGGATGGGTTTATCTCATCGGCCTTCTTATCGACATCTACCCGGGGACCGTTATGTACAGCTAGTGCCTCTTGCGGTCTGTGGTTAAACCCACTGCCAGCGTAGTGTCGAGTCTTTAGAGTCCCACACAGAGAGTTTCCCTGCATTGAGCGAAACGTGTAGAGGCCGTATGGTTTTACGGCAGGGCTACGATCACTTACGTACACTTGTGTGCGTATGCTGTTCGGGCAGGCAATACTAGTGGGCTTTGGTTTAAGCCGGATCCTAGTATTGCACGGATGGATTTGTTTTGTCTTCTGTGAATTCGCATTCTACGGAATGCGGATGCGGGTGTGTATGCACATTTTTGAGGAGTGAAGAAGGAGGTGGTGCCTCATTAGGGTTTTGACAGTTGATTCGGTTAAAACCATAATGAGGCGGGCTCATTAGCGTTTTGGCAGTTGGTTCGGTCAAAACCATTATGAGCCGGGGGGCATTATTTACTAATCCTTTTAGTGATAATTATGTTATGGCTAATTGCTTTGACCATTTGACCACACTTGACTTTGTTGACCGTTTGACCAAAGTTGACTTGGACCTTCATGAGAGGTCTAGAGTTTTCTTTGGATTTCTTTTTATTTTTGGATTATGAAAATGGTCAATTCAATTAGTATCCATCAAATTTATCATGAAAGGATTGGTAATGATAGTGTTTATGTATTATTGCAACCATGGTTCATTTTCTTTACTTGATAATTTCATTTCTCTTTTTCTCATTCTCTCTCTTGTGAGAAGAAATGAATAAGCTCCATGGTTGCTAGCTTCATCTTCCTCCTCTTGAAAATTTCTTTGATCTCATGTGTTGAGAGAAAAAGGATCCAAATAGACAAACACATCCATCTACCTCTCCTACACATCCTAGGACATCAAGACTAGCGATCTTGTTGCCCTAGTTGCCTCGGCTCAAGGTGGAGCTCGGAGCACAACTCTCTGGTGGGCAACGTGGACTTATAGTGGTATCAGAGCCTGGCTAAACATAAACTAGCAAGTTAGCGAAGTGTTTAGAATTTCGATCGAAATTTTTTTTTCGCAAAACACGTCCGGAAAAACCATGTTTCTGCCGATTTTTTATACTGCTCTAAAAATTATTTAACATACATGAAAAATCGGCTCAGGGTTTTGTAGAACACAGAACAAAATGATCCAGTGACTCGGTCAAAGCGCCGCGGATCCACGGCAAGAACATGCTTCATGCCGCGGATCCGCGGCCGAGTTGACTCGGCCGTGGACCGGGTTTTGTGCAGTGTTCTTATTTAGATGTTTTGGGATTTTTTATATAGTTTGTTTCTGTCAAGATTTTCCATAGAACAAATTTGTTTTTGGGGTGGTTACAAATCCGTATTTTGATCGAAATTCCGTAGACTTTGGCTAATGGATATTATCTGTGATGTGATATATGTATTGAACGTCTGCTAATCGCTATACGTCGATTAGTGGGGGTTATACATATCTGTGATCTGTAATGTTGATGGTTTGTGGATATGAACTCGTTGGATTGTCGCGGATGAATAGCCGGGTGGATGTGAGATGAGAGTTTCTTTTTCTTTCATTCATTGTAAAATTTGTAAATTGATGTAATATTATTTGTATGGCCGCACATCCGGGATGAGGTTGTAGCCGCCATTGTATAATTTCTTTTTACTGTTTTTGCTCCTAGGATAGACCCAAGGTGGGGTGCATAAACTATCGGGTATCTCGAAGTGCCGAGTGGCCTACTCACGTTGTTGAGGGAGGTTGCTTCGCTTTGGGTACTTGGCGGGTAGTTTGCCGCACCCGTAGGGGTTTAGGGTGGGGTATTGGCTATTCATCGCGACCGTGTAATCCGTCTTTCGTTGCAGGCTCGAATGAAACGCGGATTCCTAGTATATCCAAAGTGTTCATCTGTGATCTGGAATAGCTATCATTGCATCTGACGAATGTATATATCTATATATGATATCTATTTAGGCGTTGCTTATGTTTTGCATCCGCGCTAGTCCAGCCCCCGCTCTGTCGTTAGTTAAGTAACCTAACGGGTGATGACGGGACCCCGTGGCGAATGCGGATGGCATAAGCGTACGTCATATTTTCGTTGTTTTCTGCAATGGTAGGATTAAATGATCGGACGCATTAAAATTAATGCAAGAAAATAAACCAAGTAAAAGTCGTTTGAACACTTTCAAAACCACTCGGTTCTTTTCAAAAACCAACTTTTAAACGCGGAGCTTGAACCACTCCTTTTAAAAGCTATCTCGTTCCATCGATTATACCAAGTTCACTACGTTCACGGTTTCGCCAAAACCATTCGTAGCCCACCGTCGTTTCATATGAATATCCAACGGTATTCAAGCTGTGTTTGTTGGCCCTAGTGAAGGCACAGTGTTTGGTAGCTGGTGGGTATTCATATGTTGCATAGATAGATGCGTTGGTTTGGGACAGTCATATTACTTTGTTGGCCATAGTCAAGGGTATATACGGGTGAGTTCAAATCAACCTGGACAACGACGGGTAGAACTTGACATGTGACTTATGATTTGTTGGCCTTAGTCAAGGTCATAAGAGCATGGGGCAAAAATCCACATCGGGGGTTTCTAAAGAAACTGAAACTTGCTAGTGCTGCATACCATTTGGAGTGTGATGATTCTGGTAGGATTCCTTCAGTTTTGTCACGCGATGATATTTGGATCTCGATCCTACTGTGAGTATATGCTACTTCTCGGGAACTTTCTCACTTAACGATCAATGCTATAAACCAAGTAGGTGTCTAGAAAGGTGTTAGCGGGGCTACGCCCACAGGAAAAAGAGGTTACTTAATTAAGGAACTTCGCGAAAGAGTTGGAAAACCTCCCTCGGAGTACCGACACTGGCCTGGCTGAACAGTTAAGCAAGTATTGTACGGTGAGATTGATCCCGACTAATTCTTCCTTTATGGTTTGAGGAGGAATTCGAGAGACAGTGGGAGCCATCCTGTTTAGATAAATTAAAAACCAATCTAAACTTGCAAGAGCATCATGCTAAGTGTTTTCGTCTCTCTCTCTTAATTGCAGCGACCCAATGACCAGATATTGGTTACATCTAGATAATAAAATGACTGAATCTGACTGTTATGATTGGCAAAGGTCTGTCCAGATGTCCATTGCCCATGACAAGCTGGGACACCTCTTAACTAATCCAACCCCTGCCGTCTCAGGACCAGTTTCCCCTGTCATGGATATTGATATCCGAAGGACATCGGGAAAAGACTGTATGAAAGCCAAGTGCCTCGTGTTAGCCTCAGTTGATGGTGTATACCAGAGGCAGCACGAGAAGATGGACTTAGTTTCTATCTTCCTCCATAACAAAGATTTATATGTAGAGCAATCTCGTATCGCAAGATATGAGACCTCGAACGAATTGCTTCCAGCGAGGTTGGCTATCGGGTCATCTGTAGGGGGCAACGTTCTTACAGAGGCCAGCTATTTTGAGCTCACGGACCTGAAAACCACGTTGAAGAACGGGTCAGATGCTGACTTGATTCTACAGTCTCTACCTTCTACCATGAAGGAAACCAGGGAAGCAGAAAGAAAGGAAAGGGCAAAAGTTTCGGGACTGGATGTAGTAAAAGAGGGACGTTCCTATTGTTACGGGAATGAACATTGGCAGAAGGATTGCAGGGCTAGCAAAGCCAGTAGCCAGGATTCGAAGCATGTTTTGGCTCCGGCTTCGGGTGTGTTTGTGATAGAGAACTGTATGTCAGTTAACCCTACTTCCTGGGTATTGGATACCGGATCAGGATCTCACATCTGTAATTCGTTACAGGCTCTGAGAAACCGTAGGGTTATCAAGATAGGTGATATGACTCTCAGGGTTGCTAACGGAATGAGCATGTACGCTGAATCCGTAGAGGAATATCATCTTGGACTGACAACTGGGCAGATATTGATACTGCGTGACTGTTTTTATCTACCGGGTGCGACTTGTAATATCATATCTGTATCCTTACTTTCTAAGGAAGGATATGATTTTACTTTTGTAAGCGACGTAGTCAACATCGACCTAAATCAAGTTCTGATTGGGTCAGGTCCATTGAAAAACGGGATATACGTATTAAATCAAGCTCAGGTTTTCAGTGTCCATAACACACTTAAAAGAAAGTCTCCGGAATTAAATCAGGCTTTCTTATGGCATTGTAGACTGGGTCACATTAATGAGACACGGTTGACAAAGTTACATAAAGAGGGATACTTGGATCCGTTCGAGTATCAGTCTTATGCCACTTGTGAATCTTGTCTCATGGGAAAGATGACAAAGACTCCGTTCACTGGACACGGAGAAAGAGCAAGCGAGCTCTTGGGACTTATACACAGTGACGTATGTGGTCCAATGTCTACACATGCGCGAAGTGGTTATTCATACTTCATTACTTTCACAGATGATTTCTCTATGTATGGACATGTCTTCTTGATGAAGCATAAATCCGAGGCCTTTGAGAAATTTCGGGAATACAAGAATGAAGTTGAAAAACAAACAGGCAAAAGTATCAAGACACTGAGATCTGATCGAGGTGGTGAATACTTGAGTGCCGAGTTTCTGGACTCCATAAAAGAAAATGGAATTCTCTCTCAGCTTACTCCTCCATACACACCACAACACAACGGTGTATCGGAAAGGAAGAATCGAACCCTATTGGATATGGTTCATTCCATGATGAGTAAGGATGAGTTACCGCGATCCTTCTGGGGTTATGCACTAGAATCAGCTGCATATTTTTTGAACAAGGTTCCCTCTAAGACTGTGCCTACCACACCATATCAGATGTGGTGTGGGAAGAAACCCCATCTTCAATATCTGAAGATATGGGGATGTCCAGCTTTTGTTAAAAAGCAGCATGCGGACAAGCTCGAGGCACGCTCAGTACTGTGTAAGTTTGTGGGATACCCAAAGAACTCCAGGGGGTATTTTTTCTATTACGCAGAGGAACAAAAGATTTTTATTTCTCGTCATGCCCAGTTTCTGGAACATCAGTTTTTAGAAAAAGAAACAAGTGGGAGCGTAGTAGAACTGGAAGAAATTCCAGAACCACAAGCTATTACTGAAAGCTTGGATGAACCAGAAGGTTCAGGAGAACCGGACATCCCAGCGCCACTCCGCAGGAGTAGCAGGCAGTCTCAACCGCCCGAGAGATACTACGGTTTTCTCATAGACGGGGATAGAGAGGATTGCACTATTGATTATGGTGAGCCTACTAGCTTCCAGCAAGCCATTCAGAGCGGTGACTCGGTAAAATGGCTAGATGCAATGCGGACCGAGATGGAGTCCATGTACACCAACAAAGTTTGGACTTTGGACTTTGCTCCAGACGGGGTAAAACCCGTAGGCTGCAAATGGATCTTCAGAAAGAAGATTGGTGTAGATGGGCAGGTTGAAACCTATAAAGCTAGACTTGTTGCAAAGGGTTTTCGTCAAAGACCTGGTTTGGACTATGACGAGACCTTTTCTCCAGTGGCTATGCTTAAATCCATTCGGATCCTTCTTGCCATTGCTGCCTTCCACGATTATGAAATCTGGCAGATGGACGTAAAGACGGCTTTCCTAAATTGAAATTTAGAAGAGTGCGTCTAAATGGATCAGCCGGAGGGATTCATTCAGAGTGGGAGCAGCGGTAAAGTGTGAAAGTTGCTCAAGTCCATCTATGGACTGAAGCAGGCATCGCGGAGTTACAACATCTGCTTTGATGACACTGTCAAGGAATTCGACTTTATCAAAAACCCAGATGAACCATGCATTTACAGTAAGATTGTAGGGAGAACGGTGGTATTCCTCGTCTTGTACGTGGATGATATTCTCCTTATAGGAAATGATATTTCTATGCTACAGTCAGTCAAAGGATTCTTGTCACAGAGGTTCTCCATGAAGGACCTGGGCGATGCCAACTACATTCTGGGGATCCAGATCTATCGTGATAGATCTAAGAGGATGTAAGGACTTTCACAGTCCAGGTACATCGACACCATATTGAAAAGATTCAGTATGGAAGATTCCAAGCGCGGTAATTTACCGGCTTGTCACGGGATCACCCTCTCCAAAGAGATGTCTCCCAAGACTGAGTTGAAAAGGGATCGCATGTCTATTATACCCTACGCTTCTGCGGTAGGCTCTATAATGTATGCGATGCTATGTACCAGACCAGATGTAGCATACGCATTGAGCGTTGTAAGCCGATATCAGTCGGACCCAGGGGAGAAACACTGGATAGCAGTAAAGAACATTCTCAAGTACCTGAGATGGACTAAAGAGATGTTCTTAGTGTATGGCGGAAAAGACCTCCAGATCGAGGCCTTTGCTGACTCCAGCTTCCAAAGTGACAAGGATGACTCCAAGTCCATGTCGGGTTATGTCTTTACCCTCAATGGAGGGGCGGTTTGCTGGAAGAGTTCCATGCAGGAAACCGTTGCTGACTCAACTATGGAAGCGGAGTACATAGCTTCTTGCGATGCCGCAAAGGAAGCTGTCTGGATGAAGAAGTTCCTCACGTAGCTTCAGGTGGTTCCTACCATTGTTGAGCCAATACCGCTGTATTGTGACAACAACGGCGCCGTAGCTTTAGCGAAGGAACTCAGGTCCCATCAGAAGTCCATGCACATTTTGAGGCGGTACCACCTGATCAGGGAGATCGTAGATCGCCGGGAGATCGAGGTGAAGAGAGTAGATTCGGAGAATAATACTGCAGATCCACTCACGAAGGCCCTACCCCAGACTCAGTTCGAGCGGTTGATCGAGATGATAGGTCTTCGATACGCCAGTACATGGCCTTAGTGCAAGTGGAAGATTGTTAGTGTATATTGTAGGGTTCCTATGCACACTAATGAAGTCTCACAACTGATCAAACATGCCCAATTAAAAATTTCATGTGCCTACAAACCCTAATACGGATCGTTAACTAGATAATGAGGCGATGCAATGCAAGTAAACGAATTTAATGCTAAAGTAAAGGGGCTACAACCTTTGTAGATCTGGTCCTCCACCTCCATAGCTCCATGATGAAGTCTCCTCACTGCGATCATCGGATCCCGGGCTCTAGCGTCGACTTCATCGGAGAAATGGGCGGGCTTGGTCGTCGGCTTCGATGCCGAAGATGATCTACGTCGAGGCATCACAAGATCAAGCTCCCACTTCACCAAGTCATGAAACTTGTGAAGAAAACACCCTAGACTCCTTGGCAAGAGGTAAAGGATGAAGAAATAGGAAGTGGGTTCACTTTAGAATTGGATTTCTCACTCATTTTGGCTAGTTGCCATTGATGGAGGCAAGCTTTCTTCATGTTGAAGATGAAGAAGATGAAGATAATATGATAAGTTATTTTCTAATAGAAAATAATATGATAAGTATCATATTGCAACCATGGTTATGTGTAGAGAATAAACCAAGGTTAGGTGATTGGTTAGGTTAGGCAAAGAAACAAAAATGGTTGAACTTTTTCAAAGCTTCATGAAGCTTCAAGTAAATCCAAAAAGCAACCATTTCTTTTCTTGCCTTAAAAGGAAATAAACAAATAAATGAATAAATAAATAAACTAAATAATCAAGAGAAGATTATAAAACCCTAACCATTCACTTAAACATGATTTAAACTAAACATACACCCAAACTAGCATGTATCATCAAACATGATACAATCTTGTGCACAAAAGTATATCACATATACAACTTGTGTATTTCAAGTGAGAAAATCCTTTTAAAGTGAACCAATACTAGTTAATGCAAAGTAATATATCAAATATATAATTATACATTAAATCATTAAATTAATACTTGATTTAACGATCCGGTCATATCGCATATAACTGACTAGTATCCAATGTATCGGCTTATCGAATCAATCTTCGATTCGATAACTAGGTTATATCGCATACAACCAATCGATACATTCATCGTGAGAATGTAATACGGTATCACATACACGCATTATTCTCGGTCCAGCACATATCTCATATGCGCTCCTATTTCGTTTCGCTTGAGCCAGGAAATCTCTGTGTAGGACTCTAAAGACTCGTCAATACACCGGCAGCAGATGATGATCATATCAAACACCCACAAGCCGCAAGCGGTCTGCTAAACGTAACGGCCACCCGGGTATTGAGAGATCAGAAGATCGACGAGCAAGCCCGCTCACACTCCTGTGAATCCAACCAGTAACACTTACCGTACAGTCCGATCTGTTCGTCTGATATGTCGCATATCTCGCCTAGGGGTGGTAAACGTCAGACCCCAATAGCTTGATAAGTCATGCCGACGTGAGGTCCATAACAATCGTGAAACTACTGATAACTCTTACCAGTATATCACTGCAACCCTGGCCAGGGATTTCCTGTTATGGCCAGTCGAGCATAGCGCATCATCAACCCCCAATACCGGGAGAGACGAATCCCCTCCTATCGCTCATTGCCTCCATGTGAATCGGGACTGTACCCAAAAAACCACCTGTTTGCACGACACAGTAGAGCCGTGGTAGGGTGGAAATCAAAGCACAATGGGAGACACACAAGACTCTATGACGATCTCGGGTCAACGGACTAAGCTGTACCAGTGTCACCAGAGAACCGCCATCTGACGTGAGGTATAATACCATCTGGGAGTTCTCGGCGAGTCCGTTCAGTGTACCCAGTCTCCACTGAGCACCCGCATACCATCTCTGATGTCAAACACCAATGGATATGGGATCATCCATCGCCCATCATATGGGTCGAGAAGATATACGCTAGTCTACTCTGGAATATCGATGCCCCGTCTCGATATTCCCACGACTAGGAACATTGAAGGATGTACTCATGGACTACCCAAGCCCCACTAGTATGATCTGCATCATAGTCCTGGAAGTCGAGTACACATCCTAAGGGCTTTATCAACATGTAATCAGAGAGACAGTAAGTATACATGTTAAGATAAAGAGCAACCAGATAGCGTACTATCATGTCGAGCAAGAAAGTCCTACCTATATATGTCCCAGCATCCACTACAATATACATCCAATGTACAGTAATGGCCTCTAGGGCATACATATAACTAGCAATCTCCCACTTGCTCTAGGGCCATCTGTAGCAGTATTTGTAGTATCTAATACTCAACCATACCCTAAAAGTCTCTCTTTGGGAAAAGGCCTTCATGAGTGGACGCGCCGTGTTGTCCTATGAGTCTACTCTCCTAACCTTGATCACCCTGGAGATCAACTTTCTCCATGATCAGGTGATGCTGCCTCAGAATATGTCTGGGTCACTGATGGGACCAGGGTTCCAGGGCCAAAGCCACACTTCCATTGTCACACAATGGTAGGAACTTAGTTCATCTTATGAACCAATATACACCCAAACTGCCTCTTTGGTAGTATCTTAAATAGCGATGTTACCAGCCTTTATCGTCTAGTTTGCCACGGTATCTAGCTTGGAACTCTTCCAACATACCGTCCCTTTACTGAGGGTAAAGACAATGCCTGTGACTGACATTCAGTCGTCTTTATCAGTCCGGAACTTTTCCAGTGATTCTCCCCAGGATCGATTGATACAATCTCACTATACCTAGTGAGAACCCTATCATCCCTTTAGATCTATCTCATAGATCCAAATCTCAGGATTTAGGAGGTATCATTTTTATCCTATTAGAGAATCCTTGTGACAAGCGGAGATTGACCGAGCGTAGTATAGGAAACTCTTTTCCTATCAAGAGTATGTTGTCCACGTACAATACGAGGATAACCACCTTACTCTCTACTACCGTTTTGTATATACAAGGTTCATCTACCATTTTGATGAAGTCAAACACTTTGACTATCACATCAAACCAGACGTTCCAACTCCGCGATGCCTGCTTTATTATGTAAAGCAACTTGCACATGTTTCCGCTGCTCCCACTGTTTACGAAGCCCTCTGGCTGTGTACTTGTTGACGTTCTCTTTTCTGAAACATCATTTAAGAAAAGCAGTCATGACACCCAACCGCCAGATATCGTAGTCATGGTATGAAGCCGTGGCAAGTAGGATCTGAATGGACTTAAGCATAGCTCCTTAGAAAAGGTTTCATCATGATCCATACCTGGTTAATGATGCAAACCTTTAACAAGTCTACCTTTGAAAATCTCAACTTTTCCATGTACACCAAGTAATCTTCTCAAGATATACTTGCTCCTAATGGGGATTTAACCCTTCAGATAAAGCAACTAAAGTCCATACTTTGTTGGTGTATAAGGATTCCATCTCAGATCACTAAGCATCCAGCCATTCTTACAGAGTCCCACTCCTGATGGCCAGCTCGAAACTAGTTGGATCATCATCTCATGATGCAATCCTCGCTCCTATTGTCATAGAGAAACCGAAATATCTCTCAGGTGGGTGAGGAACCCTACTAGATCGGTGGAGAGGCTGAGGTTCGTTGGAATCTACTGAATCCTTTGGTTCTACCAAATCATCTGCTGTTGTTTGTATAGCTGGAACCTTTCCAGTTGTACATAACAGACCTTGCCTTAAGCTTGTCCGGATTATGCTTTTAGACATAGCCCGGACAACCCCAAATCTTAACCAACTTAAGATATGGGCTCTTCCCTTTCCATATCACATATGAAGCAGTAGGCAACTGATTTGATTGGAACACAATTCAATTGGTATGCAGCTTCTCAAGTGCATAACTCCCAAAAGGAAATAGGAAACACAGTAGTACTCATCATAGAGCACACCATATCACATAGGGTGCTATTGCTCCGCCCCGATATACCATCGTGCTATGGTGTATACGGAGGAGTAATGCTGAGAGAGAATCTCATTCTCCTTTAGAATAATCCAGGATTTCCATGCTCAAGTATTCTCCTCCTCGATCTCATCAAAGGACATAATACATATAGCGTAGTGTCGAGTCTTTAGAGTCCCACACAGAGAGTTTCCCTATACTGAGCGAAACGTTTAGAGGCCGTAAGGTTTTGTAGGGTTCCTAGGCACACTCAAGAGGTTCCACAAGGCATCAACCATGCCAAATTCAAATTTTTCCGGTGCCGAGAAACCCTAATCCGATCGTTAACTAGAGTTTAGGCGAAAACAAATGCGAATAAACAACTTTACTCTAAAGTGAATGGAAATACAACCTTTGTAGATCCGGTCCACCACTTCTTTAGCTCCGTGTTGACGTCCCTCTGCTGCGATCATCGGAATCCCGGACCCTAGCGTCGATTTCATCTGAGAAATAGGCGTGCTAGGTCGTTGACTTCGATGCCGAAGATGATCTACGTCGAGGCGACTCAAACTCAAGCTCCACCTTCACTAGGTCATGGAACTTGAGAAGATAACACAGTCTACTACATGGCAAGTGGTAGAGAATGAAGAAATAGTAAGTGGGTTCACTTTGGATTTGGATTTCTCACTTGGAATCATCACTTGGAAATTTCCAGCAATGGTTTTTCTTCTTTTTGAAAAAGATGAAGAAGAAGAAAGAAAAAGAATTATCCCCAAAATAAAAATCCAAGTGATGTCTATCATTTAGCAACCACGGGTGAGGTAAACTTGTGTAGAGAATAAACTGGGGTTTAGATAAATGGTTAGGGTTAAGGGAAAAAACAAAATGGTAAGACTTTCAAAGCTTCATGAAGCTTCAAGAGTAAATCAAAGCAAGCCACCATATTTGTTTTTGCCAAAATGAATAAATAAAATAAATAAATAAGTAAAAACCCTAACCATTAACCTAATCATGGTTTAAAGCAAACATACACCCAAGTTTGCATGTATCATCAAACATGATACAAACTAGTGCACAAACATATATCATATATACAATGTGCACATTTAAGTGAGATAATCAATCTTAAGTGAACCAATACTAGTTAATGTAAAGTAATATATCAAATATATAATTATACATTAAATCATTAAATCAATACTTGATTTAACGATCCGGTCATATCCCATATGACCGACTAATATCCAATGTATCGACTTATCGAATCAATCCTCGATTCGATAACTAGGTTATATCGCATAAAACCAATCGATACATTCAACGCGAGAATAGAATACGGTATCACATACTCGTATCATTCTCGGTCCCGCACATATCACATATGCGCTCATATCTCATTTTTCTTGAGCCAGGAAACCTCTGTGTAGGACTCTAAAGACTCGTCAATACGCCGGCAGCAGGTGATGATCATATCAAACACCCACAAGCCGCAAGCAGTCTGCTAAACGTAACGGCCACCCGGGTATTGAGCGATCAGAAGATCAACGATAAAGCCCGCTCACACTCCTGTGAATCCACCCAGTAACACTTACCGTACAGTCCGGTCTGTTCGTCTGATATGTCGTATATCTCGCCTAGGGGTGGTAAACGTCAGACCCCTGCAGCTCGATAAGTCGTGTCGATATGAGGTCTATAACAGTTCGAGAAACTACTGGTAACACTTACCAGTAAATCTCAGCAACCCTGGCCAACGATTTTCGATTATAGCCAATCGAACACAGCGCAACATCAACTCCCTATACCGGGAGAGACGAGCCCCCTCCTATCGCTCATTGCCTCCATGTGATTCGGGACTGTACCCAAAATCCACCATTTTGCACACCCTCTTGGACATGGTAAGGTGGAAATCAAAGCACAGTGGGAATCACACAAGACTCTATGACGATCTCGGGTCAACAGACTACTCTGTACCAGTGTCACCAGAGAACTGCCATCTGACGTGAGGTATAATACCATCTGGGAGTTCTCGGCGAGTCCGTCCAGTGTACCCAGTCTCCACTGAGCACCCGTATATCATCTCTGATGTCAAACACCAATGGATATGGGATCATCCATCGCCCATCTGTATGGGACGAGAAGGTATACGCTAGTCTACTCTGGTATATCGATGCCCCGTCTCGATACACCCACGACTAGGGACCTTGAAGGATGTACTTATGGACTACCATGTCTCCACTAGTATGATCCGCATCATAGTCCAGGTAGTCAAGTACACATCCTAAGGACTTTACCAACATGTAACAGAGAGACAATCAGTGTACACGTTAAGGTAAAGAGCAACCAGATAGCATACTATCATGTCGAGCAAGAAAGTCCTCCCTATATATGTCCAAGCATCCACTACAATATACATCCTATGTATAGTAATGGCCTCTAGGGCATACATATAACTAACAATCTCCCACTTGCACTAGGGCCATCTGATAGCAGTGGTTGTAGTATCTCATACCCAACCATCCCATAAAAGTCTCTCTCTGGGAAAAGGCCTTTGTGAGTGGATCCGCCGTGTTGTCCTCTAAGTCTACTCTCCTAACCTCGATCACCCTGGAGATCAACTATCTCCATGATCAAGTGATGCTGCCTCAGAATACGTCTGGGTCACTGATGGGACGGACGTTCCTTGGCATAAGCCATAACTCCATTGTCATACAATGGGAGGAACTAAGTTCATCTCATGAACTAATATACACCCAGACAGCCTCTTTTGTAGCATCTTAAGTAGCGATGTATCTTGCCTTTTATCGTCTAGTATGTTACGGTATCTAGCTTGGAACTCTTCCAACATACCGTCCCTCCATAGAGGGTGAAGACAATGCCTGTGATTGACATTCAGTCATCCTTATCACCCTGGAACACTTCCAGTGATTCTCCCCAGGATCGATTGATACCATCTCACTACATCTAGTGTGAATCCTAACATCCATTTAGATCTATCTCATAGATCCAAAACCCAGGATTTAGTAGGTATCATTTTGATCCTATGTAGAGAATCATTGTGATAAGCGTAGATTGACCGAGCGTAGCATAGGAAACTCCCTCCCCATCAAGAGTATGTCATCCATGTACTCTACGAGGATCACCACTATACTCCCTACTACCTTTTTGTATATACAAGGTTCATCAACCATTTTGATGATGTCAAACTCTTTGACTAACTCATCAAAACAGATGTTCCAACTCCGCGATGCCTGCTTTATCGTATTAAGCAGCTTGTACACATTTCCGCTGCTCCCACTGTCAACGAAGCCCTCTGGCCGTGTACTTATAGACGCTCTCTTCTAAAACATCATTTTAGAAAAGGAGTCATGACACCCAACCACTAGATATCGTAGTCATGGTAAGTAGGATCTGGATGGACTTAAGCTTAGCTACTTCGAAAAGTTTTCAACATAAACCATACCTGGTCAATGATGCAAACCTTTAACAAGTCTAGCTTTGAAAGTCTCAACTTTTCCATGTACACCAAGTAATCTTCTCAAGATATACTTGCTCCTGATGGGGATTTAACCCTTCAATAAAGCAACCAAAGTCCATACTTTGTTGGTGTATAAGGATTCCATCTCAGATCACTAAGCATCCAGCCATTCTTACAGAGTCCTACTCCTGATGGCCTGCTCGAAACTAGTTGGGTCATCATCTCATGATGCAATCCTCGCTCCCACTGTCATAGAGAAACCAAAGTATCTCTCAGGTGGGTGTGGAACCCTACTAGATCGGCGGAGAGGCTGAGGTTTGTTGGTAACTATTGAATCCTTTGGTTTTATCAAATCATCTGCTGTAGTTTGTATAGTTGGAACCTTTCCAGTTCTACATTACAGACCTTGCCTAGAGCTTGTCCGTATTTTGCTTTTAGACATAGGCCAATCAACCCCAAATCTTAACTAGCTTAAGACATGGGCTCTTCCCATACCATATCTCATATGGAGTGGTAGGCTGTGATCTGATTCGAACCTAATTTCAATGGGTATGCAGCTTCTCAAGTGCATAACCCCCAAAAGGAAACAGGTAACTCCGTAGTACTCATCATAGAGCGAACCATATCGAATAGGGTGCAATTGCTCCGCCCAGATATACCATCGTGCTATGGTGTATACGGAGGAGTAATGCTGAGAGAGAATCTCATTCTCCTTTAGAATATTCCAGGAATTCTATGCATAAGTATTCTCCTCCTTGATCTCATCAAAGGACATAATACTTATACCCGTATTGGTTCTCTACTTCTATCTTATATTCTGTGAATATCTCAAAAGGTTCGGACTTGTGTTTCAATAGGAACATATGACTGAATCTTGAGAGATCATCAGAGAATGTAATGAAGTACAAAGAACCGGTCCTGGCATATGTAGACGGGGGACCTTATATACATCAACATGTATCAATCCCAAGAGTTCACTAACTCTTTCTCTCTTTCTAATAAACAGAGCTATGGTCATCTTATCTCTGTGACATGACTGGCAAGTTTCACAAGATGTAAATTCAAACTGATTTAAATATGCATCTAAATGTAACTTCAGCTTAGTCGGGTCGCATTGATATGACCAAGTCTACAATACCTCAAGAAGGATTTGTTCATTTCTGAACTCTTCCTCTTGTGTGTGTTCCGTATACTAAGAACTGTAGTTTGATTTAGAACATCAATGCTTTTAGATAACGTGCCTGAACCGATCAACTTTTGATATAGGAAATGTTCAAAACATTATCCAACAATACAAAATTTTATCATTTCTTTACTAATAAAGAGACTGATATGATTTTGTATATCAGGTTCGGTATCTAATAACATTCGTTCAGAATCAATGTATTTGGAATACAGGGTGACAGTGACCAACAGACTTGGCTGCAATACTTGCACCGTTTTCTGTCCCCTGAAACTTATCACCCGTTCTCAGTTCTGTACCTTTCTGTAGCCCTATGTAACAGATTACATATCTGGGATCCTGATCCGGTATCAAATACCTAGGACGTAGAGGATACAGAGAAACAGTTCTTTGTAATGAACACACCCGAAGGAGATGCATCATATGCACTTTCTTCGTTTGGGCGGCATAGGAATTCAGGTATTCCTCTATTTCCTGCTCTGTCTTATAACAATTATAAGTTGGAGCGGGACCAACGTTCCACAGCTCAGTATAACAAGCGGGTTCGGTCAATACATCCGTATTATTATCTTAATTAAGGCGTGATATGGTCACTACCTGGAGAGAGAGAGAGAAGAAAACACTCAGCGTATGCTCTTGCAAGATTAGATTGGTTATATATTTTATCTAATCAGGATGGCTCCCACTGTTTTTATCAAATCTTCCTTCAAACCCTAAAAGGAAAGACTAGCCCGGATTAATTACACGCTACAAGTTCGCCAATCTTTCAGCCAGGCCAGTGTCGGTAATTTGAGGGAGGTCCCCCGTGCTTTCGTACGAACCTAATTAATGCAAACCTCATTTTCCCAGAGGCGTAACCCCGTTGACACCTTTCTAGACACCTACTAGATTGGCTAATTGTAATGTGTAAAACTCTCCCAGGAGTAACAATTACTCATAGCGGGTATCGGGATCCAACTATCTCATAGAAGGTATGCAATCTCATTGCGAATTTCAACACTTGAAATTCCCGATAATTTTGCCCCTAACCTCCTATGACCTTGACAAAGGCCAACAAACCATAGGATGCTAGTCAAGTTCAACCCGTCATTTCCTGATTGAATTAAACCCACCCACACGACCCTTGACAAAGGCCAACAAGGTCGCATGACTACCCTAACCTAATCTGCATCATATGCATAAGCAGATAAGCACCAGTCAGCTACCGCACACTACGCCTTGACAAAGGCCAACAAACGCAGCACGAATACTAACTACTACTTATCTGAAATGACGGAGGGCTACGACAGGTTTTTCTGAAAACCTATTGCGTAATGAACTTGATATCGTTGTAGAATCAAATGATTTTAAAATGGAGTGTTTTTTAGGCTTTTCTAATTTTGCTAAAGGGGTCACTCCCGGTGAAGAGATCGTCGGCCCTTTCCTCGTCGAATGAGGTGCGGGATATATCATATATATCACTGTGCAAAGCAGAAACTATAGAAGCAATCAAAAGACAAACCGAGGGTTGTAGCATCTGCCAGTTATTGCTAAAGGGGTCACTCTCGGTGAAGGGATCGTCGGCCTTTTCCTCATCGAATAAGGTGCAGGATATATCATATATACCGCTGTGCAAAGCAAGAATTGTAGCTACCTATTTTATTTTTGAAATTCGATTCCACAACATCTTAGGTTTCTTTTTCTTTCATTAATCATATTAATGAAGTCCCATCATTTAAGTTACCTAAACATCACAGATAAATACGACGTACACTTATGCCATCCGCATTCGCCTCGATGTCCCCTCGTGCACCGTTAGGTTAGGTAACTAACGGTAGAGCGGGGCAGGGCTAGCGCGGGTGTAAAACATAAGTAACGTCTATATAATATATCGTATATACTATATACAGTATTTATCACAGAACATATCACATGATCACATCACAGATAACGCAGCAGAAAATATCATGTGAAATATTGGATATACTAGGACGTCCGTGTTTTTAATACGAGCCAATGTAAAACACGGATTCCACGGTCGTGATGAATAGCCAATCCCACACCCCTAGACCCCTACGAGAGCGGCAAGCAACCCTACCAATTCTAGGGTTAGGAGACCCAGACTCGACTCCTCGAGATGGTCTCCCACTGGACCCTAGAACCCAGTCACTTGTGCTCCCCTCCTTGGGTCTATCCTGGTGCGGAAAAGTAAATAATATACAAAGGGTGACATCTTCCGCAACCTGGAAGTGCCCCAATAAAAGAATATTACATACATGTTTTTACATGAATGAAAATGAAAAACACTCATCTCACATAAAAACCGCCCCGGCTATTCAAACACGACGATCCAATATAACATATCCAGCAACACATAACATCACATGTCATCAACATAAGTAAATATGCCCATCCCAATTGTCGTTGACATATAGCAATGAAACCGGCGATATCACATATTACACTTACGGTCGCAGAAAAGAAAGTGTAAAACTACAACAGTTGGAATCCGCAAACTCTTTAGACATCGCATGCCTAACCAAATGAATTCCTTAGACATCGCATGCCTAACAATTATAAACCCCGCATTTTAGTCTCAAAATCGAAAACACTTTTCAATACCAAGTCGGGCAATTCAACAGGATTCCCGACATTTTGATCGAATGCTCGTCGCAAACTTTAGTAGACGGCCGCACCCCCGACACCGTCGACGAAGTGCACCAAGGCGGAACACCGCTACCGCGAGCACCCGAACGGATGCTTTCGGCGACGGGGTTCTCCTACAGTCACTTGGTCGGGGCTAAGGGATGTAGCTGTCTATTAAGTTTATCCGGCGAGTATCCGCGTACGCTACGTGATTGCGACGGACTTTTGATCGAATCAAAATTCCGTGACATCCGATCAAGTGAGACTAAAGTGCTATGTTTATAACATTCATATTAGTTATCTCATAACAATTTGTGGATTCCAAATATTGTACATATTCCAGATAAACAGAAAATGTTAAACATTCCGATCGAACAGTCAAACACCCAAGTTTTCCCGAAACAGCTCAACACATGAAATAAGTTTAAGAACATTCACTTCATGCCTCAGTACCAACGGTCCAGCCGTAGAAGGGTCAAGCCAACGCCTCACATGTGGCACGCCGTACTGCCCCAAACCTTAAGGTTCAAAGGGCAGTTCAAGAAGATCACATAATCGTGTTAAGGTTTGTTGTCTTCTAGAGGGTCCATCGCGTTACTTGGACTACTTAGAACGTTCTTAAACTACGGAAAGATCCAACACTTGGAAATTTTCCGACAGGGGAAAAAGTGGGTATTTATATCCGGTCGAACTTTTCAACATTTTCTAAAATTATCCGGAAAAACCCATAGATGAAGTTAAACATCCCGATCGAAACACCGAGTCCCCAATACAACCCAGAAAACTCAATTCTTGAGTAGAAGTTAAAATTCCCAGAAAATACAGCACTAAACGATAGGAATTACTGTGCTATTTTGAAAAGCTAATGTGACTGTATGACCGCGGAACCGCCGCACGAACCATGCTCGTGCCGCGCTTCCGCGGCGCTTTAGTCGATTTAGGCGCACGTGCTTCACAGTAACTTCTCAAAAACCTTGCTGAATTTTTTGGCGATTTTTAATATGGAAAAATCCACTGTTTGCAAAAATGTACAGAGAAGGGTGAAAGCTAGGGTTTCGGGGTTCGATCGGGTCCGACCGGAAAACTTCGTCTACACTTCGTCTACACTTCGTCTAAGGCTCTAGCTAGGCTCTGATACCACTGTAGGGTTCCTAGGCACACTCAAGAGGTTCCACAAGGCATCAACCATGCCAAATTCAAATTTTTCCGGTGCCGAGAAACCCTAATCCGATCGTTAACTAGAGTTTAGGCGAAAACAAATGCGAATAAACAACTTTGCTCTAAAGTGAATGGAAATACAACCTTTGTTGATCTGGTACACCACTTCTTTAGCTCCATGTTGACGTCCCTCCGCTGCGATCATCGGAATCCCGGACCCTAGCGTCGATTTCATCGGAGAAATGGGCGGGCTAGGTCGTTGACTTCGATGCCGAAGATGATCTACGTCGAGGCGACTCAAACTCAAGCTCCACCTTCACTAGGTCATGGAATTTGTGAAGATAACACACTCTACTACATGGCAAGTGGTAGAGGATGAAGAAATAGGAAGTGGGTTCACTTTGGATTTGGATTTCTCACTTGGAATCATCACTTGGAAATTTCTAGCAATGGTTTTTCTTCTTTTTGAAGAAGATGAAGAAGAAGAAAGAAAAAGAATTATCTCCAAAATAAAAATACAAGGGATGTCAATCATTTAGCAACCATGGGTGAGGTAAACTTGTGTAGAGAATAAACTAGGGTATAGATAAATGGTTAGGGTTAAGGGAAAAAACAAAATGGTAAGACTTTCAAAGCTTCATGAAGCTTCAAGAGTAAATCAAAGCAGCCACCATATTTGTTTTTGCCAAAATGAAGAAATAAAATAAATAAATAAGTAAAAACCCTAACCATTAACCTAAACATGTTTTAAAGCAAACACACACCCAAGTTTTCATGTATCATAAAACATGATACAAACTAGTGCACAAACATATATCATATATACAATGTGCACATTCAAGTGAGATAATCAATCTTAAGTGAACCAATACTAGTTAATGTAAAGTAATATATCAAATATATAATTATACATTAAATCATTAAATCAACACTTGATTTAACGATCCGGTCATATCCCATATGACCGACTAATATCTAATGTATCGACTTATCGAATCAATCCTCGATTCGATAACTAGGTTATATCGCATACAACCAATCGATACATTCATCGCGAGAATAGAATACGGTATCACATACTCGTATCATTCTCGGTCCCACACATATCACATATGCGCTCCTATCTCGTTTTGCTTGAGCCAGGAAACCTCTGTGTAGGACTCTAAAGACTCGTCAATATGCCGGCAGCAGGTGATGATCATATCAAACACCCACAAGCCGCAAGCGGTCTGCTAAACGTAACGGCCACCCGGGTATTGAGCGATCAGATGATCAACGAGCAAGCCCGCTCACACTCCTGTGAATCCACCCAGTAACACTTACCGTACAGTCCGGTCTGTTCGTCTGATATGTCGCATATCTCGCCTAGGGGTGGTAAATGTCAGACCCCAGCAGCTCGATAAGTCGTGTCGATATGAGGTCTATAACAGTTCGAGAAACTACTGATAACACTTACCAGTAAATCTCAGCAACCCTGGCCAGGGATTTCCGGTTATAGCCAATCGAACACAGCGCAACATCAACTCCCTATACCGGGAGAGACGAATCCTCTCCTATCGCTCATTGCCTCCATGTGATTCGGGACTGTACCCAAAAACCACCATTTTGCACGCCCTCTTGGATGTGGTATGGTGGAAATCAAAGCACAGTGGGAATCACACAAGACTCTATGACGATCTCGGGTCAACAGACTACTCTGTACCAGTGTCTCCAGAGAACTGCCATCTGACGTGAGGTATAATACCATCTGGGAGTTCTCGGGGAGTCCGTCCAGTCTACCCAGTCTCCACTGAGCACCCGTATATCATCTCTGATGTCAAACACCAATGGATATGGGATCATCCATCGCCCATCTGTATGGGTCGAGAAGCTATACGCTAGTATACTCTGGTATATCGATGCCCCGTCTCGATACACCCACGACTAGGGACCTTGAAGGATGTACTTATGGACTACCATGTCGCCACTAGTATGATCCGCATCATAGTCCAGGTAGTCAAGTACACATCCTAAGGGCTTTACCAACATGTAACAGAGAGACAATCAGTGTAAACGTTAAGGTAAAAAGCAACCAGATAGCATACTATCATGTCGAGCAAGAAAGTCCTCCCTATATATGTCCAAGCATCCACTACAATATACATCCTATGTATAGTAATGGCCTCTAGGGCATACATATAACTAACAGGTTTTACGGCAGGGCTACGATCACTTACGTACACTTGTGTGCGTATACTGTTCGGGCAGGCAATACTAGTGGGCTTTGCTTTAAGCCGGATCCTAGTATTGCACGGATGGATTTGTTTTGTCTTCTGTGCATTCTCATTCTACGGAATGCGGATGCGGGTGTGTATGCACAGTTTTGAGGAGTGAAGAAAGAGGTGGTGCCTCATTAGGGTTTTGACAGTTGATTCGGTTAAAACCATAATGAGGCGGGATCATTAGGGTTTTGGCAGTTGGTTCGGTCAAAACCTTTATGAGCCGGGGGGCATTTTTTACTAATCCTTTTAGTGATAATTATGTTATGGCTAATTGCTTTGACAATTTGACCACACTTGACTTTGTTGACCGTTTGACCAAAGTTGACTTGGACCTTCATGAGAGGTCTAGAGTTTTCTTTGGATTTCTTTTTATTTTTGGATTATGAAAATGGTCAATTCAATTAGTAGCCATCAACTTTATCATGAAAGGATTGGTAATGATGATGTTTATGTATTATTGCAACCATGGTTCATTTTCTTTACTTGATAATTTCATTTCTCTTTTTCTCATTCTCTCTCTTGTGAGAAGAAATGAAAAAGCTCCATGGTTGCTAGCTTCATCTTCCTCCTCTTGAAAATTTCTTTGATCTCATGAGTTGAGAGAAAAAGGATCCAAATAGACAAACACTTCCATCTACCTCTTCTACACATCCTAGGACATCAAGACTAGCGATCTTGTTGCCCTAGCTGCCTCGGCTCGAGGTGGAGCTCGAAGCACAACTCTCGGGTGAGCAACGTGGACTTACACTCGCATCCATATAACGACATATCAAACCAAGTAATCATATCACATCGTATACTCTTTTCATCACATTAACATCTCACATCAAGTCATGTTACATATACATTCTATCTTATAAATCTCATGTCATGTTACTCTAAACCTCATACTTATCCTCATGCACTACATATATTATATATCGTGATTCACATTTACGTTTCACATCCTTATATATATATCTTCGAGACTTCCTATCAATCATATCATTTCATACTAAGCCTTTAATCACATCCATAGGTTCCTAGAATAGGTTTCTCTAACCATGTCCTATATATCGGTTTCCATTTTATAATTGCGGGGGTGCTATACGCCATCCACCCGACTTCCCCCTTAGATATAAATCTACTCACCTGCGGAACTCCTTGTTCAGCCGTAGTCGATGTGCTCCGTCATTTTAGAATCCATGCGAAGGTACCTACAATAAATACACAATCGCAAATGCTATTAATATCAAGTCCGGAAAACCAATACGGCACACGGTGCAATCATAGGTTAGAACCTATAGCCTACGCATGCAAAACTAACCAAATAACCCTCGTCCGTTGACGTACAAATGCCCAACGACCAAATACAATATCAAATCCCAAAACCCAAGTTCATAAATCACAAATACCAAATCAACAACAAAGGAAATCACTCCTAGATTTCATCTCAGATTAAATTAGCCAATTCTGCATATATAAGGGGTCTAATTATCAGATAAGGGAGCCACAGACCAAGCACGAACATATTTGCTCGCACCAAGGCCGACATTTGCGTCCAGAAAGGGATTATTTGCGGCCAGGCCATAGAATTAGGGGCTCGGGGCTCTAGGGTAGCTTCAAGGTTGCCTGCACGACTCATTGTAATCACTATATAATTTTTTGGGTCTCAGGTTAGCAGCAGATCTCTAAATACCATCACTAATTCCACAAAATCCGATATCGGCAAATCTAATGTTAGCATCTTGGTTTCTAGTCTCTGGTTTTGTCTAGAATTCTAACACGAAGGACTCGTAACAACCACTACACATTACCACAATACCACTCAAACCTTAAACCTCATCTAGGAAATTTCTAAGATCACAATCCACACTTAATCACATTCTAAACTAAACTAGAATACACTAAACATAATAACTTAGCTAGGGTTTAGAATTGTACCTAATTTGGCAACTCAAGAATTTTCTTGATTTGCTTAAAGTCTTCAAAATCCAACTTTGAAGGGTTCAAAGTGTTGAGGAGGAGGTAGGGATCATTTTTAATGAAGGGAGTATAGGGTTTCGGTGAAGATTTTGTGATGGATCATGAGGGTAGAAGTGGGGGAGCTTGAAGATGAAGAAGGAGGAGAAAATAATGGGGGAAATGATTGGGGGCGGCCCTCTCCCTCTCTCTCTCTCTTTCTCACTCTCACTCTCTCTCATGGCATGCTCCCATGCCATAATGTAATCCCCCCCTCTCTCTCCTCAATAATGCATACTCTTTTCTTTTTCATTTCTTTTTCTCATCTAAACCAAATAAAACCAATACCACAAACACACTTAAAACAACATGCAACAAAATACTTCATCCCATGGTGCACTAGCCATGGGAAAATATAGAAACACCGATTTGGCCTAATCGCGATTAGTAGTGCACTAATCAATTTTTATTTAAACTGCATATAATAAATTATAAAAATGCCAAATCCGATAAATATATTTTTAAATGAATAAATCATTTTAATCTCCTATTATTTCACAATTATTGGTATATATTTATACCATTTTATGAAAACCCCAATTTCCCAAATCGGGTAGTTTTCGCGAAATATATTATTTTAATATTAAATTCCAAAAATAATATTTTATATTTTCTGAAATGTTACA
Source organism: Agapanthus africanus (assembly GCA_030015575.1). NCBI lineage: Eukaryota > Viridiplantae > Streptophyta > Magnoliopsida > Asparagales > Amaryllidaceae > Agapanthus > Agapanthus africanus. Next base: position 224,686,244 of record CM057349.1, read on the forward strand.
TTAACCTTGGTTCGAGTCACGGTTTGACTATACGGGGTCTAGGGCGTATATATATATTCGGAACCTATGCATGACCTTACGGAACTTAGACTTGGTCGAGGGGGTATTAGACCCGAACTTTCGTCGTATAGGTTAACCTTGGTTGATGGAGTAGGTGACTTAAGTAGAGTGATGTCCTGTGTGTATGTTCCGCGGCATAATTACGATACACTACTCCGCTTAAGAAGCCTTAGGACGTACATTTCTTTGCACCGTATTCTTTTCGTTCATAAGAACTATCCTCATCGATATCGGTTTGTGGTTTCTGTTACCACGGTTGCACGCACAGAAAGAACTACGGCTAGAGTTGCGGTCAGCATGAGCTCGTCTTTGACGAGGACTGACCAGGGTGAAATTCCGGTGATACACATTTGTGCAGATATGTTGTTTTATTGTGTTTTTCATGACATGAGCGTTTTGATGGATTGTTTTTACTAAGATTTCTCGAACGTGCAGATCAGCACCAGAGGATTGGGCCACTGCTAGAGGCCGGCTAGAATGTGATGACCGTTAATGTATCGTCTATTCTTGAGGATTGAGGCATTGTTTAGCGTGCAGACGAATGAGCCAGCTGTTGCTACGACTGACAAGATATCGCCCCAGATGTTTGAAGCTATTGCAGCATGAGTTTGTACTTAGGGATATGACAGAAGATCGCTAGACACCCATGGATGAATGACTAGGACATGTGGTTCATTTGCACACCCCGATGCAAGGTCATCATATTGAATAATTTCAGCTAGAGAAGGCTTCATACAGGCACGTTTAGAGTCGATAGAAAACGGACGAAAGAAGAGTATTCTTCCGACGATTTGGAAGAGTTTCCGAGGGCGTAGTTGGCTAGATACCTACCACAAGATATTGAACTTTCGATTTCATAGTTTCAGAAGGGAGACTCCAGATATAAGTATAGCCGTTTGTAGCGCAATCCATACAGCTACGAAGAGACGAGTCCGAATCAGTCCACATTAATGAAAAGTAGAGTAAGAAGTTCGTACGAGATTTTGATGAAATGACGTTCCACTCCGTCGACATCAGAGATGCGATACGCATGCAGAGGCTTTTAATATGGATATATCTTTTAGAAGAAGTCGTGATGAGTATGCAGCTGTTCCGGGACAAGAAATGGATTTAGTAAAGTGTGAAAACATCCGGGCAGTTCAGCAGAAACGAGATTTGGGAAAGACCCCGACAGAATCTTTCTGGAATACTACATAAGAAGATTTGGACCCAGCATCGGTCGTACCACGCACATCCAGTAGGCCAGAGTTTGGCATCATCGACGAGACATCTTATGAGTGACCATGGCAGTTGGCCAGAGATCTTTAGAGTTTGTGCCAGAGCGGAACTGTTTCTGTCATCATTTCCATATTGGGCCGTTGAGCCGAGGAGATATATAACTGGAAATCCGCAGTGAGAGAAGAGAGCCTAAGGGCACAAGGCGTCAGACCATGAATAGGAGGAAGATAGATATCTTGCTCTGCTAGCTTTGGATGCACCAACACCTTCTCGACTTTGAAGGAAGGATATATCGATGACAGTGTTTACGAATTGCGAATTGGTGATTCGAAGACCACGTGTCCGTCATTTTGGATTTCGGTATTTGGGCGACTTAGTTGCATGATTGAGTTTTCGTACACCACAGCTGCACTCGATTTTGATTTGATGTCGTTCGAGATGTTTGATTTCGGATTTCATGCCTATGGTATGCATGTGAATTGACTTGTGCTTTCGGTGTAGTTTTCACGAACTTTTAGTACTTTGATTCGATTTTGTGCACGCTAATGCACCTGGTTGAGAGATTATATACCACGGTATACCTGATTTGGATTGAGGTTTGTTGTATACTGTCAATTTCGATTGTGATATTCGATATTTGTTTTCGTGCACCTTGTGCACGTGAATTGGATTCTTACGCATACTTGGCGCGCTTGATGCGGTTTTGGTGCACACCGGATGCCCTAAATTGGGATTCTTTGCGCATATCAGATGCACCTGATATTGTTGTCAGGCACACCCGTTGCCCTTGACAGGTGTTTTCGTGCACACCCGTTGCACTTAGATTTTGTTATTCATTGATTTCTACTTCTGTACGCACCAGATCACGTGGCATTATGACATATACTATCCAGTATGATTTCTTTTGAGTAGTACGTTTTTATATATGATATTTACTATTTGGTTTAGTGACCGAGCAGGACTGTTCTGAGAACAATACCTAGGTGATTTTGCATACTCCGATAGTTACCGAAGGGATTTCCAAAAAGGAGCTATAGTCTCAGTATTTACCTATGTGTCTGAGATGACACGAAACATTTTACAAGGGAAACCCTTCTAATTTATTTTCAAAACAGCGGGACGTGTATGTTAAACAAAAGATATATATATATATAGTTATTTTCTTACACTAAACGTCCGCTACTTGTGACGTGATACGCGCATCGCACAACGACTTGAAAAAAGGTTTGGCATGCATTCCCTTTTAGATGTTTTGACGAGTTTACAACGATGCATACTATATGCATGTTATAGTTTTGATGTATGTCATGTTGGTTTTCGTATTGGACATTGACATTGATATCTTCACCATGACTCCGATGATTGCGTGATGCTTGACAGAGTTTTGATTTTGAGCTATATACTCGTTTTCATGCGCATGTATTGTGCTAAGATGTGTTTTAAGTATTGATGAGTTCGGAGCACCGACGACTTGATTGTTTTGCTGAAATGATTTAGTATTTGGGGGATTTTTAAATTTAAATTCGCGGACCGAACTTACTTAAGGGGGAAGATGAAGGGTTCCTAGGCATTGTTGTGAGGGTTCATAAGGCATCAACCATGCCCGAATAAAATTTTAGACGTGCCGAACAACCCAAAGCCGGGATCTTTGCTAGATTATTAGGGTTTAACATGCAAGTAAACATCTTTACAATTAAGTGTGAGGGATTACAACATTTGTAGTCCGCTCCTTTGCTTCATAAGCTCCGAGTAGAAGTCCCTTTGCCGCGATCCACGATCTCCCGGACTCAAGAGAGGCACCACGACTCGAACGATCCATGCTAGCTTGTAGTGTTCCTTTTCTCCGATGATCTACGTCGAAGTTGCTATAACTCAAGTTCTCTCACTCTAATTAGGTGAACACCCTAATCTAATCGGCTAGATTAGATGAGGATGATGGAGTAGTATTTATGCTTTCTTTTTATATCAAATTCTCACATGAAAACATCACAAAAGGAAAACCTAGTAATCTTTCTCAAAGCTCAAGGTTGAAGATGAAAAAGAAATAATGCATAATCCTTTTGTGATAAATAATGAAATGAATATATGATTAATCATGGAACCATGGTCAAGGATGACAAGTATAGCCTTTGTAGAGAATTAACTAGGGCTAGGGTTTGGTTGGGTTAAAGAATGAGTCATGAAAAAATATCAACAATAATATCTTAACTATGACAAAAGAAATTCCATCTAGAAGGTGCAAGAAGAAACTAACCCAAATCAAACCCTAAGCTTGTTTAATCTCCACTAAACATGTTTCATCATTAATCATATCATGTTACAATAATATATATTACATATATATTATATATTTGTAACAAAAGAAAATAATACAATTAACATATATCGCATATATATTAATGTATTACCCGGTGAGAAAATGAAATAATAAAGTGAGCCAATATTAGATAATGTTATACAATATATCATATATATTTTTATACATTAAATCATCGAATCAACCCTTGATCCGACAATCCGGCTATATCGAATATAACCGACTAATATATCATGTACCGATTCATCGAATCAACACTTGATCCGATGACCCGGCTCATATCTAAATATCACGAGAATATAATACAGTATCTCATATCGCATTATCCTCGGTCCAGCACATATCACATATATGCCCCTACTCCGTTTTTCCTGAGTCAAGAAACCTCTGTGTAGGACTCTAAAGAATCATCAATACGCCGGTAGCAGGTGATGATCATATTGTTAGTGTATATGCCCTAGAGGCCATTACTGTATCATACTAGTTTGTATATTACTTGATGGATGCTTGGGATATTCACCTTGTATAAACAATCTTGCTCAATATAGTAGTATGCTACTTGGTTTGTTTCTACTTCAATGTGTACATGTGTTTATTTTGCGATATCACCTATACGCATTAGTGGAGCCCTTAGGATCTTTGCTTGATTACCAGCGTTGTGATGGCAGTCACACTAGTGGGGGCTGGGTAATCTGTAAGCACATCCTTATACAGGTCCCTAGTCGCAGGACTATCGAGACAGGGCATCGATACTCCGGAGTAGACTAGCGTATGCGCTTCTCATCCCAGTATGGGAGATGGTCTGTCCCACAGCCATCAGTACGTCGTACAGGAGATAGTATACGGGTGCTCGTTAGGTTACGAGTACACTGGACAGGACTCGTCGGGAACTGACAGGTTGGTATTATACCTATCGTCAGTTATCAGTTCCCAGGTGACATGAGTACAGCTTAGTCCGCTGACTTGACACTGGCACTTCGCCTCGAGTGTGTTCCCACTGCACTTTGATCACTACCCTACCACGGCTCAAAGGAGTCGTGCAAACAGGTGGTGGTTGGGTGCAGTCCCGAAGCACTTGGAGGCAGTGACGGTTAGACAGGATTCGTCTCTCCCGGTATTGGGGGTTGACATCGCGCTGTGTCTAGGAGAGCCATTACACGAGTAGTCCCTGGCCAGGGCAAGCGAGATATACTGGTAGGTTCCAGTGTTATCTCAGGGTGTTTTGGGCTTCACTCCGACACGACTTGTACCGCTATTGGGGGACTGACGTTTTACCGCCCCCTAGGCCCGACATGCGATGTATCAGATGAACAGACCGGACTGTACGGAGACTGTCACATTCAGACTCAGTAGGAGTACAGATGGGGTTTCACCTCGTCAGCCTTCTTGTCGACATCTACCTGGGGACCGTTACGCACAGCTAGTGCCGCTTGCGGTCTGTGGTTAAACCCACTTCCAGCGTAGTGTCGAGTCTTTAGAGTCCCACACAGAGGGTATTCGCCTCTGGGCAAAACAGAGTAGAGGTCGCATGGTTTTGCGACAGGGTTCGTTCTCATCAGCGCACTTGTGCACGTTTGGAGTCCGGACGGATATTATTGGCTGGCTCTGGTTTGAGTCAGATGCTGGTATATGTTTTGGGGTTGCTTTTATCTCTCAGTATTCATGTTCCTCGGAACAAGGATGCAGGTGTGTATGCACAGTTATTTGAGGAAGAGGAAGAGGACTTTCATTAGGGTTTCGGAACGGGTGCGTATGCACAGTTGACAGTCGTCTTTTTCCAAACCCTAATGGATTTTTGCTTTATCAATTAATAATATATAATAAAATGAAATTGTGTCATGGTTGGTTTTTATGTTGACTTGTTGACCATGGTTGACTTGTTGACCATGGTTGAAGTTTTGACCATCATCATTACAAAAGAAAGATGCTCTTTGATTCTAGCAAATTCATTTAATGTTTGAAACGATAATGGTCATTCCTAAACTTTCCATCAACCTTTTCATTTTCATTATTATTATTATTAATTTAGATAATTCTTTTTCTTTTGGCATTATGGTTGCAAGAAAGAAAAAGAGAGCTCATTATCTCATTTAGCTTCTCTCTCCTCACTTCATCTTCTTCTTCCTCTAGCAAAAGAGAACCCTTCTCATGTGTTGAGAATCCCTCTCTTTAAAAAGAAAAGCACCCCTTAGACACTCTCTACTCACTCTAGGATCAAGGGTTTAGCAAGCCGGAGATTCTAGTTCACTCCAAGTTCGAGAAAGAGCCCAAAGGTTGAACCCTCAAGGTGGATCCATCTTCGACGGAAGAAGGCGACAAGAAGAGAACCATCAACCTCTACAAAAGTTTGAAGAAGAAGGAGTTCAAGTTTAGGTATAACCATCTTCATCCGAGTAGCTAACTCTCTTTAGCAAATTTGCTAGTTTTAGTTTAGGAAAAGATCCCGACTTTGTTTAGTCCATGTTGCCCCTTGCGCTAAAAATTTGATTTTTATACCGTTTCCGCCTCCCCGTAAGAACCGGGGGTCGCAACGTGGACTTACAGTGGTATCAGAGCCTAACTAAACTTAAACTAGCTTGGTAGCGAAGTGTATGGAAGTTCGAAACCGAAAAATCGCAAAACCGGAAAAACTAAAACCCTAAGTTTCTGTTGAAATTTTTTCTGCTCTAAATGAAAAATTTTATACTTCTAAATTCGGCTCAGGGTTTTGTGTGAACACCCATGAAAAACGATCCATTGATTCATCTAAACCGCCGCGGTTCCGCGGCATGAGGTAGGCTTTTGCCGCGGAACCGCCGCCGTTTGTTGTCCTCTCTGCATCGTTTTTCGTGCAGTGTGTCTCTGTGTTGGTTTTGGGATTTTTAAGATATATTATATGTGCCCAGATTTTCCAGAACAGAAATTTACTTTTGGGGTCCTATAATTCCGTATTTTTTTCGAACTTCGCTACACTTTGGCTATGTTGGTTATATCTGTGATGTTTGCATGTATTGAACGTCGGCTAATCGCTATAAGCCGATTGGTCGGGGTTATACATGATCTGTGTTTGATATTGGATTGTGTATATGAATCTGTTGGACTGTCGCGGGTGAATAGCCGGGGTGGATGTGAGATGAGCTTTTGTTTTTCTTTCATTCATTTGTAAATGTAAATTGATGTAATAATATTATTTGTTTGGCCGCACAACCGGGTCGGCGTTGTAGCCGTCATTGTATAATTCTTTTTACTGTTTTTGCTCCTAGGATAGACCCATGGAGGGGGTGCACAAACTGCCGAGTACTTGGCGGGTAGTTTGCCGCACCCGTAGAGGTCTTGGGTAGGGTATTTGGCTATTCACCGCGACCGTGTAATCCGCTTTTCGTTGCAGGCTCGAAAGGATTGCGGATTGCTAGTATATCCAATGTATTCATCTGTGATCTGTAATGTCTATCATTGCTTTCTATTTAGGCGTTGCTTATGTTTTACAGCCGCGCTGGCCCAGCCCCCGCTCTGTCGTTAGTTAAGTAACCTAACGAGTGATGACGGGACCCCGTGGCGAATGCGAATGGCATAAGCGTACGTCATATTTTGGTTGTTTTCTGCAATGGTAGGATTAAATGATGGGACGCATTAAAAGAACTAATGCAAGAATATCACGCATTAAAAGAACTAATGCAAGATAATAAACCAAGCTAAAGTCGTTGGAACACTTTCGAAAAACCACTCGGTTCTTTTCAAAACTAACTTTTAAATGCGGAGCTTGAGCCACTCCTTCTAAAAGCTATCTCGTTCCAATCGATTATATCAAGTTCACTACGTTCACGGTTTTACCAAAACCATTCGTAGCCCTCCGTCGTTTCGCATGAATAGGCAATAGTATTCAAGCTATGTATTTTGGCCAAAGTCAAGGCATAGTGATTGGTAGCTATTGGGTGTTCATGTGTAGCATAGATAGATGCGTTGGTTTGGGACAGTCGTGCTACCATTTTGGCCAAAGTCAAGGGTATGCACGGATGGATCCAAATTAACCTGGATAGTGACGGGAAGAACTTGACATGTGACTTATGATATTTTGGCCAAAGTCAAGGTCATAAGAGCATGGGGCAAAAATCCACATCGGGAGTTTCATAAGTACTGAAACTTGCTAGATTTGCATACCATTTGGAGTGTGATGATTATGGTAGGATTCCTTCATTTTCGTCACGCGATGATATTTGGATCCCGATCCTACTGTGAGTATATGCTACTCCTCGGGAAATTTCTCACTAAACGATCAATGCTATAAACCTAGTAGATGCCAAGAAAGGTGTTAGTGGGGCTACGCCCCCAGGGAAAAGAGGTTCTTAAATTAAGGAACTTCGCGAAAGCGTTGGAAAACCTCCCTCGAAGTACCGACACTGGCCTGGCTGAACGGTTAAGCAAGTATTGTGCGGTGGGATTGATCCCGGCTAATTCTTCCTTTGTGGTTTGAGGAGGGATTCGAGAGACAGTGGGAGCCATCCTGTTTAGATAAATTAAAAACCATTCTAAACTTGCAAGAGCATCGTGCTAAGTGTTTCTTCTCTCCCCCTGCAGCGACCAAATCGAAATGACTGGACTTAAGTTACTTCTAGATAAAAACATACTGACAGGGCCAAACTACAAAGATTGGCTCAGGAATGTCAAATTGGCAATCGCTTACGACAAGCTTGGGTATCTTCTTACCACCAAAGCTCCCCCCGTCCCAGGTCCCACCTCCAGCGTCGCGGATAAGGAAATCCGTAAGACTTGGGAGATTGATTGCGCGAAGGCCAGGTGCCTCGTGCTTGCCTCTATGGACAACGAACATCAGAGGAGGCATGAGAATATGGACCTCGAGTCCATATTTCTCCATACAAAAGAACTGTATGGAGAGCAGTCTTGTATCGCAAGATACGAAGTGTCGAAGAAGTTATTTTCGACTAAGTTGGCCGTCGGATCATCGGTAGCGGACCACGTGCTTAAGATGATTGGCTACACTGAGGAGCTCGCGGAACTTGGGACCACGTTGGACAGTGAACTCTATACGGATTTAATTCTCCAGTCCCTTCCATCCACTTACGCCCAGTTTATACTGAACTTCAATTTACAAGAAAAGGAAGTTGAACTTTCAGAAATCCTCAACCTGCTGAGGAGCGCAGAGGGCACCCTACAGAAGGGTAGGGAAACACCCGCTTTGTTTGTAGGAGGATCTTCTTCCTCTAGGTCCAAGGCGAAAGCCAAGGGAAAGAGGAAGAAAGCCCCCGCCAAACCAAGAGGCGGTGTTAGTAAAGTGGGTGCGAAGGGAAAGGAAAAGGCAACAAAGATTGCGGGGAAGCTTGTTGGAAAGGAAGAGTGCTTCTATTGTCATAAGAGTGGACACTGGAAGAAAGATTGCAGGGCTTGGAAAGCCAGGACACAGGAACTGAAGCAGGTTGCGGCTTCAGCTTCAGGTGTGTATGTTATTGAAAACTGTCTTTCTATAAACTCTACTTCCTGGGTATTGGATACCGGATCAGGATCTCATATCTGTAATTCTTTGCAGGCGTTGAGAAACCGTAGGTTTTTGAAGGCAGGTGACATGACCCTCAGAGTTGCGAACGGAGCTAGCATGGATGCTAAAGCCGTGGGGGACTATCACCTGGGAATGTCAGATGGGCATGTTTTGGTTTTGCGTAATTGCTTTTTTGTACCCAACGCAACTTGTAATATCATTTCTGTATCTTTGGTTTCTAAAGAAGGTTATGAATTTGCGTTTGTAAGTAATGTTGTAAACATTCACCTTAATCAAGTTCTGATTGGGTCAGGTACACTGAGCAATGGTATATACGTATTAAACCAACCACAGATTTTCAATGTCCAGAATACACACAAAAGAAAGTCTCCAGATATCAATCAGACTTTCTTATGGTATTGTAGACTGGGTCACATCAATGAGAGAAGGTTGACTAAGTTACATACAGAAGGATATTTGGATCCGTTCGAATATCAATCATATGCCACTTGTCAATCCTGTCTCAAAGGAAAGATGACAAAGACTCCGTTCACTGGACACGGAGTAAGAGCGAGCGAGCTCTTGGGACTCGTACACAGTGACGTGTGCGGTCCAATGTCTACACATGCGCGAAGCGGTTATTCTTACTTCATTACTTTTACGGATGACTTTTCAAGGTACGGTTATGTCTTCTTAATGAAACATAAGTCCGAAGCTTTTGAAAAATTCCAGGAATACAAGAATGAAGTTGAAAAACAAACCGGCAAAAGTATCAAGATTCTAAGATCGGATCGAGGTGGAGAATACTTAAGTGCCGAGTTCCTGAATTACTTAAAAGAGAATGGGATTCTCTCTTAGCTTACTCCTCCATACACTCCGCAACATAACGGTGTATCGGAGAGACGGAACCGAACCCTATTGGATATGGTACGGTCCATGATGAGTAACGCTGAGTTACCGCGATCATTCTGGGGGTATGCACTAGAATCAGCTGCGTACCTATTGAACCGAGTTCCTACTAAAACTGTGCCTACTACACCATATGAGATGTGGTGTGGGAAGAGGCCCCATCTCAGTCACATTAAGACTTGGGGAAGTCCAGCTTTTGTTAAAAAGCAGCATGCGGACAAGCTCGAGGCGCGCTCAGTACTGTGTAAGTTTGTGGGATATCCAAAGAATTCCAAGGGATATCTCTTCTACTACGAAGAAGAACAAAAAGTTCTTGTTTCTCGTCATGCCCACTTTCTAGAACATCAGTTCTTGGAAAAGGAATTAAGTTGGAGCGCAGTAGAACTGGAAGAAATTCCAGAACCACAGACTATTACTGAAAGCTTAGTGGAACCAGAGGGTTCAAATGAACAGGACATTCCTACGCCGCTCCGCAGGAGTAGTAGGCAGTCTCATCCGCCCGAGAGATACTACGGTTTTCTCATAGACGGGGATAGAGAGGATTGCATCATAGATTATGATGAGCCTACTAGCTTCCAGCAGGCCGTTCAGAGCGTTGACTCGGTAAAATGGCTGGATGCAATGCGGACCGAAATGGAGTCCATGTACACCAACAAAGTATGGACTTTGGACATTGCTCCAGACGGGGTAAAACCCGTAGGATGCAAGTGGATCTTCAAAAGGAAGATTGGTGTAGATGGACAGGTTGAGACCTATAAAGCTAGACTTGTAGCAAAGGGTTTCCGTCAAAGACCTGGCTTGGACTATGACGAAACCTTTTCTCCAGTGGCTATGCTGAAATCCATTCGGATCCTTCTTGCAATTGCTGCCTTCCAAGATTATGAGATTTGGCAGATGGACGTAAAGACCGCTGTTCATATCAGATTTTTGCATTTTCATACCGCCCAATTTTTATCACATTGCATGTCGGTAGATACTCTTGAGCCGTGTTTGCTAGTCAATTGCAGGATACAGGTTCCCGGTGCTCAAACGGAGAAATTCATGGAAAACACGACAAAAATCCGGTTCCTGCCAACCACAGATAAAACACGGTCTCCGCTCTTCATCCGTGTGCTGCCAGATACCAGTTTAGGGAGACAAAATGTCAAATCAATGTCGTTTTCAGGCACAAGGCTCAATGGTAGCACAAGATCCAAGAGATCTACGCGGAGCTCGAGGCAATCATGACAAAATCTTGACAAAAAGTCCACCTTTCCCTCAACAGAAATTCTGGAAAATTCGTGAAGCAATTATGGGAAAATACATATACCAGAAGGAAGCTCACATCAAACCAGGGTCCCACCAAAAATACCCAAACCCAAGTCATCTATACGGCCGCGGAAGCGCGGCCAAAGAGGGGTATTGGCCGCGCTTGCGCGGCCGTTCTGGCTCCAAGAGTGCAGGGTTTTGGGGGGTAGGTTGGTCTTTTCATGTATGTTCTGTTGGTTGCCCTAGGGTTTCATGTTTTGGCCAATAAATAGTCCAGAAGTTTGTGAAGGAAGGGGTCGAATTCTTGTATTTCTTTTGCTAAGTTTTAGTTACATGTTCTTCTTCCTCTTCTCACCTCTTCTCCATTAAACTTGTAAGTGAGCTTTTGAGTGAAGAGTGATGAATAAAGAAGACCATTTTTATTATCATGCTTGTCTCTTTCTTTACTTGTTATAATTGTTGTAATTTTAATTGTTAAGTAGTTGTTGTTATTTCCTTGTTGTTTGTTTCTTCTCTCTTTTTCTTTTTCCTTACATACGACAATGATACTTACGCTTGATCCTCGCCAAGGTGAGGTCGCAAACAGTTAGTCGTATTCATCTAATCTCCTTCTTTCTATCTTCCTCTTTTGTGTTGTTTTATTTTTTCCGTATTATGACGTGTGAGTAGTTCATTCTTGTTAGGGTAGGATAAGGGAAGTTTGAGAGAAGGAAATCTCTCTCACTCTTTCCTTGCCCAACAGCTTAAATCGACTCCCGTTAACCCAACCACAATCCGCTCCTTACGGCACCCTATCCTACATGATAGCGGTGATTCCGTAGTGAGACCGGTTGTGGTTGGATTAACCGGAGGTTATGGCTAAGAGCCAAGAACGGACGGACAAGCACCAAAAGGAAGACTTATGCGTTGGAAAGCCTAGCTTATACTCGCAAAGTCCTTCCTAGTCGTGCTAATCCCCGTTGTTGCCGATTACCGTAACACGATATTAAGAAGGGCAACGAAAGATGTGGAGACTCCTAACTCAAACTAACCTAATCCTAACCCTAACATGCTCTCTTTAAATATCAACTCAACACTTAGATAACTACAAACAAAATATGAACAACCGGACTTAACTCGTCGAAAAACACATAGAAAAAGATTCCCATCTCCCTGCGGACGACCCGTACTCAACCGGCTAGCTACGTGCGAAACCGTCTTGATTGCGGTATTTAAACTAGAACTTGAACATGCTCGTGTGCTACCAATCAAATGGCGCCGTTGCCGGGGAGACGGTAGTCTATTTCTAAGTGAAATTTCGGGTTAATTTGTGAATATAAAAACAACCAAAAACCAAAAAAAAAATATACTTTGTAAAAATCATCTTGTTATTCTTGATTAGTTTTTGTGCAAGTGTGCAGGAAATACGAAGCTCAAGATCGACGCCAAAGACGTTGGAAATACGGAGTTCAAGTACAGTGCCAAAGACGTGGGAAGATAGACCCACATTTTCGCGGCTACACCGCGACGTACAAAAACAAAGCATACGGTCTACTGTACAAATCTGGAGCTGTTTCAGTGAGCAAATCCAAATTCAGAACATCCAGACAACCAGAGGACACCCAACAGAGCCCACAAAAGAAATATGGTGCATCAACTCCTCATTTCCGCCGCGGAACCGCGGCATTAGGGCCTTATTGCCGCGGAACCGCGGCCGATTGGTGGGGTCAGGGTGCTATTTTCTCTCTGTAAGTCTCTCTCCTTCTCTCCACTCCTCTGAGCTCCAATAAATTGTGTTTTCTGCAGCCTTCTTTGTGCAAATTCTTCTCCCCCTTCCAATAAACTGTTCTTGTGCAGAATTCTTTGCGCCGCAAATAAAAATTGTTTGCTGTTGATATTGTTACTGTTTTGCATTCTTTTAATACGGACTTAAGGGGCTTGAAACCAATCCAGATTGGGTGGGGATTTCATCACCCTTCCCAGGACCCCGGAAATCACTAAAGCATATGCATTGTCCATTGTAAATTAAAAAATACTAGACTTCAGCCCTAAGGACTTCGCGCTCATTAGGAGAAGATAAACCTTGTTTAGAACCTTGCTTAACCGTATATTGTTTACGGGGTGTCTAGGAAAGTGTTAAAGGCGCAACCGCCGAAAGAGAAAGGGTTATTTAATTAAGGAACTTCGCGAAAGCGTTGGACAACCTCCCCTTATCTCTGCACTTACCTGGCCTCGTGATCAGTGTATTTTTAAGCCTGTTTCTCGACACTGTTTAACTTCGACAATCAAGTTCAGGAGCAGGTCTAGTAGACCTAGGTTACCCTAGATCTAGGTGTGATTGTGCATATCTTGTTTGTGATTGCTTAAGCCGTATTTCCGTACATACTTCTGTAAATCTCTTTCTAAAAAAAAAAGAAAAAAAAAAGAAAAAATCAAAAACATTTATAAAAACTTGCCCTTTTGACGCCAAATCCATTTTCACCCAACACCCATCGCCTTTCTTCATTGACGTTTTCTTACCATCACCTTCTCCGCTTTGACTATACTAAACTCGTTTAGTGTATGTCCGCTTGGACTCGGGACACTAGCGCCCGTCTAGTCCGCGTTACGTTAGTCGCGACCGACTACGCGATCGACTCCGAAGTCGATACTCCGTCTACTCCTCTTTCACCCCTTCCTTTGCCGGCCAACTCCGACGTTGACCGGAATTCTGTTCATACATCTTCACCTTCACCTTCACCTTCACCAACCTCTTCTTCCGCGATGTCGGGATTTAATCCGAACATCTCGTTGACCACCCCTGGATTGGCTCCACCTCCTATGGAGACCAATCTCCCACCACCTCCGCCTGTTGTAGCGCCGCAGCGAATTGCGCTCCAGGATCGTTTCTACCCTACCCGTTCTGCACTTCCAACCTGCCTTTCTCTTCCTCCGGCCAATGGGGACAACTTTGAAATTAAGCCCCATTTCATCAACATGCTTCCACGTTTTCATGGGCTTGAATCTGAAGATGCCAATATCTTCATAAACAAATTTCAAAACGTCTGTGCCATGATGAAAACCACCCAGCTGTCGGACGATGCTATACGTCTACGGGTCATTCCGTTCACTCTATGCGATCTCGCTGAAAAATGGCTGTATAGCACCGCTTCCCACTCAATCACCAGCTGGGACGAGTTTGTTAAAGCGTTTCTGAAAAAATTCTACCCAAATCATAAGACCGCAAGAATTCGAAATGAGATCAACCAATTCTCCCAGCTTCCTTCTGAACCCTTCTGGAAGTGCTTTGACCGATACAAAGACTTTCTTGTTCAGTGTCCTCACCACGGTATAGAGAAATGGCAACTCTGCCAAACCTTATACGAGGGACTGAACCCAGCAACGAAGCAGTTGCTGGAAACCATCTGTCAGGGCCACTTCCTATCCAAATCTGACGAGGAAGCGTGGAAGTTCTTTGACGATCTTGCGGAGCAAACGCTACAGTGGGAGAGCACCAGACCGACTCCTTCTTCTTCTTCTACCTCCACTTCTACCGGTCAGTCTAGGGTAGGAATTCACCAGCTTGATGTCTCTATTGCGATGAGAGCTGAAATGGCTGCAATAACGAAAAAGCTTGAAGCAATAGAGAGCAAATTTTCTTCTCCTACTCCTGCCCCTGTTCTCCCCCTTCGTACTATCTGCCCTTGTTGTTCCGATCCTTCCCACTTGACCGAAGAGTGTCCTTACAATCCACCCTCGCAAGGACAGGATCAGGTTAATGCATTCCAGCAAAGACCGAGGAATGATCCATACTCTTCCACCTTCAATCCCGGTTGGAGGAACCACCCCAATTTCGCCTGGAATCAGAATCAGAATCAATTCCAGGGCAACAATTTCCAAAGGGCCCCTCCACCGCAACAACAAGCGCAACAACAAACTCAGTATCAGCAGCCCTTCCAACCCCAACCTTACCAAAACCAGACGAACAACTTTGCACCGAACAATTCCTTTCCACCAAACAACTTTGTTCCGTCGAACAACGATAAGGTTTCCTCGCTCGAGCGAAGTCTGGATGCGTTTGTTAAACAATCGACTCAATCCACCGCCAACATCCAGTCTTCGATCCAATCTTTAGTGCAACACACCGCCGCACACGGGCAGAGCATCAAGACCATCGAGGCCCAGATTGCACAGCTGAACGCGGCCTTGAGCGAGCGAGAGAAGGGGAAGCTCCCGTCCCAGCCACTTCCAAATCCCGGCCACCCACATAATGCACTTGTTGCTCTTGAACAACAAAACCATAATGTGAGTGCCGTGACCACACTGAGATCAGGAAGGGTGCTGCAAAATGACATTGGCAAGCGAATCAATGATGACACCCCGGCCTCTTCTTCTTCTGCTTCTTCTTCTTCTTCTTCTTCTTCGTCTTCCGAGCCTATTCTCCGTTCTTCACAAGGCTCTCCCTCTTCTTCTTCTGCCCTGAACGGACCCGCTTCTCACTCCACGAAAACACCTATTCTGGGATCGGTTCCAACTCCAAAATCTCCTCCTCCAGCTTTAGACTCAACCAATTTTCAAAATGTTCCATTTCCAAACCGGTTGAGGTCTAACAAACAAAATCCACAAATGGAGAAGATTTTGGAGTTATTCAAGCAAGTTAACATTAACATTCCTCTTTTAGATGCTGTCCAACAAGTCCCATCTTACGCGAAAATCTTAAAGGACTTGTGCACGAAAAAGAGGAAGTCTCAGGTACCCAAGAAAGTTTTCTTGGCTAGTGCTGTGAGTGATGCCCTTACCCAATCTTTACCACAAAAACGGAAGGACCCTGGCTGTCCTACGATTTCAATTACTATTGGGGATAAGAACATCAACCGCGCACTATTAGATCTTGGTGCCAGTGTTAACTTGCTTCCGTATTCAGTATACGAGCAATTAGGCGTCGGAGAGCTGAAACCCACACACTGCACTCTCCAGATGGCCGACCGATCGATCACCCATCCTAGGGGTGAGCTAGAGGATGTGTTAATCAAAGTCGGGGACTTCATATTCCCCGTCGACTTCATTGTCTTAGATACACAGCCTGTAGCTAACCCCCGGAATCAAATTCCGGTGATACTCGGTCGCCCATTTCTCGCAACCTCAAATGCTGTGATCAATTGTCGCAATGGTTCAATGAACCTCTCTTTTGGAAATATGACAATTGAACTCAATATTTTTAGGTTGGGGAATCAGCCCGCCGAACCTAATGCTCATATACTGGATGTTTGCTCGATCCAGGAGATCACCCCCGAAGAGTGTGAATTCGAGGAGTTTTTGTTTGAATACGATAATCTTGACGCCACTAGTGAGTGTCTCTTCGAACCTGCTGCTGTTTCTGCGCCCGATAACGACTACGAGTGTTTCACGTTCACGAACGATCTTAGCCGCGCACAACCCGAGATTGAATCTTTTGACTTTTCGGATGAGTTACCTGAACCATCCAACTCGGTTACCTACACTCGCTTTGAACCTTTGCTGGAGTCCTTTGAGTTCGAGACCTTTGCACCGGTCTTTCCTTCCATCATTTCACCTCCAACGCTCGAACTCAAGCCGTTGCCGTCTCACCTTAAGTATGCTTACTTAAGTGAGAACGAGACTCTCCCTGTCATCATTTCGGCTTCTCTAGCTCCAGAGCAAGAGAAAGCCCTTCTCGCGGTCTTGCACAGCAACAGGCAAGCTTTTGGCTGGTCCATGGCGGACATCAAGGGGATTAGTCCCCTCATCGTTGAGCATCACATTCATCTGATGGATGATGCCAAACCATCCCGGGATCCACAAAGACGTCTTAATCCAGTCATGAAGGAGGCTGTGAAGAAGGAGATCGTCAAATGTCTAGATAGTGGTATCATTTACCCTATCTCTGATAGCCAGTGGGTTAGCCTCATTCATGTTGTCCCCAAAAAGTCGGGCATCACGGTCATAACCAACGAGGCGAATGAGTTAATCCCTACTCGCACCCAAACTGGGTGGCGAGTTTGCATTGATTACAGAAAACTCAACGCCGCAACGCGGAAAGACCACTTTCCGCTACCTTTTATTGACCAGATGCTCGAACGATTGGCCGGACATGAGTACTATTGCTATCTTGATGGCTACTCTGGCTATAATCAAATTCCCATCGCCGAAAAAGACCAGGACAAGACCACTTTCACTTGTCCTTTCGGCACGTTTGCATATCGTCGCATGCCCTTTGGGTTATGCAATGCGCCCGCTACCTTTCAGCGGTGTATGATGGGAATTTTCTCAGACATGGTGGAGAAATTTCTGGAGATCTTCATGGACGACTTCTCCATCTTTGGCGATTCTTTTGACGAGTGTCTGCTGCATCTCGACGCTGTCCTTACCAGATGTAAGGACAAGAATCTCACTTTGAACTGGGAGAAATGCCACTTCATGGTGCGCGAAGGTATTGTCTTAGGACATATCATCTCGCAAAATGGCATAGAGGTTGACAAAGCAAAGATTGAGGTCATTTCCAATCTGCCTCCTCCCCGATGCGTCAGAGATATCCGAGCCTTCCTTGGCCATGCCGGTTTCTATAGACGGTTTATCAAGGACTTTAGCAAGATTGCTAGGCCCTTGACGCTTTTGCTGGCCAAGGACACGCCTTTTAACTTCAACTCGAGCTGTGTGACTGCATTCGAGTCACTAAAACGCTCACTCACTTCTGCTCCCGTTCTTTCTTCTCCTGACTGGACGCACCCATTCGAGATCATGTGCGATGCATCCGACTTTGCCATCGGTGCTGTCCTTGGACAGCACATCAACAAGATGCCGCACGTAATCTATTACGCGAGCCGAACCCTGAACGACGCCCAACTTAACTATACAACAACTGAGAAGGAATTCTTAGCTGTTGTATTTGCCTTAGAAAAGTTCAGGCCCTACCTCATCGGCTCTCCAGTCATTGTCTACACTGACCACTCAGCTCTGCGCCATCTTTTTGCGAAGAAAGATGCCAAATCTCGGTTAATCCGTTGGATCCTCTTGCTTCAAGAGTTTGACCTTGTCATTAAGGACAAACGGGGATGTGAAAACGTGGTTGCCGACCATCTCTCGCGACTTCCTTCTTCGCCTTCGCTTCCAATTCCGATAAACGACGTTTTCCCGGATGAACAACTCTTGACAGTATCTTGCGAACCCTGGTTCGCAGATATTGTGAACTATTTGGCCACGGGATTGCTACCGACTGAATGGTCACGTCAGGACAGACTTCGCTTCTTATCCCAAGTAAAACACTTTTACTGGGACGAACCCTACTTGTTCAAGTACTGTCCCGACCAGATTATTCGTCGGTGTGTCCCAGATGAGGAATTCAAGAGTGTGCTGTCATTTTGCTACGACCAAGCATGTGGCGGGCATTTTGGGCCCAGGAAGACAGCTGAGAAGATCTTGCAATGTGGTTTCTACTGGCCACAACTTTTCAAAGACGCTCACGATTATTGCAAGACTTGCTCCCGGTGCCAACACATGGGCCGGATATCCCGGAGAAATGAGATGCCGCTCCAACCAATCTTGGTTGTGGAGATTTTCGATGTTTGGGGGATAGACTTCATAGGGCCGTTTCCCAGCTCTTTTGGGAACTTGTACATCCTTCTAGCTGTTGATTACGTCTCTAAATGGGTCGAGGCTGTGCCCAGCCGAACTAACGACAACAAGGTTGTCGTTAGGTTCCTTAAAGAAAACATTTTCTCACGGTTTGGGCACCCCCGAGCGATCATTAGCGACAATGGAAGTCATTTCTGCAATAAAACTTTCGAAGCCTTATTGCGGAAATACTCCATTAATCATAAGCTTTCTACGCCCTACCACCCCCAAACCTGCGGGCAGGCCGAAGTTTCAAATCGGCAAATCAAGCAAATATTGGAGAAGACGGTTTCCAAGAACCGTAAGGATTGGTCTCTGAAACTCACTGATGCCCTTTGGGCATTTAGAACCGCTTACAAGACCGACCTTGGCATGTCTCCCTATCGGCTTGTGTACGGAAAAGCCTGCCACCTTCCTGTCGAAATCGAGCATCGCGCATTTTGGGCGATAAAGGAGCTGAATCTGTCTCTGGAGGACGCGGGCAGCCATCGGAAGCTGCGGCTGAACGAACTGAGCGAGCTTAGGGATGAGGCTTACGACAACGCGGTTGTCGTTAAGAATCGAACGAAGGTGTTTCATGATAAACACCTTTTGCGCAAAACCTTCGTACCTGGTCAGCAGGTACTTCTTTACGACACCCGACTTCACTTCCATCCTGGAAAGCTCCGATCTCGCTGGAAAGGGCCGTATTTTGTGCGGAATGTGTATCCGCAGGGCGCTGTGGATTTGGAAAATCCAAAGGACGGTTCTATTTTCAAAGTGAACGGGCACCGATGCAAACCGTACCTTAGCGCCGAACCAACAGAGGAGCTCCTGTTCTTACAGGAGCCGGTTTACCTTGCTTGATCTTCCTCTGCCTACCTCCAAACTTCGGTTATCCAGCCAAGAACAGTGGACACTGTTCCAAATAAGTTTGGGGGTATGTACAAACCATTTTGTTTATATTTGTGTATATTCTTTTTTTTTTCTTTTCTTTAAAATCAAAAACAAATAAAAATTTGTGTATCACTAACCGACAATTTTGAACCTTCCAACTGCTCTCTTCATGCTATGACAGTGAGGACACTGTCCAGTTTAAGTTTGGGGGTACGCTCGGTACGCATTTCTTACCTTCGCATTCATATGTATATTTTGCATCTGCATATTAAATCCATAAAAAACCATAAAAATTTGAAAATTTTCCAAAAATATAAAAACTTTTTTGTCAAGTTAGCTTGTGGATGAACTCTGAATCAACATTCGACGGTTTTTGTTTGAAAAAAAAAAAATAGGAATAACTAGATCTTATGTTTGGATTTTGAAAACCTGAAAGATAACTCTCCTTTGAAGTTAACTATAGCTAATATACGTCTTTACATCACACTACACGTGTCGTGAGTTTTGGGAATTAGATAACAAGTCTTTCATGTTCAAACTTTTAAACAGATAAATGATTTTCTGAGGATCAAATAGGTTTGTTCTGAAATAAGTAATATATCAAGAATAGTTTATGAAGTAAGTGAATATAAAGGAATGTTATTGATGCCTTAATTGGAACTAAGTCTGAAAAATAACCCATCTGAAACTTGATTGGAATGATTACACACCGAATCCACTAGACACGTCTTTTATCCAAAAAAATATTTGAACTGCCGGTTATATCTCCGTTCGTATTAAATCATCTGATTTTCACGCCAAATTGTCTTTTGTTTTTGGACCTAGGTAACTTGAGTAATTAAGTCCGCTGGGGTGTTTCTACACCTAATGCCCTAAAACCAACTGGTTTGGGTGCATTGGCCCAAAGCTCGCTAAGAAGCCTAGAAAGTCCAGTTTAAAACAAAGTCAAGCAAGTGTTCTCTCCGAGTTAAAATTCCTAACGGTTCTTTGTGTGAGAATAATCTTGATAAAAGGCAGGCTTTTATAAAAATTTTAGCGGAGATATGAAGGTTTTATTCTATGATAAAGACTATTGCACGTTCACAGAGGTGTGTATGAAATGAAAACAAGAAAAAGGTGGAGTGAAAAATACGACTTAGTTTCCTGTTAAGGAAGATAGAAATTCTGAAGTTGAAACCTTACTGGAAAACGAAACTTGAAAAATGCTTAACTCGTTATAAAACTTATGTGATCCTTTTAAAATTGTTATCTGGGCTTTATTGTGCGACATGACGACTCTAATCAATCCTTCTGGAACTTTACGACACTATCCGCACTGCACGTAAAGACATATAAAATCTGTAGTTAAATAAGATGTGAGGTGTGAAAAATAAAGGTTCGATAGTCTAGACTTAGGATTATAGAATTGTTATTTTCTAAAAACAAAACTTTAGGGTTTGAAACTTAGTCATTTTTACAAACCAACTTGACCGGATTTTGTGGGTAGTATCCGCTGAAAACCCTCAGGAGACAACACTCCTCCTACTAGGGACACCTAGAGGTTTAACGGCTTGTTGCACATGCTCAGTGCAATCGCGTTCCCTGCGAAAGTGAGGTTAGGAAATTTTTTGTGAATAAATGGGCTTTGCTCGGGACGAGCAATTGATAAGTTTGGGGGTATTTGTTCATATCAGATTTTTGCATTTTCATACCGCCCAATTTTTATCACATTGCATGTCGGTAGATACTCTTGAGCCGTGTTTGCTAGTCAATTGCAGGATACAGGTTCCCGGTGCTCAAACGGAGAAATTCATGGAAAACACGACAAAAATCCGGTTCCTGCCAACCACAGATAAAACACGGTCTCCGCTCTTCATCCGTGTGCTGCCAGATACCAGTTTAGGGAGACAAAATGTCAAATCAATGTCGTTTTCAGGCATAAGGCTCAATGGTAGCACAAGATCCAAGAGATCTACGCGGAGCTCGAGGCAATCATGACAAAATCTTGACAAAAAGTCCACCTTTCCCTCAACAGAAATTCTGGAAAATTCGTGAAGCAATTATGGGAAAATACATATACCAGAAGGAAGCTCACATCAAACCAGGGTCCCACCAAAAATACCCAAGCCCAAGTCATCTATACGGCCGCGGAAGCGCGGCCAAAGAGGGGTATTGGCCGCTCTTGCGCGGCCGTTCTGGCGCCAAGAGTGCAGGGTTTTGGGGGGTAGGTTGGTCTTTTCATGTATGTTCTGTTGGTTGCCCTAGGGTTTCATGTTTTGGCCTATAAATAGTCCAGAAGTTTGTGAAGGAAGGGGTCCAATTCTTGTATTTCTTTTGCTAAGTTTTAGTTACATGTTCTTCTTCCTCTTCTCATCTCTTCTCCATTAAACTTGTAAGTGAGCTTTTGAGTGAAGAGTGATGAATAAAGAAGACCATTTTTATTATCATGCTTGTCTCATTCTTTACTTGTTATAATTTTTGTAATTTTAATTGTTAAGTAGTTGTTGTTATTTCCTTATTGTTTGTTTCTTCTCTCTTTTTCTTTATCCTTACATACGACAATGATACTTACGCTTGATCCTCGCCAAGGTGAGGTCGCAAACAGTTAGTCGTATTCATCTAATCTCCTTCTTTCTATCTTCCTCTTTTGTGTTGTTTTATTTTTTCCGTATTATGACGTGTGAGTAGTTCATTCTTGTTAGGGTAGGATAAGGGAAGTTTGAGAGAAGGAAATCTCTCTCACTCTTTCCTTGCCCAACAGCTTAAATCGACTCCCGTTAACCCAACCACAATCCGCTCCTTACGGCACCCTATCCTACATGATAGCGGTGATTCCGTAGTGAGACCGGTTGTGGTTGGATTAACCGGAGGTTATGGCTAAGAGCCAAGAACGGACGGACAAGCACCAAAACGAAGACTTATGCGTTGGAAAGCCTAGCTTATACTCGCAAAGTCCTTCCTAGTCGTGCTAATCCCCGTTGTTGCCGATTACCGTAACACGATATTAAGAAGGGCAACGAAAGATGTGGAGACTCCTAACTCAAACTAACCTAATCCTAACCCTAACATGCTCTCTTTAAATATCAACTCAACACTTAGATAACTACAAACAAAATCTGAACAACCGGACTTAACTCGTCGAAAAACACATAGAAAAAGATTCCCATCTCCCTGCGGACGACCCGTACTCAACCGGCTAGCTACGTGCGAAACCGTCTTGATTGCGGTATTTAAACTAGAACTTGAACACGCTCGTGTGCTACCAATCAACCGCTTTTCTAAATGGAAATTTAGAGGAGTGTGTCTATATGGATCAGCCAGAGGGTTTCATTCAGACTGGGAGCAGCGGAAAGGTGTGCAAGTTGCATAAGTCCATCTATGGACTAAAGCAGGCATCGCGGAGTTGGAACATCTGTTTTGATGAGACGGTCAAGGAATTTGACTTTATCAAAAATCCAGATGAACCATGCATCTATAGTAGATTTGTAGCGAGAACTGTAGTATTCCTTGTTTTATACGTGGATGACATTCTCTTAATAGGAAATGACATTCCTATGCTACAATCTGTCAAGGGTTTCTTGTCACACAGGTTCTCCATGAAAGACCTGGGTGATGCCTCTTACATCCTGGGGATCCGGATCCATCGTGATAGATCCAAGAGGATATTAGGACTTTCACAGTCCAGGTACATTGACACCGTACTGAAAAGATTCAGTATGGAAGATTCCAAGCGCGGTAACCTACCGGCTTGTCACGGGATCACCCTCTCTAAAGAGATGTCTCCCAAGACTGATTTGGAGAGGGATCGCATGTCTATTATACCCTACGCTTCTGCGGTAGGCTCTATAATGTATGCGATGTTGTGTACCAGACCGGATGTAGCTTATGCACTGAGTGTGGTAAGCAGGTATCAGTCAAACCCTGGGAAGAAACACTGGATAGCAGTAAAGAACATTCTCAAGTACCTGAGAAGGACTAAGGAGATGTTCTTGGTGTATGGCGGAAAAGACCTCCAGATCGAGGCCTTTGCTGACTCCAGCTTCCAGAGTGACATGGATGATTCCAAGTCCATGTCGGGTTTTGTCTTTACCCTCAATGGAGGGGCGGTGTGTTGGAAGAGTTCCAAACAGGAAACCGTTGCAGACTCGACTATGGAAGCGGAATACATCGCTGCATCTGATGCCGCAAAAGAAGCTGTCTGGATGAGGAAGTTCTTAAAAGAACTTCAGGTGGTTCCGTCCATTGTTGACCCAATACCTCTGTATTGCGACAACAACGGGGTTATAGCTTTAGCGAAGGAACCCAGGTCCCATCAGAGATCCAGGCACATCTTGAGGCGGTATCACCTGATCTTGCTTCAGAAGAGAACACTGCAGATCTATTCACCAAGGCCTTACCCCAGACTCAGTTCGAGCGGCTGATCGAGATGATAGGTCTTCGGTACGCCAGTTCATGGCCTTAGTGCAAGTGGGAGATTGTTAGTGTATATGACCTAGAGGCCATTACTGTATCATACTAGTTTGTATATTACTTGATGGAAGCTTGGGATATTCACCTTGTATAAACAATCTTGCTCAATATAGTAGTATGCTACTTGGTTTGTTTCTACTTCAATGTGTACATGTGTTTATTTTGCGATATCACGTATACGCATTAGTGGAGCCCTTAGGATCTTTGCTTGATTACCAGCGTTGTGATGGCAGTCACACTAGTGGGGGCTGGGTAATCTGTAAGGACATCCTTATACAGGTCCCTAGTCGCAGGACTATCGAGACAGGGCATCGATACTCCGGAGTAGACTAGCGTATGCGCTTCTCATCCCAGTATGGGAGATGGTCTGTCCCACAGCCATCATTACGTCGTACTGGAGATAGTATACGGGTGCTCGTTAGGTTACGAGTACACTGGACAGGACTCGTCGGGAACTGACAGGTTGGTATTATACCTATCGTCAGTTATCAGTTCCCAGGTGACATGAGTACAGCTTAGTCCGCTGACTTGACACTGGCACTTCGCCTCGAGTGTGTTCCCACTGCACTTTGATCACTACCCTACCACGGCTCAAAGGAGTCGTGCGAACAGGTGGTGGTTGGGTGCAGTCCTGAAGCACTTGGAGGCAGTGACGGTTAGACAGGATTCGTCTCTCCCGGTATTGGGGGTTGACATCGTGCTGTGTCTAGGAGATCCATTACACGAGTAGTCCCTGGCCAGGGCAAGCGAGATATACTGGTAGGTTCCAGTGTTATCTCAGGGTGTTTTGGGCTTCACTCCGACACGACTTGTACCGCTATTGGGGGACTGACGTTTTACCCCCCCAGGCCCGACATGCGATGTATCAGACGAACAGAACGGACTGTACGGAGACTGTCACATTCAGACTCAGTAGGAGTACAGATGGGGTTTCACCTCGTCAGCCTTCTTGTCGACATCTACCTGGGGACCGTTACGCACAGCTAGTGCCGCTTGCGGTCTGTGGTTAAACCCACTGCCAGCGTAGTGTCGAGTCTTTAGAGTCCCACACAGAGGGTATTCGCCTCTGGGCAAAACAGAGTAGAGGTCGCATGGTTTTGCGACAGGGTTCGTTCTCATCCGCGCACTTATGCACGTTTGGAGTCCGGACGGATATTACTGGCTAGCTCTGGTTTGAGTCAGATGCTGGTATATGTTTTGGGGTTGCTTTTATCTCTCAGTATTCATGTTCCTCGGAACAAGGATGCAGGTGTGTATGCACAGTTATTTGAGGAAGAGGAAGAGGACTTTCATTAGGGTTTCGGAACGCGTGCGTATGCACAGTTGACAGTCGTCTTTTTCCAAACCCTAATGGATTTTTGTTTTATCAATTAATAATATATAATAAAATGAAATTGTGTCATGGTTGGTTTTTATGTTGACTTGTTGACCATGGTTGACTTGTTGACCATGGTTGAAGTTTTGACCATCATCATTACAAAAGAAAGATGCTCTTTGATTCTAGCAAATTCATTTAATGTTTGAAATGATAATGGTCATTCCTAAACTTTCCATCAACCTTTTCATTTTCATTATTATTATTAATTTAGATAATTCTTTTTCTTTTGGCATTATGGTTGCAAGAAAGAAAAAGAGAGCTCATTATCTCATTTAGCTTCTCTCTCCTCACTTCATCTTCTTCTTCCTCTAGCAAAAGAGAACCCTTCTCATGTGTTGAGAATCCCTCTCTTTAAAAAGAAAAGCACCCCTTAGACACTCTCTACTCACTCTAGGATCAAGGGTTTAGCAAGCCGGAGATTCTAGTTCACTCAAAGTTCGAGAAAGAGCCCAAAGGTTGAACCCTCAAGGTGGATCCATCTTCGACGGAAGAAGGCGACAAGAAGAGAACCATCAACCTCTACAAAAGTTTGAAGAAGAAGGAGTTCAAGTTTAGGTATAACCATCTTCATCCGAGTAGCTAACTCTCTTTAGCAAGTTTGCTAGTTTTAGTTTAGGAAAAGATCCCGACTTTGTTTAGTCCATGTTTCCCCTTGCGCTAAAAATTTGATTTTAATACCGTTTCCGCCTCCCCGTAAGAACCGGGGGTCGCAACGTGGACTTACACATATCAAACACCCACAAACTGCAAGCGGTCAGCTAAACGTAACAGCCACCCAGGTATTGAGTGATCAGAAGATCTACAAGCTAGCCCGTCCATTCTCCTGTGAATCCAATCAGTAACACTCCCGTACAGTCCGGTCTCTTCGTCTGATATGTCGCATATCAAGTCTAGGGGTGGTATACGTCAGACCCCAGTAACCGATAAGTCGTGTTGATGTGAGGCTCCTAACGGGTCGAGAAACTACTAGTAACACTTACCAGTAAATCTCTATATCAGCCCTGGCCAGGGACTTCCAGTTATAGCCAATCGAATACAGTACAACATCAACTCCCTATACCGGGAGAGACGAATCCCCACCTATCGCTCATTGCCTCCATGTGATTCGGGACTGCACCCAAAAGCCATCGTTTTACACGCCCTCTTGGACGTGGTAAGGTGGAAACCAAAGCACAGTGGGAATCACACAAGACTCTATCATGATCTCGGGTCTACAGACTACCCTGTACTAGTGTCACCGGAGAACTGCCATCTGACGTGTGGTATATCACCATGGGAGTTCTCGGCGAGTCTGTCCAGTGTACCCAGTCTCCACTGAGCACCCGTACACTATCCTTGATGTCAAACACCGATGGATATGGGATCATCCATCGCCCATCATATAGGACAAGATGCGTATACGCTAGTGTACTCTGGTGTATCGATGCCCTGTCTCGACACACCTTCGACTAGGAACAGTTATAGGATGTACTCATCGACTACCGTGGCCCCACTAGTATGATCTTATCATAGTTCCAGCAGTCGAGTACAGATCCTAAGGGCTTTATCAACATGTGAGGGAAAAACAGTAAACCAATACTAGTCAACATGTTAAGATAAAGTGAAACCAAATAGCATACTGTCATGACGAGCAAGAAAGTCCTCTCTATATATATCCAAGCATCCATTATAATATACATCATATGTACAACAATGGCCTCTAGGGCATATACATAACAAACAATCTCCCACTTACACTAAGGCCAGCTGTTGTAGTATCTCATACCTAGCATCCCGAATAATCTCTCAAACTTTATCTGGGGAATGGCCTTCGTGAGTGGATCCGCAGTGTTGTCCTTCGTATCTACTCTCCTGACCTCGATCTCCCGGCGATCAACTATCTCCCTGATCAGGTGATATCACCTAAGAATATGTCTGGACTTTTGATGGGACTTGGGTTCCTTGGCCAAAGCCACAGCTCCATTGTTATCGCAATACAGAGGTATTGGATGCTCAATGGATGGAACCACACCAAGTTCACTAATGAACTTCTTTATCCAGACAGCCTCTTTGGCAACGATGTATTCAGCCTCCATCGTCGAGTCTGCAACGGTATCCTGTTTGGAACTCTTCCAACACACCTCCCCTCCATTGAGGGTAAAGACAAATCCCGAGTGCGACTTAAAGTCGTTCTTATCACTTTGGAAGCTCGAATCGGTAAAGGACTCCACCTGGAGTTCTCCGTTACCATACACCAAGAACATCTCTTTAGTCCTTCTCAAGTACTTAAGAATGTTCTTCACAGCTATCCAGTGACTCTTTCCTGGATCTGCTTGATACCTACTCACTACACTTAGTGAGTATGCTACATCGGGTCTGGTACATAGCATCATATATATGATAGAGCCTACTGCCGAAGCATAGGGTATCCCTTGCATACGAACTCTCTCCAAATCAGTCTTGGGAAACATCTCTTTGGAGAGAGTGAGTCCAGAGATCATGGGTAGGTTCCCACGCTTGGATTCTTCCATACTAAACCTCTTTAATATGGTGTCAATGTACCTGGATTGGGGCAATCCCAGTATCCGTTTAGATCTATCTCTATAGATCATTATTCCCAATATGCAGGAGGCATCACCTAGATCATTCATTGAGAATCTTTGTGATAAGAAGAGCTTGACTGATTGCATCATAGGAACATCATTTCCTATCAAGAGTATGTCATCCACGTACAATATGAGGAATACAACCTTACTCTCTGCAACCTTCTTATAAATACAAAGTTCATCTATATTTTTGATGAAGTCAAACTCTTTGACTACAACATCAAAACAGATGTTCCAACTCCGCGATGCTTGCTTTAACCCATAAATAGATTTAAGCAGCTTGCACACCTTTCCGCTGCTCCCACTATCTACGAAGCCCTCTGGCTGAGTCATGTACACGCACTCTTCTAAATCACCGTTTAGAAAGGTGGTCTTAACATCCATTTGCCAGATTTCGTAGTCATGGTATGCAGCAATGGAAAGTAAGATCCGGATGGACTTAAGCATAGCCACTGGAGAAAAGGTTTCGTCATAATCCACACCTGGTCGTTGACGAAAACCTTTTGCAACAAGTCTAGCTTTGAAAGTCTCAACTTTTCCATCTACACCAATTTTCTTTTTAAAGATCCACTTGCTCCCAATGGGTTTTACCCCTTCAGGAGCATTTTCTAAAGTCCATACTTTGTTGGTGTACATGGATTCCATCTCAGATTGCATTACATCCAGCCATTTCACAGAGTCACCACTCGTGATGGCCTGCTCGAAACTAGTCAGGTCATCATCTTCCACAATGCAATCCTCGCTTCCACCATCAATGAGAAAACCGTAGTATCTCTAAGGTGGATGAGAAACCCTACTAGATCGGCAGAGAGGCTGGGGTTCGTCGGGTACTACTGAATCCTCTGGTTCTACCAAATCTTCTGCTGCAGTTTGTGTTGCTGGAACTTCTTCCAGTTCTACCTCATTGCCACTAACTTGTTTCATAAGAAAACCCTTTTCTAAGAAGGTGGCATGTCGAGAAACAAACACTTTTTATTCCTCAGAGTGGTAGAAGATATACCCTCGCAAATGTTTAGGATATCCAATAAACATGCACAGAACAGACCTTGCCTCGAGCTTGTCCGGATTTTGTGTTTTTACATAGGCCGGACAACCCCATATCTGAATAAAATTAAGACATGGTCTCCTCCCTTTCCTTATCTTATATGGAGTGGTAGGCACTGATTTGGTTGGAACTCTATTCAATAGGTATGCAGCTGTTTCTAGTGCATGTCCCCAAAAGAAAATAGGTAACTCAGTAGTACTCATCATAGAGCGTACCATATCTAATTGGATGCGATTCCTCCGTTCCGATACACCGTTGTGCTGTGGTGTATAAGGAGGAGTAAGCTGAGAGAGAATCATATTCTCTTTTAGATAATCCAGAAAATCATTGCTCAAGTATTCTCCTTCTCGATCAGATCGAAGGATCTTAATACTTTTGCCCGTTTGGTTCTCTAATTTGTGCTTATATTCTCTGAATTTCTCAAAAGCTTCAGACTTGTGTTTCATCAGGAACACATGTCCGTATCTAGAGAGATCGTCAGTGAATGTAATGAAGTAGGAAGAACCGTTCCTGGTATGCGTAGACATGGGACCGCATACATCACTATATACCGGTCCTAACAGTTCGGTAACTCTATCTCCGTGTCCACTAAATGGAGTTTTCGTCATTTTTCCTTTGAGACATGAATGGCAAGTATCATAAGATGATAATTCGAACGGATTCAAATATCCATCCTTATGTAACTTAGCCAGTCGTGTCGCACTGATATGGCCAAGTCTACAATGCCACAAGAAGGATTCGTTTATTTCTGAACTTTTCCTCTTGTGTGTGTTTTGTATATTAAGGACTGTATTTTGATTGAGAAAGAATATGCCATTATGTAATGAGCCTGATCCAATCAACTTTTGATCTAGGAATATGTTCATAACATTATCCTTTACTATAAAATTATATCCTTCTTTACTTAATAAAGAAACTGATATAATGTTGCACATCATGTTCGATATATAATAGCACTCATTCAGAATCAGTGTATTACCACTTGGTAATACTGGGTGATATTCGCCAACTGATTTGGCTACAATACTTGCACCATTCCCTACTTGAACGGAATGATCACCTTTTCCGAGTTCTCTACCTTTCCTTAGCCCATATAACAATTTACATATGTGGGATCCCGATCCGGTATCTAATACCCAGGACGTAGGGTGAACTGAGAAACAGTTCTCAATAACTAATACACCTGAAGAAGATGCATCAGCATGCTTGATCTTCGTATGGGCGGCGTGATAATCTAGATTTTCTCCTGTTTCCTGCCCAGTCTTATAACTCCTATAAGAAAGAACGGGACAAACGATCCCCTCCTCAGTATAATAAGTAAGTTCAGTCAATACATCCATATTATTATCTTGATTAAGTCCTGATACGGTCGCTATCTTGAGAGAGAGAGAGAGAAGGAAACACTTTAGCGTATGCTCTTGAAAGATTGATTAGTTATTATCTTATCTAATCAGGATGTCTCCCACTGTTTTTATCAAATCTTCCTTCAAACCCTAAAAGGTAAGATTAGCCGGGATTAATTACACCCTACAATTTCGTCAATCTTTCAGCCAGATCAGTGTCGGTACTTGAGGGAGGTTCCCCGTGCTTTCGCACGGACCTAATTAAAATAAATCTCGTCTTCCCAGTGGCATA
The DNA here is from genome assembly GCA_030015575.1 of Agapanthus africanus. Lineage (NCBI taxonomy): Eukaryota > Viridiplantae > Streptophyta > Magnoliopsida > Asparagales > Amaryllidaceae > Agapanthus > Agapanthus africanus. The sequence continues at coordinate 224,717,021 of CM057349.1, forward strand.
ACCCCGTTAACACCTTTCTAGACCCCTAATTGATTGGCTAATTGTCATGTGTAAAACTCTCCCAGGAGTAACTCTTACTCGTAGTGGGTATCAGGATCCATCTATCTCATAGAAGGTATGCAATTTCATTACAAATTTCAACACTTCAAATTTCCGACAATGCTTTTACCCCTAGCGTCCCATGATCTTGACGAAGGCCAAACTACCCATAGGGCGCTAGTCAAGTTCAACCCGTTCATTTCTTGATTGAATTAAACCTACCCGTACGACCCTTGACGAAGGCCAAACTACGCCGTACGAATACCCTAATCCAATCGCATCATATGCTTTGCAGATAAGCACTAGTTAGCTATAGCACACTACGCCTTGATGAAGGCCAAACTACCGCAGCACGAATACTAAGTAGTACTTATCTGAAATGACGGAGGGCTACGCAGGTTTTTAAGAAAACCATGAGCGTAATGAACTTGATATCGTCGTAGAATTAAGTGATTTTTGAAAAGGAGTGTTTTTGAGGCATTTCTAGTTTCGCTAAAGAGGTCACTCCCGGTGAAGGGATCTCGGCTCTTTCCCCATCGAATAAGGTGCAGGGTATATCATATATACCGCTGTGCAAAGCAAGAACTATATAAGCTGTCAAAAACTAAACCGCGAGTTTGTAGCATCTGCTAGTTTCGCTAAAGAGGTCACTCCCGGTGAAGAGATCTCTTCTCTATCCTCATCGAATAAGCTGCATGGTATATCATATATACCGCTGTGGAAAGAAAAACTGTAGCTACCCATTTTATAAAGTTTTGATTCTGCAACATCTTTTAGGTTTCTTTTCTTTTTACTAATCTCATTAATAAATCCCATCAGCTTATGCTTCCTAAGCATCACAGAAGAAACGAAAGCAGTAATATTTATATATCAGCATATATATATAGTATAAGCATTCGTCTCAGGCAGTAATATGATCTCATCACAGAACAGTGCAGCAGAAGAACATATATGAAATATTGGATATACTAGGATGTCCGTGTTTTTAATACGAGCCGATATAAAACACGGATTCCACGGTCGCGATGAATAGCCAAACTCACATCCCTAGACCCCTACGAGAGCGGCAAGTAACACTGCCAATTCTAGGGTTAGGAGACCCGGTCTCGACTCCTCGAGATGGCCTCCCACTGGACCCAAGAACCCGGTTACTTGTGCTCCCCTCCTTGGGTCTACCTAATGCGGAAAAGTAAATAATATACAATGGTGACATCATCCTCAGCCCAGAAGTGCCCTAATAAAAGAATATTACATATAAATGAATTTTACATGAACGAAAATAAAAACCCTCATCTCACATAAAACCCCCGGCTATTCAGAACACGACGATCCAATATAACATATCACAACAACACATAATATCACATATCATCACCGTAAGTAAGTATGCATACACTGATCGTCGTTGATGTATAGCAACGAAAACTGGCAATACAACTACATACTACACTTACAGTCACATAAAAGAAATTGTAAAAGTACAACATTTGGAATCCACAATCACTTTAGATATCGTAAATCCGAAATATCACATACTTCGCATTTCATGCCTAACTGTATGAATTCCACATATTGTATCACATTCCATATAAATAGACAGTATTAAACTTTCCGATCGAATAATCAAATACCCAAGATTTCCAAAATAGCTCAACACTAGAGCGGAGTTCGAATAATCCCAGAATATGTCACAGTACCGATGGTCCAGCCGTAGAAGGGTCAAGCCAACGCCTCACTTGTGGCACGCCGTACTGCCCTAAATCCTAAGGTTTAGAGGCGGTTCAGATGGTCACATAATCGAGTTAAGGTTTGTGTTCTTCTATAGGGACCGCCGCTTACTTGCACGTTTTTCCGAATGATATAAACCCAAGAAAAATTCAACACTTGAAAGTTTTTCGTGCCGGGAAAAAATGAGTTAATGATATCTGTTCGAACATTTTAACAGTTTCTAAATATCCAGAAAACATAATGAAATTAAATTATCCGATCGAATCTTTGATTACAAAATACACCCCAGAACATTCAACACTTGAGTCAGATTTAAAATACCCAGAAAATATAACTAACAGATACGGATATTACTGTTGCAAAACAAAAGCCCAATTCTACAGTACGGCCGCAGATCCGCGGCCCAAGCAAGGTATGGCCGCGGTTCCGCGGCGGTCCGTACGAATTGCAGGCTCGTTTTCAACAGTAATACTTAAATTTCCCTGCTGATTTTTAGGTATTTTTAATACAGAAAAAATCACATTTTTAAAATTTGTCCAGAGAGGGGGTCAAAATTGGTGTTTCGGAGTTCGATCGGAGTTTTAACTTCGTATAAACGTCGCCTAATGCTCTAGCTTGGCTCTGATACCACTGTAGGGTTCCTAAGCACTATTGTGAGGGTTCATAAGGCATCAACCATGCCCGAATAAAATTTTAGACGTGCCGAACAACCTAAAGCCGGGATCTTTGCTAGATATTAGGGTTTAACATGCAAGTAAACATCTTTACAACTAAGTGTGAGGGATTACAACCATTGTAGTCCGCTCCTTCGCTTCATAAGCTCCGAGTAGAAGTCCCTTCGCCGTGATCCACGATCTCCCGGACTCAAGAGAGGCTCCACGACTCGAACGATCCATGCTAGCTTGTAGTGTTCCTTTTCTCCGATGATCTACGTCGAAATTGCTATAACTCAAGCTCTCTCACTCTAATGAGGTGAACATCCTAATCTAATCGGCTAGATTAGATGAGGATGATGGAGTAGTATTTATGCTTTCTTTTTATATCAAATTCTCACATGAAAACATCACAAAAGGAAAACCTAGTAAACTTTCTCAAAGCTCAAGGTTGAAGATGAAGAAGAAATAATGCATAATCCCTTTGTGATGAATAATGAAATGAATATATGATTAATCATGGAACCATGGTCAAGGATGATAAGAATAACCTTTGTAGAGAATTAACTAGGGCTAGGGTTTGGTTGGGTTAAAGAATGAGTCAAGAGAAAATATCAACAATAATATCTTAACTATAACAAACGAAATTCCTTCTAGAAGGTGCAAGAAGAAACTAACCCAAATCAAATCCTAACCTTATTTAATCTCCACTAAACATATTTCATCATTAATCATATCATGTTACAATAATATATATCACATATATATTATATATTTGTAACAAAAGAAAATAGTACAATTAACATATATCGCATATATATTAATGTATTACCCGGTGAGAAAATGAAATAATAAAAGGAGCCAATATTAGATAATGTAAAACAATATATCATATATATTATTATACATTAAATCATCGAATCAACACTTGATCCGACAATCCGGCTATATCGAATATAACCGGCTAATATATCATGTACCGATTCATCGAATCAACACTTGATCCGATGACCCGGCTCATATCTAAATATCGCGAGAATATAATACGGTATCTCATATCGTATTATCCTCGGTCCTGCACATATCACATATGTGCCCCTACTCCATTTTTCCTGAGTCAAGAAACCTCTGTGTAGGACTCTAAAGAATCGTCAATACGCCGGTAGCAGGTGATGATCATATCAAACACCTACAAGCTGCAAGACGGTCAGCTAAATGTAACAGCCACCCAGGTATTGAGTGGTCAGAAGATCAACAAGCTAGCCCGTCCATTCTCTTGTGAATCCAATAAGTAACACTCCCGTACAGTCCGGTCTCTTCGTCTGATATGTGGCATATCAAGTCTAGGGGTGGTATACATCACACCCCAGTAACCGATAAGTCGTGTCGATGTGAGGCTCATAACGGGTCGAGAAACTACTGGTAACACTTACCAGTAAATCTCTATATCAGCCCTGGCCAGTGACTTCCAGTTATAGCCAATCGAACACAGCACAACATAAACTCGCTATACCGGGAGAGACGAATCCCCTCCTATCGCTCATTACCTCCATGTGATTCGGGACTGCACCCAAAAGCCACCATTTTGCATGCCCCCTTGGACGTGGTAAGGTGGAAATCAAAACACAGTGGGAATCACACAAGACTCTATGACGATCTCGGGTCTACAGACTACCCTATACCAGTGTCACCGGAGAACTGCCATCTGACGTGTGGTTTATCACCATCTGGGAGTTCTCGGCAAGTCCGTCCAGTGTACCCAGTCTCCACTAAGCACCCGTACACCATCCTTGATGTCAAACACCGATCGATATGGGATCATCCATCGCCCATCATATGGGGACAAGATGCGTATACGCTAGTCTACTCTGGTGTATCGATGCCCTGTCTCGACACACCCTCGACTAGGAACAGTTATAGGATGTACTCATCGTCTACCGTAGCCCCACTTGTAGGATCTTATCATAGTCCCAGCAGTCGAGTACAGATCCTAAGGGCTTTATCAACATGTGAGAGAAAAACAGTAAACCAATACAAGTCAACATATTAAGATAAAGTGAAACCAAATAGCATACTATCATGACGAGCAAGAAAGTCCTCTCTATATATATCCAAGTATCATGACGAGCAAGAAAGTCCTCTCTATATATATCCAAGCATCCATTATAATATACATCATATGTACAACAATGGCCTCTAGGGCATATACATAACTAACAGAAGATTGTAACATTTCAGAAAATAAAATGTTTATTTTTGAGAAAATTAAATAATTAAAATAGTAAATTTTATTAATATTAGAAAATATTTGGAAATTTCTAAGAATTATTGAATTGAATGTGTTTATGTGATATGAGCCTTTATAGATTTTTGAATACTTATTTGTAAATGGGTTAATTACTAAACTTGATTAGCATTTGCTAATTTGCATTAAGAATGTTATGTGCATGTGACATGCACCATGTCATGTTACACACTTGCTACATGTCTTAATTTGTTTGAAAACCATAGTTCATTTCTTTATGTTACTTGGTTTTTATTTGTTTTGGACTGAAAATGAAATTAAAAAGAAAATAAAGGGAAAAAGAAAAGAAAAAGGAATAAAGAAATGTGGCATAGGGAGACAAGGAAGCATGGGCTTGGAGAGAGAGAGAGAGAGAGAGAGGGTGAGGGATCTCCTTGAACCATGGCACATTGTTTTTCACTTGCTCCATTCATCATTTTCTCCTCTTCTCCTCTCCCATGGCTGCCCTCCCTCCCCCACCTCCTTTACCACCTCATAACACCCCCATTTCCACATCAAAACCATGTATCCCCTTCACAAAATTCATGCACAAGCTCCTAACATAGACCATTGCGGGATCAAGACAAGATTTTGAGCATTTGGGACAACTCAAGAATTTTCTTGAGTTGCCAAATGATGTATTTCCTGCACTATTAGTTTAGTATCAAGTTACTTAACTTCTATTGTTAGTTTAGTGTTGATTAAGTGTAGATTAGTGAGCTTTGAAAATTCAAAGATGAAGGTTAGGGATTTATTTGAGTTGAGATGGTGCAATTGAGCTTTAGTGGTGACCTTAAACCCCCTTTAGTGTTAAAAACCTAGATGAAACCAGAAACTAGGCCATGAAACTTGAATTTGAAACTTTCCGTGTCGGTTTTTGTAGTTGTGATACCTACAAGGTGTAGGGTTCCTAGGGTAATCCCCTATTTCCTGCTCTGTCTTATAACAATTATAAGTTGGAGCGGGACCAATGTTCCCCAGCCGCCCAAACGAAGAGATTGCATGCTGATGCATCATCTTCGGGTGTGTTCATTACAGAGAACTGTTTCTCAGTATCCTTTACGTCCTGGGTATGTGATACCAGATCAGGATCCCAGATATGTAATATGTTACATAGGGCTAAAGAAAAGTAGAGGACTGAGAACGGGTGATAAGTTTCATGAGGCAGAAAACGGGGCAAGTGTTGCAGCCAAGTCTGTTGGTCACTGTCACCCTGTATTACTAGAATACATTGATTCTGAACGAATGTTATTAGATACCGAACCTGATATACAAAATCATATCAGTCTTTTTATTAGTAAAGAAAGGATATAATTTTGTATTGATGGATAATGTTTTGAACATTTCCTATATCTTTTTTGTTAAGTGTAATGAATTAAACCTAGGTTAAGTAAATGATTAGGGTTTTCTTTTATTCATTCATTTATCTTTTCATTTGCATTTAAAAGATAAATGAGAAAAGGAAAAGAAGTGAAAAATGGTGGCTAGTTTTGTTTTCATCATGAAGCTTCATGAAGCTTTCATTAAGTCACCATTTTTGTCTCATCTCCTTAACCCTAACCATTCTTTAACCTTGGTCAATTCTCTACACTTAACTTGGGTTATGTTATGATAAGAATGGATTATTCTTTTCTTTTTTAATAATCATATCATATCATTTCTTCTTCTTCTTCCTTCAACTCAAGAAGAAAAACCTAGACTACATCAATGGTGGATTGATGATATGAGTGAGAAATCCAAATCTAAAGTCTACCCACTTCCTATTTCTTCATCCTCTACCTCTTGCCAAGTAGTAGAGTGTGTTTCCTTCACAAGTTTTTAGGGCTTGGTGAAGGTGGAGCTTGATTTAGCGATGCCTCAACGTAGATCATCTTCGGCATGGACATCGACGACCTAGCTCGCTTTTTCTCCGACAAAGCCGACTCTAGAGCCCGGATTCCTTTTGGACAGCGGAGACGACTTCGTTGCGGAGCTATAGAGGTGGAGCACCGGATCTACAAAGGTTGTATTTCCTATTCCCTTAGTTAAGTGTTAACTAGTTTATTTTTTCGCCTAGTTTTCTAGCAAACGATCCGTAGTCGGGTTTCTCGGCACCTAGATTTTTTGAAATTGGCATGGTTGATGCCATGTGAGACCTCATTAGGGTGCCTAGGAACCCTACAGTGGTATCAAAGCCAGTATAAAACACGGATTCCACGGTCGTGATGAATAGCCAAACCCACACCCCTAGACCCCTACGAGAGCGGCAAGCAACCCTGCCAATTCTAGAGTTAGGAGATCCGGACTCGACTCCTCGAGTTGGTCTCCCACTGGACTCCAGAACCCGGTTACTTGTGCTCTCCTCCTTGGGTCTATCCTAGTGCGGAAAAGTAAATAATATACAACAACGGTGACAACTTCCGCAACCTGGAAGTGCCCCAAAAAACAGAGCTAGTGTCATTTTATCTTTGTGACATGACTGGCGAGTTTCACAAGATGTAAGTTCAAACTAATTTAAATATGCATCTTTATGTAACTCTAGCCAGTCGGGTCGCATTGATCTGACCTAGTCTACAATACCTCAAGAAGGATTCGTTTATTTCTGAACTCTTCCTCTTGTGTGTGTTCCATATACTAAGAACTGTAGTTTGATTTAGAACATCAATGCTTTTAGATAACGTGCCTGAAATGTAGTTTAATCTCTACACTTGAACATGGTTTAGATTATGATAAGTTTTCATTTTCTTTTCATTTTTAAATAACTTATCATAACAATTATCATCTTCTTCTTCTTCTTCTTCAAGAAAGAAGCTTGCATTCATCAATGGTGATTGATGATAAAGAGTGAGAAATCCAATTCTAAATAGAACCCACTTCTTATTTCTTCATCCTCTACCTCTTGCCAAGTAGTAGAGTGTGTTTTCTTCACCAGTTTCTTGACTTGGTGAAGTCGGAGCTTGATTTAGCGATGCCTCGACGTAGATCATCTTCGGCATGGACATCGATGACCTAGCCCGTCCATTCTCCGATGAAGCCGACGCTAGAGCCCGGGACTTGTTATGGACAGCGAGGAGACTTCAGTCATGTAGAACTGGAAATGTTCCAGCTATACAGACTGCAGCTGATGATTTGATAGAACCAAAGGATTCAGTAGATACCAACGAACCTCAGCCTCTCCGCCGATCTAGTAGGGTTCCTCACCCACCTGAGAGATACTTCGGTTTCTCTATGACAGTGGGAGCGAGGATTGCATCATGAGATGATGACCCAACTAGTTTCGAGCTGGCCATCAAGAGTAAGACTCTGTAAGAATGGCTGGATGCTTAGTGATCTGAGATGGAATCCTTATGTATGCCCTAGAGGCCATTACTGTACATTGGATGTATATTGGTCGGAGAAAAAGCGAGCTAGGTCGTCGATGTCCATGCCGACGGTTGAGCCCGGATTCCTTTTGGACAGCGGAGACGACTTCGTTGCGGAGCTATGGAGGTGGAGCACCGGATCTACAAAGGTTGTATTTCCGATATCCCATTAGTTAAGTTGTTAACTAGATTGTTTTTTGCCTAGATTTCTAGCCAACGGTCCGTAATAGGGTTTCTCGGCACATAGATTTTTTTGAAATTGGCATGGTTGATGCCTTGTGAGACCTCATTAGGATGCCTAGGAACCCTACAGTGACGGAGTTAGGTCTCCATTTTTCCATATTAAAAATATCCAGAAAATCAAGCAGGGTTTTTTATGAAATACTGTGAAAAACGGAGACCTAACTCCGTCACTGTAGGGTTCCTAGGCAGCCTAATGAGGTCTCACAAGTCATCAACCATGCCAATTTCAAAAAAATCTAGGTGCCGAGAAACTCTAATACGGACCGTTGGCTAGAAATCTAGGCGAAAAACAATCTAGTTAACAACTTAACTAATGGGATATCGGAAATACAACCTTTGTAGATCCGGTGCTCCACCTCCATAGCTCCGCAACGAAGTCGTCTCCGCTGTCCAAAAGGAATCCGGGCTCTAGAGTCGGCTTCGTCGGAGAAAAAGCGAGCTAGGTCGTCGATGTCCATGCCGAAGATGATCTACGTCGAGGCATCGCTAAATCAAGCTCCACCTTCACCAAGCCCTAAAAACTTGTGAAGGAAACACACTCTACTACTTGGCAAGAGGTAGAGGATGAAGAAATAGGAAGTGGGTAGACTTTAGAATTGGATTTCTCACTTGTTTTCATCAATCACCATTGATGAAGTAAGCTTCTTCATGAAGTGAAGAAGAAGAAGAAGAAGATAATTGTTATGATAAGTTAATTTTAAAATGAAAACTTATCATAATCTAAACCATGGTCAAGTGTAGAGATTAAACTAGGGTTAGTGGGAATGGTTAGGGTTAAGGATGAGATAAGAATGGTTGACTTGATCAAAGCTTCAAGAAGCTTCAACATGAAACAAAATTAGCCACCATTCTTTTCTCATTTTCTTTTATTCATTTATCAAAATTAAATGGATAATTAAATAAGATAAATGAATAACAAATAATAAACCCTAACCATTTCATTAACCAAGGTTTAATACTTTACACTTAACCAAAAAGCATGTATCATCAAACATGATACAAGCAAGTGCACAAAATCATATCACATATATAATACGCACAAACCAAGTGAGAAAATCCGTTTAAAGTGAACCAATACTAGTTAGTGCAAAGTAATATATCAAATATATAATTATGCATTAAATCATTAAATCAACACTTGATTCAATGATCCGGTCATGTCGCACACAACCGACTAGTATTCAATGTATCGGCTTATCGAATCAATCCTTGATTCGATAACTAGGGTATATCGCATATAACCTAATCGATACATTCATCGCGAGAATGAAATACGGTATCACATACACGTATTATTCTCGGTCCCGCACATATCTCATATGCGCTCCTATTTCGTTTCGCTTGAGCCAGGAAACCTCTGCGTAGGACTCTAAAGACTCGTCAATACGCCGGCAGCAGGTGATGATCATATCAAACACCCACAAGCCGCAAGCGGTCTGCTAAACGTAACGGCCACCCGGGTATTGAGCGATCTGAAGATCGACGAGCAAGCCCGCTCACACTCCAGTGAATCCAACCAGTAACACTACCGTACAGTACGGTCTGATCGTCTGATATGTCGCATATCTTGCCTATGGGTGGTAAACGTCAGACCCCAATAGCTCGATAAGTCGTGTCGATATGAGGTCTATAACTATTCGAGAAACTACTGGTAACACTTACCAGTAAATCTCAGCAACCCTGGCCAGGGATTTCCTGTTATAGCCAATCGAACACAGCACAACATCAACCCCCTATACCGGGAGAGACGAATCCCCTCCTATCGCTCATTGCCTCCATGTGACCCAGGACTGTACCCAAAAACCACCGTTTTGCACGCCCTCTTGGACGTGGTAAGATGGAAATCAAAGCACAGTGGGAACCACACAAGACTCTATGACGATCTCGGGTCAACAGACTACTCTGTACCAGTGTCACCAGAGAACTGCCATCTGACGTGAGGTATAATACCATCTGGGAGTTCTCGCCGAGTCCGTCCAGTGTACCCAGTCTCTACTGAGCACCCGTATATCTCCTCTGATGTCAAACACCAATGGATATGGGATCATCCATCGCCCATCTGTATGGGTCGAGAAGGTACACGCTAGTCTACTCTGGTATATCGATGCCCCGTCTCGATACACCCACGACTAGGGACTTTGAAGGATGTACTTATGGACTACCATGTCCCCACTAGTATGATCCGCATCATAGTCCAGGTAGTCAAGTACAGATCCTAAGGGCTTTACCAACATGTAACAGAGAGACAATCAGTATACACGTTAAGGTAAAGATCAACCAGATAGCATACTATCATGTCGAGCAAGAAAGTCCTCCCTATATACGTCCTAGCATCCACTACAATATACATCATATGTACAGTAATGGCCTCTAGGGCATACATATAACTAACAATCTCCCACTTGCACTAGGGCCATCTGATAGCAGTGGTTGTAGTATCTCATACTCAACCATCCCATAAAAGTCTCTCTCTGGGAACAGGCCTTTGTGAGTGGATCCACTGTGTTGTCCTCTGAGTCTACTCTCCAAACCTCGATCACCTTGGAGATCAACTATCTCCATGATCAGGAGATGCTGCCTTAGAATAAGTCTGGATCACTGATGGGACCGGCGTTCCTCGGCATGAGCCACAACTCCATTGTCTCACAATGGTAGGAACGTAGTTCATCTCATGAACCAATATACACCCAAACAGCCTCTTTGGTAGCATCTTAAGTAGCGATGTATCCTGCCTTTATCGTCTAGTATGTCACGGTATCTAGATTGGAACTCTTCCAACATACCGTCCCTTTACTGAGGGTAAAGACAATGCCTGTGACTGACATTCAGTCGTCTTTATCACCCTGGAACCCTTCCAGTGATTCTCCCCAGGATCGGTTGATACCGTCTCACTACATCTAGTGAGAATTCTAACATCCATTTAGATCTATCTCATAGATCCAAAACCCAGGATTTAGTAGGTATCATTTTGATCCTATTAGAGAATCCTTGTGATATGCGGAGATTGATCGAGCGTAGCATAGGAAACTCCTTCCCTATCAGGAGTATGTCATCCACGTACTTTACGAGGATCATCACCATACTCCCTACTACCTTTTTGTATATACAAGGTTCATCTACCATTTTGATGATGTCAAACTGTTTGACTAATTCATCAAAACAGATGTTCCAACTCCGCGATGCCTGCTTTAATCCTATAAAGCATCTTGCACACGTTTCCGCTGCTCCCACTGTCTACGAAGCCCTCTGGCTGTGTACTTATAGACGCACTCTTCTAAAACATCATTTAGAAAAGCAGTCATGACACCCAACCACCAGATATCGTAGTCATGGTAAGTAGCCGTGACAAGTAGGATCTGGATGGACATAAGCATAGATCCTTAGAAAAAGGTTTCATTATGATCCATATCTGGTCAATTATGCAAACTTTTAACAAGTCTAGCTTTGAAAGTCTCAACTTTTCCATCTACACCAAGTAATCTTCTCAAGATATACTTGCTCCTGATGGGGATTTAACCCTTCAGATATAGCAACCAAAGTCCATACTTTGTTGGCGTATAAGGATTCCATCTCAGATCACTAAGCATCCAGCCATTCTTATAGAGTCTTACTCCTAATGGCCAGCTCGAAACTAGTTGGGTCATCATCTCATGATGCAATCCTCGCTCCCACTGTCATAGAGAAACCGAAGTATCTCTCAGGTGGGTGAGGAACCCTACTAGATCGGCGGAGAGGCTGAGGTTCATTGGTAATTATTGAATCCTTTGGTTCTGTCAAATCTTCAGCTGCAGTTTTGTATAGCTGGAACATTTCCAGTTCTACATTACAGACTTTGCCTCGAGTTTGTCCGGATTTTGCTTTTAGACATAGGCCGGACAACCCCAAATCTTAACTAGCTTAAGACATGGGCTCTTCCCATACCATAAATATGAAGTGGTAGGCAACTGATTTGATTCGAACCCTATTCAATAGGTATGCAGCTTCTCAAGTGTATAACTCCCAAAAGGAAATAGGAAACTCAGTAGTACTCATCATAGAGCACACCTTATCATATAGGGTGAGATTGCTCCGCCCTGATATACCATCGTGCAATGGTGTATACGGAGGAGTAATGCTGAGAGAGAATCTCATTCTCCTTTAGAAAAGTCCAGGATTTCCGTGCTCAAGTATTCTCCTCCCTGATCTCATCAAAGGACATAATACTTATACCCGTATTTTGGTTCTCTACTTCTCGCTTATATTCTGTGAATATCTCAAAAGGCTCGGACTCATGTTTCAACAGGAACATATGTCTGAATCTTGAGAGATTATCAGAGAATGTAATGAAGTACAAAGAACCAGTCCTGGCATGTGTAGACAGGGGACCTTACATACATCAACATGTATCACCCCAAGAGTTCACTAACTCTTTCTCTGTTTCCAATAAACAGAGCTAGTGTCATTATATCTTTGTGACATGACTGGCAAGTTTCACAAGATGTAGATTCAAACTGATTTAAATATGCATCTACATGTAACTTCAGCTAGTCGGGTCACATTGATCTGACCTAGTCTACAATACCTTAAGAAGGATCCGTTCATTTCTGAACTCTTCCTCTTATGTGTGTTCCATATACTAAGAACTGTAGTTTGATTTAGAACATCAACGCTTTTAGATAACGTGCCTGATACGATCAACTTTTGATATAGGAAATGTTCAAAACATTATCCAACAATACAAATTTTATCCTTTCTTTACTAATAAAGAGACTGATATGATTTTGTATATCAGGTTCGGTATTTAATAACATTCGTTCAGAATCAATGTATTCGTAATACAGGGTGACAGTGACCAACAGACTTGGCTGCAACACTTGCCCCGTTTTCTGCCTCATGAAACTTATCACCCGTTCTCAGTTCTCTACCTTTCTGTAGCCCTATGTAACAGATTACATATCTGGGATCCTGATCTGGTATCACATACCCAGGACGTAAAGGATACTGAGAAACAGTTCTGTGTAATGAACACACCCGAAGATGATGCATCATCATGCACTCTCCTCGTATGGGCGGCACGGGAATTCTGGTAATCCCCAATTTCCTGCTCTGTCTTATAACAATTATAAGTTGGAGCGGGACCAACGTTCCCCAGCTTAGTATAACAAGCGGGTTCGGTCAATAATCCGTTTTATTATCTTGATTAAGGCATGATATGGTCGCTACCTGGAGAGAGAGAGAAGAAAACACTCAGCGTGCGCTCTTGCAAGAATAGATTGGTTTTTATTTTATCTAATCAAGATGGCTCCCACTGCTTTTTATCAAATCTTCCTTCAAACCCTAAAAGGAAAGACTAGCCGGGATTAATTACACACTACAAGTTCGCCAATCTTTCAGCCAGGCCAGTGTCGGTACTTTGAGGGAGGTCCCCCGTGCTTTCGCACGAACCTAATTAATGTAAACCTCGTTTTCCCAGAGGCGTAACCTAGTTAACACCTTTCTAGACACCTACTTGATCGGCTAATTGTAATGTAAAAAACTCTCCCAGGAGTAACTCTTACTCGCAGCGGGTATCGGGATCCAACTATCTCATAGAAGGTATGCAATCTCATTGCAAATCTCAACACTTGAAATTCCCGATAATATTTTGCCCCTAGCAGCTTATGACCTTGGCTAAGGTCAACAAATCATAAGTGCTAGCCAAGTTCAACCCGTCATTTCCCGATTGAATTAAACCCACCCGCACGACCCTTGGCTAAGGTCAACAAAGTCGCACGACTACCCTAACTCAATCGCATCATATGCTTATACAGATAAGCACTAATCAGCTACCGCACACTACGCCTTGGCTAAGGTCAACAAACGTAGCACGAATACTAACCAGTACTTATCTGAAATGACGGAAGGCTACGACAGGTTTTTCTGAAAATCTATTGCGTAATGAACTTGATATCGTTGTAGGATCGAATGAATTTTGAAAATGGAGTGTTTTTGAGGCTTTTCTAGTTTTGCTAAAGGAGTCACTCCCGGTGAAGGGATCGTCGGTCCTTTCCTCGTCGAATGAGGTGCGGGATATATCATATATATCGCTGTGCAAAGCAAAAACACTTAAAAGCAATCAAAAGACAAACCGAGTGTGTAGCATCTGCCAGTTATTGCTAAAGGAGTCACTCCCGGTGAAGGGATCTCGGTCCTTTCCTCATCGAATAAGGTGCAGGATATATCATATATACCGCTGTGCAAAGCAAGAACTGTAGCTACCTGTTTTATTTTGAAATTCGATTCTACAACATCTTAGGTTTCTTTTATTTTCATTAATCACATTAATGAAGTCCCATCATTTAAGTACCTAAACATCACAGATAAATACGACGTACACTTATGCCATCCGCATTCGCCTCGATGTCCCCTCGTGCACCGTTAGGTTAGGTGACTAACGGCAGAGCAGGGCAGGGCTAGCGCGGGTGTAAAACATAAGTAACGCCTATATAATATATCATATATACTATATACTGTATCTATCACAAAACATCACATGATCACATCACAGATATCGCAGCAGAAGAATATCATATGAAATATTGGATATACTAGGACGTCCGTGTTTTCAATACGAGCCAGTATAAAACACGGATTCCACGGTCGTGATGAATAGCCAAACCCACACCCCTAGACCCCTACGAGAGCGGCAAGCAACCCTACCAATTCTAGAGTTAGGAGACCCGGACTCGACTCCTCGAGTTGGTCTCCCACTGGACTCCAGAACCCGGTTACTTGTGCTCTCCTCCTTGGGTCTATCCTAGTGCGGAAAAGTAAATAATATACAACAACGGTGACAACTTCCGCAACCTGGAAGTGCCCCAATAAAAGAATATTACATACAAGTTTTTACATGAATGAAAATGAAAAACACTCATCTCACATAAAAACCCCCGGCTATTCAAACACGACGATCCAATATAACATATCCAGCAACACAAAACATCACATGTCATCAACGTAAGTAAATATGCGCATCCCAATTGTCGTTGACATATAGCAACGAAACCGGCGATATCACATATTACACTTACGGTCACAGAAAAGAATGTGTAAAACTACAACAGTTGGAATCCGCAACCTCCTCAGACATCGCATGCCTGACCAAATGAATTCCTTAGACATCGCATGCCTAACAATTATAAACCCCGCATTTTAGTCTCAAAATCAAAAACACTTTTCAATACCAAGTCGGGCAATTCAACAAGATTCCCGACATCCTGATCGAATGCTCGTCGCAAACTTCAGTAGACGGCCGCACCCCCGATACCGTCGACGAAGTGCACCAAGGCGGAACACCGCTACCGCGAGCACCCGAACGGATGCTTTCGGCGACGGGGTTCTCCTACAGTCACTTGGTCGGGGCTATGGAGTGAGGCTGTCTATTAAGTTTACCCGGCGAATATCCGCGTACACTACGTGATTGCGACGGACTTTTGATCACATCAAAATTCCGTGGCAACCGATCAAGTGAGACTAAAGTGCTATGTTTATAACATTCATTCAGTTATCTCATAACTATTGTGAATTCCAATTATTGTATCCCATTCCAGATAATTAGAAAATGTTAAACTTTCCGATTGAACATTCGAACACCCAAGTTTTCCCGATACAGATCAACACATGAAATAAGTCTAACAACATTCAGTTCGTGCCTCAGTACCGACGGTCCAGCCGTAGAAGGGTCAAGCCAACGCCTCACATGTGGCACGCCGTACTGCCCCAAACCCGAAGGTTCAAAGGGCAGTTCAAGACGGTCACATAATCGAGTTAAGGTTTGTTGTCTTCTATAGGGTCCATCACGTTACTTGCACTACTTAGAACGTCGTTAAACTACGGAAAAATCCAACACTTGGAAATTTCCCGACAGGAGAAAAATTGGGTATTTATATCCGGTCGAACTTTTTAACATATTCTAAAATTTATCCGGAAAGCCACACAGACAAAATTTGATAATCCGATCGAGTCCATGAAATCCCAAAACAACCCAAAAAAATTCAACTCTTGAATAATATTTAAAAATACCCAGGAAAACAAGCAATATCAATTAGGAGTTACTGTGTAACATTGACTGAAGAATGAGTCCGTACGGCCACGGATCCGCCGCACGAGCCATGCTCGTGCCGCGGAACCGCGGCAGTTTGATGGAATTACGCACTCGTATTTCACAGTTACTCTTAAAATAACCTGCTGATATTTCTGCAAATTTTTAATACTGAAAAATCCCTGTTTTTGAAAATTGGACAGAGAGCATGGGTGTGTTAGGATTTCGGGTTCGTTCGGAGTTCAAAATCCATCTAGACTTCGCCTAAGGCTCTAGCTAGGCTCTGATACCACTGTAGGGTTCCTAGGCATCCTAATGAGGTCTCATAAGGCATCAACCATGCCAATTTCAAAAAAATCTAGGTGCCGAGAAACCCTAATACGGACCGTTGGCTAGAAATCTAGGCGAAAAACAATCTAGTTAACAACTTAACTAATGGGATATCGGAAATACAACCTTTGTAGATCCGGTGCTCCACCTCCATAGCTCCGCAACGAAGTCGTCTCCGCTGTACAAAAGGAATCCGGGCTCTAGAGTCGGCTTCGTCGGAGAAAAAGCGAGCTAGGTCGTCGATGTCCATGCCAAAGATGATCTACGTCGAGGCATCGCTAAATCAAGCTCCACCTTCACCAAGCCCTAAAAACTTGGGAAGGAAACACACTCTACTACTTGGCAAGAGGTAGAGGATGAAGAAATAGGAAGTGGGTAGACTTTAGAATTGGATTTCTCACTTGTTTTCATCAATCACCATTGATGAAGTAAGCTTCTTCATGAAGTGAAGAAGAAGAAGAAGATAATTGTTATGATAAGTTAATTTTAAAATGAAAAGAAAATGAAAACTTATCATAATCTAAACTATGGTCAAGTGTAGAGATTAAACTAGGGTTAATGGGAATGGTTAGGGTTAAGTATGAGATAAGAATGGTTGACTTGATCAAAGCTTCAAGAAGCTTCGACATGAAACAAAATTAGCCACCATTCTTTTCTCATTTTCTTTTATTCATTTACCAAAATTAAATGGATAATTAAATAAGATAAATGAATAACAAATAATAAACCCTAACCATTTCATTAACCAAGGTTTAATACTTTACACTTAACCAAAAAGCATGTATCATCAAACATGATACAAGCAAGTGCACAAAATCATATCACATATATAATGCGCACAAACCAAGTGAGAAAATCCGTTTAAAGTGAACCAATACTAGTTAGTGCAAAGTAATATATCAAATATATAATTATGCATTAAATCATTAAATCAACACTTGATTCAATGATCCGGTCATGTCGCACACAACCGACTAGTATTCAATGTATCGGCTTATCGAATCAATCCTTGATTCGATAACTAGGGTATATTGCATATAACCTAATCGATACATTCATCGTGAGAATGAAATATGGTATCACATACACGTATTATTCTCGGTCCCGCACATATCTCATATGCGCTCCTATTTCGTTTCGCTTGAGCCAGGAAACCTCTGTGTAGGACTCTAAAGACTCGTCAATACGCCGGCAGCAGGTGATGATCATATCAAACACCCACAAGCTGCAAGCGGTCTGCTAAACGTAACGGCCACCCGGGTATTGAGCAATCTGAAGATCGACGAGCAAGCCCGCTCACACTCCAGTGAATCCAACCAGTAACACTACCGTACAGTACGGTCTGATCGTCTGATATGTCGCATATCTTGCCTAGGGGTGGTAAACGTCAGACCCCAATAGCTCGATAAGTCGTGTCGATATGAGGTCTATAACTATTCGAGAAACTACTGGTAACACTTACCTGTAAATCTCAGCAACCCTGGCCAGGGATTTCCTGTTATAGCCAATCGAACACAGCACAACATCAACCCCCTATACCGAGAGAGACGAATCCCCTCCTATCGCTCATTGCCTTCATGTGACTCGGGACTGTACCCAAAAACCACCGTTTTGCACGCCCTCTTGGACGTGGTAAGATGGAAATCAAAGCACAGTGGGAACCACACAAGACTCTATGACGATCTCGGGTCAACAGACTACTCTGTACCAGTGTCACCAGAGAACTGCCATCTGACGTGAGGTATAATACCATATGGGAGTTCTCGGCGAGTCCGTCCAGTGTACCCAGTCTCTACTGAGCACCCGTATATCTCCTCTGATGTCAAACACCAATGGATATGGGATCATCCATCGCCCATCTGTATGGGTCGAGAAGGTACACGCTAGTCTACTCTGGTATATCGATGCCCCGTCTCGATACACCCACGACTAGGGACTTTGAAGGATGTACTTATGGACTACCATGTCCCCACTAGTATGATCCGCATCATAGTCCAGGTAGTCAAGTACAGATCCTAAGGGCTTTACCAACATGTAACAGAGAGACAATCAGTATACACGTTAAGGTAAAGATCAACCAGATAGCATACTATCATGTCGAGCAAGAAAGTCCTCCCTATATACGTCCTAGCATCCACTACAATATACATCATATGTACAGTAATGGCCTCTAGGGCATACATATAACTAACACAAGGAATCTGGAGAGACCCAAGACCTTTACAAGAAAAACTAGCAACCCCAGAGATCTAGATTGGACACTAGGAGACCACCTGAGGAAATGAGACCCTAACTTCCTGACTTGGCCGAGCATGCCGGATTTCAGGGCAGTGTGGCCGGCCAAATTGTGGTATTTGGTGTCTAGGTTGGTTCAGTAGCTCACTTACCTCTTAGACTAATCCTCTGCATTTCTTGTTTAAACTCTTTTTACCTGAACCAAAATCTGGAACCATTTTCTTTAGTTTCTATTTTGATTTGTAGCTTTTGCATGACTTGTAGTTTTGATATTTGTGTTTTTTATCGGTCACTTGACGTTTGTACGTCGATATCGGATGTTGTTTGGTTTTTTCGCATGCGTAGACCATAGTTTTTAACCTATGTGCGATTCGTGTGCCCTTTTGGTTTTCGTACGCGATTCTGTTTACAATACTATGTGTTTATATATGTAGGCACCCTCATGTGGACTTCGGATAACAAGGAAGAGCATGGCGACTTCGACTTCGGCAAGTAAGGATCAAGGTGAGTAGATGTATATCTACGGGGGAAGTCGAGTGGATGGAGTATAGCACTCCCGCATTTTCGTAGGGTAGAATACGAATAATCTATATATACAAGTATGTATATTGTGAGACGGAATTGATTAGCAAGAAAGTGCTTTAGGGCCAGTTTGGTTGCAGGATTATGGAATTTGGATTCCAAAATAGTACGGTTGAAATTTCTGGATTTGGTAATTTGTTGTTTGGTTGGTTTTGGATTTCTAGTATTGGATTTGTAGATCCTTGTAATCTTTGTTTGGTTGGTGAAATGGGATTTGGATTTGAGGATTTTAAAGAGAGATATATAGAGAGAGGATTATTAAATAAATAAAATACACGGGTCCCATCTAAACGTACAATGAATAGTGCTAAATCCTTGAAAATCCTTGAAATTTTTTAGGATTCAAGAATCCTTGTTTTGTGGTGGGCCCCCCATAAAAAACAAAGGAATCCTAGAAATCCAAATCTATCAATCAAACACAAAATTATGGAATCCCAGGATTCCACAATCCAAAATCCAAATCGAAATCTATAATCCTGCAACCAAACAGGCCCTTAGAAGATCATGTGTTAGTTTTAGCGTAATTAGAAAATAGTGCTTTTAGTTTAGTTTCTTAGTTGCTAAGCCCTAGAGTAAAAGTCGACACACACACGTACGCACACACGTGATATGGTTTTGGGTGTATATGTTTGTATATATATATATATGTTGATGCGTTGGTATATATATATATATATACATATACGTATACACGGGTGATAAGGATAGTATATGATACTTGGAGATGAGTCGATGTGATCGGGCATGATGCCGTGAGATCGGTTATGTGATTTGGGTCATGTTATAAGATACGACATGATATTATAGTGGATCGATGGGCGATGTGATTTTATTCACACGTGGATATATGTTTGATGGTATTGGTACGTACTAGACTATAGAACGGTACCCCTGATTCAGGATATTATGATAATGATACCATATGAATAATGAGGTATATGTGATAATTGACCGGTACCCCGATTTTGGGATGCCGTATGACGGATTTTACCGTACGAAGTATAATTATGATGATTGATCCGCACTCTTGATTCGAGGATATCATATTATATATTTTACCGTACGTGACGTTATTGAGGCGGGATCACCGACTACTAAATATATCGACTCGGAGTTAGGTGGATTTCCTTACCCTTTCGTTTAGTCTCTTACCTTCATCCTCTAGTTTACTTGGTAGGTGTTAGACTGGGCTCGAGTCATACTTATTTTCAAAACTAACGAATCGTGTGTATTTTAAAGACAGGCCGATGGATACTACGGATTTTTCAAAGGATGTACCTTTCTTAAAAATATCGTAGCCCCTATTTTCTAAAAACCACGATTCATGCTATTTCAAGTGTCAACACTCTATGACTCGTATATAAAAGTTTATATTCTTCATTGTTGCGATTACTATTCATTCTCTGTTTAATTCATGTTATCCTCATCGCATTGTATGCTTATACTTGTGTTTTCTTTCGTCATTATGAACCCTATTGTCAGGACACCGGCATCATTACCGATGATGCATATGCTCTACGTACACTTGCTTACCGGCTCACACACATCATCATCGGTAATTTTCATATCACGTACACTTTAGAGAATATTACTTCATGGATATAACTGCTAGTAGATAGTTCTAAAATATAATACTATGCAAGTTTAAATATTGCATCTTTGCTTAGACACCATGCATGTAAATGTATTCATTTGTCATGCGATATTATGGGGCTTTATACCGATATTCACTGTTTATTGACTCTTGATTATTGGATTCGGATTTTCCATGAGATTTCTGGATTTGGAGAAACCGCGAGGATTTATAAACTCACTATCATTTCTAAAAATAGAAATTTACGGTTTTCTCGTGATATGATATTTGTGATGTCCACCATGGGTTTTCTCGGTTCTCGAGCTGTATCATACACCCGATTCGAGGTAGGGGAAGGGACCGTCTGCGGGTGCATGGTGGACCCGGTGCGATACCCCGGGGCAAGAGGATCATATAGAAAGGCGTTGTGCCAGGCAGGGAAGCACTACTGACCGGTGATTGTATGGAAACTCGACGGATATCCGGAGGATACCGTTCGGAGTTATGAGAGAGATGGATATGGGCCGATCCGGACTGACGGAGCCCATGGGCCGTTCCTGATTATGCGGAGCATGAGATGTGAGTATTATATGTCGCTGTTGGACACGGACTTCATGATGTTTTGAGTGTCGATGCTGGGCACTCGGGTTTTATCATGATTTTTGTCGTTGCTGGACACACGTTGGATGGTGCATTAGTATATGTCACGCATCGATATATTATTATTCTTGGCACAAACACGAGTACTTGATATCACACTTATAATGTACTGTTACACTTGTAGTAGTATTGTGTATTTATTTGTATGACCTAGGAGAGAGTCATACATGTGATTTCTTCTCGGTGATGTTTTCTACTCACGAGTTGGCAACTCACCCCCGTTGTGCCACAGTTTCTTGCAAGTTTGGCCGTACAGGTTTCGTTGTGTCTTGCTGGCACATTGCTTCCTTTCGGGTGATTGCTTAGGTAGGTGGGTTCACTTGCATCATGACCACCGTTGTATTTTATTATTTCAGTTGTATCTAGTAAACTCCATCAACCAGACTTTTATTATTTGATAGACTTAGAAGACCAGTTGTATATTCTTTCGACCTTAGAGCCGCACGCTTGTATATTATGGTTTTTCTCTGGTTTTCTTGAGGATGTTGGTTTCCTTTCAGAGTTTTGATCCTCGCCCTTCGGCGTTGTATATTATATTGCTTGCATGGTTGATTCCGCCAATTAGGGAAGAGCTAGCTCCGCTTGGGAATGCCTTTGTTCATTTTGTATATTCCCATTTGTACCCGTTTGGGGCGAGTATTTACAAAGGAGACTCAGCCGAAATTTTTGGGAAAATATGATGTTGCTTTTAAATGTTCGATGCCACTTGTTTTATTAAACCACTTTCTTTAAAACAAGTTTCCCTTCACTTCTTCTTTAAAATGGTTTAGAATTCTGGGTTTTTGGCTTACTTGAATTAGGTGGGGTCCTATAGACTTCACACGATTCAAGTGCCAGTCACGTGCTATTTCGTGTCGTGATAGGGGGACCCATGTGGCATGGCATGCTACACAAGAGAGTGAGGGTAAGAGAGAGAGAAACTTTTACCTCATTATTTTCCCCTCATCATCTTCATCTCCTTCATCCTCTTGCTTCCTCCACCTCTACTATCATGTTCCATCTCCAACCCTTCACCAAAACCCTATACT
Source organism: Agapanthus africanus (assembly GCA_030015575.1). Lineage (NCBI taxonomy): Eukaryota > Viridiplantae > Streptophyta > Magnoliopsida > Asparagales > Amaryllidaceae > Agapanthus > Agapanthus africanus. Next base: position 224,739,776 of record CM057349.1, read on the forward strand.
CCCTTCATTAAAAAGATGCACAACTTCATCCTCAACACTTTGGACCTTTCAAAATTAGATTTTGAAGACTTTGAGCAACTCAAGAAAATTCTTGAGTTGCCAAACGAGATAATTCCTACACTTCTAGTTTAGATTTTTAGTTTCATAGCACCCTATAGTAGTTTAGAGTTAAATCGATATGGATTAGCGATGTTTGGAAATTTCAAGAGAGGGTTTGGGGTGTTTGTGTGGACTTGTGATGTTTAGTGGTTGTTTACAAGACCTTAGTGATGATTTTATGGCCTATGACACGGAATAGAAACCAAAATACGAACGTAGAAACTTCCCGTGTCGGTTTTGTGACTTTTTGGGGGTCTACAGGGAATCTGGAGCAACCCGGGGTCTTTCTAAAAAACTCAAAAATATACATTAACCTAGTTAGACCACCACGAGAAGACGAGGCCCAAATTCCAATGTGGAGCCGGCCCCGGCAGTTACTGTAGCAGTTAGGTCGGTTACTGTAGCAGATTTGGTGTTGGGATTTTGCCAGTAGCTCACATCCCTTATAACATTGCTACTGTATTTTTCTTTTTGTCCCAGATTACCTGAGCCAAAATCTGGGAGCATATTGAGGTGGTTTTGGGTTATGTTTTCCAATATTGGAATTTCTTGGTTTTGGTATTTTATGTTTGTACGTTAATGACGGGGGTTGTTCTTAGTTTTTGCATCCGTAGGCTATAGGTTCTAACCTATGAGCACACCGTATGCCGTATCGGTTTCTCGGATTTTCCTTTCATATCGTGGCGATTTGTGTTGATTTGTAGGTACTTTCACGTGGATTTCGAGACGACGAAGCACATCGACTACGGCTGAACAAGGAGTTCCGCAGGTGAGTAGATTTATATCTACGGGGGAAGTCGGGTGGATGGCGTATAGCACCTCTACAATTATAATGGAAACCGATATATAAAGAATATGGTTAAGAAAGCCATGTTAAGAACTTATGGATATGGTAAAAGAATTAGTAGGAGACAAGATATACCACGACTTAAGGTTATAGTGTATGGTTTAGTGTGACATGATATGATCGAAAGGATGTCTCTAATTGATATATAAGGATGTAAAACGTGAATGTAAATCACGATATATATATATATATATAATGAAAGAGAATAAGTATGATATTTAGAGTAGCATGATTGAGATCGATAATTACGACATGAGATTAATATGATAGAATGTATATGTAAGATGACTTGATGTGAAATATTGATGTGATGAAATGTGTGTACGATGAGATACGAAATGAGATGTATAAGGATATGACATGAGATCAATGAATATGATAAGATTGAGATGGATGTGTTATGAGATCAGTAAAACGAGATATTTATATATAATTATGATAATAATGAGTGATATGCCGTACGAGACATAAATCCGTACCCTCGTTGTTGTATAGGTTGATAGAATCCCTAATTGTTTAATACCGACGTACGATGGATTACCGTACGTGATGAGTTTTACCTGATGATTGATCCATACCCTTGATTAGAGGATGCCGTACGATAGATTGTACCGTATGTGATGTTATGAGTCTGGATGCCGATTGACAGATTCACCGACTCGGATAGGTTATAGATAATTAATCCCTGTCTACACCGCTTAGTTTACCTTTACATAGATGTTGGATTAGATACGTGTACCTATTATCATTGTGCTTACGATTTACTTGCTTTTACGTTCATGATATTCTCATTTCATTATATATATACCTATGCTAGTACACCTACACCATTATCGATGATGCGTATATTACACTTACACAGATTTGCTGGCTCACACACTTTCTTCATCGATAATTGCTAGGTTACTTACACAGTAGAGTTGCTACATCATGCTATGATATAATTCTATGCTCACATTACTATGCTATGTTGCATGATATATTGCTATGCACACATCATTATGCTATGTTGCATGATATACTTGCTATGCTCACTTCACTATACTATATCGCATGATATACTTGATATGCTCACATTTTTGTTCTATGTTTGCATACATCATGCTTTATGATTACACGTATTGAGTTGCTGTTTTCATGAGATTCTAGATTTGAGAACTGTGGTTATATTTCAAAAGAAAGTATGCAATGTTTTAAAAACCCGGTTTCTTTTGATATGTTATTTCGAGACGTCCACCATGAGTTTTCTCGGTTCTGAGATTTGTGTTAGAAACACGATTCGAGGAGCGGTAGGCACTGTCTGCGGGTATATGGTGGACCAGTTATGGTACCCCGGGGTAAGAAATGATTTTCGTGGTATAGACGATGAGCCTGGCAGAGGGAGCACTACCTACCGGTGATAGTATTTTGACTCGTCGGTTATCCGGAGGATACCGACCGGAGTCGTGAGATGGATGAGGGCCGATCAGAGTATGCGGCGCCCGAGATGAGATAGATATGAGGACCGATCTGATGAGCGGTGCTTGAGGTATAAGGATTTACGTGTCGATGTTGGACACGGGTTTTCATGATGTTTCGAGTGTCGGTGTTGGACACTTAGGTTCGTTGATTTTGATGTGTCATTGATAGACACACGTAGTTGATATCCTCATACATACAGATATATGTTTTCATGATATGGTTTGTGTCGTTGATAGACACACGTAGTTGATATCCTCATACATACATATATACGTTTTCATGATATGGTTTGTGTCGTTGATAGACGCACGTAGTTGATATCCTCATACATACAGATATACGTTTTCATGATATGGTTTGTGTCATTGATGGGCATGTGGATGATATCCACTTGCATACAGGCATTTATTATATTGTTGGCATATATGCAGACACGGTCATCCTAGATATCACAGTATTACTTTTATGATATAGTTGACCTAGGAAATCGTCGTTTTATTCGATTTCTACCTGCTGATGCTTTCTACTCATGAGTTGGCAACTCACCCCTGTTGCGCCACAGTTCATGCAGGTTTGACCGCATGGATCAGTAGCGGTATCGTTACCACACAGCTTGCTTTCGGGTGATTTGCTTTGGTAGGTGGGACATATTGGATCGTGCCACTCTTGTATTTACTATTCTGTTGTATCTAGTTAACTCCATCAATCAGAAACTAGTATTTGTATATGTAGTAAGACTTAGAAGAGACTTGTGGTTGCGAGACTTAGAGCGATGGGTTATATGTTTGCTTGGTGAGTTGATGTCTTGCTTTATTCTTTATTCTTTGTGTTGATCTTCGCCGTTGGGCATCGTATACATATATTATGACATGCGTGGTTATGATTCCGCCGATTGGCGAAGATCTAGCTCTCGTTTGGAGATGCCTTTTATATTACCATGTATATGTGGTTTTTGATCAAAATATACAAAGGAGGTGCTGCCCAAATTTTTAAAAGACGAAACATGTTTTTTTTTCAACTAGTATAATCTATTTGCATTTTCATGTTCCATTATCTATGCATTTAAGAAAACATTTGATTTCATAATACCTTTATATCAAAACTTCACCTCTTTTATTTTCTTTAAAAGGTTTAGATTTCTAGGCTTCGGCTTACTTAATTTACGTTACGCCTTTAGGCGTGGTGTGATTTAAGTGCCGGTCATGAACTAAATTTTGGGTCGTGACAAAGTTGGTATCAGAGCGCTAGGTTTAACCTTGGTTCGAGTCTAGGTTTGACTATGCGGAGTCTGGGGCGTAATCTATTTCTGATCCTATGCTTGACCTTACGGATCTTAGACTTGAACAGGGGGGTATTAGACCCAAACTTTCGTTACATAGGTTGATCCTGATTGATGGAGTAGGTAGCTTGAGTAGAGCAATGTACCGTGCGTGTGTTCCGCGGCATACTTATGATACGATACTCCGCTTAAGTGACCTTTGGATGTACATATCTTAAGACTTGTGATTCTCTTCGTTCCCTTGATCATACATCCATTTAAGATCCTTGATTCTATTCCTTTCCATGATCCTACTCTCACTGATTCCGTTCCTCCTTATGATCGTGTATCCAGTTTGGGGTCTGTTGATTCCTTTCGTTCCTTTGATCTATCTTCATTGATGCATGCTCGAGGTTCCTATCACCATGGTTGGAGCGCAGATTGAGCTGCTGCTAGTGATGCAATCAGGACGAGCTCGTCACGGGGACTGACTATCGTGTTTTCTGGTGACATGGGACCGTCTCGAATTTGTGTTTGTGTTGTGACCTCTAGTTTGAGGCGAGTGTTTTGCACCGGATGATCGGGCTACTGATAGAGGCTACCTGTTGTGAGAGGACTGTTGATGTACAGCCTACCTCAGAGTTTGTGATGTCGTCTACTTTGCAGACAGGTTACCCAGCTGTTGCTGAGATTGATAGGATGTCATTTCCAGAGCTTATGAGCTGATATCGCTGGAGCTTTAAGGCAGGGATGCAATAGGAGATAACTTGTCTATCTTGAGTTGAGAGGCGAAGGTGATTCGTTTGATTTGATGCGCCGACGCATGCCCAGTCGAGTTGAAAATTTCCAGTGTGGAGAATCATATGCAGATCTAGAGCAGATCGATCAAGAGATGACGTTGTTTGTTGGATGCTCCAATAGGAGATCAGTAAGTTGACCAGCATCGGATAGAGAACCTCACCCAGATGCGTTGTGAGTTGATCGAGAACGGACGAATATCGAGTATTCCTCCAATGGTAGGGATGAGTTCCCGAGGACGTGTTCGGCTAGATGTCTTCTACAGAGTGATGAAGATACCGAGTTTGTAGTTTTGTGTCCATGTGAGAGACTGCGAATTGACTGTAGCCGAGAAAAATTGCAGTACACAGATAGCAAGACGTGACGTCGAAGTGGACGATAATAAAAACGAGTGGAACAAGAGGTTCGTGCGAGATGTTGACGAGGTGTTGTTACTCCCCACTGAGATTAGAGATCAGATATGTATACAGAGGTGTTAGGATATGGCCAGTTCCCGAGGAAATGTTGTGCTGAGAACGAAGATGTCCAGAAAACGAGAAAAGATTATGCAAGAGTACCAGCCTCCGTATAGTTCGACATAGGAGTGATCGGAAGAGACCTTGAGCAGGTGCTTTCCAGGACACTGCTGTGATAAGAGTTGCACCGAGGATCAGTTGTGTCACGTGTATTCGGAGGGCCAGAGGGCGACGCCAGACCGTGAGTAGGAGGCAAGCTGATGTTCTTGCTCCGCCATTTTTAGGCACACCGACATATTTTTCGACATTATAGGAGGTGTACCTTAATGTCATTTGTTGCAATTTGTGTTTTGTGATCTGAGTATCACACTTTTATCGCTTGGATTGAGTTTTGATGATTGGGTTTCGTGATTTATGGGTTCATGCACCATGGCTGCACCTATTGGATATTTATTTTGTCCAAAGTTATTGCACTTGATTTATGTTTATACACCACTACATCGGTTTGCGATTTGTGCATATCTATTGCACTTGATGTCGATTTTGTGCTTTGGCTGCACGTGTTTATGATTTCGTGGATTTCATATGGTTGATTTGATTTTGTGCATATGGTACGCACTCGATTTGATTTTTGCCACATATTCTTACAGTGCATTGATACGTGTTTTGTGCACGCAGTTGCACACGTTTATGATTCTATACATCTTGGTACACTCGGTGTTGCTTTTTATATGCATTTGAGTTATTCATGAGTTTCCGTGCATTTGTTGCACCCGATTTGTATTTTGTGCATTTCTTGCACTAGATTTATACTCCGTGCATTTGCTGCACCAGATTGGTATTTTGTGTATTGGTTGTACTAGATCTATACCCTGTACATTAGTTGCACCGATTTATGTCTTGAGCATTTATTTCACCATATTTATGTTTTTGTGCGCGTTTGTGTTTGACGTTCATTTTCGTGCATGCTACTGCACTAGATGCTTTATACGGACCTGACGTGCTTGGGTTGGATTTTTGCACATATTAGACGCTTGGTATTGGATTTTGTGCGCATCAGATGCACTTGAGTGAGATTTTATTCGTGCATGTTGGATGCACTTATTCATGCACGTTGGATGTACTTGATTTAGATTTTATTCGTGCATGTTGGATGCACTTGATTTAGATTTCATTCGTGCATGACGGATGCACTTGATTTGGATTTTCGCGCATGTTGGGCGCATGATATGAGATGTGATTTTGTGCACACCAGATGCATTCGATTGGGATTTTCATTTGTGCATGTAAGTTGCACTGGGTTGAGATTTTGGTGCATTATAGATGCACTTGATATTATTGTCGTGCACATCCGTTGCACTGGACAGATACTTTCGTGCACACCCGTTGCACTTAGTTTGGTTTTGTGCACATTCGTAGCACTTGTATTTGGTTTTGATTTCCATGCGCACCAGACGTACGTGATTGTTGGGTACGCCCTTTGAGGCTGATTTTATTCTTGAGCACTTTGTTTTCATGATAGCTACTATATTAAGTAGTAGCCGAACAGGACTGATCTGAGGACAGTACCTGAGTACTTTGCATGCATTAAAAGTTTAACCGAAGGTTTTCAAAAAGGAGCTATAGTCTCGCTATTTCCAATGTGTCCATGAGCGATACTAACGTTACAAAGGAAAACCTTTTGGGATAATTCAAAACGGCGGAACGTATAATTTGAGCAAAAACATATATATAGGTATATTTACTATTTTACAATTGAGCGTCCGTCACTTATGCCGTGAGTTACAAATCACACGGCGATTCAAAAAAGATTTTGCATGTGTTTTATTCAGTTTTAGGAGATCTTTCCAAGGATGCATACTATATACGTATGATGGTATTCGACTAGTGTATATTGGATTTCAGTAGTGGATTTCGAGATCTGTATCTCCATTATAACTCCGATAATTGCGTTACATTTTAGCATTTGGGGGTTTAAATTTAAATTCGGGGACCGAATTTATTTAAGAGGTGAAGATTGTAACATTTCAGAAAATATAAAATATTATTTTTGGAATTTAATATTAAAATAATATATTTCGCGATAACTACCCGATTTGCGAAATTAGGGTTTTCGTAAAACGGTATAAATATATACCAATATTTATGAAATAATTGGAGATTAAAATTATTTATTCATTTAAAAATATATTTATTAGATTTGGCATTTTTATAATTAATTATATGAAGTTTAAATAAAAATTGATTAGTGCACTACTAATCGCGATTAGGCCAAATCTGTGTTTCTACATTTTTTCATGGTTAGTGCACCATGACATGTTGCATTTTGTTGCATGTTATTTCATTTTATTTGTGCTATGTGTTTGGTTTTAATTGAGTGAGGAAAAAAGAAAAGAAAAAGAAAAGATAAGAGAGTATAATTGAGGAGAGAGAGAGGGGGACTCATGTGGCATGGCATGCTACAAAAGAGAGTAAGGGTGAGAGAGAGAGAGAAACTTTGACCTCATTATTTTTCCATCATCATCTTCATCTCCTTCATCCTCTTGCTTCCTCCACCTCTACCCTCATGTTCCATCTCCAACCCTTCACCAAAAGCCTATGCTCCCTTCATTAAAAAGATGCACAACTTCATTCTCAACACTTTGGACCTTTCAAAATTGGATTTTGAAGACTTTGAGCAACTCAAGAAAATTCTTGAGTTGCCAAACGAGATAATTCCTACACTTCTAGTTTAGATTTTTTGTTTCATTGCACCCTATAGTAGTTTAGAGTTAAATCGATATGGATTAGCGATGTTTGGAAATTTCAAGAGAGGGTTTGGGGTGATTGTGTGGACTTGTGATATTTAGTGGCTGTTTATAAGACCCTAGTAATGATTTTATGGCCTAGGACACTGAATAGAAACCAAAATACAAACGTAGAAACTTCCCGTGTCGGTTTTGTGACTTTTTAGGGGTCAACAGGGAATCTGGAGCAACCCGGGGCCTTTCTAAAAAAATCAAAAATATAAATTAACCTAGTTAGACCAATAGGAGAGCACCACGAGAACATGAGGCCCAATTTCTAAGGTGGGGCCGGCCCCGGCGGTTACTGTAGCATTTAGGTCGGTTGCTGTAGCAGATTTGGTGTTGGGGTTTTGCCAGTAGCTCACATACCTTATAACATATCTACTGTATTTTTCATTTTGTCCCAGAATACGTGAGCCAAAATCTGAGAGCATATTTGGGTGGTTTTGGGTTATGTTTTCCGATATTAGAATTTCTTGGTTTTGGTATTTGATATTGTATTGGGTCGTTGGATGTTTGTACTTCAACGACGAGGGTTGTTTGGTTGATTTTGCATGCTTAGGCTATAGGTTCTAACCTATGAGCGCACCGTGTACCGTATCAGTTTCCTGGATTTGGTTTTCATATCGTGGAGAAATGCGTTGATTTGTAGGTACTTTCGTGTGGATTTCGAGATGACGAAGCACATCGACTACGGCTGAACAAGGAGTTCCGCAGGTGAGTAGATTTATATCTATGGGGGAAGTCAGGTGGATGGCGTATAGCACCCCCGCAATTATAATGGAAACCGATATATAAAGAATATGGTTAAGAAAGCCATGTTAAGAACTTATGGATATGGTTAAAGAATTACTAGGCGACAAGATATACCATGACTTAAGGTTATAGTGTATGGTTTATTATGACATGATATGATTGAAAGGATGTCTCGAATTGATATATAAGGATGTAAAACGTGAATGTGAATCACGATATATATATATATATATATATATATAATGAAAGAGAATATGTATGATATTTAGAATAGCATGATTGAGATCGATAATTACGACATGAGATTAATAAGATAGAATGTATATGTAAGATGACTTGATGTGAGATATTGATGTGATGAAAAGAGTATACGATGAGATACGAAATGAGATGTATAAGGATATGACATGAGATCAATGAATATGAAAAGATTGAGATGGATGTGTTATGAGATCGGTAAAACGAGATATTTATATATAATTATGATAATAATGAGTGATATGCCGTACGAGACTTAGATCCATACCCTCGTTGTTGTATAGGTTGATAGAATCCCTAATTTTTTAATGCTGCCGTATGATGGATTACCGTACGTGATGAGTTTTACCATATGATTGATCTATACCCTTGTCTAGAAGATGTCGTATGATGGATTCTACCGTACGTGATGCTGTGAGGCAGGATGCCGATTGACAGATTCACCGATTCAGATAGGTTATAGATAATTAATTCCTGTCTACACCGCTTAGTTTAGCATTTACGTAGATGTTGGATTAGATACGTGTACCTTTTAGCATCGCGCTTACGATTTACTTGCTGCTACGTTCATGATATTCTCATTTCATTATATATATACCTGTGCTAGTACACCTACACCATTAACGATGATGCGTGTGTTACACTTACACAGATTTGCCGGCTCACACACTTTCTTCATCGATAATTGCTATGTTACTTACACAGTAGAGTTGATACATCATCCTATGATATATTGGTATGCTCACATCACTATGCTATGTTGCATGATATATTTCTATGCTCACATCATTATGCTATGTTGCATAATATACTTGCTATGCTCACTTCACTATACTATGTTGCATGATATACTTGATATGCTCACATTTCTGTTCTATGTTCGGATACATCATGCTTTATGATTATACGCATTGAGATGCTGTTTTCATGAAATTCTGGATTTGAGAACCGTGGTTATATTTGAAAAGAAAATATGTATTGTTTTAAAAACCCAGTTTCTCTTGATATGATATTTCGAGACATCCACTATGAGTTTTCTTGGTTCTGAGACTTGTGTTAGAAACCCGATTCGAGGAGCGGTAGACACCATCTGCGGATACATAGTGGACCCGGTATGGTTCCCCGAGGCAAGAAATGATTTTCGTGGTGTAGACGATGAGCCTGGCAGAGAGAGCACTACCCATCGGTGATAGTGTAACATTTCAAAAAAATAAAATATTATTTTTGGGAATTTTTATAATTTAATAATAAAATATTGAATATTTTAATAGGGCGGTGTAATTAAATACCGATAAATGGGGAAAAAATTGGAAAATTATAGAAATTATTAAAAGAGCGTGTTTTATGTGATTTATGCAACTTTTAAGTTTTATGACTAATTATATGCTAATATAGTGCTAATCGCGAATAAAAATCGCTAATCGGATTTTTAGCTTGTTTTGTGCAAAACATGCACCGTATCATTTTTACACTTGTTACTTTTTCCATGGCTTTCCTACATGTTTTATAGCATGGTTGTTGATTTATTAGGAAAAGAAAAGGAAAGGAAAAGAATAAAATATGTAGGCATGGGCATGAGAGAGAAAGGTGAGGGATTGTGTTTGACTTGGTCTTGAGCCATTCCCCTTCATCATTTGTTTCCCTCATTTCCTCTCCCCTCTGCTGCTGCCGCTGCTGCTGCCGTCGCCGCTGCTGCCACCTCCTCTCCCTCTCCACAAAATCCCCCAAAACACCATGGAAATCAACTCGAAACCTCATTCCCACTTCACAAAAAGGATGCACAAGCTCACTAGCTACCCCATGGACCAAGAAAATGAAGATTTTGAGGACTTTGAGCAACTCAAGAAAATTCTTGAGTTGCCAAATGAGATATTTTCTGAACCATAAGCTTAGTGTTTCCATTACTTTTACCCCCATATTAGATTAGAACCGATATCATGTGGTTTGGGTGAAGTTTGAAAACTCTAGTTAGGGTTATCGGAAATTGAAAGTTGTGATGGGCAATTGAGCTCTGTAGAGGCCTCACAAACCCCCTAATGCTAGAATTAAGACCTAAAAGAGAGACTAGAACCCCGGAATACGGATTTAGAAAAGCCGATATCGAAAAATTCTGAATTCTATGGATGTAAAATGGAATCTGCTATCACCCCGAGACTCTGAAAATTATTTTGCAAGGACAGTGATACATGCAGGCACCTAGGAAGCTACCACCAAAGCCCTGACCCCTAACCCTCAAACTTGGCCACAATTAAATCCATTCTGACGGCAAATTACGGCCAGACCAGTGAGGATTTGGCTCGTATTTGTTTTGTGGCTTTGTCTCCAGTAAAATAGACCCTTGGCATATGCAAAATTTTCTGATTTGACCTAGGGTAGAATCTGGAACCTTTTTCCTAAGTTGCTGTTTTGATTCGGAGTCTCGTTTCTCGTATTTTGAATTCTGGATTTGCGTATTTGTGTTTTACCTCGATCGCTTGACGTTTGTACGACGATATCGAGGGTTGTTTGATGGTTTTGAAAGCATAGTCCATAGGTTCTAACCTATAGGCCTTAGCGCGTCGTTTGGTTTTCTCGATGTGATTTCAAGATGCTTTTGCGATTATGTTACTTTGTAGGTACCTTCTCGAGGGCTTCCCACGAGGAAGAAGATGAAGGCGACATCGACACCGACACGCAAGATGCAAGATGAGTAGATTATATCTACGGGGGAAGTCGGGTGGATGGCGTATAGCACCCCCGCAGTTCGATACTTAGTATATTAGATATATACTATACATATATGTATGATGGCGTTATGTGTGAATTGGATATTCAGATGTGGATCGGTGTACTGTGGATAGATTAGGGTTTAAAAGTAAACTAGTATAGTTTCCTAGATGCGAATCCTAGAATAGGTTTACACCCACATGCCCACACATGCTTATTTGTTATACATATACCTAGATGATGAGGATAGTGGATTGTATGTGGAGATGAGTCGATGATATTGGGCATAGTGCCATGAGATCGGTGATATGATGTGGTTCGTATTTGGGATACGACATGAGATTTTAGCGGGCCTTTGGACGTGTGTCTCACACACGCATTTATATTTATATAGATGGTATCGATTTGTACTAGACTTAGATCAGTACCACAGATCATGAGATATGATGGTAAGAATACCAGATAATTGATGAGATGAATGTGATACTGACCCGTACCTTTGGGATGCCGTACGATGATTTACCGTACGAGCTTTATTTGATGATAAGATCCGCACTCATGACTCGAGGATATCATATGATATTGTTTCGTACGCGGTACCTTTGAGGCGGGATCACCGACTATTATATTATATATATATATATATATATATATATATATCGACTCAGATTTAGGTGGTTTCCATACCCTTCCTGATTGACTTGTTAGTTAGAGCTGTAGTTTTGCTAGTAGATGTAGGCTAGGCCGATGTCATTCCTATTTCAAAAACTAGCGAATCGGGAGTATTTTAAAGACAGGCAAAGAGATTCTACGGATATTTTCAAAAGACGCATCTTTTCTTAAAAACACCGTAGCCCTTATTTTCTTAAAAACCCCGATTTTCCTTCTTTTAAATGGAAAAACAGTATGACATAGATACATTGATGTAGATTCTACACTGTTGTGTTTATTATTCATTTGCCGCAGATTCTAACAGTTGCATCGCATTGCATGTTAAGTATGTTTATTGTTATATCAAATCCATGCTGTTAGCATACCAGCACCATTATCGATGATGCGTATGTTCCACGTACACCTGCTTGCGGCTCACATACTTCATCATCGATAATTGCAATGTCACTACACTGTAATACTGCTGCCTTCAGGATATGACCCTTGCGTGGCATACTTGTGTACCTTGAATGGTCTCGGCAGTGCCCCGGTCATCGAAACGCGGCCAAAATGCGGAACAAAATTTTTCTAAACCGGCGCTACCGCTACCCGAATCCCGGATCGACCTTAAACCCTAAACTAGCAAACTAACTAAGAGTTAGAATCGTTATACCGAGTTGATCCGAGTCCTTCGGTCTTCATTCCAAGCTCCCAGCGGTTCTTTGACAAGGTTTGGTTTCCGGTCTTCCTCCATCTCCGATGATCCACCCGAGGGAAACGGCACAAGCTCCAGCCTCGACAAACGAGGCAACCGACACCCCAAAGTTGCTAGCTATGGAGAGTGGGGGTGTACGAATGTGTCACTACAATTTTCTCTCTTTTCATGAGCTCAAGAAAGCATCCAAAGAAGATGAATGAGGAGGTCAAGGCATGAACAAAGAAATGGCTAAGTATTTTTTTTGAACTTGAGAGAGTGAGGGAGTGATTAATGTCATTAGACAAAAGAAAATAAACCCCCATCAACAAAATAATGTGGCCGGCCCCCATTCTCCCTCAATCACAAAAAAAATCATTTCCTTTAAACAATTAAAACAATAAACAATGCCAACCATACTTTGAATCCATGCTTTGACCCATACCTCCTTTCCACCTCATTTCCCAAATGATTTTCAATAAAGAAAATCATTAATGAGGTGGCACCTTCTAGAAGCTATTCCGTATAAAATACGGAATACTTCCCGGTTCATGTACCGAAATACATATACGCTTATTCGTACCAAAATACGAATAGCCGAGAAAGAAAACGAATAGTTAACAATAATACTAGAATACGTATATACAAATACATATATAAATTATAAAATCAAAACCTGATTTAATAAACTGGCTTAATCCTAAGCCGCTAGTATTATCAACCGTCCAATTAAAGTCTGCGCAGCAAGCGCACATATTTAATCGGACATCTGTATGTATCAACATACCTCATGTACACCATATCGCCTGAACCGTGAAAACCCTCTGTGTGGGACTCTAAAGACTCGTCAATACGCTGGCAGTGGGTTTAACTACAAGCACGTCAGCGGCACCAGCTGTACGTAACGTCTACCCAAGTATCGAGCTAAAGGGAGGCCGACGAGCAAACTCATCCTGAACCCCTACTGAGCCTGTCAGTGACAATATCCGTACAGTCCGGTCTGTTCGTCTAAGAGCGTCGCATATCGAGTCTAGGGGGTGGATAAAGTCAGACCCCCAACAACGTGATATTTAGTGTCGGCATGTAACCCATCACCACCTGAGAAACTATCGATCCTGATCGATAATTCTCGTTCACCATGGCTATGGATTTCTGGTGATGGCCACCCATACACAATGCGACATCAACCCCCAATACCGGGAGAGACGAATCCCCGACGATCCGATCACTGCCTCCATGTGGCTCGGGACTGTACCCAACTAAAACCTGTTTGCACGACTCCTTTGAGCCGTGGTAGGGTAGTAATCAAAGTACAGTGGGAACTCACACGAGAAAAATGACGATCTCAGGTCGACAGACTAACCTGTACACATGTCACCTGGGAACTGCTATCTGACAATAGGTATAATACCAACTAGCAGGTTCCCGGTGAGTCCGTCCATTGTACTCATAACCCAATGAGCACCTGTATACTATCTTAGGTGAACAAACTAACACCAATGGCTTGTGAGACCTGGCCACCGCCCCTCGTCGGGGTCTCGATCAGTATACACTAGTCTATACTGGAGTATCGATGCCCGGTCTCGATACTCCTACGACTAGGGACATTTAAGGATGTGCTTATAGACCCCCAGCTCCCACGTATGTGATCGCCATCACAATGCTGGCAGTCAAGCAAGAATCCTACGGGCTCTATCAATGGAAACGTGATTTTGGAAATTTCCGTCGATCGATCTTTCAAGCACGTTTAAACAAGCTAGTGAGGGGTTTAAAGGGTGGCTCTGATACCATGAAGGGTCCCGGCAGCGCCCCGGCCATCGAAACGCGGCTAAAATGCGGAACAAAAATTTTCTAAACCGGCGCTACCGCTACACGAATCCCGGATCGAGCTTAAACCCTAAACTAGCAAACTAACTATGAGTTAGAATCGTTATACCGAGTTCATCCGAGTCCTTCAGTCTTCATTCTAAGCTCCTAGCGGTTCTTTGACGAGATTTAGTTGCCGGTCTTCCTCCATCTCCGATAATCTACCCGAGGGAAACGACGCAAGCTCCAGCCTCGACAAACGAGGCAACCAATGCTCCAAAGTTGCTAGCTATGGAGAGTGGTGGTGTAAGAAAGCGTCACTACAATTTTCTCTCTTTTCATGAGCTCAAGAGAGCATCCAAAGAAGATGAATGAGGAGGTCAAGGCATGAACAAAGAAATGGCTAAGTATTTTTTTTGAACTTGAAAGAGTGAGGAAGTGATTAATGTCATCAGCCAAAAGAAAATAAACCCCCGTCACCACAATAATGTGGCCAGCCCCCATTCTCCCTCAATCACAAAAAAAAAATCATTTCCTTTAAACAATTAAAACAATAAACAATGCCAACCATACTTTGAATCCATGCTTTGACCCATACCTCCTTTCCACCTCATTTCCCAAATGATTTTCAATAAAGAAAATCATTAATGAGGTGGCACCTTCTAGGAGCTATTCCGTATAAAATACGGAATACTTCCTGGTACATGTACCGAAATACATATACGCGTATTCGTACCGAAATACATATACTCTTATTCGTACCAAAATACGAATAGCCGAGAGAGAAAACGAATAGTTAACAATCATACTAGAATACGTATATACAAATACATATATAAATTATTAAATCAAAACCTGATTTAATAAAATGGCTTAATCCTAAGCCGCTAGTATTATCAAACGTCCAATTAAAGTCTGCGCAGTAAGCGCACATATTTAATCGGACATCTGTATGTATCAACATACCTCATGTACACTATATCGCCTGAACCGTGAAAACCCTCTGTGTGGGACTCTAAAGACTCGTCAATACGCTGGCAGTGGGTTTAACCACATGTACGTCAGCGGCACGAGCTGTACGTAACGGCTACCCATGCATTGAGCGAAAGGGAGGCCGACGAGCATGTTAGTTATATGTATGCCCTAGAGGCCATTACTATACATAGGATGTATATTGTAGTGGATGCTTGGACATATATAGGGAGGACTTTCTTGCTCGACATGATAGTATGCTATCTGGTTGCTCTTTACCTTAACGTGTACACTGATTGTCTCTCTGTTACATGTTGGTAAAGCCCTTAGGATGTGTACTTGACTACCTGGACTATGATGTGGATCATACTAGTGGGGACATGGTAGTCCATAAGTACATCCTTCAAAGTCCCTAGTCATGGGTGTATCGAGACGGGGCATCGATATACCAGAGTAGACTAGCGTATACCTTCTCGACCTATACAGATGGGCGATGGATGATCCCATATCCATTGGTGTTTGACATCAGAGATGATATACGGGTGCTCAGTGGAGACTGGGTACACTGGACGGACTCGCCGAGAACTCCCAGATGGTATTATACCTTACGTCAGATGGCAGTTCTCTGGTGACACTGGTACAGAGTAGTCTGTTGACCCGAGATCGTCATAGAGTCTTGTGTGGTTCCCACTGTGCTTTGATTTCCATCTTACCACGTCCAAGAGGGCATGCAAAATGGTGGTTTTTGGGTACAGTCCCGAATCACATGGAGGCAATGAGCGATAGGAGGGGATTCGTCTCTCCCGGTATAGGGGATTGATGTTGCGCTGTGTTCGATTGGCTATAACAGGAAATCCCTGGCCAGGGTTGCTGAGATATACTGGTAAGTGTTACCAGTAGTTTCTCGAATTGTTATAGACCTCATATCGACACGACTTATCAAGCTATTGTGGTCTGACGTTTACCACCCCTAGGCGAGATATGCGACATATCAGACGATCAGACCGGACTGTACGGTTAGTGTTACTGGTTGGATTCACTGGAGTGTGAGCGGGCTTGCTCGTCGATCTTCTGATCGCTCAATACCCGGGTGGCCGTTACGTTTAGCAGACCGCTTGCGGCTTGTGGGTGTTTGATATGATCATCACCTGCTGCCGGCGTATTGACGAGTCTTTAGAGTCCTACACAGAGGTTTCCTGGCTCAAGCGAAACGAAATAGGAGCGCATATGAGATATGTGCGGGACCGAGAATAATGCGTGTATGTGATACCGTATTCTATTCTCGCGATGAATGTGTCGAATGGTTGTATGCGATATAACCTAGTTATCGAATCAAGGATTGATTCGATAAATCGATACATTGGATATTAGTCGGTTATATGCGATATGACCGGATCGTTAAATCAAGTGTTGATTTAATGATTTAATGTATAATTATATATTTGATATATTGCTTTGCATTAACTAATATTGGTTCACTTTAAATGGATTTTCTCGCTCGGATGTGCATATTGTATATTCGATATAGTTTTGTGCACTTGATTGTATCATGTTTGATGATACATGTTTACTTGTGTTTGTGTGAAGATTGAACCATGGTTATATGAATGGTTAGGGTTATGATTATTTATTCATTCATTTATTTATTTAGTAGTTTTGGAAAATAAAATGCATAAAGAGAAAATGGTGGCTTTCATTTGTTTCTTTCATGAAGATTCATGAAGGTTTGACTAAGTCATCATTTTGTCTCATGCTTAACCCTAACCACTCCATTTAACCATAGTCCACTCTCTACACCTAACAATGGTTTTGTTTATGATAAGTTTTGATTTTCTATTCTATTTTAAATAACTTATCATATTCATTATCTTCTTCTTCTTCTTCACTTCATGAAGAAAAAGCTTGACTTCATCAATGGTGATTGATGAAAAAGAGTGAGAAATCCAATTCTAAAGTGAACCCACTTCCTATTTCTTCATCCTCTACCTCTTGCCAAGTAGTAGAGTGTGTTTTCTTCACAAGTTTCATGACTTGGTGAAGTGGGAGCTTGATCTTGTGATGCTTCGACGTAGATCATCTTCGGCACGAAGCCGACGACCTTGCCCGCCCATTTCTCCGATGAAGCCGACGCTAGAGCCCGGGATTCCATTTGGACAGCGAGGAGACTTCATTGCGGAGCTATGGAGGTGGAGG
Organism: Agapanthus africanus; assembly: GCA_030015575.1. Taxonomy (NCBI): domain Eukaryota; kingdom Viridiplantae; phylum Streptophyta; class Magnoliopsida; order Asparagales; family Amaryllidaceae; genus Agapanthus; species Agapanthus africanus. The sequence goes on from CM057349.1 coordinate 224,757,516, forward strand.
ACCGGATCTACAAAGGTTGTATTTCCGTTCTCTTAGTAAAGTAGTTTACTAGTTGCTTCTTTCGCCTAATTTTCTAGTTAACGATCCGTAGTCTAGGGTTTCTCGGCACCGTAAAATTTGAAATTGGCATGGTTGATGCCTTGTGAGACCTCTTGAGAGTGCCTAGGAACCCTACAGAGCAAACTCATCCTGAACCCCTACTGAGCCTGTCAGAGACAATATCCGTACAGTCCGGTCTGTTCGTCTAAGAGCATCGCATATCGAGTCTAGGGGAGTGGATAAAGTCAGACCCCCAACAACGTGATATTTAGTTTCGGCATGTAACCCATCACCACCTGAGAAACTATCGATCCTGGATCGATAATTCTCGTTCACCATGGCCATGGATTTCTGGTGATGGCCACCCGTACACAATGCGACATCAACCCCCAATACCGGGAGAGACGAATCCCCGACGATCCGATCGCTGCCTCCATGTGGCTCGGGACTGTACCCAACTAAAACCTGTTTGCACGACTCCTTTGAGCCGTGGTAAGGTAGTAATCAAAGCACAGTGGGAATTCACACGAGACAAATGAAGATCTCAGGTCGACAGACTAAACTGTACACATGTCACCTGGGAACTTCTATCTGACAATAGGTATAATACCAACTAGCAGGTTCCCGGCGAGTCCGTCCGGTGTACTCATAACCCAATGAGCACCTGTATACTATCTTAGGTGAACAAACTAACACCCATGGCTTATGAGACCAGGCCACCGCCCCTCGTCGGGGTCTTGATCAGTATACACTAGTCTATACTGGAGTATCGATGTCCGGTCTCGATACTCCTACGACTAGGGACATTTAAGGATGTGCTTATGAACCCCCAGCTCCCACGTATGTGATCGCCATCACAATGCTGGCAGTCAAGCAAGAATCCTACAGGCTCTATCAACATGATGATAAACACAAACTAGAAAGCATACTATCATCTAGAGTAAGACTGTTTTATCGGTATAAGTTCTACCTCAATCATTATAATCACAAGTCCGCGACTATGATAATTTCCTTGAGGGCACTATAGCCAACATACCTACATATTGTACACTCATATTTATGCACATACCTATTGTACATTCATACTCGTGTACCTACATATTGTACACTCATACTTGTGCACATACACATTTGCACATACCTGGATGATTCTGGCTTAAATTGAGGTTTCGGGAACCGCAAGATACTTTTAAAACAGATTCATTTTAAAGATGCGGTCTTCCCTAAATATGTGCATATTACTATTCCATGTTGCATGATATACTGATATGCTTACATTTCTTTTATATGTCTCATACATCATGCTTTCTGATTTTCCTCATTGAGATATGTTGTTTCCATGATATTTCTGGATTTGGGAACCGTGGGTATTTTAAAAGAGAGTATGTATTGTTTTAAAACCCGGTTACCCTTGATATGATATTTCAGTGCGTCCACCATGTGTTTTCTCGGTTCTGAGAGTGGCATGTGAAACCCGATTCGAGGAGCGGTAGGCACCATATGCGGGTACATGGTGGACCCGGTGAGGTACCCCGGGACAGGAAGAGTCGTATATGTTGGACGGTGAGCCTGGAAGGGGAGTACTACCTACCAGTGATTGTGTTGAGCTCGACGGATATCTTGGGGATACCGACCGGAGTTGAGAGATGAGATGGGCCGATCCGGACTGACGGAGCCCTATGTATATGAGGATTTACGTGCCGATGCTAGGCACAGGTTTCATGATATTTTTGAGTGTCGATGCTTGACACTCAGGTTCCATGATTTTGATATGTCGCGAGCGACACATGTTGATTTACATCCTCATAGTTCCGTGCATATGTTTATGATATTTACATGCATGATGCTTATTGTCATTGGGTGACACGTGAATGATTTCCACCTACATATATTGACATTGATGATATTGATCACGCAGTTGGATGATATCCACATATTCATAGACTTCATGATATAGTCGACATTGATCATACCTCATATTTATGATATGCTATTACCTGAGGCGCTGGTATGAGCACTTGGCACTACACTCATGTATAGATGTTACATTACCACCTTATCATGCTTCAGACTTATTCATTTGAGGTTTATATATATCTGATCGTATTGACCTAGGATTGTGTCATACATACGATTTCTTCTCTGTGATGTTTTCTATTCACGAGTTGGCAACTCACCCCAGTTGTGCCACAGTTTTTTGCAGGTTTTGTCGTACAGGTTCCATTGTGGCTTTTCTGGCACACTGCTTCCCTTACGGGTGATTTGCTTTGGTAGGTGGATTCTTTTGCATCAGAACCACCATTATATATTTATAATTCAGTTTTATCTAGTAATTCCATCAACCAAACTTGTATATTGTTTTAGACTTAGAAAACCAGTTGTGTATTATTTCGACCTTAGAGTCGTGCGTTGTAGTATATGGTTTTCATGCTGATTTTGAGTTTCCTTTTGAGTTTTGATCCTCGCCCTTCGGCGTTGTATATTACTGCTTGCGTGGTTGTGACCGTCGATTGACGAAGAGCTAGCTCCCCCTTAGGGATGCATTTTATCATTGTATATATATTATTCTTGTTGTACCCCTTTCGGGGCCAGTATTTACAAAGGAAACTCTGCTGAAATTTTCAGAAAAGACGAGACATTTTAAAAATGCATATTCGGCTTACTTATTTGAAAACCCTGCTTTTTAAAACATGTTTTCTTTACTTCAGAAGAACTAGTTTTCTTTATTTACTCCTTAAAATGGTTTTAGATTTCTGGGCTTTTGGCTTACTTGAATTTGATGGGGTCCTATAGACTTCATATGATTCAAGTGCCAGTCACGTGCTATTTCGGGTCATGACAGATAGTATTTGGACTCATCGGTTATTCGGAGGATACCGAACGGAGTCGTGAGATGGATGAGGGCCGATCAGAGTATGCGGCGCCTGAGATGAGATAGATATGAGAGCCGATCTGAGGATGCGGCGCCTGAGGTATTAGGATTTACGTGTCGACGCTGGACACGGGTTTTCATGATATTTCGAGTGCCGGTGTTGGACTCTCAGGTTCCATAATTTTGATGTGTCGTTGATAGACACACATAGTTGATATCTTCAAACATACATATATACGTTTTCATGATATGGTTTGTCTCGTTGATAGACACATGTAGTTGATATCCTCAGACATACAGATATACATTTTCATGATATGGTTTGTGTCGTTAATAGATACACGTAGTTGATATCCTCATACATACAGATATACGTTTCATGATATGGTTTGTGTCATTGATGGACACGTGGATGATATCCACATGCATACAGGAATTTATTATATTGTTGGCAAATATGCAGACACGGTGACCCTAGATATCACAGTATTACCTTTATGATATAGTTGACCTAGGAAATCATTGTTTTATTCTATTTCTACCTGCTGATGTTTTCTACTCACGAGTTGGCAACTCACCCCCGTTGTGCCACAGTTCTTGCAGGTTTGACCGCATGGATCAGTAGTGGAATCGTTGGCATACAGCTTGCTTTCAGGTGATTTTCTTTGGTAGGTGGGACATATTGGATCGTGCCACTCTTGTATTTACTATTCTGTTGCATCTAGTTAACTCCATCAATCAGAAACTAGTATTTGTATAAGTAGTAAGACTTAGAAGAGACTTGTAGTTGCGAGACTTAGAGCGATGGGTTTTATATTCTCTTGGTGAGTTGATGAATTGCTTTATTCTTTATTCTTTATGTTAATCTTTGCCGTTGGGCGTCGTTACATATATTATGACTTGTATGGTTGTGATTCCGTCGATTGGCGAAGAGCTAGCTCCCGCTTGGAGATGCCTTTTTATATTATCATGTATATATGTTTTTGGATCAAAATATACAAAGGAGGTGCTGCCCAAATTTTTAAAAAACGAAACATGTTTTTTTTTCAACTAGTATAATCCATTTGCATTTTCATGTTCCATTATCTATGCATTTAAGAAAACATTTGATTTCATCATACCTTTATTTCAAAACTTCACCTCTTTTATTTTCTTTAAAAGGTTTAGATTTCTGGGTTTCGGCTTACTTAATTTACGTTACGCCTTTAGACATGGCGTGATTTAAGTGCCGGTCACGAACTAAATTTTGGGTCGTGACAGTTTGGTGCTGCTAGATTTTTAGGTTTTGACAGTGGGTAAAATCTGGGAGCACTTAGCTAAATTTAGGAGTTTCAGCAAAGTGCGATACGATTGATCCGACGTAATTTTAGTGTTTCGGGTAGCTTGCTGTCGTCGGTTTATTTTGGTGATGTTGACACACACGTTAGACGTTAAGCGAACCCTTTTGTGGCTTAAGGGAACCGATTCGTTAAATTGGCGTTGTGTTTGTTATTATTGAGTAGTTTGCTAAATCCATGCGTTATTGTGTATTGTGTTAATAAGATCGCAAGCGGGGACTTCAGACGCTGCGAAGAAAGGAAAGCAGGTGGTCGGATTTACCTAGCTCGAGATCATTGTGAGTAGATTTAACATCTACGGGAAAATCGCCCATACGACATTAAGCGTCAGGGCTAGATATGATATTATAGCCGCATGTTCATATGCTTATATATTGATTATGCATGAGCATCATTGCATACTATTACTTGTTGTGTCTTGACTTAGTACCTAGTGTACCCTGCACCATTACAGACGGTTCATGTTGCACGAGTACTAAATTGTATGCTACACCTACACCGTCGGTAATTGCCATACACAACCTATACACATATGCAGTATTATATTGTTATTGACATTGAGACATTGATTCTTTTTCTATTGCACTTATGAAATGCATCGTGCATACATATATACATGTACAGCCTTACATGATGTTGTATTTGATTTTGGAGAAATTGGAAACTGCGTGATATATTTAAAAACTGGATTCATTTAAAAGAGCAGTTTTCCTTGATATGCTCATATTACTGTTTTATGTTGCATATATCATATTTCATGAATGTACGCATTGAGATTCAGATTTCATGTGATTTATGGATTTGAGAACCGTGGTATTATTTCAAGAAAGTATGCATTGTTTTGAAAACCCGGTTTCTCTTGATATGATATTTCAGTGCGTCCACCATGAGTTTTCTCGGTTCTGAGAGTTGTGATAGAAACCCGATTCGAGGAGCTGGATGATCCGTTTGCGGGTTCATGGTAGACCCTGTATGGTAACCCAGGGCAAGAAAGGGATGTTGTGCAGTAGACGATGAGCCTGGCAGAGCGACTACTACCTACCGGTGATTGGTTGGACCTGGCGGTTATCCGGAGGATACCGACCGGAGTCGTGAGATGGACATGGGCCGATCCGGACTGACAGAGCCCGTGGGCCGATTCGGACTGACGGAGCCCGATATATGTGGATTTGCATGTCGATATTGGAAACGAATTTTCATGATGTTTTCTAGTGCCGATGTTAGGCACTCAGGTTCCATGAGATTTACAGGATATGAGGGCTGATTAGAGTGACGGTGCCTGCGGTATTGGGATTTGGGGTTTCGTTGATGGACACCGGGTTTTTCCACGATGATGATTCATTGATGATGATATATTTTATCCCGTACTCAGCATTTATTAGATATGCATTATTCATGTATTTGTAGTACCTGATGGAGTACCTCGATCATGATTGTTGCATATCTATATTACCATATTTATGCTATTAGATTGCATGTGATAGATTATCATTGTGCGTGGATACCTGCGATTATCTGTACGATGTTACTTACTATTCACGAGTTGGCAACTCACCCCCATTGTGCCATAGTGTTTTGCAGGTTTGACCCTCATAGTAGTCGCGGCAGGGCTTCTTATTGTATCTTTTTGCAGCGGATGCCGCTATGGTTGGCTGTGAGTTGTTTTGCAGTAGGTGGATAGCAGTTATCCGATTTTACATCCATTGTATATCTCATTCTATCTAGTACACTCCATTTACCATTTTCAGGTATTGACTTAGAGACGAGTTATGAGGACGATATTGTATATTTTGTGACTCTGGGTGTCGTGCTCGTGTGAGCCAGCCTTTATTATGTAGTTTTATCTCTTTATGCTGTTTTTCACTCATATTGTCTATTTCATCGCTACGGCGTCCTATATTTATGCTTGTGGTGGTTGTTTCTGCCTTTGGGCGTGATTTTCTCCTGTTTGGGGATACTTTACTTATATCTTATGTTTGTACCCGTTTCAGAGTTAGTTTTTACAAAGGAGGTGCTGCCGAAATTTTCAAGAAAATAAACTTAAGTTTAAAGATTTTTACTTGAGATTTCCAAATGTTTTTAACAATGTTTTTACCACTTACTACTTTTGATGGTTTAGATTTCTGGGTTTTCGGCTTACTTAAATTGCCTTACGCCTAATGACGTCACGTGGTTTAAGTGCCGGTCAAATGCCAAATTTTGGGTCGTGACAAAGTTGGTATCAGAGCGCTAGGTTTTACCTTTCGAAGTGTAGGATGACCTTGGTATGATGGAGTTGGTAGCTTAAGCAGAGTGACGTAGCGTGTGTATGTTCCGCGGCATACTTACGACATGGTACTCCGCCTATGTGACCTTAGGACTTGTTGGTCAAAATTCCTTCCGTGATTATATACATCCTTGTGATTCGATTTCCATATTCTTATCGAATCCTGTTTACATTTCCAGCCATTATGCCGCCTAAGACTATGAGGGTGCAGAGAGCGGCCGCGAGAGCCGAGGTCAGAGTTAGCTCGTCGGAGATGAGGACTGACCAGGGCGGTACGCCCGTTGTACAGGACCAGATTGATCCACCTTCGATAGATCGTATTACTAGGCTAGATGCCGGTATGCAGGATTTGCACCAGATGATGTGATCGTTGGTTGAAGTTAGTCGAGCGCAGAGACAGGAAGTTGTCCCACCTATTGTGGGGACCGCGATGGTGCCTACAGTTCGGGCTGTCGTACCTGCAGCTACGGAAGTTATCACCGTATCGTTATCTGAGTTCATGAGGCTGAAGCCTCCAGTTATCACCGGCACGGATGCAGCTAAGGATCCGCAGTCATTTATCGATCAGATGGCTAGGATCTATCGTTCGCTGAGATGCTCCAACGCGCGATGGGTAGAGTTCACGAGTTTTCATTTGGAGGGTCTTGCCCAGACTTGGTGCGAGTCTTTAGAGAGGGGCAGAGCTGCAAGTCTTTCTTCTATTGTTAGTGTATATGCCCTAGAGGCCATTACTGTATCATACTAGTTTGTATATTACTTGATGGAAGCTTGGGATATTCACAGTTGTATATACAATCTTGCTCAAAATGGTAGTATGCTACTTGGTTTGTCTCTACTTCAATATGTGTATGTGTTTCTTTTAGCATATCGCTTATATACATATTAGTAGAGCCCTTAGGATCTTTGCTTGATTACCAGCGTTGTGATGGCGCTCACATTCGTGGGGGCTGGGTGATCCATAAGCACATCCTTATATAGGTCCCTAGTCGTTGGACTATCGAGACAGGGCATCGATACTCCGGAGTAGACTAGCGTATGTGCTTCTCATCCCAGCGTGGGAGACGGTCTGTCCCACAGCCGTCAGTATGTCGTACTTGAGATAGTATGCGGGTGCTCGTTAGGTTACGAGTACACTGGACATGACTCGTCGGGAACTGTTGGTTGGTAATATACCTATCGTCAGTTAGGTTACGAGTACCCAGGTGACATGAGTACAGCTTAGTCCGCTGACTTGATACTGTCACTTTGCCTCGAGTGTGTTCCCACTGCACTTTGATTACTACCCTACCACGGCTCAAAGGAGTCGTGCAAACAGGTAGTTTTTGGGTGCAGTCCCGAAGCACTTGGAGGCAGCTCGAGAAGGCGACAAGGCGATCTCTTTCTTACACTCCAAGGAGCAAGGTGAGAAGGACATAAAGCTCTAGGTATAACCATTCTTCCTTGTGGCTAATTTCTAGTTAGCTTTTAGTTAGATTTTTTTAGTAAAGATCCCGACTTTGTCTAGTCCATGTTGCCTAGAGTATTAAAAATCCGATTTTTATTCCGTTTTCCGCCTCCCTGCAAGCACCGGGGTGGGCAACGTGGACTTACAGTGGTATCAGAGCCTAACTAAACATAAACTAGCTAGGTAGTAAAGTGTATGGAAGTTCAATCGGAAAAAATCACAAAACTAAGAACGCAAAACCCTAACTTTCTGTTGAAATTTTTTCTGCTCAAAATAAAATAAATTTTACGTCAAAAATCATCTCAGGGTTTTGTTAAGAAACTCACCAAACCCGGTCCAGTGAATCGTTCAAAGCGCCGCGGTTCCGCGTCAATAGAAAGCTATTGCCGCGCAACCGCGGCCAAGTTGACTCGGTTCTGGACCGAGTTTGGTGCAGTGTTATTCTGACTTGGTTTTGGGATTTTTAAGACATTTTATTTGTGCCCAGATTTTCCAGAAAAGAAATTTGTATTTGGGGGCCGATAAATCCGTATTTTTGATCGAACTTCACTACACTTTGACTAATGGGTTATATCTGTGATGTTTATATGTAGTGAACGTCGGCTAATCGCTATACGTCGATTAGTGGGGGTTATACATATCTGTGATCTGTGTTTGATGATGGTATGTGTATATGAATGCGTTGGATTGTCACGGGTGAATAGCCGGGGGTTTTGTCAGAAGAGAGCTTTCTTTTCTTTCAATTCTTGTAACATGTAAATTGATGTAATATTATTTGTATGGCCGCACAACCGGGTCGGGGTTGTAGCCGTCATTGTATAATTCTTTTTACTGTTTTTGCTCCTAGGATAGACCCATGGAGGGGGTGCACAAACTACCGGGTATCTCGAAGTGCCGAGTGGCCTACTCATGGTGTTGAGGGAGGTTACTTCGCTTCGGGCACTTGGCGGGTAGTTTGCCGCACCCGTAGGGGTCTTGGGTGGGTATTTGGCTATTCACCGCGACCGTGTAATCTGCTTTTCATTGCAGGCTCGAACGGATTGCGGATTCCTAGTATATCCAAAGTATTCATCTGTGATCTGTAATGTCTATCATTGCTATATATTTATATACTATAACTATTTAGGCGTTGCTTATGTTTTACAGCCGCGCTAGCCCAGCCCCCGCTCTGTCTTTAGTTAAGTAACCTAACGGGTGATGATGGGGCCCCATGGCGAATGCGAATGGCATAAGCGTACGTCATATTTTGGTTGTTTTCTGCAATGGTAGGATTAAATGATGGGACGCATTAAAAGAACTAATGCAAGAAAATAAACCAAGTAAAAGTCGATTGGAACACTTTGAAAACCACTCGGTTCTTTTCAAAACTAAACTTTTAAACGCGGAGCTTGAACCACTCCTTTTAAAAGCTATCTCGTTCCATCGATTATATCAAGTTCACTACGTTCACGGTTTTGCCAAAACCATTCGTAGCCCTCCGTCATTCCACATGAATGGTCGAAAAGTATTCAAGCTATGTATTTTGGCCAAAGTCAAGGCATAGTGATTGGTAGCTATTGGGTATTCATGTACAGCATAGATAGATGCTTTGGTTTGGGACAATCGTGCTGCCATTTTGGCCAAAGTCAAGGATAGGTACGGGTGGGTCCAAATTAACCAGGAGAATGACGGGTAGAACTTGACATGTGACTTATGATATTTTGGCCAAAGTCAAGGTCATAAGAGTATGGGGCAAAAATCCACATCGAGAGTTTCATAAGTACTGAAACTTGCTAGCGCTGCATACCATTTGGAGTGTGATGATTCTGGTAGGATTCCTTCGGTTTTATCACGCGATGATATTTGGATCCCGATATACTATGAGTATATGCTACTCCTCAGGAAAACTTTCACTTAACGATCAATGCTATAAACCTAGTAGGTGTCTAGAAAGGTGTTAGCGGGGCTACGCCCACAGGGAAAAGAGGTTACTTAATTAAGGAACTTCGCAAAAGCGTTGGAAAACCTCCCTCGAAGTACCGACACTGGCCTGGCTGAACGGTTAAGTAAGTATTGTACGGTGAGATTAATCCCGACTAATTCTTTCTTTACGGTTTGAGAAGGGATTCGAGAGATAGTGGGAGCCATCCTGTTTAGACAAACTAAAAACCACTCTAAACTTGCAAGAGCATCATGCTAAAGTGTTTCTTTTCTCTCTCCTAATTGCAGCGACCATTCAACATGACCGGACTTAAGTTATTACTAGATAAAAACATACTGACAGGGCCAAACTACAAAGATTGGCTCAAGAATGTCAAGATGGCAATCACTTACGACAAGTTGGGGTTTGTCCTTACCACCAAAGCTCCCCCTGTCCCAGGTCCCACCTCCAGCGTCGCGGATAAAGAAATCCGTAAGACATGGGAGATCGATTGCGCGAAGGCCAAATGCCTCGTGCTTGCCTCGATGGACAATGAACATCAGAGGAGGTATGAGAATATGGACCTAGAATCCATATTTCTCCATACAAAAGAACTGTATGGAGAGCAGTCTCGTATCGCCAGATACGAAGTGTCGAAGAAGTTATTTTCCGCAAGATTGGCCGTCGGATCATCGGTAGCGGAACACGTGCTTAAGATGATTGGCTACATAGAGGAGCTCGCGGACCTTGGGACCATGTTGGAGAAAGAACTCTACACTGATTTGATACTCCAATCCCTTCCTTCCGCTTACGCCCAGTTTATCCTTAACTTCAACATGCAAGAAAAAGAGGTTGAACTTTTTGAACTTCTGAACATGTTGAGGAGTGCTGAGGGCACCCTACAGAAGGGTAGGGAGACATCCACTTTGTTTTTAGGAGGATCTTCCTCTTCTAGGTCCTGAGCGAAAGCTAAGGGTAAGAAGAAGAAAGCCCCTGCCAAACCAAGAGGCGGTGTTAGTAAAGTGGATACGAAGGGAAAAAGAAAGGCAACAAAGGTAGCGGGAAAGCTGGTGGGGAAGGAAGAATGCTTCTACTGTCACAAAAGTGGACACTGGAAGCAGGATTGCAAGGCTTGGAAGGCCAGAACCCAGGATCTGAAGCGAGTTGCGGCTTCAGCTTCAGGTGTGTATGTTATTGAAAACTGTCTATCAATAAACTCTACATCCTGGGTATTGGATACCGGATCAGGATCTCATATCTGTAATTCTTTGCAGGCATTGAGAAAAAGTAGAGTTTTGAAGGCAGGTGACATGACCCTCAGAGTTGCAAACGGAGCTAGCATGGATGCTGAGGCCATGGGGGACTATCACCTAAGATTGTCAGATGGACACTTATTAGTTTTGCGTAGTTGTTATTTTGTACCAAATGCAACCTATAATATCATTTTTGTATCTTTATTATCTAAAGAAGGTTATGAATTTGCATTTGTATGTAATGTTGTGAACATTCACCTTAATCAAGTTTTGATTGGGTCAGGTACATTAAACAACGGTACATACGTACTAAACCAACCACAGATTTTCAATATCCAGAATACACACAAAAGAAAGACTCCAGAAATCAATAAAGCTTTCTTATGGCATTGTAGACTGGGTCACATCAATGAGATAAGGTTGACTAAGTTACATACAGAAGGATATTTGGATCCGTTCGAATATCAATCGTATGCAACTTTTCAATCCTGTCTCAAAGGAAAGATGACAAAGACTCCGTTCACTGGACACGGAGTAAGAGCGAGCGAGCTCTTGGGACTCGTACACAGCGACGTGTGCGGTCCAATGTCTACACATGCACGAAGCGGTTATTCTTACTTCATTACTTTTACGGATGACTTTTCAAGGTACAGATATGTCTTCTTAATGAAACATAAATCCGAGGCTTTTGAAAAGTTCCAGGAATATAAGAATGAAGTAGAAAAACAAACAGGCAAAAATATCAAGGCACTGAGATCTGATCGAGGTGGTGAATACTTGAGTGCCGAGTTCCTGGGTTACTTAAAAGAGAATGGAATTCTCTATCAGCTTACTCCTCCATACACTCCGCAACATAATGGTGTATCGGAGAGACGGAATCGAACCCTATTGGATATGGTACGGTCCATGATGAGTAACGCTGAGTTGCCATGATCGTTCTGGGGATATGCGCTAGAATCAGCTGCATACCTTTTGAACCGAGTTCCAACTAAGACTGTGCCTACTACACCATATCAGATGTGGTGTGGGAAGAGACCCTATCTTAATCACATTAAGACATGGGGATGTCCAGCTTTTGTAAAAATTCAGCATGCGGACAAGCTCGAGGCACGCTCAGTACAGTGCAAGTTTGTGGGATATCCAAAAAACTCCAAGGGATATTTCTTCTATTGCGAAGAGGAACAAATGGTCTTTGTTTCTCGCCATGCCCACTTTCTAGAACACCAGTTCATAGAAAAAGAAATAAGTGGGAGCGCAATAGAACTGGAAGAAATTCCAGAACCACGAGCTATTACTGAAAGCTTAGTAGAACCAGAGGGTTCGAAAGATCAAGACATTCCCACGCCACTCCGCAGGAGTAGTAGGCAGTCTCATCCGCCCGAGAGATACTACGGTTTTCTCATTGACGGGGATAGAGAGGATTGCATCATAGATTGTGATGAGCTTACTAGCTTCCAGCAAGCCATTCAGAGCGTTGATTCGGTAAATTGGCTGGATGCAATGCGGGCCGAAATGGAGTCTATGTACACCAAAAAAGTATGGACGTTGGACATGTAAGTCGATGTAGTACACCCCAGTACTTGTGGGGAGGCGGAATTTTCAAAAACGATCTAGTTTAAAGAACAAACATCGACTAACCGCTTGAATCGAAGCTAAACTATAAATAACCGTACACAAAGAGTTTCTTATCAATTGTGTTTAGGGATTATACCTAATGAAACCGGTCCTTCGTCTTTGTGTCCTCCTTTGTTCTCCTCGACCTTCTCTAGGTAGTAGACGATCCATCCGAGAGCAAAACAACAAGCTACACCTCTAACTTGAGGTAACTAATCTACTTTGATTGCCAATCAAAGAAGAAAGGATGATATAGAGTGAAGGTAATGGATGTTTAAGTCTAACTAAACCTTTGATCTCAACACATGAGGATTAAGGATTAGTCTCTTGAAGATGAGAGCTTGAGTAGAGAGAATATGATAATGATAATGAGATGAGATTGTGAGTGTATCATAATATATTATGAAGCATTCTTATTTTAGAATAATGAATAATAGAAATGAATAAGCATGCTTCATAAATGCAAAGTGGTGATTCATTAAGCATGTGTCATTATCATTTATGGTGCAATAATGATAATGATGAATCACCCTCATGACTCACAATCTTATCCAAAGTAACCTCCTTAGTCACATCTTCTAGAAGCTTCTCGCATAATTACGAGAACGCCCCTCCGATCCGCAAAAATACGGAAAAACTTTAGACTGTAAAAATCCAATAACCGGATACCAGTAACTGGCTTAAAGCAAAGCCGACTGGTAAAAACTGTCCGAAAGTCGTACGTGCGTAAACGCACGTATGCGTCCGAACCCTTTGTCGCAAAACCATGCAACCTCTATATCGTTTCGCCTGGAGTAGGAAACTCTCTGTGTGGGACTCTAGAGACTCGACTACTACGCTGGCAGTGGGTTTAACCACAGACCGCAAGCGGCACTAGCTGTACGTAACGGTCCCCAGGTAGTTGTCGATAAGAAGGCCGATGAGGAAACCCATCCGAACTCCTACTGAGTCTGATGTGACAATCTCCATACAGTCCGGTCCGTTCGTCCAAGACTATCGCATATCGGGCCTAGGGGGGCGGCAAGCGTCAGTCCCCTAATAGCGGTATAAGTCGTGTCGGAGGGATGCCCATTACACCCTGAGAAACTACTGGAACCTACCAGCAAATCTTGCTTGCCCTGGCCAGGGACTTTGCGTAATGGCTCTCTGACACAGCACGATATCTACTCCCAATACCGGGAGGGACGAATCCTGTCTAACCGCCACTGCCTCCAAGTGCTCGGGACTGCACCCAACTGCTACCTGTTTGCACGACTCCTATGAGCCGTGGTAGGGTAGCAATCTAAGAACAGTGGGACACACTCGAGGCGAAGTAGCAGTGTCAAGTCTGCGGACTATGCTGTACTCATGTCACCTGGGAACTGCTCACTGATGACTGGTATCAAACCAACCAACAGTTCCCTGTGAGTCCTGTCCGGTGTACCCGTAACCTAACGAGCACCTGCATACTATCTCCAGTACGACGTACTGACGGCTGTGGGACGGACCATCTCCCCAACTGGGATGAGAAGCGTACACACCAGTCTACTCCGGAGTATCGATGCTCTGTCTCGATAATCCAACGACCAGGGACCTGAATAAGGATGTGCTTGTAGACTACCCAGCCCCCACTAGTGTGACTGCCATCACAACGCTGGTAGACAAGCAAGATCCTAAGAGCTCTATCAATACGTACACTCACATATTAAGATAGAAAAACCAAGTAGCATACTACCATGTTTAGCAAGACTGTTATATACATGTGAATATCCCAAGCTTCCATTAAGTAATATACAAGCTAGTATGATACAGTAATGGCCTTCTAGGGCATAAACACTAACAATCTCCCACTTGCACTAGGGCCATGTACTGGCATATCGTAGACCAATGATCTCGAGTAGCCTCTCGAACTGAATCTGTGGAAGGGCCTTCGTGAATGGATCAGCAATGTTCTCTTCAGAAGCAACTCTCCGAACCTCGATCTCCTGACGATCAATGATCTCCCTGATCCGGTGATACCGCCTCAAGATGTGTCTGGACTTCTGATGGGACCTTGGTTCCTTCGCTAAAGCTATAGCTCCGTTGTTGTCGCAATACAAAGGTATTGGATCAACTATGGTAGGAACAACCTGAAGTTCTGTTAGGAACTTCTTCATCCAGACTGCTTCTTTTGCGGCATCGCAAGCAGCTATATACTCCGCTTCCATCGTCGAGTCAGCAACGGTGTCCTGCTTGGAGCGCTTCCAGCACACCGCCCCTCCATTGAGGGTAAAGACATAACCCGACATGGACTTGGAATCGTCCTTATCACTCTGGAAGCCGGAATCAGCAAAGGCCTCCAACCTGAGGTCTTTTCCGCCGTAAACCAAGAACATCTCCTTAGTCCTCCTCAGGTACTTGGGAATGTTCTTTACTGCTATCCAGTGTTTCTCCCCTGGGTCTGACTGATACCGGCTTACCACGCTCAGTGCGTAAGCTACATCTGGTCTGGTGCACAACATCGCATACATTATAGAGCCTACCGCAGAAGCGTAGGGTATAATAGACATGCGTTCCCTTTCCAAATCAGTCTTGGGAGACATCTCTTTGGAGAGGGTGATTCCGTGACAAGCCGGTAGATTACCGCGCTTAGAATCTTCCATACTGAATCTTTTCAGTACAGTGTCGATATACCTGGACTGCGAAAGTCCCAACATCCTTTTGGATCTATCACGATAGATCCGGATCCCCAGAATGTAAGAGGCATCACCCAGGTCTTTCATGGAGAACCTGTGTGACAAGAATCCTTTGACAGATTGTAGCATAGGAATGTCATTTCCTATCAATAGAATGTCATCCACGTACAAGACGAGGAATACGACACTTCTGGCCACAACTTTACTATATATGCACGATTCATCTGGATTTTTGATAAAGTCATACTCTTTGACTATCTCATCAAAACAGATGTTCCAACTCCGCGATGCCTGCTTTAGTCCATAAATAGACTTAAGCAGCTTGCATACTTTCCCGCTGCTCCCACTCTGATTGAAACCCTCTGGCTGATCCATATAGACGCTCTCTTCTAAATTTCCATTCAGAAAAGCCGTCTTTACGTCCATCTGCCAGATTTCATAATCATGGAAGGTAGCAATAGCAAGAAGGACACGAATGGATTTGAGCATAGCCACTGGAGAAAAAGTTTCGTCATAGTCCAAACCAGGTCTTTGACGAAAACCCTTTGCAACAAGTCTAGCCTTATAGGTTTCCACCTGTCCATCTACACCAATCTTTTTCTTGAAGATCCATTTGCATCCTATGGGTTTTACCCCATCTGGAGCAAAGTCCAAAGTCCATACTTTGTTGGTGTACATGGACTCCATTTCGGTCCGCATTGCATCTAGCCATCGTACCGAGTCGCCGCTCTGGATGGCCTGCCGGAAGTCAGTAGGTTCATCATCATCTATGATGCAATCCTCTCTATCCCCATCTATGAGAAAACCGTAGTATCTCTCAGGCGGATGAGACGGCCTACTACTCCTACGGAGGGGTGCGGGAATGTTCTGTTCTCCTTGAACCTCTGGTTCTACCAAACTTTCAGTAGCAGTTTGTGGTTCTGGAATTTCTTCCAGTTCTATTTCGCTCCCACTTATTTCCTTTTCTAAAAACTGATTTTCCAGAAAATGGGCATTACGAGAAACAAAAACCTTTTGTTCCTCTGCGTAATAGAAATAATATCCCTTGGACTTCTTTGGATATCCCACAAACATACATTTTACTGATCGTGCCTCGAGCTTGTCCACATGCTGCTTTTTAACAAAAGCTGGACATCCCCAAATCTTTATATGCTGAAGATGGGGTTTCTTCCCAGTCCACATCTGATATGGAGTGGTAGGCACAGTCTTGGTAGGAGCCCTGTTCAGAAGATATGCCGCTGATTCTAGCGCATAACCCCAGAAAGATCGCGGTAACTCAGCATTACTCATCATGGATCGTACCATATCCAATAGGGTTCGATTCCGTCTCTCCGATACACCGTTATGCTGTGGAGTGTATGGAGGAGTAAGCTGAGAGAGAATTCCTTTCTCTTTTAGGTAACCTAGGAACTCGGCACTTAAGTATTCTCCACCTCGATCAGATCTTAGTGTCTTAATACTTTTGCCGGTTTGGTTTTCTACTTCATTCTTATACTCTTGGAATTTCTCAAAAGCCTCGGAATTATGTTTCATCAGATAAATGAATCCGTATCTTGAGTAATCATCCGTGAAAGTAATGAAATAGGAAAAACCACCTCTCGCATGTGTAGACATTAGACCGCATACATCGCTGTGTATGAGTCCTAAGAGCTCGCTCGCTCTTACTACTTGTCCAGTAAATGGAGTCTTTGTCATCTTTCCTTTGAGACAAGATTGACAAGTGTCATAAGATTGATATTCGAACAAGTCTAAATATCCTTCTCTATGCAACTTAGTCAACCTTCTCTCATTGATGTGACCCAGTCTACAATGCCATAAGAAAGCTTTATTTAAATCTGGAGACTTTCTTTTTAGTGTGTTCTGGACATTGAAAATTTGGAGTTGGCTTAACACATATATGCCGTTATTTAGAGTACCGGACCCAATCAAACCATGATTAAGGTGGATGTTAACAACATCTCTTACAAACGTGAAATCATAACCTTTATTTGATAACAAGGAAACTGATATGATATTACACGTTAAACTTGGTACAAAATAACAGTTATGTAAAACCAAAATGTGTCCACTTGTCAATCCTAGGTGATAATCCCCGACGGACGCAGCTCCCACGCTAGCTCCGTTAGCAACCCTGAGGATCATATCACCTTCCTTCAGCACTCTACGGTTTCTCAGTGCCTGCAATGAATTGCAAATATGAGATCCTGATCCGGTAGCCAATACCCAGGAAGTAGAGTTGATCGACAGACAATTCTCAATTACAAACACACCTGAAGTCGAAGCCACAGCTTGCTTCGGTTCCTGGTTCTTGGCGTTCCATGCCTTGCAATCCTTCTTCCAGTGCCCTTTCCTGTGACAATGGAAGCACTCATCCTGGCCAACTATCGGTACTGCTATGTTTTTCTTTCCCTTCTTTCCCACCTTACTAACACCTCCTCTAGGTTTGGGTGCGGCCTTCTTCTTCCTTCCTTTGGCCCTAGCCTTGGACCCGGAAGAAGATGCACCGCCAACAAACATAGCGGGTGTTTCCCTTGCCTTCTGCAAGGTTCCCTCTGCACTACTTAACATGTTCAGGAGTTCCGCAAGTTCAACATCCTTTCCTTGAAGATTGAAGTTGAGGATAAACTGGGCGTAGGTGGGAGGAAGGGACTGGAGAATAAGGTCTGTATACAGCTCATTATCCAAAGTCGTCCCAAGGTCTGCGAGCTCTTCAATATAGCCGATCATCTGTAGGACATGTTCACCTACCGATGACCCGACAGCCAACCTCGCTCGAAACAATTTCTTAGAGGTCCCGTATCTTGCTATACGAGATTGCTCTCCATAAAGTTCCTTTGTATGGAGAAATATGCCATCTAAGGACATATCCTCATGCCTCCTCTGATGTTCATTGTTCATAGAGGCAAGCACGATGCACTTGGCTCTCGCGCATTCTAAATCCCAAGTTTTGCGGATTTCCTTATCCGCATTGCTGGATTTGGGACCAGGGACAGCAGGTGCCGTAGCGGTGAGGACGTACCCCAGTTTGTCATAGGTCAAAGCCATTTTGACATTCCGCAGCCAATCTTTATAGTTTGGCCCCGTCAGTATATTTTTTTCTAAAAGTAACTTAAGTCCAGTCATTTTCAGGGTCGCTGTAATTAGGAGAGAGAGAAGAAAACTCTTTAGCATGATGCTCTTGCAAGTTTAGAGTGGTTTTTAGTTTATCTAAACTGGATGGCTCCCACTGTTTCTCGAATCCTTCCTCAAACCATAAAAGAAGAATTAGCCAGGACTATTCTCACCGTACAATACTTGCTTAACCGTTCAGCCAGGCCAGTGTCGATACTTCGAGGGAGGTTTTCCAACGCTTTCGCGAAGTTCCTTAATTAAATAACCTCTTTTCTCTGGGGGCGTAACCCCGCTGACACCTTTCTGGACACCTACTAGGTTTATAGCATTGATCGTTAAGTGACGAATATCCTGATAAGTAGCATATACTCACAGTAGGATCGGGATCCAAATATCATCGTATGATAATGTTGAAGGAATCCTACCAACATTCATCAAACTCCAAATGGTATGCATCTCTTTGCAAATTTCAGTTTCTTTAGAAATTCCCGATATAAGTTTTTGCCCCATGCTCTTATGACCTTGGCTTTGGTCAAAATGTCATAAGTCACATGTCAAGTTCTACCCGTCATTATCTTGTCAATTTGAACCCATCCGTATATACCCCTGACTTTGGTCAAATGGTAATACGACTGTCCCAAACCAACTCATCTATCTTATGCAACAAATGAAAACCCAGCAGCTACCAAACACTATGCCTTGACTTTGGCCAAAATGCATAGCTTGAATACTACTGAATACCCAAATGAAATGACGGTGGGCTACGAATGGTTTTGGCGAAACCGTGAACGTAGTGAACTTGATATAACCGAAGGAACCTGATAGCTTTTAAAAGGAGTGGTTAAAGCTCCGCATTTAAAAATATCTGTTTTAAAAATAACCGAGTGGTTTCTTTTAAATTGTTCCAACGATTTAAACTTTGGTTTGTTTTCTTTGCATTACAGATAATGCATCCCATCATTAACCTATCATTGCAGAAAACAACGAAAATACAACGTCCTCTTATGCCATCCGCATTCGCCACTGGGTCCCGTCATCACCCGTTAGGTTACTTAACTAACGACAGAGCGGGGGCTGGGCTAGCACGGGTGTAAAACATAAGTGACGTCTAAATAGCTACAATATATATAGATATTTTACATTCGTCTGACGCAATGATATTCATTCCAGAACACAGATAAACAATATTGGATTTGCAAGCAATCTGTATTTCTTTTGAGCCTGCAAGAAAAGACAGATTACACAGTTGTGATGAATAGCCGTTACCCCCACCCTCGACCCCTACGGGTACGGCAAACTACCCGCCCGGCAGTTTGTGCAGGGTTCCTAGGCACTCTAGTGAGGTCTCCCAAGCCATCAACCATGGCAATTTCAAAAATTATGGTGCCTACAAACCCTAAAGTACGGATCGTTTGCTAGATGTCTAGGCGAAAAGAACTAGTTAACAGTTAACTAATGAAAATACGGAAATACAACCTTTGTAGATCCGGTGCTCCACCTCCATAGCTCCGCAACGAGGTCGTCTCCGCTGTCCAAATCAAATCCGGGCTCTAGAGTCAGCTTCGTCGGAGAATGGGCAAGCTAGGTCGTCGATGTCCATGCCGAAGATGATCTACGTCGAGGCATCGATGAATCAAGCTCCACCTTCACCAAACCGTGAAAAGTTGTGAAGGAAACACACTCTACTACTTGGCAAGAGGTAGAGGATGAAGAAATAGGAAGTGGGTAGACTTTAGAATCGGATTTCTCACTCATTTCCATCACTTGCCATTGATGGGGCAAGCTTTCTTCACTTGAAGAAATGGAGGAAGAAGAAGAATGTTATGATAAGTCTTGAATTAAAAAATAAAACAAAAAGAATACTTATCATACTTTTAACTCTAGTTAAGTGTAGAGAATTAACTTAGGTTAGTTGAATTGGTTAGGGTTAAGAATATGATAAGAATGAAGACTTAGTCAAAGTTTCAAGAAACTTCAACTAAATCCAAAATAAGCCACCATTTATCTTTCTTTTCCTTTTTCCAAAAAAGAATAAATAAGAAAGATAAATGAATAAATAAAAATCAAAACCCTAACCCATTCATTACCATGGTTCATTCTTTACACTTAACCAAGTTTGGCATGCATCATCAAACATGATACAAGCAAGTGCACAAAATCATATCGCATATGCAATGCGCACAAACCAAGTGAGAAAATCCGTCTTAAGTAAACCGATACTAGTTGATGCAAAGCAATATTTCAAATATATAAATATGCATTAAATCATTAAATCAACACTTAATTCAATGATCCGGTCATGCGCACATAACCGACTGGTATCTAATATATCGGCTTATCGAATCAACGCTTGAATCGATAACTAGGTTATATCGCATACAACCATTCGATATATTTATCGCGAGAATAGAATACGGTATCACATACACGCATTATTCTCGGTCCCGCACATATCTCATATGCGCTCCTATTTCGTTTCGCTTGAACCAGGAAACCTCTGTGTAGGACTCTAAAGACTCGTCAATACGCCGGCAGCAGATGATGATCATATCAAACACCCACAAGCCGCAAGCGGTCTGCTAAACGTAACGGCCACCCGGGTATTGAGCGATCTGAAGATCGACGAGCAAGCCTGCTCACACTCCAGTGAATCCGACCAGTAACACTACCGTACAGTCCGGTCTGATCGTCTGATATGTCGCATATCTCGCCTAGGGGTGGTAAACGTCAGACCCCAATAGCTCAATAAGTCGTGTCGATATGAGGTCTATAACTATTCGAGAAACTACTGGTAACACTTACCAGTAAATCTCAGCAACCCTGGCCAGGGATTTCCTGTTATAGCCAATCGAACACAGTGCAACATCAACCCCCATATACCGGGAGAGACGAATCCCCTCCTATCGCTCATTGCCTCCATGTGACTCGGGACTGTACCCAAAAACCACCGTTTTGCACGCCCTCTTGGACGTGGTAAGATGGAAATCAAAGCACAGTGGGAACCACACAAGACTCTATGACGATCTCGGGTCAACAGACTACTCTGTACCAGTGTCACCAGAGAACTGCCATCTGACGTGAGGTATAATACCATCTGGGAGTTCTCGGCGAGTCCGTCCAGTGTACCCAGTCTCTACTGAGCACCCGTATATCATCTCTGATGTCAAACACCGATGGATATGGGATCATCCATCGCCCATCTGTATGGGTCGAGAAGGTATACGCTAGTCTACTCTGGTATATCGATGCCCCGTCTCGATACACCCACGACTAGGGACTTTGAAGGATGTACTTATGGACTACCATGTCCCCACTAGTATGATCCGCATCATAGTCCAGGTAGTCAAGTACAGATCCTAAGGGCTTTACCAACATGTAACAGAGAGACAATCAGTATACACGTTAAGGTAAAGATCAACCAGATAGCATACTATCATGTCGAGCAAGAAAGTCCTCCCTACATATGTCCCAGCATCCACTACAATATACATCCTATGTACAGTAATGGCCTCTAGGGCATACATATAACTAACAATCTCCCACTTGCACTAGGGCCATCTTTAGCAGTGGTTTGAAGTATCTCATACTCAACCATCCCATAAAAGTCTATCTCTCTGGGAACAGGCCTTTGTGAGTGGATCCGCTGTGTTGTCCTCTGAGTCTACTCTCCAAACCTCGATCACCCTGGAGATCAATCATCTCCATGATCAGGCGATGCTGCCTTAGAATATGTCTGGATCACTGACGGGACGGACGTTCCTTGGCATAAGCCACAACTCCATTGTCTCACAATGGTAGGAACATAGTTCATCTCATGAACCAATTATACACCCAGACTGCCTCTTTGGTAGCATCTTAAGTAGCGATGTATCCAGCCTTTATCGTCTAGTATGCCACGGTATCTAGCTTGGAACTCTTCTAGCATACCGTCCCTTTACTGAGGGTAAAGACAATGCCTGCGACTGACATTCAGTCGTCTTTATCACTCTGGAACCCTTCCAGTGATTCTCCTCAGGATCGATTGACACCACCTCACTACATCTAGTGAGTTTCCTAATATCCATTTAGATCTATCTCATAGATCCAAAATCCAGGATTTAGTGGGTATCACTTCGATCCTATGTGGAGAGTCATTGTGATAAGCGGAGATTGATCGAGCGTAGCATAGGAAACTCCTTCCCTATCAAGAGTATGTCATCCACGTACTCTACGAGGATCGTCACCATACTCCCTACTACCTTTTTGTTTATACAAGGTTCATCTACCATTTTGATGATGTCAAACTCTTTGACTAATCCATCAAAACAGACGTTCCAACTCCGCGATGCCTGCTTTATCCTATAAAACATCTTGCACACGTTTCCGCTGCTCCCACTGTCTACGAGGCCCTCTGGCTGTGTACTTATAGACGCACTCTTCTAAATCATCATTTAGAAAAGCAGTCAAGACACCCAACCACTAGAGATCGTAGTCATGGTATGCAGCCGTGGTAAGTAGGATCTGGATGGACTTAAGCATAGCTACTTGAAAAGGTTTCATCATTATCCACGCCTGGTCGATGACGAAAAGCTTTAACAAGTCTAGCTTTGAAAGTCTCAACTTTTCCATATACACCAAGTAATCTTCTCAAGATATACTTGCTCCTGATGGGGATTTAACCCTTCAGATATAGCAACTAAAGTCCATACTTTGTTGGTGTACATGGATTCCATCTCAGATCACTAAGCATCCAGCCATTCTTACATAGTCCCACTCTTGATGGCCAGCTCGAAACTAGTTGGGTCATCATCTCATGATGCAATCCTCACTCCCATTGTCAAAGAGAAACCAATGTATCTCTCAGGTGGGTGAGAAAACCCTACTAGATCGGCGGAGAGGTTGAGGTTCGTTGGTTACTATTGAATCCTTTGGTTCTATCAAATCATCTTCTGTAGTTTGTATAGCTGGAACCTTTCCAGTTCTACATTACAGACCTTGCCTCGAGCTTGTCCGGATTTTGCTTTCCAGACATAGGCCGGACAACCCCAAATCTTAACCAACTTAAGATATGGGCTCTTCCCTTTCTATATCATATATGAAGCGGTAGGCAACTGATTTGATTGGAATCCTATTCAATAGGTATGCAGCTTCTCAAGCACACAACTCCCTAAAAGGAAAAAGGTAACTCAGCAGTACTCATCATAGAGCACACCACATCATATATGGTGCATCTGCTCCACCCCGATATACCATCGTGCTATGGTGTATTCGGAGGAGTAATGCTGAGAGAGAATCTCATTTTCCTTTAGAATAGTCCAGGAATTCCGTGCTCAAGTATTCTCCTCCTTGATCTCATCATAGGACATAATACTTATACCCGTATTTTGGTTCTCTACTTCTAACTTATATTCTGTGAATATCTCAAAAGGTTCGGACTCATGTTTCAACAGGAACATATGACTGAATCTTGAGAGATTATCAGAGAATATAATGAAGTATAAAGAACCAGTCCTGGCATTTGTAGACTGGGGACCTACATACATCAACATGTATCATCCCAAGAGTTCACTAACTCTTTCTCTGTTTCCAATAAACAGAGCTGTGGTCATCTTATCTTTGTGACATGACTGGCGAGTTTCGCAAGATGTAAATTCAAACTGATTTAAATATGCATCTAAATGTAACTCAGCCAGTCGGGTCGCATTGATATGACCTAGACTACAATACCTCAAGAAGGATTCGTTCATTTCTGAACTCTTCCTCTTGTGTGTGTTCTGTATACTAAAGAACTGTAGTTTGATTTATAACGTTAATGCTTTTAGATAACGTTCCTGAACCGATCAACTTTTGATATAGGAAATGTTCAAAACATTATCCAACAATACAAAATTTTATCATTTCTTTACTAATAAAGAGACAGATATAATTTTGTATATCAGGTTCGGTATCTAATAACATTCGTTTAGAATCAATGTATTGTAATACAGGGTGACAGTGACCAACAGACTAGGCTGCAACTCTTGCCCCGTTTTCTGTCTCATGAAACTTATCACCCGTTCTCAGTTCTCTACCTTTCTTTAGCCCTATGTAACAGATTACATATCTGGGATCCTGATCCGGTATCATATACCCAGGACGTAGAGGATACTGAGAAACAGTTCTGTATAATGAACACACCCGAAGATGATGCATCAGCATGCACTCTCTTCGTTTGGGCGGCACGGGAATTCTGGTAATCCCCTATTTCCTGCTCTGTCTTATAACAATTATAAGTTGGAGCGGGACCAACGTTCCCCAGCTCAGTATAACAAGCGGGTTCGGTCAAATATCCGTATTATTATCTTGATTAAGGCGTGATATGGTCGCTACCAGGAGAGAGAGATAAGAAAACACTCAACGTGCGCTCTGTCAAGAATAGATTGGTTATTATTTTATCTAATCAGGATGGCTCCCACTGCTTTTTATCAAATCTTCCTTCAAACCCTAAAAGGAAAGACTAGCCGGGATTAATTACACACTACAAGTTCGCCAATCTTTCAGCCAGGCCAGTGTCGGTACTTTGAGGGAGGTCCCCCGTGCTTTCGCACGAACCTAATTACTGTAAACCTCGTTTTCCCAGAGGCGTAACCTCGTTAACACCTTTCTAGACACCTACTTGATCGGCTAATTGTAATGTATAAAACTCTCCCAGGAG
Organism: Agapanthus africanus; assembly: GCA_030015575.1. NCBI lineage: Eukaryota > Viridiplantae > Streptophyta > Magnoliopsida > Asparagales > Amaryllidaceae > Agapanthus > Agapanthus africanus. The sequence continues at coordinate 224,782,679 of CM057349.1, forward strand.
TAACACTTACTCGCAGCGGGTATCGGGATCCAACTATCTCATAGAAGGTATGCAATCTCATTGCAAATTTCAACACTTGAAATTCCCGATAATATTTTGCCCCGAACGATCTATGACCTTGACAAGGTCAACAAACCATAGACCGCAAGTCAAGTTCAACCCGTCATTTCTTGATTGAATCAAACCCACCCGCACGACCCTTGACAAGGTCAACAAGGCCGCACGACTACCCTAACCCAATCTGCATCATATGCATAAGCAGATAAATACTGGTTAGCTACCGCACACTGCGCCTTGACAAGGTCAACAAACGCAGCACGAATACTAAACAGGATTTATCTGAAATGACGGAGGGCTACGACAGGTTTTTCTGAAAACCTATTGCGTAATGAACTTGATATCGTTGTAGGATCGAATGAATTTTGAAATGGAGTGCTTTTGAGGCTTTTCTAGTTTTGCTAAAGGAGTCACTCCCGGTGAAGGGATCGTCGGTCCTTTCCTCGTCGAATGAGGTGCGGGATATATCATATATATCACTGTGCAAAGCAAAAACACTTAAAAGCAATCAAAAGACAAACCGAAGGTTGTAGCATCGACCAGTTATTGCTAAAGGAGTCACTCCCGGTGAAGGGATCTCGATCCTTTCCTCATCGAATAAGGTGCAGGATATATCACATATACCGCTATGCAAAGCAAGAACTGTAGCTACCTGTTTTATTTTGAAATTCGATTCTACAACATCTTAGGTTTCTTTTATTTCATTAATCGCATTAATGAAGTCCCATCATTTAATTACCTAAACATCACAGATAGATATGACGTACACTTATGCCATCCGCATTCGCCTCGATGTCCCCTCGTGCACCGTTAGGTTAGGTAACTAACGGCAGAGCAGGGCAGGGCTAGCGCTGGTGTAAAACATAAGTAACATCTATATAATATATCATATATACTATATACTATATCCATCACAGAAACATCACATGATCTCATCACAGATATCGCAGCAGAAGAATCATATGAAATATTGGATATACTAGGACGTCCGTGTTTTCAATACGAGCCAGTATAAAACACGGATTCCACGGTCGTGATGAATAGCCAAACCCACACCCCTAGACCCCTACGAGAGCGGCAAGCAACCCTACCAATTCTAGAGTTAGGAGACCCGGACTCGACTCCTCGAGTTGGTCTCCCACTGGACTCCAGAACCCGGTTACTTGTGCTCTCCTCCTTGGGTCTATCCTAGTGCGGAAAAGTAAATAATATACAAACGGTGACAACTTCCGCAACCTGGAAGCGCCCCAATAAAAGAATATTACATACAAGTTTTTACATGAATGAAAATGAAAAACACTCATCTCACATAAAAACCCCCGGCTATTCAAACACGACGATCCAATATAACATATCCAGCAACACATAACATCACATGTCATCAACGTAAGTAAATATGCGCATCCCAATTGTCGTTGACATATAGCAACGAAACCGGCGATATCATATATTACACTTACGGTCACAGAAAAGAAAGTGTAAAACTACAACAGTTGGAATCCGCAACCACCTCAGACATCGCATGCCTGACCAAATGAATTACTTAGACATCGCATGCCTAACAATTATAAACCCCGCATTTTAGTCTCTTTATCGAAAAGACTTTTCGATATCAAGTCGGGCAATTCAACAAGATTCCCGACAGTGTGATCGAATACTCGTCGTAAACTTCAGTAGACGGCCGCACCCCTGATACCGTCGACGAAGTGCACCAAGGCGGAACACCGCTACCGCGAGCACCCGAACGGATGCTTTCGGCGATGGGGTTCTCCTACAGTCACTTGGTCGGGGCTATGGAGTGAGGATGTCTATTAAGTTTACCCGGCGAGTATCCGCGTACGCTACGTGATTGCGACGGACTTTTGATCACATCAAAATTCCGTGGCAACCGATCAAGTGAGACTAAACTGCTACGTTTATAATATTCATTCAGTTATCATATAACTATTGTGAATTCCAATTATTGTATCCCATTCCAGATAAATAGAAAATGTTAAACTTTCCGATCGAAGATTCTAACACCCAAGTTTTCCCGATACAGATCAACACATGAAACTAGTCTAACAACATTCAGTTCGTACCTCAGTACCAACGGTCCAGCCGTAGAAGGGTCAAGCCAACGCCTCACATGTGGCACGCCGTACTGCCCCAAACCCGAAGGTTCAAAGGGTAGTTCAAGACGGTCACATAATCGAGTTAAGGTTTGTGTCTTCTAGAGGGACCATCGCGTTACTTGCACTACTTAGAACGTTGTTAAACTACGGGAAAATCCAACACTTGGAAATTTCCCGACAGGGGAAAGATTGGGTATTTATATCCGGTCGAACTTTTTAACATATTCTAAAATTTATCCGGAAAGCCACACAGACAAAATTTGATACCCCGATCGAAACACCGAAGCTCCAAAACAACTCAGAAAAATTCAACTCTGGAAAAAATATTTAAAATTCCCAGAAACACCAGCACAGCACAATAAGAATTACTGTAGAAAGTAGGATGCCAGAAACGACAAAATGGCCGCGCTTGCGCCGCACAAGCCAGGCTCGTGCCGCGGAAGCGCGGCACACTGTTGGAATTGGGCAGCCGAATTTTACAGTCTTTCTTATAATTGCCTGCTGAGTTTTCTGAACATTTTTAATGTTGAAAAATCCCAGATTTTAAAAATTGTACAGAGAGCATGTTTTGGGTTTCGGTTTTGTGTCGTTCGGACTTCAATTTCCGTCTGGACTTCGCCTAAGGCTCTAGCTAGGCTCTGATACCACTGCAGGGTTCCTAGGCACTCTAGTGAGGTCTCCCAAGCCATCAACCATGGCAATTTCAAAAATTATGGTGCCTACAAACCCTAAAGTACGGATCGTTTGCTAGATGTCTAGGCGAAAAGAACTAGTTAACAGTTAACTAATGAAAATACGGAAATACAACCTTTGTAGATCCGGTGCTCCACCTCCATAGCTCCGCAACGAGGTCGTCTCCGCTGTCCAAATCAAATCCGGGCTCTAGAGTCAGCTTCGTCGGAGAATGGGCAAGCTAGGTCGTCGATGTCCATGCCGAAGATGATCTACGTCGAGGCATCGATGAATCAAGCTCCACCTTCACCAAACCGTGAAAAGTTGTGAAGGAAACACACTCTACTACTTGGCAAGAGGTAGAGGATGAAGAAATAGGAAGTGGGTAGTCTTTAGAATCGGATTTCTCACTCATTTCCATCACTTGCCATTGATGGGGCAAGCTTTCTTCACTTGAAGAAATGGAGGAAGAAGAAAAATGTTATGATAAGTCTTGAATTAAAAAATAAAACAAAAACAATACTTATCATACTTTTAACTCTAGTTAAGTGTAGAGAATTAACTTAGGTTAGTTGAATTGGTTAGGGTTAAGAATATGATAAGAATGAAGACTTAGTCAAAGTTTCAAGAAACTTCAACTAAATCCAAAATAAGCCACCATTTATCTTTCTTTTCCTTTTTCCAAAAAAGAATAAATAAAAAAGATAAATGAATAAATAAAAATCAAAACCCTAACCCATTCATTACCATGGTTCATTCTTTACACTTAACCAAGTTTGGCATGCATCATCAAACATGATACAAGCAAGTGCACAAAATCATATCGCATATGCAATGCGCACAAACCAAGTGAGAAAATCCGTCTTAAGTAAACCGATACTAGTTGATGCAAAGCAATATATCAAATATATAAATATGCATTAAATCATTAAATCAACACTTGATTCAATGATCCGGTCATGCGCACATAACCGACTGGTATCTAATATATCGGCTTATCGAATCAACGCTTGAATCGATAACTAGGTTATATCGCATACAACCATTCGATATATTTATCGCGAGAATAGAATACGGTATCACATACACGCATTATTCTCGGTCCCGCACATATCTCATATGCGCTCCTATTTCGTTTCGCTTGAACCAGGAAACCTCTGTGTTGGACTCTAAAGACTCGTCAATACGCCGGCAGCAGATGATGATCATATCAAACACCCACAAGCCGCAAGCGGTCTGCTAAACGTAACGGCCACCCGGGTATTGAGCGATCTGAAGATCGACGAGCAAGCCCGCTCACACTCCAGTGAATCCGACCAGTAACACTACCGTACAGTCCGGTCTGATCGTCTGATATGTCGCATATCTCGCCTAGGGGTGGTAAACGTCAGACCCCAATAGCTCAATAAGTCGTGTCGATATGAGGTCTATAACTATTCGAGAAACTACTGGTAACACTTACCAGTAAATCTCAGCAACCCTGGCCAGGGATTTCCTGTTATAGCCAATCAAACACAGTGCAACATCAACCCCCATATACCGGGAGAGACGAATCCCCTCCTATCGCTCATTGCCTCCATGTGACTCGGGACTGTACCCAAAAACCACCGTTTTGCACGCCCTCTTGGACGTGGTAAGATGGAAATCAAAGCACAGTGGGAACCACACAAGACTCTATGACGATCTCGGGTCAACAGACTACTCTGTACCAGTGTCACCAGAGAACTGCCATCTGACGTGAGGTATAATACCATCTGGGAGTTCTCGGCGAGTCCGTCCAGTGTACCCAGTCTCTACTGAGCACCCGTATATCATCTCTGATGTCAAACACCGATGGATATGGGATCATCCATCGCCCATCTGTATGGGTCGAGAAGGTATACGCTAGTCTACTCTGGTATATCGATGCCCCGTCTCGATACACCCACGACTAGGGACTTTGAAGGATGTACTTATGGACTACCATGTCCCCACTAGTATGATCCGCATCATAGTCCAGGTAGTCAAGTACAGATCCTAAGGGCTTTACCAACATGTAACAGAGAGACAATCAGTATACACGTTAAGGTAAAGATCAACCAGATAGCATACTATCATGTCGAGCAAGAAAGCCCTCCCTACATATGTCCCAGCATCCACTACAATATACATCCTATGTACAGTAATGGCCTCTAGGGCATACATATAACTAACAGTTTGTGTACCCCACCTTGGGTCAGTCCTAGGAGCAAAAAACAGTAAAATGAAATAATACAACGGTGGCTACAACCGCAACCTGGATGTGCCCCGCAAAATAATATTACAACAAATGAATTAAACAATAACCCATTGCTAAACCCCGGCTATACACCACAACAGTCAAATACAGTTTATATGCACAAACAGATATAACCATTACAGAAATGTGCAACCCCCTGCCAACCGACATACTAGCAGTTAGGAGAGGTTTACGAACACATTAAACAATCACAGATATAATCCAATATGCAAATACTGTACAATTTGGATCGATTAAACAACATCAATATTGCTCCAAAATCTGCTCTGTTAAACTGTAACCTGAGAAAATATTAAATATTCCAGAAAACCCCAAAATTAACAGAGAAGCAACAGAAGAAAACTGGGTTCCTAACTCGCCAACTCGGCGGCGGAACCGCGGCGACTCAGTAGGCTGAGGCCGCGGTTCCGCGGCGAGTTAAGCGATTCAGGCGACTGTTTTTCTTGGGTGTTCTACTGTGGTCATTTCAAGCTTTCTGCACTCACCTGAAAAATTTTTGGACATCATTTAAATTTCGACAGAAACTTGCATTTTTTAGGGTTTTCCGGCTTCGTTTTTCCGTTCGAAATTCGTACAAATTTGCAATCAAGTTATTTATTGTTTAGCAAGGCTCTGATACCACTGTAAGTCGATGTAGTACACCCCAGTACTTGTGGGGAGGCGGAATTTTCAAAAACGATCAAGTTTAAAGAACGAACATCGACTTACCGCTTGAATCGAAGCTAAACTATAAATAACCGTACACAAAGAGTTTCTTATCAATTGTGTTTAGGGATTATACCTAATGAAACCGGTCCTTCGTCTTTGTGTCCTCCTTTGTTCTCCTCGACCTTCTCTAGGTAGTAGACGATCCACCCGAGAGCAAAACAACAAGCTACACCTCTAACTTGAGGTAACTAATCTACTTTGATTGCCAATCAAAGAAGAAAGGATGATATAGAGTGAAGGTAATGGATGTTTAAGTCTAACTAAACCTTTGATCTCAACACATGAGGATTAAGGATTAGTCTCTTGAAGATGAGAGCTTGAGGAGAGAGAATATGATAATGATAATGAGATGAGATTGTGAGTGTATCATAATATATTATGAAGCATTCTTATTTTAGAATAATGAATAATAGAAATGAATAAGCATGCTTCATAAATGCAAAGTGGTGATTCATTAAGCATGTGTCATTATCATTTATGGTGCAATAATGATAATGATGAATCACCCTCATGACTCACAATCTTATCCAAAGTAACCTCCTTAGTCACATCTTCTAGAAGCTTCTCGCATAATTACGAGAACGCCCCTCCGATCCGCAAAAATACGGAAAAACTTTAGACTGTAAAAATCCAATAACCGGATACCAGTAACTGGCTTAAAGCAAAGCCGACTGGTAAAAACTGTCCGAAAGTCGTACGTGCGTAAACGCACGTATGCGTCCGAACCCTTTGTCGCAAAACCATGCAACCTCTATATCGTTTCGCCTGGAGTAGGAAACTCTCTGTGTGGGACTCTAAAGACTCGACTACTACGCTGGCAGTGGGTTTAACCACAGACCGCAAGCGGCACTAGCTGTACGTAACGGTCCCCAGGTAGTTGTCGATAAGAAGGCCGATGAGGAAACCCATCCGAACTCCTACTGAGTCTGATGTGACAATCTCCATACAGTCCGGTCCGTTCGTCCAAGACTATCGCATATCGGGCCTAGGGGGGCGGCAAGCGTCAGTCCCCTAATAGCGGTATAAGTCGTGTCGGAGGGAAGCCCATTACACCCTGAGAAACTACTGGAACCTACCGGCAAATCTCGCTTGCCCTGGCCAGGGACTTTGCGTAATGGCTCTCTGACACAGCACGATATCTACTCCCAATACCGGGAGGGACGAATCCTGTCTAACCGCCACTGCCTCCAAGTGCTCGGGACTGCACCCAACTGCTACCTGTTTGCACGACTCCTATGAGCCGTGGTAGGATAGCAATCTAAGAACAGTGGGACACACTCGAGGCGAAGTAGCAGTGTCAAGTCTGTGGACTATGCTGTACTCATGTCACCTGGGAACTGCTCACTGACGACTGGTATCAAACCAACCAACAGTTCCCTGTGAGTCCTGTCCGGTGTACCCGTAACCTAACGAGCACCTGCATACTATCTCCAGTACGACGTACTGACGGCTGTGGGACAGACCATCTCCCCAACTGGGATGAGAAGCGTACACACCAGTCTACTCCGGAGTATCGATGCTCTGTCTCGATAATCCAACGACCAGGGACCTGAATAAGGATGTGCTTGTAGACTACCCAGCCCCCACTAGTGTGACTGCCATCACAACGCTGGTAGACAAGCAAGATCCTAAGAGCTCTATCAATACGTACACTCACATATTAAGATAGAAAAACCAAGTAGCATACTACCATGTTTAGCAAGACTGTTATATACATGTGAATATCCCAAGCTTCCATTAAGTAATATACAAGCTAGTATGATACAGTAATGGCCTTCTAGGGCATAAACACTAACAGGACATTGCTCCAGATGGGGTAAAACCCGTAGGATGCAAGTGGATCTTCAAAAGGAAGATTGGTGTAGATGGACAGGTTGAGACCTATAAAGCTAGACTGGTTGCAAAGGGTGTTCGTTAGAGACCCGGTTTGGACTATGACGAAACCTTTTCTCCAGTGGGTATGCTGAAATCCATTCAGATCCTTCTTGCCATTGCTGCCTTCCACGTTTATGAGATTTGGCAGATGGACGTAAACACCGCTTTTCTAAATGGAAATTTAGAGGAGTGTGTCTATATGGACCAGCCAGAGGGTTTCATTCAGAGTGGGAGCAGCGGAAAGGTGTGCAAGTTGCTTAAGTGCATTTATGGACTAAAGCAGGCATCGCGGAGTTGGAACATCTGTTTTGATGAGACGGTCAAGGAATTTGGCTTTATCAAAAATCCAGATGAACCATGCATCTATTGTAGATTTGTAGCGAGAACTGTAGTATTCCTCGTTTTATACGTGGATGACATTCTCTTAATAGGAAATGACATTCCTATGCTACAATCTGTCAAGGGGTTCTTGTCACACAGGTTCTCCATGAAAGACCTGGGTGATGCCTCATACATTCTGGGGATCCGGAACCACCGTGACAGATCCAAGAGGATTTTAGGACTCTCACAGTCCAGGTACATCGACACCATACTGAAAAGATTCAGTATGGATGATTTCAAGCGCGGTAATCTACCGGCTTGTCACGGGATCACCCACTCTAAAGAGATGTCTCCCAAGACTGATTTGGAGAGGGATCGCATGTCTATTATACCCTACGCTTCTGCGGTAGGCTCTATAATGTATGCGATGTTGTGTACCAGACCAGATGCGGCTTATGCACTGAGTGTGGTAAGCAGGTATCAGTCAAACCCTGGGGAGAAACATTGGATAGCAGTAAAGAACAATCTCAAGTACCTGAGAAGGACTAAGGAGATGTTCTTGGTGTATGGTGGAAAAGACCTCCAGATTGAGGCCTTTGCTGACTCCAGCTTCCATAGTGACAAGGATGATTCCAAGTCAATGTCGGGTTTTGTCTTTACCCTCAATGGAGGGGCGGTGTGTTGGAAGAGCTCCAAACAGGAAACCGTTGCTGACTCGACTATGGAAGCGGAATACATCGCTGCATCTGATGCCGCAAAAGAAGCCGTCTGGATGAGGAAGTTCTTGAAAGAACTTCAGGTGGTTCCGTCCATTGTTGATCCAATACCTCTGTATTGCGACAACAACGGGGCTATAGCTTTAGCGAAGGAACCCAGGTCCCGTCAGAAATCCAGACACATCTTAAGGCGGTATCACCTAATCAGGGAGATCATGGATCGCCAGGAGATCGAGGTTCGGAGGGTTGCTTCAGAAGATAACACTGTAGATCCATTCACCAAGGCCTTGCCCCAGACTCAGTTCGAGCGGCTGATCGAGATGATAGGTCTTCGATACACCAGTACATGGCCTTAGTGCAAATGGGAGATTGTTAGTGTATATGCCCTAGAGGCCATTACTGTATCATACTAGTTTGTATATTACTTGATTGAAGCTTGAGATATTCACAGTTGTATATACAATCTTGCTCGAAATGGTAGTATGCTACTTGGTTTGTCTCTACTTCAATATGTGCATGTATTTCTTTTAGCATATCGCTTATATACATATTAGTAAAGCCCTTAGGATCTTTGCTTGATTACTAGCGTTGTGATGGCGCTCACACTCGTGGGGGCTGGATGATCCATAAGCACATCCTTATACAGGTCCCTAGTCGTTGGACTATCGAGACAGGGCATCGATACTTCGGAGTAGACTAGCGTATGCGCTTCTCATCCCAGCGTGGGAGACGGTCTGTCCCACAGCCGTCAGTACGTCGTACTTGATATAGTATGCGGGTGCTCGTTAGGTTAAGAGTACACTGGACAGGACTCGTCGGGAACTGTTGGTTGGTAATATACCTATCGTCAGTTATCAGTTCCCAGGTGACATGAGTACAGCTTAGTCCGCTGACTTGACACTGTCACTTCGCCTCGAGTGTGTTCCCACTGCACTTTGATTACTACCCTACCACGGCTCAAAGGAGTCATGCAAACAGGTAGTTTTTGGGTGCAGTCCCGAAGCACTTGGAGGCAGTGACGGTTAGACAGGATTCGTCTCTCCCGGTATTGGGGGTTAACATCGTGCTGTGTCCAGGAGTGCCATTACACAAGTAGTCCCTGGCCAGGGCAAGCGAGATATACTGGTAGGTTTCCGGTGTTATCTCAGGGTGTTCTGGGCTACACTCTGACACGACTTGTACCGCTATTAGGGGACTGACGTTCACCGGCCCCCTAGGCCCGCCATGCGATGTATCAGACGAACAGACCGGACTGTACGGAGACTGTCACATACAGGCTCAGTAGGAGTTCAGATGGGGTCACCTCGTCAGTCTTCTTATCGGCATCTACCTGGAGACCGTTACGTACAGCTAGTGCCGCTTGCGGTCTGTGGTTAAACCCACTACCAGCGTAGTGTCGAGTCTTTAGAGTCCCACACAGAGAGCTATTCGCCTTTAGTCAAAATGAGTAGAGGTCGCATGGTTTTGCGACAGGGTTCATTCACATCCGCGCACTTGTGCACGTTTGCTGTCTGGACAGCTTATACTAGCGGGCTTTGGTTTAAGCCAGATCCTAGTATATGATTTGGGATTGGTTTTATCTCTTTGTATTCGTGTTCCTCGGATCACGAATGCGGGTGCGTATGCACAGTTGATTGAGACAGAGGAAGAGGACTTTGATTAGGGTTAATGACCATTGTCATTTTATTAACCCTAATGCTTATGTGTGTATTATAATTAATTGATATTAGCTATATATATTTGTGCATGGTTAGGGTTGTTGACATTTTGACCATACTTGACTTGTTGACCTTAGTTGACATGTTGACCATCATCATTCCATATAAAAGATGCTCTTTGATCCTTGCAATTTTCATTTAATGTGAAATGATAATGGTCAAGTCTTGATTAACCATGACAATTATCTAGCTAATTATCTATTTTTATAATTCACACATATATGTGAGAATGGCTTATTATTCTCTCATTCTATCATATATTTTCTCTCTCTTGCTCTTGCTCTTCCTCAAGCTCTCCCCTCTCATGTGTTGAGAAACACTTGAGCTTGAGAGAAAACCTCTTCTAGATAATCTCTACTCTCATCTAGGGTTCTAGGATTAGCACTTCTAGCACCTTAGTTACTTCTAGCTTGAAGTTGAAGCCAAAGGTTGAGGCTTTCGGGTGGATCCTTCTTCGGCTCGAGAAGGCGACAAGGCGATCTCTTTCTTACACTCCAAGGAGCAAGGAGAGAAGGACATAAAGCTCTAGGTATAACCATTCTTCCTTGTGGCTAATTTCTAGTTAGCTTTTAGTTAGTTTTGTTTAATACAGATCCCGACTTTGTCTAGTCCATGTTGCCTAGAGTAGTAAAAATCCGATTTTTATTCCGTTTTCCGCCTCCCCGCAAGCACCGGGGTGGGCAACGTGGACTTACACCTATGACCTGGGCTGAGTTCATGACGATGTTTCTTGCCCGTTTTCTTCTGCAGTGCGTCAGGGATGCTCGAGCTCGCAGTTTCGAGTCGTTACGCAAGACTCCGGGTATGACGGTGGCAGAGTGCGGTGTTCAGTTTACCCAGCTATCGATGTATGCTCCATATTTGGTGGACACTGAGGAGATGCGGATCAAGAGGTTTGTACGAGGCCTTCTTTCCCAGTTGTTCCTTGCTATCAGTGCCCAGCATTATGACACATATGCAGCCGCAGTGGACGCAGCCCTATTGGTTGAGGAGCGTTTTTCTGAGACGTCGGTAGTTCCGGAACCGAAGAGGGTTCGTACTGGTATAACAGCACGGAGACAGATTTTTAGACACCGCGACAAATTTCGTTCGGGTCGTGGGAGTAGCAGAGGCTTGGGACAAGGCCAGTTGTTTAGCTCTTATCCCTAGGATGGTCAGCAGTCATCGTCTGATTGTTTCTGGTGCGGGATTTTTATCATCGCGTTATAGATTGTACAGAGCCACATGAGGACGAGGCAGCCGTATCGCATGTTACCTTACCACTTTCTCCACCTCAGAGCGTTGTCTCTTGTGCCTATTGTTGCTCCACGTCAAACTTATGCTCAGAGAGGTCAAGGTTGCTTAGGTTTTGTTCACAGAGGACGGGGTGGCAGAGGCGGAGGACAGCCAGTTGACTCATCAGGACGCGTAGGCGTCCAATGCAGTGGTTTCAGGTACTCTTTCAGTATGTTCCTTCGACGCACACGTTTTAATTGATCCAGGGTCTACGCACTCGTATGTTTCTACACACTTCGTGCCGAGATTGGCCGAGAGTCATGTTTGCTAGATCAGCCGCTTGTTGTGACTACTCCTGTAGGCGAGTCATTTGTTGTGCGGCACATGTTTCGGTCGTGTGCCATTCGTATTGGAGATAGAGAGTCGTCCGTCGACTTGATCCTTTTTGAGATATTGGACTTTGACGTTCTCCTTAGCATGGACGGGTTAGTTACTCGCTACGCGTCTGTGGACTGCCATGAGAAGACAGACAGGTTTTGATTTCTCGGCGAGTTAGTTCTTGCTGTGCAGGGGGACTGTAGTGCCGCCCCTTATAGTTCTATTTCAGCCCTTTATGCTAGTCGGCTTTCGAGGAGGGGATGTCGGGGATTCTTGGCTTTCATTCAAGATACTGGAGCCATAGGAGATTCGTTGGACCAAGTTCCTATCTTGAGAGATTTTCCCGACGTTTTTCCCGATGAGTTACCTGAATTACCACCAAAGCGTGAGATTGAGTTTTGCATTGATTTGATCCCCGGCACGGGGCCTATTTCTATACCGCCTTACCGGATGGCCCCGGCGGAGCTTAAGGAGCTTAAGTATCAGTTGCAAGAGTTGCTTGATAGGGGAATTGTGCGTCCGAGTGTTTCGCCTTGGGGAGCTCCTGTTCTGTTCGTCAAGAAGAAGGACGGCAGTTTGAGATTGTGCATTGATTATCGTCAATTGAAACGAGTGACGGTGCGGAATAGGTATCATTTACCTCACATTGACGATTTGTTTGATCAGCTCCAGGGTGCGGGACATTTTACCAAGATTGATTTGAGATCAGGTTATCATCAGTTGCGGGTTCAGAATGATGACGTTCCGAAGACTGCTTTTCGTACGCGCTATGGGCATTATGAGTTTTTGGTGATGTCGTTCGGACTCACTAATGCCCCAACAGCGTTAATGGATTTGATGAACCGGATTTTCAGGCCGTTGCTCGACAAGTTTATTATTATGTTTATTGATGACATTTTGGTTTATTCCAAGAGTCAAGAGGAACATGAGCAGCACTTGAGGATTGCTTTGCAAACATTAAGAGAGCACCAGCTGTTTGCTAAATTCTCGAAGTGTGCCTTCTGGCTTGATAGTGTTGACTTTCTAGGTCATGTCGTTACGGGAGACGGTATTCGTGTGGACCCGAGAAAGATTGAGGCCGTACAGCTTTGGCCCAGACCTGTATCGGTGACAGAGGTCCGCAGATTTTTGGGCTTACCCAGTTATTACCGCCGTTTTGTGCATGACTTCTCGAGTATCGCTGCACCGCTGACCGGAAAGGGAGTTTCTTTTTTTGGACTGAGGCATGTGAGCTGAGTTTTCAGCAGTTGAAGACTCGGTTGACGACTGCACCAGTTTTATCTTTGCCTTTTAGATCGGGCGGCTTTGTCGTTTAATGTGATGCTTATCGAGTGGGGCTCGGTAGTTTATTGATGCAGCATGATAGAGTTATCGCTTATGCTTCCCGGCAGTTAAAGAAGCATGAGCAGAATTATCCCATTCATGATCTTGAGATGGTCGCGGTGGTCTTTGCGCTTAAAATTTGGAGACACTAATTGTACGGGGAGTCGTGTCATATTTTCACAGACCACCAGAACTTAATGTGTTAGTTATATGTATGCCCTAGAGGCCATTACTATACATAGGATGTATATTGTTGTGGCTGCTTGGACATATATAGGGAGGACTTTCTTGCTCGACATGATAGTATGCTATCTGGTTACTCTTTACCTTAACGTGTACACTGATTGTCTCTCTGTTACATGTTGGTAAAGCCCTTAGGATGTGTACTTGACTACATGGACTATGATGCAGATCATACTAGTGGGGACATGGTAGTCTATAAGTACATCCTTCAAGGTCCCTAGTCGTAGGTGTATCGAGATGGGGCATCGATATACCAGAGTAGACTAGCGTATACCTTCTCGACCCATACAGATGGGCGATGGATGATCCCATATCCATTGGTGTTTGACATCAGAGATGATATACGTGTGCTCAGTGGAGACTGGGTACACTGGACGGACACGCCGAGAACTCCCAGATGGTATTATACCATACGTCAGATGGCAGTTCTCTGGTGACACTGGTACAGGTTAGTCTGTAGACCCGAGATCGTCATAGAGTTTTGTGTGATTCCCACTGTGCTTTGATTTCCACCTTACCACGTCCAAGAGGGCGTGCAAAACGGTGGTTTTTGGGTACAGTCCCGAATCACATGGAGGCAATGAGCGATAGGAGGGGATTCGTCTCTCCCGGTATAGGGAGTTGATGTTGCACTGTGTTCGATTGGCTATAACCGGAAATCCCTGGCCAGGGTTGCTGAGATTTACTCGTAAGTGTTACCAGTAGTTTCTCGAACTGTTATAGACCTCATATCGATACGACTTATCGAGCTATTGGGGTCTGACGTTTACCACCCCTAGGCAAGATATGCGACATATCAGACGACGAGACCGGACTGTACGGTAAGTGTTACTGGTTGGATTCACAGGAGTATGAGCGGGCTTGCTCATCGATCTTCTGATCGCTCAATACCTGGGTGGCCGTTACGTTTAGCAGACCGCTTGCGGCTTGTGGGTGTTTGATATGATCATCACCTGCTACCGACGTATTGACGAGTCTTTAGAGTCCTACACAGAGGTTTCCTGGCTCAAGCAAAACGAAATAGGAGCGCATATGAGATATGTGCGGGACCGAGAATAATACCAGTATGTGATACTGTATTCTATTCTCGCGATATGTGACATTGATCGGTTATATGCGATATAGCCGGGTTATCGGATCAAGTGTTGATTCGATAATTTGTTACTTTTGACATTAGTCGGTTATATGCAATATGACCGGATCATTAAGTCAAGTGTTGATTTAATGATTTAATGTATAATTATATATTTGATATATTACTTTACATTAACTAATATTGGTTCACTTAAGATGTTTTTCTCACTTGATTGTGCACATTGTATATGTGATATATTTTTGTGTACAAGATTGTATCATGTTTGATGATACATGCAAACTTGGCTATGTGTTTTTTTTAAAACCATGTTTAGTTAATGGTTAGGGTTTCATTAGCTTTATTTACTTATTCATTTATTAATTTATTCATTTTGGCAAGAAATAAAATGGTGGCTTTATTTGGACTTCACTTGAAGCTTCATGAAGCTTTGAAAGTGATAACCATTTTGTTTCTTTCCTTCACCCAACCATTTAACTAAACCCTAGTTTATTCTCTACACTTAACCATGGTTGCAAAATGACAACCATCACTTCATTTTCTTTTTGGAATTAATTCTTTTTCATTCTTCTTCTTCATCTTCTTCATGAAGAGAAAAAGAAAAACCTTTGCTTGAAATTTCTAAGTGATGATTCCAAGTGAGAAATCCAAATCAAAAGTGAATCCACTTCCTATTTCTTCATCCTCTACCACTTTCCATGTAGTATAGGGTGTTTTCTTCACAAGTTTCATGACTTGGTGAAGGTGGAGCTTGATCTTGAGTTGCCTCGACGTAGATCATCTTCGGCATCGAAGTCGACGACCTAGCCCGATCTTTTCTCCGATGAAACCACCGCGAGAGTCTAGGATTCCGATGGGTACAGTGGAGGGACGTCAATGCGGAGCTATGGAGGTGGAGGACCGGATCTACAAAGGTTGTATCCCCATTCACTTAGCAATAAAGTTGTTTATTCACTTGTTTCGCCTAAACTCTAGTCAACGATTGCATTAGGGTTTCTCGGCACCGGAAATTTTTGAATTTGGCATGGTTGATGCCTTGTGGAACCTCCTTAGAGTGCCTAGGAACCCTACATAAAGTACATCTTCCAGCAGCCGGATCTGAATTTGAGACAGCGCTATTGGATGGAGCTTGTGAAGGATTATGATTGTGAGATCCTTTATCACCCGGGCAAGGCGAATGTGGTAGCCGATGCTTTGAGTCATAGGCCCAGGGGTAGCTTGTCCCAGTTGAGCGCAGTTCAGAGACAGTCTTCTGCAGATTGTCAGATCTTGTGCGACAGCAGAGTACAATTTGAGTTCACTTCCATTGGGGGACAGCTTCCTCATGTCTGCTCCCATCCACTTCTACTTGATCGTATTCATGAGGCACAGCCCGCCGATGCCCGTTTGTCTGAGATTCTTGACATGTTCCGCAGGGTAGAGATTCGGAGTTCTTGATTGATGACCAGGGTGTGCTACGTTTTGGGGCTCGTTTGTGTGTACCTGATACCGATGGGTTGAGACGCGAGATCCTAGAGCAGGCACATCAGTCAGCTTTTAGTGTTCACCCAGGTTCCACCAAGATGTATCGTGACTTTAGAGATATTTACTGGTAGGCAAGGATGAAGGGTGATGTTTCGGATTTCGTTTCTTGGTGCCTGACTTGTCAGCAAGTCAAGGCTGAGCATCAGAGACCGGCAGGAGAGTTGCAACCTTTACCCATTCCGGAGTGGAAATAGGAACAGATCTCCATGGATTTCGTTATGGGTCTACCCAGGTCCAGTCAAGGGTATGACTCCATTTGGGTGATTGTTGACCGGTTAACGAAAGCGGTTCACTTCCATCCAGTGAAGACCACTTTCGGTTATGCTCAGTATGCTTAGTTGTACATTGATGAGATTGTGCGTTTACACGGCGTTCCCTCATGCAACATATCTGACAGGGGCATCCAGTTCACTAGCCGTCTTTGGTAGAAGCTTCAAGAAGTTTTGGGTACCCGTTTGAGTTTTATCACCGCTTTCCATCCGCAGACTGATGGTCGGTCAGAGCGAACTATACAGACTCTGGAGGATATGCTTCGTGCGTGCGTGCTTGATTTTGGTGGCAGTTGGGATTGTCACTTGCCGTTGATAGAGTTCTTCTGCAATAACAGTTATCAGGAGACGATTCAGATGGCGCCTTTTGAGGCTTTGTACGGTAGAAAGTGCCAATCGCCAGTCTGTTGGACCGAACTCAGCGAGAGCAGGATTTTGAGACCGCAGCTAGTTCAAGAGACTACGGAGAAAATTCAGTTGGTTCAGGATAAGATGAGAGCAGCCCAGTGCAGACAGAAGTCTTATGCCGACCGTCATTGTCGCAGGCTTGAGTTCGCAGTGGGGATCATGTTGTTAGTTATATGTATGCCCTAGAGGCCATTATTGTACATGTGATGTATATTATAGTGGATGCTTGGATATATATAGAGAGTACTTTCTTGCTCGACATGATAGTATGATATCTGGTTGCTCTTTATCTTAACATGTTGACTTGTATATGTGCTGTTGTCTTGCTCTCATATGTTGATAAAGCCCTTTGGATGGGTACTTAACTAGCAGAACTATGATGGAGATCATACTAGTGGGGCCAAGGATAGTCCACAAGTACACCCTAAAATTGTTCCTAGTCGAGGGTGTATTGAGATAAGGCATCGATATTCCTGAGTAGACTAGCGTATACGCATCTTGACCCATATGATGGGCGATGGATGATCCTATATCCCTTGGCGTTTGACATCAAAGATGGTATACGGGTGCTCAGTAGAGACTGGGTACACTGAACGGACTCGCCGAGAACTCCTTGCTGGTATTATACCTATCGTCAGATAGCAGTTCTCTGGTGACACTAGTACAGGTTAGTTTGTAGACCCGAGATCGTCATAGTGTCTTGTGTGATTCCCACTGTGCTTTGATTTCCACCTTACCACATTCATATGAAGGTGCAAAATGGTGGCTTTTGGGTACAGTCCTGAATCACATGGAGGTAATGAGTGATAAGAGGGGATTCGTCTCTCCCGGTATTGGTGGTTGATGTTGCGCTGTGCTCGATTGGCCATAACGACAAGTCCCTGGCCAGGGCTGCAACAGAGATTTACTGATAAGTGTTATCAGTAGTTTCTCGACTCGTTATGAGCCTCACATCATCATGACTAATCGGTTACTGGGGTCTGACGTTTACTACCCCTAGACTTGATATGCGACATATCAGACGAAAAGACCGGACTGTACGGTAGTGTTACTGACAGGCTTTTGCAGAAGTAAGAACATGCTTGCTTGTTGATCTTCTGATCGCTCAATACCTGGGTAGCCGTTACGTCCAGCTAGTACCGCTGACGACTTGTGGGTGCTTGATGTGATCATCACCTACTGCCGGCGTATTGACAAGTCTTTAGAGTCCTACACAGAGGTTTCACTGGCTCAGGAAAAACGAAGTAGGAACACATATGTGATATGTGTGGGACCGAGATTAATACGAGTATGGGAACCGTATTATATTCTCGCGATACTTGTATCAGTCGGTTATATGTGATATAGCCGGGTTATCGATTCAAGTGTTGATTCGATAACATGATACATATGATATTAGTCTGTTATATGTGATATAGCCGGATTATTAAATCAAGTGTTGATTTGATAATTTAATGTATAATTGTATATGTGATATACTAGATTACATTAACTAATATTAGCTCACTTAAACATTTCTTTTTCTCACTTGTGTGCATAAAGTATATATGTGATATATATTAATGTACATTTTTGTGTCATGCTTGATGATACACAGTACATAGGTGTATGAGACTTACACCATGCTTTTGATAATTATGAGGATTATTTATTTTAAGTAAATCCAAATTAGATGGAAATTAGTCACATGCATGAAGCTTGTGGAAGTTGTAGATGCTTTGATTTGGTCCACTAATTTTGTTTTATCTAAGATATTTATTAACCTAACCATTATCACTTACCCATGGTTAAGTCTCTACATGAGTAATATTAGATATTTTCTCACCCATGATTGCCATTCACTCTCTCATATTTTATTTGCTTCATCTTCATCAAGAGCAAGATAGAGCTCTCTAGGTTTTTGAGAGAAGAAGAAAAAGAGTGAGAAAATAAATTCTAAAGTGAGCAAAAATCCTACTTCATCATCCTTTACTAGATTAGCACTTTAGTTTAGGGTGTTAGCTTCACTAATCCAACTCTAGTGAAGAGGTAGCTTGGGTTAGTGTCTCCTCGACGTAGATCATCTTCGGCCTAGAAGACTTCGTGCAAGCTCGTTGCTTTTTTCTTATGGAGCCACTCTAGATTCCAAAAGATCACTACTTTAAGCGAAGAAACTACTACACGGAGGTATTGAAGTGAAGGACTGGTCTACAAAGGTTGTATTCCTATTTCACTTAGTTGTAAAGTAGTTTACACTATGTTTCGTCTAAATCACTAGTTAAGATTTTAGGATTAGGATTGTTTTGTACGGCAAATTTTTGAAAATGGAATGGATGATACCTCCAGAAATCTTGTTATCGTGCCAAGCAATCCTACAGTGGTATCAGAGCCAAGCTAGAGATTTAGACGATATATGTAGAATTACGAAACCGAAACAACTCTGAAACACTCAAAATTAAAAACCAAGTTTCTGTCTTTTTTTTGAAGTCGTCGAAATTTTTTTTAAACAACTGGAGAATGTTACATGAGATGTAATATGAACACTGAACAAAAATGAACTCATTTGGGTGGATTTGACCTGAGTACACACCCATAAAAACCGATCTGGCCGGCCTGTTTAGGGCTTCTGTGGTTCGATTTCATCATGTGTTCTGGTCTCTGGATTTTGGTGTTTCAGGAGTTGTTTGTTTTTGCTAAATTTTCATGTGATGTTATCTTCTTGCAAAGGCAATTCGGAGTGTTTCGTAGTCGTAATTCTAACTATATTTCGGGTTATTTAGACGGTGTTAAAAAGTTCGAACGGATATCAAATACCCACTTTAACTCTTGCCGGAAAATTTTCCAAGAGTTGGATTTTTTCCGAGTTAAAGAAAATTCAAATATCATGCAAGTAATGCGGTGGACCCTCTAGAAGAACAAAACCCTAACTCGATTCTATGACTGTAATAACCGACGCCAAACCCTAGGATTTACGGTAGTCCCACGGCTCTATAGGTGAGGCAAGGGTTGGCTCTTCTACGATTGGTCCATTGGTACCGTGGCATGTGACGAGTATTTTTAAACTGCGCTCAAGTGTTGAGCTTTTTGGGAAATTTTAGGTGTTTGTTGATTCGATCGGAATGTTTAACGTCGTCTAGCTATTGTGGAATGTGATACAATATGTGGAATTCATATACTTCGGTATGAAATCCAAAGTATGTGATATTTTGGGTTTATGATATCTAAGGTAAATGTGGATTCCAAATGTTGTTGTTTGACATTTTCTTTTGTGCGACTGTAAGTGTAATATGTTAATTATATGTATGCCCTAGAGGCCATTATTGTACATGTGATGTATATTATAGTGGATGCTTGGACATATATAGAGAGGACTTTCTTGCTCGACATGATAGTATGCTATCTTGTTGCTCTTTATCTTAACATGTATACTTGTCTCTTGATACTATCTCATGGTTACATGTTGGTAAAGCCTTTAGGATGTGTACTTGACTAGCAGGATTATGATGCAGATCATACTAGTGGGGCCATGGTAGTCCATAAGTTCATCCTTTAATGTTCCTAGTCGTGGGTGTATCGAGATAGGGCATCGATATACAAGAGTAGATCAGCGTATACGCTTCTCGACCCATGAGATGGGCTATGGATGATCCCATATCCATTGGTGTTTGACATAAAAGATGGTAAACGAGTGCTCAGTGGAGACTGGGTACACTGGACGGACACGTTGAGAACTCCTAGATGGTATTATACCTGAGTCAGATAGCAGTTCTCTGGTGATGCTGGTACAGGTTAGTCTATAGACCCGAGATCGTCATAGAGTCTTGTGTGATTTCCACTGTACTTTCATTTTCACCTTACCACGTTCAAAAGGGCGTGCAAAACGGTGGTTTTTGGGTACAGTCCTGAGTCACATGGAAGGAATAAGCGATAGGAGGGGATTTCGTCTCTTCCGGTATTGGGGGTAGATGTCATGCTGTGCTCGATTGGCTATAACTGGAAGTCCCTGGCCAGGGCTGATTTAGAAATTTACTGGTAAATGTTATTAGTAGTTTATCGACCCGTTATGAGCCTCGTATCGGCATGACTTATCGAGTTATTGGGGTCTGACGTTTACCACCCATACACTGGATATGCGACATCTTTGACGAAGAGACCGATCTGTACGGTAGTATTACTGACAGGCTTTACAGGAGCTTGAGCGGGCTTGCTTGTTGATTTTCTGATTGCATAATACCCGGGTAGCCATTACGTTTAGCTAGTACCGCTGACAGCTTGTGGGTCCTTGATATGATCATCACCTATTGACGACTCTTTAGAGTCCTACACAGAGGTTTTACTGGCTCAGGCAAAACGAAGTAGGAGAACATATATGATATGTGCGGGACCGAGATTAATACGAGTATGAGATACCGTATTCGATTCTCGTGATATTTGTATTGGTCGGTTATATGTGATATAGCCGGGTTATCGAATCAAGTGTTGATTCGATAAGTTGATACATATAATATTAGTTGGTTATATGAGATATAGCTGGATTATTAAATCAAGTGTTGATTTGATAATTTAGTGTATAATTGTATATGTGATATACTATTTTACATTAACTGATATTAGCTCACTTAAACATTTATTTTTCTCACATGTGCACACTTAATATATATGAGATATATATTAATTGTGTTTTATTTGTGTCATGGTTGATGATACATGCAACATGGGTGTATGAGACTTACACCATGATAAAGATAATGTAGGGTTTATTTATTTATCGTAATTCAATTATTAGTTGGAAATTTGTCACATGGCATGAAGCTTTGAGATCCATTGACTTAGTCCACTAGTTTTGTCTTACACTAGATATTTGTTAACCCAACCGTTATCTAAACTCATGGTTAAGTCTTTACATGAGTAATATTAGATATTTTCTAACCCATGGTTGCCATTCACTCTCACAACATTATCTCTCTTCATCTTCTTCTTCAAGCTCAAGAGCTCTCTAGCTTTTGAGCAAGTGAGAAATAATAGTGAGAAAAACAATTCTAAAGTGAGCAAAAATCCTACTTCATCATCCTCTACTAGATTAGCACTTTAGTATAGGCTGTTAGCTTCACTAATCTCTCATTAGTGAAGTAGTAGCTTTAAGTCCACGGTAGGGCCCTGGCCGTCTAACAGACGCCAAATGCGGAACAAAAACTTTTACAACTGGCGCTATCGCGTACTATAATCCGGATCTGCCATTAAAGCTAAACTAACAAACTACAAAATGGGTAGAAATGTTATACCGAACGATCCGAGTCCTTCGGTCTTCAACCATCATCCCACGCTTTGTTGCGGCTGCTCCGATCTCCTGAATCTCCAGTCTTCTCGTCCAGGAGGCACCACGTCGACGGATCTTTAAATGGGCTCCCGCCTCTGAACCGAGGCAACTCGATCATCAAGTTTGCTAAAAGAGATGACTAAGATGATGTAGAGAATGAGTAGAACACTTTATCTCGTTACGTCCAAAACCATGGACGAACGGTTAATGAAGTTGCCTTTTGGATCGAATGAAAATGAAAGAATGAGTATGCTTAATTTCCATGAACCAAATAACTATCTCTTTTTTTCTAACAACCATGATCATATCTCAAAGGGGGGCCGGCCATATATAGGCGAGGAGGAGGGTGAGTGTAGGAGCAAAGGGGGTAACCTTAAGGAATAATATCCTAAGCATTACCAAAACACATTAATGCAAAGGGTGACTCACAATAAACACCTCACTAAAACATTTAATGCAATCAAGTGAGTCACAAACCTAGTCATCAATCAAGAAACTTCCTCACTCATGACTCACCCTCATGACTCACCCACGGAAGAAAAGATAAATCCGCATTTAACCGAATGTTAAATACGGCCGATAGAAAACTGGAAACTGGCAACTTCCAAAAGTAATCCTGAAACGAATTTCAGAATAACCCCGTATCAGTATAAACATACCCGCATTTGTATTACGACCAAATACAAATGCAACTGTGACAAAGATATTATATCTACACAGTATAATACTCGGATTCGGCTTAAACCAAAGCCGACCAGTATTATCTGCCCGAAAAATGACACGTAAGAAAACGCACGTGCATTTTCCGAACCCTGCTATAAAACCATACGGCCACTACAACATTTCGCCCGAACTTAGGAAACGGTCTGTGGGGGACTCTAATGACTCACCAACACACTGGCACTGGGTATAACCACTAGCACGTCAGAGGTACGAGTTGTACGTAACGTTTGCCTATGTATTGATTGGATGGGAAGCTGACGAGCGAACTCATCACTAAACCCTACTGAGCCTAACAGTGACAATATACATACAGTCCGGTTCGTTCGTCTATGGGTATCGCATATCTTCTTAGGGGGCTAGTAACGTCAGACCCCCAATAGCGGTATAAGTCGTGTTAGAGAGTGGCCCAGAACACCCTGAGATACTACTGGAGTACCTACCAGTAAATCTCCTGCCTCGGCCGAGGGCTTTATGTAATAGCTCTCCTAGACACAACGCGATCTCACCCCCAATACCGAGAGAGACGAATCCCTTGCCGATCCGCTCACTTGCCTCCATGTGGCTCGGGACTGTACCCAAAAAAGACCTGTTTGCACGACTCCTTTGAGCCGTGGTAGGGTAGAAATCAAAGCACAGTGGGAACTCACACGAGACAAATGACGACCTCAGGTCGATGAACTAACCTATACATATGTCACCAGGGAACTGCTATCTGACGATATGTATAATACCAACTAGCATGTTCCCGGCGAGTCCTGTCCTGTGTACTCATAACCTAATGAGCACCTGTATACATCTTAGGTGATCCAACTGACACCAATGGCTTGTGAGACCGACCACCGCCCCTCGTCGGGGTCTCGACTGTATACACTAGTCTATTCTGGAGTATCGATGCCCTGTCTCGAAACTCCCACGACTAGGGACTCTTTAAGGATGTGCTTACAAACTCCAGCTCCCACGTATATGATCGCCATCATAATGCTGGTAGTCAAGCAAGAATCCTATGGGCTCTATCATCATGCAATAGTGAACTAAAGCATGTATACAATGATAAAGACAAACCAGATAGCATACTATCATCTCGAGTAAGACTGTCATCTCGGTATAGGTCCTGCCTCAATCATTGCAATCACGTACCTGTGATCCAATAATTGACTTTGAGGGCACTATCTCCAACAATCTCCCACTTGCACTTAAGGCTAATTATTGCGATGTCGCATACTCACAGCCCGTGTGATACCGAACACCCAACTTCTCTACTAATCAGTTTCACAAAGCTAGTTTGTAAAACTCTTGTGTTCGAGAAATAACCTCAGTGAGTGGATCCGCCCTGAAGTTTCTTTCTATGTCTCTCTTAATCTCAAGTTCGCGGAGAAAGCCATCTCCCGAATTGAGCAATTCCTATCTTAGAATATGTCTGAATATCTGATGGGACCTAGTTCATAAATGAAGTCCTAATTCAAACTTCTTAGACTGTATTGATCACTGAACCTAATCAGTATCCAGCACCATGCCTTTCACAGTATCCTTTTGGACCACATTTCCATAATACTGTCCCTCGTCAGAGGGAAAACTATAACTCTGACAATCACCCTGTCATCCATGTCACCTTTGAAGCCTGGAATGATAACCGTCTCCCGAAGAAGACTGCCGTAATCAAATCCGTAGAACAAGCACTTATGTTCTAAAACTGCTTCCTTATGTTTCTTCAGGATTGGATTAATATAAACTTATCGAATCAAGTGCAAAAACAACATCTGGTGTGGTACTTGTCATCTCATGATTGACTCAATTGCCTAAGAAAGTGATCTGTCAATCATGCACTTCCCTCTCTCCTTTAGTCTCTAAGACACCATTAGAGAGGGTGACTCCATCACCTGCAGGTACACCACCATGCCAGGAGTCAACTATTCTAAAATACTATTAGAATACTGTCAAATTACCTACATTGGGAAACTACCAAAATCTAGATCTAAAACCATAGATCCAGTAACCAGAATGTCAGATATTATATCCATATCCTTTGTGGAGAAACAATTGTGTGACAACCACAGTATAACCGATTGTAGCATAGGAATTTTACTTCCTACTCTGTGTATGTCATCCAAACACCAGGACATCACACCCTACTACCTTCTCAACAGATCCATCCCCTATTCTGATGAAGTCAAAGCCATGACTGTCTCATCAAGATTACATGATCTATCTCCGCTATAACTACTGAAATCTATAAATATACATAAGCTACTTGCCCACTATGCTTCCGCTGCTCCCACTGACTACGACAATCCTCTGGCAGAATAATATATATGTACACTTCTAAAGCTAGTTTAAAACGACGCTATACTTATCCTCCTGCCGGGTCTCATAGTCTAGAACAACAGTAGTGTCAAGTCTGGGTAAACAAGAACCTCCCTGTCACCGTCCTTGAGGCTACCGGAGTACCTCTCGGGTGTCTGAGGTTACCCACCATATCTGCGGAGTGGCTAATGGAATGTCAAACCTGATTGAAAATATAGATCCTATTAAATTTTCCGTAATCGTTTGCGGTTCTGGAATCACTTCCAGTTCTACCATACTCCCACTGCTGTTTTCTGAAAAAATCCATTTTACTAAAACTGTGGCGAGTCAAGAACAATATCATTATTGATCTTCTAGATGGTAGAAATGTCAACCCTCGTCAAAGCCAGGGTCAACCCACAAACTTCCTTTACAGAAACGTGCCTTGAGTTATCCAGTGTCTGGTTTTAAGCATAAGCTGGACAACTCCCCTTACCTTATCATCGTTAAGATACGAACCATTCTATATACAATATAAAAATAGAGGCACTAATTTAATTGGAACCAGATTCAAATGATGCGGCTGTCTCCAGTGCATATCAACTTAATGGAAAAAGGCTAATCAGCATTACTCAACTTAGGAATCCATCCAATTATGAGTAACTTGAAAGAGAAACAAGTTTCTCAAAAACCATTACTATCAACTGAATACCAATCACAAGAATCTACATCTTCGATCTCTTTGAAGAATCCCGATACTTGTGTTACCTGGTTCTCTACTTTATTCTTATACCCAGAACTTCTCAAAACTTAGACATTGTATTTCTACGAAACTCTTGTCTAAAAACTAGAGAAGTCACAAGTAAACAGAACATAGTACGAGGACCTACCCCTTTGTTCTGACGGATACTGGACAACATACAATACTCTGTATAAGTCCACTGAGTTTGAATAATTCAAAACCTGTGCATTGTAGGTTGAAAAGTGTACCCAGGCGATTTGCTCAAATATCACCAATTACAACGAATTCCGATATAATGAGGATGATCACCTAATTCCCAATAACTTACTCCCACTCATCATCTGTAAAACCATACAGATATGAGAATGAAGCCTGGTAAATACATACCCTGGAGTAAGTATCTAATCGGGAAAACAGTTTTCCTTTAACAATGCACTGAAACATGAAAAAATGTTCCGTAGTGGTATCCTGGTATTCTTAGTAATGCCTCTTCCATAATCCAATTCATGACTTTAACCGTATATTTCATTGCCATCTCTCCAAATCCCTTTATTTGTCTTTATTCATTACCTTCTGTACACCATCGTTAGGCTAAATGGTTTTCTTCCTTCCCTACCGTTCGGCACCAGCCTATGGTTTGAAAGAAGACTATCCAATAAACATAATAGGTGTACCCTCCTAAACCTAGGAGTACTCGCAAGTTGAGAGAAAGTGATGATAAAAGACAACTGAATAATACCTTATTCTATTTCTCCCGAACTGGGGAAAAAAGCAAAGGTGAAATAGGAGTGGCGATGATGTACGTGGTTTAGGTCGTGAATGATAACAGTCGCAATTTACTTTGCCCTCTTTCTAATCCCTTTATTTTGTCTTTAGCTATTACCTTCTGTACACCCTACTTAGGCTAATTGGTTTTCTTCATTCCCTATCGTTCGGCACCTGCCTATGGTTTGGAAGAAGACTATCCAATAAGCGTAATAGGTGTACTCTCCTAAACTAAGGAGCCCTCGCAACCTGAGAGAATGTGATGATAAAAGACAACCGAATAAACCAATTCAATTTCTCCTGAACCTGGATCCATCCTCGAAGAAGTCCCTTCAAGTTCGTATATAACCATACGATGGATCTATCCAATGGAAGTGGATGTTCGTAGTGATACGAAGTGTTCTGAGAAATTCAAAGGGTAAAAGAAGGAGTGGCAATGACTTATGCAACTAGGACAATCCAAAAGCCAGTATTTTAAGAAGGTTCGGTCAACTTGGTCACTGAGCCATAGTCTAGGGTCGGTCAAAGGTCGCTGCCAAATAGAGAGAGAAAAGAAACAATCTGCGTGCTCTCTAACCTAGATCAGAATGGTTATCACTTTATCTAATCAGGAAACCTCCCACTGTAATCTTAAATTCTTCTCCAAACCTGAAAGAAGAATTAGTCGGGATCACTCGAAGAGTAAACCAACTCATCAATGAGAATCGGGATCCAACTCTCATCGCATGATAACTCGATAGAAGCCACTCAAGTTATCACACTCCAGATGGTATGCGCATGCCTGGCAAGTTTCCTGTATGTTTGAAACACCCGATGTATATTTTTGCCTTATGCTCTTATGACCTTGACGAAGGACAAAATATCATAAGTCACATGTCAAGTTCTACCAGTCATTGTCCAGGTCAATTTAAACCCACCCGTACATACTCTTGACGAAGGTCAAAATAGTAGTACGACTGTCCCAAACCAACGCATCTATCTATGCAACAAATGAATACCCAGCAGCTACCAAACACTATGCCTTGGCGAAGGTCAAAATACATAGCTTGAATACTACTGGATATCCAAAAGAAATGACGGAGGGCTGCGGCTGGTTTTTGGCGAAAAACCTTTAACGTGATGAACTTGATCTTGTTGAAGGAACATGATAGCTTTTTATAAAAATATAGTGACGAAAACCTTTTGCTAAAGAGGTCACTCCCGGTGAAGGGATCTCGGCTCTTTCCTCGTGGAATGAGGTGCAGGATATCTCAACTGAATACCGCGATGCAAAGCAACTTGTAATCGACTATATTGAAGTTATTACCCTGACGTAAACTTCTGCCAAAGGGGTCACTCCCGGTAAAGGGATCTCGGCCCTTGCCTCGTCGAATGAGGTGCAGGATATTCCAACTGAATACCGCTATGCAAAACAAAAGGAAACATCTTTGCAATAACACCTTTTAAAATTTGTTCCAACAACATCAAATATAGGTTTGTTTTCCTTTAAATTGATCAGAATCAACGCAGTCCCATCAATTAATCACACCAGAAAAGAACGAAAATATAATGTACGTATATGCCATCGGCATTCGTTACTGGGTCCCGTCATCACACGTTAGGTTACTTAACTAACGATAGAGCGGGGACTGGACTAGCGCGGGTGTAAAACATATACAACATCTAATAGTATATATACCAATATACAATAATCGCTCCAGGCGTGATATTATGTCACGTCCCAAAGTTTGGCCCGTGACCGGCACTTAACCACGTAACGTCGACAGGCGTAACGCGTCTAAGTGAACCGAAAACCCAGAAATCAAACCAGTAAAAGTATAGAGTGTTCTAAGTTTAAAATGAAAGCATTTACTAACATGTTAAGAAATCTAAGTAAACAATCACCAAGATAGCAATATACGACGCCGTAGCGAAGATCAAGATCCACAAGTGGGAACATCACAGATAGAATAAACTGCCAGTACAGTCGGCTCACAACGAGCTCGACACCAGAATACAAATAATATACATCACCGTCCTCACACTGTCTCTAAGTCAAATACATACACGGTAGATGGAGATTACTAGATACAATAATGTGCATAACTGAAAGATAAACTGATACCGCACAAAACACACCTATCAGCAAAAGAGCTAGTACACCAACTATGGGGGTATCCGCGTCAAAAGATGCAAAACGCAGCCTGCCGCGACTAGTCCGAAGGGAAACCTGCAAACACTGTGGCACAACGGGGGTGAGTTGCCAACTCGTGAATAGAGATAACATATAAAGGTAATCGCGAGCATGCACGTACTGCGCTACTCTATCATTTGCCAACAGATAATATCATTATGTGATAAGCAGTATGTGCAATAATCATGCAAGTGCTCTATCAGGTAATATAACTACAGGATGAGGTACAATAACAATGCTGAGCATGGGCAATATAACATCTATACGGAATGTCAACGTGGAGTATATAATCGGTGTCCATCAATGCACCCAGATCCCCCAAATAGCTCAGGCGCCGGCACTCTCATCGGCCCTCAAATCCTTTAAATATCTGAGAATCCCGAGTGCCCAACATCGGCACCCAAATATCATAAATACTCGTGTCTAGTATCGACACGCAAATCCTCATCCATCGGGCCCCGTCAGTCCGGGTCAGCCCACGGGCTCCGTCTGCGGTATCGGCCCTCGGCCCCGGCAGTACGGATCACCCCGCATCCATCTATCGACTCTGATCAGTATCCTCCAGATAACTGTCAGGTCCAACCAATCACCGGTAGGTAGTAGTCCCTCTGCCAGGCTCACCATCTACTACACAGCGAAACCGTTCTCGCCCCGGGGTACCATACCGGGTCCACCATGTACCCGTAATCGGCCTCATCCATCTCCTCGATTCGGGTTCATATATGTCACTCTTGCACCGAGGAAACACATGGTGGACGCACCGAAATATCATATCAAGGGAACCGGGTTTTTAAATGATTACATATTTGAAATAGCCACGGTTCCCAAATCCAGAAATCATATATAATCCAAAACAATATGTAAGTCAATGATCCGATATGATATGTGCATCAAGTATGAATATTATGTCAAGTCACATAAAGATGAACTACAACATAATGATCCGATGTGATATATGCATCAAGTATGAATATCATGTCAAGTCACATAAAGATGAGCTACTACATAATGATCCGATGTGATATATGCATCAAGTATGAATATCATGTCAAGTCACATAAAGATGAGCTACTACATAATGATCCGATGTGATATATGCATCAAGTATGAATATCATGTCAAGTCACATAAAGATGAGCTAGTACATAATTATCCGATGTGATATATGCATCAAGTATGAATATCATGTCAAGTCACATAAAGATGAGCTACTACATAATGATCCGATGTGATATATGCATCAAGTGTAAATATCATGTCAAGTCACATAAAGATGAGCTACTACATAATAATCCGATGTGATATACTACAGTGTGAGTGTCATGGCAATTACTAACGGTGTGTGTGTAACATGCAAGATAGTGCTCGTGCAACATGAACCGTTAGTAAGAGTGCGGTGTCCTATCAATTCTAGTTTATATACATACATCAGGGAATGTGGTATGCACTAAATAGTAGCCATGAACAGTCAATGTATGGAAATGTAGCTATAAGATCCTATCAGCCCTGACGTAGAACGCCATGCTGGCGATATCCCCGTAGATGTCAAATCTACTCACCGTAGTCTCTCGCTAGGTATAGCCGACGACTTGTTCCCCTCCTTCGCGGCGCCCGTCGCACTCGCCTGCGAATCCTAGAATTTCACAATATATCACACATAAGCTCAAAACTGTACAAACACGACATTTAAAGTCAACTAGAAACCCGTGTCGCAAACCAAGCGCACGTGTGCGCGATATGCTAAAACGTGTGATTATGCGCCTGAAGCTACTCCGACGCGTCGCGATATGCAGAAATCCCAAATCCACACACACGTATCACGCGTGTCGCGAAAGATTAAAAAATATGGGAAATAGGGTATTCTACTCCAGATTTTTCTACAGAACAGATATTATAAAAATAGATATACCAAAATGCTACACATAGCAGCAGACTCCTGTGCCCCAAACCCTAACCCCCAACTCACTCATCTGGCCGCAAATTGCGGCCAGAACGCATTTTCCGGCGGCCTGGGTAGGGAGTTGGGCCCCCGGGTTTGGTGTGTGCGCTCTATACCCCTTGTGTATGCTACAGTAATTCCAATTTCATTCTGAAACACCCCGGGTAGGAGCAGATCCAACAGAGCCCTATTTCCAGTTAAAATGTCAATTATAGCACAAAAGTGATACTTTATGGTATTTCTGTGCAAACTGAAACAAAAACCTAGGTTAAATAGCTCTAACAGCACTTAAAAGAGTTCACTAAACCAAGAGAATACCAATCTAACATATACTTTGCCAATACCCCTCAATATCACTAATAAAGCACAAAAACATGATTTTTAGCTAAGATACTACAAGATATGGAAAAGAGTGTTAAATATGAGCTATATACCTTTAAAATACCTTAAGAAACACCAAAAATCTCAGCCCTAGCCTCAAGTGTGCAGATTTGCCTCCAAACGCCTCAAAAGATCATTTTTCCCAAGGTTTTGTGAAGGAAAAGTGTTGTTTTGTGTAGGGTTTTGTATAGATCCAAATGGGAAATGAAAAGATGGTGAAATTATGGTGTTGTTGCTGTTGAGGTTCTCTCTTTTCTGCAGGAACTTCCAGAATTGAAAAAAGAGAGAGAGAAGAGAGAGAAAAGAGAGAAGGAATGGTCAATAAAAAGTCAAGTTTTCCTACCTAACCACCATGCCTCATTTTCTAATTGAAAATTTGAATTTTAAAAGGGATTTGTTTTGATTAAAGGGTGGGAAATTAACAAGGAAACATGCAAGGAAAGAATGGCTAACACTTTAACCTAGATCAAAGAAAATTGTGCTAAGTGTGCAAATGTGCACTAACACAAAAAATTTCCCAATTAAGGTAAACCCGACTAGAATTAATTAATAACCCTAAAATTATATATAAACATATATATATAACACTTCACAACACAATTATCATTAGCCAAGAAGGAAAATACGACACTCGGGCTTTTACGAAAAACACGACAATTGCTAACGAACGCGAAAACATCCCAAACGAATTTCAAAGTGTTACAATCTACCCCCCTTAAAGAAATTCGGTCCCCGAATTTCAAAATCTAACTACACGTACCTTCAAAAAGGTGGGGATACCTCTTCCTCACCTCGCCCTCGGTCTCCCAAGTGACCTCCTCACCGCTCTGGCCACGCCAAAGTACTTTGACGGACGGCACCTCTTTCGATCTCAATTTCTTCACTTGTCGATCCAAAATGATCACCGGCTGCTCTGCATAGGAAAGGTCACGCTCAAGCTGGATCGTCGGGTGCTGAATCGCATGCGAAGGATCATGAAGATATTTGCGGAGCATCGAAACGTGAAATACGGGGTGCATGTCTGGAAAACTGGGCGGAAGGGCTAATCGATACGCAACCGCACCAACACGCTCGAGGATCTCAAAGGGGCCTACATATCCGGGACTAAGCTTCCCTCTCTTCCCAAACCTCATCACGCCTTTCATTTAAGGAGACCCTTAAGGAAACATGATCACCAACAGAAAACTCAAGTCTGCGCCGACGACGGTCCGTATAAGATCTCTGCCTACTATGGGCTGCTCTCATCCTATCGCGAATCAACTGGATCTTCGCGGTCGTCTCTTCCACAATCTGCGGCCCTAAAATACTGCTCTCGCTGAGCTCCGTCCAGCAGGTGGGCGATCTGCATCTCCTCCCATAAAGAGCCTCAAACGGTGCCATCTGAATGGTTTCCTGGTAGCTGTTGTTGTAGGAGAATTCTACTAAGGGCAAATGATGATCCCAGCTACCTCCGAAGTCTAATACGCATGCTCTGAGCATGTCCTCGAGAGTTTGAATAGTCCGCTCTGACTGTCCGTCGGTGTGCGGATGGAATGCTGTGCTGAACTCAAGCGAGTGCCCAAAGCCTCCTGAAGCCTCTGCCATAGCCGGCTAGTAAACTGGGTGCCTCTATCGGACACGATACATGTCGGAACTCCGTGCAGTCGTACAATCTCATCAATATAAATCTGGGCATACTGAGCAAACCCCGAAGTCGTCTTCACCGGTAGGAAGTGAGCCGCTTTCGTCAAACGATCCACGATCACCCAGATGGAGTCATACCCTCGACTAGTCCTGGGTAGATCCACAATGAAGTTCATAGAAATCTACTCCCATTTCCCTTCCGGAATGGGTAACGGCTGTAGCTCTCCCGCGGGCCTCTGGTGCTCAGCCTTGACTTGCTAACAAGTCAGGCATCCCAACACAAAATCTGCGATGTCTCTCTTCACTCCGTCCCACCAGTAAACACCTCTCATGTCATGGTACATCTTGGTGGAACCGGGATGAACACTATATACCGATCGATGTGCCTCCTCAAGAATCTCGTGCCGCAATCCCTCAGCATCTGGTACGCACAGTCTAGTCCCAAATCGTAATATCCCCTGATCATTGATCACGAACTCGGAAAATCTGCCCTGTCCCATCTGTGTCCTGATCTCAGAACAGCGGTCATCACGGTGCTGTGCCTCATGTATACGGTCAAACAAATGTGGGCGTGCACGAACCTGCGCAATCTGTCCTCCAATCAGCGTAAACTCGAACTGTACCCGGCTGTCGCATAAGATCTGCCGACGACTGCCTCTGCACTGCGCTCAAACAAGATAGACTACCCCCGGGCCTCCTGCTTAAAGCATCCACCACTACATTCACCCTGCCCGGGTGATACAAGATCTCACAATCGTAGTCCTTCGCTAACTCCATCCATCGGCGCTGTCTAAGGTTCAGGTCTCGCTGCTGAAATATATACTTTAAGCTCTTGTGGTCAGAGAATATCTGGCATGACTACCCATACAGATAACGTCGCCAGATCCTAAGTGCAAAGACCACTGCAGCCATCCCCAAATCATGAGTGGGGTAATTCTGTTCATGTTTTCTTTAATTGCCGCGAAACATACGCGATCACCCTGTCATGCTACATCAAAACGCACCCTAGCCCCACTAGTGAAGCATCACAGTAGACCACAAATCCGCCTGATCCTGAAGGCAATGATAGCACTGGTGTCGTAGTCAGTAGAGCCCGTAGCTGCTGGAAACTGTGCTCACACTCCTCCGTCCAATCAAAACGAACTTCCTTCCGGGTCAACCCGGTCAAAGGTGTAGCAATGCGAGAGAAGTCCTGCATGAATCGCCTGCCAGCCCTAGAAAGCTGCGAACCTCCGTCACTGACGTGGGTCTAGGCCAACTCCGAACGGTCTCAATCTTCCTCGGGTCTACACATATACCATCTCGTGTAATCATGTGCCCTAAGAAGTCTACGCTATCCATCCAGAAAGCACACTTGGAGAATTTGGCGAAAAGCTGATGCTCCCTCAAGGTCTGCAGTGTAATCCGCAGGTGCTGTTCATGCTCCTCTCTACTCTGAGAATACACCAGAATATCGTCAATGAACACTATGATGAACAGATCAAGATACGGCCGGAAAATACGGTTCATCAAGTCCATGAATGCTGCTGCCGCGTTGGTGGGTCCGAACGACATTACCAAAAACTCATAATGGCCGTAATGCGTGCGGAAAGCTGTCCTAAGAATGTCCTCCTGTCGAACCCGCAGCTGATGGTAGCCTGATCGCAAATCGATCCTCGAAAAGCATCCTGCCCCCCTGGAGCTGGGCGAACAAATCGTCGATGCGTGGCAATGGATACCTGTTCCGCACTGTCACCCTGTTCAGCTGGCGGTAGTCGACACACAAACGCATACTGCCGTCCTTCTTCTTGACAAACAGGACTGGAGCACCCCACGGAGAAACACTGGGTCGAATAAGTCCCTTATCCAGCAAATCTTGCAACTGACCCTTCAATTCTCTAAGTTCCGCCGGGGCCATCCGATACGGCGGTACAGAAATAGGCCCCGTGCCAGGAACCAAATCAATACGGAAGGAAATATCACGCTCGGGCGGTAGCCCAGGAAACTCGTCAGGGAACACATCAGGGAACTCGCTAACGACCGGAACCTGATCCAATGGAACCTCTGTAGCCCTAGTATCGCAAACATAGGCGAGAAATCCCTGACATCCCTTCCTCAAAAGCTGTCCAGCGCGAAAAGAAAAAATCACACTATGAGGGGTGGCACTACGGTCCCCCAACACAACAAAAACCGACTCGCCGGGAAAACAAAAATCTAACTTTCTTCTCGCAGCAGTCAATAGAAGCATAGCACGTAGCTAACCAATCCATGCCCAAAAGAACGTCGAAGTCCAACATCTCAAGAAGGATCAATTCGACCAGCAACTCTCTCTCGTCAATACGGACAGTACAGGATCGTAACGCGTGACTAGCGACAAACGACTCTCCCACGGGAGTAGTCACAACTAGCGGCTGATCAAGCAAACCGGACTCTCTACCCAAACTCGGCACAAAGTGTGTGGATACGTACGAGTACGTAGAAACATAAGAGTACAAGGATCCGGATCAGACAATACGTGTGCAACAAAGGACATACTGAAAGAGTACCTGAAAGCTCTACGTTGGACGCCCTCGCGTCCCGATGAGTCGAAGCAAAAACTTGTGCCTGTCCTTCATCTGCGACTGACCGAACTCCTCCTCTACTAACCTGTCCCCTCTGCGTGAACCGCCGCGTCCACGACGTCTCAGAATACGACCCTGACGTGGTGTGAAGGAACACTGCCTGATGAGGTGTTGAAGGCTCCCACATCGTAAACATCTACGCGCTGGATGCCGTCCTCCCTAGGGATGAGAGCCAAACAACTGTCCTCGTCCTAAGCCTCTGCTCTAGGCTGGTACACCATTACGATTCCTCAACTCTTTCGAAACTCTCACGGTCTCTGGAAGACGTGTCTCGTACACTGGGGCTGCCTCCACCGGTGCTATGTAGGGGACGGAATACTGCATGATGATCGAAAGGGACAACTGGGTAACAGGGGTGACAACCACCTGTCGCTGCGCTCGAACGACCTCTACCAACGAGCTCATCGCCTGGCGTAAGCCCTGCATCTCTACCACTAGTCTAGCGAGCTGAGCTGACGTAGGGGAAAAAATCTGTCCTTGTACAACAGGAGTACTACTCGGATTAGTCCTCGTCTCAGATGAATCAACTCGAACCTCGGCTCTCACGACCGCTCTCTGCACCCTCGTAGTCCTTGGCAGCATAATGGCTGAAAAGACGGGAGGATTCGATGAGGATACAGAAATCAAATCGCAAGGATGTATACAATCATGAGGGAATTTCAATCAATAAGTCCTAAGGTCGCGTAGGCGGAGTACCATGTCGTGAGTATGCCGCGGAACATACACACGCTACGCTACCTTGCTGCAGCTACCTACTCCATCATACCAGGGTCATCCTACACTCCGAAGGTAAAACCTACGCTCTGATACCAACTTTGTCACGTCCCAAAGTTTGGCCCATGACCGGCACTTAACCACGTAACGTCTACAGGCGTAACGCGTCTAAGTGAACCGAAAACCCAAAAATCAAACCAGTAAAAGTATAGAGTGTTATAACTTTAAAATGAAAGCATTTACTAACATGTTAAGAATTCTAAGTAAACAATCACCAAGATAGCAATATACGACGCCGTAGCGAAGATCAAGATCCACAAGTGGGAACATCACAGATAGAATAAACTGCCAGTACAGTCGGCTCACAACGAGCTCGACACCAGAATACAAATAATATACATCACCGTCCTCACACTGTCTCTAAGTCAAATACATACATGGTAGATGGAGATTACTAGATACAATAATGTACATAACTAAAAGATAAACAGATACCGCACAAAACCCACCTATCAGCAAACGAGCTAGTACACCAACTATGGGGGTATCTACGTCAAAAGATGCAAAACGCAGCCTGCCGCGACTAGTCCGAAGGGCAACCTGCAAACACTGTGGCACAACGGGGGTGAGTTGCCAACTCGTGAATAGAGATAACATATAAAGGTAATCGCAAGCATACACGTACTGCGGTACTCTATCATATGCCAACAGATGATATCAATATGTGATAAGCAGTATGTGCAATAATCATGCAAGTGCTCTATCAGGTAATATAACTACATGATGAGGTACAATAATAATGCTGAGCATGGGCAATATAACATCTACACGGAATGTCAATGTCGAGTATATAATCGGTGTCCATCAATGCACCCAAATCACCCAAATAGCTCAGGCGCCGGCACTCTCATCGGCCCTCAAATCCTTTAAATCTCTGAGAATCCCGAGTGCCCAACATCGGCACCCAAATATCATAAATACTCGTGTCTAGCATCGACACGCAAATCCTCATCCATCGGGCCCCGTTAGTCCGGGTCATCCCACGGGCTCCGTCTGCAGTATCGGCCCTCGGCCCCGGCAGTACGGATCACCTCGCATCCATCTATCGACTCTGATCAGTATCCTCCGGATAACTGTCAGGTCCAACCAATCACCGGTAGGTAGTAGTCCCTCTGCCAGGCTCACCGTCTGCTACACAGCGAAACCGTTCTCGCCCCGGGGTACCATACCGGGTCCACCATGTACCCGTAATCGGCCTCATCCATCTCCTCGATTCGGGTTCATATATGTCACTCTAGCACCGAGGAAACACATGGTGGACGCACCGAAATATCATATCAAGGGAACCGGGTTTTTAAATGATTGCATATTTGAAATAGCCACGGTTCCCAAATCCAGAAATCATATATAATCCAAAACAATATGTAAGTCAATGATCTGATATGATATGTGCATCAAGTATGAATACCATGTCAAGTCACATAAAGATGAGCTACAACATAATGATCCGATGTGATATATGCATCAACTATGAATATCATGTCAAGTCACATAAAGATGAGCTACTACATAATGATCCGATGTGATATATGCATCAAGTATGAATATCATGTCAAGTCACATAAAGATGAGCTACTACATAATGATCCGATGTGATATATGCATCAAGTATGAATATCATGTCAAGTCACATAAAGATGAGCTACTATATAATGATCCGATGTAAATATCATGTCAAGTCACATAAAGATGAGCTACTACATAATAATCCGATGTGATATACTACAGTATGAGTGTCATGGCAATTACTAACGGTGTGTGTGTAACATGCAAGATAGTGCTCGTGCAACATGAACCGTTAGTAAGAGTGCGGTGTCCTATCAATTCTAGTTTATATACATACATCAGGGAATGTGGTATGCACTAAATAGTAGCCATGAACAGTCAATGTATGGAAATGCAGCTATAAGATCCTATCAGCCCTGACGTAGAACGCCATGCTGGCGATATCCCCGTAGATGTCAAATCTACTCACCGTAGTCTCTCGCTAGGTATAGCCGACGACTTGTTCCCCCCCTTCGCGGAGCCCGTCGCACTCGCCTGCGAATCCTAGAATTTCACAATATATCACACATAAGCTCAAAACCGTACAAACACGACATTTAAAGTCAACTAGAAACCCGTGTCGCAAACCAAGCGCACGTGTGCGCGATACTCTAAAACGTGTGATTATGCGCCTGAAGCCACTCCGACGCGTCGCGATACGCAGAAACCCCAAACCCACACACACGTATCACGCGTGTCGCGAAAGATTAAAAAATACGGGAAATAGGGTATTCTACTCCAGATTTTTCTACAGAACAGATATTATAAAAATAGATATACCAAAATGCTACACAAAGCAGCAGACTCCTGTGCCCCAAACCCCAACCCCCAACTCACTCATCTGGCCGCAAATTGCGGCCAGAACGCATTTTCCGGCGGCCTGGGTAGGGAGGTGGCCCCCCGGGTTTGGTGTGTGCACTCTATACCCCTTGTGTATGCTACAGTAATTCCAATTTCATTCTGAAACACCCCGGGTAGGAGCAGATCCAACAGAGCCCTATTTCTAGTTAAAATGTCAATTATAGCACAAAAGTGATACTTCATGGTATTTCTGTGCAAACTGAAACAAAAACCTAGATTAAATAGCTTTAACAGCACTTAAAAGAGTTCACTAAACCAAGAGAATACCAATCTAACATATACTTTGCCAATACCCCTCAATATCACTAATAAAGCACAAAAACATGATTTTTAGCTAAGATACTACAAGATATGGAAAAGAGTGTTAAATATGAGCTATATACCTTCAAAATACCTTAAGAAACACCAAAAATCTCAGCCCTAGCCTCAAGTGTGCAGATTTGCCTCTAAATGCCTCAAAAGATCAATTTTCCTAAGGTTTTGTGAAGGAAAAGTGTTGTTTTGTGTTGGGTTTTCTATAGATCCAAATGGGAAATGAAAAGATGGTGAAATTATGGTGTTGTTGCTGTTGAGGCTCTCTCTTTTCTGCAGGAACTTCCAGAATTGAGAAAAGAGAGAGAGAAGAGAGAAGGAATGGTCAATAAAAAGTCAAGTTTTCCTACCTAACCACCATGCCTCATTTTCTAATTGAAATTTTGAATTTTAAAAGGGATTTGTTTTGATTAAAGGGTGTGAAATTAACAAGGAAACATGCAAGGAAAGAATGGCTAACACTTTAACCTAGATCAAAGAAAATTGTGCTAAGTGTGCAAGTGTGCACTAACACAAGAAATTTCCCAATTAAGGTAAACCCGACTAGAATTAATTAATTACCCTAAAATTATATATAAACATATATATATAACACTTCACAACACAATTATCATTAGCCAAGAAGGAAAATACGACACTCGGGCTTTTACGAAAAACACGACAATTGCTAAGGAACGCGAAAACATCGCAAACGAATTTCAAAGTGTTACATTTTATGCAACATTACAGAAAAGTAATAAGCATCACAGAACAATACAGATAATCTGGGATCCCCAGGTTTCACAGAGCCGCTGCTGAAAACCGACGTTCCTCTGGTCGTGTGGATAGCCTGTGCAATGAAACCTAGACCCCTACGGGTGCGGCAAGTTAGCCGCCAAAACCTGAAGCGAGGTAGTCCCCACAACATAGTGAATGGAACACCCGACACTTTACGGAATCCGGTAAATTGAGCATCCCTCCATGGGTCAAACTGTACCCCCTACGAGTGCGGCGAATAGTCTGCCAATTCTAGAGTGAGGTCCCTTTGCGTCTTAAAGCCATGAGATACGGACCCGTTTCCCTCCAGAACCCGGCTATCCGTGCACTCCGTCGCTGGGTAAACCTAGTACAGAAAATAAAATATGCACAACGGGTACTTCGACCTCAGCCCGGTCGTGCTCCAAAAAGAATATTATACAAACAGGCAGTGACGGCAGTCCATATGTTGGACGCTTGCCCCGCAATATCAAATGTACAAATAAATCCAAACTGCACTACCATTGCACACTGCTATCCACCATGACATATCCGTAACATCACAGCATAACACAGAACATCAACGCAAATGTCACGTTCGCAAACCCGTCTAAAAGAACTATAGCAATCAGACACGGTTTACCGATCAAATGACATTCCCGGTCAGAGATATAATGTAAATACTACATACTAACAAGTTTAAAATTTCGATCGACTAAATTTCCCGAAGTGGGCCCCACGTACATCTGCTGTACAGTTACAAAATCTGGGTCCAAAAGAATAGTACCAAAAAACCACAATTTCCTCTGTGAAGCTCTCTAGAAATATTGGAGTACTGTTCCCACAAAGTCGCCGCGGTTCCGCGGTCAAACCCTAGGTTTGACCGCGGATCCGCGGTGGTCATGTGGGATCACGTGCCCAAAATTTCCCAGAATGCTTCAAAAACCCTGCACGCTTTTCTGTGATATGCAAAATTATTTTTAGGCCCTTTAAAAAATCGACAGAAACTCGTGTGCTGAAAATTGTGATTTCGAAAATTCCGTTCGATTGATTTTTTAAACGCGTTAGCACAAGTTAGTAATGCTTAATAGTGAGGCTCTGATACCACTGTAAGTCCACGGTAGCGCCCCGGCCGTCTAACAGACGCCAAATGCGGAACAAAAACTTTTACAACTGGCGCTATCGCGTACTATAACCCGGATCTTCCATTAAAGCTAAACTAACAAACTACAAAGTGGGTAGAAATGTTATACCGAACGATCCGAGTCCTTCGGTCTTCAACCATCATCCCACGCTTTGTTGCGGCTGCTCCGATCTCCTGAATCTCCAGTCTTCTCGTCCAGGTGGCACCACGTCGACGGATCTTTAAATGGGCTCCCGCCTCTGAACCGAGGCAACTCGATCGTCAAGTTTGCTAAAAGAGTCGACCAAGATGATGTAGAGAATGAGTAGAACACTTTGTCTCATTACGTCCAAAGCCATGGACGACGGTTAATGAAGTTGTCTTTTGGATCGAATGAAAATGAAAGAATGAGTATGCTTAATTTCCATGAACCAAATAACTATATCTTTTTTTCTAACAACCATGATCATATCTCAAAGGGGGGGCCGGCCATATATAGGAGAGGAGGAGGGTGAGTGTAGGAGCAAAGGGGGTAACCTTAAGGAATAATATCCTAAGCATTACCAAAACACATTAATGCAAAGGGTGACTCACAATAAACACCTCACTAAAACATTTAATGCAATCAAGTGAGTCACAAACCTAGTCATCAATCAAGAAACTTCCTCACTCATGACTCACCCTCATGACTCACCCATGGAAGAAAAGATAAATCCGCATTTAACCGAATTTTAAATACGGCCGATAGAAAACTGGAAACTGGCAACTTCCAAAAGTGATCCTGAAACGAATTTCAGGATAACCCCGTATCAGTATAAACATACCCGCATTTGTATTACGACCGAATACAAATGCAACTGAGACAAAGATATTATATCTACACAGTATAATACTCGGATTCGGCTTAAACCAAAGCCGACCAGTATTATCTTCCCAAAAAATGACGTGCGAAAACGCACGTGCATTTTCCGAACCCTGCCATAAAACCATACGGCCTCTACAACGTTTCGCCCGAACTTGGGAAACGGTCTGTGGGGGACTCAAATGACTCACCAACACACTGGCACTGGGTATAACCACTAGCACGTCAGAGGTACGAGCTGTACGTAACGTTTGCCTATATATTGATGTAAGTCCATGCTACCTCTCCCGGTACTTTCGGGCATTCGGAATTTGGTGAAAAACAATTTTCTAGAGGCGGTAATATGGACTCAAAACCGGATCTTTGTTAAACATCTAACTAACATCCTAACTAGGAGTTGTTAACTACTCGGTTAGGGGCTATACCTTTCTTGAACTCCTTCGTCTTCGACTCCTTCCGGTGTACGGATCGGCCTCACCACGTCGTCTCCTTGCGCCGAAGATGGATCCACCCGAAAGCTTCTACCTTTGGCTTCTTCTTCGAACTTTGAAGAAACTAGATCACTTGGCTTGCTAGGCCTTGTGAACTAGAGTGAGTAGAGAAATGTTTTGGTGTCTTTTTTTTTATCTCTAAGGCAATGAGTCTCAACACATGAGAATGGTTTGCCTTGAGGTAGAGAGAGCAAGAGGAAGAGGGAGAGCTTGAGAATGAGAGAGCTCAAGAGAGAGAAAGCAAATGATAGAATGAACCATACTCATCTCATTCTCACCTCTCATAATCAAAAAGCCATCATCACAAAAATAGTAATCAAGTATTGTGTAAATGGTTTAAGTCAAAATGGCTATATCATTTCATGCACTCATTTTGCATAAATAAACAAGCAAGCAAAAGTCTTTGCCATGGAATGATAGCCATTGTCATGATGATGGTCAACTAGTCCAACCTAGTCAACCGGTCAACAAAGTCAACAAGTCAACAAAGTCAACCCCTCAACAACCATGTCACTACAATACTTAATTAATATTAATGTTAATTACATATCATATTCTCATTAGGGTTGAGCAAAAAGTCAATAGTCAACAGTCAACGGTCAACAACCCTAATGAGAATCCTCTGCCTCTGTCTCTCTGTCAACTGTGCATACACACCCGTATTCGCGTTCCGAGGAACACGAATACAAACGAGATAAAACCAATCCCAAAACGTACACTAGGATCTGGCTTAAACCAAAGCCCGCTAGTGTTAACTGTCTGGACACTGTACGCGCACAAGTGCACGGATGTGACCGGACCCTGTCGCAAAACCATGCGACCTGTCGTAAAACCATGCGACCTCTACTCTTTTGCCTAAAGGCGAATAGCTTTCTGTGTGGGACTCTAAAGACTCGACACTACGCTGGCAGTGGGTTTAACCACAGACCGCAAGCGGCACTAGCTGTGCGTAACGGTCCCCAGGTAGATGCCGACAAGAAGACTGACGAGGTGAAACCCATCTGAACTCCTACTGAGTCTGACTGTGACAATCTCCGTACAGTCCGGTCTGTTCGTCTGATACAACGCATGGCGGGCCTAGGGGGGCGGTAAACGTCAGTCCCCTAATAGCGGTACAAGTCGTGTCGGAGTGAAGCCCAATACACCCTGAGATAACACTGGAAGCCTACCAGTATATCTCGCTTGCCCTGGCCAGGGACTACTCGTGTAATGGCTCTCCTAGACACAGCGCGATGTCAACCCCCAATACCGGGAGAGACGAATCCTGTCTAACCATCACTGCCTCCAAGTGCTTCGGGACTGCACCCAACTACTACCTGTTTGCACGACTCCTTTGAGCCGTGGTGGGGTAGTAATCAAAGTACAGTGGGAACACACTCGAGGCGAAGTGACAGTGTCAAGTCAGCGGACTAAGCTGTACTCATGTCACCTGGGAACTGATAACTGACGATTGGTATAATACCAACCGGTCAGTTCCCGACGAGTCCTGTCCAGTGTACTCGTAACCCAACGAGCACCCGCATACTATCTCCAGTACGACGTACTGACGGCTGTGGGACAGACCGTCTCCCATACTGGGATGAGAAGCGCATGCTGTAAGTGCACGGCGGCGCCCCGGCCGTCAATCCGACGGCCAAATACGGAAGCGGTGATAAACTTTAAATTTTACTTGAACTGGCAAACCGCCGCGCACTAATACCCGGATCGAACCACTAACTAGTCCTAGCTAACTACAAGAAAGGGAATAGAGATATACCGACGATCCAAGTCCTCCGGTCTTCTCATCATCGTCCCGATCTCCTGCGGAATGTCCCGTCTCCTCCATGTCGCCGGAAGTGCACCACATCGCCTACTTCTTTTACGGGCTCCCACCTCAATGCCGAGGCAACTCGGGCACGAAGCCGGCTACTCGACGTGCCCAAGATTCGCTGTAGAATATGTAGTCCTCAAGTCTCACTTTGGGGTTGTGGAATTGCCATTTGGTGGAGGAATGATACTTGGAGCTTTTGGGATTGATCTTGTGGGATTTTTGCAACATGAAATGAAGCAAAATCCCACACCAAAATGTTTGGACAGCCCA
Source organism: Agapanthus africanus (assembly GCA_030015575.1). Taxonomy (NCBI): domain Eukaryota; kingdom Viridiplantae; phylum Streptophyta; class Magnoliopsida; order Asparagales; family Amaryllidaceae; genus Agapanthus; species Agapanthus africanus. The sequence goes on from CM057349.1 coordinate 224,826,896, forward strand.
CTCAAGAGAGTGGCCGGCCATGACCATCAAGAGGGAGAGAGTGAGAGTGAGTGGGTGAAAATGAGGGAGTGATCCAATAATACAATGGAGAGAGAGAGAAGGCTATCATGCAAAAGAAATGATAGTAAGGAAAATCCAACACTCAAAGCAACAATCATCACTCCAAAAGTCATGCCATCATTAACAACCATATCATATAAAAGTCCAGCCATGATGGATGAAGAAGTCAAGGTATGGTGCTCTCATGATGATGCAACAAAAAACAAAAAAACCCCTCCACAAACACTTATTTGCAACAATGCAAATAAGCCCTCCTCCACCAATCTTCGGCCAATGAACGATACAAGAAAATTGGCCGAAACGGAAAGCAAACTGGCAACTCCAGAAAACTGGTCCTGTAATAAATTACAGGAAAACCCCGATACTGTGCATACACACCTGCATTTGTATTCCGACCGAAATACAAATGCAATGAGACAAAATCTACACTGTACTATACTAGGATCCGGCTTATACCAAAGCCGGCTAGTATTATCCGTCCGATCCTGATCCGTGCAATACCGCACGTATCTGATCGAACCCTGCCATATATCCATACGGCCTATAGTACAAACTGTCCGATCCTGATCCATGCAATACCGCACGTATCTGATCGAACCTTGCCATATCTCCATACGGCCTCTACAACCTTTCGCCCGAAAGCTGGGTAACTGAATGTGGGGGACTCTAAAGACTCGTCAACACCTTGGTTGTGGATTTAACCACTAGCACGTTAGAGGTATAAGCCAATACATAACGGGCTACCAGGTATTGACCAAAAGGGACGTCTGTGAGCGAACTCAGCCTGACTCCCTACTGAGCCTGTCAGTGACAATATCCGTACAGTCCGGTCCGTTCGTCTATGAGCATCGCATGGCGGGCCTAGGGGGTTGGTAAATGTCAGACCCCCAAAAGCGGTACAAGTCGTGTCGGAGTGTAGCCCAGAACACCCTAAGATACTACTGGAATACCTACCAGTAAATCTCCTTGCCTCGGCCGAGGGCTTCGTGTAATGGCTCTCCTAGACACAGCACGACCTCACCCCCAATACCGGGAGAGACGAACCCCTGAAGATACGCTCACTGCCTCCATATGGCTCGGGACTGTACCCAACTAAAATCTGTTTGCACGACTCCTTTGAGCCGTGGTAGGGTAGTAATCAAAGTACAGTGGGAACTCACACGAGACAAATGACGATCCCCAGGTCGATGAACTAACCTGCACACATGTCACCAGGGAACTGCCATCTGACGTCTGGTATATGACCAACTAGCATGTTCCCGGCGAGTCCTGTCCGGTGTACTCATAACCCAATGAGCACATGTATACATCTTAGGTGATCCAACTGACACCAGTGGCTTGTGAGACCGGCCACCGCCCCTCGTCGGGGTCTCGACTGTATACACTAGTCTACTCTGGAGTATCGATGCCCAGTCTCGAAACTCACACGACTAGGGACCATTTAAGGATATGCTTATAGACCCCAGCTCCCACTTATATGATCGCCCTCATACTGCTGGTGGTCAAGCAAGAATCCTAGGGGCTCTACCAACGTGTAATAGCGACTTGTCAGGTCACTTAAAGCAGTACACGATGATAAAGGTAAACCAGATAGCGTACTATCATCTCGAGTAAGACTGTCCTACCGGGATAGGTCCTCCATCAATCATTGCAATCACGTACCTGTGACCTAATAATTGACTCTGAGGGCACTATCTCCAAAAATATCCCACTTGTACTCAAGGCTAATTATTGCGATGTCGCATACTCACAGCCCGTGTGATACCGAACACCCAACTCCTCTACTAGTCAGTCTCACAAAGCTCGTTTGCGAAACTATTGCGTTCGAGGAATAGCCTCAGTGAGTGGATCCGCCTTGATGTTTCTTTCTATGTCTCTCTAAATCTCATGTTCGCGGAGAAAGCCATCTCCCGAAAAGAGCAATACCTGTCTTAGAATGTGTCTGGATGTCTGATGGGACATAGCTCATAAATGAACTCCAAATCCAAACTTCTTAGACTGTATCGTCAACTGAACTCAATCAGTATCCTGTGCCATGCCACCCTCAGTATTGCCTTGGACCACCTGTCCAAAATACTGCCCCTCATCAGAAGGAAAAACTATAACTCTGACAACCTCCTTGTCGTCCATGTCACCTTGGAAGCCTGGAATGATAACTGTCTTCTGAATATGGCTGTCGTTATCATATCCCTAGAACATTCACTTATGTTCTAAAACTGCTTCCGACCGTTTCTCCAGGATTGGATTAATGTCAGCTTATTGCATCTAGTGCAAGAACAATGTCTTGTGTGGTACTTGACATGTAGGGTTCCTAGGCACTCTAGTGAGGTCTCATAAGGCATCGACCATGCCAAATTCAAAAAATCTAGGTGCCGAGAGACCCGACTACGGATCGTTTGCTAGAAAACTAGGCGAAAAAGCTAACTAGTTAACACTTAACTATGAGAATCGGAAATACAACCTTTGTAGATCCGGTGCTCCACCTCCAAAGCTCCGCAACGAAGTCCTCTCCGCTGTCCAAAAAGAATCCGGGCTCTAGCGTCGACTTCATCGGAGAATAAGCGAGCTAGGTCGTCGATGTCCATGCCGAAGATGATCTACGTCGAAGCATCGCAAGATCAAGCTCTCACTTCACCAAGTCAAGAAACTTGTGAAGGAAACACACTCTACTACTTGGCAAGAGGTAGAGGATGAAGAAATAGGAAGTGGGTAGACTTTAGAATTGGATTTCTCACTCAAATCATCAATCCACCATTGATGACCTCAAGCTTCTTCAATGAAGAAGAAGATGAAGAAGATGAATATTGTTATGATAAGAATAATAGAATAGAAAATAAAATCCATTCTTATCATAATATTAACCTTAGTTTAGTGTAGAGAATGGACCATGGTTAGATATGATGGTTAGGGTTAAGGAAGAGATAAGAATGGTTGACTTGATCAAAGTTTCAAGAAACTTCAACATAAAACAAAATAAGCCACCATCCTTAAATAATTTCCAAAATGAATATATATAAATAAATGAATAAGATAATCAAAACCCTAATCATTAAGTAAACCATGGTTTAATCGTTACACTTAACCAAGTTAATATGCATCATCAAACATGATACAAACATGTGCATAAAAGTATATCACATATACAACTTGCACAATCCAAGTGAGAAAATCCATTTAAAGTGAACCATTACTAGTTAATGCAAAGTAATATACCAAATATATAATTATACATTAAATCATTAAATCAACACTTGATTCAATGATCCAGTCATGTCGCACACAACCGACCAGTATACAATGTATCGGCTTATCGAATCAACGCTTGAATCGATAACTTGGTTATATCGCATACAACCACTCGATACATTCATCGCGAGAATGGAATACGGTATCACATACACGCATTATTCTCGGTCCCGCACATATCTCATATGCGCTCCTATTTCGTTTCGCTTGAGCCAGGAAACCACTGTGTTGGACTCTAAAGACTCGTCAATACGCCGGCAGCAGGCGATGATCATATCAAACACCCACAAGCCGCAAGCGGTCTGCTAAACGTAACGGCCACCCGGGTATTGAGCGATCAGAAGATCGACGAGCAAGCCCGCTCACACTCCTGCGAATCCGACCAGTAACACTACCGTACAGTCCGGTCTGATCGTCTGATATGTCGCATATCTCGCCTAGGGGTGGTAAACGTCAGACCCCAATAGCTCGATAAGTCATGTCGATATGAGGTCTATAACTGTTCGAGAAACTACAGGTAACACTTACCAGTAAATCTCAGCAACCCTGGCCAGGGATTTCCTGTTATAGCCAATCGAACACAGCGCAACATCAACTCCCTATACCGGGAGAGACGAATCCCCTCCTATCGCTCATTGCCTCCATGTGACTCGGGACTGTACCCAAAAACCACCGTTTTGCACGCCCTCTTGGACGTGGTAAGATGGAAATCAAAGCACAGTGGGAACCACACAAGACTCTATGACGATCTCGGGTCAACAGACTACTCTGTACCAGTGTCACCAGAGAACTGCCATCTGACGTGAGGTATAATACCATCTGGGAGTTCTCGGCGAGTCCGTCCAGTGTACCCAGTCTCTACTGAGCACCCGTATATCATCTCTGATGTCAAACACCAATGGATATGGGATCATCCATCGCCCATCTTTATGGGTCGAGAAGGTATACGCTAGTCTACTCTGGTATATCGATGCCCCGTCTCGATACACCCACGATTAGGGACTTTGAAGGATGTACTTATAGACTACCATGTCCCCACTAGTATGATCAGCATCATAGTCCAGGTAGTCAAGCACACATCCTAAGGGCTTTACCAACATGTAACAGAGAGACAATCAGTATACACGTTAAGGTAAAGAGCAACCAGATAGCATACTATCATGTCGAGCAAGAAAGTCCTCACTATATATGTCCCAGCATCCACTACAATATACATCCTATGTATAGTAATGGCCTCTAGGGCATACATATTACTAACAATCTCCCACTTGCACTAGGGCCATCTGATAGCAGTGGTTGCAGTATCTCATACTCAACCATCCCATAAAAGTCTCTCTCTGGGAACAGGCATTTGTGAGTGGATCCGCTGTGTTGTCCTCTTAGTCTACTCTCCTAACCTCGATCTCTCTGGAGATCAACCATCTCCATGATCAAGTGATACTGCCTTAGAATATGTCTGGATCACTGATGGGACCGGCGTTCCTTGGCATAAGCCACAACTCTATTGTCACACAATGGTAGGAACGTAGTTCATCTCATGAACCAATATACACCCAAACAGCCTCTTTGGTAGCATCTTAAGTAGCGATGTATCCAACCTTTGTCGTCTAGTATGCCACGGTATCTAGCTTGGAACTCTTCCAACATACCGTCCCTTCACTGAGGGTAAAGACAATGCCTGCGACTGACATTCAGTCGTCTTTATCACCCTGGAACCCTTCCAGTGATTCTCCCCAGGATCGATTGATACCATCTCACTACAACTAGTGAGTATCCTAACATCCATTTAGATCTATCTCATAGATCCAAAACCCAGGAGTTAGTAGGTATCAATATGATCCTACATAGAGAATCATTGTGATAAACGGAGATTGACCGAGCGTAGCATAGGAAACTCTTTCCCAATCAAGAGTATGTCATCCACGTACTCTACGAGGATCACTACCATACTCTCTACTACCTTTTTGTTTATACAAGGTTCATCTACCATTTTGATGATGTCAAACTCTTTGACTAGTCCATCAAAACAGATGTTCCAACTCCGCGATGCCTGCTTTAATCCTATAAAGCATCTTGCACACGTTTCCGCTGCTCCCACTGTCTACGAAGCCTTCTGGCTGTGTACTTATAGACGCTCTCTTCTAAATCATCATTTAGAAAAGCAGTCAAGACACCCAACCACCAGATATCGCAGTCATGGTATGTAGCCGTGACAAGTAGGATCTAGATGGACTTAAGCATAGCTACTTGAAAAGGTTTCATCATTATCCACGCCTGGTCAATGAAGAAAACCTTTAACAAGTCTAGCTTTGAAAGTCTCAACTTTTCCATCTACACCAAGTAATCTTCTCAAGATATACTTGCTCCTGATGGGGATTTAACCCTTCAGATATAGCATCCAAAGTCCATACTTTGTTGGTGTATAAGGATTCCATCTCAGATCACTAAGCATCCAGCCATTCTTATAGAGTCTTACTCCTGATGGCCAGCTCGAAGCTAGTTGGGTCATCATCTCATGATGCAATCCTCGCTCCCACTGTCATAGAGAAACCGAAGTATCTCTCAGGTGGGTGAGGAACCCTACTAGATCGGCGGAGAGGCTGAGGTTCGTTGGAATCTACTGAATCCTTTAGTTGTATCAAATCATCAGCTGCAGATTGTATAGCTGGATTATTTCCAGTTCTACATTACAGACCTTGCCTCGAGCTTGTCCGGATTTTTCTTTTAGACATAGGCCGGACAACCCCAAATCTTAACTAGCTTAAGACATGGGCTCTTCCCTTTCCATATCAGATATGAAATGGTAGGCAACTAATTTGATTGGAACCCTATTCAATAGGTATGCATCTTCTCAAGTGCATAACTCCCAAAAAGGAAACAGGTAACTCAGTAGTACTCATCATAGAGCACACCTTATCACATAGGGTGTAATTGCTCCACCCCGATATACCATCGTGCTATGATGTATACGGAGGAGTAATGCTGAGAGAGAATCTCATTCTCTTTTAGAATAGTCCAGGAATTCCATGCACAAGTATTCTTCTCCCTGATCTCATTATAGGACATAATACTTATACCCGTATTTGGTTCTCTACTTCTAGCTTATATTCTGTGAATATCTCAAAAGGTTCGGACTTGTGTTTCAACAGGAACATATGTCTGAATCTTGAGAGATTATCAGAGAATGTAATGAAGTACAAAGAACCGGTCTTGGCATGTGTAGACAGGGGACCTACATACATCAACATGTATCATCCCAAGAGTAAACTAATTCTTTCTCTGTTTCCAATAAACGAAGCTATGGTCATCTCATCTCTGTGACATGACTGGCAAGTTTCACAAGATGTAAATTCAAACTAATTTAAATATGCATCTTTATGAAACTCTAGCTAGTCGGGTCGCATTGATATGACCTAGTCTACAATACCTCAAGAAGAATCCGTTCATTTCTGAACTCTTCCTCATGTGTGTGTTCCATATACTAAGAACTGTAGTTTGAATTAGAACATTAATGCTTTTAGATAACGTGCCTGAACCGATCATCTTTTGATATAGGAAATGTTCAAAACATTATCCAACAATACAAAATTTTATCATTTCTTTACTAATAAAGAGATAGATACGATTTTGTATATCAGGTTCGGTATCTAATAACATCCGTTAAGAATCAATGTATTTGTAATACAGGGTGACAGTGACCAACAGACTTGGCTGCAACACTTGCCCCGTTTTCTGCCTCATGAAACTTATCACCCGTTCTCAGTTCTCTACCTTTCTGTAGCCCTATGTAACAGATTACATATCTGGGATCCTGATCTGGTATCGTATACCCAGGACGTAGAGGATACAGAGAAACAGTTTTTTTGTAATGAACACACTCGAAGATGATGCATCAGCATGCACTCTCTTCGTTTGGGCGGCATGGGAATTCTGGTAATCCCCTATTTCCTGCTCTGTCTTATAACATTTATAAGTTGGAGCGGGACCAACGTTCCCCAGCTCAGTATAACAAGCGGGTTCGGTCAAAAATCCGTATTATTATCTTGATTAAGGCGTGATATGGTCGCTACCTGGAGAGAGAGAGAAGAAAACACTCAGCGTGCGCTCTTGCAAGAATAGATTGGTTATTATTTTATCTAATCAGGATGGCTCCCACTGCTTTTTATCAAATCTTCCTTCAAACCCTAAAAGGAAAGACTAGCCGGGATTAATTACACACTACAAGTTCGCCAATCTTTCAGCCAGGCCAGTGTCGGTACTTTGAGAGAGGTCCCCCGTGCTTTCGCACGAACCTAATTAATGTAAACCTCGTTTTCCCAGAGGCGTAACCCCGTTGACACCTTTCTAGACACCTACTTGATCGGCTAATTGTAATGTATAAAACTCTCCCAGGAGTAACTCTTACTCGCAGCGGGTATCGGGATCCAACTATCTCATAGAAGGTATGCAATCTCATTGCAAATTTCAACACTTGAAATTCCCGATAATGTTTTTGCCCCTAGCGTGCTATGACCTTGACGAAAGCCAACAAACCATAGCCCGCTAGTCAAGTTCAACCCGTACATTTCTTGATCGAATTAAACCCACCCGCACGACCCTTGACGAAAGCCAACAAAGCCGCACGACTACCCTAATCCAATCGCATCGTATGCTGGCAGATAAGCAGCATATAGCTACCGCACACTGCACCTTGATGAAAGCCAACAAATGCAGCACGAATACTATATACAACTTATCTGAAATGACGGAGGGCTACGACAGGTTTTTCTGAAAACCTATTGCGTAATGAACATTGTTGGAGATAGTGCCCTCAGAGTCAATTATTAGGTCACAGGTACGTGATTGTAATGATTGAGGGAGGACCTATCCCGGTAGGACAGTCTTACTCGAGATGATAGTATGCTATCTGGTTTACCTTTATCATCGTGTACTGCTTTAGGCGACATGACACGTCGCTATTACACGTTGATAGAGCCCCTAGGATTCTTGCTTGACCACCAGCAGTATGAGGGCGATCATATAAGTGGGAGCTGGGGGTCTACAAGCATATCCTTAAAAGGTCCCTAGTCGTGGGAGTTTCGAGACCGGGCATCGATACTCCATTAGTAGACTAGTGTATACAGTCGAGACCCCGACGAGGGGCGGTGGCCGGTCTCACAAGCCACTGGTGTCAGTTGGATCACCTAAGATGTATACAGGTGCTCATTGGGTTATGAGTACACCGGACAGGACTCGCCGGGAACATGCTAGTTGGTCATATACCAGACGTCAGATGGCAGTTCCCTGGTGACATGTGTGCAGGTTAGTTCATCGACCTGGGGATCGTCATTTGTCTCGTGTGAGTTTCCACTGTACTTTGATTACTACCCTACCACGGCTCAAAGGAGTCGTGCAAACAGGTTTTAGTTGGGTACAGTCCCGAGCCACATGGAGGCAGTGAGCGTATCTTCAGGGGTTCGTCTCTCCCGGTATTGGGGGTGAGGTCGTGCTGTGTCTAGGAGAGCCATTACACAAAGTCCTTGGCCAAGGCAAGGAGATTTACTGGTAGGTATTCCAGTAGTATCTCAGGGTGTTCTGGGCTACACTCCGACACGACTTGTACCGCTTTTGGGGGTCTGACTTTTACCAACCCCCTAGGCCCGCCATGCGATACTCATAGACGAACGGACCGGACTGCACGGATATTGTCACTGACAGGCTCAGTAGGGTGTCAGGATGAGTTCGCTCATCGACGTCCCTTTTGGTCAATAGCTGGTGGCCCGTCACGTATTGGCTTATACCTTTGACGTGCTAGTGGTTAAATCCACAGCCATAGTATTGACGAGTCTTTAGAGTCCACCACACTTTCAGTTACTCAAGTTTCGGGCGAAACGCTGTAGAGGCCGTATGGAGATATGGCAGGGTCCGATCAGATACGTGCGGTATTGCACGGATCAGGATCGGACGGTTTTGTACTAGCGGCCGTATAGATATATGGCAGGGTTCGATCAGATACGTGCGGTATTGCACGGATCAGGATCGAACGGATATTACTAGCCGGCTTTGGTTTAAGCCGGTCCTAGTTTAGTACAGTGTAGATTTTGTCTCTTTGCATTTGTATCCGGACGGAATACAGATGCGAGTGTGTATGCACAGTATCGGGGTTTTCCTGTAATTTATTACGGGACCAGTTTTCTGGAGTTGCCAGTTTGCATTCCGTTCCGGCCGGTTTTCCTTTGTTCTTTCCCGGCCGGACTTTTCCGATGGAGGGGGTTATTTGCGATTGTGCAAATAACTTTTGTGGAGGGGGTTTCTTGTAAAAGATTGATTATGATAGCTTTCATTTCTTTTCAACCATGCTTTTGCTTTATGAGATTTGATTGTGATAAAGTGAGGGTATGGGTTTAATTGTAACAAGCATGGTTGTATGTTTTCTTGTCTCTTGATGTGGTCACCTCTTTCATCTCCTACACTCACCTCCCTTCATGCTTCATAACCTTTTCCTCCACCATTATTCTCACTTGATGGATGCATAAGTTTTTTCATGGTTGAGTGAGAAGAAGAAAAGAGAAGGAGAGAGCTTCATTCTTGAGAGTGTTTTTCATTCTTGATCTCTTTTCATGCCAAGAAAAATGAAAGCACCATTTTTCATACCTTCATTCCTCCATCTTCAAAAGGCAACCAAAACCCCAATGAGACATAGACCCTACACATCCTACAGCAAACCTTGGGCATGTCGAGTTGCCGGCTTCATGCCCGAGTTGCCTCGGTATAGAGGCGGGAGCCCGTAAAAGTACCCGGCCTCGTGGTGCCCTTTCCGACGAGGAGGAGACGGACGGAGATTTCGCAGGAGATCGGGACGATGGCGAGAAGACCGGAGGACTTGGATCGTCGGTATATCTCTAACCCATCTTCTTAGTAGCTTAGACTAGTTAATGGTTCGATCCGGAGTTTAGTGCGCGGTGGTGCCGGTTTGCAAAGTCCGCAAAAATTTAAGTTTATCACCGCTTCCGCATTCCGGCGTCGGATTGACGGCCGGGGCGCCGCCGTGCACTTACAGTGGTATCAGAGCCTCGCCATTAACTTAGTCTAGTTTTGTGTAATGTGTTTGCATTTCCGATCGATCAAAAAGTTCCAAAACTGCATTTTAGTTCGCATCAGTTTCTGTTGAAAATTTTTTGTCTCGAAAAATTTTGCAGGTTGTAAAATATTGATGTACTGGAAAATCTAAGAGTTCTGTAAAAATTTGACGAAGTAACTCCACAGTTGGAGCGCGGAACCGCCGCGAAAACCCCTTTTGTGCGGCCCTTCCGCCGCGCACTATTCACATCACTTCACCATTTTTTTACAGAGGCCTTTTGGACTTAAAATATGGGTTTTGGAATATTAAAATTAGGCCCAGGATTTCTGTGAGTGCTACAGTTTTGATTGGGGGCCCACTTGTTAATTGTTTGATCAATCGGAAAATTTTAAACACATTTTTCACAGTATTTACATTATATCTGCGACCGTGAATGTCACTCGATCGGTAAATCCTGTCTAACCGCTATAGCCCGGTTAGACGGATTTGCGAACGTGACTTTCACGTTGATGTTCTATGTATTTGCTGTGATGTTGCGGTTCGGTCGTGGGGGATAGCCTGGATGCAATGCTAGTACAGTCTTTGTTGTATTATGTACATTTGATATTGCGGGGCGAGCGTCCGACATGTGGACTGCCGTCACTGCCAGTTTGTATTATTTTTTTGGGGCATGACCTGGTTGCGGTCATGTACCCGGTGTATGTATATTTTACTTTCTGTACTAGGATTGCCCCGCAGAGGGGTGCACGGATAGCCGGGTTCTGGAGGGCAACAAGCCCGCATCTCATGGCATTGAGACGGAGGGGGCTTCGCTCTAGGATTCGCGGGCTATTCGCCGCACTCGTAGGGGGTACAGGTTTGACCCAGGAGGGGTGCCCAAGTTACCGGATTCCGTGAAGTGCTGGGTGGTCCATTCACGGAGCTGAAGGGGGCTGCCTCGCTTCAGGTTTTGGCGGGTGACTTGCCGCGCCCGTAGGGGTCTAGGTTTTCATTGCACAGGCTATCCACACGACCAGGGGAACGTCGGGTTTCAGTAGTGGCTCTGTGAAACCCGGGGATCCCAGATATCTGTATTGTTTCTATGATGCTGTTCATTCTCTGTGATGTTGCATTTTATTCACGCCTTGAGCGAATATAATATATTGGTATATATATTAGTAGATGTTGTATATGTTTTACATCCGCGCTAGTCCAGTCCCCGCTCTGTCGTTAGTAAGCTAACCTAACGGGTGATGACGGGACCCAGTGGCGAATGCGGATGGCATATACGTACGTCAGTATATTTTCGTTCTTTGTGGTGTGATCAATTGATGGGACTGCATTGATTCGGATCAATGCAAGTTAAACAAACCTATTCTGATGTTGTTGGAACACTTTTCAAAAAGCTGTTATTGCAAGGACGTTCATTTCTGTTTTGCATCGTGGTATTCATTTGGAATATCCTGCTCCTCAGTCGACGAGGCAAGGGCCGAGATCCCTTCACCGGGAGTGACCCCTTGGACAGAAGTTTGCGTCAGGGCATTAACTTCACTATAGCCGATTACTTTTGCTTTGCACCGTGGTATTCAGTTGGAATATCCTGCACCCCATTCTACGGGGAAAGAGCCGAGATCCCTTCACCGGGAGTGACCTCTTTAGCAACGGTTTTCGTCACTATATTTTCAAAAAGCTATCCGTTCCTTCGACGATATCAAGTTCATTACGTTAAAGGTTTTCGCCAGAAACCATTCGTAGCCCTCCGTCATTTCAGTTAAATATTCGGTAGTATTCAAGCTATGTATTTTGACCTCACGCCAAGGCATAGTGTTTGGTAGCTGCCGGGTATTTATCTGTTGCATAGATAGATGCGTTGGTTTGGGACAGTCGTACTACTATTTTGGCCTACGTCAAGGGTATGTACGGGTGGGTTCAGATTAACCTGGATAATGACGGGCAGAACTTGACATGTGACTTATGATATTTTGACCTCACGCCAAGGTCATAAGAGCATGGGGCAGAAATCACATCGGGAGTTTCAAAAGTACTGAAACTTGCCAGATATGCGCATACCTTCTGGAGTGTGATACCGTGAGCGGATTCCGTCACGTTATCATGCGATGAGAGTTGGATCCCGATTCCTACTGATGAGTTGGTTTACTCCTCGGGTGACCCCGATTAATTCTTCTTTCAGGTTTGGAGGAGAATTTGAGGTACAGTGGGAGGTTTCCAGATTAGATAAATTGGTAACCATTCTGATCTAGGTTAGAGTGCACGCTGAGTGTTTCTTTTCTCTCTCTCTCTTTGGCAGCGACCATTGACCCGACCCTAAGACTTTGACTCAGTGACCAAGTTGACCGAACCTTCTTAAACACCGGCTTTTGGATTGTCAGAGTTGCAAACCTCATTGCCACTCCTACTTTTACCCTTTTCTCCAGAACACCCCGTTTTACTACGAGCGTCCACTTCCATTGGACAAAACCATCGTATGGTTAGATACGAACTCGAAAGAATTTATTCGAGGATGGTTTCAGGTTCTGGAGAAAACGGATAGGATTATTCAGTTGTCTTTTCCTTTTACTCTCTCTCAGGTTACGAGTACTCCTTGGTTTAGGGGTAGTACACCTATTACGCAAATTGGATTGTCTTCTTCCAAACCATAGGCTGGTGCCGACCGGTAGGGAATGAAGAAAACCAGTTAGCTTAAACGGTGTACAGAAGGTATTAAGTTCAGACAAAGCAAGGGATTAGTAAGAGGGCAAAGTAAATTGCAACAGATATTCACGACCAAACCAAGTATTTCTTCGCCAATCCTAAATCACCTTTGTATTTCTCCAGGACACTCCGTATCACTACGAAGATCCACAGTTTATTTGGATACTCCATCGTATGGTTATATACGAACTCGAATGGAACTGGTTCCAGTTCGGGGATGGATTCTGGTTCAGGAGAAATAGGAATAAGGTTTATTCGGTTGTCTTTTATCTTCACCCTCTCTCATTGCGAGTGTTCCTAGGATTGGGACAGTACACCCATTATGCTTATTGGATAGTCTTCTTCCAAACCATAGGCTGGTGCCGAACGGTAGGGAAGGAAGAAAACCATTTGGCCTAAAAGGGTGTGCAGAAGGTAAAGACTAAAGACATATGAAGGGATTTGGAGAGGTGGCAAAGAACTATACGGTTACAGTCGTGAATCTGGAAGAGGCATTACTAGGAATACCAGGATACCCCAATGAAACATTTCAATGTTTCAGTTTCACTGTGTACTATTAAAAGAAAACTGATTTCCCAATTAGACACTTACTCCAGGGTATGTATTTACCAGGTACGATTCTCACATCTGTATGGTTTTACAGATGATGAGTGGGAGTAGGTTATTGGGAATTGGGTGATTATCCTCATTATATCGGGATTCGTTGTAATCGGTGATATTTGAGGAAATCACCTGGCCTGTTTGCCGGTCGGCAAATATTTGGTTTTGAATATCCGCTGTTATGCACCAATTTCAAATTGATATATCTGTACGTCTATTTTCATAGAGTGAGATATACCTTTCTGAAATTATGTCTACGACATTTACCTATATCAGTGGATGGTTAGGTAAGGAGCATTAAACAGCGGTGTAATTCTTCTTAACCATAAGTACAGTTTTCAACCTACGGCACACAGTGAATGAGTTATCAGACTCAAGGGACTTGTACAGAATATTGTATGTTGTCCAGGGTCCATCAGGACAGAGGGGTTGGTCCTCGTACTATATTCGGTTTACTTTTAACTTCTCTAGTTCTTAGACATGTATTTCGTAGAAACACAGGGTCTAAGTTTTGAGGAGTTATAGGTATTTGAATAGAGTAGAGAACCAGGTGTAGCAAGTATCGGGATTCTTCAAGGTGATCGAAGATGTAGATACTTGTGTATGGTATTCAGTTGATAGTATGATAAAGAGATCTTGCTTCTCTTTCAGGTTATTCATAAATGGAAGTATTCCTAAGTTGAGTAACGCTGATCGGCCTCCTTCCATTTAGTTGACATGCGCTGGGGACAGCTGCATGATTTGAATCTGGTTCAATTAAATCAGTGCCTCTGTTTCTATATTGGATATAGAACAGTTCATATCTTAACGATGTTAAGGTACGGGGAGTTGTCCGGTTTATGATTAAAACCAGACACTGGACAACTCAAGGCACGTTTCTGTAATGGCTGTTTGTGGGTTGACCCAGGCTATGACGAGGGTTGACTTTCTACCATCTGGATGAACAATAGCGATATTGTTCTAGACTCGCCACAGTTTTATTAAAAAATGGATTTTTTCAGAAAACAGTAGTGGGAGTATGGTAGAACTGGAAGTGATTCCAGAACCACAAACGATTACTGAAGATTTGATAAGGAACCTAAAGATTCAATCTGGATTGACATTCCATTGGCCACTCCGCAGATAAGGTGGGTAACTTCAGGCACCCGAGAGGCACTACGGTGGCCTCAAGGACGGTGACAGGGAAGTTCTTGTTTACCCACAATTGCCATTGCTGTTGTTCCAGGTTACGAGACCCGGCGGGAGGATGAGTATAGCGTCATTCTAAACCAGTTTTAGAAGTGTACGTCTATATGACTCTGCCAGAGGGTTGTCGTAGTCAGTGGGAGCAGCGGAAGCATTGGTGGACATCAGGCTTATATCTATTTATAGACTAAAGAAGATGTAGCGGAGATAGATCATCTATTTCTGATGTGACAGTCATAGGTTTGACGTCATCAGAATAGGGGATGGATCTGTTGAGAAGGTAGTAGGGTGTGATATCCTGGTATTTGGATGACATACACAGAATAGGAAAAGAAATTCCTATACTACGATCGGTTATACTTTGGTCGTCACACAGTGGTTTCTCCATACAGGACTTGGATATTATATCAGACCTATCTGGTTACTAGATCTATGGTTTTAGATCTAGATTTGGGTGGTTTCCTAATCTGGGTACCTTGACAGCATTCTATGAGTATTTAGAATGGACGACTCCTGGCACGGTAGTACACCTGCAGGTAATGGAGTCACCTTCTCTAAAGGTGTCTTATAGACTAAAGGGGAGAGGGATGCGCATGATTGGCAGATCACTTGCTTAGGCAATTGAGTCAATCATGTGATGTCAAGTGCCACACCGGATGTTGTTCTTGCATTATATGCAATAAGTTGATATTGATCCAATCCTGGAGAAACAGTAGGAAGCAGTCTTAGAACATAAGTGGATGTTCTAGGGATATGATAACGACAGCCTCATTCAGGAGACAGTTATCATTCCAGGCTTCCAAGGTGACATGGACGACAAGGAGGTTGTCAGAGTTATAGTTTTCCTTCGGATGAGGGGCAGTATTTTGGACAGGTGGTCCAAGGCAATACTGAGGGAGGCATGGCGCGCAGGATACTGATTAAGTTCAGTTGACGATACAGTCTAAGAAGTTTGGATTTGGAGTTCATTTATGAGCTATGTCCCATCAGACATCCAGACATTCTAAGACAGGTATTGCTCATTTCGGGAGATGGGTTTCTCCGCAAACTTGAGATATAGAGAGACATGGAAAGAAACAACTAAGCGGATCCACTCACTGAGGCTATTCCTCGAACGCAATAGTTTCGCAAACGAGCTTTGTGAGACTGACTAGTAGAGGAGTTGGATGTTCGGTATCACACGGGCTGTGAGTATGCGACATCGCAATAATTAGCCTTGAGTGCAAGTGGGAGATTGTTGGAGATAGTGCCCTCAGAGTCAATTATTAGGTCACAGGTACGTGATTGTAATGATTGAGGGAGGACCTATCCCGGTAGGACAGTCTTACTCGAGATGATAGTATGCTATCTGGTTTACCTTTATCATCGTGTACTGCTTTAGGCGACATGACACGTCGCTATTACACGTTGATAGAGCCCCTAGGATTCTTGCTTGACCACCAGCAGTATGAGGGCGATCATATAAGTGGGAGCTGGGGGTCTACAAGCATATCCTTAAAAGGTCCCTAGTCGTGGGAGTTTCGAGACCGGGCATCGATACTCCATTAGTAGACTAGTGTATACAGTCGAGACCCCGACGAGGGGCGGTGGCCGGTCTCACAAGCCACTGGTGTCAGTTGGATCACCTAAGATGTATACAGGTGCTCATTGGGTTATGAGTACACCGGACAGGACTCGCCGGGAACATGCTAGTTGGTCATATACCAGACGTCAGATGGCAGTTCCCTGGTGACATGTGTGCAGGTTAGTTCATCGACCTGGGGATCGTCATTTGTCTCGTGTGAGTTCCCACTGTACTTTGATTACTACCCTACCACGGCTCAAAGGAGTCGTGGAAACAGGTTTTAGTTGGGTACAGTCCCGAGCCACATGGAGGCAGTGAGCGTATCTTCAGGGGTTCGTCTCTCCCGGTATTGGCGGTGAGGTCGTGCTGTGTCTTGGAGAGCCATTACACAAAGTCCTTGGCCAAGGCAAGGAGATTTACTGGTAGGTATTCCAGTAGTATCTCAGGGTGTTCTGGGCTACACTCCGACACGACTTGTACCGCTTTTGGGGGTCTGACTTTTACCAACCCCCTAGGCCCGCCATGCGATACTCATAGACGAACGGACCGGACTGCACGGATATTGTCACTGACAGGCTCAGTAGGGTGTCAGGATGAGTTCGCTCATCGACGTCCCTTTTGGTCAATAGCTGGTGGCCCGTCACGTATTGGCTTATACCTTTGACGTGCTAGTGGTTAAATCCACAGCCATAGTATTGACGAGTCTTTAGAGTCCACCACACTTTCAGTTACTCAAGTTTCGGGCGAAACGCTGTAGAGGCCGTATGGAGATATGGCAGGGTCCGATCAGATACGTGCGGTATTGCACGAATCAGGATCGGACGGTTTTGTACTAGCGGCCGTATAGATATATGGCAGGGTTCGATCAGATACGTGCGGTATTGCACGGATCAGGATCGAACGGATATTACTAGCCGGCTTTGGTTTAAGCCGGTCCTAGTTTAGTACAGTGTAGATTTTGTCTCTTTGCATTTGTATCCGGACGGAATACAGATGCGAGTGTGTATGCACAGTATCGGGGTTTTCCTGTAATTTATTACGGGACCAGTTTTCTGGAGTTTCCAGTTTGCATTCCGTTCCGGCCGGTTTTCCTTTGTTCTTTCCCGGCCGGACTTTTCCGATGGAGGGGGTTATTTGCGATTGTGCAAATAACTTTTGTGGAGGGGGTTTCTTGTAAAAGATTGATTATGATAGCTTTCATTTCTTTTCAACCATGCTTTTGCTTTATGAGATTTGATTGTGATAAAGTGAGGGTATGGGTTTAATTGTAACAAGCATGGTTGTATGTTTTCTTGTCTCTTGATGTGGTCACCTCTTTCATCTCCTACACTCACCTCCCTTCATGCTTCATAACCTTTTCCTCCACCATTATTCTCACTTGATGGATGCATAAGTTTTTTCATGGTTGAGTGAGAAGAAGAAAAGAGAAGGAGAGAGCTTCATTCTTGAGAGTGTTTTTCATTCTTGATCTCTTTTCATGCCAAGAAAAATGAAAGCACCATTTTTCATACCTTCATTCCTCCATCTTCAAAAGGCAACCAAAACCCCAATGAGACATAGACCCTACACATCCTACAGCAAACCTTGGGCATGTCGAGTTGCCGGCTTCATGCCCGAGTTGCCTCGGTATAGAGGCGGGAGCCCGTAAAAGTACCCGGCCTCGTGGTGCCCTTTCCGACGAGGAGGAGACGGACGGAGATTCCGCAGGAGATCGGGACGATGGCGAGAAGACCGGAGGACTTGGATTGTCGGTATATCTCTAACCCATCTTCTTAGTAGCTTAGACTAGTTAATGGTTCGATCCGGAGTTTAGTGCGCGGTGGTGCCGGTTTGCAAAGTCCGCAAAAATTTAAGTTTATCACCGCTTCCGCATTCCGGCGTCGGATTGACGGCCGGGGCGCCGCCGTGCACTTACAAACATGATATCGTTGTAGGATCGAATGAATTTTGAAATGGAGTGCTTTTGAGGCTTTTCTAGTTTTGCTAAAGGAGTCACTCCCGGTGAAGGGATCGTCGGTCCTTTCCTCGTCGAATGAGGTGCGGGATATATCATATATATCACTGTGCAAAGCAAAACACTTAAAAGCAATCAAAAGACAAACCGAGTGTGTAGCATCTGCCAGTTATTGCTAAAGGAGTCACTCCCAGTGAAGGGATCTCGGTCCTTTCCTCATCGAATAAGGTGCAGGATATATCACATATACCTCTGTGCAAAGCAAGAACTGTAGCTACCTGTTTTATTTTGAAATTCGATTCTACAACATCTTTAGGTTTCTTTTATTTCATTAATCTCATTAATGAAGTCCCATCATTTAAGTACCTAAACATCACAGATAAATACGACGTACACTTATGCCATCCGCATTCGCCTCGATGTCCCCTCGTGCACCGTTAGGTTAGGTAACTAACGGCAGAGCAGGGCAGGGCTAGCGCGGGTGTAAAACATAAGTAACGTCTATATAATATATCATATATACTATATATAGTATCTATCACAGAACATCACATGATCACATCACAGATATCGCAGCAGAAGAATCATATGAAATATTGGATATACTAGGACGTCCGTGTTTTCTATACGAGCCAGTATAAAACACGGATTCCACGGTCGTGATGAATAGCCAAACCCACACCCCTAGACCCCTACGAGAGCGGCAAGCAACCCTACCAATTCTAGAGTTAGGAGACCCAGACTCGACTCCTCGAGTTGGTCTCCCACTGGACTCCAGAACCCGGTTACTTGTGCTCCCCTCCTTGGGTCTATCCTAGTGCAGAAAAGTAAATAATATACAAAGGGTGACAACTTCCGCAACCTGGAAGTGCCCCAATTAAAAGAATATTACATACAAGTTTTTACATGAATGAAAATGAAAAACACTCATCTCACATAAAAACCCCCGGCTATTCAAACACGACGATCCAATATAACATATCCAGCAACACATAACATCACATGTCATCAACGTAAGTAAATATGCGCATCCCAATTGTCGTTGACATATAGCAACGAAACCGGCGATATCACATATTACACTTACGTTCACAGAAAAGAAAGTGTAAAACTACAACAGTTGGAATCCGCAACCACCTCAGACATCGCATGCCTGACCAAATGAATTACTTAGACATCACATGCCTAACAATTATAAACCCCGCATTTTAGTCTCAAAATCGAAAACACTTTTCAATATCAAGTCGGGTAATTCAACAAGATTCCCGACATCCTGATCGAATACTCGTCGCAAACTTTAGTAGGCGGCCGCACCCCCAATACCGTCGACAAAGTGCACCAAGGCGGAACACCGCTACCGCGAACACCCGAACGGATGCTTTCGGCGACGGGGTTCTCCTACAGTCACTTGGTCGGGGCTATGGAGTCAGGCTGTCTATTAAGTTTACCCGGCGAGTATCCGCGTACGCTACGTGATTGCGACGGACTTTTGATCACATCAAAATTCAGTGGCAACCGATCAAGTGAGACTAAATTTCTATGTTTATAACATTCATTCAGTTATCTCATAACTTCTTGTGAATTCCAATTATTGTATCCCATTCCAGATAATTAGAAAATGTTAAACTTTCCGATTGAACATTCGAACACCCAAGTTTTCCCGATACAGATCAACACATGAAATAAGTCTAACAACATTCAGTTCGTGCCTCAGTACCGACGGTCCAGCCGTAGAAGGGTCAAGCCAACGCCTCACATGTGGCACGCCGTACTGCCCCAAACCCGAAGGTTCAAAGGGTAGTTCAAGACGGTCACATAATCGAGTTAAGGTTTGTTGTCTTCTAGAGGGACCATCGTGTTACTTGCACTACTTAGAACGTGATTAAACTACAGAAATATCCAACACTTGGAAATTTCCCGACAGGGGAAAAATTGGGTATTTATATCCGGTCGAACTTTTTAACATATTCAAAAAAATTATCCGGAATGACACATAGACAAAGTTTGACAATCCGATCGAATGTATGAACTCCCAATACAACCCAAAATACTCAACTCTTGATTTCAGATTAAAAATTCCCAGGAAAACCAGCACTGAAAAATAGGAGTTACTGTGCAAAATTCAATGGCGGATTAGACAAAAGTGCGGCGGAAGGGCCGCATTAGCACGCTAATGCCGCGGTTCCGCCGCACTTTAGAAAGATCATTAGGTAATTTTTGCATCGCAATTCTTAGATTTACCTGCTTGTTTTTCTGCATATTTTTAATTTGCAAAAATCCACATTTTACAAAAATGTCCAGAGAGCATTTCAAAGTCGGGGTTTCGGGTCAATCGGACTTCTAACTCCGTCTACGCATCGCCTAAGGCTCTAGCTAGGCTCTGATACCACTGTAGGGTTCCTAGGCACTCTAGTGAGGTCTCACAAGGCATCGACCAGGCCAAATTCAAAAAATCTAGGTGCCGAGAGACCCGACTACGGATCGTTTGCTAGAAAACTAGGCGAAAAAGCTAACTAGTTAACACTTAACTATGAGAATCGGAAATACAACCTTTGTAGATCCGGTGCTCCACCTCCATAGCTCCGCAACGAAGTCCTCTCCGCTGTCCAAAAAGAATCCGGGCTCTAGCGTCGACTTCATCGGAGAATAAGCGAGCTAGGTCGTCGATGTCCATGCCGAAGATGATCTACGTCGAAGCATCGCAAGATCAAGCTCTCACTTCACCAAGTCAAGAAACTTGTGAAGGAAACACACTCTACTACTTGGCAAGAGGTAGAGGATGAAGAAATAGGAAGTGGGTAGACTTTAGAATTGGATTTCTCACTCAAATCATCAATCCACCATTGATGACCTCAAGCTTCTTCAATGAAGAAGAAGATGAAGAAGATGAATATTGTTATGATAAGAATAATAGAATAGAAAATAAAATCCATTCTTATCATAATATTAACCTTAGTTTAGTGTAGAGAATGGACCATGGTTAGATATGATGGTTAGGGTTAAGGAAGAGATAAGAATGGTTGACTTGATCAAAGTTTCAAGAAACTTCAACATAAAACAAAATAAGCCACCATCCTTAAATAATTTCCAAAATGAATATATATAAATAAATGAATAAGATAATCAAAACCCTAATCATTAAGTAAACCATGGTTTAATCTTTACACTTAACCAAGTTAATATGCATCATCAAACATGATACAAACATGTGCATAAAAGTATATCACATATACAACTTGCACAATCCAAGTGAGAAAATCCATTTAAAGTGAACCATTACTAGTTAATGCAAAGTAATATACCAAATATATAATTATACATTAAATCATTAAATCAACACTTGATTCAATGATCCGGTCATGTCGCACACAACCGACCAGTATACAATGTATCGGCTTATCGAATCAACGCTTGAATCGATAACTTGGTTATATCGCATACAACCACTCGATACATTCATCGCGAGAATGGAATACGGTATCACATACACGCATTATTCTCGGTCCCGCACATATCTCATATGCGCTCCTATTTCGTTTCGCTTGAGCCAGGAAACCTCTGTGTAGGACTCTAAAGACTCGTCAATACGCCGGCAGCAGGCGATGATCATATCAAACACCCACAAGCCGCAAGCGGTCTGCTAAACGTAACGGCCACCCGGGTATTGAGCGATCAGAAGATCGACGAGCAAGCCCGCTCACACTCCTGCGAATCCGACCAGTAACACTACCGTACAGTCCGGTCTGATCGTCTGATATGTCGCATATCTCGCCTAGGGGTGGTAAACGTCAGACCCCAATAGCTCGATAAGTCGTGTCGATATGAGGTCTATAACTGTTCGAGAAACTACAGGTAACACTTACCAGTAAATCTCAGCAACCCTGGCCAGGGATTTCCTGTTATAGCCAATCGAACACAGCGCAACATCAACTCCCTATAACGGGAGAGACGAATCCCCTCCTATCGCTCATTGCCTCCATGTGACTCGGGACTGTACCCAAAAACCACCGTTTTGCACGCCCTCTTGGACGTGGTAAGATGGAAATCAAAGCACAGTGGGAACCACACAAGACTCTATGACGATCTCGGGTCAACAGACTACTCTGTACCAGTGTCACCAGAGAACTGCCATCTGACGTGAGGTATAATACCATCTGGGAGTTCTCGGCGAGTCCGTCCAGTGTACCCAGTCTCTACTGAGCACCCGTATATCATCTCTGATGTCAAACACCAATGGATATGGGATCATCCATCGCCCATCTTTATGGGTCGAGAAGGTATACGCTAGTCTACTCTGGTATATCGATTCCCCGTCTCGATACACCCACGATTAGGGACATTGAAGGATGCACTTATAGACTACCATGTCCCCACTAGTATGATCCGCATCATAGTCCAGGTAGTCAAGCACACATCCTAAGGGCTTTACCAACATGTAACAGAGAGATAATCAGTATACACGTTAAGGTAAAGAGCAACCAGATAGCATACTATCATGTCGAGCAAGAAAGTCCTCACTATATATGTCCCAGCATCCACTACAATATACATCCTATGTATAGTAATGGCCTCTAGGGCATACATATTACTAACATGACATCTCATGATTGACTCAATTGCCTGAGCAAGTGATCTGCCAATCATGCACGTCCCTCTCCCCTTTAGTCTGTAAGACACCTTTGGAGAGGGTGACTCCATCTTCTGCAGGTACACTACCGCGCCAGGAGTCGTCCATTCTAAATACTCTTAGAATGCTGTCTAAGTACCCAGATTGGGAAACTACCCAAATCTAGATCTAAAACCATAGATCTAGTAACCAGTATGTCTGATATAAAATCCATTTCCTTTGTGGAGAAACCACTGTGTGACGACCAAAGTATAACCGACTGTAGTATAGGAGTTTCCTTTCCTACTCTGTGTATGTCATCCAAATACCATGACATCACACCCTACTACCTTCTTAACAGATCCATCCCTTATTCTGATGAAGTCAAACCCATGACTGTCACGTCAGAAATAGATGATCTATCTCCGCTACATCTGCTTTAGTCCATTAATAGACATAAGCTACCTGTCCACCAATGCTTCCGCTGCTCCCACTGACTACGACAACCCTCTGGCAGAGTCATATACACGTGCACTTCTAAAGCTAGTTTAGAACGACACTATACTCATCCTCCTGCCGGGTCTCACAGTCTGGAACAACAGCAATGGCAAGTCTGGGTAAACAAGAGCCTCCCTGCCACCGTCCTTGAGGCTACCGGAGTACCTCTCGGGTGCCTGAGGTTACCCACCGTATCTGCGGAGTGGCCAATGGAATGTCAAACCAGATTGAATCTTTAGGTTCCTTATCAAATCTTCAGTAATCGTTTGTGGTTCTGGAATCACTTCCAGTTCTAGCATACTCCCACTACTGTTTTTCTGAAAAAATCCATTTTTAAAACAAAACTGTGGCGAGTCTAAAACAATATTGCTATTGTTCATCCAGATGGTAGAAAGTCAACCCTCGTCAAAGCCTGGGTCAACCCACAAACAGCCATTACATAAACGTGCCTAGAGTTGTCCAATGTCTGGTTTTAAGCATAAACCGGACAACTCCCCGTACCTTAACATCGTTAAGATATGAACTGTTTTATATCCAATAAAGAACGAGAGGAACTGATTTAATTGAACCAGATCCAAATCATGCAACTGTCTCCAGTGCATGTCAACTAAATGGAAGGAGGCCTGATCAGCGTTACTCAACTTAGGAATGCTTCCAATTATGAGTAACCTAAAAGAGAAGCAAGATCTCTTTATCATTACCATAGACAAGTATCTACATCTTCGATTTCTTTGAAGAATCCCGATACTTGCTATACCTGGTTCTCTACTCTATTCAAATACCTATAACTTCTCAAAATTCAGACCCTGTGTTTCCTACGAAACACTTGTCTAAAAACTAGAGAAGTCATAAGTAAACCGAATATAGTACGAGGACCAACCCCTCTGTACTGATGGACCCTGGACAACATACAATACTCTGTATAAGTCCCTTGAGTCTGATAACTCATTCACTGTGTGTCGTAGATTGAAAACTGTACTTATGGTCAAGAAGAATTACACCGCTGTTTAATGCTCCTTACCTAACCATCCACTGATATAGGTAAATGTCGTAGACATAATTTCAGAAAGGTATATCTCACTCTATGAAAATAGACGTACAGATACATCAATTTGAAATTGGTGCATAACAGCGGATATTCAAAACCAAATATTTGCCGACCGGCAAACAGCCCAGGTGATTTTCTCAAATATCACCGATTACAACTAATCCCGATATAATGAGGATGATCACCCAATTCCCAATAACTTACTCCCACTCATCATCTGTAAAACCATACAGATGTGAGAATCAAACCTGGTAAATACATACCCTGGAGTAAGTGTCAAACTGGGAAATCAGTTTTCTTTTAACATTACACAGTGAGACTGAAACATCGAAATGTTTCGATGGGGTATCCTGGTATTCCTAGTAATGCCTCTTCCAGATTCACGACTGTAACCGTGTAATTCTTTGCCACCTCTCCAAATCCCTTCATATGTCTTTAGTCTTTACCTTCTGCACACCCCTCAGGCCAAATGGTTTTCTTCCTTCCCTACCGTTCGGCACCAGCCTATGGTTTGGAAGAAGACGATCCAATAAGCATAATGGGTGTACTGTCCCAATCCTAGGAACACTCGCAATGCGAGAGAAGATGAAGATAAAAGACACCTGAATAAATCTTATTCCTATTTTTCCTGAACCAGAATCCATCCCCGAACTGGAACAAGTTCCTTTCGAGTTCGTATATAACCATACGATGGAGTATCCAATAAACTGTGGATCTTCGTAGTGATACGGAGTGTCCTGGAGAAATACAAAGGTGATTTTAGGATTGGCGAAGAAATACCTGGTTTGGTCATGAATATCTGTTGCAATTTACTTTGCCCTCTTACTAATCCCTTACTTTGTCTGAACTTAATACCTTCTGTACACCATCGTTAGGCTAATTGGTTTTCTTCATTCCCTACCGGTCGGCACCAGCCTAAGGTTTGGAAGAAGACTATCCAATTTGCGTAATAGGTGTACTATCTCCTAAACCAAGGAGTACTCGCAACCTGAGAGAAGGAAAAAGGAAAAGACAACTGAATAATCCTATCCGTTTTCTCCAGAACCTGAAACCATCCTCGAATAAATTCCTTCGAGTTCGTATCTAACCATACGATGGTTTTGTCCAATGGAAGTGGACGTTCGTACTAATACGGGGTGTCCTGGAGAAAAGGGTAAAAGTAGGAGTGGCAATGAGGTTTGCAACTCTGACAATCCAAAAGCCAGTGTTTAAGAAGGTTCGGTCAACTTGGTCACTGAGTCATAGTCTAGGGTCGGGTCAATGGTCGCTGCCAAAGAGAGAGAGAAAAGAAACACTCAGCGTGCACTCTAACCTAGATCAGAATGGTTACCAATTTATCTAATCTGTAATCCTCCCACTGTACCGTCAAATTCTTCTCCAAACCCAAAAGAAGAATTAGTCGGGATCACCCGAGGAGTAAACCAACTCATCAGCGGGAATCGGGATCCAACTATCATCGCATGATAACGTGACGGAATCCGCTCACATCATCATACTCCAGATGGTATGCGCATATCTGGCAAGTTTCAGTTCTTTTGAAACTCCCGATGTGATTTCTGCCCCATGCTCTTATGACCTTGACTTTGGCCAACATATCATAAGTCACATGTCAAGTTCTACCCGTCATTCTCCAGGTTAATTTGAATCCACCCGTACCTACCCTTGACTTTGGCCAAAATGGCAGTACGACTGTCCCAAACCAACGCATCTATCTATGCTGTATATGAATACCCAATAGCTACCAATCACTGTGCCTTGACTTTGGCCAACATACACAGCTTGAATACTATTGACCATCCATATGAAACGACGGAGGGCTACGAATGGTTTCTGGCGAAAACCTTTAACGTAATGAACTTGATATCGTTGAAGGAACGGATAGCTTTTTGAAAATATAGTGACGAAAACCATTGCTAAAGAGGTCACTCCCGGTGAAGGGATCTCGGCTCTTTCCCCGTAGAATGAGGTGCAGGATATTCCAACTGAATACCACGGTGCAAAGCAAAAGTAATCGGCTATAGTGAAGTTAATGCCCTGACGCAAACTTTTGTCCAAGGGGTCACTCCCGGTGGAGGGATCTCGGCCCTTGCCTCGTCGACTGAGGAGCTGGATATTCATAACTGAATATCACTGTGCAAAACAAAAGAGAGCGTCCTTGCAATAACAGCTTTTTGAAAAGTGTTCCAACAACATCAGATTAGGTTTGTTTTTAACTTGCATTGATCCGAATCAACGCAGTCCCATCAATTGATCACACCAAAAAGAACGAAAATATACTGATGTACGTATATGCCATCCGCATTCGCCACTGGGTCCCGTCATTACCCGTTAGGTTAGCTAACTAACGACAGAGCGGGGACTGGACTAGCGCGGATGCAAAACATATACTACATCTACTAATATATATACCAATATATTATATTCGCTCAAGGCGTGAATAAAATGCAACATCACAGAAATGTACAGCATCACAGAACAATATAGATATCTGGGATCCCCGGGTTTCACAGAGCCGCTGAAACCCGACATTCCCCTGGCCGTGTGGATAGCCTGTGCAATGAAATCCTAGACCCCTACGGGCGCGGCAAGTCACCCGCCAAAACCTGAAGCGAGGCAGCCCCCTTCAGTGCCGTGAATGGACCACCCAGCACTTCACGGAATCCGGCAACTTGGGCACCCCTCCTGGGTCAACCTGTACCCCCTACGAGTGCGGCGAATAGCCCGCCAATCCTAGAATGAAGCCCCCTCCGTCTCAATGTCATGAGATGCGCGCTTGTTGCCCTCTAGAACCCGGCTATCCGTGCACCCCTCCGCGGGGCAATCCTAGTACAGAAAGTAAAATATACATACACCGGGTACATCGACCGCAACCTGGTCGTGCCCCAAAATAATAATACAAACAGGCAGTGACGGCAGTCCACATGTCGGACGCTCGCCCCGCAATATCAAATGTACATAATACAACCACAACTGTACTAGCATTGCATCCAGGCTATCCCCCACGACCGATCCGCAACATCACAGCAAATTCATAGAACATCAACGTGAAAGTCACGTTCGCAAATCCGTCTAACCGGGCTATAGCAGTTAGACCGGATTTACCGATCAAGTGACATTCACGGTCGCAGATATAATGTAAATACTGTGAAATAATGTGTTTAAAATATCCGATCGATCAAACTTTAACAAGTGGGCCCCAAGCATTACTGTAGCAGATCAGGAAATTCTGGGCCCAATGTTATTATTCCAAAAACCCAATTTTCATCCCAGAAAGCCTCTGTAAAATTTTGGTGCAGTGAACCAAATAGTGTGCGGCGGAACCGCGGCCCAAGGGGGGGTTTGGCCGCGGTTCCGCGCTCCTACAGTGGAGACACTTCATCGAATTTTCACAGATCTCTTATATTTTCCAGTACATCAATTTTCTGTAACATGAAAAAATTTTCGACACCAAAAAATTTCAACAGAAAACTGATGTGAACAAAAATGTAGATTTTGGAATTTTGGTCGATCGGAAAAGCAAAACACATTAAACAAAGCTAGACTAAGTTAATGGCGAGGCTCTGATACCACTGTAAGTGCACGGCGGCGTCCCGGCCGTCAATCCGACGGCCAAATGCGGAAGCGGTGATAAACTTTAAATTTTACTTGAACTGGCAAACCGCCGCGCACTAATACCCGGATCGAACCACTAACTAGTCCTAGCTAACTACAAGAAAAGGAATAGAGATATACCGACGATCTAAGTCCTCCGGTCTTCTCATCATCGTCCCGATCTCCTGCGGAATGTCCCGTCTCCTCCTTGTCGCCGGAAGTGCACCACATCGCCTACTTCTTTTACGGGCTCCCACCTCAATGCCGAGGCAACTCGGGCACAAAGCCGGCTACTCGACGTGCCCAAGATTCACTGTAGAATATGTAGTCCTCAAGTCTCACTTTGGGGTTGTGGAATTGCCATTTGGTGGAGGAATGATACTTGGAGCTTTTGGGATTGATCTTGGGGGATTTTTGCAACATGAAATGAAGCAAAATCCCACACCAAAATGTTTGGACAGCCCACTCAAGAGAGTGGCCGGCCATGACCATCAAGAGGGAGAGAGTGAGAGTGAGTGGGTGAAAATGAGGGAGTGATCCAATAATACAATGGAGAGAGAGAGAAGGCTATCATGCAAAAGAAATGATAGTAAGGAAAATCCAACACTCAAAGCAACAATCATCACTCCAAAAGTCATGCCATCATCAACAACCATATCATATAAAAGTCAAGCAATGATGGATGAAGAAGTCAAGGTATGGTGCTCTCATGATGATGCAACAAAAAACAAAAAAACCCTCCACAAACACTTATTTGCAACAATGCAAATAAGCCCTCCTCCACCAATCTTCGGCCAATGAACGATACAAAGAAAATTGGCCGAAACGGAAAGCAAACTGGCAACTCCAGAAAACTGGTCCTGTAATAAATTACAGGAAAACCCCGATACTGTGCATACACACCTGCATTTGTATTCCGACCGAAATACAAATGCAATGAGACAAAATCTACACTGTACTATACTAGGATCCGGCTTATACCAAAGTCGGCTAGTATTATCCGTCCGATCCTGATCCGTGCAATACCGCACGTATCTGATCGAACCCTGCCATATATCCATACGGCCTATAATACAAACTGTCCGATCCTGATCCGTGCAATACTGCACGTATCTGATCGAACCTTGCCATATCTTCATACGGCCTCTACAACCTTTCGCCCGAAAGCTGAGTAACTGAATGTGGGGGACTCTAAAGACTCGTCAACACCTTGGTTGTGGATTTAACCACTAGCACGTTAGAGGTATAAGCCAATACATAACGGGCTACCAGGTATTGACCAAAAGGGACGTCTGTGAGAGAACTCAGCCTGACTCCCTACTGAGCCTGTCAGTGACAATATCCGTACAGTCCGGTCCGTTTGTCTATGAGCATCGCATGGAGGGCCTAGGGGGTTGGTAAAAGTCAGACCCCCAAAAGCGGTACAAGTCGTGTCGGAGTGTAGCCCAGAACACCCTGAGATACTACTGGAATACCTACCAGTAAATCTCCTTGCCTCGGCCGAGGGCTTCATGTAATGGCTCTCCTAGACACAGCACGACCTCACCCCCAATACCGGGAGAGACGAACCCCTGAAGATACGCTCACTGCCTCCATGTGGCTCGGGACTGTACCCAACTAAAACCTGTTTGCACGACTCCTTTGAGCCGTGGTAGGGTAGTAATCAAAGTACAGTGGGAACTCACACGAGACAAATGACGATCCCCAGGTCGATGAACTAACCTGCACACATGTCACCAGGGAACTGCCATCTGACGTCTGGTATATGACCAACTAGCATGTTCCCGGCGAGTCCTGTCCGGTGTACTCATAACCCAATGAGCACCTGTATACATCTTAGGTGATCCAACTGACACCAGTGGCTTGTGAGACCGGCCACCGCCCCTCGTCGTGGTCTCGACTGTATACACTAGTCTACTCTGGAGTATCGATGCCCAGTCTCGAAACTCACACGACTAGGGACCATTTAAGGATATGCTTATAGACCCCAGCTCCCACTTATATGATCGCCCTCATACTGCTGGTGGTCAAGCAAGAATCCTAGGGGCTCTACCAACGTGTAATAGCGACTTGTCAGGTCACTTAAAGCAGTACACGATGATAAAGGTAAACCAGATAGCGTACTATCATCTCGAGTAAGACCGTCCTACCGGGATAGGTCCTCCATCAATCATTGCAATCACGTACCTGTGACCTAATAATTGACTCTGAGGGCACTATCTCCAACACATGCGCTAGTCTACTCCGGAGTATCGATGCCCTGTCTCGATAGTCCTGCGACTAGGGACCTGCATAAGGATGTGCTTATAGATTACCCAGCCCCACTAGTGTGACTGCCATCACAACGCTGGTAATCAAGCAAAGATCCTAAGGGCTCCACTAATGCATATAGGTGATATAATAAAATAAACACATGTACACATTGAAGTAGAAACAAACCAAGTAGCATACTACTATTTTGAGCAAGATTGTATATACAAGGTGAATATCCCAAGCTTCCATTAAGTAATATACAAACTAGTATGATACAGTAATGGCCTCTAGGGCATATACACTAACAATCTCCCACTTGCACTAAGGCCATGTACTGGTGTATCGAAGACCTATCATCTCGATCAGCCGCTCGAACAGAGTCTTGGGCAAGGCCTTGGTGAATGGATCTGCAGTGTTATCTTCTGAAGAAACCCTCCGAACCTCGATCTCCTGGCGATCCACGATCTCCCTGATCAGGTGATACCGCCTCAAGATGTGTCTGGATCTCTGATGGGACCTGGGTTCCTTCGCTATAGCTATAGCCCCGTTGTTGTCGCAATACAGAGGTATTGGATCAACAATGGACGGAACCACCTGATGTTCTTTCAAGAACTTCCTCATCCAGACAGCTTCTTTTGCGGCATCAGATACAGCGATGTATTCCGCTTCCATCGTCGAGTCTGCAACGGTTTCCTGTTTGGAACTCTTCCAACACACCTCCCCGCCATTGAGGGTAAAGACAAAACCCGACATGGACTTGGAATCATCCTTGTCACTCTGGAAGCTGGAGTCAGCAAAGGCCTCGATCTGGAGGTCTTTTCCGCCATACACCAAGAACATCTCCTTAGTCCTTCTCAGGTACTTGAGAATGTTATTTACCGCTATCCAGTGTTTCTCCCCAGGGTTTGACTGATACCGGCTTACCACACTCAGTGCATAAGCTACATCTGGTCTGGTACACAACATCGCATACATTATAGAGCCTACCGCAGAAGCGTAGGGTATAATAGACATGCGATCCCTCTCCAAATCAGTCTTGGGAGATATCTCTTTAGAGAGGGTGATCCCGTGACAAGCCGGTAGGTTACCGCGCTTGGAATCTTCCATACTGAATCTCTTCAGTATGGTGTCGATGTACCTGGACTGTGAAAGTCGTAATATCCTCTTGGATCTATCACGATGGATCCGGATCCCCAGGATGTATGAGGCATCACCCAGGTCTTTCATGGAGAACCTGTGTGACAAGAACCCCTTGACAGATTGTAGCATAGGAATGTCATTTCCTATTAAGAGAATGTCATCCACGTATAAACGAGGAATACTACAGTTCTCTCTACAAATCTACTATAGATGCATGGTTCATCTGGATTTTTGATAAAGACAAATTCCTTGACCGTCTCATCAAAGCAGATGTTCCAACTCCGCGATGCCTGCTTTAGTCCATAGATGGACTTAAGCAACTTGCACACCTTTCCGCTGCTCCCACTCTGAATGAAACCTTCTGGCTGGTCCATATAGACACACTCCTCTAAATTTCTATTTAGAAAAGCGGTCTTTACGTCCATTTGCCAGATCTCATAATCGTGGAAGGCAGCAATGGCAAGAAGGATCCGAATGGATTTCAGCATAGCCACTGGAGAAAAGGTTTCGTCATAGTCCAAGCCAGGTCTTTGACGGAAACCCTTTGCAACAAGTCTAGCTTTATAGGTCTCAACCTGTCCATCTACACCAATCTTCCTTTTGAAGATCCACTTGCATCCTACGGGTTTTACCCCGTCTGGAGCAATGTCCAACGTCCATATCTTGTTGGTGTACATGGACTCCATTTCGGTCCACATTGCATCCAGCCATTTTACCGAGTCAACGCTCTGAATAGCCTGCTGGAAGCTAGTAGGCTCATCATAAACTATGATGCAATCCTCTCTATCCCCGTCTATGAGAAAACCGTAGTATCTCTCGGGCGGATGAGACTGCCTACTACTCCTGCGGAGCGACGCAGGAATGTCCTGTTCTTTTGAACCCTCTGGTTCCACTAAGCTTTCAGTAATAGTCTGTGGTTCTGGAATTTCTTCCAGTTCTACTGCGCTCCCACTTATTTCCTTTTCCAAGAACTGGTGTTCTAGAAAGTGGGCATTACGAGAAACAAGGACTTTTTGTTCCTCTGTGTGGTAGAAAAGATACCCC
Source organism: Agapanthus africanus (assembly GCA_030015575.1). NCBI lineage: Eukaryota > Viridiplantae > Streptophyta > Magnoliopsida > Asparagales > Amaryllidaceae > Agapanthus > Agapanthus africanus. Next base: position 224,859,436 of record CM057349.1, read on the forward strand.
CTGGTGTTCTTTGGGTATCCCACAAACTTGCACAGTACTGAGCGTGCCTCGAGTTTGTCCGCATGCTGCTTTTTGACAAAAGCTGGACATCCCCAGATCTTCAGATATTGAAGATAGGGTTTCTTCCCACTCCATAACTCATATGGTGTAGTAGGCACAGTCTTAGTGGGAACTCGGTTCAAAAGGTATGCGGCTGATTCTAGCGCATACCCCCAGAATGATAGCGGTAACTCAGCGTTACTCATCATGGACCGTACCATATCCAATAGTGTTCGGTTCCGTCTCTCCGATACACCGTTATGTTGCGGAGTGTATGGAGGAGTAAGCTGAGAGAGAATTCCGTTCTTTTTTAAATAGTCCAGGAACTCGGCACTCAAGTATTCACCACCTCGATCCGATCTTAGAATCTTGATACTTTTGCCGGTTTTTTTTTCTACTTCATTCTTATATTCCTGGAATTTTCCAAAGGCTTCAGACTTATGTTTCATTAAGAAGACATAACCGTACCTTGAAAAGTCATCCGAAAAAGTAATGATGTAAGAATAACCGCTTCACGCATGTGTAGACATTGGACCGCACACGTCGCTGTGTACGAGTCCCAAGAGCTCGCTCGCTCTTACTCCATGTCCAGTGAACGGAGTCTTTGTCATCTTTCCTTTGAGACATGATTGACAAGTGGCATACGATTGATATTCGAACGCATTCAAATATCCTTCTGTATGTAACTTCGTCAACCTTCTCTCATTGATGTGACCCAGTCTATAATGCCACAAGAAAGTCTGATTTATTTCCGGAGACTTTCTTTTGTGTGTATTCTGGACATTGAAAATCTGTGGTTGGTTTAACCCGTATATACCATTGCTTAATGTACCTGACCCAATTAGAACTTGATTAAGGTGAATGTTTACAACATTACTTACAAACGCAAATTCATAACCTTCTTTAGAAGTCAAAGATACAGAAATGATATTACAAGTTGTGTTGGGTACAAAATAGCAATTACGCAAAACCAAAACGTGTCCATCTGACAACCCCAGGTGATAGTCCCCCACGGCCTTAGCATCCATGCTGGCTCCGTTTGCAACTTTGAGGGTCATGTCACCTGCCTTCAAAACCCTACGGTTTCTCAACGCCTGCAAAGAATTACAGATATGAGATCCTGATCCGGTATCCAATACCCAGGAAGTAGAGTTTATTGAAAGACAGTTTTCAATAACATACACACCTGAAGCTGAAGCCGCAACCTGCTTCAGTTCCTGTGTTCTGGCCTTCCAAGCCCTGCAATCATTCTTCCAGTGTCCTTTCTTATGACAATAGAAGCATTCTTCCTTATCCACAAGCTTTCCCACTTTCTTTGTTGCTTTTGCCTTTCCCTTCGTATCCACTTTACTAACACCACCCCTTGGTTTGGCGGGGGCTTTCTTCTTCTTTCCCTTGGCTTTCGCCTTGGACCTAGAAGAAGAAGATCCTCCTACAAACAAAGTGGATATTTCCCTACCTTTCTGTAGGGTGCTCTCTGCGCTCCTCAGCATGTTGAGGAGTTCTGAAAGTTCAACTTCCTTTTCTTGTAAGTTGAAGTTCAGTATAAACTGGGCGTAAGTGGAAGGAAGGGACTGGAGAATCAAGTCCGTATAGAGCTCATTCTCCAACGTGGTCCCAAGGTCCGCGAGCTCCTCAATGTAGCCAATCATCTTAAGCACGTGTTCCGCTACCGATGATCCGACGGCCAATCTTGCCGAAAATAACTTCTTCGACACTTCGTATCTTGCGATACGAGATTGCTCAATATGGATTCGAGGTCCATATTCTCATGCTTCCTCTGATGTTCATTGTCTATAGAGGCAAGTACGAGGCACTTGGCCTTCGCGCAGTCTAGTTCCCAGGTCTTACGGATTTCCTTATCCGCGACGCTGGTTTTGGGACCTGGGACAGGGGGAGCTTTGGTGGTAAGAAGATACCCCAGCTTGTCGTAAGTGATTGCCATCTTGGCATTCCTGAGCCAATCTTTGTAGTTTGGCCCTGTCAGTATGTTTTTATCTAGGTGTAACTTAAGTCCAGTCATGTCGATTGGTCGCTGCAATTAGGAGAGAGAAGAAACACTCAGCTTGATGCTCTTGCAAGTTTAGAATGGTTTTTAGTTTGTCTAAACAGGATGGCTCCCACTGTTTCTCGAATCCCTCCTCAAACCAAAAAGGAAGAATTAGTCAGGATCAATCTCACCGTACAATACTTGCTTAACCGTTCGGCCAGGCTGGTGTCGGTACTTCGAGGGAGGTTTTCCAACGCTTTCGCGAAGTTCCTTAATTAAATAACCTCTTTTCCCTTGGGGCGTAGCCCCGCTAACACCTTTCTAGACACCTACTTGGTTTATAGCATTGATCGTTAAGTGAGAAATTTCCCGAGGAGTAGCATATACTTACAGTAGGATCGGGATCCAAATATCATCCCGTGACGAAACTGAAGGAATCCTACCAGAATCATCACACTCCAAATGGTATGCAACACTAGCAAGTTTCAGTTCTTTTGAAACTCCCGATGTGGATTTTTGCCCCATGCTCTTATGACCTTGGCGTGAGGTCAAAATGTCATAAGTCACATGTCAAGTTCTTCCCATCATTATCCAAGTTAATTTGAACCCACCCGTACCTACCCTTGACGTAGGCTAAAATGGCAGTACGGCTGTCCCAAACCAACGCATTCTATCTATGCAACAGATAAATATCCGGCAGCTACCAATCACTATGCCTTGGCGTGAGGTCAAAATACATAGCTTGAATACTACCGAATATTTAACTGAAATGATGGAGGGCTACGAATGGTTTTGGCAAAACCGTGAACGTAGTGAACTTGATATAATCGATGGAACGAGATAGCTTCTAAAAGGAGTGGCTCAAGCTCCGCATTTAAAAGTTAGTTTTGAAAAGAACCGAGTGGTTTTTCGAAAGTGTTCCAACGACTTTAACTTGGTTTATTTTCTTGCATTAGTTCTTTTTGTAAGTGCACGGCGGCACCCCGGCCGTCTATCCGACGGCCAAAAGCGGAAGCGGTGATAAACTTTAATTTTGCAAACTAGCAAACCGGCACCACCGCGCACTAAACACCCGGATCGAACCATTAACTAGTCCTAGCTAACTACAAGATGGGGAAACGAGATATACCGACTGATCCGAGTCCTCCGGTCTTCTCGTCCTCGTCCCGATCTCCTGCGGAATGTCCGGTCTCCACCTCGTCGCCGGAAGTGCACCACATCGCCTACTTCTTTTACGGGCTCCCACCTCAATGCCGAGGCAACTCGGGCACGAAGCTGGCTAGTCGACGTGCCCAAGGTTTCCTGTAGAATATAGTGTAGAGGCTTATGTCTCGTTTGGGGTTCATGGAGGTGCCATTTTGGTGGAGGGATGATACAAGAATTATGTGGAGGAACTTGGGGATTTTTCTAGCATCAAGAGAGCAAAAATCCCCACTACAAAAATGGGCAACCCCTCCTCCATGCTTGGCCGGCCATAACTAGAGGAGGAGGAGAGAGAGGGGATGTGTGAGGGTGGAGTGTATGTATCAAAAGATAACCAATCTCATAATCCAAGAGGGAGAGAGAAAAAGACTATCATGTATAAGCATGATAACAAGCTAAAACCAACACTCCACCACAACCATCAACAAGCATGATGACCTCAAAAAGTCAAGCCATCATGAAGAAGTCAAGAAGTCAAGGTCAAGGGATGGGCTCCATCATGAAACCATCATGATACAAATATATGCAAAGACCCCCTCCACAAATACTTATTTGCAACAATGCAAATAAGCCCTCCTCCACCAAACTTCGGCCAATGAACGATACAAAGGAAATCGGCCGAAACGGAAAGCAAACTGGCAACTCCAGAAAACTGGTCCCGTAATAAATTACAGGAAAACCCCGATACTGTGCATACACACCCGCATCTGTATTCCGACCGAAATACAAATGCAATGAGACAAAATCTACACTGTACTATACTAGGATCCGGCTTATACCAAAGCCGGCTAGTAATATCCGTTCGATCCTGATCCGTGCAATACCGCACGTATCTGATCGAACCCTGCCATATATCCATACGGCCTGTAGTACAAACTGTCCGATCCTGATCCGTGCAATACCGCACGTATCTGATCGGACCTTGCCATATCTCCATACGGCCTCTACAACCTTTCGCCCGAAAGCTGAGTAACTGAATGTGGTGGACTCTAAAGACTCGTCAACACCTTGGTTGTGGATTTAACCACTAGCACGTCAGAGGTATAAGCCAATACGTAACGGGCTACCAGGTATTGACTAAAAGGGACGTCTGTGAGCGAACTCAGCCTGACACCCTACTGAGCCTGTCAGTGACAATATCCGTACAGTCCGGTCCGTTCGTCTATGAGCATCGCATGGCGGGCCTAGGGGGTTGGTAAAAGTCAGACCCCCAAAAGCGGTACAAGTCGTGTCGGAGCGTAGCCCAGAACACCCTGAGATACTACTTTAATACCTACCAGTAAATCTCCTTGCCTCGGCCGAGGGCTTCGTGTAATGGCTCTCCTAGACACAGCGCGACCTCACCCCTAATACCGGGAGAGACGAACCCCTGAAGATACGCTCACTGCCTCCATGTGGCTCGGGACTGTACCCAACTAAAACCTGTTTGCACGACTCCTTTGAGCCGTGGTAGGGTAGTAATCAAAGTACAGTGGGAACTCACACAAGACAAATGACGATCCCCAGGTCGATGAACTAACCTGTACACATGTCACCTGGGAACTGCCATCTGACGTCTGGTATATGACCAACTAGCATGTTCCCGGCGAGTCCTGTCCGGTGTACTCATAACCCAATAAGCACCTGTAAACATCTTAGGTGAACCAACTGACACCAGTGGCTTGTGAGACCGGCCACCGCCCCTCGTCGGGGTCTCGACTGTATACACTAGTCTACTCTGGAGTATCGATGCCCTGTCTCGAAACTCTCACGACTAGGGACCATTTAAGGATATGCTTATAGACTGCCAGCTCCCACGTATATGATCGCCCTCATACTGCTGGTGGTCAAGCCAGAATCCTAGGGGCTCTATCAACGTGCAATAGTGACCTGTCAGGTCACCTTAAGCAGTACACGATGATAAAGGTAAACCAGATAGCATACTATCATCTCGAGTAAGACTGTCCTATCGGGATAGGTCCTCCATCAATCATTGTAATCACGTACCTGTGACCTAATAATTGACTCTGAGGGCACTATCTCCAAGAATCTCCTACTTGCACTCAAGGCTAATTATTGCGATGTCGCATACTCACAGCCCGTGTGATACCGAACACCCAACTCCTCTACTAGTCAGTCTCACAAAGCCTGTTTGAGAAACTATTGCATTCGAGGAATAGCCTCAGTGAGTGGATCCGCTTTGATGTTTCTTTCTATGTCTCTCTATATCTCAAGTTCGCGGAGAAAGCCATCTCCCGAAATGAGCAATACCTGTCTTAGAATGTGTCTGGATGTCTGATGGGACCTAGCTCATAAATGAACTCCAAATCCAAACTTCTTAGACTGTATCGTCAACTGAACTTAATCAGTATCCTGCGCCATGCCTCCCTCAGTATTGCCTTGGACCTCCTGTCCAAAATACTGCCCCTCGTCAGAAGGAAAAACTATAACTCTGACAACCTCCCTGTCGTCCAAGTCACCTTGGAAGCCTGGAATGATAACTGTCTCCCGAATGAGGCTATCGTTATCATATCTCTAGAACATCCACTTATGTTCCAAAACTGCTTCCGACTGTTTCTCCAGGATTGGATCAATGTCAACTTATTGCATCTAGTGCAAGAACATCATCTGGTGTGGTACTTGACATCTCATGATTGACTCAATTGCGTGAGCAAGTGATCTGCCAATCATGCACATCCCTCTCCCCTTTAGTCTGTAAGACAGCTTTAGAGAGGGTGACTCCATCACCTGCAGGTACACTACCGTGCCAGGAGTCGTCCATTCTAAATACTCTTAGAATGCCGTCAAAGTACCCTTGATTGGGAAACCACCCAAATCTAGATCTAAAACCATAGATCTAGTAACCAGTATGTCTGATATAATATCCAAGTCCTGCGTGGAGAAACTACTGTGTGACGACCAAAGTATAACCGATCGTAGTATAGGAGTTTCTTTTCCTATTCTGTGTATGTCATCCAAATATCAGGACATCACACCCTACTACCTTCTAAACAGATCCATCCCCTATTCTGATGAAGTCAAACCTATGATTGTCATGTCAGAAATAGATGATCTAATTCCGCTATATCTGCTTTAGTCCATAAATAGACATAAGCCACCTGTCCACCAATGCTTCCGCTGCTCCCACTGACTACGACAACCCTCTGGCAGAGTCATATAGACGTACACACCTAAAGCTAGTTCAGAACGACGCTATACTCATCCTCCTGCCGGGTCTCACAGCCTGGAACAACAGCAATGGCAAGTGTGGGTAAACAAGAACTTCCCTGCCACCGTCCTTGAGGCTACCCTAGTACCTCTCGGGTGCCTGAGGTTACCCACCGTATCTGCGGAGTGGCCAATGTAATGTCAAACCAGATTGAATCTTTAGGTTCCTATGAAATCTTCAGTAATCGTTTGTGGTTCTGGAATCACTTCCAGTTCTACCATACTCCCACTACCGTTTTCTGAAAAAATCCATTTTAATAAAACTGTGGCGAGTCTAGAACAATATCGCTATTGTTCATCCAGATGGTAGAAAATCAATCCTCGTCATAGCCTGGGTCAACCCATAAACAGCCATTACAGAAACATGCCTTGAGTTGTCCAGTGTCTGGTTTTAATCATAAACCGGACAACTCCCCGTACCTTAACATCGTTACGATATGAACTGTTCTATATCCAATATAGAACTAGAGGCACTGATTTAATTGAACCAGATTCAAATCATGCAACTGTCTCCAGTGTATATCAACTAAATGGAAGGAGGCCGATCAGCGTTACTCAACTTAGGAATGCTTCCAATTATGAGTAACCCGAGAGAGAAGCAAATTCTCTTAATCATTACTATCACCTGAATACCGTACACAAGTATCTACATCTTCGATCATCTTGAAGAATCCCGATACTTGCAATATCTGGTTCTCTACTTTATTCAAATACCTATAACTTCTCAAAATTCGGACCATGTGTTTCCACGAAACACCTGCCTAAAAACTAGAGAAGTCATAAGTAAGCCGAATATAGTACGAGGACCAACCCCTCTGTCCTGATGGACCCTGGACAACATACAATACTCTGTATAAGTCCATTGAGTCTGATAACTCATTCACTGTGTGTCGTAAGTTGAAAACTGTACTATGGTTATGAAGAATTACACCGCTGTTTAATGCTCCTTACCTAACCATCCACTGATATAGGTAAATATCATAGACATAATTTCAAAAAGGTATATCTCACTCTATGAAAATAGACGTACAGATATATCAATTTGAAATTGGTGCATGACAGCGGATATTCAAAACCAAATATTTGCCGACCGGCAAACAGCCCAGGTGATTTCCTCAAATATCACCGATTACAACGAATCCCGATATAATGAGGATGATCACCCAATTCCCAATAACTTACTCCCACTCATCATCTGTAAAACCATACAGATGTGAGAATCGTACCTGGTAAATACATACCCTGGAGTAAGGACTAATTGGGAAATCAGTTTTCCTTTAACAGTACACAGTGAAACTGAAACATTGAAATGTTTCGATGGGGTATCCCGGTATTCCTAGTAATGCCCCTTCCAGATTCACGACTGTAACCGTATAGTTCTTTGCCACCAAATCCCTTCATATGTCTTTAGTCATTACCTTCTGCACACCCCTTAGGCCAAATGGTTTTCTCCCTTCCCTACCGTTTGGCACCAGCCTATGGTTTGGAAGAAGACTATCCAATAAGCATAAAGGGTGTACTGTCCTAATCCTAGGATCACTCGCAATGCGAGAGAAGGTGAAGGTAAAAGACAACCGAATGAACCTTATTCTTATTTCTCCTGAACCAGGATCCATCCCCGAACTGGAACAAGTTCCTTTCGAGTTCGTATATAACCATACGATGGATTATCCAAATAAACTGTGGATCTTCGTAGTGATACGGAGTGTCCTGGAGAAATACAAAGGTGATTTAGGATTGGCGAAGGAATACTTGGTAAGGTCGTGAATATCTGTTGCAATTTACTTTGCCCTCTTACTAATCCCTTGCTTTGTCTGAACTTAATACCTTCTGTACACCATCGTTAGGCTAATTGGTTTTCTTCATTCCCTACCGGTCGGCACCAGCCTAAGGTTTGGAAGAAGACTATCCAATTTGCGTAATAGGTGTACTATCTCCTAAACCAAGGAGTACTCGCAATCTGAGAGAAAGTAAAAGGAAAAGACAACTGAATAGTCCTATCCGTTTCCTCCAGGACCTGAAACCATCCTCGAATAAATTCCTTCGAGTTCGTATCTAACCATACGATGGTTTTGTCCAATGGAAGTGGACGTTCGTAGTAGTACGGGGTGTCCTGGAGAAAAGGGTAAAAGTAGGAGTGGCAATGAGGTTTGCAACTCTGACAATCCAAAAGCCAGTGTTAAGAAGGTTTGGTCAACATGGTCACTGAGTCATAGTCTTAGGGTCGGGTCAATGGTCGCTGCCAGAGAGAGAGAAAAGAAACACTCAGCGTGCACTCTAACCTAGATCAGAATGGTTACCAATTTATCTAATCTGGAAACCTCCCACTGTACCTCAAATTCTCCTCCAAACCTTAAAGAAGAATTAGTCGGGATCACCCGAGGAGTAAACTAACTCATCAGTGGGAATCGGGATCCAACTATCATCGCATGATAACGTGACGGAATCCGCTCACGTCATCACACTCCAGAAGGTATGCGCATATCTGGCAAGTTTCAGTTCTTTTGAAACTCCCGATATGATTTCTGCCCCATGCTCTTATGACCTTGGCGTGAGGTCAAAATATCATAAGTCACATATCAAGTTCTACCCGTCATTATCCAGGTTAATTTGAACCCACCCGTACATACCCTTGACGTAGGCCAAACTAGTAGTACGACTGTCCTAAACCAACGCATCTATCTATGCAACAGATAAATACCCGGCAGCTACCAAACACTATACCTTGGCGTGAGGTCAAAATACATAGCTTGAATACTACCGAATATTTAACTGAAATGACGGAGGGCTACGAATGGTTTCTGGCGAAAACCTTTAACGTAATGAACTTGATATCGTTGAGGGAACTGATAGCTTTAAAAAATATAGTGACGAAAACCTTTGCTAAAGAGGTCACACCCGGTGAAGGGATCTCGGCTCTTTTCCCGTAGAATGAGGTGCAGGATATTCCAACTGAATACCACGGTGCAAAGCAAAAGCAATCGGCTACAGTGAAGTCATTGCCCTGACGCAAACTTTTTATCCAAGGGGTCACTCCCGGTGAAGGGATCTCGGCCCTTGCCTCGTCGACTGAGGAGCAGGATATTCCAACTGAATACCACGATGCGAAACAAAAGTGAACGTCCTTGCAATAACAGCTTTTTGAAAAGTGTTCCAACAACATCAGATTAGGTTTGTTTTTAAACTTGCATTGATCCGAATCAATGCAGTCCCATCAATTGATCACACCACACAGAACGAAAATAATATGACGTACGTATATGCCATCCGCATTCGCCACTGGGTCCCGTCATTACCCGTTAGGTTAGCTAACTAACGACATAGCGGGGACTGGACTAGCGCGGATGCAAAACATATACAACATCTACTAATATATATACCAATATATTATATTTCGCTCAAGGCGTGAATAAAATGCAACATCACAGAAATGTACAGCATCACAGAATAAAACAGATATCTGGGATCCCCGGGTTTCACAGAGCCGCTGAAACCCGACGTTCCCCTGGTCGTGTGGATAGCCTGTGCAATGAAATCCTAGACCCCTACGGGCGCGGCAAGTCACCCGCCAAAACCTGAAGCGAGGCAGCCCCCTTCAGCACCGTGAATGGACCACCCAGCACTTCACGGAATCCGGTAACTTGGGCACCCCTCCTGGGTCAACCTGTACCCCCTACGAGTGCGGCGAATAGCCCGCCAATCCTAGAGTAAAGCACCCTCCGTCCCAATGCCATGAGATGCGGGCTTGTTGCCCTCTAGAACCCGGCTATCCGTGCACCCCTCCGCGGGGTAATCCTAGTGCAGAAAGTAAAATATACATACAACGGGTACAACGACCGCAACCTGGCCGTGCCCCAAAATAATAATACAAACAGGCAGTGACGGCAGTCCACATGTCAGACGCTCGCCCCGCAATATCAAATGTACATAATACAACAAAACACTGTACTAGCATTGCATCCAGGCTATCCCCACGACCGATCCGCAACATCACAGCAAAAACAGAACATCAACGTGAAAGTCACGTTCGCAAATCCGTCTAACCGGGCTATAGCAGTTAGACCGGATTTACCGATCGAGTGACATTCACGGTCGCAGATATAATGTAAATACTGTGAAATAATGTGTTTTAAATATCCGATCAATCAAATTTTAACAAGTGGGACCCCAAGCATTACTGTAGCAGATCAAGAAATTCTGGGCCCAATGTTATTATTCCAAAACCCTAATTTTCACCCCAGAAAGATACTGTAGAAATTTGGTGCAGCGACCCCAAAATAGTGCGGCGGAACCGCGGTCTAAAGGGGTTTTTGGCCGCGGTTCCGCTCTCCTACAGTGGAGTTAGCGCATCGAATTTTCACAGAACTCTTATATTCTCTTGTAGATCACTTTTCTGTAACCTGAAAAAAAATTCGACACCAAAAATTTTCAACAGAAAACTGATGTGAACAAAAATGTAGATTTTGGAATTTTGGTCGATCGGAAATGCAAAACACATTAAACAAAGCTAGATTAAGTTAATGGGGAGGCACTGATACCAATGTAAGTGCACGGCGGCGCCCCGGCCGTCTATCCGACGGCCAAAAGCGGAAGCGGTGATAAACTTTAATTTTGCAAACTAGCAAACCGGCACCACCGCGCACTAAACACCCGGATCGAACCATTAACTAGTCCTAGCTAACTACAAGATGGGGAAAGGAGATATACCGACTGATCCGAGTCCTCCGTTCTTCTCGTCCTCGTCCCGATCTCCTGCGGAATGTCCGGTCTCCACCTCGTCGCCGGAAGTGCACCACATCGCCTACTTCTTTTACGGGCTCCCACCTCAATGCCGAGGCAACTCGGGCACGAAGCTGGCTAGTCGACGTGCCCAAGGTTTGCTGTAGACTATAGTGTAGAGGCTTGTGTCTCGTTTGGGGTTCATGGAGGTGCCATTTTGGTGGAGGGATGATACAAGAATTATGTGGAGGAACTTGGGGATTTTTCTAGCATCAAGAGAGCAAAAATCCCCACTACAAAAATGGGCAACCCCTCCTCCATGCTTGGCCGGCCATAACTAAATGAGGAGGAGAGAGAGGGGGTGTGTGAGGGTGGAGTGTATGTATCAAAAGATAACCAATCTCATAATCCAAGAGGGAGAGAGAAAAAGACTATCATGTATAAGCATGATAACAAGCTAAAACCAACACTCCACCACAACCATCAACAAGCATGATGACCTCAAAAAGTCAAGCCATCATGAAGAAGTCAAGAAGTCAAGGTCAAGGGATGGGCTCCATCATGAAACCATCATGATACAAATATATGCAAAGACCCCCTCCACAAATACTTATTTGCAACAATGCAAATAAGCCCTCCTCCACCAAACTTCGGCCAATGAACGATACAAAGGAAATCGGCCGAAACGGAAAGCAAACTGGCAACTCCAGAAAACTGGTCCCGTAATAAATTACAGGAAAACCCCGATACTGTGCATACACACCCGCATCTGTATTCCAACCGAAATACAAATGCAATGAGATAAAATCTACACTGTACTATACTAGGATCCGGCTTATACCAAAGCCGGCTAGTAATATCCGTTCAATCCTGATCCGTGCAATACCGCACGTATCTGATCGAACCCTGCCATATATCCATACGGCCTGTAGTACAAACTGTCCGATCCTGATCCGTGCAATACCGCACGTATCTGATCGGACCTTGCCATATCTCCATACGGCCTCTACAACCTTTCGCCCGAAAGCTGAATAACTGAATATGGGGGACTCTAAAGACTCGTCAACACCTTGGTTGTGGATTTAACCACTAGCACGTCAGAGGTATAAGCCAATACGTAACGGGCTACCAGGTATTGACTAAAAGGGACGTCTGTGAGCGAACTCAGCCTGACACCCTACTGAGCCTGTCAGTGACAATATCCGTACAGTCCGGTCCGTTCGTCTATGAGCATCGCATGGCGGGCCTAGGGGGTTGGTAAAAGTCAGACCCCCAAAAGCGGTACAAGTCGTGTCGGAGCGTAGCCCAGAACACCCTGAGATACTACTGGAATACCTACCAGTAAATCTCCTTGCCTCGGCCGAGGGCTTCGTGTAATGGCTCTCCTAGACACAGCGCAACCTCACCCCCAATACCGGGAGAGATGAACCCCTGAAGATACGCTCACTGCCTCCATGTGGCTCGGGACTGTACCCAACTAAAACCTGTTTGCATGACTCCTTTGAGCCGTGGTAGGGTAGTAATCAAAGTACAGTGGGAACTCACACAAGACAAATGACGATCCCCAGGTCGATGAACTAACCTGTACACATGTCACCTGGGAACTGCCATCTGACGTCTGGTATATGACCAACTAGCATGTTCCCGGCGAGTCCTGTCCGGTGTACTCATAACCCAATGAGCACCTGTATACATCTTAGGTGAACCAACTGACACCAGTGGCTTGTGAGACCGGCCACCGCCCCTCGTCGGGGTCTCGACTGTATACACTAGTCTACTCTGGAGTATCGATGCCCTGTCTCGAAACTCTCACGACTAGGGACCATTTAAGGATATGCTTATTGACTGCCAGCTCCCACGTATATGATCGCCCTCATACTGCTGGTGGTCAAGCAAGAATCCTAGGGGCTCTATCAACGTGCAATAGTGACCTGTCAGGTCACCTTAAGCAGTACACGATGATAAAGGTAAACCAGATAGCATACTATCATCTCGAGTAAGACTGTCCTATCGGGATAGGTCCTCCATCAATCATTGTAATCACGTACCTGTGACATAATAATTGACTCTGAGGGCACTATCTCCAACACTTTTAATGCGTGATATTCTTGCATTAGTTCTTTTAATGTGTTCCATCATTTAATCCTACCATTGCAGAAAGCAACCAAAATATGACGTACGCTTATGCCATTCGCATTCGCCACGGGGCCCCGTCATTACCCGTTAGGTTACTTAACTAACGACAGAGCGGGGGCTGGGCTAGCGCGGCTGTAAAACATAAGCAACGCCTAAATAATATCATATATAGATACATTGCAATGATAGCCATTTCAAATCACAGATGAACACATTGGATATACTAGGAACCAGCAATTCGTACGAGCCTGTAACGAAAAGCAGATTACACGGTCGCGGTGAATAGCCAATACCCCACCCAAGACCCCTACGGGTGCGGCAAACTACCCGCCAAGTACCCGAAGCGAGGCAACCTCCCTCAACTCCGTGAGTAGGCCACTCGGCACTTCGGCATACCCGGTAGTTTGTGCACCCCCTCCATTGGTCTATCCTAGGAGCAAAAACAGTAAAAAGAAATTACTCAATGACGGCTACAACCCCGACCCGGTTGTGCGGCCATACAAATAATTATTACATCAATTTACAAATTTACATGAATTGAAAGAAAAGAAAACTCTCGTCTTACAACCCCCGGCTATTCACCCGCGACAATCCAATGAATTCATATACACATTCCAGATCACAGATTTGTATAACCCCCACTAATCGACATATAGCGATTAGCAGACGTTCAATACAAATATCACATCACAGATAAAAACCCGTCAGCTCAAGTCTTTAGAAGTTCGATCAAAAATACGGATTTTTAGGCCCCAAACACAAAATTTTCGTTCTGGAAAATCTGGGCTGAAAAGACATATTCCAAAATTCCCAAAATACCCCACTGAACAAACTGCAACCAAAATTTCCCACTGCCGAGTCAACTCGGAGCACGCTCCCGCCGCGTTTCCGCGGCGCTTTGGTCGGTTCAGTGGATGAAATTTTTGCAGTTTGCTATAAAAACCCTGAGTCGATTTTTGAAGTATGATTTATTACTTTTACAGCACTTTAAAAATCGACAGCAAGTTTGAAATCCGGGTTCATTTCAGGACTTTTTCTTTGATCGATCTTCTAGTTACTTTGCTAACATGTTAGATAGAGTTTAACCAGGCTCTGATACCACTGTAAGTCCATGCTACCTCTCCCGGTACTTTCGAGCATGCGGAATTTGGTGAAAAACAATTTTCTAGAGGCGGTAACATGGACTCAAAACCGGATCTTTGTTAAACATCTAGCTAACATCCTAACTAGGAGTTGTTAACTACTCGGTTAGAGGGCTATACCTTTCTTGAACTCCTTCGTCTTCGACTCCTTCCGGTGTACGGATCGGCCTCACCTCGTCGTCTTCTTGCGCCGAACATGGATCCACCCGAAAGCTTCTACCTTTGGCTTCTTCTTCGAACTTTGAAGAAACTAGATCACTTGGCTTGCTAGGCCTTGTGAACTAGAGTGAGTAGAGAAATGTTTTGGTGTCTTTTTTTTTTTATCTCTAAGGCAATGAGTCTCAACACATGAGAATGGTTTGCCTTGAGGTAGAGAGAGCAAGAGGAAGAGGGAGAGCTTGAGAATGAGAGAGCTCAAGAGAGAGAAAGCAAATGATAGAATGAACCATACTCATCTCATTCTCACCTCTCATAATCCAAAAGCCATCATCACAAAAATAGTAATCAAGTATTGTGTAAATGGTTTAAGTCAAAATGGCTATATCATTTCATGCACTCATTTTGCATAAATAAACAAGCAAGCAAAAGTCTTTGCCATGGAATGATAGCCATTGTCATGATGATGGTCAACTAGTCCAACCTAGTCAACCGGTCAACAAAGTCAACAAGTCAACAAAGTCAACCCCTCAACAACCATGTCACTACAATACTTAATTAATATTAATGTTAATTACATATCATATTCTCATTAGGGTTGAGCAAAAAGTCAATAGTCAACAGTCAACGGTCAACAACCCTAATGAGAATCCTCTGCCTCTGTCTCTCTGTCAACTGTGCATACACACCCGTATTCGCGTTCCGAGGAACACGAATACAAACGAGATAAAACCAATCCCAAAACGTACACTAGGATCTGGCTTAAACCAAAGCCCGCTAGTGTTAACTATCTGGACACTGTATGCGCACAAGTGCACGGATGTGACCGGACCCTGTCGCAAAACCATGCGACCTGTCGCAAAACCATGCGACCTCTACTCTTTTGCCTAAAGGCGAATAGCTTTCTGTGTAGGACTCTAAAGACTCGACACTACGCTGGCAGTGGGTTTAACCACAGACCGCAAGTGGCACTAGCTATGCGTAACGGTCCCCAGGTAGTTGCCGACAAGAAGACTGACGAGGTGAAATCCATCTGAACTCCTACTGAGTATGACTGTGACAATCTCCGTACAGTCCGGTCTGTTCGTCTGATACATCGCATGGCGGGCCCACGGGGGCGGTAAACGTCAGTCCCCTAATAGCGGTACAAGTCGTGTCGGAGTGAAGCCCAATACACCCTGAGATAACACTGGAAGCCTACCAGTATATCTCGCTTGCCCTGGCCAGGGACTACTCGTGTAATGGCTCTCCTAGACACAGCGCGATGTCAACCCCCAATACCAGGAGAGACGAATCCTGTCTAACCGTCACTGCCTCCAAGTGCTTCGGGACTGCACCCAACTACTACCTGTTTGCACGACTCCTTTGAGCCGTGGTGGGGTAGTAATCAAAGTACAGTGGGAACACACTCGAGGCGAAGTGACAGTGTCAAGTCAGCGGACTAAGCTGTACTCATGTCACCTGGGAACTGATAACTGACGATAGGTATAATACCAACCGGTCAGTTCCCGACGAGTCCTGTCCAGTGTACTCGTAACCCAACGAGCACCCGCATACTATCTCCAGTACGACGTACTGACGGCTGTGGGACAGACCGTCTCCCACACTGGGATGAGAAGCGCATGCGCTAGTCTACTCAGGAGTATCGATGCCCTGTCTCGATAGTCCTGCGACTAGGGACCTGCATAAGGATGTGCTTATAGATTACCCAGCCCCACTAGTGTGACTGCCATCACAACGCTGGTAATCAAGCAAAGATCCTAAGGGCTCCACTAATGCATATAGGTGATATAATAAAATAAACACATGTACACATTGAAGTAGAAAGAAACCAAGTAGCATACTACTATTTTGAGCAAGATTGTATATACAAGGTGAATATCCCAAGCTTCCATTAAGTAATATACAAACTATTATGATACAGTAATGGCCTCTAGGGCATATATACTAACAATTGATTGGAAGGGAAGCTGATGAACGAACTCATCCCTAAACCCTACTGAGCCTAACAGTGACAATGTAAATACAGTCCGGTCCGTTCGTCTATGAGTATCGCATATCTGCCTAGGGGGCTAGTACGTCAGACCCCTAATAGCGGTATAAGTCGTGTGAGAGAGTGGCCCAGAACTCCCTGAGATACTACTGGAGTACCTACCAGGAAATCTCCTGCCTCGGCCGAGGGCTTTGTGTAATGGCTCTCCTAGACACAGCGCGATCTCACCCCCAATACCGAGAGAGACGAATCCCCTGCCGATCCGCTCACTTGCCTCTATGTGGCTCGGGACTGTACCCAAAAAAGACCTGTTTGCACGACTCCTTTGAGCCGTGGTAGGGTAGAAATCAAAGCAAAGTGGGAAATCACACGAGACAAATGACGACCTCAGGTCGATGAACTAACCTGTACACATGTCACCAGGGAACTGCTATCTGACGATATGTATAATACCAACTAGCATGTTCCCGGCGAGTCCTGTCCGGTGTATTCATAACCTAATGGGCACCTGTATACAACTTAGGTGATCCAACTGACACCAATGGCTTGTGAGACCGGCCACCGCCCCTCGTCGGGGTCTCGACTGTTTACACTAGTCTACTCTGGAGTATCGATGCCCTGTCTCGAAACTCCCACGACTAGGGACACTTTAAGGATGTGCTTACAAACCCCAGCTCCCACGTATATGATCGCCATCATACTGCTGGTAGTCAAGCAAGAATCCTATGGACTCTATCATCATGCAATAGTGAACTAAAGCATGTATACGATGATGAAGACAAACCGGATAGCATACTATCATCTCGAGTAAGACTGTCATCTCGGTATAGGTACTGCCTCAATCATTGCAATCACGTACCTGTGATCTAATAATTGACTTTGAGGGCACTGTTTTAAGTGACCTGACACGTCGCTATTACACGTTGGTAGAGCCCCTAGGATTCTTGCTTGACCACCAGCAGTATGAGGGCGATCATATAAGTGGGAGCTGGTAGTCTATAAGCATATCCTTAAAAGGTCCCTAGTCGTGAGAGTTTCGAGACAGGGCATCGATTCTCCATAGTAGACTAGTGTATACAGTCGAGACCCCGACGAGGGGCGGTGGCCGGTCTCACAAGCCACTGGTGTCAGTTGGATCACCTAAGATGTATACAGGTGCTCATTGGGTTATGAGTACACCGGACAGGACTCGCCGGGAACATGCTAGTTGGTCATATACCAGACGTCAGATGGCAGTTCCCTGGTGACATGTGTACAGGTTAGTTCATCGACCTGGGGATCGTCATTTGTCTTGTGTGAGTTCCCACTGTACTTTGATTACTACCCTACCACGGCTCAAAGGAGTCGTGCAAACAGGTTTTAGTTGGGTACAGTCCCGAGCCACATGGAGGCAGTGAGCGCATCTTCAGGGGTTCGTCTCTCCCGGTATTGGGGGTAAGGTCGTGCTGTGTCTAGGAAAGCCATTACACGAAGCCCTCGGCCGAGGCAAGGAGATTTACTGGTAGGTATTCCAGTAGTATCTCAGGGTGTTCTGGGCTACACTCCGACACGACTTGTACCGCTTTTGGGGGTCTGACTTTTACCAACCCCCTAGGCCCGCCATGCGATGCCCATAGACGAACGGACCGGACTGTACGGATATTGTCACTGACAGGCTCAGTAGGGTGTCAGGCTGAGTTCGCTCACAGACGTCCTTTTTAGTCAATACCTGGTAGCCCGTTACGTATTGGCTTATACCTCTGACGTGCTAGTGGTTAAATCCACAACCGTGGTGTTGACGAGTCTTTAGAGTCCCCCACATTCAGTTACTCAGCTTTCGGGCGAAAGGTTGTAGAGGCCGTATGGAGATATGGCAAGGTCCGATCAGATACGTGCGGTATTGCACGGATCAGGATCGGACAGTCTGTACTATAGGCCGTATGGTTATATGGCAGGGTTCGATCAGATACGTGCGGTATTGCACGGATCAGGATCGAACGGATATTACTAGCCGGCTTTGGTTTAAGCCGGATCCTAGTATAGTACAGTGTAGATTTTGTCTCATTGCATTTGTATTTCGGTCGGAATACAAATGCGGGTGTGTATGCACAGTATCGGGGTTTTCCTGTAATTTATTACGGGACCAGTTTTCTGGAGTTGCCAGTTTGCTTTCTGTTTCGGCCGATTTCCATTGTTCCGTTCATTGGCCGAAGATTGGTGGAGGAGGGCTTATTTGCATTGTTGCAAATAGGCATTTGTGGAGGGGGTCTTTGCATTTTGTTGTATCATGATAGCTTTTCCTTGACCTTGACTTCTAGCTTTATCATGATGGCTTGACTTTGTAGACAATCATGGTTGTTGATAATTGTTGGTTGAGTATTGGTTTTGGGAGTGATCATTGTTTCTCATCATCACTTGCTTTTCAACCACCTCTTTGTCTTGACTCTCTCTCTTGCATGATAGATGAGAATGGCTCCCATTATCTTTTGATACACCACACTTTCACTCTCCCTCTCTTCCTCATTGATATGGCCGGCCACTCCCCCTAGTGGGATGTCCAAGATTTTTGGGTGGGTTTTTAGCTCATTTCATGTTGTAAAAATCCCACAAGATCAATCCCAAAAGCTCCAAGCATCATTCCTCCACCAAATGGCAATTCCACAACCCCAAAGTGAGACTTGAGGACTACATATTCTACAGCGAATCTTGGGCACGTCGAGTAGCCGGCTTCGTGCCCGAGTTGCCTCGGCATTGAGGTGGGAGCCCATAAAAGAAGTAGGCGATGTGGTGCACTTCCGGCGACGAGGTGGAGACCGGAGCTTCCGCAGGAGATCGGGACGATGACGAGAAGACCGGAGGACTTGGATCGTCGGTATATCTCTTTCCCATCTTGTAGTTAGCTAGGACTAATTAATGGTTCGATCCGGGTATTAGTGCGCGGCGGTTTGCCAGTTCAATGTAAAATTAAAGTTTATAACCGCTTCCGCATTTGGCCGTCGGATTGACGGACGGGGCGCCGCCGTGCACTTACAGTGGTATCAGAGCCTCGCCATTAACATAGTCTAGCTTGGTGTAATGTGTTTTTCTGTTTCGATCGATCGAATGTTCCAAAACTGCATTTTAGTTCGCATCAGTTTCTGTTGAAATTTTTTGGTGTCCAAAAATTTTTCAGGTTGTAAAATAGTGATGTACTGGAATATCTAAGGGTTCTGTAAAAATTCGGTACAGTGATTCGTCTACGGGAGCGCGGAACCACGGCCAAACCCCCCTTTGGGCCGCGGTTCCGCCGCACAATGATGAGTTGACTGCACCAAATTTCTAAAGTATCTTTCTGGGCTGAAAATATGGGTTTTGGAATATTAATATTGGGCCCAGAATTTCCTGATCTGCTACAGTAATGCTTTGGGGCCCACTTGTTAAAATTTGATCGATCGGATATTTTAAACACATTATTTCACAGTATTTACATTATATCTGCGACCGTGAATGTCACTTGATCGGTAAATCCGGCCTAACTGCTATAGCCCGGTTAGACGGATTTGCGAACGTGACTTTCACGTTGATGTTCTGTTTTTGCTGTGATGTTGCGGATCGGTCGTGGGGGATAGCCTGGATGCAATGCTAGTACAGTTGTCGATGTAATATGTACATTTGATATTGCGGGGCGAGCGTCCGACATGTGGACTGCCGTCACTGCCCGTTTGTATTATTATTTTGGGGCACGACCTGGTTGCGGTCGATGTACCCGTTGTATGTATATTTTACTTTCTGTACTAGGATTGCCCCGCGGAGGGGTGCACGGATAGCCGGGTTCTAGAGGGCAACAAGCCCGCATCTCATGGCATTGAGAGGGAGGGGGCTTCACTCTAGGATTGGCGGGCTATTCGCCGCACTCGTAGGGGGTACAGGTTGACCCAGGAGGGGTGCCCAAGTTACCGGATTCCTTGAAGTGCTGGGTGGTCCATTCACGGTGCTGAAAGGGGCTGCCTCGCTTCAGGTTTTAGCGGGTGACTTGCCGCGCCCGTAGGGGTCTAGGTTCTCATTGCACAGGCTATCCACACGACCAGGGGAACGTCGGGTTTCAGTAGTGGCTCTGTGAAACCCGGGGATCCCAGATATCTGTATTGTTTCTGTGATGCTGTACATTTTCTGTGATGTTGCATTTTATTCACGCCTTGAGCGAATATAATATATTGGTATATATATTAGTAGATGTTGTATATGTTTTTCATCCGCGCTAGTCCAGTCCCCGCTCTGCCGTTAGTTAGCTAACCTAACGGGTGATGACGGGACCCAGTGGCGAATGCGGATGGCATATACGTACGTCAGTATATTTTCGTTCTTTGTGGTGTGATCAATTGATGGGACTGCATTGATTCGGATCAATGCAAGTTAAAAACAAACCTAATCTGATGTTGTTGGAACACTTTTTCAAAAAGCTGTTATTGCAAGGACGTTCACTTTTGTTTTGCATCGTGGTATTCAGTTGGAATATCCTGCTCCTCACTCGACGAGGCAAGGGCCGAGATCCCTTCACCGGGAGTGACCCCTTGGACAGAAGTTTGCGTCAGGGCAATGACTTCACTATAGCCGATTACTTTTGCTTTGCACCGTGGTATTCAGTTGGAATATCCTGCACCCCATTCTACGGGGAAAGAGCCGAGATCCCTTCACCGGGAGTGACCTCTTTAGCAACGGTTTTCGTCACTATATTTTAAAAGCTATCAGTTCCTTCAACGATATCAAGTTCACTACGTTAAAGGTTTTCGCCAGAAACCATTCGTAGCCCTCCGTCGTTTCAGACGGGTAGCACGTAGTATTCATGCTATGTTTGTTGGCCTTCGTCAAGGCATAGTGTATGGTAGCTGCTTGTTGCCTTTCTGCAGCATAGATAGATGCGTTGGTTTGGGACAGTCGTATAGCCTTGTTGGCCTTCGTCAAGGGCTTGTGCGGGTGGGTTCAAATCAACCTGGAGAATGACGGGTACAACTTGACATGTGACTTATGATTTGTTGGCCTTCGTCAAAATCATAAGAGCATGGGGCAGAAATCACATCGGGAGTTTCAAAAGAACTGAAACTTGCCAGATATGCGCATACCTTCTGGAGTGTGATACCGTGAGCGGATTCCGTCATGTTGTCATGCGATGAGAGTTGGATCCCGATTCCCACTGATGAGTTAGTTTACTCTTCGGGTGACCCCGACTAATTCTTCTTTCAGGTTTGGAGGAGAATTTGAGGTACAGTGGGAGGATTCCAGATTAGATAAATTGGTAACCATTCTGATCTAGGTTAGAGTGTACGCTGAGTGTTTCTTTTCTCTCTCTCTTTGGCAGCGACCATTGACCCGACCCTAAGACTATGACTCAGTGACCAAGTTGACCGAACCTTCTTTAACACTGGCTTTTGGATTGTCAGAGTTGCAAACCTCATTGCCACTCCTACTTTTATCCTTTTCTCCAGGACACCCCGTATTACTACGAACGTCCACTTCCATTGGACAAAACCATCGTATGGTTAGATACGAACTCGAAAGAATTTATTCGAGGATGGTTTCAGGTTCTGGAGAAAACGGATAGGATTATTCAGTTGTCTTTTCCTTTTGCCTCCTCTCCGGTTGCGAGTGCTCCTTGGTTTAGGAGTAGTACACCTGTTACGCAAATTGGATAGTCTTCTTCCAAACCTTAGGCTGGTGCCGACCAGTAGGGAATGAAGAAAACCAATTAGCCTAACGATGGTGTACAGAAGGTATTAAGTTCAGACAAAGCAAGGGATTAGTAAGAGGGCAAAGTAAAATGCAACAGATATTCACGACCAAACCAAATATTTCGTTACCACTCCCACATCACCTTTGTATTTCTCCAGGACACTCCGTATCACTACGAAGATCCACAGTTTATTTGGATACTCCATCGTATGGTTATATACGAACTCGAAAGGAACTTGTTCCAGTTCGGGGATGGATTCTGGTTCAGGAGAAATAGGAATAAGGTTTATTCGGTTGTCTTTTATCCTCACCTTCTCTCGCATTGCGAGTGCTCCTAGGATTAGGACAGTACACCCATTATGCTTATTGGATAGTCTTCTTCCAAACCATAGGCTGGTGCCGAACGGTAGGGAAGGAAGAAAACCATTTGGCCTAAAGGGGTGTGCAGAAGGTAATGACTAAAGACATATGAAGGGATTTGGAGAGGTGGCAAAGAGATATACGGTTACAGTCGTGAATCTGGAAGAGGCATTACTAGGAATACCAGGATACCCCATCGAAACAATTCGATGTTTCAGTCTCACTTGGTACTGTTAAAGGAAACCTGATTTCCCGATTAGATACTTGCTCCAGGGTATGTGTTTACCAGGTATGATTCTCACATCTGTATGGTTTTACAGATGATGAGTGGGAGTAAGTTATTGGGAATTGGGTGATCATCCTCATTATATCGGGATTCGTTGTAATCGGTGATATTTGAGGAAATCACCTGGGTTGTTTGCCGGTCGGCAAATATTTGGTTTTGAATATCCGCTGTTATGCACCAATTTCAAATTGAAATATCTGTACGTCTATTTTCATAGAGTGAGATATACCTTTTTGAAATTATGTCCACGACATTTACCTATATCAGTGGATGGTTAGGTAAGGAGGATTAAACAGCGGTGTAATTCTTCTTAACCATAAGTACAGTTTTCAACCTACGACACACAGTGAGTGAGTTATCAGACTCAAGGGACTTGTACAGAGTATTGTATGTTGTCCAGGGTCCATCAGGACAGAGGGGTTGGTCCTCGTACTATATTCGGTTTACTTATGACTTCTCTAGTTTTTAGACAGGTGTTTCGTGGAAACATAGGGTCCGAATTTGGAGAAGTTATAGGTATTTGAATAGAGTAGAGAACCAGGTGTAGCAAGTATCGGGATTCTTCAAAGTAATCGAAGATGTAGATACTTGTATATGGTATTCAGTTGATAGTAGTGATTAAGAGAAATTGCTTCTCTTTCAGGTTACTCATAATTGGAAGCATTCCTAAGTTGAGTAACGCTGATCGGCCTCCTTCCATTTAGTTGACATGCACTGGAGACAGCTGCATGATTTGAATCTGGTTCAGTTAAATCAGTGTCTCTGGTCCTATATGGGATATAGAACAGTTCATATCTTAACGATGTTAAGGTACGGGGAGTTGTCCGGCTTATGCTTAAAACCAGACACTGGACAACTCAAGGCACGTTTCTGTAATGGCCGTTTGTGGGTTGACCCAGGCTATGACGCGGGTTGACTTTCTACCATCTGGATGAACAATAGCAATATTGTTCTAGACTCGCCACAGTTTTATTAAAAAATGTATTTTTTTCAGAAAACAGTAGTGGGAGTATGGTAGAACTGGAAGTGATTCCAGAACCACAAACGATTACTGAAGATTTGATAAGGAACCTAAAGATTCAATCTGGATTGACATTCCATTGGCCACTCCGCAGATACGGTGGGTAACTTCAGGCACCCGAGAGGTACTACGGTAGCCTCAAGGACGGTGACAGGGAAGTTCTTGTTTACCCAAAATTGCCATTGCTGTTGTTCCAGGTTGCGAGACCCGGCAGGAGGATGAGTATAGCGTCGTTCTAAACTAGCTTTAGAAGTGTACGTGTATATGACTCTACCAGAGGGTTGTCGTAGTCAGTGGGAGCAGCGGAAGCATTGGTGGATAGGTAGCTTATGTCTATTTATAGACTGAAGCACCAGTAGCGGAGATAGATCATCTATTTCTGACGTGACAGTCATAGGTTTGACTTCATCAGAATAGGGGATGGATCTGTTGAGAAGGTAGTAGGGTGTGATATCCTGGTATTTGGATGACATACACTGAGTAGGAAAGGAAACTCCTATACTACAACCGGTTATACTTTGGTCGTCACACAGTGGTTTCTCCACAAAGGAAGTGGATTTTACATCAGACATACTGGTTACTAGATCTATGGTTTTAGATCTAGATTTGGGTGGTTTCCCAATCAGGGACTTAGACAGCATTCTAAGAGTATTTAGAATAGACGACTCCATGCACGGTAGTGTACCTGCAGAAGATGGAGTCACCCTCTCTAAAGGTGTCTTACAGACTAAAGGGGAGAGGGATGTGCATGATTGGCAGATCACTTGCTTAGGCAATTGAGTCAATCATGAGATGTCAAGTACCACACCAGATGTTGTTCTTGCACTAGATGCAATAAGTTGACATTAATCCAATCCTGGAGAAACAGTCGGAAGCAGTTTTAGAACATAAGTGGATGTTCTAGGGATATGATAACGACAGCCTTATTCGGGAGACAGTTATCATTCCAGGCTTCGAAGGTGACATGGACGACAAGGAGGTTGTCAGAGTTATAGTTTTTCCTTCTGATGAGGGGCAGTATTTTGGACAGGTGGTCCAAGGCAATACTGAGGGAGGCATGGCGCAGGATACTGATTAAGTTCAGTTGACGATACAGTCTAAGAAGTTTGGATTTGGTGTTCATTTATGAGCTATGTCCCATCAGACATCCAGACACATTCTAAGACAAGTATTGCTCATTTCGGGAGATGGGTTTCTCCGCGAACTTGAGATATAGAGAGACATGGAAAGAGACAACAAAGCGGATCCACTCACTGAGGCTATTCCTCGAACGCAATAGTTTCGCAAACGAGCTTTGTGAGACTGACCAGTAGAGGAGTTGGGTGTTCGGTATCACACGGGCTGTGAGTATGCGACATCGCAATAATTAGCCTTGAGTGCAAGTGGGAGATTGTTGGAGATAGTGCCCTCAGAGTCAATTATTAGGTCACAGGTACGTGATTGCAATGATTGATGGAGGACCTATCCCGGTAGGACAGTCTTACTCGAGATGATAGTATGCTATCTGGTTTACCTTTATCATCGTGTACTGTTTTAAGTGACCTGACACGTCGCTATTACACGTTGGTAGAGCCCCTAAAATTCTTGCTTGACCACCAGCAGTATGAGGGCGATCATATAAGTAGGAGCTGGTAGTCTATAAGCATATCCTTAAAAGGTCCCTAGTCGTGAGAGTTTCGAGACAGGGCATCGATTCTCCATAGTAGACTAGTGTATACAGTCGAGACCCCGACGAGGGGCGGTGGCCGGTCTCACAAGCCACTGGTGTCAGTTGGATCACCTAAGATGTATACAGGTGCTCATTGGGTTATGAGTACACCGGACATGACTCGCCGGGAACATGCTAGTTGGTCATATACCAGACGTCAGATGGCAGTTCCCTGGTGACATGTGTACAGGTTAGTTCATTGACCTGGGGATCGTCATTTTTCTTGTGTGAGTTCCCACTGTACTTTGATTACTACCCTACCACGGCTCAAAGGAGTCGTGCAAACCGGTTTTAGTTGGGTACAGTCCCGAGCCACATGAAGGCAGTGAGCGCATCTTCAGGGGTTCGTCTCTCCCGGTATTGGGGGTGAGGTCGTGCTGTGTCTAGGAGAGCCATTACACGAAGCCCTCGGCCGAGGCAAGGAGATTTACTGGTAGGTATTCCAGTAGTATCTCAGGGTGTTCTGGGCTACACTCCGACACGACTTGTACCGCTTTTGGGGGTCTGACTTTTACCAACACCCTAGGCCCGCCATGCGATGCTCATAGACGAACGGACCGGACTGTACGGATATTGTCACTGACAGGCTCAGTAGGGTGTCAGGCTGAGTTCGCTCACAGACGTCCTTTTTAGTCAATACCTGGTAGCCCGTTACGTATTGGCTTATACCTCTGACGTGCTAGTGGTTAAATCCACAACCGTGGTGTTAACGAGTCTTTAGAGTCCCCCACATTCAGTTACTCAGCTTTCGGGCGAAAGGTTGTAGAGGCCGTATGGAGATATGGCAAGGTCCGATCAGATACGTGCGGTATTGCACGGATCAGGATCGGACAGTCTGTACTATAGGCCGTATGGTTATATGGCAGGGTTCGATCAGATACGTGCGGTATTGCACGGATCAGGATCGAACGGATATTACTAGCCGGCTTTGGTTTAAGCCGGATCCTAGTATAGTACAGTGTAGATTTTGTCTCATTGCATTTGTATTTCGGTCGGAATACAAATGCGGGTGTGTATGCACAGTATCGGGGTTTTCCTGTAATTTATTACGGGACCAGTTTTCTGGAGTTGCCAGTTTGCTTTCTGTTTCGGCCGATTTCCATTGTTCCGTTCATTGGCCGAAGATTGGTGGAGGAGGGCTTATTTGCATTGTTGCAAATAGGCATTTGTGGAGGGGGTCTTTGCATTTTGTTGTATCATGATAGCTTTTCCTTGACCTTGACTTCTAGCTTTATCATGATGGCTTGACTTTGTAGACAATCATGGTTGTTGATGATTGTTGGTTGAGTATTGGTTTTGGGAGTGATCATTGTTTCTCATCATCACTTGCTTTTCAACCACCTCTTTGTCTTGACTCTCTCTCTTGCATGATAGATGAGAATGGCTCCCATTATCTTTTGATACACTACACTTTCACTCTCCCTCTCTTCCTCATTGATATGGCCGGCCACTCCCCCTAGTGGGATGTCCAAGATTTTTGGGTGGGTTTTTAGCTCATTTCATGTTGCAAAAATCCCACAAGATCAATCCCAAAAGCTCTAAGCATCATTCCTCCACCAAATGGCAATTCCACAACCCCAAAGTGAGACTTGAGGACTACATATTCTACAGCGAATCTTGGGCACGTCGAGTAGCCGGCTTCGTGCCCGAGTTGCCTCGGCATTGAGGTGGGAGCCCGTAAAAGAAGTAGGCGATGTGGTGCACTTCCGGCGACGAGGTGGAGACCGGAGCTTCCGCAGGAGATCGGGACGATGACGAGAAGACCGGAGGACTTGGATCGTCGGTATATCTCTTTCCCATCTTGTAGTTAGCTAGGACTAATTAATGGTTCGATCCGGGTATTAGTGCGCGGCGGTTTGCCAGTTCAAAGTAAAATTAAAGTTTATCACCGCTTCCGCTTTTGTCCATCGGATTGACGGCCGGGGCGCCGCCGTGCACTTACAGGCATGAAAGCCGAAGTATGAAATATTTTGGGTTTGTGATGCCTAAGGTTTTTATGGATTCCAAATGTTGTAGTTTGACATTTTCTTTTCTGCGACCGTAAGTATAATATGTGGTGTATCGCCGGTTTCGTTGCTATATGTCAATGACAATTGGGATACGCATATTTACTTACGTTGATGTCATGTGATGTTATGTGTTGCTGTGATATGTTATATTGGATCGTCGTGTTTTGAATAGCCGAGGGTTTTATGTGAGATGAGAGTTTTTTTCATTCATGTAAAATTCATTGTATGTAATATTATTTTATTGGGGCACTTCCGGGTTGAGGATGATGTCACAATTGTTGTATATTATTTACTTTTCCATATTAGGATAGACCCAAGGAGGGGAGCATAAGTAACTGGGTTCTAGAGTCCAGTGGGAGACCAACTCGAGGAGTCGAGTCCGGGTCTCCTAACTCTAGAATTGGTAGGGTTGCTTGCCGCTCTCGTAGGGATCTAGGGATGTGGGTTTGGCTTTTCATCGCGACCGTGGAATCCGTGTTTTATACAGGCTCAAAATAAAACACGGACCTTCTAGTATATCTAGTATTTCATATGTTTCTTCTGCTGCTCTGTGTTGTGATCACTGTGGATTTTGAAACGAATGGCTATATATTATATATGAGATATATAATAGACGTTGCTTATGTTTTTCACCCGTGCTAGTCTCATCCCGCTATGCCGTTAGTTAAGTAACCTAACGGTGTATAACGGGACACTATGGCGAATGCGGATGACATAAGCGTATGTTGTATTTTCATTTCATTTTCTGTGATGCTTAGGAAGCATAAATGTTGGGACTTCATTAATAAGATTAATAAAAGAAAAGAAACCTAAAAGATGTTGTAGAATCAAATTTTCAAAAAGGGTAGCTCTAGTTTTTGCATTGCATAGCGGTATTCCTTGTAGAATATCCAGCACCTTATTCGATAAGAAATGAGCCGAGATCCCTTCACCGGGAGTGACCTCTTTAGTAAAACTAGCAGATGGTACAACTCACTCCGTTTTGTTTTTGATTGCTTCTATAGTTGTTGCTTTGCATAGTGATATTTGTGAAATATCCTGCACCTTATTCGATAAGGAAAAAGCCGAGATCCCTTCATCGGAAGTGACCTCTTTAGAAAAACTAGTAAAAACCTCAAAAACACTCCTTTTCAAAAATCACTCGATTCTACAACGATATCAAGTCCATTACGCTCAAGGTTTTATTAAAAACCTGCGTAGCCCTCCGTCATTTCAAAAAAGTACTACTTAGTATTCGTGCTATGTTTGTTGACAATGGTAAGGCGCATCGTGCGGTAGCTGATTAATGCTTATCTGCTAAAGCATGAGATGCGATTTGAATAGGGTAGTCGTACGACTTTGTTGACTATGTTAAGGGTCGTACAGGTGGGTTTAATTCAATCAGGAAATGACTGGTTGAACTTGGCTAGCACTTTTGATTTGTTGACTATGTTAAGGTCAAAAGTTGCTAGGGGCAAAAGCATTATCGAGAATTTCAAGTGTTGAAATTTGCAATGAGATTGCGTAGCTTCTATGAGATAGTTGGATCCCGATACCCACTGCGAGTAAGAGTTACTCATGGGAGAGTTTTTGTCATGACCTGAAATTTGGCACGTGTCGGCTTTTAAACCACGTAACGTCTACAGGCGTAACGCAATTTAAGTAAGCCGAAAACCCAGCAATCTAAACCATCAAAACTAGTAAGTGAAAGAAAATTGTTTAAACTTTTGGAATCTCAAGTAAAAATCTTTAAAGTCCAAATCTATCTTCTTAAAAATTTGGCAGCACCTCCTTTGTAAAAAGAACCTCCAAAATGGGTACATACAAAAGATATAAGTAAAGTATCCCCAAACGGGAGAAAATTCACGCCCAAAGGCGGAAAACAACCACCACAACAGATATACAACGTCGTAGTGAAGAAAAAAACGATATAAAGTGACAACAGCATAAAAGATATCCAAAATTTCAAAATAATATACAATATCGTCCTCACAACTCATCTCTAAGTCAATACATGAAAATAGTAGATGGAGAGTACTCGGTACAACAAGATATACAATGAGCATCATCAGATAACCGCAAAGCCCACTTATAGTAAAACTACACATAGTCAGCCGTAGCGGTATCCGCTGCAAAAGATGATACGATAAGAAGAATCCCTGCCGCGACTGCTCTGAGGGACGCCTGCAAAACACTGTGGCACAACGGGGGTGAGTTGCCAACTCGTGAATAATAAATAACATATGCAGGTAATCGCAGGTATGTACGTACTGTGATAATCTATCACAAGCAAGCTGATAGCAATAAATGGCAATATGTATATGCAACAGTTATGAAAGGTACTCTATCAGGTACAACTAAGACATGAAGCAATGCATATCAAATAAATGCTGAGTATGGGATAAAACATATCATCCTCACGAAATCCTTATCGTGGCAGGACCAATGTCCATCAAGACAATCTAAATCCCAGTACCAAAGGCACCGCATCCTCAGATCGGCCCTCAATCCTGTAAGTCTCATGGAACCTGAGTGTCCAACATCGACACTCGAAAACATCATGAAAACTAGTGTCCAGGATCGACACCTAAATACCCACTGTGAGGTGCCATCAGCAGGACCGGCCCTCATGTCCGTATCATACGTCTCACGGAATATGAGTGTCTAGCTCCGACATTCAAAATCTACGTATCCATACGTTTCATAACTCCGGTCGGTATCCTCCAGATATCCGCCGAGTCTAAATACTGTCACCGTTAAGGTAGTGGTCCCTCTGCCAGGCTCATCGTCTACACCACGAAATCACCTCTCGGCCCGGGGTACCATACCGGGTCCACCATATACCCACAGACGATGCCTCCCGCTCCTCGAATCGGGTATCACATGCCAATCTCAAACCGAGAAAACTCATGGTGGACGCATCGAAATACCATATCAAGAGAATCGGAAAACTTGCATAGATCATTATGATGATATATATTATATATATGTACATATATAACAGTGTCCCATTCCACTAATATATATATATACATATATAACAACGTCCCATACCACTGATATATATCATCAAGAGTAGAACATCCAGAAAACATCATATGAAATCCATATCTCAATGCGTAAATCCGTGAAATATAATATATGCAACATAAAACAGTAATATGAGCATATAAAGGAAAAACCGCTATTTAAATGCCACAAGTTATTAAATATATCATGCGGTTCCTAATTTCTCAAAAATCCAACGCAATATCATATAAGGGTGAACATGTAACTATAGCAAGGTATATGTGTGTACACGTAAGTATATATGCAAGATGTACATGTAGCTATATTTCATATGTGTATATACCTGTCGATAATGATACAATACCCTATAGGTATATGTGTAAGCATGTAGGCATAGCCCGGCATATGTGTAAGCATGTAGGTATATGTGTATGCTATCTTTCTTATACACACTGGAAATAAGGGTCAAGTCTCAATGTCCCTAACCAATACAATATCGCATATATATAGGTGTCAGTTATATTTCATATGCATAATGGAAATAAGGATCATGTCTCAATGTCTCCAATCAATACAATATCACATATGTATAGGGTTGTGCGTGTCATAGAAATTATCGACGGAGTGTGTGTAGCATACAATTAGTGCTCGTGTAACATGAACCATCAATAATGGTGTTGTGTCTCATTAATACTATGTCTATATACAATAGGAAATGAGATATGCAGCAGTGGTGCACATGCACAATCAATGTCCATATACTTGTAACTAAATAATCATGTCATTTAATCTAGCCTAGATGCATAACGCCATGCGGGTGATTCCTCTATAGATGTTAAATCTACTCACAGATGATCTTATGGTAAGTAATGCCAACCACTCTCTTTCCCTTCTTCGCAGCTTCCGAAGTCCTCGCCTGCGATCCTAAAACCATATAACTACATAACAAGTTCACATTAGCAATCGACCAATAACACGTACAAACTACATTTGACCGACGCACCAACTCTAAACATACTCTCAAGTGTTCATCTAGTGGCTAACGTGTGTAGCGACACTACGAAACCAACCTTAGATCCAAAGCTACACAAGGTACACGTACCGTGTCGGATAACGTAACGCGCGTAGTTGTAATACTAGAAACATGCAAAGTGATCGCAGATTTTGTATCCCGTCAAAACATAAAAATCAAACAGTACCAAACACTCTAAAATAGCTGCAGACAGCTACCCAACAAAAATCAATACACAACTCCAACAAATGGCCGAGGTCGCCGGAATTCGCCTATGTGTCGCCGGCCAAATCCGAGCATATGGGTCTCGTGCTTCAGGTGAATGCTTAGGGTCTCTGGTACAATACAACTATACTGCTAGATTTTCCAGTACACACTTTGGGTCACAGAAGATCACAGACATCATTATATGACACTAAAAATATGATATGTGCACGAAACTAAACTTTACGCGTTCTAAACTGAAACTAATAAGCTACACAACACTATAACATCCTATTTAACAGTTTGAGATCATTACCTAATCACACAAGCTCAATGATCCTTGCTTTCCAAGCTCCAAGGGATCCTAAAGGCAAAACAAGACTTCATAAGGGGTTTAGTGATGTTTTGAAGAAGTTTTGTGAGGGATTAGTGAAGGAAAGGTGAGGGGTTTCAGTTGAGGGTTGAGGAGTAATGAGAAAGAGATAGAGTGAGAGAGAATGAGAGTGTGAGGTGAGATAGAGATGAGTGAGGTGGGTGTAGGGTAAGTTCACCTTGCATTAACTCTCTCCCTCCATCATCAAAAAATGCAAGCCATGACTCCTCCATGAGTCACCTTGCCACCTCCTCTAAATCCAAAACACAAGGAGAATATCTTTCATAAATATCTAGGGTTATGGTTAAGATTAAACAAGGAAAGGATTAGATTAAAGTGTCATGCCACTAAACAAGGTTAACACAAACAAAACCTCACATTATCATGCACAAGTGTGTGCAAACCATAACAAATAATAATAAATTATTAATTAAATGTTAGAAAATGTGAGGAAACCAAATTGGTAAACTTTTTACTGAAAACCCGCATTATCGCTTAATTAATACAAATCGCATTCTAAGGTGTTACAATCTCCCCCCTTAAAGAAATTCGTCCCCGAATTTAAAATTCTTACTATGCGTACCTTTAAAGAAATGAGTGCAAATCATCCACATCTCGCTGGCAGCCTCCCAAATGATCTCCTCACTAGACGGGCTACGCCAAAGAACCTTCACAGATAGCAAGACCTTTGACCGAAGCTTCTCCACCTGCCGATCTACTATAACTATCGGCTGCTGGTGAACGAAAGATCGCGTCCAAATGAATGGTCTGGTGCTGAGTCATGTGAGAAAGGTCATGATGGTATTTGTGTAGGTTTCCTAGGCACTCTAGTGAGGTCTCACAAG
This sequence comes from Agapanthus africanus, assembly GCA_030015575.1. NCBI lineage: Eukaryota > Viridiplantae > Streptophyta > Magnoliopsida > Asparagales > Amaryllidaceae > Agapanthus > Agapanthus africanus. The sequence continues at coordinate 224,892,512 of CM057349.1, forward strand.
GCATCGAACATGCCAATTTCACAAATCTAGGTGCCGAGAGACCCGACTACGGATCGTTTGCTAGAAAACTAGGCGAAAAGATAACGAGTTAACACTTAACTAAGGGAATACGGAAATACAACCTTTGTAGATCCGGTGCTCCACCTCCATAGCTCCGCAACGAAGTCCTCTCCGCTGTCCAAATCAAATCCGGGCTCTAGCGTCGGCTTCGTCGGAGAATGGGCAAGCTAGGTCGTCGATGTCCATGCCGAAGATGATCTACGTCGAGGCATCGCTAAATCAAGCTCCGACTTCACCAAGTCAAGAAACTTGTGAAGAAAACACACTCTACTACTTGGCAAGAGGTAGAGGATGAAGAAATAGGAAGTGGGTTAACTTTAGAATTGGATTTCTCACTCAAAAACATCAATCACCATTGATGGAGGCAAGCTTTCTTCACTTGAAGCAAGGAAGAAGAAGAAGAATAATATGATAAGATTAATTAGAAAAGAAAAGAAAAACCAAACCTTATCATATATTGAACCATGGTTAGATGTAGAGAGTTAACTAAGGTTTAAGTGAGTGGTTAGGGTTAAGCATGAGACAAAATGGTCATTTGGTCAAAGTCTTCATGAAGGTTCATGAATGAACAAAAGAAAGCAACCATTTTCCTCATTTTGCCTTTTCTTTTTCCAAACAGATAAATGAATAAAAATGAAATCAAAAACCCTAATCACCCACTTTACTATAGTTTAATTCTTAACACTTAACCATAAGGCATGTATCATCAAACATGATACAAGCAAGTGCACAAAAGTATATCGCATATACAATGCGCACATCCGAGTGAGAAAATCCATCTTAAGTGAAACGATACTAGTTAATGCAAAGTAATATATCAAATATATAATTATGCATTAAATCATTAAATCAACACTTGATTTAATGATCCGGTCATATCGCATATAACCGACTAATATCAACAGTAACAACTTATCGAATCAACACTTGATCCGATAACCCGGCTATATCGCATATAACCGATCATTGTCACAAATCGCGAGAATCGAATACAGTATCACATACTGGTATCATTCTCGGTCCCGCACATATCTCATATGCGCTCCTATTTCGTTTCGCTTGAGCCAGGAAACCTCTGTGTAGGACTCTAAAGACTCGTCAATACGCCGGCAGCGGATGATGATCATATCAAACATCCACAAGCCGCAAGCGGTCTGCCAAACGTAACGGCCACCCGGGTATTGAGCGATCTGAAGATCGACGAGCAAGCCCGCTCACACTCCAGAGAATCCAACCAGTAACACTACCGTACAGTCCGGTCTGATCGTCTGATATGTCGCATATCTCGCCTAGGGGTGGTAAACGTCAGACCCCAATAGCTCGATAAGTCGTGTCGATATGAGGTCTATAACTGTTCGAGAAACTACTGGTAACACTTACCAGTAAATCTCAGCAACCCTGGCCAGGGATTTCTTGTTATAGCCAATCGAACACAGCGCAACATCAACCCCCTATACCGGGAGAGACGAATCCCCTCCTATCGCTCATTGCCTCCATGTGACTCGGGACTGTACCCAAAAACCACCGTTTTGCACGCCCTCTTGGACGTGGTAAGATGGAAATCAAAGCACAGTGGGAACCACACAAGACTCTATGACGATCTCGGGTCAACAGACTACTCTGTACCAGTGTCACCAGAGAACTGCCATCTGACGTAAGGTATAATACCATCTGGGAGTTCTCGGCGAGTCCGTCCAGTGTACCCAGTCTCTACTGAGCACCCGTATATCATCTCTGATGTCAAACACCAATGGATATAGGATCATCCATCGCCCATCTGTATGGGTCGAGAAGGTATACGCTAGTCTACTCTGGTATATCGATGCCCCGTCTCGATACACCCACGACTAGGGACTTTGAAGGATGTACTTATGGACTACCATGTCCCCACTAATATGATCCGCATCATAGTCCAGGTAGTCAAGCACACATCCTAAGGGCTTTACCAACAAGTAACAGAGAGACAATCAGTATACACGTTAAGGTAAAGTTCAACCAGATAGCATACTATCATGTCGAGCAAGAAAGTCCTCCCTATATATGTCCCAGCATCCACTACAATATACATCCTATGTATAGTAATGGCCTCTAGGGCATACATATAACTAACAATTTGCGATGTATCGACACAAGGAATACGGGGTGAATACTCAGAAATCTGGGCGGAAGTGCCAACGATAGGCAATGGTACTAACTCGCTTCAAGGATCTCAAAAGGACCTACAATCTGGGACTAAGCTTCCCAAAACTCAATATGCCATTTCATCGGAAAAATACGTTGGAATACATGATCTCCCACTGCGAACTCAAGTCTGCGACAACAACGGTCAGCATATGATTTCTGTCTGCACTGGGCTGCTCTCATCCTGACCCGAATCAACTGGATATTCTCCGAAGTCTCTGGACTAGCTGGGGTCCAAAAATCATGCTCTCGCGAAGTTAGTAAAGCAGACCGGAGATCGACACAACCTACCACACAAGGCCTGAAAGTTGCCATTTGAAATGTCTCCTGATAATTGTTATCGTAGGAGAACTCCATCAATAGCAAGTGACGACCCCATAGCTAACAAAAAATTAGTACGTACACACAAGCATATCCTCTAGAGTCTGTATACTCCGCTCTGTCTGACCATCGGTCTATGGATGGGAAGCGGAGCTAAAGCTCAACCAGTAGCCAAGGCTTTCTGAAGCTTCTGCCAAAGACGGCTAGCGAACTGGGTGCCTCTATTGGATACAATGTAACGCCTTAGATTTCGGTTAGTGTTCATTTAGACGTTAATGCGGGTTTACTATAAAACGTTTATCAATTCGGCGTCCTCACATTTTATAACATTAATTTATAATTTATTATTATTTGTTATAAGCATGCACGCACGTGTGCGCGTAAATGTGAAGATTTGTTGTGCTAATTTTGTTCTTTGCAACCTTGACACTTAACCTAATCCTTTGTTTATCCTAATCTTTTCTTTAATATAATCCTTAACCCTAATTCCTTAGATCTTTTGTGAGAAGAAGGAGAGATATTTGTTTGGATGATAAGGTGGCATGGTGACTTGTTAGAAAGCATTAAATGGGAGTTAATGCTATGGTTGCACTCACCTCTCACCTCACCTCCCTCTCTCTTTATCATTTCCTCTCTCTTTTTCTCTATCTCTTTTCTTTTTCCTCATCTCTTGCTTCACTCAAACTGAACACTCTCCATTTCCTACACCAATTCATCACAAAATTCACAAAAGCTCACAAAATCACACCTTTTCCTTGGATTTGCCTCATGGATGCCTAGGAGCATGCAAAGCTTGGATCTTTGAGTTCTTTTGGCTAGGTAATGATCCCTATCTGTTGCTTATATAGTTTTTGTGCTTTGTAGACTGTTAGATTTAGTTTAGATTGTTTAAAGTTTAGTTTTGTGCATAATATCGTATTTTTAGTGTCGATTTGTGATATCTGTATTCTGCTGTGACCCGGAGATTTTACTAGAAAACTAAACAATTTTGTTGTGTTGTACCTGTGACCATAGCACCTCACCTGGAGCATGAACCCCATCAGCTAGGACTCGGCCAGCGACGTCTGAAGGCGATTCCAGCGAGATCGGCCCCTTGGTTGAGTTGGGATTTAGTTTTTTCTAGGTAGGTATCTGCTTTGGTAAGGGTAAGTTTGGTCTTGTTTGATTGTTGAGTTTTCTCAGTATGCAAAATCTGGGATCACCTAGGTAGTTTCTAGTGTTTTGTGTCCGCGCGATACGTTATACGACACGGATCGTGCACTTTGTGTGGTTTTGCTCTTGGGTTAGTTTCGTCGTGTCGCTACGCACGTTAACCACAATACGAACACTTGAGAGTATGTTTCGTGACCATCGCAGGAGTAGCAGAGGCTTGGGACGAGGACACTCGTCTAGCTCTTATCTCCAGGATGGTCAGCAGTTTTCTTCTGGATGTTATCGGTGCGGGAGTTTAGATCATCGGGTTCGAGGTTGTACTGAGCCACGTAGTCACGGGGAAGCTATACCGTAGAGAGGTCATGGACGCGGAATGTTCGCTCAGAGGGGACTGGTTACCAGAAGAGGAGTTCAGCCAGTTGGGGTAGGGACACGAGAGTTCGCTTCTACTTATCGGGACGAGCGGGCGTCCAATGCAGAGTTTTCAGGTATCCTTAATTCGTATGTTCTTTTGGTGTACTTGTTTTTTTTCACACTTGTGCCGTGGTTTGGGACAAGGAGAGTTGTGTTAGTTAGATCAGCCGTTTGTTTTGTTAATTTCTGTCAGCGAATCTTTTGTTGCGCAACACGTAATTCAGTCGTGTGCCAATTGGATAGGAGATAGAGATTCGTCCGTCACTTTGATCCTTCTAGAGATGTTGGATTTGACGTTCTCCTGGGCACGTACTGGTTAGCTACGTGCTAGGCGTCTGTGGACTACCGCGAGAAAACAGTCAGGTTTTCTTTCCCGGCAAGTCAGTTCTTATTATGTAGGGGGACAGTGGTACCGCCTCTCACAGCTTGAATTCAGCCTTTTCGCTAGTCGGCTTTTGAGGAGAGGATGTCGAGGATTCTTGGCGTTCATTCATGATACCGGAGCCACAGTGGGATTGTTGGACCGGGTTTCTATCGTGCGAGTGTTTTCCGACGTTGTTCCAGATGAGCCGGGGAAGCTTAAGGAGCTTAAGGATCAGTGGCAGAATTGTGTGTTGGGGGGGTTTGAGCGTCTGAGTGTTTCGCATTAGGGAGCTCCTATTTCTGTTCGTCAAGGAGAAAGATGTAAGTCCATGCTACCTCTCCCGGTACTTTCGGGAATGCGGAATTTGGTAAAAAACGATTTTTACGGAGGTGGTAACATGGACCTAAAACCCGGATCTTGGTTAAACATCTATCTAGCAACCTAACTACGAGTTTCAAGCTACTCGGTTAGGGGGTTATACCATGCTTGTCTTGAACTCCTTCGTCTTCAAACTCCGATTGTGGTCCGGATTGGCTTCTTTCCGTCGTCTCCGTACGCCGAAGATAGATCCAGCTGAAAGCTCCAACCATTGGCTCCTTCTTCGTTCTTTGAAGAAACTAGTTCACTCGGTTTGCCAAACCTTGTGAACTAGAATGAGTAGAGAAGAGTTTGTGTGGGATTTTATCTATGGTTCTTGATTCTCAACTCATGAGACAAGAGAACCATAGATTAAAGAGAGGGAAAAAGAGCAAGAGGGTGAGAGCAAAACAAGAGAGCTCAAGAACAAGAGAGAGAATGAGCAAGAAAGAATGAGCAACTCTTTTGTCTCTCACCCCCTCATAATCCAAAGTCATGATAACTCATCATACTAAAAAAAGTCTTATGTGATGGTTGAAGCAACCATAACCATATCATTTCATGCACTCATTTTACACAAATGAGCAAGCAAACAAAAGTCTTTGCCATGAAATGATGGCTATGGTTATCATGATGGTCAACTAGTCAAGCCTAGTCAACCGGTCAACAAAGTCAACAAGTCAACAAAAGTCAACAAGTCAACAAAAAGTCAACAAGTCAACAAAGTCAACAAAAGTCAACAACTCAACAAAGTCAATCCTCCACAACCATGTCACCATAATACTTAATTAATATAATGGTTAATCACATATCATATTCTCATTAGGGTTGAACAAAAAGTCAAATAGTCAACGGTCAACTGTCAACAACCCTAATGAGAATCCGCTGCCTCTGTCTCCCTGTCAACTGTGCATACGCACCCGCATCCGCGTTCCGAGGAACACGAATGCACACTGGATAAATCCAATCCCAAAAGGTACACTAGGATCTGGCTTAAACCAAAGCCCGCTAGTGTAAACTGTCCGGACACTTTACGTGCACAAGTGCACGGATGTGACCGAACCCTGTCGCAAAAACCATGCGACCTGTTGCAATACCATGCGACCTCTACTCTTTTGCCTAAAGGCGAAAAGCTTTCTGTGTGGGACTCTAAAGACTCGACACTACGCTGGCAGTGGGTTTAACCACAGACCGCAAGCGGCACTAGCTGTGCGTAACGGTCCCAGGTAGTGCCGACAAGAAGACCGACGAAGCGAAACCCATCTGAACTCCTACTGAGCCTGAGTGTGACATTCTCCGTACAGTCCGGTCTGTTCGTCTGATACATCGCATGGCGGGCCTAGGGGGGTAAACGTCAGTCCCCCAATAGCAGTACAAGTCGTGCCGGAGCGAAGCCCAAAACAACCTGAGATAACACTGGAAGCCTACCAGTATATCTCGTTTGCCCTGGCCAGGGACTACTCGTGTTATGGCTCTCCTAGACACAGCGCGATGTCAACCCCCAATACCGGGAGAGACGAATCCTGTCTAACCGTCACTGCCTCCAAGTGCTTCGGGACTGCACCCAACCACTACCTGTTTGCACGACTCCTTTGAGCCGTGGTAGGGTAGTAATCAAAGTGCAGTGGGAACACACTCGAGGCGAAGTGACAGTGTCAAGTCAGCGGACTAAGCTGTACTCATGTCACCTGGGAACTGATAACTGACGATAGGCATAATACCAACTAATCAGTTCCCGACGAGTCCTGTCCAGTGTACCCGTAACCTAACGAGCACCCGCATACTATCTCAAGTACGACGTACTGACGGCTGTGGGACAGACCGTCTCCCACACTGGGATGAGAAGCGCATGCGCTGGTCTACTCCGGAGTATCGATGCCCTATCTCGATAGTCCTGCGACCAGGGACCTGCATAAGGATGTGCTTATAGATTACCCAGCCCCACTAGTGTGACGGCCATCACATCGCTGGTAATCAAGCAAAGATCCTAAGGGCTCCACTAATGTGTATAGGCGACATACAAAAATAAACACATGTACACATTGAAGTAGAAACAAACCAAGTAGCATACTACTATTTTGAGCAAGATTGTTTATACAAGGTGAATATCCCAAGCTTCCATTAAGTAATATACAAACTAGTATGATACAGTAATGGCCTCTAGGGCGTATACACTAACAATCTCCCACTTGCACTAAGGCCATGTACTGGCGTATCGAAGACCTATCATCTCGATCAGCCGCTCGAATTGAGTCTGGGGCAGGGCCTTGGTGAATGGATCTGCAGTGTTATCTTCTGAAGAGACTCTCCGAACCTCGATCTCCTAGCGATCTACGATCTCCCTGATCAGGTGATACTGCCTCAAGATGTGCCTGGATCTCTGATGGGACCTGGGTTCCTTCGCTAAAGCTATAGCCCCGTTGTTGTCGCAATACAGAGGTATTGGATCAACAATGGACGGAACCACCTGAAGTTCTTTCAAGAACTTCCTCATCCAGATAGCTTCTTTTGCGGCATCAGATGCAGCGATGTATTCCGCTTCCATCGTCGAGTCTGCAACGGTTTCTTGTTTGGAACTCTTCCAACACACCGCCCCTCCATTGAGGGTGAAGACAAAACCCGACATGGACTTGGAATCATCCTTGTCACTCTGGAAGCTGGAGTCAGCAAAGGCCTCGATCTGGAGGTCTTTTCCGCCATACACCAAGAACATCTCCTTAGTCCTTCTCAGGTACTTGAGAATGTTCTTTACCGCTATCCAGTGTTTCTCCCTAGGGTTTGACTGATACCGGCTTACTACACTCAGTGCATAAGCAACATCCGGTCTGGTACACAACATCGCATACATTATAGAGCCTACCGCAGAAGCGTAGGGTATAATAGACATGCGATCCCTCTCCAAATCAGGCTTGGGAGACATCTCTTTAGAGAGGGTGATCCCGTGACAAGCCGGTAGGTTACCGCGCTTGGAATCTTCCATACTGAATCTTTTCAGTATGGTGTCGATGTACCTGGACTGAGAAAGTCCCAATATCCTCTTGGATCTGTCACGGTAGATCCGGATACCCAGAATGTATGAGGCATCACCCAGGTCTTTCATGGAGAACCTGTGTGACAAGAACCCCTTGACAGATTGTAGCATAGGAATGTCATTTCCTATTAAGAGAATGTCATCCACGTATAAAACGAGGAATACTACAGTTCTCGCTACAAATCTACTATAGATACATGGTTCATCTGGATTTTTGATAAAGCCAAATTCTTTGACCGTCTCATCAAAGCAGATGTTCCAACTCCGCGATGCCTGCTTTAGTCCATAGATGGACTTAAGCAACTTGCACACCTTTCCGCTGCTCCCACTCTGAATGAAACCCTCTGGTTGGTCCATATAGACACACTCCTCTAAATTTCCATTTAGAAAAGCGGTCTTTACGTCCATTTGCCAGATCTCATAATCGTGGAAGGCAGCGATGGCAAGAAGGATCCAAATGGATTTCAGCATGGCTACTGGAGAAAAGGTTTCGTCATAGTCCAAGCCAGGTCTTTGACGAAAACTCTTTGCTACCAGCCTAGCTTTATAGGTCTCAACCTGTCCATCTACACCAATCTTCCTTTTGAAGATCCACTTGCATCCTACGGGTTTTACCCCGTCTGGAGCAATGTCCAACGTCCATACCTTGTTGGTGTACATGGACTCCATTTCGGTCCGCATTGCATCCAGCCATTTCACCGAGTCAACGCTCTGAACGGCCTGCTGGAAGCTAGTAGGCTCATCATAATCTATGATGCAATCATCTCTATCCCCGTCTATGAGAAAACCGTAGTATCTCTCGGGCGGATGAGTCTGCCTACTCCTCCTGCGGAGCGGCGTAGGAATGTCCTGTTCTTCCGAACCCTCTGGTTCCACTAAACTTTCAGTAATAGTCCGTGGTTCTGGTATTTCTTCCAGTTCTACTGCGCTCGCACTTATTTCCTTTTCTAAGAACTGGTGTTCTAGAAAGTGGGCATTACGAGAAACAAGGACTTTTTGTTCCTCTGCGTAGTAGAAAAGATACCCCCTAGTGTTCTTTGGGTATCCCACAAACTTGCACAGTACTGAGCGTGCCTCGAGTTTGTCCGCATGCTGCTTTTTGACAAAAGCTGGACATCCCCATATCTTCAGATATTGAAGATAGGGTTTCTTCCCACTCCATAACTCATATGGTGTGGTAGGCACAGTCTTAGTGGGAACTCGGTTCAAAAGGTATGCGGCTGATTCTAGCGTATATCCCCAGAATGATCGCGGCAACTCAGCGTTACTCATCATGGACCGTACCATATCCAATAGGGTCCGGTTCCGTCTCTCCGATACACCGTTATGTTGCGGAGTGTATGGAGGAGTAAGCTGAGAGAGAATTCCGTTCTCTTTTAAATAGTCCAGGAACTCGGCACTTAAGTATTCTCCACCTCGATCTGATCTTAGAATCTTAATACTTTTGCAGGTCTGTTTTTCTACTTCATTCTTATACTCCTGGAATTTTCCAAAGGTTTCGGACTTATGTTTCATTAAGAAGACATGACCGTACCTTGAGAAGTCATCCGTAAAAGTAACGAAGTAAGAATAACCGCTTCGCGCATGTGTAGACATTGGACCGCACACGTCACTGTGTACGAGTCCTAAGAGCTCGCTCGCTCTTACTCTATGTCCAGTAAACGGAGTCTTTGTCATCTTTCCTTTGAGACAGGATTGACAAGTGGCATACGATTGATATTCGAACGCATTCAAATACCCTTCAGTATGTAACTTCGTCAACCTTCTCTCATTGATGTGACCCAGTCTACAATGCCACAAGAAAGTCTGATTTATTTCTGGAGACTTTCTTTTGTGTGTATTCTGGACATTGAAAATCTGTGGTTGGTTCAATACGTATATACCATTACTCAATGTACCTGACCCAATCAGAACTTGATTAAGGTGAATGTTTACAACATTACTTACAAACGTAAATTCATAACCTTCTTTAGAAACTAAAGATACAGAAATGATATTACAAGTTGCGTTGGGTACAAAAAAGCAATTAGGCAAAACCAAAACATGTCCATCTGACATTCCCAGGTGATAGTCCCCCACGGCTTTAGCATCCATGCTAGCTCCGTTCGCAACTCTGAGGGTCATGTCACCTGCCTTCAAAACCCTACGGTTTCTCAACGCCTGCAAAGAATTACAGATATGAGATCCTGATCCGGTATCCAATACCCAGGAAGTAGAGTTTATTGAAAGACAGTTTTCAATAACATACACACCTGAAGCTGAAGCTGCAACCTGCTTCAATTCCTGTGTTCTGGCCTTCCAGGCCCTGCAATCATTCTTCCAGTGACCTTTCTTATGACAATAGAAGCATTCTTCCTTATCCACAAGCTTCCCCGCTTTCTTTGTTGCTTTGGCTTTTCCCTTCGTATCCACTTTACTAACACCGCCCCTTGGTTTGGCGAGGGCTTTCTTCTTCTTTCCCTTGGCTTTCGCCTTGGACCTAGAAGAAGATGATCCTCCTACAAACAAAGTGGATGTTTCCCTACCTTTCTGTAGGGTGCCCTCTGCGCTCCTCAGCATGTTGAGGAGCTCTGAAAGTTCAACCTCTTTTTCTTGTAAGTTGAAGTTCAGTATGAACTGGGCGTAAGTGGAAGGAAGGGACTGGAGAACTATGTCCGTATAGAGTTCACTCTCCAATGTTGTCCCTAGGTCCGCGAGCTCCTCAATGTAGCCGATCATCTTTAGCACGTGCTCGGCTACTGATGATCCGACGGCCATTCTTGCCGAAAATAACTTCTTCGACGCTTCGTATCTTGCGATACGAGATTGCTCTCCATACAGTTCTTTTGTGTGGAGAAATATGGATTCAAGGTCCATATTCTCATGCCTCCTCTGATGTTCGTTGTCCATCGAGGAAAGTACGAGGCACTTGGCCTTCGTGCTATCAATCTCCCAAGTCTTGCGGATTTCCTTATCCGCGACGCTGGAAGTGGGACCAGGGACAGGGGGAGCTTTGGTGGTAAGAAGATACCCCAGCTTGTCGTAAGTGATTGCTATCTTGACATTCCTGAGCCAATCTTTGTAGTTTGGCCCTGTCAGTTTGTTTTTATCTAGGAATAACTTAAGTCCAGTCATGTCGATTTGGTCGCTGCAATTAGGAGAGAGAAGAAGAAACACTCAGCATGATGCTCTTGCAAGTTTAGAGTGGTTTTTAGTTTGTCTAAACAGGATGGCTCCCACTGTTTCTCGAATCCCTCCTCAAACTATAAAGGAAGAATTAGTCGGGATCAATCCCACCGCACAATACTTGCTTAACCGTTCAGCTAGGCCTGTGTCAGTACATCGAGGGAGGTTTTCCAACGCTTTCGCGAAGTTCCTTAATTAAAGAACCTCTTTTCCCTGGGGGCGTAGCCCCGCTAACACCTTTCTAGGCACCTACTAGGTTTATAGCATTGATCGTTTAGTGAGAAATTTCCCGAGGAGTAGCATATACTCACAGTAGGATCGGGATCCAAATATCATCGCGTGACGAAACTGAAGGAATCCTGCCAGAATCATTACACTCCAAATGGTATGCAAATCTAGCAAGTTTCAGTACTTATGAAACTCCCGATGTGGATTTTTGCCCCATGCTCTTATGACCTTGGCGTGAGGTCAAAATGTCATAAGTCACATGTCAAGTACGTCCCAGCATTATCCAGGTTAATTTGAACCCACCCGTACATACCCTTGACGTAGGCCAAAATGGCAGTACGACTGTCTCAAACCAACGCATTATATCTATGCAACAGATAAATATCCGGCAGCTACCAATCACTATGCCTTGGCGTGAGGTCAAAATACATAGCTTGAATACTACCGAATATTTAACTGAAATGATGGAGGGCTACGGATGGTTTTGGCAAAACCGTGAACGTAGTGAACTTGATTTGGTCGATGGAACGAGATAACTTTTAAAAGGAGTGGCTCAAGCTCCGCTTTTAAAAGTTGGTTTTAAAAAGAACCGAGTGGTTTTTCGAAAGTGTTCCAACGACTTTAACTTGGTTTATTATCTTGCATTAGTTCTTTTAATGCGTGATATTCTTGCATTAGTTCTTTTAATGCGTCCCATCATTTAATCCTACCATTGCAGAAAACAACCAAAATATGACGTACGCTTATGCCATTCGCATTCGCCACGGGGCCCCGTCATTACCCTTTAGGTTACTTAACTAACGACAGAGCGGGGGCTGGGCTAGCGCGGCTGTAAAACATAAGCAACGCCTAAATAATATCATATATAGATATACTGCAATGATAAACATTTCAGATCACAGATGAATACATTGGATATACTAGGAATCTTTAATTCGCACGAGCCTGTAACGAAAAACAGATTACACGGTCGTGGTGAATAGCCAAATACCCCACCCAAGACCCCTACGGGTACGGCAAACTACCCGCCAAGTATCCGAAGAGTAGTAACCTCCCTCATCTCCATGAGTAGGCCACTCGACACTTCGGCATACACGGTAGTTTGTGCACCCCCTCCATGGGTCTATCCTAGGAGCAAAAACAGTAAAAAGAAATTATACAATGACGGCTACAACCCCGACCCGGTTGTGCGGCCATACAAATAATTATTACATCAATTTACAAATTTACATGAATTGAAAGAAAAGAAAACTCTCGTCTCACAACCTCCGGCTATTCACCCGCGACAATCCAACATATTCATATCCACATTCCAGCAACATTACAGATCACAGATTTGTATAACCCCCACTAATCGACATATAGCGATTAGTAGACGTTCAATACAAATATCACATAATAGAAAACCCGTTAGGTCAAGTCTTTTAGAAGTTCGATCAAAAATACGGATTTTCGGGACCCCAAAAATAAATTTTTCGTTCTGGAAAATCTGGGTTGAAAATATATATTCCAAAAATCCCAAAATACCCCCAGAAGAACACTGCACCAAAAATGGACCACGGCCGAGTCAACTCGGCCGCGGATCCGCGGCGGGAGCGTGCTCCCGCCGCGTTTCCGCGGCGCTTTGACTCGATCGTTGGACCAATTTTGGTGGGTGTTCACAGAAAAGCCTGAGCCGATTTTAGGTGTGAAAATAATCAACTTTTGAACAGTAAAAAAATCGACAGAAACTCGAATTTTTGGGGTTCGTTTTTGGGACTTTTTCTTTGATCGATCTTCTAGTTACTAGCTAACATGTTAGATAGAGTTTAACTAGGCTCTGATACCACTATAAGTCCATGCTACCTCTCCCGGTACTTTCGGGAATGCGGAATTTGGTAAAAAACGATTTTTACGGAGGTGGTAACATGGACCTAAAACCCGGATCTTGGTTAAACATCTATCTAGCAACCTAACTACGAGTTTCTAGCTACTCGGTTAGGGGGTTATACCTTGCTTGTCTTGAACTCTTTCGTCTTCAAACTCCGATGGTGGTCCGGATTGGCTTCTTCCCGTCGTCTCCGTACGCCGAAGATAGATCCAGCTGAAAGCTCCAACCTTTGGCTCCTTCTTCGTTCTTTGAAGAAACTAGTTCACTCGGTTTGCCAAACCTTGTGAACTAGAATGAGTAGAGAAGAGTTTGTGTGGGATTTTATCTATGGTTCTTGATTCTCAACTCATGAGAAAAGAGAACCATAGATTAAAGAGAGGGAAAAAGAGCAAGAGGGTGAGAGCTCAAGAACAAGAGAGAGAATGAGCAAGAAAGAATGAGCAACTCTTTTGTCTCTCACCCTCTCATAATCCAAAGTCATGATAACTCATCATACTAAAAAAAGTCTTATGTGATGGTTGAAGCAACCATAACCATATCATTTCATGCACTCATTTTACAAAAATGAGCAAGCAAACAAATGTCTTTGCCATGAAATGATGGCTATGGTTATCATGATGGTCAACTAGTCAAGCCTAGTCAACCGGTCAACAAAGTCAACAAGTCAACAAAAGTCAACAAGTCAACAAAAAGTCAACAACTCAACAAAGTCAACAACTCAACAAAGTCAATCCTCCACAACCATGTCACCATAATACTTAATTAATATAATAGTTAATCACATATCATATTCTCATTAGGGTTGAACAAAAAGTCAAATAGTCAACGGTCAACTGTCAACAACCCTAATGAGAATCCGCTGCCTCTGTCTCCCTGTCAACTGTGCATACGCACCCGCATCCGCGTTCCGAGGAACACGAATGCACACTGGATAAATCCAATCCCAAAAGGTACACTAGGATCTGGCTTAAACCAAAGCCCGCTAGTGTAAACTGTCCGGACACTTTACGTGCACAAGTGCACGGATGTGACCGAACCCTGTCGCAAAAACCATGCGACCTGTTGCAATACCATGCGACCTCTACTCTTTTGCCTAAAGGCGAAAAGCTTTCTGTGTGGGACTCTAAAGACTCGACACTACGCTGGCAGTGGGTTTAACCACAGACCGCAAGCGGCACTAGCTGTGCGTAACGGTCCCCAGGTAGTGCCGACAAGAAGACCGACGAGGCGAAACCCATCTGAACTCCTACTGAGCCTGAGTGTGACATTCTCCGTACAGTCCGGTCTGTTCGTCTGATACATCGCATGGCGGGCCTAGGGGGGTAAACGTCAGTCCCCCAATAGCGGTACAAGTCGTGCCGGAGCGAAGCCCAAAACAACCTGAGATAACACTGGAAGCCTACCAGTATATCTCGTTTGCCCTGGCCAGGGACTACTCGTGTTATGGCTCTCCTAGACACAGCGCGATGTCAACCCCCAATACCGGGAGAGACGAATCCTGTCTAACCGTCACTGCCTCCAAGTGCTTCGGGACTGCACCCAACCACTACCTGTTTGCACGACTCCTTTGAGCCGTGGTAGGGTAGTAATCAAAGTGCAGTGGAAACACACTCGAGGCGAAGTGACAGTGTCAAGTCAGCGGACTAAGCTGTACTCATGTCACCTGGGAACTGATAACTGACGATAGGCATAATACCAACTAATCAGTTCCCGACGAGTCCTGTCCAGTGTACCCGTAACCTAACGAGCACCCGCATACTATCTCAAGTACGACGTACTGACGGCTGTGGGACAGACCGTCTCCCACACTGGGATGAGAAGCGCATGCGCTGGTCTACTCCGGAGTATCGATGCCCTATCTCGATAGTCCTGCGACCAGGGACCTGCATAAGGATGTGCTTATAGATTACCCAGCCCCACTAGTGTGACGGCCATCACATCGCTGGTAATCAAGAAAAGATCCTAAGGGCTCCACTAATGTGTATAGGCGACATACAAAAATAAACACATGTACACATTGAAGTAGAAACAAACCAAGTAGCATACTACTATTTTGAGCAAGATTGTTTATACAAGGTGAATATCCCAAGCTTCCATTAAGTAATATACAAACTAGTATGATACAGTAATGGCCTCTAGGGCGTATACACTAACAAAAGATGGCGGATTGAGGTTATGTATCGATTGATCGTCAATATAACCGGCTTACGGTGCGGATAGGTATCCTTTACCTCGCATTGACGATTTCTTCAATCAGCTCCAAAGTGTGAGACATTTTCTAAGTTTGTTCCGGATCAGGTCATCATTGTTGCGGGTTCGGAATGATGACATTCCGAAGACTGCCTTGTGTGTGATATGGGCTTTGTGTGTTTTGGTAGGGTCATTGGACTCACAAATGCCCAAGCAGCATTCGTAGATATGATGAACCAGATTTCTTCTGGACGTTTCTCGACCAGTTATTGTTGTGTTATTGACGATATTCTGGTCTATTCAATTTGTCTTGAGCGACAGGAATAGCACTTGAGGATTTGTTTTGCAGACATTGGGAGAGCCCCAGCTGTTTACTAGGTTCTCGGAGTGTTCCTTCAGGCTTGTTTGTGTTGACTCCTAGGTCTTGTAGTTACGGGAGACGGTTTTTGTATGGTCCCGAGTAATATCGAGACCGTACAGCTTTGGCACAGACTTGTATACGGACGGAGGTCCGCAGATTTTTAGGCTTAGCGGGTTTTTATCGCCGTTTCGTGCGGGATTGCTAGTATAGTGCTGCACCGTTGACTGAACTGACCGGAAAGGAGGTTTCTTTTCTTTTGACTGACGCATGCGTGCGGAGTTTTTCAGCAGTTGAAGACTCGGTTAACAACTGCATCAGTTCTTTCTTTGCTTCTGGTTCGGGCGACTTTGTTGTTTAACAGTAATGTTTCACGAGTGGGGCTCGATTGTGTACTGAGGTAAAACTATAGGGTTATCGCTTTTGCTTCCCTACACTTGGAAGAAGTACTAGCAGGATATCCCACTCATGATCTGGAGATGGCCGCGGTGGTCTTGCGTTGGAGATTTGGAGACAATACTTGTTCGAGAGTCGTGTCAAATTTTCACGGACCACTAGAGCTTAATGTACATCTTCCTGCAGTGGGTTGTGATTGTTGAGATAGTTTTCTACAGATTTACAGTTCTTGTGCGATCGTTGAGTACAGCTTGTGTTCGCCTCTACTGAGGGGACAGCTTGCTCATGTCCGCGCCCGACCACTTTTCCTTAATCGCTTTCGCGAGGCACTGCCCACCGATGCTCGTTCGTTAGAGATTCTTGAGCATACTCGGCTGGGTAATGATTCAGAGTCCTTCATTTATGACAAGGGTGTGCTATATTTAGGGTCGCATTTGTGTACCTGATATTATTGGGAAGAGACGCGAAATCCTAGAGCAGGCACATCTGTCAACTCTCTGTACTCATTCAACTTCCACCAACATTGACGTGACTTGTGAGATAGTTACGGGTGGGCAGGGATGTAAAGAGAAGTTTCGGGTTTCGTTTCAATGTGTTTGTCTTGTGGTGTGCTTTGGTTGAGCATCTGAGACCGGATGGAGTGTTGCAACCTTTAACCATCCCGAAGTTGGAGTGGGAGCAGCGAATTTCGTTATGGTGTCTACCCAGGTTTAGTCAGGGTGTGACTCCATTCGGATGCTTGTCGTCCAGTTATACTCAGTTTGCTCAGTTGTTCTTTGTTAAGTTTGTACGTTGCACGGAGTTCCTTCATGGGTCGTATCCAATAAAGGCACCATGTTTGCTTTCCGTCTTGGGCAGGAGCTTCAAGAATCCTTAGGTACTGGTTGAGCTTTAGCTCCACTTTTCCATCCGCAGGATGATGGTTTTGTAAGAGCGGGATATACAGACTCTGGAGGATATGTTTGTGCGTACGTACTAATTGTTGTCGGCAGTTGTGGATCGTCACTCACCATTGTTAGAGTTCTCCTTCGATAGCTATTATCAGGAGTCACTCCAATTGGCAACTTTTAGATTTAGGGGTTAGGTCGTATCGATCACCAGTCTATTTTTCTGACTCTGCGTAATAGGATTTTTGGACCCCAGCTAGTCTTGAGATTTCGGAGATGATCCAGTTGATTCAGGTCAGGATGAGAGTAGCCCAGTGCAAACAGAGGTCATATACCGATCGTGATGGTCGCAGACCAGAGTTCGCAGTGGGAGATCAGGTATTCCTACGGACTTTTCTGATGAATGACATGTTGAGTTTTGGGAAGCTTATCCCAGGATTATAGGTTCTTTTGAGATCCTAAAAGCGGGTTAGTTCCGTTACCTTTAATTTGGCACTTCCTCCCAGATTATTGAGATTAACCCCGTATTCCTTATGTCGATACTTTGCAATTACCTTCATGACCTTTCTCAAATGATTCAGCACCAGACCATTTAGCTTGGACGCAATCTTTCGTTCACCAGCAGCCAATTGTGTTAAGGGCTCCGCAGGTGGAGAAATTTCGGCCAAGGGTCTTTCCATCTGAAAAGGGTTTTCTTGGACGTAGCCGTATAGTGAGGTAATCACTTGGGAGGCTGCGAACGAGATTTGAGGATTTGTAATCTTCTCTTTGAAGGTACGCTTAGTGAGAATTTTAAATTCGAGGACGAATTTTTTTTAGGGGGGGAGATTGTAACACCATAGATTTTGGTTAGTGTTCGTTTAGACAATACTGCGGGTTTACTGTAAAAAGTTTACCAATTTAGGTTCCTCACATTTTATAACATTTAATTTATAATTTATTATTATTTGTTATAAGAATGCACGCACGTGTGCACGTAATGTGAGGATTTGTTGTGCTAATTTTGTTCTTTGCAACCTTGACACTTAACCTAATCCTTTGTTTATCCTAATCTTTTCTTTAATCCAATCCTTAACCCTAATTCCATAGATCATCTATGAGAAGAAGTCGAGATATTTGTTTGGATGATAAGGTGGCATGGTGACTTGTATGAAAGCATTAAATGGGAGTTAATGCTATGGTTGCACTCACCACTCACCTCACCCTACACTTACCTCCCTCTCTCTTTATCATTTCCTCTTTCTTTTTCTCTATCTCTTTTCTTTTTCCTCATCTCTTGCTTCACTCAAACTGAACACTCTCCATTTCCTACACCAATTCATCACAAAACACACAAAAGCTCACAAAATCACACCATTTTCTTGGATTTGCCTCATGGATGCCTAGGAGCATGCAAAGCTTGGATCTTTGAGTTCTTTTGGCTAGGTAATGATCCCTATCTGTTGCTTATATAATTTTTGTGCTTTGTAGACTGTTAGATTTAGTTTAGATTGTTTAAAGTTTAGTTTTGTGCATAATATCGTATTTTTAGTGTCGATTTGTGATATCTGTATTGTGCTCTGACCCGGAGATTTTACTAGAAAACTAAACAATTTTGTTGTGTTGTATATGTGACCATAGCACCTCACCTGGAGCACGAACCCCATCAGCTCGGACTCGGCCGACGACGTCTGAAGGCAATTCCGGCGAGATCGGACCCTTGGATGAGTTGGGATTTGAGTTTTTCTGGGTAGGTATCTGCTTTGGTTTGGGTAAGTTTGGTCTTATTTGATTGTTGAGTTTTCTCAGTATGCAAAATCTGGGATCACCTAGGTAGTTTCTAGTGTTTTGTGTCCGCGCGATACGTTATACGACACGGATCGTGCACTTTGTGTGGTTTTGCTCTTGGGTTAGTTTCGTCGTGTCGCTACGCATGTTAGCCACAATATGAACACTTGAGAGTATGTTTTGTGTTGTTGCGTCGGTCTAATGTAGTTTGTACATGTTTTGGGTCTATTATTAATATATATTTGCTTTGTTGTTTTAATGTTGCAGGTTCGCAGGCGGGGACTTCGGACACTGCTACAAAGGGGAAACAGGTGGTAGGCTTCACTTAGCCAGGAGCGTTGGTGAGTAGATTTAACATCTACAGGGGAATCGTCCGCATGGCGTTATCCGTCTGGGCTAGAGATGTTACTTCTGTCGCATTTTCTATGTCATATTTAGAATTGCGCTTTCACACTACTACTTAGTTATTGTTGTGCTTGGACTAGTATCCTTAGGACACTGCACTATTATTGACGATTCATGTTGCACGAGCACTAATTGTATGTTACACACACCGTCAATAATTGCCATGTCACGCACAACCCACTTATAGTTATGATATTGTTTGGTTAGGGACATTGAGACATTGATTCATATTTCTTATCGCATATTACATATAGCATACCTGTATACTTACATGCTTACATATATGCCCTGACATACTTACCTGCTAGATATCTGTATACCTATAGAGTATTTTACCATTAGCGATAGGTACATACACACTTAATGACATAACTACATGTATAGCTTGCACGCATATTTCACTTGTACCCAGGGGGTATATTATATCATTACTTATAGGTAGATACATATACCTTGCTATACCTTTATGTTTACACATATATCAGTTATAGCTGCATATTTATCTTTACTTGATGTTATTTAGAATTGGAGAAAATAGGAACCGCATGATATTTTATATTAACTTGTTGCAGTTAATTAGCTGCTTTTCCTTTATATGCTTACATTTCAGTTTTATGTTGCTTATATTATATTCATGGATTTTTCGCATTGAGATATGGATTTTTCATGATGTTTTCTGGATTTGGGGACCGTGGGAGTTGATGAAATTATGCATTATTTGAAAAACTCGGTTTCCCTTGATATGATATTTCAGCATCCACCATGAGATTTATCGGTTCTAATATATATATACCCCTGCGAGGAGGCGTTGAGGCCGTATGAGGGTACATGGTGGGGCTCGGAGGTACCCCGGGGCAAGACGATTGATGGACCTTTCCGATTGAGCCTGTCAGGGGAACTATACCATCTGGTGACATTACCTATGACTCGGCGGTTATCATGGGGATACCCACGGGAGTCATGTATGTATGGATACGTCGAAAGGTGAGGGTTAGAGCTAGGCACTCGAGCTTTCGGTATAGCGTATGATACGTACCTATCAGGGGGCCAGTCTTGGTGACAGCACCTGATAGATCAGTATTTCTGTGTCGATGCTTGACAAATTGGTTTCATGATATTTCTTTTTACTCTTAAGTATATATAACAGTGGAATGGGACGGTATTATATATGCCTTTACACCAATATTAGTGGAATGGGACGCTAATATATGTGTATTGATATCAATTTATATACATCATATTTATTCATGCAAAAATATTTAGGGTGTTAGAATTTTACTTGATATTGGATTTGGTTTATAGGAGATTTATTTGGGATTTGATACAGGATATATATATGAGATTGCTGATTTTGTACATTCAGGATATATGAGATTTATTCGATATTGTACATTAAGGATTTGTGAGACTTATATGATATGAAAGCCAATTTGGGGGCTGATTTGAGGAATTGAGATTTGGATTGTCTTGATGGATTATGATCCTACCATGATATCAGGATTCCGTGGAAATGACATATTTCATTCCATACTCCATATTTAATATTTATCCACTGCTTCATATAATAGTAGTACCTGTGAGTGTACCTTTCATAACTGTTGCAATTACATATCTTTATTTATATGCATTGCTTCATGTATTAGTTGTAACTGCTAGTGTACTTTTCATGATTATTGCATTCATATGACCTTTTATTTCTATTAGTTGCATATGTTAGATTCACGCTGTACGTGTATACTTGCGATTACCTGCATATGTTATTTACTATTCACGAGTTAGCAACTCACCCCCATTGTGCCACAGTTGTTTTGCATGGTGTTCCCCAAAGTAGTCGA
The DNA here is from genome assembly GCA_030015575.1 of Agapanthus africanus. Taxonomy (NCBI): domain Eukaryota; kingdom Viridiplantae; phylum Streptophyta; class Magnoliopsida; order Asparagales; family Amaryllidaceae; genus Agapanthus; species Agapanthus africanus. Next base: position 224,913,493 of record CM057349.1, read on the forward strand.
GGTAGGCTATTCATCTATCTGATCATTTTTTGCTGCGAATACCGCTTCATCTCATAGTGTGCGGTTTTTGCTTAGGTGGGTTTTGTGGTTATCCATATTGTTGTATTGTATATTCGTTCTATCCTTGTACTCTCCATCTACTATATTTTCTTGTTGACTTAGATATTTGGTGAGGACGATATTGTATATTATTTTGTGACTTGTTGTCTTTTATACAGTTTCCTTTCTATCGTCTTTTATTTCTTCGCTACGGCGTCGTATATTTGTTGTGGTGGTTGTTTCCGCCTTTGGGCGTGTATTTGCTCCCGTTTGGGGGATGCTTTATTTATATTTATGTTGTACCCATTTTTGGGCTAGTTTTTACAAAGGAGGTGCTGCCAAAATTTTAAAGGAAATAAAGTTGGACTTTTAAAAAATTTGGGTTGCGATTTTAAAGGTTTTAAAAATGTTTGTTATCTTTTCTTGTCTTTTAATGGTTTAGATTTCTGGGTTTTGGCTTTCTTTTACTGCGTTACGCCTGTAGACGTTGCGTAGTATTAGGGCCGTCATGTGCCAATTTCGGGTCGTGACATAAAACGCATGAAAGAACTCCGTGCAAACGCACAAACTTATCAAAGAACAACTGAGCAAACTGAGCATACTGAGCATAACCGGACAACAATCACCCAAATGGAGCTGTACCCTGTCTAGACCTGGGTAAACACCATACCAAAATTCTTGGAAATCTGCTCCCATTCCCATTCTGAAACGGTAAAAAGGTTGCAACTCTCCTACCGGCCTCAAATGCTCAACCTTAGCTCGCTGACAAGTCAATCACTTCAAAACGAAATCTGAAACTTCACTTTTCATCCCTGCCCACCGTAACTAACTCTCAAGTCACGTTATATCTTGGTGGCACTTGGGTGAACACTGAAAGCTGACTAATGCACCTGCTCTAAGATCTTGCATCTCTACCCATCAGTATCAGGTACACACCAATGAGTCCCTAAACGTAGCATACCCTGGTCATAAATAAGAACTCCGAATCTCTACCCTGCCGAACTTGCTCAAGAATCTCAGGCAAACGAGCATCGGCGGGCTGTGCCTCACGAAAACGATTAAGTAAAAGTGGACGGGCACGGACATGAGCTAGTTGTCCCCTCAGTAGAGGCGAACTTAAGCTGTACTCAATGGTCGCACAAGAACTGTAAATCTGCAGATGACTGTTTCTGAACTGCGCACAACTGGAACAAGCTACCCCTAGGCCTACGACTCAAAGCATCAGCTACCACAATCGCTTTGCCCCGGGCAATAAAGGATCTCACAATCACAATCCTTCACAAGCTCCATCCAATGGCGCTGTCTCAAACTCAGGTCCCGCTGCATGAAGATTAAGCTTTGGTGGTCCATGAAAATCTGACACGACTCTCCATACAAGTAATGTCCCTAAATCTCTAGCGCAAGACAACCGCGGCTATCTCAAGATCATGAGTGGGATAAATCCTGCTCGTACTTCCTCTAACTGTCGGGATGCATAAGCGATAACTCTATCATGCTACATTAGCACACAATCGAGCCTCACTCGCGAAACATCACAGTAACGATAAAGTCGCCCGATCTAGAAAGCAAATATAGAACTGGTGCAGTCGTCAACCGAGTCTTTAATCGCTGAAAACTCAGCTCGCATGCTCAGTCTAAGAAAAAGGAACTCCCTTCCTTGTCAGTACGGTCAACGGTGCAGCGATACTCAAGAAATACTGCACGCAATGGTGGTAAAAATGCGGACCTCTGTCACTGAACAGGTTTGGGCCAAAGCTCTACGGCCTCGATCTTTCTCGGGTCCATACGAATACCGTCTCTCGTAACCACACGACCTAGGATGTCAACACTATAAATCCTGAAGGAACACTTCGAGAATTTAGCAAACTGTTGGTACTCTCTCAAAGTCTGCAAGGAAATCATCAAGTGCTGCTCATGTTCCTCTCGACTCTTGGAATAGACCAGAATGTCATAAATAACACAACAATACACTGGTCGAGGAACGGCCTGAAGAAATCTGGTTCATCAACTCCATGAATGCTGCTAGGGCATTGGTGAGTCCATCGACACCACCAAAAACTCATAAAACCTGTAGCGCGCACAAAAGAAGTCTTCGGAATGTCATCACTCTGAACCCGCAACTAATGATGACCTGATCCCAAAACAAACTTAGAAAAATGTCTCGCACCCTGGAGCTGAGCAAAGAAATCGTCAATACGAGGTAAAGGACACCTATCCCCACCGTAACTCGGTTTAATTGACGAAAATCCAAACACAAGCTCAAACTGCCGTCCTTCATCTTGACGAATAGAATAGGAGCTCCCCAAAGAGAAACACTTGGACGTACATGTCCCCAATCAAGCAACTCTGCAGCTGACCTTTAAGCTCCCTAAGCTCCGCCGGCTCATCTGGAACGTCGGAAAAATCTCGCCCAATAGAAAGCCGGTCCAATGAATCCACTGTGGATTCGGTATCACGAATGGAAGCCAAGAATCCTCGACATCTTCTCCTCAACAGCCGACTAGCGTAAAAGGCTGAAATCAAGCTGTGAGGGGCGGCACTATAGTCCCCCTTCACAACAAGCACTGACTCGCCGAGAAAACAAAACCTGAATGTCTTCTCGTGGCTGTCCACAGACGCATAACACGTATCTAACCAGTCCGTGCCCAGGAGAAAGTCAAAGTCCAATACCTCCAGAAGGATCAAATCGACGGACGAATCTCTATCTCTTATCCGAATGGCACATGACCGAAAAACGTGTCGCACAACAAAAGAATCGCTAACAGGAGTAAACATAACAAACGGCTGATCTAGCATACATGACACTCGGCCCAACCAAGGCACGAAGTGTGTAGAAACAAACGAGTGCATAGATCCCAAATTAAACAAACATGCGCATCAAAAGAACATACGAATTAAGAATACCTGAAAACTCTTCATTGGACGTCCACACGTCCCGATGAGTAGAAGCAAACGCTCATGCCTGCCCTCTACCCGCAACTGGCTGTCCTCCTCCTCTACCATCCTGTTCTCTCTGAAAAAACCCTCTATAACCACGACCTCTCTGAATATAAGTCTGACGCGGTGCGACAACAGGCGCAAGGGGCAACGCTCCCTGAGGTGAAGGCGATAAGGTATCATATGGTACAGTTTCCCTCCTCTAGCGTACCAAGGTACAATCTCTGACAAGGTGATGGAAACTCCCGCACCGGAAACATCCATACGATGGCTGCTGACCCTCCTGGGGATAAGAGCTAAACAACTATCCTCGCCCTAAGCCTCTGCTACTCCCGCCACGTAAACGGAATTTGTCGCCGCGACTAAGCATCTGTCTCTAGGCTGATACACCTGTACGAGCCTTCCTCAGTTCCGGAACATCCAAAGTCTCGGAAAGACGCTCCTCATCTAATAGGGCTGCGTCCATTGCTGCTGTATATGTGACACAATGCTGTGTGCTGATAGAAAGGAATAACTGGGTAACAGGGGTGGCAACCTCCTATCGCGGTGCTTGATTGGCCTCAACCAACGATCCCATCATCTGGCGCAAGTCCTGCATCTCTGCCTCTAGCCTAGTGATACGATCTATCAAAAGCGGATCAATCTTCTCATGTACAATGAGCGTACCATCCTTGTCAGTCCTCGTCCCAAACAAGTCAACTCTGACCTCGACTCTCGCTGCCTCTCTCTGAGCCCTTATAGTCTTCGGTGGCAAGATGGCCAGAAATGGAAATAAGATTCGATAAGAACACGGAAATCGAATCACAAGGATATATCATCATGGAAGGAATTACAAGCAATAAGTACTAAGGTCACTTAGACGGAGTACCGTGTTGTAAGTATGCCGCGGACATACACACACTATGCCATTCTGCTTAAGCTACCTTCTCCATCATACTAAGGTCATCCTACAGTCTGAAAGGTAAAACATAGCGCTCTGATACCAACTTTGTCACGACCTGAAATTTAGCACGTGACGGCCCTTAAACCACGTAACGTTTACAGGCGTAACGCACTTTAAGTAAGCCGAAAACCCAACAATCTAAACCATTAAAAGTAGTAAGTGAAAGAACATTGTTAAAACTTTTGGAATCTCAGGTAAAAATCTTTAAAGTCCAAATCAACATTCTTAAAAATTTGGCAGCACCTCCTTTGTAAAAATTAGCCCTAAAAAGGGTGCATACAAAAGATATAAGTAAAGCATCCCCAAACGGGAGCAAATCCACGCCCAAAGGAGAAAAACAACCACCACAATAGATATACGACGCTGTAGCGAAGTAAAAGATGAAATAAAGTGACAACAGCATAAAAGATATCCAAAGTCACAAAATAATATACAATATAGTCTTCACAACTCGTCTCTAAGTCAATACATGAAAGTAGTAGATGGAGAGTACTAGGTACAACAAGATATACAATGAGCATCATTGGATAACCGCAAAACCCACCTATAGCAAAACTGCACACAGTCAGCCGTAGCGGTATCCGCTGCAAAAGATGATACGATAAGCAGAAGCCCTGCCGCAATTGCTCTGAGGGACACCTGCAAAACACTGTGGCACAACGGGGGTGAGTTGCCGACTCGTGAATAGTAAATAATATATGCAGGTAATCGCGGGTATACACGGCTGCGATAATCTATCACAAGAAAGCTGATAGCAATAAATGGCAATATGTATATGCAACAGTCATGAAAGGTACTCTATCAGGTACTACTAATACATGAAGCAATGCATATCAAATAAATGCTGAGTATAGGATAAAACATGTCATCCTCATGGAATCCTCATCATTGCAGGACCAGTGTCCATCAAGACAATCTAAATCCCAATACCAAAGGCACTGCATCCTCAGATCGGCTCTCAATCCTGTAAGTCTCATGGATCCTGAGTGTCAAACATCGACACCCGAAAACATCATGAAAACTAGTGTCCAGCATCGACACGTAAATAACCAACTGTCAAGCGCCGTCACCAGGACTGGCCTTCATGTCCGTATCATACGTCTCATGGAATTTGAGTGTCCAGCTCCGACACTCGAAATCCACGTATCCATACGTCTCATAACTCCGGTCGGTATCCTCCAGATATCCGCCGAGTCCAAATACTGTCACCGGTAAGGTAGTGGTCCCTCTGCCAGGCTCATTTTCTACACCACGAAATCACCTCTCGTCCCGGGGTACCATTTCGGATCCACCATGTACCCGCAAACGGTGCCTCCCGCTCCTCGAATCGGATATCACATGCCAATCTCCGAACCGAGAAAACTCATGGTGGATGCATCAAAATATCATATCAAGAGAATCAGAAAACATGCATAGATCATTACGATGATATATATTATATAGATGTACATATATAACAGCGTCCCATACCACTGATATATATATATATACATATATAACAGCGTCCCATACCCCTGATATATATCATCAGGAGTAAAACATCCCGAAAACATCATATGAAATCCATATCTCAATGCGTAAATCCATGAAATATAATATATGCAACATAAAACAGTAATATGAGCATATAATGGAAAAATCGCTATTTAAATGCCACAAGTTATTAAATATATCACACGGTTCCTAATTTCTCCAAAATCCAACGCAACATCACATAAGGGTGAACATGTAGCTATAGCAAGGTATATATGTATACATGTAAGTATGTATGCAAGATGTACATGTAGCTATATCTCATATGTGTATATAACTGTCAATAATGTTACAATACCCTATAGGTATATGTGTAAGCATGTAGGCATAGCACGGCATATGTGTAAGCATGTAGGTATATGTGTATGCTATCTTTCTTATACACACTGGAAATAAGGGTCATGTCTCAATGTCCCTAACCAATACAATATCATGTATGTATAGGTGTCGCTATATCTCATATGCACAATGAAAATAAGGATCATGTCTCAATGTCCCTAATCAATACAATATCACATATGTATAGGGCTGTGCGTGTCATGGCAATTATCGACGGAGTGTGTGTAGCATACAATTAGTGCTCGTGTAACATGAACCGTCAATAATGGTATTGTGTCTCATTAATATTATGTCCATATACAATAGGCAATGAGATATGCTACAATGGTACACATGCACAATCAATATCCATATACTTGTAACTAAATAATCATGTTATTTAATCTAGCCCAGACGCATAACGCCATGCGGGCGATTCCCCTGTAGATGTTAAATCTACTCACAGATGATCTTAGGCTATGTAAATCCAACCAATCGCTTTCCCTTCTTTGCAGTGTCCGATGTCCTCGCCTGCGATCCTAAAATCATATAACAACATAACAAGTTCACATTAGCAATCGACCAATAACATGTACAAACTACGTTTGACGACGCACCAACTCTAAATATACTCTCAAGTGTTCGTCTGGTGGCTAATGTGCGTAGCGGCACTACGAAACCAACCTAAGATCCAAAGATACACAAGGTACATGTACCGTGTCAGATAACGTAATGCACGTAGTCGTAATACTAGAAACAAGCAAAGTGATCCCAGATTTTGTATACTGTCAAAACATAAAAATCAAACAGTACTAAACACTCTAAAATAGCTGCAGACAGCTACCCCACAAAAACCAAGCCACAACTCCAACAAATGGCCGAGGTTGTCGGAATTCTCCTATGTGTCGCCTGCCAAATCAGAGCATATGGGTCTCGTGCTTCAGGTGAATGCTTAGGGTCTCTGGTACAGCACAACTATACAGCTAGATTTTCCAGTACACACTTTGGGTCACATCAGATCACAGATACCATTATATGACGCTAAAAATATGATATGTGCACGAAACTAAACTTTATGCGTTCTAAACTAAAACTAATAAGCTATACAACACTATAACATCCTATTTAACAGTTTGAGATCATTACCTAATCACACAAGCTCAAAGATCCTAGCTTTCCAAGATCCAAGGGATACTAGAGGCAAAACAAGACTTGATAAGGGTTTTGGTGATGTTAAGTTTTGTGAGGGATTAGTAAAGGAAAGGTGAGGGGTTTCAGTTGAGGGTTGAGGAGTAATGAGAAAGAAATAGAGTGAGAGAGAATGAGAGTGTGAGGTGAGATAGAGATGAGTGAGGTGAGTGTAGGGTAAGTGCATGCATTAACTCTCTCCCTCCATCATCAATAAATGCCACCCATGACTCCTCCATTAGACACCTTGCCACATCCTCTCAATCCAAAACACAAGGAAAATATCTCTCACAAATATCTAGGGTTAAGGTTAAGATTAAAGAAGGAAAGGATTAGATTAAAGTGTCATTCCACTAAACACGGTTAACACAAACAAACCTTCACATTAACATGCACAAGTGTGTGCAAGCAATAACAAATAATAATAAATTATTAATTAAATGTTATAAAATATGAGGAAACCAAATTGGTAAATTTTTTACAGAAAACCCACATTATCGCTTAATTAACACTAATCGCATTCTAAGGTGTTACAGTTTTACGCATGACAATTAGCCGATCAAGTAGGTGTCTAGAAAGGTTTTAACGAGGTTATGCCCCTGGGAAAATGAGGTTTATTTTAATTAGGTCCGTGCGAAAGCTCGGGGAAGCTCTCTCAAAGTTCCAACACTGGCTTGGCTGAAAGATTGACGAACTTGTAAGGTGTAATTAATCCCGACTAGTCTTACCTTTTAGGGTTTGAAGGAAGATTTGATAAAAACAGTGGGAGCCAACCTGATTAGATAAGATAAAAACCAATCTAATCTTGTAAGAGCATACGCTAAAGTGGTTTCTTCTCTCTCTCTCCAGGTAGCGACCATGTCAGGCCTTAATCAAGATACTAATATGGATGTATTGACTGAACCCGCTTGTTATGCTGAGCAGGGGAACGTTGCTTCCGTTCTTTCTTATAATTGTTATAATACTGAAAAGGAAATAGGGGAATATCCGGATTCGCATGCCACCCAAACGACGAATAAGCATGTTAATGCATCTTCTTCGGGTGTGTTTGTTATCGAGAACTATTTCTCAGTCCACTCTAAGCCCTGGGTATTAGATACCGGATCGGGATCCTATATATGTAATATGTTACATGAGCTAAGGAAAGGTAGAGAACTGGGAATCGGTGATCATTCCGTAAGAGTAGCGAATGGTGCAAATGTTGCAGCCAAAGCAGTTGGCGAATATCACCTTGTATTACCAAATGGTAGTACATTGATTCCGAACGAATGCTATTACATTCCGACCTTGATATGCATCTTATATCAGTTTTTTTATTAAGTAAAGAAGGATATAATTTTGTAGTACAGGATAATGTTATGAACATCTTCCTGAATCAAAAGTTGGTTGGATCAGGCTCGTTAAATAAAGCATATACGTTCTAAATCTAATATACAAAACACACACAAGAAGAAGAGTTCAGAAATGAACGAAACTTTCTTATGGCATTGTAGATTAGGTCATGTCAATGCGACACGACTAGCTAAGTTACATAAGGATGGATATTTGAATACGTTCGAATTTTCATCTTGTGACACTTGCCAATCATGTCTCAAAGGTAAAATAACCAAAACTCCGTTTAGTGGACACGGAGAAAGAGTTACGGAACTCTTGGGACTGATACAAAGTGATTTATGCGGTCTCATGTCTACACATGCCAGGAATGGTTCCTCATACTTCATTACATTCACTGACGATCTCTCAAGATTCGGACATGTGTTCCTGTTGAAACACAAGTCTGAAGCTTTTGAGAAATTCAAAGAATATAAACATGAAGTTGAGAACCAAACGGGTAAAAGTATTAAAATCTTTCGATCTGATCGAGGAGGAGAATACTTGAGCAATGAGTTCCTGGACTATTTAAAGGAGAATGGGATTCTCTCTCAGCTTACTCCTCCGTATACACCACAGCACAACGGTGTATCAGAATGGAGGAATCGCACCCTATTTGATATGGTGCGCTCTATGATATGCACTGCTGAGTTGCCTATTTCCTTTTAGGGTTATGCGCTTGAGACAGCAGCATACCTATTGAATCAAGTTCCATCTAAATTTGTACCTACCATACCATATGAGATATGGAGTAGGAAGGACCATATTTTAAACGAGTTAAGATATGGGATTGTCCGGCCTATGTCAAAAGGCAAAATCCGGACAAACTCGAGGTACGGTCAGTTCTTTGCAAGTTTGTTGGATATCCAAAGAATTCACAAGGATATATTTTCTATCACGCTGAGGAGCAAAAAGTGTTTGTTTCTCAATACGCCACCTTTTTAGAAAAATAATTCCTTGTAAAAGAAATTAGTGGCAAAGTGGTAAAGCTGGAAGAAGTTCCAGCAGCACAAACTTCAACTAATGATTTAGTGGAACCAGAGGATTCGAAAGCTCCCAACGAACCTTAGCCTCTCTGCCGATCTAGTAGGGTTCCTCATCCATCTGAGAGATACTACGGTTTTCTCGTTGATGGTGGGAGCGAGGATTGCATCATGGAAGATGATGACCCAGCTAGCTTCGAGCAGGCCATCACGAGTGGAGACTCTGTGAAATGGCTGGATGTAATGCGATCTGAGATGGAATCCATGTACACCAACAAAGTATGGACTTTGGAAGTTGCTTCTGAAGGGGTAAAACCTATCGGGAGCAAATGGCTTTAAGAAGAAACTTGGTGTAGATGGAAAAGTTGAAACTTTCAAAGCTTGATTTATAGCAAATGGTTTTCGTCAACGACCAGGTGTGGACTAAGATGAAACCTTTTCTCCAGTGGCTATGCTTAAGTCCATCCGGATCCTCCTTGCTATTGCTGCATAGCATGACTACGAAATCTGGAAAATAGATGTTAAGACCGCCTTTCTAAATGGTGATTTAGAGTAGAGAGTGTACATGACTCAGGCAGAGGGCTTTGTAGACAGTGGCAGCAGCGGAAAGGTGTGCAAGCTGCTTAAATCTATCTAAGGGTTAAAACAGATATCGCGGAGTTGGAACATCTGTTTTGATGTCGTTGTCAAAGAGTTTGACTTCGTCAAAAACGTAGATGAACCTTGTATATACAAGAAGGTGGCAGAGAGTAAGGATGTCTTCCTCGTAATGTACGTGGATGACATACTCTCGATAGGAAATGATATTCCTATGCTGCAATCGTTCAAGCTCTTCTTATCACAAAAATTCTTAATGAAAGATCAAGGTGATGCCTCCTACATCTTAGGAATTAAGATCTATAGAGATAGATCTAAACGGATACTAGGATTGTCCCAATTCAGGTACATTGACACCATACTAAAGAGGTTTAGTATGGAAGAATCCAAGCTTGGGTTTTTACCCACGATCTCAGGACTCACTCTCCCCAAAGAGATGTCTCCCAAGACTGATTTGGAGAGAGCTCGCATGCAAGGGATACCTTATACTTCAGTAGTAGGCTCAATCATGTACGCGATGCTATGTACCAGACCCGATGTAGCATACTCACTAAGTGTAGTGAATATGTATCAAGCAGATCCAGGAGAGAGTCACTGGAAAGCTGTGAAGAGCATTCTCAAGTACTTGAAAAGGACTAAAGAGATGCTCTTGGTGTATGGTAACAGAGAACTCCAAGTGGAGTCCTTTACCGATTTGAGCTTCCAGAGTGATAAGGACGACTCTAAATCGGTCTCGTGATTTGTCTTTACCCTCATTAGAGCGGCAGTTTGTTGGAAGAGTTCCAAATAGGAAACCGTAGCAGACTCGACAATGGAGGATGAATACATCGCTACCAACGATGCTGCTAAAGTGGTTGTCTGGATGAAGAAGTTCATAACAGAACTTGGAGTGGTACCATCCATTGAAGATCCAATACCTTTGTATTATGATAACAATGGAGCGGTTGCTTTGGCCAAAGAACCGAGGTCCTATTAGCAATCCAGGTATATTTTGAGGCAGTATCACCTGATCTAGGAGATAGTTGATCGCCGGGAGATCGAGGTCAGGAGAGTTGACACGAAGGAGAACACAGCGGATCCACTCACGATGGCCATTCCCTAGATACAGTTTGAGAAACTCTTCGAGATGTTGGGTATGAGATACTACAATAGCTGGCCCTAGTGCAAGTGGGAGATTGTTAGTAATATGTATGCCCTAGAGGCCATTATTATACATGTGATTTATATTATAGTGGATGCTTGGACATATATAGAGAGGACTTTCTTGCTCGACATGATAGTATGCTATCTGGTTGCTCTTTATCTTAACATGTATACTTGTTTCTTGATATTGTCTCATGGTTACATGTTGGTAAAGCCCTTAAGATGGGTACTTGACTACCAGGATTATGATGCAGATCATACTAGTGGGGCCATGGTAGTCCATAGTTCATCCTTTAATGTTCCTAGTCGTAGGTGTATCGTGACAGGGCATCGATATACCAGAGTAGTCTAGCGTATACGCTTCTCGACCTGTGAGATGGGCGATCTATGATCCCATATCCATTGGTGTTTGACATCAGAGATGGTATACGGGTGCTTAGTGGAGACTGGGTACACTGGACAGACTCACTGAGAACTCCTAGATGGTATTATAACTGACGTCAGATAGCAGTTCTCTGGTGACGCTGGTACAGCTTAGTCTGTAGACCCGAGATCGTCATAGAATCTTGTGTGATTCCCACCGTGCTTTGATTTTCACCTTACCACATTCAAGAGGATGTGAAAAACGGTGGTTTTTGGGTCCAGTCCCGAGTTACATAGAGGCAATGAGCGATAGGAGGGGATTTCGTCTCTCCCGGTATTGGGGTAGATGTCGTGTTGTGCTCGATTGGCTCTAACTGGAAGTCCTTGGCCATGGCTAATTTAGAGATTTACTGGTAAGTGTTATCAGTAGTTTCTCGACCCGTTATGAGTCTCGTATCGGCATGACTTATAGAGTTAATGGGGTCTGACTTTTACCACCCCTAGACTGGATATGCGACATCATAGACGAAGAGACCGGACTGTACGGTAGTGTTACCGACAGGCTTTACCGGAGTTAGAGTGGGCTTTCTTGTTGATCTTCTGATCACTCAATACCCGTGTAGCCATTACGTCCAGCTAGTACCGCTGACGGCTTGTGGGTGCTTGATATGATCATCACCTACTGCATGTGTATTTACTAGTCTTTAGAGTCCTACATAGAGGTTTTACTCGCTCAGGCAAAACGAAGTAGGAGCACATATGTGATATGTGCGGGACCGAGATTAATACGAGTATAAGATACCGTATTCGATTCTCGTGATATTTGTATCGGTCGGTTATATATGATATACCCGGGTTATCGAATCAAGTGTTGATTCGATAAGTTGATACTTATAATATTAGTCGGTTATATGAGATATAGCTAGATTATTAAATCAAGTGTTGGTTTGATAACTCAGTGTATAATTGTATATGTGATATACTATTTTACATTAACTAATATTAGCTCACTTAAGCATTTATTTTTCTCACATGTGCACACTTAATATATATGAGATATATATTAATTGTGTTTTATTTATGTGTCATGGTTGATGATACATGCAACATGGGTGTATGAGACTTACACCATGATAAAGATAATGTAGGGTTTATTTATTTATTGTAATTCAATTATTAGTTGGAAATTTGTCGCATCGCATGAAGCTTCATGAAGCTTTGAGATCCATTGACTTAGTCCACTAGTTTTGTCTTACACTAGATATTTGTTAACCCAACCATTATCTAAACTCATGGTTAAGTCTCTACATGAGTAATATTAGATATTTTCTCACCCATGATTGCTATTCACTCTCACAACATTATCTCTCTTCATCTTCTTCTTCAAGCTTAAGGGCTCTCTAGCTTTTGAGCAAGTGAGAAATAATAGTGAGAAAAACAATTCTAAAGTGAGCAACAATCCTACTTCATCATCCTCTACTAGATTAGCACTTTAGTATAGGGTGTTAGCTTCACTAATCTATCATTAGTGAAGTAGTAGCTTGGGTTAGTGTCTCCTCGACGTAGATCATCTTCAGCCTTGAAGACTTCAAGCAAGTTCGCTCATTTCCTCTTGTGAAGCCATGCTAGAGTCCGGAAGATCACTACTTGGAGTGAAGGGACTACTACATAGAGCTATTGAAGTGAAGGACCGGTCTACAAAGGTTGTATTCCTAGTTCACTTAGTTGTAAAGTAGTTTACAATATGTTTCGTATGATTCTCTAGTTAAACTTCCTAGGTTAGAGTTCTTTAGCACGACAAAAATTTGAAAATGGAATGGACGATGCCTCCTGAAACCTTGCTGTTGTGCATAGGAACCCTACATGTGGTGTACCACCATTTTCGTTGCTATATGTCAACGACAATTGTAATATGCATATTTACTTACGTTGATGACATGTGATGTTATGTGTTGCTGGAATATGTTATATTGGATCGTCGTGTTTTGAATAGCCGGGGATTTTATGTGAGATGAGATTTTTTATTTTCAATCATGTAAAATTCATTGTATACAATATTATTTTTGTTAGTTATATGTATGCCCTAGGCCATTGTTGTACATGTGATATATATTATAATGGATGCTTGGATATATATAGAGATGACTTTCTTGCTCGATATGATAGTATGCTATCTGGTTTCACTTTATCTTAACGTGTTAACAATGCTGTTTTGTGATCACATGTTGATGAAGCCCTTGGGATATGTACTTGACTACTAGGACTATGATGAGATCATACTGGTGGGGCCAGGGTAGTCAACGAGTACATCCTATAACTGTTCCTAGTCGAGGGTGTATCGAGACAGGGCATCGATACTCCAGAGTAGGCTAGCGAATACGCATCTTGACTTATGTGATAGGCGATAGATGATCCCATATCCATTGATGTTGGACATTAAAGATGGTGTACGGGTGCTCAGTGGAGACTGGGTACACTGAACGGACTCGCCGAGAACTCCTGGATGGTATTATACCTATCGTCAGATAGCAGTTCTCCGGTGACACTGGTACAGGTTAGTTTGTAGACCCGAGATCGTCATAGAGTCTTGTGTGATTCCCACTGTGCTTTGATTTCCACCTTACCACATCCAAGAGGGCGTGCAAAACGGCGGCTTTTGGGTACAGTCCCGAATCACATGGAGGCAATGAGCGATAGGAGGGGTTTCGTCTCTCCCAGTATTGGGAGTTGATGTTGTGCTGTGTTCGATTGGCTATAACTGGATGTCTCTGGCCAGGGCTGATATGGAGATTTACTGGTAAGCGTTATCAGTAGTTTCTCGACCCGTTATGAGCCTTACATCGACACGACTTATTGGTTACTGGGGTCTGACGTTTACCATCCCTAGACTTGATATGCAGCATATCAGACAAAGAGATCGGACTGTACGGTAGTGTTTACTGATTGGGTTTGCAGGAGAATATACATGCTTGCTTGTTGATCTACAGATCGTTCAATAACTGGGTGGCTGTTATGTTTAGCTGACCGCTTGCAGCTTGTGGGTGTTTGATATGATCATTACCTACTGCCGGCGTATTGACGATTCTTTGGAGTCCTATACAGAGGTTTCCTGGCTCAGGTAAAACGGAGCAGGAGCACATATGTGATATGTGCGGGACCGAGAAAATTACGATATGAGATATCGTATTCCATTCTCGCTATATATGATATTGGCCGGGTATATGAGATATAGCCGGGTCATCGGATCAAGTGTTGATTCGATGAATCGGTACATGTTATATTAGTCGGTTATATGCAATATAACCGGATTGTCGGATCAAGAGTTGATTTGATAATTTAATGTATAATTATATATGTGATATATTACATTACGTTAACTAATATAAGCTCGCTTTATTGATTCATTTTCTCTCTGGGTAATACATTGATGTATATGCGATATATGTTAATTGTATTATTTTCTTTTGTTACAAAAATATATTATATATGTGATATATAATATTGTAACAAGTTATGATTACAAATACAACATGATTTATAGAGATTAAACAAGTTAGGGTTTGATTTGGGTTAGCATTTGGGTTAGCTTTTACATGAAGCTTCTAGAAGCTTTATTTTGTTTTAAGCTTAGATATTTTGTATTGATATTTTGTGTAGATATTTCTTGACCCAACCCAAACCCTTTACCCTAGTTAATTCTCTACAAGGGTTACGCCTTCATACTTAACCCATGGTTGCATTTGTAACCACAAAACAATAATTCATTATTCATCACAAATACTTTTCTTCTTCTTCTTGCTCTTAAAAATCTTTCTAGCTTTTGGGTTAGTGATGAATAAGTGAGAGAAATTGAAAGAAAAAGAGAGCAAATTTCCTACTTTATCATCCTTATTTATTCTAGCCACTTAGATTAGGGTGTTCACTTCACTAATACTTGATTAGAGAAGTGAGAGCTTGAGTTAAAAATTCTTCAAGGTAGATCATCTTCGAAAAGGAAGATTTCAAGCAAGCATGGATCATTCGGCTTGTGAAGCCTCTCTAGAGTCCGGAAGTTCATGGATCGCGGTGAAGGGACTACTATTCGGAGCTTATGAAGTGAAGGAACGGACTACAAAGGTTGTAATTGTTAGTTATATGTATGCCCTAGAGGCCATTACTGTACATTGGATGTATATTGTAGTGGATGCTGGGACATATATAGGGAGGACTTTCTTGCTCGACATGATAGTATGCTATCTGGTTACTCTTTACCTTAACGTGTATACTGATTGTCTATCTGTTACATGTTGGTAAAGCCCTTAGGATGTGTACTTGACTACCTGGACTATGATGCGGATCATACTAGTGGGGACATGGTTGTCCATAAGTACATCCTTCAAGGGCCCTAGTCGTGGGTGTATCGAGACGGGGCATCGATATACCAGAGTAGACTAGCGTATACCTACTCGACCCATACAGATGGGCGATGGATGATCCCATATCCATTGGTGTTTGACATCAGAGATGATATACGGGTGCTCAGTAGAGACTGGGTACACTGGACGGACTCGCCGAGAACTCCCAGATGGTATTATACCTTACGTCAGATGGCAGTTCTCTGGTGACACTGGTACAGAGTAGTCTGTTGACCCGAGATCGTCATAGAGTCTTGTGTGGTTCCTACTGTGCTTTGATTTCCATCTTACCATGTCCAAGAGGGCGTGCAAAACGGTGGTTTTTGGGTACAGTCCCGAGTCACATGGAGGCAATGAGCGATAGGAGGGGATTCGTCTCTCCCGGTATAGGGAGTTGATGTTGCGCTGTGTTCGATTGGCTATAACCGGAAATCCCTGGCCAGGGTTGCTGAGATTTACTGGTAAGTGTTACCAGTAGTTTCTCGAATTGTTATAGACCTCATATCGACACGACTTATCGAGCTATTGGGGTCTGACGTTTACCACCCCTAGGCGAGATATGCGACATATCAGACGATCAGACCGGACTGTACGGTAAGTGTTACTGGTTGGATTCACAGGAGTGTGAGCGGGCTTGCTCGTCGATCTTCTGATCGCTCAATACCCGGGTGGCCGTTACGTTTAGCAGACCGCTTGCGGCTTGTGGGTGTTTGATATGATCATCATCTGCTACCGGCGTATTGACGAGTCTTTAGAGTCCTACACAGAGGTTTCCTGGCTCAAGCGAAACGAAATAGGAGCGCATATGAGATATGTGCGGGACCGAGAATAATGCGTATATGTGATACCGTATTTCATTCTCGCGATGAATGTATCGAATGGTTGTATGCGATATAACCTAGTTATCGAATCAAGGATTGATTCGATAAGCCGATGCATTGAATATTAGTCGGTTATATGCGATATGACCGGATCGTTAAATCTAGTGTTGATTTGATGATTTAATGCATAATTATATATTTGATATATTACTTTGCATTAACTAGTATTGGTTCACTTTAAATGGTTTTTCTCACTCGCTTGTGCACATTGTATATTCGATATAGTTTTGTGCACTTGATTGTATCATGTTTGATGATACATGCAAAATTGGTTAAGTGTAAAGATTGAACCATGGTTATATGAATGGTTAGGGTTAAGATTACTTATTCATATATTTATTTATTAGTTTTGGAAAATAAAAGCTTAAAGAGAAAAAACAAAATGGTTTTCTTTTATTCTTTCTTTCATGAAGCTTGTTGAAGCTTCATGAAGCTTTTGACCATGTGACCATTTTGTCTTCTTCTTTAACCCTAACCACTCACATAAACTCTAGTTAGCTCTCTACACTTAACTATGGTTTGATTATGATAAGAATGATTATTCTTTTCTATTCTTTAATAATCATCATAACATTTTCTTCTTCTTCTTCTTCATCTTCAACATGAAGAAACCTTGGACCATCAATGGTGATTGATGTAAAAGAGTGAGAAATCCAATTCTAAAGTCTACCCACTTCCTATTTTTTCATCCTCTACCTCTTGCCAAGTAGTAGAGTGTGTTTTCTTCACAAGTTTCATGACTTGGTGAAGTTGGAGCTTGATCTAGTGATGCCTCGACGTAGATCATCTTCGGCACGAAGCCGACGACCTTGCCCGCCCATTCTCCGATGAAGCAGACGCTAGCGCCCGGGATTTCATTTGGACAGCGGAGAGGACTTCATCACGGAGCCATGGAGGTGGAGGACCGGATGTACAAAGATTGTATTTCCGTACTCTTAGTTAAAGTAGTTAACTAGTTGCTTTTTCGCCTAAAATTCTAGCCAACGATCCGTATCTAGGGTTTCTCGGCACCCCAAAATTTGAAATTGGTATGGTTGATTCCTTGTGAGACCTCACTAGTGTGTAATTAATCCCGGCTAGTCTTTCCTTTTTGGTTTTGAAGGAAGATTTGATAAAAACCAGTGGGAGCCATCCTGATTAGATAAAATAATAACCAATCTATTCTTGCAAGAGCGCACGCTGAGTGTTTTCTTCTCTCTCTCTCCAAGTAGCGACCATATCACGCCTTAATCAAGATAATAATACGGAATATTGACCGAACCCGCTTGTTATACTGAGCTGGGGAACGTTGGTCCCGCTCCAACTTATAATTGTTATAAGAAAGAGAAGGAAATTGGGGAATACCAGATTTCCCGTGCCGCCCAAACGAAGAGAGTGCATGCTGATGCATCATCTTCGGGTGTGTTCATTACAGAGAACTGTTTCTCAGTATCCTTTACGTCCTGGGTATGTGATACCAGATCAGGATCCCAGATATGTAATCTGTTACATAGGGCCACAAGATGGGTAGAGAACTGAGAACGGGTGATAAGTTTCATGAGGCAGAAAACGGGGCAAGTATTGCAGCCAAGTCTGTTGGTCACTGTCACCCTGTATTACGAATACATTGATTCTGAACGAATGTTATTAGATACCGAACCTGATATACAAAATCATATCTATCTCTTTATTAGTAAAGAAATGATAAAATTTTGTATTGTTGGATAATGTTTTGAACATTTCCTATATCAAAAGTTGATCGGTTCAGGCACGTTATCTAAAAGCATTGATGTTCTAAATCAAACAACAGTTCTTTAGTATACGGAACTCACAAAAGAGGAAGAGTTCAGAAATGAACGGATCCTTCTTGAGGCATTGTAGACTAGGTCATATCAATGCGACCCGACTAGCTGAAGTTACATGTAGATGCATATTTAAATCAGTTTGAATCTACATCTTGTGAAACTTGCCAGTCGTGTCACAAAGATATAATGACACCAGCTCTGTTTATTGGAAACAGAGAAAGAGTTAGTGAACTCTTGGGATGATACATGTTGATGTATGTAGGTCCCCTGTCTACACATGCCAAGACCGGTTCTTTGTACTTCATTACATTCTCTGATGATCTCTCAAGATTCAGACCTATGTTCCTGTTGAAACACAAGTCCGAACCTTTTGAGATATTCACAGAATATAAGTTAGAAGAAGAGAACCAATAACAGGTATAAGTATTATGTCCTTTGATGAGATCGAGGAGGAGAATACTAGAGCACGGAAATCCTGGATTATTCTAAAGGAGAATGAGATTCTCTCTCAGTATTACTCCTCCATATACACCATAGCACGATGGTATATCGGGGCGGAGCAATCACACCCTATGTGATAAGGTGTGCTCTATGATGAGTAATACTGAGTTACCTGTTTCCTTTTTGGGAGTTATGCTCTTGAGAAGCTGCATACCTATTGAATAGGGTTCGAATCAAATCAGTTGCCTACCACTTCATATGTGATATGGAAAGGGAAGAGCCCATATCTTAAGTTAGTTATGATTTGTGGTTGTCCGGCCTATGTCTAAAAGCAAAATCCGGACAAGCTCGAGGCAAGGTCTGTTATGTACAACTGGAAATGTTCCAGCTATACAAACAACAGCTGATGATTTGATAGAACCAAAGGATTCAATAGTTACCAACGAACCTCAGCCTCTCTGCCGATCTAGTAGGGTTCCTCACCCACCTGAGAGATACTTCGGTTTCTCTATGACAGTGGGAGCGAGGATTGCATCATGAGATGATGACCCAACTAGTTTCGAGCTGGCCATCAGGAGTGTGACTCTGTAAGAATGGATGGATGCTTAGCAATCTGAGATGGAATCCTTATACACCAACAAAGTATGGACTTTGGTTGCTATATCTGAAGGGTTAAATCCCCATCAGGAGCAAGTATATCTTGAGAAGATTACTTGGTGTAGGTGGAAAAGTTGAGACTTTCAAAGCAAGACTTGTTAAAGGCTTTCGTCATCAACCAGGCGTGGATAATGATGAAACCTTTTCAAGTGGTTATGCTTAAGTCCATCCAGATCCTACTTGCCACGGCTACATACCATGACTACGATATCTGGCGGTTGGGTGCCATGACTGCTTTTCTAAATGATGTTTTAGAAGAGGACGTCTATAAGTACACAGCCAGAGGGCTTCGTAAACAGTGGGAGCAGCGAAAACGTGTACAAGATGCTTTATAGGATAAAGCAGGCATCGCGGAGTTGGAACATCTGTTTTGATGTAGTGGTCAAACAGTTTGACATCATCAAAATGGTAGATGAACCTTGTATACACAAAAGGGTAGTAGGGAGTATGGTGATGATCCTCGTAGAGTACGTGGATGACATACTCTTGATAGGGAAGGAGTTTTCTATGCTACGCTCGATCAATCTCCGCTTATCACAATGATTCTCCATATAGGATCATAATGATACCTCCTAAATCCTGGGTTTTGGATCTATGAGATAGATCTAATTGGATGTTAGGATTCTCACTAGTTGAAGTGAGATGGTATCAACCGATCCTGGGGAGAATCACTGGAAGGGTTCCAGGGTGATAATGATGACTGAATGTCAGTCGCAGGCATTGTCTTTACCCTCAATACAGGGACGGTATGTTGGAAGAGTTCCAAGCTAGATACCGTAGCATACTAGACGATTAAGGCTGGATACATCGCTACTTAAGATGCTACCAAAGAGGCAGTCTGGATGTATATTAGTTCATGAGATGAACTTTGTTCCTCCCATTGTGTGACAATGGAGTTGTGGCTTATGCCAAGGAACGCCGGTCCCATCAGTGATCCAGACATATTCTAAGGCAGTGTCACCTGATCATGGAGATGGTTGATCTCCAGGGTGATCGAGGATAGGAGAGTAGAGTCAGAGAACAACACGGCGGATCCACTCACGAAGGCCTATTCCCAGAGAGAGACTTTTATTGGATGGTTGAGTATGAGATACTACAACCACTGCTATCAGATGGCCCTAGTGCAAGTGGGAGATTGTTAGTTATATGTATGCCCTAGAGGCCATTACTGTACATTGGATGTATATTGTATTGGACGCTGGGACATATATAGGGAGGACTTTCTTGCTCGACATGATAGTATGCTATCTGGTTACTCTTTACCTTAACGTGTATACTGATTGTCTCTCTGTT
This sequence comes from Agapanthus africanus, assembly GCA_030015575.1. Taxonomy (NCBI): domain Eukaryota; kingdom Viridiplantae; phylum Streptophyta; class Magnoliopsida; order Asparagales; family Amaryllidaceae; genus Agapanthus; species Agapanthus africanus. The sequence goes on from CM057349.1 coordinate 224,934,358, forward strand.
ACATGTTGGTAAAGCCCTTAGGATGTGTACTTGACTTCCTGGACTATGATGCGGTTCATACTAGTGGGGACATGGTAGTCCATAAGTACATCCTTCAAGGTCCCTAGTCGTGGGTGTATCGAGACGGGGCATCGATATACCAGAGTAGACTAGCGTATACCTTCTCGACCCATACTGATGGGCAATGGATGATCCCATATCCATTGGTGTTTGACATCAGAGATGATATACGGGTGCTCAGTAGAGACTGGGTACACTGGACGGACTCGCCGAGAACTCCCAGATGGTATTATACCTTACGTCAGATGGCAGTTCTCTGGTGACACTGGTATAGAGTAGTCTGTTGACCCAAGATCGTCATAGAGTCTTGTGTGGTTCCCACTGTGCTTTGATTTCCATCTTACCACGTCCAAGAGGGCATGCAAAACGGTGATTTTTGGGTACAGTCCCGAGTCACATGGAGGAAATGAGCGATAGGAGGGGATTCGTCTCTCCCGGTATAGGGAGTTGATGTTGCGCTGTGTTCGATTGGCTATAACCGGAAATCCCTGGCCAGGGTTGCTGAGATTTACTGGTAAGTGTTACCAGTAGTTTCTCGAATTGTTATAGACCTCATATCGACACGACTTATCGAGCTATTGGGGTCTGACGTTTACCACCCCTAGGCGAGATATGCGACATATCAGACGATCAGACCGGACTGTACGGTAAGTGTTACTGGTTGGATTCACAGGAGTGTGAGCGGGCTTGCTCGTCGATCTTCTGATCACTCAATACCCGGGTGGCCGTTACGTTTAGCAGACCGCTTGCGGCTTGTGGGTGTTTGATATGATCATCATCTGCTACCGGCGTATTGACGAGTCTTTAGAGTCCTATACAGAGGTTTCCTGGCTCAAGCGAAACGAAATAGGAGCGCATATGAGATATGTGCGGGACCGAGAATAATGCGTGTATGTGATACCGTATTTCATTCTCGCGATGAATGTATCGAATGGTTGTATGCGATATAACCTAGTTATCGAATCAAGGATTGATTCGATAAGCCGATAAATTGAATATTAGTCGGTTATATGCGATATGACCGGATCGTTAAATCAAGTGTTGATTTGATGATTTAATGCATAATTATATATTTGATATATTACTTTGCATTAACTAGTATTGGTTCACTTTAAATGGTTTTTCTCACTCGCTTGTGCACATTGTATATTCGATATAGTTTTGTGCACTTGATTGTATCATGTTTGATGATACATGCAAAATTGGTTAAGTGTAAAGATTGAACCATGGTTATATGAATGGTTAGGGTTAAGATTACTTATTCATATATTTATTTATTAGTTTTGGAAAATAAAAGCTTAAAGAGAAAAAACAAAATGGTTTTCTTTTATTCTTTCTTTCATGAAGCTTGTTAAAGCTTCATGAAGCTTTTGACCTTGTGACCATTTTGTCTTCTTCTTTAACCCTAACCACTCACATAAACTCTAGTTAGCTCTCTACACTTAACTATGGTTTGATTATGATAAGAATGATTATTCTTTTCTATTCTTTAATAATCATCATAACATTTTCTTCTTCTTCTTCATCATCTTCAACATGAAGAAACCTTGGACCATCAATGGTGATTGATGAAAAAGAGTGAGAAATCCAATTCTAAAGTCTACCCACTTCCTATTTCTTCATCCTCTACCTCTTGCCAAGTAGTAGAGTGTGTTTTCTTCACAAGTTTCATGACTTGGTGAAGTTGGAGCTTGATCTAGTGATGCCTCGACGTAGATCATCTTCGGCACGAAGCCGACGACCTTGCCCGCCCATTCTCCGATGAAGCCGATGCTAGAGCCCGGGATTTCATTTGGGCAGCGGAGAGGACTTCATCACGGAGCCGTGGAGGTGGAGGACCGGATCTACAAAGGTTGTATTTCCGTACTCTTAGTTAAAGTAGTTAACTAGTTGCTTTGTCGCCTAAAATTCTAGCCAACGATCTGTATCTAGGGTTTCTCGGCACCCCAAAATTTGAAATTGGCATGGTTGATGCCTTGTGAGACCTCACTAGTGTGCCTAGGAACCCTACAGTAATCCCTCTCTCTTAGATGTAAAGTTGTTTACATGCTTTGTTAACCCTAAAACTCTAGCAAAGATCCTTAATTTAGGTTGTTCGGCACTTGAAAATTTTAAATTCGGCATAGTTGTTGCCTTATAGACCCTTGTGATAGTGCCTAGTAACCTGACAGTGGTATCGGAGCCTAGCTAGAGCATTAGGCGACGTGTAGACGAAGTTAAAAGTCCGATCGAACCCCGAAACGTCGTATTTGAGCCCCTCTCTGGAAATTTTTTAAAAAGATGTTTTTTTCCGTATTAAAAATACTCAGAAAAATAAGTAGTTGATTCTATGGATAACTGTGAAATACGAACCCCTAATTCCTTCAAGTCACCGCGGAACCGCGGCAATACCATGCTTTTCGCGGCGGTTCCGCGGCCGTACTTAGGTATTAAGGATAGATATTTCTAGATAACCTCCGTAGGTATTACTACATGCTTCTTGGGATTTTTAACATTACTCAATTGTTGAGTTTTCTGGAAATCGGAAAGTTTAACATTGTCTATTTATCTGGAATGTGATACAATATGTGGAATTCATATAGTTAGGCATCAAATGCGAAGTATGTGATATTTCGGATTTAAGTGTTGGAGATAGTGCCCTCAGAGTCAATTATTAGGTCACAGGTACGTGATTGTAATGATTGAGGGAGGACCTATCCCAGTAGGACAGTCTTACTCGAGATGATAGTATGCTATCTGGTTTACCTTTATCATCGTGTACTGCTTTAGGTGACCTGACACGTCGCTATTACACGTTGATAGAGCCCCTAGGATTCTTGCTTGACCACCAGCAGTATGAGGGCGATCATATAAGTGGGAGCTGGGGTCTATAAGCTTATCCTTAAAAGGTCCCTAGTCGTGGGAGTTTCGAGACTGGGCATCGATACTCCATTAGTAGACTAGTGTATACAGTCGAGACCCCGACGAAGGGCGGTGGCCGGTCTCACAAGCCACTGGTGTCAGTTGGATCACCTAAGATGTATACAGGTGCTCATTGGGTTATGAGTACACCGGACAGGACTCGCCGGGAACATGCTAGTTGGTCATATACCAGACGTCAGATGGCAGTTCCCTGGTGACATGTGTGCAGGTTAGTTCATCGACCTGGGGATCGTCATTTGTCTCGTGTGAGTTCCCACTGTACTTTGATTACTACCCTACCACGGCTCAAAGGAGTCGTGCAAACAGGTTTTAGTTGGGTACAGTCCCGAGCCACATGGAGGCAGTGAGCGTATCTTCAGGGGTTCGTCTCTCCCGGTATTGGGGGTGAGGTCGTGCTGTGTCTAGGAGAGCCATTACACAAAGTCCTTGGCCAAGGCAAGGAGATTTACTGGTAGGTATTCCAGTAGTATCTCAGGGTGTTCTGGGCTACACTCCGACACGACTTGTACCGCTTTTGGGGGTCTGACTTTTACCAACCCCCTAGGCCCGCCATGCGATGCTCATAGACGAACGGACCGGACTGCACGGATATTGTCACTGACAGGCTCAGTTGGGTGTCGGGGTGAGCTTCCTCATCGACGTCCCTTTTGGTCAATAGCTGGTGGCCCGTCACGTATTGGCATATACCTCTGACGTGCTAGTGGTTAAATCCACAGCCATAGTATTGACGAGTCTTTAGAGTCCACCACATTTACAGTTACTCAAGCTTTCGGGCGAAAGGTTGTAGAGGCCGTATGGAGATATGGCAAGGTCCGATCAGATACGTGCGGTATTGCACGGATCAGGATCGGACAGTTTGTACTATAGGCCGTATGGTTATATGGCAGGGTTCGATCAGATACGTGCGGTATTGCACGGATCAGGATCGAACAGATATTACTAGCCGGCTTTGGTTTAAGCCGGATCCTAGTATAGTACAGTGTAGACTTTGTCTCATTGCATTTGTATTTCGGTCGAAATACAGATGCGGGTGTGTATGCACAGTATCGGGGTTTTCCTGTAATTTATTACGGGACCAGTTTTCTGGAGTTGCCAGTTTGCTTTCCGTTTCGGCCGATTTCCATTGTTCCGTTCATTGGCCGAAGATTGGTGGAGGAGGGTTTATTTGCATTGTTGCAAATAGGCATTAGTGGAGGGGGTTCTTTGCATCTTGATGCATCATGATGGCTTTCATGATGTGCACCATCATTGACTTGTTTTGACTCCATCATGGCTTGACTTTTAAAGTCATGATTGTTGATGATGTTGAGGGGTATGGTTGTTGAGTGAGGACTTTTCTTTGTGATGATTTCTTTTGAATGATAACCATTCTCTCTCTCTCTCTTTTTTCCACCCACCCCCTTGTTGTTCTCTCTCTCTCTCCAATCACACATGAAGGGGGGGGGCCGGCCATTCCTTGATGGGAATGGGATTCATTTCATTTGGTGTGTGGAGAAAAATATGATACATTCCTCCTTGAGTATGCTCCATTTTTCTCACCTCTCTCCAAGCTCTCTTTTCCTTCACCAATGGCAATTCCACAAACCCCAAAAAATTGAGACTTGCTCACTACATATTCTACAACGAACCTTGGGCACGTCGAGTAGCCGGCTTCGTGCCCGAGTTGCCTCGGCATTGAGGTGGGAGCCCGTAAACGATGTAGGCAACGTGGTGCACTTCCGGCGACGAGGATGAGACGGACGGAGATCCCGCGAGGAGATCGGAGTGGAGATGAAGACCGGAGGACTTAGATCGTCGGTATATCTCTTTCCCATCTTCTAGTTAGCTTAGACTTGTTAATGGTAACGATCCGGGTGATAGTGCGCGGTGGTGCCGGTTTGCTAAGTCCGCAAATTTTAAGTTATTCACCGCTTCCGCATTCCGGCGTCGGATTGACGGCCGGGGCGCCGCCGTGCACTTACAGTGGTATCAGAGCCTCGCCATTAACTTAGTCTAGCTTTGTGTAATGTGTTTGCATTTCCGATCGATCAAAAAGTCCAAAAACCCGTATTTTGTCGCATCAGTTTTCTGTTGAAAATTTTTGGTCTCGAAAATTTTTTCAGGTTGTAAAATATTAATGTACTGGAGATTTCAAGGCTACTGAGAAAATTCGAGAGTGTCAGTCAACAGTACAAGCGCGGAAGCGCGGCCTGACCTTCCTTAAGCGCCGCCCTTCCGCCGCTTACTGTTCTGATCCCTGCATCAAATTTCTTCAGTAGTTTTCTGGGCTTAAAGTATGGGTTTTGGAATATTAAAATTGGGCCAATTATTTCTGTGACTGCTACAGTATTCTTTGTGGGCCCACTTGTTAAAGTTTGATCAATCGGATATTTTAAACACATTTTTCACAGTATTTACATTATATCTGCGACCGTGAATGTCACACGATCGGTAAATCCGGTCTAACTGCTATAGCCCGGTTAGACGGATTTGCGAACGTGACTTTCACGTTGATGTTCTATGTATTTGCTGTGATGTTGCGGATCGGTCGTGGGGATAGCCTGGATGCAATGCTAGTACTGTGCTGTTGTATTATGTACATTTGATATTGCGGGGCGAGCGTCCGACTTGTGGACTGCCGTCACTGCCGGATTGTATTATTATTTTGGGGCACGACCTGGTTGCGGTCGATGTACCCGGTGTATGTATATTTTACTTTCTGTACTAGGATTGCCCCGCGGAGGGGTGCACGGATAGCCGGGTTCTGGAGGGCAACAAGCCCGCATCTCATGGCATTGAGACGGAGGGGGCTTCACTCTAGGATTGGCGGGCTATTCGCCGCACTCGTAGGGGGTACAGGTTGACCCAGGAGGGGTGCCCAAGTTGCCGGATTCCGTGAAGTGCTGGGTGGTCCATTCACGGCGCTGAAGGGGGCTGCCTCGCTTCAGGTTTTGGCGGGTGACTTGCCGCGCCCGTAGGGGTCTAGGATTTCATTGCACAGGCTATCCACACGACCAGGGGAACGTCGGGTTTCAGCGGCTCTGTGAAACCCGGGGATCCCAGATATCTGTATCGTTTCTGTGATGCTGTACATTTCTGTGATGTTGCATTTTATTCACGCCTTGAGCGAAATATAATATATTGGTATATATATTAGTAGATGTTGTATATGTTTTGCATCCGCGCTAGTCCAGTCCCCGCTCTGTCGTTAGTAAGCTAACCTAACGGGTAATGACGGGACCCAGTGGCGAATGCGGATGGCATATACGTACATCAGTATATTTTCGTTCTTTTTGGTGTGATCAATTGATGGGACTGCATTGATTCGGATCAATGCAAAGTTAAAAACAAACCTAATCTGATGTTGTTGGAACACTTTTTCAAAAGGCTGTTATTGCAAGGACGTTTACTTTTGTTTTGCATCGTGGTATTCATTGGAATATCCTGCTCCTCAGTCGACGAGGCAAGGGCCGAGATCCCTTCACCGGGAGTGACCCCTTGGACAGAAGTTTGCGTCAAGGCATTAACTTCACTATAGCCGATTACTTTTGCTTTGCATCGCGGTATTCAGTTGGAATATCCTGCACCCCATTCTACGGGGAAAGAGCCGAGATCCCTTCACCGGGAGTGACCTCTTTAGCAACGGTTGTCGTCACTATATTTTCAAAAAGCTATCAGTTCCTTCAACGATATCAAGTTCTTTACGTTAAAGGTTTTCGCCAGAAACCATTCGTAGCCCTCCGTCGTTTCAGACGGGTAGCACGTAGTATTCATGCTATGTTTGTTGACCTTCGTCAAGGCATAGTGTATGGTAGCTGCCTGTTACCTTTCTGCTGCATAGATAGATGCGTTGGTTTGGGACAGTCGTATAGCCTTGTTGACCTTCGTCAAGGGTTTGTACGGGTGGATTCAGATTAACCCTGGATAATGACGGGTAGAACTTGACATGTGACTTATGATTTGTTGACCTTCGTCAAGGTCATAAGAGCATGGGGCAGAAATCACATCGGGAGTTTCAAAAGTACTGAAACTTGCCAGATATGCGCATACCTTCTGGAGTGTGATACCGTGAGCGGATTCCGTCACGTTGTCATGCGATGAGAGTTGGATCCCGATTCCCACTGATGAGTTAGTTTACTCCTCGGGTGACCCCGACTAATTCTTCTTTCAGGTTTGGAGGAGAATTTGAGGTACAGTGGGAGGATTCCAGATTAGATAAATTGGTGACCATTCTGATCTAGGTTAGAGTGCACGCTGAGTGTTTCTTTTCTCTCTCTCTTTGGCAGCGACCATTGACCCGACCCTAAGACTTTGACTCAGTGACCAAGTTGACCGAACCTTCTAAACACTGGCTTTTGGATTGTCAGAGTTGCAGACCTCATTGCCACTCCTACTTTTACCCTTTTCTCCGGGACACCCCGTATTGCTACGAACGTCCACTTCCATTGGACAAAACCATCGTATGGTTAGATACGAACTCGACAGATTTATTCGAGGATGGTTTCCGGTTCTGGAGAAAACGGATAGGATTATTCAGTTGTCTTTTCCTTTTACCCTCTCTCAGGTTACGAGTACTCCTTAGTTTAGGGGTAGCACACCTATTACGCAAATTGGATCGTCTTCTTCCAAACCATAGGCAGGTGCCGACCGGTAGGGAATGAAGAAAACCAATTAGCATAAGGATGGTGTGCAGAAGGTATTAAGTTCAGACAAAGCAAGGGATTAGTAAGAGGGCAAAGTAAATTGCAACAGATATTCACGACCAAACCAAATATTTTATTACCACTCCCACATCACCTTTGTATTTCTCCAGGACACTCCGTATCACTACGAAGATCCACAGTTTATTTGGATACTCCATCGTATGGTTATATACGAACTCGAATGGAACTTGTTCCAGTTCGGGGATGGATTCTGGTTCAGGAGAAATAGGAATAAGGTTTATTCGGTTGTCTTTTATCTTCACCATCTCTCGTGTTGCGAGTGATCCTAGGATTAGGACAGTACACCCATTATGCTTTTTGGATAGTCTTCTTCCAAACCATAGGCTGGTGCCGAACGGTAGGGAAGGAAGAAAACCATTTGGCCTAAAGGGGTGTGCAGAAGGTAAAGACTAAAGACATATGAAGGGATTTGGAGAGGTGGCAAAGGATTATACGGTTACAGTCGTGAATCTGGTAGAGGCATTACTAAGAATACCGGGATACCCCATCGGAACATTTCAATGTTTCAGGTTCGCTGTGTACTGTTAAAAGAAAACTGATTTCCCGATTGGACACTTGCTCCAGGGTATGTATTTACCAGGTATGACTCTCACATCTGTATGGTTTTACAGATGATGAGTGGGAGTAAGTTATTGGGAATTGGGTGATTATCCCCATTATATCGGGATTCGTTGTAATCACTGATATTTGAGGAAATCACCTGGGCTGTTTGCCGGTCGGCAAATATTTGGTTTTGAATATCCGCTGTTATGCACCAATATCAAAATGATATATCTGTACGTCTATTTTCATAAAGTGAGATATACCTTTCTGAAATTATGTCTACGACATTTACCTATATCAGTGGATGGTTAGGTAAGGAGCATTAAACAGCGGTGTAATTCTTCTTAACCATAAGTACAGTTTTCAACCTACGACACACAGTGAAAGAGTTATCAGACTCAAGGGACTTATACAGAGTATTGTATGTTGTCCAGTGTCCATTAGGACAAAGGGGTTGGTCCTCATACTATATTCTGTTTACTTTTAACTTCTCTAGTTCTTAGACATGTGTTTCGTTGAAACACAGGGTCTAAGTTTTGAGGAGTTATAGGTATTTGAATAGAGTAGAGAACCAGGTGTAGCAGGTATCGGGATTCTTCAAAGAGATCGAAGATGTAGATACTTGTGTATGGTATTCAGTTGATAGTAATGATAAAGAGATCTTGCTTCTCTTTCAGGTTACTCATAATTGGAAGTATTCCTAAGTTGAGTAACGCTGATCGGCCTCCTTCCATTTAGTTGACATGCGCTGGGGACAGCTGCATGATTTGAATCTAGTTCAATTAAATCAGTGCCTCTGTTTCTATATTGGATATAGAACAGTTCATATCTTAACGATGTTAAGGTACGGGGAGTTGTCCGGTTTATGATTAAAACCAGACACTGGACAACTCAAGGCACGTTTCTGTAATGGCTGTTTGTGGGTTGACCCAGGCTATGACGCGGGTTGACTTTCTACCATCTGGATGAACAATAGCAATATTGTTCTAGACTCGCCACAGTTTTATTAAAAAAATGGATTTTTTCAGAAAACAGAAGTGGGAGTATGGTAGAACTGGAAGTGATTCCAGAACCACAAACGATTACTGAAGATTTGATAAGGAACCTAAAGATTCAATCTGGATTGACATTCCATTGGCCACTCCGCAGATAAGGTGGGTAACTTCAGGCACCCGAGAGGTACTACGGTAGCCTCAAGGACGGTGACAGGGAAGTTCTTGTTTACCCACAATTGCCATTGCTGTTGTTCCAGGGTGCGAGACCCGGCGGGAGGATGAGTATAGCGTCGTTCTAAACTAGTTTTAGAAGTGTACGTGTATATGACTCTGCCAGAGGGTTGTCGTAGTCAGTGGGAGCAGCGGAAGCATTGGTGGACAGGTAGCTTATGTTTATTTATAGACTAAAGCAGATATAGCGGAGATAGATCATCTATTTCTGACGTGACAGTCATGGGTTTGACTTCATCAGAATAGGGGATGGATCTGTTGAGAAGGTAGTAGGGTGTAATGTCCTGGTATTTGGATGATATACACAGAGTAGGAAAGGAAACTCCTACACTACGATCGGTTATACTTTGGTCGTCACACAGTTGTTTCTCCACAAAGGAAATGGATTTTATATCAGACATACTGGTTACTAGATCTATGGTTTTAGATCTAGATTTGGGTGGTTTCCCAATCAGGGTACTTGACTGCATTCTAAGAGTATTTAGGATGGTAGACTCCTGGCAAGGTAGTGTACCTGCAGGTAATGGAGTCACCCTCTCCAAAGGTGTCTTACAGACTAAGTGGGAGAGGGGTGGGCATGATTGGCAGATCACTCGCTCAGGCAATGGAGTCAATCGTGAGATGTCAAGTACCACACCAGATATTGTTCTTGCACTGGATGCAATAAGTTGACATTAATCCAATCCTGGAGAAACAGTCGGAAGCAGTTTTAGAACATAAGTGGATGTTCTAGGGAGATGATAACGACAGCCTCATTCAGGAGACAGTTATCATTCCAGGCTTCCAAGGTGACATGGACGACAACAAGGTTGTCAGAGTTATAGTTTTCCTTCTGATGAGGGGCAGTATTTTGGACAGGTGGTCCAAGGCAATACTGAGGGAAGCATGGCGCGCAGGATACTGATTAAGTTCAGTTGACGATATAGTCTAAGAAGTTTGGATTTGGAGTTCATTTATGAGCTATGTCCCATCAGACATCCAGACATATTCTAAGACAGGTATTGCTCTTTTCGGGAGATGGCTTTCTCCGCGAACTTGAGATTTTGAGAGAGACATAGAAAGAAACAACTAAGCGGATCCACTCACTGAGGCTATTCCTCGAACGCAATAGTTCCGCAAACGAGCTTTGTGAGACTGACTAGTAGAGGAGTTGGGTGTTCGGTATCACACGGGCTGTGAGTATGCGACATCGCAATAATTAGCCTTGAGTGCAAGTGGGAGATTGTTGGAGATAGTGCCCTCAGAGTCAATTATTAGGTCACAGGTACGTGATTGTAATGATTGAGGGAGGACCTATCCCAGTAGGACAGTCTTACTCGAGATGATAGTATGCTATCTGGTTTACCTTTATCATCGTGTACTGCTTTAGGTGACCTGACACGTCGCTATTACACGTTGATAAAGCCCCTAGGATTCTTGCTTGACCACCAGCAGTATGAGGGCGATCATATAAGTGGGAGCTGGGGTCTATAAGCTTATCCTTAAAAGGTCCCTAGTCGTGGGAGTTTCGAGACTGGGCATCGATACTCCATTAGTAGACTAGTGTATACAGTCGAGACCCCGACGAAGGGCGGTGGCCGGTCTCACAAGCCACTGGTGTCAGTTGGATCACCTAAGATGTATACAGGTGCTCATTGGGTTATGAGTACACCGGACAGGACTCGCCGGGAACATGCTAGTTGGTCATATACCAGACGTCAGATGGCAGTTCCCTGGTGACATGTGTGCAGGTTAGTTCAACGACCTGGGGATCGTCATTTGTCTCGTGTGAGTTCCCACTGTACTTTGATTACTACCCTACCACGGCTCAAAGGAGTCGTGCAAACAGGTTTTAGTTGGGTACAGTCCCGAGCCACATGGAGGCAGTGAGCGTATCTTCAGGGGTTCGTCTCTCCCGGTATTGGGGGTGAGGTCATGCTGTGTCTAGGTGAGCCATTACACAAAGTCCTTGGCCAAGGCAAGGAGATTTACTGGTAGGTATTCCAGTAGTATCTCAGGGTGTTCTGGGCTACACTCCGACACGACTTGTACCGCTTTTGGGGGTCTGACTTTTACCAACCCCCTAGGCCCGCCATGCGATGCTCATAGACGAACGGACCGGACTGCACGGATATTGTCACTGACAGGCTCAGTTGGGTGTCGGGGTGAGCTTCCTCATCGACGTCCCTTTTGGTCAATAGCTGGTGGCCCGTCACGTATTGGCATATACCTCTGACGTGCTAGTGGTTAAATCCACAGCCATAGTATTGACGAGTCTTTAGAGTCCACCATATTTATAGTTACTCAAGCTTTCGGGCGAAAGGTTGTAGAGGCCGTATGGAGATATGGCAAGGTCCGATCAGATACGTGCGGTATTGCACGGATCAGGATCGGACAGTTTGTACTATAGGCCGTATGGTTATATGGCAGGGTTCGATCAGATACGTGCGGTATTGCACGGATCAGGATCGAACAGATATTACTAGCCGGCTTTGGTTTAAGCCGGATCCTAGTATAGTACAGTGTAGACTTTGTCTCATTGCATTTGTATTTCGGTCGAAATACAGATGCGGGTGTGTATGCACAGTATCGGGGTTTTCCTGTAATTTATTACGGGACCAGTTTTCTGGAGTTGCCAGTTTGCTTTCCGTTTCGGCCGATTTCCATTGTTCCGTTCATTGGCCGAAGATTGGTGGAGGAGGGTTTATTTGCATTGTTGCAAATAGGCATTAGTGGAGGGGGTTCTTTGCATCTTGATGCATCATGATGGCTTTCATGATGTGCACCATCATTGACTTGTTTTGACTCCATCATGGCTTGACTTTTAAAGTCATGATTGTTGATGATGTTGAGGGGTATGGTTGTTGAGTGAGGACTTTTCTTTGTGATGATTTCTTTTGAATGATAACCATTCTCTCTCTCTCTCTTTTTTCCACCCACCCCCTTGTTGTTCTCTCTCTCTCTCCAATCACACATGAAGGGGGGGGCCGGCCATTCCTTGATGGGAATGGGATTCATTTCATTTGGTGTGTGGAGAAAAATATGATACATTCCTCCTTGAGTATGCTCCATTTTTCTCACCTCTCTCCAAGCTCTCTTTTCCTTCACCAATGGCAATTCCACAAACCCCAAAAAATTGAGACTTGCTCACTACATATTCTACAACGAACCTTGGGCACGTCGAGTAGCCGGCTTCGTGCCCGAGTTGCCTCGGCATTGAGGTGGGAGCCCGTAAACGATGTAGGCAACGTGGTGCACTTCCGGCGACGAGGATGAGACGGACGGAGATCCCGCGAGGAGATCGGAGTGGAGATGAAGACCGGAGGACTTGGATCGTCGGTATATCTCTTTCCCATCTTCTAGTTAGCTTAGACTTGTTAATGGTAACGATCCGGGTGATAGTGCGCGGTGGTGCCGGTTTGCTAAGTCCGCAAATTTTAAGTTATTCACCGCTTCCGCATTCCGGCGTCGGATTGACGGCCGGGGCGCCGCCGTGCACTTACATTAAGCTGTCTAAAATGATTGTGGATTTCAAATGTTGTAGTTTTACACTTTCTTTTCTGTGACCGTAAGCATAGTATGTGGTGTATCGCCGGCTCTGATGCTATACATCAATGACAATCGGGATACGCATACTTGCTTACGTTGATGATATAAGATATTATGTGTTGCTGTGATATGTTATATTGGATCGTCGTGTTCTGAATAGCCGGGGGTTTTATGTGAGATGAGGGTTTTTATTTTCATTCATGTAAAATTCATTGTATGTAATATTCTTTTATTGGGGCACTTCCGGGTTGAGGTTGATGTCACCATTGTATATTATTTACTTTTCCGCATTAGGATAGACCCGAGGAGGGGAGCACAAGTAACCGGGTTTTAGGGTCCAGTGGGAAGCTATCTCGAGGAGTCGAGACCGGGTCTCTGTTGGAGATAGTGCCCTCAGAGTCAATTATTGGATCACAGGCACGTGATTGCAATGATTGAGGGAGGACCTATCCCGGTAGGACAGTCTTACTCAAGATGATAGTATGCTATCTGGTTTATCTTTATCATCGTGCACTGCTTTAGGTGACCTGACATGTCGCTATTACACGTTGATAGAGCCCCTAGGATTCTTGCTTGACCACCAGCAGTATGAGGGCAATCATATAAGTGGGAGCTGGGGTCTATAAGCACATCCTTAAAAGGTCCCTAGTCATGGGAGTTTCGAGACAGGGCATCGATACTCCAGAGTAGACTAGTGTATACAGTCGAGACCTCGACGAGGGGCGGTGGCCGGTCTCACAAGCCATTGGTGTCAGTTGGATCACCTAAGATGTATACAGGTGCTCATTGGGTTATGAGTACACCGGACAGGACTCGCCGGGAACATGCTAGTTGGTCTTATACCTGACGTCAGATGGCAGTCCCCTGGTGACATGTGTACAGGTTAGTTCATCGACCTGAGGATCGTCATTTGTCTCGTGTGAGTTCCCACTGTACTTTGATTACTACCCTACCACGCTCAAAGGAGACGTGCAAACAGGTTTTAGTTGGGTACAGTCCCGAGCCACATGGAGGCAGTGAGCGGATCTTCAGGGGTTCGTCTCTCCCGGTATTGGGGGTGAGGTCGCGCTGTGTCTAGGAGAGCCATTACACGAAGCCCTCGGCCGAGGCAGGAGATTTACTGGTAGGTATTCCAGTAGTATCTCAGGGTGTTCTGGGCTACACTCCGACACGACTTGTACCGCTTTTGGGGGTCTGACTTTTACCAACCCCTGGCCTGCCATGCGATGCTCATAGACGAACGGACCGGACTGTACGGATATTGTCACTGACAGGCTCAGTAGGGTGTCAGGATGAGTTCGCTCATCGACGTCCCTTTTGGTCAATACCTGGTAGCCCGTTACGTATTGGCTTATACCTCTGACGTGCTAGTGGTTAAATCCACAACCATGGTGTTGACGAGTCTTTAGAGTCCCCCACATTCAGTTGCCCAAGTTTTCGGGCGAAACGCTGTAGAGGCCGTATGGAGATATGGCAGGGTTCGATCAGATACGTGCGGTATTGCACGGATCTGGATCGGATGGATATTACTAGCCGGCTTTGGTTTAAGCCGGATCCTAGTATGGTACAGTGTAGATTTTGTCTCATTGCATTTGTATTTCGGTCGGAATAAAAATGCGGGTGTGTATACACAGTATCGGGGTTTTCCTGTAATTTATTACGGGACCAGTTTTCGGGAGTTGCCAGTTTGCTTTCCGTTTCGGCCATATTTCTTTGTATCTTTCATTGGCCGAAGATTGGTGGAGGAGGGCTTATTTGCATTTGTGCAAATAAGCATTTGTGGAGGGGGTCTTTGCATTTTATTGTATCATGATTATTCCTCCACCATTTGACTTATTCATTTCATCATGGCTTGACTTTGAAGCAATCATGGTTGTTGTTGATTAGTTGGTGGAGTGTGGATTTGTTGGTGATCATTGCTTGACTTTCTTTGTCATCATACTTTTGATGATGGTTGAATATGATAACCATTTCTTTTCACTTGCTTATTCTTGTGGCTATCCTTTTTCACTCACTCCCTCACTCCATTCTCTCCACCACAATTTTGCATGGCCGGCCAAAGCTAATGGGGGCTGTCCAAACATTTTGGTGGGGGGGGGGTTTGGTTCATTTCATGTTGGAAAAATCCCACAACACCATCTCCAAAAGCTTATATCATTACCTCCACCATAGGGCAACTTCTATAAACCCCAAATGAGACACAAGGTTCTACAGCAAACCTTGGGCACGTCGGCTCGCCAACTTCGTGCCCGAGTTGCCTCGGTATAGTGGTGGGAGCCCGTAAAAGAAGCCGGCGACGTGGTGCCCTTCCGGCGACGAGGTGGAGAGCGGAGCTTCCGCGGGAGATCGGGACGACGACGAGAAGACCGGAGGACACGGATCAGTCGTTATATCTCTCTTCCCCATCTTGTAGTTAGCTAGAACTAGTTAATGGCCCGATCCGGGTTTTAGTGCGCGGTGGTGCCGGTTCAAGAAAATTTAAAGTTAACCATCGCTTCCGCATTTGGCCTCGGGATGGAGGCCGGGGCGCCGCCGTGCACTTACAGTGGTATCAGAGACTTGCCATTAACCTAGTCTAGCTTTGTCTAATGTGTTTTACAATTCCGGTCGAACAAATGTTTCGAAAACCCAATAACACATGCATCAGTTTTCTGTCGAATTTTTTCTAGCTCGAAAATTTTTTCAGGTTGTAGAAAAGTGATGTACTGAAAGTCCTAAGAATTCTGGAGAAATTCGACACATTGATCTTTCAAGGGGAGCGCGGAACCGCGGCCAAACCCCACTTGGGGCCGCGGTTCTGCCGCAGTATGGAGAGATCAATGCGTCAAATTTTTCCAGTGGGCTTCTGGGGTGAAAATAGGGTTTCTGGAATATTAGTTTTTGGGCCCAGAATTTCTTGATGTGCTACAGTAGTATTTGGGGGCCCACTTGGTAAATTTGATCGATCGGATATAATAAACACATTGGTTCACAGTATTTACATTATATCTGGGACCGTGAATGTCACTTGATCGGTAAATCCTGTCTAACCGCTATAGCCCGGTTAGACGGATTTGCGAACGCGACTTTCACGTTGATGTTCTGTGTATTGCTGTGATGTTGCGGATCGGTCGTGGGGGATAGCCTGGATGCAATGCTAGTACAGTTTTTGGTTGTATTATGTACATTTGATATTACGGGGCGAGCGTCCGACATGTGGACTGCCGTTACTGCCTGTTTGTATTATTCTTTTGGGGCACGACCAGGTTGCGGTCGATGTACCCGTTGTATGTATATTTTACTTTCTGTACTAGGATTGCCCCGTGGAGGGGTGCACGGATAGCCGGGTTCTAGAGGGCAACAAGACCGCATCTCATGGCATTGAGACGGAGGGGTCTTCACTCTAGGATTGGCGAGCTATTCGCCGCACTCGTAGGGGGTACAGGTTGACCCAGGAGGGGTGCCCAAGTTACCGGATTCCGTGAAGTGCTGGGTGGTCCATTCACGGTGCTGAAGGGGGCTGCCTCGCTTCAGGTTTTGGCGGGTAACTTGCCGCGCCCGTAGGGGTCTAGGATTTCATTGCACAGGCTATCCACACGACCAGGGGAACGTCGGGTTTCAGCGGCTCTGTGAAACCCGGGGATCCCAGATATCTGTATTGTTCTGTGATGCTGTACATTTTCTGTGATGTTGCATTTTATCACGCCTTGAGCGAAATATAATATATTGGTATATATATTAGTAGATGTTGTATATGTTTTGCATCCGCGCTAGTCCAGTCCCCGCTCTGTCGTTAGTTAGCTAACCTAACGGGTAATGACGGGACCCAGTGGCGAATGCGGATGGCATATACGTACATCAGTATATTTTCTTTCTTTTTGGTGTGATCAATTGATGGGACTGCGTTGATTCGGATCAATGCAAGTTAAAAACAAACCTAATCTGATGTTGTTGGAACACTTTTCAAAAAGCTGTTATTGCAAGGACGTTCTCTTTTGTTTTGCATCGTGGTATTCAGTTGGAATACCCTGCTCCTCAGTCGACGAGGCAAGGGCCGAGATCCCTTCACCGGGAGTGACCCCTTAGACAAAAGTTTGCGTCAGGGCAATAACTTCACTATAGCCGATTGCTTTTGCTTTGCATCGTGGTATTCAGTTGGAATATCCTGCACCTCATTCTACGGGGAAAGAGCCGAGATCCCTTCACCGGGAGTGACCTCTTTAGCAACGGTTTTCGTCACTATATTTTCAAAAAGCTATCCGGTTCCTTCAACGATATCAAGTTCTTTACGTTAAAGGTTTTCGCCAGAAACCATTCGTAGCCCTCCGTCGTTTCAGACGGGTAGCACGTAGTATTCATGCTATGTTTGTTGGCCTTCGTCAAGGCATAGTGTATGGTAGCTCCTTGTTGCCTTTCTGCAGCATAGATAGATGCGTTGGTTTGGGACAGTCGTATAGCCTTGTTGGCCTTCGTCAAGGGCTTGTGCGGGTGGGTTCAAATCAACCTGGAGAATGACGGGTAGAACTTGACATGTGACTTATGATTTGTTGGCCTTCGTCAAGGTCATAAGAGCATGGGGCAAAAATCACATCAGGAGTTTCAAAAGAACTGAAACTTGCCAGATATGCGCATACCTTCTGGAGTGTGATGACGTGAGCGGATTCCGTCACGTTATCATGCGATGATAGTTGGATCCCGACTCCCACTGATGAGTTGGTTTACTCCTCGGGTGACCCCGACTAATTCTTCTTTCAGGTTTGGAGGAGAATTTGAGGTACAGTGGGAGGTTTCTAGATTAGATAAATTGGTAAACATTCTGATCTAGGTTAGAGTGCACGCTGAGTGTTTCTTTTCTCTCTCTCTTGGCAGCGACCATTGACCCGACCCTAAGACTATGACTCAGTGACCAAGTTGACCGAACCTTCTTAAACACTGGCATTTGGATTGTCAGAGTTGCAGACCTCATTGCCACTCTTACTTTTACCCTTTTCTCCAGGACACCCCGTATTACTACGAACGTCCACTTCCATTGGACCAAACCATCGTATGGTTATATACGAACTCGAAGGGATTTATTCGAGGATGGTTTCCGGTTCTGGAGAAACGGATAGGATTATTCAGTTGTCTTTTCCTTTTACCTTCTCTCAAGTTGTGAGTACTCCTTAGTTTAGGAGATAGTACACCTATTACGCAAATTGGATAGTCTTCTTCCAAACCTTAGGCTGGTGCCGAACGGTGGGGAATGAAGAAAACCAATTAGCCTAACGATGGTGTACGAAGGTATTATGTAAAGGCAAAGAAAGGGATTAGTACGAAGGCAAAGTAAATTGCGACTGATATTCACGACCAAACCAAATATTTCATTACCACTCCCACTTCACCTTTGTATTTCTCCAGGACACTCCGTATCACTACGAAGATCCACAGATATTTGGATACTCCATCGTATGGTTATATACGAACTCGAAAGGAACTTGTTCCAGTTCGGGGATGGATTCTGGTTCAGGAGAAATAGGAATAAGGTTTATTCGGTTGTCTATTATCTTCACCTTCTCTCGCATTGCGAGTATTCCTAGGATTAGGACAGTACACCCATTATGCTTATTGGATAGTCTTCTTCCAAACCATAGGCTGGTGCCGAACGGTAGGGAAGGAAGAAAACCATTTGGCCTAAAAGGGTGTGCAGAAGGTAATGACTAAAGACATATAAAGGGATTTGGAGAGGTGGCAAAGAAATATACGGTTACAGTTATGAATATGATAATGGAAGAGGCATTACTAGGAATACCAGGATACCCCAACGAAGCATTTCAATGTTTCAGCTTCACTGTGTACTGTTAAAGGAAAACTGATTTCCCGATTAGATACTTACTCCAGGGTATGTATTTACCAGGTATGATTCTCACATCTGTATGGTTTTACAGATGATGAGTGGGAGTAAGTTATTGGGAATTGGGTGATCATCCTCATTATATCTGGATTCGTTGTAATCGGTGATATTTGAGGAGATCACCTGGGCTGTTTGCCGGTCGGCAAATATTTGGTTTTGAATATCCGCTGTTATGCACCAATTTCAAATTGATATATCTGTACGTCTATTTTTATAGAGTGAGATATACCTTTTTGAAATTATGTCTACGATATTTACCTATATCAGTGGATGGTTAGGTAAGGAGCATTAAACAGCGGTGTAATTCTTCTTAACCATAAGTACAGTTTTCAACCTACGACACACAGTGAATGAGTTATCAGACTCAAGGGACTTATACAGAGTATTGTATGTTGTCCAGGGTCCATCAGGACAGAGGGGTTGGTCCTCGTACTATATTCGGTTTACTTATGACTTCTCTAGTTTTTAGACAGGTGTTTCGAGGAAACACAGGGTCCGAATTTTGAGAAGTTATAGGTATTTGAATAGAGTAGAGAACCAGGTGTAGCAAGTATCGGGATTATTCAAAGTGATCGAAGATGTAGATACTTGTGTATGGTATTCAGTTGATAGTGGTGATTAAGAGAACTTACTTCTCTTTCAGGTTACTCATAATTGGAAGCATTCCTAAGTTGAGTAACGCTGATCGGCCTCCTTCCATTTAGTTGACATGCACTGGGGACAGCTGCATGATTTGAATCTGGTTCAATTAAATCAGTGCCTCTGGTTCTATATTGGATATAGAACAGTTCATATCTTAACGATGTTAAGATACGGGGAGTTGTCCGGATTATGCTTAAAACCAGACTCTGGATAACTCAAGGCACGTTTCTGTAATGGCTGTTTGTGGGTTGACCCAGGCTATGACGAGGGTTGACTTTCTACCATAAGAAAGATCAATAGTGATATTGTTCTTAACTCGCCACAGTTTTAATAAAAATGGATTTTTTCAGAAAAACAGTAGTGGGAGTATGGTAGAACTGGAAGTGATTCCAGAACCACAAACGATTACTGAAGATTTGATACGAACCTAAAGATTCAATCTGGTTTGACATTCCATTGGCCACTCCGTAAATACGGTGGGTAACTTCAGGCACCTGAGAGGTACTCCGGTAGCCTCAAGGACGGTGACAAGGAAGTTCTTGTTTACCCACACTTGCCATTGCTGTTGTTCCAGACTGTGAGACCCGGCAGGAGGATGAGTATAGCGTCGTTCTAAACTTGCTTTAGAAGTGTACGTTTATATGACTTTGCCAGAGGGTTGTCGTAGTCAGTGGGAGCAGCGGAAGCATTGGTGGACAGGTGGCTTATGTCTATTTATAGACTATAAGCAGATATAGCGGAGATAGATCATCGATTTCTGGTATGACAGTCATAGGCTTGACTTCATCAGAATAGGGGATGGATCTGTTGAGAAGGCAGTAGGGTGTGATGTCATGGTATTTGGATGACATACACAGAGTAGGAAAAGAAACTCCTATACTACGATCGGTTATACTTTGGTGGTCACACAGTGGTTTCTCCACAAAGGAAATGGATTTTATATCTGACATACTGGTTACTAGATCTATGGCTTTAGAACTAGATTTGGGTGGTTTTCCAATCAGGGTACTCAGACAGCATTCTAAGAGTATTTAGAATGGACGACTTGTCACGACCCGCAGGGTACGGAACGTGACTGGCACTTAAGTTTACGAAACGTCTAAAGGCGTCCGTAAAATAAGTAAGCCAAAAGCCCAGAAAACAAAACCAATTAAGCAAAAGAGTGAAGAAAACCCAAACATTTGAAAGCAAGTTTATCAAATAAGTCATATAAAACCCCTTTCAAAAACAATACTAATTTTTCCGAAAATTTCGGCAGAGTCTCCCTTGTAAATACTGCCCCCAAAAATGGGTACAACAAGAATATATGTAAAACCAACAAATAAGGCATCCCCAAGCGGGAGCTAGCTCTTCGCCATAAGGCGGTCACAAATCCCACGCAATGTAAATGACAGCAAGCATAATAATCATAAGGAAGCATGAAAAAAGTAGCATGTCGGCTCAAGTGAGCTCGACCCCAAAATACAGCATAAAAGTCCCCAAACCTCACAGTCTCATCTCTAGGTCAATATACAATAAATCTGGTAGAAAACAGTAGATGGAGTGCACTAGATACAAAAAAAAATACAAGGTGGTACAAAAATAATAACATAACCCACCTATGAGCAAAATCTCGAGCTCAGGCAAAAGGGGCAAAAGAACAAGTGCGCCCGCCGCTACTGAACTGACGGGGCGGACCTGCAAAAGACTGTGGCACAACGGGGGTGAGTTGCCAACTCGTGAGTAATAAATAACATCTACAAAGGCTATCGTATGCATGCACACAAGCATCCTAGCATCTATAATACAGGTATGACTGGATGCACTAGCAGGTGTGTATATAACATCAGTGTACTAATATGTATGCAACATGAATATCTGAGGTCTCAATAGGTATATATAAGAAATATTTTATCGGATTTTGTTTTTGAAACTCTTTTAGAATGCCAGCATAATGTCAATGAATCAACGAAAATCGGTGTCCAGCAACGACACCCAAAAGCTGTCTCAAATCTCATAAATGTATCTCTGGCCTCAGCCGTCCGGCTGACCCATCTCAAATATCAATATCTCATCATCTAGCGGCCACGGTCGGTATCCTCTGGATATCCGCCGTCCCAAACAGTCACCGGTAGGTAATCCGTCCCCTGCCAGGCTCAACGTCATCACCACATTCCTCTTGCCCCGGGGTACCTTACCGGGCCCACCATGTACCCGTGCCGGTTCCTCCACTCCTCGACACGGATTTCCAAATCCACAGCAAACTCATGGTGGACGACACTTACATCACTAGAAAACCGCAATTCATATATTTTAAAAATATAATAAGTTTAGAAATCTTGCGGCTTTCCCCCGAAATCCAGCAATATCATAAAATCTCAGGAAATCCTCATAAATGCATATATCAATGATAATGAATGCATATGGTATCAATAATCAAATTGCGATGTGTGATTAATGTATTAAGCATGAACAATGAATATGATGAAGTACATGCACATGAATAGCAATACTACGGTTTCATTTTAAGGAATTAAAGGAAATAGCACAATTTAAGTATCAATTAGTAAAAGGTTTAAATTAAAGGTTATCTAGTGTGGTGGCATGGCAATTACCAGGGTGTGTGTGTAAGCATGAATAGTGCTCGTGCTGCATATAAAAACCTGGTAATGGTGCATGTGTCCTACAATTGAGTTTGCGTATATGGGTATAACATATTTATCTAATTGCAGCAATTATCATGCCAGTATTATTATTCTAATGTCACAAGTGATTATCCAGTTTACAAATTTTCAGTTTACTAAATCTATCGGGCGACTTGCGCCATCCAAACGATCGTCCCCCATAGATGTTAAATCAACTCACCGGGATCCCTGGCTAGCTGTGTCCAAACACCGCCTTTCCCTTTCGCGCCGCGTCTGACGTTTCCGCGACCGAACCTGGAATTTACATCAATACCAAATATAAGGTTACATATCAAGAACGACGCAAAACCCCAACGAAACTACTAAGGTTCGCTAGCTAGGTACAACGTGCACAAAGTGCGCGGAACACACGCGAAAATCGCAAAAACTGCAAAAAAAAACGCCGATTTGGTCGCCCGGCAAAACTAAAACCCGACTACCCAAAAATCCGCACTCACGCATCCTAAAAGTCGTAGGACAAGCCATTACAATCATCAAGATATCAAAAATAATCCATCACATAATTTATATAAAAAATCTAGTAAGCATTTGCATTCCAAAATCGGTGCAAAAATCGCCGATTTGCGACAAAACGACTACAATAAAGCATAATTACCCAAGCACACTACAAGCAATCTACAAACACTAATTACAACACAATAGCCATGATTCCAATCCTATTTTCCATAACCACCAATTCTTGAATTTATAACCTAGTAAGCTAGAAATTTCAATTTGATGCAAACATCGACAATTTAGCGACAAAGTCAACACCACCCAACACCAACATCCAAACTAACCAAATAGCTAGCCAATACACTAATTTTAAACCATCAACTATGCTTAAAAAACCTAATTTCCATAAACAAAACCTTCTCTTGATTTTTGTAATTAGCAAACATAAACCAAACTATATATGAAAAACCTTAATTTAACACTAGATTTTAGCCTAATAAGCAAGTTAACCACTTAGATTAAGGTTAGCAAAACACTAGATAGCAAATTAGGTTTAATCAATTAAATAATGTTTTCTAAAACTTAATCAACTCACTAATCATGTTTCACAAACCAATTCCATACAAAAACCCTCTCTTGAAAATCCTAAAAAAGCAATTTCACACTTCTAAATTTAACCAAATTAGCATAATTGAAAACTACATCAACAAGATAACTATATGGATTAGTTAATTAACCACTAGATTAACTATAAAACAATCTAATTAAGTATTATGGCTTCAAAACCCTAGCTAAAATTTTTCAAGCAAAACCTAAGAAAACTAGATTAAAACTACACTAAATTTAACACTAAACCATGCATTTAAAGGAATTAGCAACAAAAGAAAGTAACTTTGATGGAATTTATACCTCTTGATCTATGGATCAATCAAGAAAATTTTGCTCCAATTGATGGCCTCAAGCACCAAGATCCAAGCAAGAATGGTTAAGGAAAGGATAGCATATGGATTTTGTGTAGAAAAAGAGAAGGATTTGTGGATTTTTGATGTGGTTTTTGAAGAACTTTGAAGAAAAATGAAAAGAAAAGAGTTGAAGAAAGAGGGTGCAGGTTTTCGGCCAGAATAGAGGAATGGGGGAGGGTGTGGGCAAGTGGGGAAAGTCAAGAGTCAAGTTCCAAAGTCAAATGTATCATAACTTATTCATTATATTTAAAATAAATCAAAAAACCCCTTAAATCAACTCAAGAAAGCAACTAAGGAAAAGTGGCCAGAAATTTCTGGTCTCACACAAGGTGGGGTTGTCCTAGGGCTGAGGAAAAAGAGAGAGGGGTTTTACAAAAAAAAATTTATGCAAAAAGGCCCCCTACAACTCAAAAATTGCAAGTTTTAGCTCAAAATTCAATAAATTCGTTTCATAACATAAAAATTTGTTAAAAATCAAAATAAATTACTAAAAATTCTTGTTATCACTAGATTATAATTATAATAATTTTAGATATTAAAATTAGCCCGGAAAAATTGTATTTATCGCTTATTTAATGTATTTTCTTACCGGCTTAAAATAATATTAAAAAATTGAAAAATAGGGAAATTTTTTTAAATGACCAGAATTTCATAATTAACTTATTAGCTACTAAAAACAAGTAATTACCTATCCATTTAAGGTATAATTAGCCCTAAACTGCAAAATATCGAGAAAGACGGTTTTCGGAAAAATACCGAATTTTCACCGAATTTCAGGAAAACACCAAAAAGACTTTTCAAGACGCTACAATCTTCCCCCCTTAAAGAAATTCGGTCCCCGAATTTAAAGATATAGCTACGCGTACCTTCGAAGAGATGGGGATACTTCTTCCTCATCTCGCCCTCGGCCTCCCAGGTAACCTCCTCGCTGCTCGGGCTACGCCAAAGGACCTTGACGGTTGGTATAATCTTCGACCTCAACTTCTTCACCTGCCGATCCAGGATGGCCACCGGCTGCTCTGCAAAAGAAAGGTCGCGCTCTAGCTGGACTGTCGGGTGCTGAATCGCATGCGAAGGGTCGTGAAGGTACTTGCGGAGCATCGAAACATGGAAGACGGGGTGAACATCGGGAAAGCTGGAAGGAAGAGCCAAACGATATGCAACAGCGCCAACACGCTCGAGGATCTCGAAGGGACCTACGAATCTAGGGCTAAGCTTCCCCTTTCGCCCAAAACGCATCACGCCCTTCATCGGAGAGACCCTCAGAAAAACATGGTCGCCAACTGCGAACTCTAATCTGCGACGGCGCCTGTCTGCATAGGATTTCTGCCTGCTCTGAGCCGCTCTCATCCGGTCTCGGATCAACTGTATCTTCGCTGTCGTCTCCTTAACAAGCTGCGGCCCCAAAATGCTGCTCTCGCTGAGCTCTGTCCAACAAACGGGCGATCTGCATCTCCTCCCATACAATGCCTCGAAAGGTGCCATCTGAATAGTATCCTGGAAGCTGTTGTTGTAGGAGAACTCCACTAGAGGTAAATGACGATCCCAGCTACCACCAAAGTCTAAAACGCACGCTCTGAGCATGTCCTCGAGAGTCTGAATGGTCCGCTCTGACTGTCCGTCGGTCTGCGGATGAAACGCTGTGCTGAAGCTCAAACGAGTGCCCAAAGCCTCCTGAAGTCTCTGCCAAAGTCGACTGGTGAACTGAGTGCCTCGATCTGACACGATACAAGTCGGTACGCCATGTAGTCGCACGATCTCGTCAATATAGAGCTGAACATACTGAGCGAAGCTGAAAGTCGTCTTCACTGGAAGGAAGTGAGCCGCTTTCGTCAACCTATCCATGATCACCCAGATGGAGTCGTACCCTCGACTGGTCCTAGGTAGCCCCACAACGAAATCCATCGAAATCTGCTCCCATTTCCACTCTGGAATGGGTAACGGCTGTAGCTCTCCCGCGGGCCTCTGGTGCTCGGCCTTGACTTGCTGACAAGTCAGGCATCTCGAAACGAACTCCGCAATGTCCCTCTTCATCCCGTCCCACCAGTAGGTCTCTCTCATATCATGGTACATCTTGGTGGAACCTGGGTGGACACTATACACTGATCGGTGTGCCTCCTCAAGAATGTCGCGCCGCAATCCATCAGCATCTGGTACGCACAGTCTAGATCCATATCGTAAAATCCCCTGATCGTCAATCACGAACTCGGAAAATCTGCCCTGTCCCATCTGTGCCATGATCTCTGAGCAACGGTCGTCACTGCGCTGTGCCTCATATATACGGTCAAGCAACTGTGGGCGTGCACGAACATGCGCGAGCTGTCCCCCTGTCTGAGTGAACTCGAACTCAACTCTGCTGTCGCATAACATCTGCCAATCTGCTGACGACTGCCTCTGAACTGCGCGCAAAAAGGATAGACTACCCCCGGGCCTCCTACTCAACGCATCTGCCACCACATTTGCCTTGCCGGGGTGATATAAGATCTCGCAGTCGTAGTCTTTCACCAACTCCATCCAACGACGCTGTCTGAGGTTCAGGTCTCGCTGCTGAAATATGTACTTTAAGCTCTTGTGATCGGTGAATATCTGACACGACTCGCCGTAAAGGTAATGTCGCCAAATCTTCAGTGCAAAGACCACTGCAGCCATCTCCAAATCATGAGTGGGGTAGTTCTGTTCATGCTTCTTCAATTGCCGAGAAGCATAAGCGATCACCCGGCCATGCTGCATCAACACGCATCCTAATCCCACTCGCGAAGCATCACAGTAGACAACAAATCCGCCTGATCCCGAAGGCAAAGATAATACCGGCGCCGTAGTCAATCATGTCCGTAGCTGCTGAAAACTGCGCTCGCACTCCTCCGTCCAGACGAAAGGAACTCCCTTCCGGGTCAAACTAGTCAACGCTGCAGCTATACGGGAGAAGTCCTGAACAAAACGCCTGTAGTAGCCCGCCAGGCCTAGAAAGCTACGGATCTCAGTAACCGATGTAGGTCGGGGCCACTGCTGAACGGCCTCAATCTTCTTCGGGTCCACACAAATGCCGTCTCTCGTAACCACGTGACCCAAGAATCCGACGTTGTCCAGCCAGAATGCACACTTGGAGAACTTCGCGAACAACTGGTGCTCCCTCAGAGTCTGTAACGTAATCCGCAAGTGATGCTCGTGCTCCTCTCTGCTCCGGGAGTACACCAAGATATCGTCGATAAACACGATGATGAACAAGTCAAGATACGGCCTGAATGTACGGTTCATCAAATCCATGAATGCTGCTGGGGCGTTGGTGGGTCCGAACGACATCACCAAAAACTCGTAGTGGCCGTAGCGCGTGTGGAAAGCTGTCCTCGGTATATCCTCCTGTCGAACTCGCAGCTGATGGTATCCTGATCGCAAGTCGATCCTCGAAAAATACCCCGCACCCTGAAGCTGGTCGAACAAATCATCAATGCACGGCAACGGATATCTGTTCCGAACGGTAACTTTGTTCAGCTGGCGGTAGTCGATACATAAGCGCAAACTTCCATCCTTCTTCTTGACAAACAGGACCGGAGCACCCCACGGAGAAACACTAGGTCGAATAAGCCCCTTATCTAACAAATCCTGCAACTGATCCTTCAGCTCTCGAAGCTCTGCCGGGGCCATCCGATAAGGTGGTATAGAAATAGGCCCCGAACCGGAAATCAAATCAATGCAGAACTCAACATCGCGCTCAGGCGGTAGCCCAGGTAACTCATCAGGGAAAACATCAGGGAACTCACAAACAACCGGGACCCGGTCCAACGGAACCTCTGCAGCTCGAGTATCACAACAAACGCTAAGAATCCCTGACATCCCTTCCGCAAGAGCTGACCAGCGCGAAGAGACGAAATTAAGCTGGGAAGGGCGACACTACGGTCTCCCCGAATAACAAGGACTGGCTTTCCCGGAAAGCTAAATCTGACTGCTTTCTCACGGCAGTCCACCGAAGCATAACAAGTGGCTAGCCAATCCATGCCCAGAAGCACATCAAAGTCCAACGTATCGAGGAGTATCAAATCAACTGATGAATCCCTCTCCCCGATACGAACGGAACACAAACGAAATACAAACCGAGCGACAAACGACTCGCCTACCGGAGTAACAACAATAAGCGGCTGATCTAACGACGACGACTCACGGCCCAACATCGGTGCAAAGTGTGTAGAGACGTACGAATGTGTGGAACCTGGGTCGAATAATACCCGTGCGTCGAAAGAACAAACTGGCAAAGTACCTGTCACAACGGCATTGGATGCCTGCGCATCCTGCGGTGTCAAAGCAAATACTCGGGCCTGTCCTCCACCGATAGCGGGCTGACCTCGACCTCGGCCTCTGCCTCCTCGTCCTCTCTGAACAGGACCGCCGCGTCCACGGCCTCTGGGTGCACCTAACTAGGGTAGAGCATCGCCTGGGGTAGGAAGTAGGGCTCTCTGAGGAGGGGGTGGTGATGGTGGTAGGGTCACATGCGGAACTGTCGCTGCTCCCTGTCGTCTCTCCGGACAGTCTCTGATACGATGATGCAGGCTACCACACCAAAAACATCCTAACCATGGCTGCTGACCATATGGGTGAAGGCGATACAACTGGCCCCTAAAGAATCTGCCACGGCCTCTGCGAACACGCCTAGGTGCTAACATATCAGTGCGAATCCGACTCGGTCTCGAAACGACCGTAGGGGGAGTAGTATCCGATCTCTGTGCTCGATTGACCTCTACTAACGATTCCACCATCTGTCTTAACTCCTGCATGCCTCCCATCATCTGTCGCAGCTCCTCCATACCGGACTCAAGCCTATCCATGCGACCTGGGGAATGCGGATCAGTCTGTCTCTGCGGCGTAGGCATACCACCCTGCTCAGTCTTAGTCTCGGACGAGCCAGCTCGAATCTCGTCTCTGGCGGCAGCCCTCTGTGCCCTCATAGCCTTCGGCGGCATAGTGGCTGGTACAGGAAAACGGATAGTAAGGACAGTGCAATAGGATCATAGGATACACGGAGTTGAAGAAGGAATTTTCAAGCAAGTATACCCTAAAGTCACTTAGGCGGAGTACCCTATCGCAAGTATGCCGCGGACATACGCACGCTACGTTACCCTGCTTAAGTCACTTACTCCATCTACCAAGGATCATCCTACACTCACAAAGATAAAACCTATCGCTCTGATACCAACTTTGTCACGACCCGCAGGGTACAGAACGTGACTGGCACTTAAGTTTACGAAACGTCTAAAGGCGTCCGTAAAATAAGTAAGCCAAAAGCCCAGAAAACAAAACCAATTAAGCAAAAGAGTGAAGAAAACCCAAACATTTGAAAGCAAGTTTATCAAATAAGTCATATAAAACCCCTTTCAAAAACAATACTAATTTTTCCGAAAATTTCGGCAGAGTCTCCCTTATAAATACTGGCCCCCAAAAATGGGTACAACAAGAATATATGTAAAACCAACAAATAAGGCATCCCCAAGCGGGAGCTAGCTCTTCGCCATAAGGCGGTCACAAATCCCACGCAATGTAAATGACAGCAAGCATAATAATCATAAGGAAGCATGAAAAAAGTAGCATGTCGGCTCAAGTGAGCTCGACCCCAAAATACAGCATAAAAGTCCCCAAACCTCACAGTCTCATCTCTAGGTCAATATACAATAAATCTGGTAGAAAACAGTAGATGGAGTGCACTAGATACAAAAAAAAATACAAGGTGTTACAAAAATAATAACATAACCCACCTATGAGCAAAATCTCGAGCTCAGGCAAAAGGGGCAAAAGAACAAGTGCGCCCGCCGCTACTGAACTGACGGGACGGACCTGCAAAAGACTGTGGCACAACGGGGGTGAGTTGCCAACTCGTGAGTAATAAATAACATCTACAAAGGCTATCGTATGCATGCACACAAGCATCCTAGCATCTATAATACAGGTATGACTGGATGCACTAGCAGGTGTGTATATAACATCAGTGTACTAATATGTATGCAACATGAATATCTGAGGTCTCAATAGGTATATATAAGAAATATTTTATCGGATTTTGTTTTTGAAACTCTTTTAGAATGCCAGCATAATGTCAATGAATCGACGAAAATCGGAGTCCAGCAACGACACCCAAAAGCTGTCTCAAATCTCATAAATGTATCTCTGGCCTCAGCCGTCCGACTGACCCATCTCAAATATCAATATCTCATCATCTAGCGGCCACGGTCGGTATCCTCTGGATATCCGCCGTCCCAAACAGTCACCGGTAGGTAATCCGTCCCCTGCCAGGCTCAACGTCATCACCACATTCCTCTTGCCCCGGGGTACCTTACCGGGCCCACCATGTACCCGTGCCGGTTCCTCCACTCCTCGACACGGATTTCCAAATCCACAGCAAACTCATGGTGGACGACACTTACATCACTAGAAAACCGCAATTCATATATTTTAAAAATATAATAAGTTTAGAAATCTTGCGGCTTTCCCCCGAAATCCAGCAATATCATAAAATCTCAGGAAATCCTCATAAATGCATATATCAATGATAATGAATGCATATGGTATCAATAATCAAATTGCGATGTGTGATTAATGTATTAAGCATGAACAATGAATATGATGAAGTACATGCACATGAATAGCAATACTACGGTTTCATTTTAAGGAATTAAAGGAAATAGCACAATTTAAGTATCAATTAGTAAAAGGTTTAAATTAAAGGTTATCTAGTGTGGTGGCATGGCAATTACCAGGGTGTGTGTGTAAGCATGAATAGTGCTCGTGCTGCATATAAAAACCTGGTAATGGTGCATGTGTCCTACAATTGAGTTTGCGTATATGGGTATAACATATTTATCTAATTGCAGCAATTATCATGCCAGTATTATTATTCTAATGTCACAAGTGATTATCCAGTTTACAAATTTTTAGTTTACTAAATCTATCGGGCGACTTGCGCCATCCAAACGATCGTCCCCCGTAGATGTTAAATCTACTCACCGGGATCCCTGGCTAGCTGTGTCCAAACACCGCCTTTCCCTTTCGCGCCGCGTCTGACGTTTCCGCGACCGAACCTGGAATTTACATCAATACCAAATATAAGGTTACATATCAAGAATGACGCAAAACCCTAACGAAACTACTAAGGTTCGCTAGCTAGGTACAACGTGCACAAAGTGCGCGGAACACACGCGAAAATCGCAAAAACTGCAAAAAAAAACGCCGATTTGGTCGCCCGGCAAAACTAAAACCCGACTACCCAAAAATCCGCACTCACGCATCCTAAAAGTCGTAGGACAAGCCATTACAATCATCAAGATATCAAAAATAATCCATCACATAATTTATATAAAAAATCTAGTAAGCATTTGCATTCCGAAATCGGTGCAAAAATCGCCGATTTGCGACAAAACGACTACAATAAAGCATAATTACCCAAGCACACTACAAGCAATCTACAAACACTAATTACAACACAATAGCCATGATTCCAATCCTATTTTCCATAACCACCAATTCTTGAATTTATAACCTAGTAAGCTAGAAATTTCAATTTGATGCAAACATCGACAATTTAGCGACAAAGTCAACACCACCCAACACCAACATCCAAACTAACCAAATAGCTAGCCAATACACTAATTTTAAACCATCAACTATGCTTAAAAAACCTAATTTCCATAAACAAAACCTTCTCTTGATTTTTGTAATTAGCAAACATAAACCAAACTATATATGAAAAACCTTAATTTAACACTAGATTTTAGCCTAATAAGCAAGTTAACCACTTAGATTAAGGTTAGCAAAACACTAGATAGCAAATTAGGTTTAATCAATTAAATAATGTTTTCTAAAACTTAATCAACTCACTAATCATGTTTCACAAACCAATTCCATACAAAAACCCTCTCTTGAAAATCCTAAAAAAGCAATTTCACACTTCTAAATTTAACCAAATTAGCATAATTGAAAACTACATCAACAAGATAACTATATGGATTAGTTAATTAACCACTAGATTAACTATAAAACAATCTAATTAAGTATTATGGCTTCAAAACCCTAGCTAAAATTTTTCAAGCAAAACCTAAGAAAACTAGATTAAAACTACACTAAATTTAACACTAAACCATGCATTTAAAGGAATTAGCAACAAAAGAAAGTAACTTTGATGGAATTTATACCTCTTGATCTATGGATCAATCAAGAAAATTTTGCTCCAATTGATGGCCTCAAGCACCAAGATCCAAGCAAGAATGGTTAAGGAAAGGATAGCATATGGATTTTGTGTAGAAAAAGAGAAGGATTTGTGGATTTTTGATGTGGTTTTTGAAGAACTTTGAAGAAAAATGAAAAGAAAAGAGTTGAAGAAAGAGGGTGCAGGTTTTCGGCCAGAATAGAGGAATGGGGGAGGGTGTGGGCAAGTGGGGAAAGTCAAGGGTCAAGTTCCAAAGTCAAATGTATCATAACTTATTCATTATATTTAAAATAAATCAAAAAAACCCTTAAATCAACTCAAGAAAGCAACTAAGGAAAAGAGGCCAGAAATTTCTGGTCTCACACATGGTGGGGCTGTCCTAGGGCTGAGGAAAAAGAGAGAGGGGTTTTACAAAAGAAATTTTATGCAAAAAGGCCCCCTACAACTCAAAAATTGCAAGTTTTAGCTCAAAATTCAATAAATTCGTTTCATAACATAAAAATTTGTTAAAAATCAAACTAAATTACTAAAAATTCATGTTTTCACTAGATTATAATTATCATAATTTTAGATATTAAAATTAGCCCGGAAAAATTGTATTTATCGCTTATTTAATGTATTTTCTTACCGGCTTAAAATAATATTAAAAAATTGAAAAATAGGGAAATTTTTTTAAATGACCAGAATTTCATAATTAACTTATTAGCTACTAAAAACAAGTAATTACCTATCCATTTAAGGTATAATTAGCCCTAAACTGCAAAATATCGAGAAAGACGGTTTTCGGAAAAATACCGAATTTTCACCGAATTTCAGGAAAACACCAAAACGACTTTTCAAGACGCTACACGACTCCTAGCACGGTAGTGTACCTGTAGGTGATGGAGTCACCCTCTCTAAATGTGTCTTACAGACTAAAGGGGAGAGGGGTGTGCATGATTGGCAGATCACTTGCTCAGGCAATTGAGTCAATCATGAGATGTCAAGTACCACACCAGATGTTGTCCTTGCACTAGATGCAATAAGTTGACATTGATCCTATCCTAGAGAAACAGTAGGAAGCAGTTTTAGAACATAAATGGATGTTCTAGGGATATGATAACGACAGCCTCATTCGGGAGACAGTTATCATTCCAGGCTTCCAAGGTGACCTGGATGACAAGGAGGTTGTCAGAGTTATAGTTTTTTCCTTCTGACGAGGGGCAGTATTTTGGACAGGTGGTCTAAGGAAATACTGAGGGAGGCATGGCGCAGGATACTGATTAAGTTCAGTTGACGATACAGTCTAAGAAGTTTGGATTTGGAGTTCATTTATGAGGTAGGTCCCATCAGACATCCAGACACATTCTAAGACAGGTATTGCTCATTTCGGGAGATGGCTTTCTCCGCGAACTTGAGATATAGAGAGATATAGAAAGAAACATCAAAGCGCATCCACTCACTGAGGCTATTCCTCGAACGCAATAGTTTTGCAAACGGGATTTGTGAGACTGACTAGTAGAGGAGTTAGGTGTTCGGTATCACATGGGCTGTGAGTATGCGACATCGCAATAATTTGCCTTGAGTGCAAGTGGGAGATTGTTTGAGATAGTGCCCTCAGAGTCAATTATTGGATCACAGGCACGTGATTGCAATGATTGAGGGAGGACCTATCCCGGTAGGACAGTCTTACTCAAGATGATAGTATGCTATCTGGTTTATCTTTATCATCGTGTACTGCTTTAGGTGACCTGACATGTCGCTATTACAAGTTGATAGAGCCCCTAGGATTCTTGCTTGACCACCAGCAGTATGAGGGCGATCATATAAGTGGGAGCTGGGGTCTATAAGCACATCCTTAAAAGGTACCTAGTCGTAGGAGTTTCGAGACAGGGCATCGATACTCCAGAGTAGACTAGTGTATACAGTCGAGACCCCGACGAGGGGCGGTGGCCGGTCTCACAAGCCATTGGTGTCAGTTGGATCACCTAAGATGTATACAGGTGCTCATTGGGTTATGAGTACACCGGACAGGACTCGCCGGGAACATGCTAGTTGGTCTTATACCTGACGTCAGATGGCAGTTCCCTGGTGACATGTGTACAGGTTAGTTCATCGACCTGAGGATCGTCATTTGTCTCGTGTGAGTTCCCACTGTACTTTGATTACTACCCTACCACGCTCAAAGGAGACGTGCAAACAGGTTTTAGTTGGGTACAGTCCCGAGCCACATAGAGGCAGTGAGTGGATCTTCAGGGGTTCGTCTCTCCCGGTATTGGGGATGAGGTCGCGCTGTGTCTAGGAGAGCCATTACACGAAGCCCTCGGCCAAGGCAGGAGATTTACTGGTAGGTATTCCAGTAGTATCTCAGGGTGTTCTGGGCTACACTCCGACACGACTTGTACCGCTTTTGGGAGTCTGACTTTTACCAACCCCCTAGGCCCGCCATGCGATGCTCATAGACGAACGGACCGGACTGTACGGATATTGTCACTGACAGGCTCAGTAGGGTGTCAGGATGAGTTCGCTCATCGACGTCCCTTTTGGTCAATACCTGGTAGCCCGTTACGTATTGGCTTATACCTCTGACGTGCTAGTGGTTAAATCCACAACCATGGTGTTGACGAGTCTTTAGAGTCCCCCACATTCAGTTGCTCAAGTTTTCGGGCGAAACGCTGTAGAGGCCGTATGGAGATATGGCAGGGTTCGATCAGATACATGCGGAATTGCACGGATCAGGATCGGACGGATATTACTAGCCGTCTTTGGTTTAAGCCGGATCCTAGTATGGTACAGTGTAGATTTTGTCTCATTGCATTTGTATTTCGGTCGGAATAAAAATGCGGGTGTGTATACACAGTATCGGGGTTTTCCTGTAATTTATTACGGGACCAGTTTTCTGGAGTTGCCAGTTTGCTTTCCGTTTCGGCCATATTTCTTTGTATCTTTCATTGGCCGAAGATTGGTGGAGGAGGGCTTATTTGCATTTGTGCAAATAAGCATTTGTGGAGGGGGTCTTTGCATTTTATTGTATCATGATTATTCCTCCACCATTTGACTTATTCATTTCATCATGGCTTGACTTTGGAGCAATCATGGTTGTTGTTGAATAGTTGGTGGAGTGTGAATTTGTTGGTGATCATTGCTTGACTTTCTTTGTCATCATGCTTTTGATGATGGTTGAATATGATAACCATTTCTTTTCACTTGCTTATTCTTGTGGCTATCCTTTTTCACTCACCCCCTACTCCATTCTCTCCACCACAATTTTGCATGGCCGGCCAAAGCTAATGGGGGCTGTCCAAACATTTTGGTGGGGGGGGGGGGGTTTGGTTCATTTCATGTTGGAAAAATCCCACAACACCATCTCCAAAAGCTTATATCATTACCTCCACCATAGGGCAACTTCTATAAACCCCAAATGAGACACAAGGTTCTACTCACATTCTACAGCAAACCTTGGGCACGTCGGCTCGCCAACTTCATGCCCGAGTTGCCTCGGTATAGAGGTGGGAGCCCGTAAAAGAAGCCGGCGACGTGGTGCCCTTCCGGCGACGAGGTGGAGACCGGAGCTTCCGCGGGAGATCGGGATGACGACGAGAAGACCGGAGGACACGGATCAGTCGGTATATCTCTCTTCCCCATCTTGTAGTTAGCTAGAACTAGTTAATGGCCCGATCCGGGTTTTAGTGCGCGGTGGTGCCGGTTCAAGAAAATTTAAAGTTAACCATCGCTTCCGCATTTGGCCTCGGGATGGAGGCCGGGGCGCCGCCGTGCACTTACAGTCTCCTAACCCAAGAATTGGCAGAGTTGCTTGCCACTCTCGTAGGGGTCTAGGGATGTGGGTTTGGCTATTCATCACGACCGTGGAATCCTTGTTTTATAAAAGCTCGAAATAAAACACGGACGTCCTAGTATATCCAATATTTCATATGTCATCTTCCGCTGCAATGTTCTGTGATGAGATCATATTACTGCCTGAGACGAATGCTTATACTATATATATATGATGATATATAAATATTACCGCTTTCATTTCTTCTGTGATGCTTAGGAAGCATAATTGATGGGTTTTATCAATGAGATTAATAAAAGAAAAGAAACCTAAAAGATGTTGCAGAATTAAAACTTTATACAAAGGGTAGTTACAGTTTTGCTTTGCATAGCGGTATATATGATATACCCTGTACCTTATTCGATGAGGAAAGAGCCGAGATCCCTTCACCGGGAGTGACCTCTTTAGCAAAACTGGCAGATGCTACAAACTCACGGTTTAGTTTTTGATTGCTTCTATAGTTTTTGCTTTGCACAGCGTTATTTTTGAAATATCCTCCACCTTATTCGATAAGGAAAGCACCGAGATCCTTTCACCGGGAGCGACCTCTTTAGCGAAACTAGAAAAGCCTAAAAAACATTCCTTTTTCAAAATCACTTGTTTCTACAACGATATCAAGTTCATTACGCTTATGGTTTTCTGAAAAACCTGCGTAGCCCTCCGTCATTTCAGATAAGTACTACTTAGTATTGGTGCTACGTTTGTTGACTATGTTAAGGCGTAGTGTGCGGTAGCTAATTAGTGCTTATCTGCTAAAACATGAGATGTGATTGGATTAGGGTAGTTATACGACTTTGTTGACTATGTTAAGGGTCGTGCAGGTGGGTTTAATTCAATCAGGAAATGACGGGTTGAACTTGGCTAGCAATTATGATTTGTTGACTATGTTAAGGTCATAAGTTGCTAGGGGTAAAAGCATTATCGGGAATTTCAAATGTTGAAATTTGCAATGAGATTGCATACCTCCTATTAGATAGTTGGATCCCAATATCCACTGCGAGTAAGAGTTACTCCTGGGAGAGGTTTACACAGGACAATTAGCCAATCAAGTAGGTGTCTAGAAAGGTGTTAACGGGTTATGCCTCTGGGAAAACGGGGTTTATTTTAATAAGGTCCGTGCGAAAGCACGGGGAACGTCCCTCAAAGTACCAACACTGATCTGGCTGAAAGATTGGCAAACTTGTAGGGTGTAATTAATCCCGGCTAATCTTACCTTTTAGGGTTTGAAGGAAGATTTGATTAAAACAGTGGGAGGCATACTAATTAGATAAGATAATAACCAATCTAATTTTGAAAGAGCGCACGCTAAAGTGTTTTTCTTCTCTCTCTCTCCAGGTAGCGACCATGTCAGGCCTTAATCAAGATAATAATATGTATGTATTAACCGAACCCGCTTGTTATACTGAACGTTGGTTCCGTTCTTTCCTATAATTGTTATAAGACTGAACAGGAAATAGGGAATACCAGAATTCACACGCCGCCCAAACGAAGAATAAACATGATGATGTATCTTCT
Source organism: Agapanthus africanus (assembly GCA_030015575.1). Lineage (NCBI taxonomy): Eukaryota > Viridiplantae > Streptophyta > Magnoliopsida > Asparagales > Amaryllidaceae > Agapanthus > Agapanthus africanus. Next base: position 224,971,446 of record CM057349.1, read on the forward strand.
TCGCATGTGTTAGTTACTAAGAACTGTTTCTCAGTTCATTCTACGTCCTGGGCATTAGATACCGGATCATGATCCCACATATGCAATATATTGCATGGGCTAAAGAAAGGTAGAGAACTGGGAATGGGTGATCATTCCGTAAGAGTAGAGTGGTGCAAATGTTGCAGCAAAAGCAGTTGGCGAATATCACCTTGTATTACCAAGTGGTAATATATTGATTCTGAACGAATGCAATTATATACCGAACATGATATGCAACATTATATCAGTTTCGTTATTAAGTAAAGAAGGATATAATTTTGTAATACATGATAATGTTATGAACATTTTCCTAAATCAAAAGTTGATTGGATCAGGCTCGTTCAATAATGGCATATACGTTCTAAATCAAAACACAGTTCTTAATATATAGAACACACACAAGAGGAAAAGTTCAAAAATGAACGTATCCTTCTTGTGGCATTGTAGACTTGGTCATATCAATGCGACACTACTAGCTAAGTTACATAAAAATGGTTATTTAAATACGTTCGAATTATCATCTTATGAAACTTGCCATTCACGTCTCAAAGGCAAAATGACCGAAACTCCGTTTAGTGGACACGGAGAAAGAGTTACGGAACTCTTGGGACTGATATATAGTGATGTATGCGGTCCCATGTCTACACATGCCAGGAACGGTTCCTCGTACTTCATTACATTCACTGACGATCTCTCAAGATACAGACATGTGTTCCTGTTGAAACACAAGTCTGAAGCTTTTGAGAAATTCAAAGAATATAAAAATGAAGTAGAGAACCAAACGGGCAAAAGTATTAAAATCCTTCAATCTGATCGAAGAGGAGAATACTTGAGCAATGAGTTCCTGGATTATCTAAAAGAGAATGGGATTCTCTCTCAGCTTACTCCTCCATATACATCACACCACAACGGTGTATCAGAGCGGAGGAATCGCACCCTATTAGATATGGTGCGCTCTATGATGAGCTTCGCTGAGTTGCCTATTTCCTTTTGGGGTTATGCGCTGGAGTCAACAGCATACCTATTGAATCAAGTTCCATCTAAATCTGTACCTACCATACCACATGAGATATGGAGTGGGAAGAGACCATATTTTAAACGAGTTAAGATATGGGCTTGTCCGGCCTATGTCAAAAGGCAAAATCCGGACAAACTCGAGGCATGATCAGTTCTTTGCAAGTTTGTGGGATATCCTAAGAATTCACAAGGATATATTTTCTACAACACCGAGGAACAAAAGGTGTTTGTTTCTCAATATGCCACCTTTTTGGAAAAGGAATTTCTTACAAAAGAAATAAGTAGCGAAGAGGTAGAACTGGAAGAAGTTCCAGCAACAAAAACTGCAACTGAAGATTTAATGGAACCAGAGGATTCAGTAGTTCCTGATGAACCCCCGCCTCTCCGCCGATCTAGTAGGGTTCTTCATCCACCTGGGAGATACTACGGTTTTCTCGTCGATGGTGGGAGTGAGAATTGCATCATGGAAGATGATGACCCAACTAGCTTCGAGCAGGCCATCACGAGTGGGGACTCTGTGAAATGGCTGGATGCAATGCGATCTGAGATGGAATCCATGTACACCAACAAAGTATGGACTTTGGAAGTTGCTCCTGAAGGGATAAAACCCATTGGGAGCAAATGGATCTTTAAGAAGAAACTTGGTGTAGATGGAAAAGTTGAGACTTTCAAAGCTAGACTTGTTGAAAAGGGTTTTCGTCAACGACCAGGTGTGGATTATGACGAAACCTTTTCCCCAGTGGCTATGCTTAAGTCCATCTGGATCCTACTTGCCATTGCTGCATACCATGACTGGAAAATCTGGCAGATGGATGTTAAGACCGCCTTTCTAAATGGTGATTTGGAAGAGTGCGTATACATGACTCAGCCAGAGGGCTTCGTAGACAGTGGGAGCGGCGGAAAGGTATGCAAGCTACTTAAATCCATCTACGGGTTAAAGCAGGCATCGCGGAGTTGGAACGTCTGTTTTGATGTGGTAGTCAAAGAGTTTGACTTAATCAAAAACATAGATGAACCTTGTATATACAAGAAGGTTGCTGAGAGTAAAGTTGTCTTCCTCGTATTGTACGTGGATGACATACTCTTGATAGAAAATGATATTCCTATGCTGCACTCGGTCAAGCTCTTCTTATCACATAGATTCTCAATGAAAGATCTAGGTGATGCCTCCTGCATTTTAGGGATTATGATCTATAGAGATAGGTCTAGACGGATACTGGGATTGTCCCAATCCAGGTACATTGACACCGTACTAAAGAGGTTTAATATGGAAGAATCCAAGCGTGGGAATTTACCCACGATCTTTGGACTCACTCTCTCCAAAGAGATGTCTCACAAGACTGATTTGGAAAGAGCTCGCATGCAAGGGATACCCTATGCTTCGGCAGTAGGCTCTATCATGTACGCGATGCTATGTACCAGCCCCGATGTAGCATACTCACTAAGTGTAGTGAGTAGGTATCAAGCAGATCCTGGAAAGAATCACTGGACAGCTGTGAAGAACATTCTCAAGTACTTGAGAAGGACTAAAGAGATGTTCTTGGTGTATGGTAACGGAGAACTCCAAGTGGAGTCCTTTACCGATTCGAGCTTCCAAAGTGATAAGGACGGCTCTAAGTCGTACTCGGGATTTGTCTTTACCCTAAATGGAGGGGCGGTTTGTTGGAAGAGTTCCAAACAGGAAACCGTGGCAGACTCGACGATGGAGGCTGAATACATCGCTGCCAACGATGCTGCCAAAGAGGCTATCTGGATAAAGAAGTTCATCACTGAACTTTGTGTGGTTCTGTCCATTGAGTATCCAATAGCTCTGTATTGTGATAACAATGGAGCTGTGGCTTTGGCCAAGGAACCCAGGTCCCATCAGAAGTCCAGACATATTCTGAGGCGGTATCACCTGATCCGAGAGATAGTTGATTTCCGGGAGATCGAGGTCAGGAGAGTTGATACGAAGGACAACTCTGCGGATCCACTCACAAAGACCATTCCTCAGATACATTTTGAGAGACTCTTCAGGATGTTGGGTATGAGATACTACAACAACTGGCCTTAGTGCAAGTGGGAGATTGTTAGTTATATGTACGCCCTAGAGGCCATTATTGTACATGTGATGTATATTATAATGGATGATTGGATATATATAGAGATGACTTTCTTGCTCGATATGATAGTATGTTATCTGGTTTCACTTTATCTTAACGTGTTAACAAATACTGTTTTGTGATCACATGTTGATGAAGCCCATGGGATATGTACTTGACTACTAGGACTATGATGAGATCATACTGGTGGGGCCAGGGTAGTCAACGAGTACATCCTACAACTGTTCCTAGTCGAGGGTGTATCGAGACAGGGCATCGATACTCCCGAGTAGGCTAGCGTATAAGTATCTTGACCCATATGATGGGTGATGGATGATCCCATATCCATTGATGATGGACATCAAAGATGGTGTACGGGTGTTCAGTGGAGACTGGGTACACTGAACGGACTCACCGAGAACTCCTGGATGGTATTATACCTATCGTCAGATAGCTGTTCTCCAGTGATACTGGTACAGGTTAGTCTGTAGACCCGAGATCGGCATAGAGTCTTGTGTGATTCCCACTGTGCTTTGATTTCCATCTTACCACGTCCATGAGGGCGTGCAAAACGGTGGCTTTTGGGTACAGTCCCGAATCACATGGAGGCAATGAGCGATAGGAGGGGTTTCATCTCTCCCGGTATTGAGAGTTGATGTTGTGCTGTGGTCGATTGGCTATAACTGGAAGTCCCTGGCCAGAGCTAATATGGAGATTTACTGGTAAGCGTTATCAGTAGATTCTCAACCCGTTATGAGCCTTACATCGACATGACTTATCGGTTACTGGGGTCTGACGTTTACCACCCGTAGACTAGATATGCAACATATCAGACGAAGAGATCGGGCTGTACGGTAGTGTTTACTGATTGGATTTGCAGGAGAATGTACAGGCTTGCTTGTTGATCATCTGATCGCTCAATACCTGGGTGGCTGTTACGTTTAGCTGACCGCTTGCAGCTTGTGGGTGTTTGATATGATCATCACCAACTGCCGGCGTATTGACGATTCTTTAGAGTCCTACACAGAGGTTTCCTTGCTCAGGCAAAACGGAGTAGGAGCACATATGCGATATGTGCGGGACCGAGAATAATACGATATGAGATATCGTATTTCATTTTCGCGATATATGATATCGACCGGCTATATGTGATATAGCCGGGTCATCGGATCAAGTGTTGATTCGATGAATCGGTACATATTATATTAGTCGGTTATATGCAATATAGACAGATTGTCGGATCAAGAGTTGATTCGATAATTTATTGTATAATTATATATGTGATATATTACATTACGTTAACTAATATAAGCTCGTTTCATTGATTCATTTTCTCACTGGGTAATACATTGATGTATATGCGATATATGTTAATTGTATTATTTTCTTTTGTTACAAAAATGTATTATATATGTTATATATAATATTGTAACAAGTTATGATTACAAATACAACATGATTTGTGGAGATTAAACAAGTTAGGGTTTGATTTGGGTTACCATTTGGGTTAGCTTTTTCATGAAGCTTTATTTTGTTTTAAGCTTAGATATTTTGTATTGATATTTTGTGTAGATATTTATTGACCCAAGCCAAACCCTTTACCCTAGTTAATTCTCTACAAGGGTTAAGCCTTCATACTTAACCCATGGTTGTATTTGTAACCACAACACAATAATTCATTATTCATCACAAATACTTTTCTTCTTCTTCTTCCTCTTGAAAAGCTTTCTAGCTTTTGGGTTAGTGATGAATAAGTGTGAGAAATTGAAAGAAAAAGAGAGCAAAATTCCTACTTCATCATCTTTATCTATTCTAGCCACTTAGATTAGGGTGTTCACTTCACTAATACTTGATTAGAGAAGTGAGAGTTTGAGTTAAAGATTCTTCAAGCTAGATCATCTTCGAAAAGGAAGACTTCAAGCAAGCATGGATCATTCGGCTTATGAAGCCTCTCTAGAGTCCGGAAGTTCGTGGATCACGGTGAAGGGACTACTACTCGGTGCTTATGAAGCGAAGGAACGGACTACAAAGGTTGTAATCCCTCTCTCTTAGATGTAAAGTTGTTTACATGCTTTGTTAACCCTAAAACTCTAGCAAAGATCCTCGCTTTAGGTTGTTCGGCACTTGAAAATTTTAAATTCGGCATGGTTGATACCTTATAGACCCTTGTGATTGTGCCTCGTAACCTTACAATTTTATTGGGGCACTTCCGGGTTGAGGATGATGTCACCATTGTTGTATATTATTTACTTTTCCGATTAGGATAGATCCAAGGTGGAGGGTACAAGCAACCGGGTTCTAGAGTCCAGTGGGAGACCATCTCGAGTAGTCGAGTCCGGGTCTCCTAACTCTAGAATTGGTAGGGTTGCTAGCCGCTCTCATAGGGGTCTAGGGATGTGGGTTTGGCTATTCATCGCGACCGTGGAATCCGTTTTTTATACTGGCTTAAAATAAAACACAGAATTCCTAGTATATCCAATATTTCATATGTTATCTTCTGCTGATATTCTGTGATGTGATCACTTTATATGTGATGAGACGAATGCTTTATTATTATATATATGATATATAATAAACGTTGCTTATATTTTACACCCGCGCTAGTCCCGCCCCGCTATGCCGTTAGTTAAGTAACCTAACGGTGCATAACGGGACACTGTGGCGAATGCGGATGGCATAAGCGTGCGTTGTATTTTCGTTTCTTCTGTGATGCTTAGGAAGCATAAATGATGGGAATTCATTAATGAGATTAATGAAAAGAAAAGAAACCTAAAAGATGTTGTAAAATTATATTTTCAAAAAGGGTAGCTCTAGTTTTTGCTTTGCATAGCGGTATTCCTTGTAGAATATCCAGCACCTCATTCGATGAGGAAAGAGCCGAGATCCCTTAACCGGGAGTGACCTCTTTAGCGAAGCTAGCAGATGCTGCAACCCACATTGTTTTGTTTTTGATTGCTTCTTTTAATTCTTGCTTTGTATAGGTATTTATGAAATATCTTGCACCTTATTCGATAAGGAAAGAGCCAAGATCCCTTCACCGGGAGTGACCTCTTTAGCAAAACAAGTAAAAAGCCTAAAAAATCACTTGTTTCTACAACTATATCAAGTTCATTACGCTCATGGTTTTCTTAAAAACCTGCGTAGCCATCCGTCGTTTCAGATAAGTGCTATTTTAGTATTCGTGCTATGGTAGTTTGGCCTGCATCAAGGCGTAATGTATGGTAGCTGATTAGTACTTATCTGCAGCATGAGATGCGATTAGATTAGGGTATTCGTACGACGTTGTTTTGCCTGCGTCAAGAGTCGTACGGGTAGGTTTAATTCAATCAGGAAATGTATGGGTTGAACTTGACTAGCGGACTATGGGTTGTTTGGCCTGCGTCAAGGTCGTAGTACTTTAGGGGTAAAAGTATTATCAGGAATTTCTAGTGTTGAAATTTGCAATGAGATTGCATATCTTCTATGAGATAGTTGGATCTCGATACCCACTGTGAGTAAGAGTTACTCTCGGGAGAGTTTTGCACTTTACAATTAGCTAACTCATTAGGTGTCTACAAAGGTGTCAACGGGGCTACGCCTCTGGGAAAATGAGTTTTATTTTAATTAGGTCCGTACGAAAGCATGGGGAACCTCCCTCAGAAGTACCTGCACTGGCCTGGCTGAACGGTTAGCGAAGTTGTAGAATGCAATTAATCATGGCTAAATTTTCTTTTTAAGGTTTGAAGGAAAATTTGATGAATAGCAGTTGGAGACATCGATTAGATAAGATAAATAACCAATCTGATCTTTGCAAGAGCATACGGTAAGTGTTTTCTTCGCTCTCTCGCAAGGTAGCGACCATGTCAAGCCTTAATCAAGATAATAATATGGATGCATTGACCGAACCCGCTTATTATGCTGAGAAGTGGAACGTTGGTTCCGCTCCAACTTATAATTGTTATAAGCCGAGAAGGAAATAGGAAAATATCAGGTTTCCCACGCCACCCAAACGAAGAATGAGCATGTTGATGCATTTTCTTCTGGTGTGTTAGTTACCCAGAACTGTTTCTCAGTACACTCTACGGCCTGGGTATTAGATACCGAATCAGGATCCTACATATGTAATATGTTACATAGGCTAAAGAAAGGTAGAGAACTAGGAGTAAGTGATCATTCCGTACTAGTAGGGAATGGTGCAAATGTTGCAGCCAAAGCAGTTGGCGAACATCACCTTATATTACCAAAAAGTATTACATTGATTCTGAATGAATGCTATTACATACCGACCCTCGACCCTGATATGCAATCTTATATCAGTTTATTTATTAAGTTAAGAAGGATATAATTTTGTAGTACATGATAATATTATGAACATCTTCCTAAATAAAAAGTTGATTAGACCAGGCTCGTTAAATAATGGAATATACATTCTAAATCAAACCACAGTTCTTAATGTACAAAACACACACAAGAGGAGGAGTTCAGAAATGAACGAATCCTTCTTGTGGTATTGTAGACTAAGTTATATCAATGCGGCACAACTAGCTAAATTACATAAAAATGGATATTTGAAATTGTTCGAATTTTCATCTATGACATTTTCCAGTCATGTCTCAAAGGTAAAATGACCAAAACTCCGTTTAGTGGACACGAAGAAAGAGTTACGGAACCCTTGGGACTGATACATAGTGATGTATGCGGTCCCATGTCTACACAAGCCAGGAATGGTTCCTCGTACTTCATTACATTCACTGATGATCTCTCAAGATACGTACATGTGTTCCTGATGAAAGGCAAGTCGGAAGCTTTTGAGAAATTCAAAGAATATAAGCATGAAGTTAAGAACCAGACGGGTAAAAGTATTAAAATCCTGCGATCTGATCGGGGAGGAGAATAGTTAAGCATGGAATTCCATGACTATCTAAAAGAGAATAGGATTCTCTTTCAGCTTACTCCTCCGTATACACCACAGCACAACGGTGTGTCAGAGCGGAGGAATTGCACCCTATTAGATATGGTGCGCTCTATGATGAGCACTACTGAGTTAGCTATTTCCTTTTAGGGTTATGCACTAGAGACAGCTGCAGACCTATTGAATATGGTTCCCACCAAATCTATGCCAACCACTCCATATGAGATGTGGAAAAGAAAGAGACCATATTTTAATTATGTTAAGATATGGGGTTGTCCGGCATATGTGAAAACACAAAATCTGGACAAGCTCGAGGTAAGGTCAGTTCTGTGCAAGTCTATAGGATATCCCAAACATTCGCGAGGGTATATCTTCTACCACTCCGAGGAACAGAAGGTGTTTGTTTCTCAACATGCCACCTTTTTAGAAAAGGGTTTTCTTATGAAAGAAATTAGTAGAAATGAGGTAGAACTGGAAGAAGTTCTAGCAGCACAGACTACAACTGACGATTTGGTAGAACTAGAGGATTCGATAGCTCCTAACGAACCTCATCCTCTCCGCCGATCTAGTAGGGTTCCTCATCCACCTGAGAGATACTACGGTTTTCTCATAGACGGTGCGAGCGAGGATTGCATCATGGTAGATGATAACCCAACTTGCTTCGAGCAGGCCATCACGAGTGGGCACTCTGTGAAATGGATAGATGCAATGCGATCTGAGATGAAATATATGTACACCAACAAAGTATGGACTTTGGAAGTTGCTCCTGAAGGGGTAATAAAACCCATTAGGAGCAAATGGATCTTTAAGAAGAAACTTGGTGTTGATGGAAAAGTTGAGACTTTGAAAGCTAGACTTGTTGCAAAAGGTTTTCGTTAACGACCAGTTGTGGACTATAATGAAACCTTTTCTCTAGTGGCTATGCTTAAGTCTATCCGGATCTTGCTTGCCATCGTTGCATACCATGACTACGAAATCTGGCAAATAGATGTTAAGGCCGCCTTTCTAAATGGTGATTTAGAAGAGTGCGTGTATATGACTCAGCCAGAGGGCTTCACGGATAGTGGGAGCAGCGGGAAGGTGTGGAAGCTGCTTAAATCCATCTACGGGTTAAAGCAAGTATCACGGAGTTGGAACATCTATTTTGATGTGGTAGTCAAAGAGTTTGACTTCATCAAAAATATAGATGAACCTTGTATATACAAGAAAGTGGCAGAGAGTAAGGTTGTCTTCCTCGTATTGTACGTGGATGACATGTTCTTGATATGAAATGATGTTCCTATGCTGCACTCGGTCAAGCTCTTCTTATCACATAGATTCTCAATGAAAGATCTAGGTGATGCCTCCTACATCTTGGGATTAAGATCAAAAGAGATAGATCTAAACGGATACTGGGATTGTCCCAATCCAGGTATATTGACACCATACTAAAGAGTTTTAGTATGGAAGAATCCAAGCATGGGAATTTGCCTATGATCACGGGACTCACTCTATCCAAAGAGATGTCTCCCAAGACTGATTTGGAAAGAGCTCGCATGCATGGGATACCCTATGCTTCGGCAGTGGACTCTATCATGTATGCGATGTTATGTACCAGACCCGATGTAGCATACTCACTAAGTGTAGTGAGTAGGTATTAAGCAGATCCAGGAGAGAGTCACTGGACAGCTGTGAAGAATATTATCATGTACATGAGAAGGACTAAAGAGATGTTCTTGTTGTATGGTAACGGTGAACTCCAAGTGGAGTCCTATATCGATACGAGCTTCCAGAGCGATAAGGATGACTCTAAGTCGGTCTCGGGATTTTTCTTTACCCTCAATGGAGGGACGGTTTGTTAGAAGAGTTCCAAACAAGAAACTGTGGCATACTCGACGATGGAGGCTGAATACATCGCTGCCAACGATGCTGCCAATAAGGCTGTCTGGATGAAGAAGTTCGTAACTGAATTTGGAGTGGTTCCTTCCATTGAGCATCCAATACTTTTGTATTGCGATAACAATGGAGCAGTGGCCTTGGCCAAGGAACCCAGGTCCCATCAGTGATCCAGGAATATTCTGAGACGGTATCACTATATACGGGGGATAGTTGATGTAAGTCTACGGTAGCGCCCCGGCCGTCAATCCGAGGCCAAACACCGAACAAAAACTTTTTGCAAAACCGGCGCTATCGTAGTCTTTCACCCGGATCGAACCATTAACACAAACTAGCTAACTAGAAAGATGATAGAAAGGCTATACCGATCGATCCGTGTCCTTCGGTCTGTAGCCACCATCCCTAGCTCCTCGCTGCATCTTCGATCTCCGGTCTCCTCGTCGGAAGGGCACCACGTCAAGAAGTCTTTTTACGGGCTCCCGCTTCAAACCGAAGCAACTCGGACATGAAGTTTGCTAGTCGACATGTCCAAGGTGATGTAGAGAATGTGTGTGATAATTTTGTCTCAAGCATCCATTGATTCTCAACACATGAGTGTGTATGGATGGAGGTTGAAGATGAAGCCATGGTGGAACTTGTGTGCTAGAGGAAGAAGAAGAAGAAGAGAGGTTTTTGTTGTTGTATTGCAAATAAAAAATGAGAGCTCTAGCATTATAATCTCAAGAGCAAACAACCTCATATGGCTTCCTTCTCTCTCTCAACCTCTCATTTCAACACAATCAACAATCAATTAACATAACATGTTCACAAAAAAAGAGACCATGAGTCACCAAATTCAACATGCCATATTAATTGCTCCTCATGATAATATCCACTCGCAATTTCCACCATCCAAACATTAATCCAAATGTTTAGTCCAACAAAAAGATATGGCAACGTCTAAAGTAAGCTCGTGATGGATCACAAGGATACCCTCACCTGTATATACATACCTGCATCCGCATTCCGACTGAATGCAAATGCGATGAGACTAAAGTAATCCAACAAATCTAATATTAGGATCCGGCTTAAACCAAAGCCCACTAGTAAGATCCGTCCGATCATGATCCGTGCACAAGTGCACGTATATGATCGAACCCTGCCATAAAACCATACGACCTCTACAACGTTTCGCTCGAACTTGGGAAACTATCTGTGGGAGACTCTAAAGACTCGTCAATACACTGGCAGTGGATTTAACCACTAGCACGTCAGTGGTACTAGCTATACGTAACGGGCGCTCAGGTATTGACTAAAAGGGAGTCCGATGAGCGAACTCATCCTGAAAACCAAACTGAGCCTGTCAGTGACAATATATGTACAGTCCGGTCCGTTCGTCTATGAGTATCGCATGTCGGGCCTAGGGGGATGGTAAACGTTAGACCCCCAAAAGCGGTACAAGTCGTGTCGGAGTGTTGCCCGGAGCACCCTGAGATATTACTAGAATAACTACCAGTAAATCTCACTTGCCTTAGCCAAGGACTTCGTGTGATTGCTCTCCTAGACACAGCGCGATCTTATCCCCAATACCGAGAGAGACGAAACCCCTATCGATCCGCTCCCTGCCTCCATGTGGCTCGGGACTGTACCCAACTAAAACCTGTTTGCACGACTCCTTTAAGCCATGGTAGGGTAATAATCAAAGAACAGTGGGAACTCACACGAGACAAATGACGATCTCAGGTCGATGAACTAGCCTGTACACATGTCACCAGGGAACTTCTATCGGACGCCAGGCTTAATACCAACTAGCAGGTTCCCGGCGAGTCCTGTCTGGTGTACTCATAACACAATGAGCACCTGTATACATCTTAGGTGAATCAACTGACATCAATGGCTTGTGAGACCGGCCACCGCCCCTCGTCGGGGTCTCGAATGTATACACTAGTCTACTCTGGAGTATCGATGCCCTTTCTCGAAACTCCCTCGACTAGGGACCTTTTAAGGATGTGCTTATAGACCCCAGCTCCCGCTTATAGACCCCAGCTCTCACTTATATGATCGCCATCATACTGCTGGCCGTCAATCAAGAATCCTATGTGCTCTATCAACTTGTAATAGTGAACTGTAATATCACCTAAAGCATGTACACGATGATAAAGATAAACCAGATAGCATACTATCATCTTGAGTAAGACTGTCCTACCGATATAGGTCCTCCCTCAATCATTGCAATCACGTGCATGCGATCCAATAATTGACTTTGAGGGCACTATATCCAACAATCTCTCACTTGCACTCAAGGCTAATTATTGCGATGTTGCATACTCACAGCCCGTGTGATACCGAACACCCAACTCCTCTACTAATCAGTTTCACAGAGCTCGTTTGTAAAATTATTGCGTTCGAGAATAGCCTCAGTGAGTGGATCCGCTCTGATGTTTCTTTCTATGTCACTCCTTATCTCAAGTTCGCGGGGAAAGCCATCTCCCGAATTGAGAAATACCTGTCATAGAATATGTCTGGATATCTGATGGGACCCATTTCATAAATGAACTCTAAATACAAACTTCTCAGATTGTATCGTTAACTGAATTTAATCAATATCCTGCACCATGCCTCCCCCAGTATCCGCTTGGATCACCTGTACAAACTACTGCCCTTCGTCAGAGGGAAAACTATAACTCTGACAGTCAGTCTGTCATCCAGGTCACCTTGGAAACCTGGAATGATAACCTCTCCCGAAGGAGGCTGTCGTTATCAAATCCCTAGAACATTAACTTATGTTCTAAAACTACTTCCGAGCGTTTCTTCAGGATTGGATTAATATCAACTTATTGCAGCTAGTGCAATCCAACATCTGGTGTGGTACTTAACATCTCATGATTGGCTCAATTGCCTAAGCAAGTGATATGCCAATCATGCACATCCCTCTCCCTTTTAGTCTATAAGACACCTTTGGAGAGGGTGACTCAATCACCTACAGGTACATCACCATGCCCGGAGTCTTCCATTCTAAATACCTTTAGAATATTGTCCCAAATTAGGACACTTCCCAAATCTTGATCTAAAACCATAGATCTAGTAAACAGAATGTCTGATATTATATCCATATCCTATGTGGAGAAACAACTGTGTGACAAACACAGTATAACCGATCATAGTATATGAATTTCACTTCCTACTATGTGTATGCCATCCAAATACTAGGACATCACACCCTACTGCCTTCTTAACAGATCTGTCCCCAATTCTGATGAAGTCATAACCTATGACTATCACATCAAAAATGGATGATCTATCTCCGCTATATCTGCTTTAGTCTATAAATAGACACATTCTACTTGTCCACTATACTTCCGCTGCTTCTACTGACTATGACAACTGTCTAGCAGAGTCATATACACGTGCACTTCTAAAGCTAGTTTAGAACGACGCTATACTCCTCGTCCTGCTGGGTCTCATAGTCTAGAACAGCAGTAATGGCAAGTCTGGGTAAACAAGAACCTCCCTGTCACCGTCCTTGAGGCTACCGAAGTACCTCTCGGGCGCCTGAGGTTACCCACCATATCTGCGCAGTGGCTAATGGAATGTCATACCTGATTGAATCTTTTGGTCCTATTAAATTTTCAGTAATCATCTGTGGTTCTAGAATCGCTTCCAGTTCTACCATACTCCCACTACTGTTTTCTGAAAAAGTCCATTTTACTAAAACTGTGGCGAGTCAAGAACAATATCACTATTGATCTTCTAGATGGTAGAAAGTTAACCCTCGTCATAACCCGGGTTAACCTACAAACAGCCATTACAGAAACGTGCCTTGAGTTATCGAGAGTCTGGTTTTAAGCATAAGCCGGACAACTCCTTATACCTTAACATTGTTAAGATATGAGCCATTCTATATCTAATATAGAAACAGAGGCACTGATTTAATTGGAACCTGATACAAATCAAGCATTTGTCTCCTGTGCATGTCAACTAAGGGGAGAGAGGCCGATCAACATCACTCAATTTAGAAATACATGCAGATATGAATAATCTGAAAGAGAAGCAAGTTCTCAAAACCATTACTATCAACTGAATACCATACATAAGTATCTACATCTTCGATCATCTTGAAGAATTCTGATACTTGCAACACCTGGTTCTCTACTTTATTCATATACCTATAACTTCTTAAAACTTGGACCTTGTATTTCTACGAAACACATGTCCAAGAATTAGAGAAGTCACAAATAAACAGAATATAGTACGAGTACAAACCCCTCTGTCCTAATGGACACTGGATAACATACAATACTCTGTATAAGTCCCCTGAGTCTAATAACTCATACCCTGTGCATCGTAGGTTGAAAACTGTACTTATGGTTAAGAAGAATTACACCGCTGTTGAATGCTCCTTACCTAACCATCAACTGATATAGGTAAATGTCATGGACATAATTTCAAAAACTTATACCTCACTTTATAAAATAAAAGTACAGATATATCAATTTGAAATTGGTGCATAATAACGGATATTCAAAACCAAATATTTGTCGTCCGGCAAAAACCCAGGTAATTTCCTCAAATTTCACAATTACAACGAATCCCGATATAATGAGGATGATCACCAAATTCCCAGTAACCTACTCCCACTCATCATCTGTAAAACCATACAGATGTGAGAATCATACGTGGAAAATACATACCCTGGAGCAAGGACTAATTAGGAAATTAGTTTTTTATTAGCAATGCACAGTGAAACTGAAGCATGTAAAATGTTTCGAAGGGGTTTCCTGGTATTCCTATTAATGCCACTTCCATTATCAGATTCATGACTGTAACCGTATATCTCTTTGCCATCTCTCCAAATCCCTTTATATGTTTTTAGTCATTACCTTCAGTACACCCTCTTAGGCTAAATGGTTTTCTTCCTTCCCTACCGTTCGGCACCAGCCTATGGTTTGGAAGAAGGCTATCCAATAAGCGTAACAGGTGCACTCTCCTAATCCTAGGACTACTCGCAATCTAAGAGAAGGTAAAGATAAAAGACAACTGAATAATCCTTATTCTATTTCTCCTGAACCAGAATCCATCCCTGAACTCGAAGAAGTTTCTTCGGGTTCGTATATAACCATACGATGGATTTATCCAATTGAAGTGGATATTCGTAGTGATACGAGGTGTTATGGAGAAATACAAAGGTGAAATAAGAGTGGTGATGAAATACTTGGTTTGGTCGTGAATGATAGCAGTTGCAAATTATATTGCCCTCTTTCTAATCCCTTTATTTGTCTTTACTTATTATCTTCTGTACACCACACTTAGGCTAATTGATTTTCTTCATTCCCTACCTTTCGGCACCTGCCTATGGTTTGGAAGAAGACTATCTAATAAGTGCAATAGATGTACCCTCTCCTAATCATAGGAGCCCTCATAACCTGAGAGAAGGTAAAAGAAAAAAGACAACTGAATAGTCCTATTCAATCTCTCCAGAACCAGAATCCATCCTCGAATCTGGAACAAGTTCTTTCGAGTTCGTATAAAACCATACAATGGATTTATCCAATGGAAGTGGATGTTCGTAGTGATACGGGGTGTTCTGGAGAAATGCAAAGGTTAAAAGAAGGAGTGGCAATGATGTATGAAACTCAGACAATCCAAAAGCCAGTGTTTTAAGAAAGTTCGGTTAACTTGGTTATTGAGTTATACTGTAGGGTCGGGCCATTGTCGCTGCCAAAGAGAGAGAGAAAAGAAACACTCCGTGTGCACTCTAACCTAGATAAGAATGGTTAATCACATTATTTAATCAGGAAACCTCCCACTGTATCGTCAAATTCTCCTCCAAACCTGAAAGAAGAATTAATCGGGATCACCTGAGGAGTAAACCAACTCATCAGTAGGAATCGGGATCCAACTATCATCGCATGATAACGTGAGGGAATCCACTCACGTTATCACACTCCAGAAGGTATGCGCATGCCTGGCAAGTTTCAGCTTCTTTAGAAACTCCCGATATGATTTTTTACCCCATGCTCTTATGACCTTGACGAAGGCCAATATATCATAAGTCACATGTCATGTTCTACCCATCATTATCCAGGTTAATTTGAACCCACCCGTACATACCCTTGACGAAGGCCAAAATAGTAGTACGATTGTCCCAAACTAACGCATCTATCTATGCAATAGAAAAGTAACAAATAGCTACCATACACTATGCCTTAACGAAGGCCAACATACATAGCATGAATACTAAGTGCTACCTTTCTGAAATGACGGAGTGTTACGAATGGTTTTTGGCGAAAAACTTTTAACGTAATGAACTTGATATCGTTGAAGGAACCGGATAGCTTTTTACAAAAATATAGTGGTGAAAACCTTTGCTAAAAAGGTCACTCCCGGTGAAGGGATCTCGGCTCTTTCCCCGTAGAATGAGGTATAGGATATTCCAAATGAATACCGCGATGCAAAGCAAAAAGTAATCGACTATAGTGAAGTTATTACCCTGATGCAAACTTCTGTCCAAGGGGTCACTCCTGATGAAGGGTCACAGCCCTTGCCTCGTAGAATGAGGTGCTGGATATTCATAACCGAATACCACTGTGCAAAACAAAAGAGAACTTCCTTGCAATAACAGCATTTTTGAAAATTGTTCCAACAGCATCGAACAGGTTTGTTTTCCTTGCATTGATCAGAATCAACGCAGTCGCATCAATTGATCACACAAAAAAGAATGAAAATAAAATGTACGTATATGCCATCCACATTCGCCACTGGGTCCCGTCATCACCCGTTAGGTTAGTTAACTAACGACAAAGCGGGGACAGGACTAGCACGGGTATAAAACATATAAAACATCTAGTAGTATATATATAGCAATTTATAATAATTGCTCCAGGCATGATAAATGCAACATCACAGAAAAGTTATAAGCATCAAAGAACAATATAGATAATCTGGGATCCCCGGGTTTCATTGAGCCACAACTGAAACCCGACGTTCCCCTGGTCGTGTGGATAGCCTGTGCAATGAAAACCTAAACCCCTACGTGTGCGGCAAGTTACCCGGCAAAACCAGAAGAGAGGCAGCCCCCTTCAGCAAAGTGAATGGACCACCCAGCACTTCACAGAATCTGGTAACTTGAGAACCCCTCCTTGGGTCAACCTATACCCCCTACGAGTGCGACGAATAGCCCACCAATTCTAGAGTGAAGCCCCCTCCGTCTCAAAGCCATGAGATGCGGGCCCGTTGCCCTCTAAAACCCGGCTATCCGTGCACTCCACCGCGGGGTAATCCTAGTACAGAAAAGAAAATATGTACAACGGGTACTTCGACCTCAACCCGGTCGTGCCCCAAAAGAACAATATACAAACAGGTAGTGACGGCAGTCCACATGTCGGACGCTCGCCCCACGATATCAAATGTACAAATGAAACTAAACTGTACTATCATCCCACCCAATCTATCCACCACAACAAATCCGCAACATCACAGCACAACACAGAACATCAACGTGAATGTCACGTTCGCAAACTCGTCTAAAAGAACATATAGTAATTAGACGAGTTATACCACTCTAATGACATTCACAGTCCCAGATATAATGTAAGTACTGTAAACTAACTTATTTAAAATTCCGATCGACAAACCTTCCCGAAGTGGGCCCCAAGTGCAAATCCAGCACTCCAATGAATCTGGGACAAAACTATATATCAGAAAAATCATATTTCCATGAACGAAAGCCCCATAAAATATTTGGGGCACTGTAGCCCAAAAAGGGCCGTGGATGGGCCGCCAAATGTGACATTTCGCGGCGGCTCCACGGTGGAATTTTGGAGTTAGGTCTCCAAACATATTCGGTAGCTTTAGTTATGCCTGCATGTATTCTTAAGATGCCTAAAATAATTTTTTGAACAACTTTGAAATTCGACAGCAAGCACACTGAAATGAAAATACGATTCGGAAATTTCGTTCGATCGATATTTTAAACACGTTAGAACAAGCTAGTAAAGGTTAATGGCATGGCTCTGATACTATGTAAGTCTACGGTAGCGCCCCGGCCGTCAATCCAAGGCCAAATGCGGATCAAAAACTTTTTGCAAAACCGGCGCTATCGTAGTCTTTCACCCGGATCGAACCATTAACACAAACTAGCTAACTAGAAAGATGATAGAAAGGCTATACCGATCGATCCGTATCCTTCGTTCTTTAGCCACCATCCCTAGCTCCTCGCGGCATCTTCGATCTCCGGTCTCCTCGTCAGAAGGGCACCACGTTAAGAAGTCTTTTTACGGGCTCCCACTTCAAACAGAAGCAACTCGGACATGAAGTTTGCTAGCCGACATGTCCAAGGTGATGTAGAGAATGTGTGTGATAATTTTGTCTCAAGCATCCATTGATTCTAAATACATGGGAGTGTATTAAAGGAGGTTGAAGATGAATCCATGGTGGAACTTGTGAGCTAGAGGAAGAAAAAAAAGAGAGGCTTTTGTTGTTGTGTAGAAAATGAAAAATGAGAGCTCTAGCATTATAATCTCAAGAGCAAACAACCTCATATGGCTGCCCTCTCTCTCTCCACCTCTCATTTCAATACAATCAACAATCAATTAACATGACATGTTCACAAAGAAGAGACCATGAGTCACCAAATTGAACATGCCACATTAATTGCTCCTCATGATAATATCCATTCACAATTTCCACCATCCAAACATTAATCCAAATGTTTAGTCCAACAAAAAGATATGGCAACGTCTAAAGTAAACTCGTGACGGATCACAAGGATACCCCTCACCTGTATATACATACCTGCATCCGAATTCCGACTGAATGCAAATGCGATGAGACTAAAGTAATCCAACAAATCTAATACTAGGATCCGGCTTAAACCAAAGCCCACTAGTATGATCCGTCCGATCATGATCCGTGCACAAGTGCACGTATATGATCGAACCCTGCCATAAAACCATACGAACTCTACAACGTTTCACCCGAACTTGGGAAACTATCAGTTGGGGACTCTGAAGACTCGTCAATACACTGGATGTAGATTTAACCACTAGCACTTCAGTGGTACTAGCTGTACGTAACGGGTGCCCAGGTATTAACTAAAAGGGCATCCGTTGAGCGAACTCATCCTGAAAACCCTACTGAGTCTGTCAGTGACAATATTCGTACAGTCCGGTCCGTTCGTCTATGAGTATCGCATGTCGGGCGTAGGGAGCTGGTAAACGTCAGACCCCTAAAAGCGGTACAAGTCATGTCGGAGTGTTGCCCAGAACACCCTGAGATACTACTGGAATACCTACCAATAAATCTCACTTTCCTTGGCCAAGGACTTCGTGTAATGGCTGTCCTAGACACAGCGCGATCTCACCCCCAATACTGGGAGAGACGAAACCCCTGCCGATCCGCTCACTGACTCCATGTGGCTCGGACTGTATCCAACTAAAACCTGTTTGCACGACTGCTTTGAGCCGTGTTGAGGTAATAATCAAAGCACAGTGGGAACCCATAAGAGACAAATGACGATCTCAGGTCGATGAACTAACATGTACACATGTCACCAGGGAACTGCTATCGGACGCTAGGTTTAATACCAACTAGCAGGTTCCCGGCGAGTCCTGTCCGCTGTACTCATAACCCAATGAGCACCTGTATACATCTTAGGTGAATCAACTGACACCAATGGCTTGTGAGACCAGCCACCGCCCCTCGTCGGGGTCTCGACTGTATACACTAGTCTACTCTGGAGTATCGATGCCCTGTCTCGAAACTCCCTCGACTAGGGACCTTTTAAGGATGTGTTTATAGACCCCAGCTCCAACTTATATGATCGCCATCATACTGCTGGCCGTCAAGCAAGAATCCTATATACTCTATCAACGTGTAATAGTGAACTGTAATATCACCTAAAGCATGTACACGATGATAAAGATAAACCAGATAGCATACTATCATCTTGAGTTAGACTGTCCTACCGGTATAGTTCCTCCCTCAATCATTGCAATCACGTGCCTGCGATCCAATAATTGACTTTGAGGCACTATATCCAACAGTTGATCGCTGGGAGATCGAGGTCAGGAGAGTTGACACGAAGAACAACATAGCGGATACACTCACAAAGGCCATACCCCAAATACAATTTGAGAGACCCTTCGGGATGTTGGATATGAGATACTACAACAACTGGCCTTAGTGCATGTGGGAGATTGTTAGTTATATGTATGCCCTAGAGGCTATTATTGTACATGTGATGTATATTATAGTGGATGCTTGGATATATATAGAGAGGACTTTCTTGCTCGACATGATAGTATGCTATCTGGTTGCTCTTTATCTTAACATGTTGACTTGTATATGTGATGTTGTGTTGCTCTCACATGTTGATAAAGCCCTTAGGATGTGTACTTGGCTATCAGGACTATGATGGAGATCATACTATTAGGGCCAAGGGTAGTCCACAAGTACACCCTAAAATTGTTTCTAGTGGAGGGTGCGTCGAGACAGGGCATCGATATTCTAGAGTAGACTATCGTATACGCATCTTGACCTATATGATGGGCGATGGATGATCCCACATCCATTGGTGTTTGACATCAAAGATGGTATACGGGTACTCAGTGGAGACTGGGTACACTGAATGGACTCGCCGAGAACTCTTAGCTGGTATTATACCTATCGTCAGATAGCAGTTCTCTGGTGACACTGGTACATGTTAGTCTGTAGATCCGAGATCGTCATAGAGTCTTGTGTAATTCCCATTGTGCTTTGATTTCCACCTTACCGCGTTCATAAGAACATTCAAAACGGTGGCTTTTGGGTACAGTCCCGAATCACATGGAGGCAATAAGCTATAGGAGGGGATTCGTCTCTCCCGATATTAGGGGTTGATGTTGCGCTGTGCTCGATTGGCCATAACGACAAGTCCCTGGCCAGGGCTACTACGGAGATTTACTGATAAGTGTTATCAGTAGTTTCTCGACCCGTTATGAACCTCACATCGGCACGACTTATTGGTTTCTGGGGTCTGCCGTTTACCACCCCTAGACTTGATATGCGACATTTCAGACGAAAAGACCGGAATGTACGGTATTGTTACTGACAGGCTTTTGTAGGAGTAAGAACAAGCTTAATTGCTGATCTTCTGATCACTCAATACCCGTGTAGCCGTTACGTCCAGCTAGTATCGCTGACGGCTTGTGGGTTCTTGATGTGATCATCACCTACTGTCGGCGTATTGACGAGCCATTAGAGTCCTACACAGAGGTTTCACTAGCTCAAGAAAAACGAAGTAGGAGCACATATGTGATATGTGCGGGACCGAGATTAATACGAATATGTGATACCGTATTATATTCTCGTGATACTTGTATTAGTCGGTTATATGTGATATAGCCGTGTTATCGATTCAAGTGTTGATTCGATAACATGATACATATGATATTAGTCGGTTATATGTGGTATAGCTGGAATAGTAAATCAAGTGTTGATTTGATAATTTAATGTATAATTGTATATGTGATAAACTAGATTACATTAACTAATATTAGCTCACTTAAACATTTCTTTTTCTCACTTGTGTGCATAAAGTATATATGTGATATATATTAATGTACATTTTTGTGTCATGCTTGATGATACACACTACATTGGTGTATGAGATTTATACCATGCTTAAGATAATTGTGAGGATTATTTATTTGAAGTAAATCCAAAGTAGATGGAAATTAGTCACATGCATGAAGCTTGTGGAAGCTTGAAGATGCTTTGACTTGGTCCACTGATTTTGTTTTACCTAAGATATTTATTAACCTAACCATTATCACTTACCCATGGTTAAGTCTCTACATGAGTAAAATTAGTCACATGCATGAGTAATTTCTTTAACGGAGGAAAATTGTAACACCTTAGAATGCGATTAGTGTTAATTAAGCGATAATGCGAATTTTTAGTGAAATGTTTACCAAAGTAGTTTTCAAATATTTTATAAAAATTGATTAATATTTTATAATTATTTATTTTGGGCTTGCACACACTTGTGCATGTTAACCTAGGGTTAATTAGGGTTAACCATGGTTAAGTATGTTAGTATATATGCCCTAGAGGCCATTACTGTATCATACTGGTTTGTATATTACTTAATGGAAGCTTGGGATATTCACCTTGTATATACAATCTTGCTCAAGAAAGTAGTATGCTACTTGGTTTGTTTCTACTTCAATGTGTACATGTGTTTATTTTATTATATCACCTATACGCATTAGTGGAGCCCTTAGGATCTTTGCTTGATTACCAGCGTTGTGATGGCAGTCACACTAGTGGGGCTGGGTAATCTATAAGCACATCCTTATGCAGGTCCCTGGTCGCAGGACTATCGAGACAGGGCATCGATACTCCGTAGTAGACTAGCGCATGCGCTTCTCATCCCAGTGTGGGAGACGGTCTGTCCCACAGCCGTCGGTACGTCGTACTTGAGAGAGTATGCGGGTGCTCGTTGGGTTACGAGTACACTGGACAGGACTCGTCGGGAACTGACTAGTTGGTATTATGCCTATCGTCAGTTATCAGTTCCCAGGTGACATGAGTACAGCTTAGTCCGCTGACTTGACACTGTCACTTCGTCTCGAGTGTGTTCCCACTGTACTTTGATTACTACCCTACCACGGCTCAAAGGAGTCGTGCAAACAGGTGGTAGTTAGGTGCAGTCCCGAAGCACTTGGAGGCAGTGACGGTTAGACAGGATTCGTCTCTCCCGGTATTGGGGGTTGACATCGCGCTGTGTCTAGGAGAGCCATTACACGAGTAGTCCCTGACCAGGGCAAACGAGATATACTGGTAGGCTTCCAGTGTTATCTCAGGGTGTTTTGGGCTTCACTCCGACATGACTTGTACCGCTATTGGGGGACTGACGTTTACCGCCCCCTAGGCCCGCCATGCGATGTATCAGACGAACAGACCGGACTGTACGGAGAATGTCACATTCAGGCTCAGTAGGAGTTCAGATGGGTTTCGCCTCGTCGGTCTTCTTGTCGGCACTACCTGGGGACCGTTACGCACAGCTAGTGCCGCTTGCGGTCTGTGGTTAAACCCACTGCCAGCGTAGTGTCGAGTCTTTAGAGTCCCACACAGAAAGCTTTTCGCCTTTAGGCAAAAGAGTAGAGGTCGCATGGTATTGCGACAGGTCGCATGGTTTTGCGACAGGGTTCGGTCACATCCGTGCACTTGTGCACGTACAGTGTCCGGACAGTTTACACTAGCGGGCTTTGGTTTAAGCCAGATCCTAGTGTACCTTTTGGGATTGGATTTATCCAGTGTGTATTCGTGTTCCTCGGAACGTGGATGCGGGTGTGTATGCACAGTTGACGGAGAGTCAGAGGCAGAGGATTCTCATTAGGGTTGTTGACCGTTGACAGTTGACCATTGACTTTTTGCTCAACCCTAATGAGAATATGATATGTGATTAACAATTATATTAATTAAGTATTGTGGTGACATGGTTGTTGAGGGGTTGACTTTGTTGACTTGTTGACTTTGTTGACCGGTTGACTAGGTTGGACTAGTTGACCATCATGATGACTATGGCTATCATTTCATGGCAAAGACTTTTTACTTGCTTATTTCTTTTGTGATAAATGAGTGCATGAAATGATTAGCCATTTTGACTTGAACCATTTTACACAATACTTGATTATTATTTTTGTGATGATGGTTTTGGATTATGAGAGCCAAATGAGAAAAGTCTTCTCTCATTCTTTCATTCTCACTCTCTCTCTTGTTCTTGAGCTCTCATACTCTTGCTCTCACCCTCTTCCTCTTGCTCCCTCTCTTGACTCTATGGTTCACTTGTCTCATGAGTTGAGAACCAAGAACCATAGATAAAATCCCATACAAACTCTTCTCTACTCACTCTAGTTCACAAGGTTTAGCAAACCGAGTGAACTAGTTTCTTCAAAGTTCGAAGAAGGAGCCAAAGGTTGGAGCTTTCAGGTGGATCTATCTTCGGCGTAAGGAGACGATGGGAAGAAGCCGATCCGGACCACCATCGGAGTTTGAAGACGAAGGAGTTCAAGACAAGCAAGGTATAAACCCCCTAACCGAGTAGTTAACGACTCCAAGTTAGGTTGTTAGTTAGATGTTTAACAAAGATCCGGGTTTTTAGGTCCATGTTACCACCTCTAAGAAAATCGTTTTTCATCATATTCCGCATGCCCGAAAGTACCGGGAGAGGTAGCATGGACTTACAGTGGTATCAGAGCCTAGTTAAACTCTATCTAACATGTTAGCAAAGTAGCTAGAAGATCGATCAAAGAAAAAGTCTCGAAATGAACCCGATTTTCAAACTTGCTGTCGATTTTTTATGTTCTGTAAAAATGATAAATCATGCATCAAAAATCGACTCAGGGTTTTAAAAGCTACTGTAGAAAAATCACCCAGAGATCCCCCTAAACCACCGCGGAAACGCGGCAATAGCTTGCTATTGCCGCGGTTCCGCGGCCTCCTTGGCTCCGCTCTGGTGTTTCTTTGCTGCAGTTTGTTTTCAAGGGTATTTTGGGAATTTTGGTACATGTATTTTCAGCCCAGATTTTGCAGAACGAAAATTTTATTTTTGGGGTCCTGAAAATCCGTATTTTTGATCGAACTTCTAAAAGACTTTAGCTGACGGGTTTTTCTGTGATGTGATATTTGTATTGAACGTCTGCTAATCGCTATATGTCGATTAGTGGGGGTTATACAAATCTGTGATCTGTAATGTTGCTGGAATGTGTATATGAATATGTTGGATTGTCGCGGGTGAATAGCCGGGGGTTGTGAGACGAGAGTTTTCTTTTCTTTCAATTCATGCAAATTTGTAAATTGATGTAATAATTATTTGTATGGCCGCACAACCGGGTCAGGGTTGTAGCCGTCATTGTATAATTTCTTTTTACTGTTTTTGCTCCTAGGATAGACCCATGGAGGGGGTGCACAAACTACCGGGTATGCAGAAGTGCCGAGTGGCCTACTCACCGAGTTGAGGGAGGTTGCTTTGCTTCGGGTACTTGGCGGGTAGTTTGCCGCACCCGTAGGGGTCTTGGGTGGGGTATTGGCTATTCACCGCGACCGTGTAATCTGCTTTTCGTTACAGGCTCGTACGAATTGCAGATTCCTAGTATATCCAATGTGTTCATCTGTGATCTGAAATGGCTATCATTGCAATATATCTATATATGATATTATTTAGGCGTTGCTTATGTTTTACAGCCGCGCTAGCCCAGCCCCAGCTCTGTCGTTAGTTAAGTAACCTAACGGGTAATGACGGGGCCCCGTGGCGAATGCGAATGGCATAAGCGTTCGTCATATTTTGGTTGTTTTCTGTAATGGTAGGATTAAATGATGGGACACATTAAAAGAACTAATGCAAGAATATCACGCATTAAAAGAACTAATGCAAGAAAATAAACCAAGTTAAAATCGTTGGAACACTTTCGAAAAACCACTCGGTTCTTTTCAAAACTAACTTTTAAAATGCGGAGTTTGAGCCACTCCTTTTTTAAAAGCTATCTCGTTCCATCGATTATATCAAGTTCACTACGTTCACGGTTTTGCCAAAACCATTCGTAGCCCTCCGTCGTTTCACATGAATAGTCAATAGTATTCAAGCTGTGTATGTTGGCCAAAGTCAAGGCATAGTGATTGGTAGCTATTGGGTATTCATGTGTAGCATAGATAGATGCGTTGGTTTGGGACAGTCGTACTGCCATTTTGGCCAAAGTCAAGGGTAGGTACGGATGGATCCAAATTAACCTGGAGAATGACGGGTAGAACTTGACATGTGACTTATGATATTTTGGCCAAAGTCAAGGTCATAAGAGCATGGGGCAAAAATCCACATCGGGAGTTTCAAAAGAACTGAAACTTGCTGGTGTTGCATACCATTTGGAGTGTGATGATTCTGGTAGGATTCCTTCAGTTTCGTCACACGATGATATTTGAATCCCGATCCTACTGTGAGTATATGCTAATCCTCGGGAAATTTCTCACTAAACGATCAATGCTATAAACCTAGTAGGTGCCTAGAAAGGTGTTAGCGGGGCTACGCCCCCAGGGAAAAGAGGTTATTTAATTAAGGAACTTCGCAAAAGCGTTGGAAAACCTCCCTCGAAGTACCGACACCAGCCTGGCCGAACGGTTAAGCAAGTATTGTACGGTGAGATTGATCTTGACAAATTCTTCCTTTTTGGTTTGAGGAGGGATTCGAGAAACAGTGGGAGCCATCCTGTTTAGACAAACTAAAAACCACTCTAAACTTGCAAGAGCATCATGCTGAGTGTTTCTTCTTCTCTCTCCTAATTGCAGCGACCAATCGACATGACTGGACTTAAGTTACTTCTAGATAAAAACATACTGACAGGGCCAAACTACAAAGATTGGCTCAGGAATGTCAAGATGGCAATCACTTACGACAAGCTGGGGTATCTTCTTACCACCAAAGCTCCCCGTACCCCTGGTCCCACTTCCAGCGTCGCGGATAAGGAAATCCGTAAGACATGGGAGATTGATAGCGCGAAAGCCAAGTGCCTCGTACTTGCCTCTATGGACAATGAACATCAGAGGAGGCACGAGAATATGGACTTGGAATCCGTATTTCTTCATACAAAAGAACTGTATGGAGAGCAATCTCGTATCGCAAGATACGAAGCGTCGAAAAAGTTATTTTCGGCAAGGATGGCCGTCGGATCATCAGTAGCAGAGCACGTGCTTAAGATGACCGGCTACATTTAGGAACTCGCGGACCTAGGGACCACATTGGAGAGTGAGCTCTATACGGACTTAGTTCTCCAGTCCCTTCCTTCCACTTACGCCCAGTTTATACTGAACTTCAACTTACAAGAAAAAGAAGTTGAACTTTCAGATCTCCTCAACATGCTGAGGAGCGCAGAGGGCACCCTACAGAAAGGTAGGGAAACATCCACTTTGTTTGTAAGAGGATCATCTTCTTCTAGGTCGAAGGCGAAAGCCAAGGGAAAGAAGAAGAAAGCCCCCGCCAAACCAAGAGGCGGTGTTAGTAAAGTGGATACGAAGGGAAAAGCTAAAGCAACAAAGAAAGCGGGGAAGCTTGTGGATAAGGAAGAATGCTTCTATTGTCATAAGAAAGGACACTGGAAGAATGATTGCAGGGCCTGGAAGGCCAGAACACAGGAATTGAAGCAGGTTGCAGCTTCAGCTTCAGGTGTGTATGTTATTGAAAACTGTCTTTCAATAAACTCTACTTCCTGGGTATTGGATACCGGATCAGGATCTCATATCTGTAATTCTTTGCAGGCGTTGAGAAACCGTAGTGTTTTGAAAGCAGGTGACATGACCCTCAGAGTTGCGAACGGAGCTAGCATGGATGCTAAAGCCGTGGGGGACTATCACCTGGGAATGTCAGATGGACATGTTTTGGTTTTGCGTAATTGCTTTTTTGTACCCAACGCAACTTGTAATATCATTTCTGTATCTTTAGTTTCTAAAGAAGGTTATGAATTTGCGTTTGTAAGTAATGTTGTAAACATTCACATTAATCAAGTTCTGATTTGGTCAGGTACATTGAGCAATGGTATATACGTATTAAACCAACCACAGATTTTCAATGTCCAGAATACACACAAAAGAAAGTCTCCGGAAGTAAATCAGACTTTCTTGTGGCATTGTAGACTGGGTCACATCAATGAGAGAAGGTTGATGAAGTTACATACAGAAGGATATTTGAATGCGTTCGAATATCAATCGTATGCCACTTGTCAATCCTGTCTCAAAGGAAAGATGACAAAGACTCCGTTCACTGGACACGGAGTAAGAGCGAGCGAGCTCTTGGGACTCGTACACAGCGACGTGTGCGGTCCAATGTCTACACATGCGCGAAGCGGTTATTCTTACTTCATTACTTTTACGGATGACTTTTCAAGGTACGGTTATGTCTTCTTGATGAAACATAAGTCCGAAGCCTTTGGAAAGTTCCAGGAATATAAGAATGAAGTAGAAAACCAGACCGGCAAAAGTATCAAGATCCTATGATCGGATCGAGGTGGTGAATACTTAAGTGCCGAGTTCCTGGACTATTTAAAAGAGAACGGAATTCTCTCTCAGATTACTCCTCCATACACTCCGCAACATAACGGTGCATCGGAGAGATGGAACCGCACCCTATTGGATATGGTACGGTCCATGATGAGTAACGCTGAGTTACCGTGATCATTCTGGGGGTATGCGCTAGAATCAGCTGCGTACCTTTTGAACCGAGTTCCCACTAAGACTGTGCCTACCACACCATATGAGATGTGGTGTGGGAAGAGGCCCCATCTTAATCACATTAAGACATGGGGAAGTCCAGCTTTTGTCAAAAAGCAGCATGCAGACAAGCTCGAGGCACGCTCAGTACAGTGCAAGTTTGTGGGATATCCAAAGAACTCCAAGGGATATTTCTTCTACTGCGAAGAGGAACAAAAAGTTATTGTTTCTCGTCATGCCCACTTTCTAGAACACCAGTTCTTAGAAAAGGAAATAAGTGGGAGCGCAGTAGAACTGGAAGAAATTCCAGAACCACAGACTATTACTGAAAGTTTAGTGGAACCAGAGGGTTCAAAAGAACAGTACATTCCTACGCCGCTCCGCAGGAGTAGTAGGCAGTCTCATCCGCCCTAGAGATACTACGGTTTTCTCATAGACGGGGATAGAGAGGATTGCATCATAGATTATGATGAGCCTACTAGCTTCCAGCAAGCCGTTCAGAGCGTTGACTCAGTAAAATAGCTGGATGCAATGCGGACCGAAATGGAGTCCATGTACACCAACAAAGTATGGACGTTGGACATTGCTCCAGACGGGGTAAAACCCGTAGGATGCAAGTGGATCTTCAAAAGGAAGATTGGTGTAGATGGACAGGTTGAGTCCTATAAAGCTAGACTTGTTGCAAAGGGTTTCCGTCAAAGACCTGGCTTGGACTATGACGAAACCTTTTCTCCAGTGGCTATGCTAAAATCCATTCGGATCCTTCTTGCCATTGCTGCCATCCACGATTATGAGATCTGGCAAATGGACGTAAAGACCGCTTTTCTAAATGGAAATTTAGAGGAGTGTGTCTATATGGACCAGCCAGAGGGTTTCATTCAGAGTGGGAGCAGCAGAAAGGTGTGCAAGTTGCTTAAGTCCATCTATGGACTAAAGCAGGCATCACGGAGTTGGAACATCTGTTTTGATCAGACGGTCAAGGAATTTGGCTTTATCAAAAATCCAGATGAACCATGCCTCTACAGTAGATTTGTAGCGAGAACTGTAGTATTCCTCGTTTTATACGTGGATGACATTCTCTTAATAGGAAATGACATTCCTATGCTACAATCTGTCAAGGGGTTCTTGTCGCACAGGTTCTCCATGAAAGACCTGGGTGATGCCTCATACATCCTGGGGATCCGGATCCATCGTGATAGATCCAAGAGGATATTAGGACTTTCACAGTCCAGGTACATCGACACTATACTGAAGAGATTCCAAGCGCGGTAACCTGCCAGCTTGTCACGGGATCACCCTCTCTAAAGAGATGTCTCCCAAGACTGATTTGGAGAGGGATCGCATGTCTGTTATACCCTACGCTTCTGCGGTAGGCTCTATAATGTATGCGATGTTGTGTACCAGACCGGATGTAGCTTATGCACTGAGTGTGGTAAGCCGGTATCAGTCAAACCCTGGGGAGAAACACTGGATAGCGGTAAAGAACATTCTCAAGTACCTGAGAAGGACTAAGGAGATGTTCTTGGTGTATGGCGGAAAAGACCTCCAGATCGAGGCCTTTGGTGACTCCAGCTTCCAGAGTGACAAAGATGATTCCAAGTCCATGTCGGGTTTTATCTTTACCCTCAATGGAGGGGCGGTGTGTTGGAAGAGTTCCAAACAGGAAACCGTTGCAGACTCGACGATGGAAGCGGAATACATCGCTGCATCTGATGCCGCAAAAGAAGCTGTCTGGATGAGGAAGTTCTTGAAAGAGCTTCAGGTGGTTCCATCCATTGTTGATCCAATACCTCTGTATTGCGACAACAACGGGGCTATAGCTTTAGCGAAGGAACCCAGGTCCCATCAGAGATCCAGACACATCTTGAGGCGGTATCACCTGATCAGGGAGATCGTGGATCGCCAGGAGATCGAGGTTCGGAGAGTCGCTTCAGAAGATAACACTGCAGATCCATTCACCAAGGCCTTACCCCAGACTCAGTTCGAGCGGCTGATCGAGATGATAGGTCTTCGATACGCCAGTACATGGCCTTAGTGCAAGTGGGAGATTGTTAGTATATATGCCCTAGAGGCCATTACTGTATCATACTGGTTTGTATATTACTTAATGGAAGCTTGGGATATTCACCTTGTATATACAATCTTGCTCAAGATAGTAGTATGCTACTTGGTTTGTTTCTACTTCAATGTGTACATGTGTTTATTTTTTCATATCACCTATACGCATTAGTGGAGCCCTTAGGATCTTTGCTTGATTACCAGCGTTGTGATGGCAGTCACACTAGTGGGGCTGGGTAATCTATAAGCACATCCTTATGCTGGTCCCTGGTCGCAGGACTATCGAGACAGGGCATCGATACTCCGGAGTAGACTAGCGCATGCGCTTCTCATCCCAGTGTGGGAGACGGTCTGTCCCACAGCCGTCGGTACGTCGTACTTGAGAGAGTATGCGGGTGCTCGTTGGGTTACGAGTACACTGGACAGGACTCGTCGGGAACTGACTAGTTGGTATTATGCCTATCGTCACTTATCAGTTCCCAGGTGACATGAGTACAGCTTAGTCCGCTGACTTGACACTGTCACTTCGCCTCGAGTGTGTTCCCACTGTACTTTGATTACTACCCTACCACGGCTCAAAGGAGTCGTGCAAACAGGTGGTAGTTGGGTGCAGTCCCGAAGCACTTGGAGGCAGTGACGGTTAGACAGGATTCGTCTCTCCCGGTATTGGGGGTTGATATCGCGCTGTGTCTAGGAGAGCCATTACACGAGTAGTCCCTGGCCAGGGCAAACGAGATATACTGGTAGGCTTCCAGTGTTGTCTCAGGGTGTTTTGGTCTTCACTCCGACACGACTTGTACCGCTATTGGGGGACTGACATTTACTGCCCCCTAGGCCCGCCATGCGATGTATCAGACGAACAGACCGGACTGTACGGAGAATGTCACATTCAGGCTCAGTAGGAGTTCAGATAGGTTTCGCCTCGTCAGTCTTCTTGTCGGCACTTCCTGGGGACCGTTACGCACAGCTAGTGCCGCTTGCGGTCTGTGGTTAAACCCACTGCCAGCGTAGTGTTGAGTCTTTAGAGTCCCACACAGAAAGCTTTTCGCCTTTAGGCAAAAGAGTAGAGGTCGCATGGTATTGCGACAGGTCGCATGGTTTTGCGACAGGGTTCGGTTACATCCGTGCACTTGTGCACGTACAGTGTCCGGACAGTTTACACTAGCGGGCTTTGGTTTAAGCCAGATCCTAGTGTACCTTTTGGGATTGGATTTATCCAATGTGTATTCGTGTTCCTCGGAACGCGGATGCGGGTGTGTATGCACAGTTGACGGAGAGACAGAGGCAGAGGATTCTCATTAGGGTTGTTGACCGTTGACAGTTGACCATTGACTTTTTGCTCAACCCTAATGAGAATATGATATGTGATTAACAATTATATTAATTAAGTATTGTGGTGACATGGTTGTTGAGGGGTTGACTTTGTTGACTTGTTGACTTTGTTGACCGGTTGACTATGTTGGACTAGTTGACCATCATGATGACTATGGCTATCATTTCATGGCAAAGACTTTTTACTTGCTTATTTCTTTTGTGAGAAATGAGTGCATGAAATGATTTAGCCATTTTGATTTGAACCATTTTACACAATACTTGATTATTATTTTTATGATGATGGTTTTAGATTATGAGAGCCAAATGAGAAAAGTCTTCTCTCATTCTTTCATGCTCACTCTCTCTCTTGTTCTTGAGCTATCATACTCTTGCTCTCACCCTCTTCCTCTTGCTCCCTCTCTTGACTCTATGGTTCACTTGTCTCATGAGTTGAGAACCAAGAACCATAGATAAAATCCCATACAAACTCTTCTCTACTCACTCTAGTTCACAAGGTTTAGCAAACCGAGTGAACTAGTTTCTTCAAAGTTCGAAGAAGGAGCCAAAGGTTGGAGCTTTCAGGTGGATCTATCTTCGGCGTAAGGAGACGACGGGAAGAAGCCGATCTGGACCACCATCGGAGTTTGAAGACGAAGGAGTTCAAGACAAGCAAGGTATAAACCCCCTAACCGAGTAGTTAACGACTCCAAGTTAGGTTGTTAGTTAGATGTTTAACAAAGATCCGGGTTTTTAGGTCCATGTTACCACCTCTAAGAAAATCGTTTTTCATCATATTCCGCATGCCCGAAAGTACCGGGAGAGGTAGCATGGACTTACAAAGTTGCCATGGCATATTAACCCCGTTTAATTAAGTGTATGTATTTATTTAAAATGTTTAGTTTTTAAATTAAGGGGTTTGAATTTGGTTGACTTGAGAGAGAGAGAGAGAGAGAGGGTGGCATGCATCATGAGGCATGGGAGAAAGCATGGCTTGCATTAAATGAAGAGAGAGAAAAGGGGGGCATGGCTCATCTAAACTCACACCCCATTTGTGTTCACCACTCTTAACTCTCATTCACATAATCCCTCACTCTCACCTCATTCTCTCATTCTCATATTTTCTTCATCTCATTTCCTCACACCCTCAAACTGAAACCCTAAACAAATCCTCACTAAACCAAACAAAATCTCCGCTAAACCCCACTAAAACCCTTTACAAAGCCATGTTTAGCCACTAAGATCACTTGGAGCATGGAAAACTAGGATTTTGAGCAAGTGTGGATAGGCAATGACTTCTAAACTGTTAATTAGGTTGTTACAATGTTGTGTGGCTTAGTAGTTGTTAATTAGAACACTAAAGATGTAGTTTTGTGCCCATATCGTATTTTTAGTGTCATTGTAGGATGTCTGTGATCTGTTGTGATCCCGAGTTGTTACTGGAAAATCTAGCAATATGGTAGTGTTGTACTAGTTGCCCTGAGTATTCACCTGAAGCACGAACTCCACCTGACCTATTTTGGCCGGCGAGATAGGGGAGAAATCCGGCGAGCTTAGATTTTTGGCGACCTGGGATGTTGAAATTTTTAAGGTAGCTGTCTGCAGTTGTTTTAGGGTGTTTGTTACTGCTAGATTTTTTGGTTTTGACAGTGGGTAAAATCTGGGAGCACTTAGCTAAGTTTAGGCATTTCGGCAAAGTGCGATACGATTGATCCGACGTAGTTTTAGTGTTTCGGGTATCTTGTTGTCGTGGGTTTGTTTTGGTGATGTCGACACGCACGTTAGCCGCTAAGCGAACCCTTTTATAGTTTAAGGGAACCGATTCGTTAAATTTGCGTTGTGTTCGTTATTAATGAGTAGTTTGCTAAATCCACGCCTTATTGTGTTTTGTGTTAATAGGATTGCAGGCAGGGAGTTCAGACGCTGCGAAGAAAGGAAAGCAGGTGGTCGGATTTACCAAGCTCGAGATCATTGTGAGTAGATTTAACATCTACGGGGAAATCTCCCGTATGGCGTTAAGCGTCAGGGCTAGATATGATATTATAGCCGCATGTTCATATGCTTATATATTGATTGTGCATGAGCATCTTTGCATACTATTACTTGTTGTGTCTTGACTTAGTACCTAGTGGACACTGTACCATTACTGACGGTTCATGTTGTATGAGCACTAAATTGTATGCTACGCCCATACCGTCGGTAATTGCCATGACACACACAACCTATACACATATGCGGTATTGTATTGTTATTGTCATTGAGACATTGATTCTAGTTCTATTGCACTTATGATATGCATCGTGCATACATAGCTACATATACACCCTTATATGATGTTGCATTTGATTTTGGAGAAATTGGGAACCGCATGATATATTTTAAAACTGGATTCATTGAAAAGAGCGGTTTTCCTTAATATGCTCATATGACATTTTTATATTGCATATATCATATTTCATGGATTTATGCATTGAGATACAGATTTCATATGATTTATGGATTTGAGAACCGTGGTATTATTTCAAGAAAGTATGTATTGTTTTGAAAACACGGTTTCTCTTGATATGATATTTCAGTGTGTCCACCAAGAGTTTTCTCAGTTCTGAGACTGGTGATAGAACCCAATTCGAGGAGCTGGATGATCCGTTTGCGGGTTCATGGTGGACCCGGTATGGTACCCCGGGACAAGAAAGGGATGTTGTGCAGTAGACGATGAGCTTGGCAGAGGGACTATTACCTACCGGTGATTGGTTGGACCTGGTGGTTATCCTGAGGATACCGACCAGAGTCGTGAGATGGATATAGGCCGATCCGGACTGACGGAGCCCATGGGCCGATCCAGACGGACGGAGCCCGATATATGTGGATTTGCGTGTCGATGTTGGACACAAGTTTTCATGATATTTTCGAGTGCCGATGTTGGGCACTCAGGTTACATGAGATTTACAGGATATGAGGGCCGATCAGAGTGACGGCGCCTGAGGTATTGGGATTTGGGGTGTCGTTGATGGACACCAGGTTTTTCCACGATGATGATTCATTGATGATGATATGTTTTATCCCATACTCAGCATTTATTAGATATGCATTGTTCATGTATTTATAGAACCTGATGGAGTACATTGATCATGATTGTTGCATATCCATATTACCATATTTATGGTATCAGATTGCATGTGATAGATTATCGCTGTACGTGCATACCTGTGATTATCTGTACGATGTTACTTACTATTCACGAGTTGGCAACTCACCCCCGTTGTGCCACAGTGTTTTGCCGGTTTGACCCTCATAGTAGTCGCTGCAGGGCTTCTTATTATATCTTTTTGCAGCGGATACCGCTACGGTTGGCTGTGAGCCATTTTGCTGTAGGTGGGCTGCCGTTATCCGATTTTACATCCATTGTATATCTCATTATATCTAGTTCTCTCCATCTACCATTTTCATGTATTGACTTAGAGACGAGTTGTGAGGACGATATTGTATATTTTATGACTCTGGGTGTCGTGCTCGTGTGAGTCGGCCTTTATTATGTAGTTTTATCTCTTTATACTGTTTTCACTTATATTGTCTATTTCTTCGCTACGACGTCGCATATTTATGCTTGTGGTGGGTATTTCCGCCTTTGGTCATGATTTTTTCCTGTTTGGGGATGCTTTACTTATATCTTATGTTTGTACCCGTTTCGGGGCTAGTTTTTACAAAGGAGGTGCTGCCGAAATTTTTAAGAAAATAAACTTGAGTTTAAAGATTTTTACTTGAGATTTCCAAATGTTTTTAATAATGTTTTTATCACTTACTACTTTTGATGGTTTAGATTTCTGGGTTTTCGGCTTACTTAAATTGCGTTACGCCTGTTGATGTCACGTGATTTAAGTATTGGTCACGTGCCAAATTTTAGGTTGTGAAAGGACTTTGGAAGTTGCTCCTAAAGGGGTAAAACCCATAGGGTGCAAGTGGATCTTTAAGAAGAAACTTGGTGTAGATGGAACGGTTGAGACCTTCAAAGCTATACTTATAGCAATAGGCTTTCGTCAACGACCAGGTGTCGATTATGTTGAAACCTTTTCTCTAGTGGCTATGCTTAAGTCTATCAGGATCCTACTTGCCATTACTGTATACCATGACTATGAAATCTGGCAGATGGACGTCATGACCACTTTTCTAAATGGTGATTTAGAAAAGAGCGTGTATATGACACAGCCAGAGGGCCTTGTAGAAATTGGGAGCAACGGAAAGGTGTGCAAGCTGCTTAAATCAATCTATGGATTAAAGCAGGCATCGCGGGGCTGGAACATCTATTTTGATGTAGCAGTCCAAGAGTTTGACTTCATAAAAAACGTAGATTAACCTTAAATATACAAAAAGGTTATAAAAAGTAAGGTTGGCTTCCTCGTATTGTACATGAATGATATACTCTTGATAGGAAATGATGTTCCTATGCTGCACTCGGTCAAACTTTTCCTATCACAAAAATTCTCCATGAAAGATCTTGGTGATGCTTCCTACATCCTGGGGATAAAGATCTATAGAGATAGATCTAAAATGATGTTGGGATTGTCCCAATCCAAATACATAGACACCATACTAAAGAAGTTTAGTATGGAAGATTCTAAGCGTGGTAATTTACCCGCTTGCTTAGGAATCACTCTCTCCAAAGAGATGTCTCCCAAGACTGATTTGGAGAGGGCTCGCATGACTGTGATACCGTATGCTTCTGCAGTTGGGTTAATCATGTACGCGATATTATGTACCAGACCGGATGTAACTTACGTACTAGGTGTGGTAAGTAGGTATCAATCAGAACCAAGGGAGAAGTACTGGACAGTAGTGAAGAACATTCTTAAGTTCTTGAGAAATAGTAAAGAAATGTTCTTGGTGTATGGTAACGGAGAACTCTAAATGGAGTTCTTTACCGATTCAAGCTTCCAGAGTGATAATGACGACAGCAAGTCGGTCTCGGATTTTGTTTCACCCTCAATGGAGGGGCGGTATGTTGGAAGAGTTCTAAGAAAGATACCGTAGCATACTTGACAATGGAAGTTGAATACATCGCTGCCTACGATGCTGCCAAAGAGACTATCTTGATGAAGAAGTTCATTGATGAACTTGGTGTGGTTCCATCTATTGAGGATCCAATACCCTGTATTGTGATAACAATGAAGCTGTGGCTTTTGCCAAGGAACCCCGGTCTCATCAGCGATCCAGACATATTATGTGGTTGTATCACCTGATCCGGGAAACGGTTGATCGCCGGGAGATCGAGGTCAAGAGAGTTGATACGAAGGACAACACAACGGATCCACTCACGAAGGCCCTCCCCCAGACGCGGTTTGAAAGACTTTTTGGGATATTGGGTATGATATACTACAACAACTGGCCTTAATACAAGTGGGAGATTGTTAGGTATATGTATGCCATAGAGGCCTTTATTGTATGATATAGTGGACGCTTTGACATATATAGAGAGGACTTTCTTACTCGACATGTTAGTATGCTATCTGTTTGCTCTTTATCTTAACATATACGCTTGTATTATTATACTGTCTCTCTGATTCATGTTGATAAAGCCCTTAGGAAGTTGGCTTGACTACCAGGACTATGATGCAGATCATTCTAGTGGGGCTTGAGTAGTCCACAAGCACATCCTTTAACAGTTTTTAGTCGAGGGAGTATCGAGATAGGGCATCGATATTCCAGAGTAGACTAGTGTGTACGTTTCATGACCCTGTAAGGGGCGATGGTTGATCCTACAGCCATTGGTGTTTGACATTAAAGATTGTACACAAGTGCTCATTAAAGATTGGGTACACCGAACATGACTCGTCGAGAACACCTAGATGGTACTATACCTATCGTCAGATAGCAGTTCTTTGGTGACACTTGTACAGGTTGTTAGGGTTTCTAGTGCCCTGGCCATCTACCAAGGCCGATTGTGGAACAAAAATTTTGGCGTTTAGAAAACTTGGTGGTCGAAACAACTACCTAGAATCGAATCTAAACATGAAACTAGTAATATAAAAGGTCTAACTATGGTGATAGAGTGTTTATACCGAATGATCCGTGTCCTTTGGTCTTTAACCATCTTCCTAAGCTCCTAGTAACCACCATGATCAAGCTTGATCTCCGGTCTCCCTCAATCAAAGATGATCCACCTGAGGATTTTGTAACGTTTCAGAAATCGTTTAACCGAATTTTCCGTTAATCCGTAAATAATTTATGTTTTCTGTAAAAACCGGGATATAATCATTTTTCAAGATAGAATTAAATGCACCTAGTTTAACAAGGAAATTGCTAGTATGTGATATTTATTTAGTAACTTATAATTATTAGTTCACTTAAATATTTTTCCTTAATTAAATTTTTTTATTATCAGCTTTTATTTATACACTTAATTAGTGGTAATTACAAATTGGATGGGCTAAATATACAAATGTGAACCATGTCAACTTAGATACAAGTTTGTAACATGTTCTTCTCTTCTCAAATTGTTTCCATGTTTCTAGAGTTTTCTAGGATTAATTAGCGACGAAAAATAGAAAAGATAATGAATTAGAAATAGATTGATGTGAGGTGCATTAATTAAGGTTTAATGGTTAACTTAATCTAGAATTTTCCACACACACACAACACACTCCTCTCTCTTCCACTTGGCTGGGCCTCATTGTGGCAGCCCAAAATTTTCCCCACCTCCATTTTCAACTCAAAAAGCTCCAAAAATCCATCAAAATCCTACAAATTCCAAATCTAATCCTTACCCATTATTCCTTAGCCTAATCTAGCTTGGATCAAGGAGAAAGTTAGTATTTTGGAGGGCATTTTGGGAGTCAAGTTTACAAGTTTGAGATCAAGGTTGTGAGGTATAAATCCTAACCCCAAGGTTTAATTGTTAGATAATTACTTTAATCTTGCTTATTAAGTGTTTAAAATATGGTTTTAATTGGAAGTTAGGAAATTCAAGAGAGGGTTTTTGTGATCAAGTTAGGGTTTTGATTAGTTGTTGATGGTTGTGTTGTGTAGTCTCACATGTTTAGACATGCAAATTTAAGCTAGTTGCTAGTTTGCTAATTGTTATTTTCCAAATTGCCCAAACTAAGCTTTTTTGCAAACTAACTTTTATTAAATCTAAAGTGGGTGAGATTAGAAAGTTATTAAGGGTTTGTGTAGCTCAAGTAAGCTATTATGTGATTATTGTGGCCACTAGTTTTTTTTTGAAATATCTAGTTTTGAACTAAAATGGTAAATCGATGCTTACTAGGTTTTCGGTATAATTAGACATTGGTTTTGTTTGATGCTGTAATGATATATATATTATCTTCTACAATATATATTGTGTTGTGAATGTGCGATCGGTACGATCGGGTTCTAAGGTGATGTTGCCGGATTTCTGTGTGAGTCTGGGGTTGGTTTTTGGCTATGTTTTCCGGTATTGGGATTCTTGGTTTTGAGATTTGATATTGTATTTGGTCGTTGGATGTTTGTACGTCAACGACGAGGGTTGTTTGGTTGTTTTTGCATGCGTAGGATATAGATTCTAAGCTATGAGCGCACCCTGTGCCATATCGGCTTTCCGGATTTGGTTTTCATACATGGCGATATGTATTGATTTGTAGGTTCCTTCACATGGATTCCGAGACGACGAAGCGCATCGACTACGGCTGAATAAGTGTTCCGCAGGTGAGTAGATTTATATATATGGGGGAAGTCGGGTGGATGGTGTATAGCACCCCCGCAAATTATGAATAGAAACCGATCTATAAGAATACAGTCGTAGGAACCTATATTAGAAAACTATGGATATGGTTAAAAAAATAGTTAGAGATGACATGAAAGACTGAATATATATATCGAGATATCAGATGAAAGCTATAGGGATATGACTCTTTGACATGATATGATAGAAATGATGTCTCGAATTGATATATAAAGATACGAAAAGCGAATGTGAATCACGACATATTGATATGTATTTGCAAGAGACCAAGTATAAGAATTGTATTAGCGTGACGTGAGATCGATAAATACAACATAAGATCTAAAAGATAGTTGCATATGTAAGATGACTTGACGTGAGATATTAATGTGATGAAAAAAGTATACGATGAGATATGAAATGAGATGTACAAGGATATGACATGAGATCAATGAATATGATAAGATTGAAATGGATGTGTTAGGAGATCGGTAAAATGAGATATTTATATATAATTATGATATTGATGAATGATATGCCGTACTAGACTTAGATCCGTACCCTCATTGTTGTATATGTTGATAGAATCCCTAATTGTTTAATGCCGCTGTACGATGAATTACCGTACGTGATGAGTTTTACCTGATGATTGATCCATACCCTTGATTAGAGGATGACGTACGATGGATTGTACCGTATGTGATGTTGTGAGGCTGGATGCCGATTGACTGATTCACCGACTCGGATAGGCTATAGATATTTAATCCTTGTCTACACCGCTTAGTTTAGACTTTACGTAGATGTTGGATTAGATACGCGTACCTATTAGCATTGCGCTTACGATTGACTTGCTGCTATGTTCATGATATTCTCATTTCATTATATATATATATATACCTGTACTAGTACACCTATACCATTATCGATGATGCGTATATTACACTTACACAGATTTGCCGGCTCACACACTTTCTTCATCGTTAATTGCTATGTTACTTACATAGTAGAGTTTCTACATCATGCTATGATATATTGCTATGCTCACATCATTATGCTATGTTGCATGATATACTTACTTTGCTCACATCATTATGCTATGTTGCATGACATATCTTTCTATAGCTACACATACACCTATGTGGTATTGTATCATTATTGACATTTAGACGTTGATTCTTATGCTATTGTGCATATGAAATGCATCATGCTTACATACTTACATGTTTATACACACATCTTGCTAGAGCTATATGTACGCCTTTATATGATGTTGCATTTGATTTTGGAGGAATTGGGTACCGCATGATATATTTAAAAACTGGATTCATTTAAAAGAGTGGTTTTCCCTTATTATGCTCATATTACTGCTTTATGTTGCATATATCGTATTTCATGGATTTACGCATTGAGATATGGATTTCATGTGATTTATGGATTTGAGAACCATGGGGATATTTCAAGAAAGTATGCGTTGTTTTGAAAACCAGGTTTCTCTTCATATGATATTTCGGAGTGTCCACCATAAGTTTTCTCAGTTATGAGACTTGTGTTAGAAACCCGATTCGAGGCGCGGTAGGTACCGTTTGCGGGTACATGGAGGACTCGATATGGTACCCCGGGACAAGAAATGATTTTCGTAGAGTAGCCGATGAGCCTGGCAGAGGGAACACTATCTACCGGTGATAGTATTTGGACTCGGCGGTTATCCAGAGGATACCGACTGGAGTTGTGAGTTAGATATGAGGGCCGACCAGAGTATGCGGCGCCTGAGGGCCGATCTGAGGATGCGGCGTATGAGATATGAGGATTTACGTGTCGATGTTGGACACGGGTTTCATGATATTTTGAGTGTCGGTGTTGGACACTCAGGTTCCATGATTTGATGTGTTATTGATGGACACGAGTTCTTTGATATCCTCATATATTTACATGCATATGCTTTCATGATTATATTGTTGGATGATATCCACATGCATACAGGGTCCGGGTCAGCTGCAGTAGAGAAGGCTTTATATTGTTGGATGATATCCACATGCATACACGCATTGATTATATTGTTGGATGATATCCATCTGCATACGGGCATTGATTATTGTTAGCAAATATGTAGACACAGTCACCCTAAATATCATAGTATTACCTTTATGATATAGTTGACCTAGGAAATCGTTGTTTTATTCGATTTCTACCTGCCGATGTTTTCTACTCATGAGTTGGCAACTCACCCCCGTTGTACCACAGTTCTTGCAGGTTGACCGTATGGATCAGTAGCGGCACCGCTGGTACACATCTTGCTTTCGGATGATTTGCTTTGATAGGTGGTACACATTGGCTCGTGCCACTCTTGTATTATTATTCCTATTGTATCTAGTCAACTCCCTCAATCAGAAAACTAGTATTTGAATATGTAGTAAGACTTAGCAAGACTTGTAGTTGCGAGACTTAGAGCGATGGGTTATATGTTCGCTTGGTGGGCTTGATGTCTTGATTTTCATTTTACTTTGTGTTGATCTTCACCGTTGGGCGTCGTATACATATATATTCTTGTGGTGGTTGTTTCCGCTGTTGGGCGTGATTTGCTCCCGTTTGGGGATGCTTTATTTATATTTTATATTTGTACCCGTTTCGGGGCTAGTTTTTACATAGGAGGAGCTGCCGAAATTTTTAAGAAAATAAAATTAAGTTTAAGGATTTTTACTTAAGGTTTCCAAATGTTTTTATTAATTTTTTCTTTACTTACTTCTTTTGAAAGGTTTAGATTTCTGGGCTTCGGCTTACTTAAGTTACATTATGCCTGTAGACGTTGCGTGATTTAAGTGCTGGTCACGAGCAAAATTTTTGGGTCGTGACAAAGTTGGTATCAGAGCGCTGGGTTTAACCTTTGTTCGAGTCTAGGTTGGACTATGTGGAGTCT
Source organism: Agapanthus africanus (assembly GCA_030015575.1). Lineage (NCBI taxonomy): Eukaryota > Viridiplantae > Streptophyta > Magnoliopsida > Asparagales > Amaryllidaceae > Agapanthus > Agapanthus africanus. The sequence goes on from CM057349.1 coordinate 225,013,523, forward strand.
GGGGCGTAATCTAGTTCGGAACCTAGGCTTGACCTTTCGGAACATAGACTTGAATGCGGGGGGGGGGGGGGTACTGGACCCAAACTTTCGTTTCATAGGTTGACCTTGAATGATGGAGTAGGTAGCTTTAGTAGAGTGACGTACCCTACATATGTTCCACGGTTTATTTACGATGCGATACTCTACATAAGAAAGCTTAGGATGTACATATCTTGAGATCTGTGATTCTCTTCGTTCCTTTGATCATACATCCATTTGAGATCCTTAATTCTATTCGTTTCCATGATCATACTCTCACTGATTCCGTTCCTCCTTATAATCATGTATCCATTTTGGGATCTGTTGATTCTTTTCATCCCTTTGATCTATTTTCGTCGATACTTGCTTGAGGTTCCTATCACCATGGTTTGAGTGCAGATTGAGTTGCAGCTAGTGATGCGGTCAGGGCGAGCTCATCATGGACGAGGACTGACCATCATGTTTTCTGGTGACATGGGAACGTATCGATCTATTGTTTGTGTTGTGACCTCTCGTTTAAGGCGAGTGTTCATTTTTGCATCGGATGATTGGGCCATTGTTAGAGGCTGCCTGTTATGAAAGGACTGTTGATGTACAGCCAACCTCAGAGATCGTGATGTTGTCTACCGTACAGACGGATGACCCAGCTGTTGCTGAGATTGATGGGATGTCGCCTCCAGACTTTATAAGCTAAGATCGCTGGAGCTTTTAGGCAAAGTTGCGACAGATGATAGCTAGTCTATCTTGAGTTGAGAGACGAAGGTGATTCGTCAGATTTGATGCACCCAGTTGAGTTGAAGATTTTCAGTATGGAGAATCTTACTCAGATCTAGAGTAGATCGACCCAGAGATGACGTTGTTCGTTGGATGATCCGATAGGAGACCAGTAAGTGGACTATCTTCAGATAGAGCACCTCACCTAGATGCGTTATGAGTTGATCGAGAATGGACGAATATAGAGTGTTCCTTCAATGATTGGGATGAGTTCCCCAGGACGTGGTCGGCTAGATATCTTTAACAGAGTGATGATGATAGCGAGTTCGTAATTTCAAGTCCGTGTGAGAGACTCCAGATTGACTGTAGCTGAGAACAATTGCAGTACGCGGATAGCCAGACATGACGTCGAAGTGGACGAAAATAAAAACGAGTGGAACAAGAGGTTCGTGCGAGATGTTAACGAGCTGTTATTACTCCCCGTTGAGATTAGAGGTCTGATATGTAAACAGAGGCATTGGGATACGGCCAGTTCCCGAGGAAATGCTGTGCTGAGAACGCAGATGTCCAGAAAATGAGAAAATATTATGCAAGTGTACCAGCCTCCGTACAGTTCGGCATAGGCGAGATCGGAAGTGACCTTAAGCAGGTGCCTTCTAGGACACTACTGCAATAAGAGTTTCACCGAGGATTAGATGTGTCACGTGTATTCAAAGGGCCAGAGGCCGACGTCAATGACGTGCTGCTTTAAGAGTGGTCATGCTAATTGGCCGAGAGATGACCAGAGGAGTGCTAGAGCGGAATCGTTTCTGTTAGCACACCAGACCGGGCCGATGAGCCGATGGATTGCGAGATTGGTAATCCATAGAGAAAATGAGGACCCAGGGACAAAGGACGCCAGACCATGAGCAGGAGGCAAGCAGATGTTCTTGCTTCGCCAATTTTGGGCGCATCGACATTTTTCGACATTGTAGGAGGTGTACCTCAATGTCATTTGTTGCAATTTATGTTTTGTGTTCCGAGTATCACACTTTTATCAGATATTGTTTTCGTGCATCTTGGCTGCACCTATTGGATATTTTCTTTTGTGCACAGTTGTTGCACTTGATTTATATTTATACACCACTACATCGGTTTGCGATTTGTGCATATCTATTGTACTTGATGATTGATTTTGTGCCTTGGCTTCATGTACTTATGATTATGGATTTCGATACTATCGATTTGATTTTGTGCATGCGATACGCGATCAATTTGGTTTTTTCACTCGGTATAGCTTATATGTGCTTGCTGAGCATTGGGATGGATTCTGTGCACTTAGTTGCACATCCTTATGATATTTATACACCTTGTTACACTTGGTGTTGTTTTTATATGCATTTGAGTTATTGATAAGTTTCCGTGCACTTGTTGCACCAGAGTTGTATTTCGTACATTTGTTGCATTAGATTTATATTTTTGTGCATTTGTTGCGCTGGATTGGTATTTCGTGCACTGGATTTGTGTTTTGTGCATTTGTTGCACCAGATTCGTTTTCGTGCATGCTACTGCATTAGATGCTTTAGACGGACTCGACGCACTCGGGTAGGATTTTTGCGCATATTAGGTGCTTGGTATTGGATTTGTGCGCATCAGATGCACATGATTTAGATTTTATTCGTACATGTTGGAAGTGATTTAGATTTTATTTGTGCATTTCGGATGCAGTTGATTTAGATTTTATTAGTGCATTTCGGATGCAGTTGATTTAGATTTTATTAGTGCATGTTGGATGCACTTGATTTAGATTTCAATTGTACATGACGGATGCACTTGATTTGGATTCTTGCGCATGTTGGGCGCATGAGATGAGATGTGATTTTATGGACACCAGATGCACTCGATTGGGATTTTCATTCGTGCTTATTAGTTGCACGGGATTGAAATTTTCGTGCACTATAGATGCACCTGATACTGTTGTCAAGCACACCCGTTGCACTGGACAGATACTTTCATGCATACCCATTGCACTTAGTTTTGCTTTTGTGCATATTTTAGCACTTGTATTTGGATTTGATTTTCGTGCGCACCAGACAAACATGATTGTTGGATACTCCTTATAAGGCTGATTTTACTCTTGAGCACTTTGTTTTCATGATGGGCACTATATTATGAAGTAGCCAAACAGGACTGATCTAAGGTCAGTACCTTAGTACTTTGCATGTGTTAAACGTTTAACAAGAGCTTTTCAAAAAGGGGCTATAGTCTCGCTATTCCTTACGTGTCCGCGAGTGACACGAACGTTTATAAAGGAAAACCTTTTGGGATATTTCAAAAAGGGCGGAACGTATATTTGAGCAAAACCTATATGAACGTATATTATTACTTTACAAATGAGCGTCTGTCATTTGTGTTATGAGTTACGCATCACGCGGCCATTCAGAAAAGAATTGCATGTGTTTTATTCAGTATTTAGAAGATTTTTCCAAGGATGCGTACTATATACATATTATAGTATTCGACTAGTGTATATTGGATTTCAGTAGTGGAATTCGAGATTTGTATCTCCATTATAACTCCAGTAATTGCGTTACGCTTGACGGAGTTCGATTTTGAGTTTCATACTCGTTTTCATGCGCACACGATGCGCTGTGGTATTTCTGTATCTTCCATGATTTTGGGCCCCCGTTGATTTGAGCTGATTATTGAAATATTTTAGTATTTATGGATTTAAATTTAAATTCGGGGACCGAATTTCTTTAAGGGGGGAAGATTGTAACATTTCAGAAATCGTTTAGGCGAATATTCCTTTGATCGGTAAATAATTTGTGTCTTCCGTAAAAACCAGGAAATTATCATTTTTCAATATAGACTTAAATGCACCTAGTTTAACTAGAAATTGCTAGTATGTGGTATTTATTTAGTCACTTATAATTATTAGTTCACTTGAATATTTTTCCTTAATTAAATTTTTTTATTATCAGCTTTTATTTATACACTTAATTAGAGAAGAAAAATAGAAAAGAAAATGAATTAGAGATAGATTGATGTGAGGTGCATTAATTAAGGTTTAATGGTTAATTTAATCGAGAATTTTCCACACACACACAACACTCTCCTCTCTCTTCCTCTTGGCCGAGCCTCTTTTGTTAGTGTATATGCCCTAGAGGCCATTACTGTATCATACTAGTTTGCATATTACTTAATGGAAGCTTGGGATATTCACCATTGTATAGACAATCTTGCTCAAAATGGTAGTATGCTGCTTAGTTTGTTTCTACTTTAATGTGTACATATGTTTGTTTTAGTATATCACCTATACACATTAGTGGAGCCCTTAAGATCTTTTCTTGATTACCAGCGTTGTGATGGCAGTCACACTCGTGGGGGCTGGGTAATCCACAACCACATCCTTATACAGGTCCCTAGTCGTAGGACTATCGAGAAAGGGCATCGATACTCCGGAGTAGACTAGCGTATGCGCTTCTCATCCCAGTAGGGGAGACGGTCTATCCCACAGCCGTCAGTATGTCGTACTTGAGATAGTATACGGGTGCTCGTTAGGTTACGAGTACACTGGACAGGACTCGTCGGGAACTGATTGGTTGCTACTATACCTATCGTCAGTTATCAGTTCCCAGGTGACATGAGTGTTAGTTATATGTATGCCCTAGAGGCCATTACTGTACATTGGATGTATATTGTAGTGGATGCTGGGACATATATAGGGAGGACTTTCTTGCTCGACATGATAGTATGCTATCTGGTTACTCTTTACCTTAATGTGTACATTGATTGTCTCTCTGTTACATGTTGGTAAAGCCCTTAGGATGTGTACTTGACTACCTGGACTATGATGCGGATCATATTAGTGAGGACATGGTAGTCCATAAGTACATCCTTCAAGGTCCCTAGTCGTGGGTATATCGAGACGGGGCATCGATATACCAGAGTAGACTAGCGTATACCTTCTCGACCCATACAGATGGGCGATGGATGATCCCATATCCATTGGTGTTTGACATCAGAGATGATATACGGGTGCTCAGTGGAGACTGGGTACACTGGACGGACTCGCCGAGAACTCCCAGATGGTATTATACCTTACGTCAGATGGCAGTTCTCTGGTGACACTGGTACAGAGTAGTCTGTTGACCCGAGATCGTCATAGAGTCTTGTGTGGTTCCCACTGTGCTTTGATTTCCACCTTACCACATCCAAGAGGGCGTGCAAAATGGTGGTTTTTGGGTACAGTCCCGAATCACATGGAGGCAATGAGCGATAGGAAGGGATTCGTCTCTCCCGGTATAGGGAGTTGATGTTGCGCTGTGTTCGATTGGCTATAACCGGAAATCCCTGGCCAGGGTTGCTGAGATTTACTGGTAAGTGTTACCTGTAGTTTCTCGAACTGTTATAGACCTCATATCGACACGACTTATCGAGCTATTGGGGTCTGACGTTTACCACCCCTAGGCGAGATATGCGACATATCAGACGATCAGACCGGACTGTACGGTAAGTGTTACTGGTTGGATTCACAGGAGTGTGAGCGGGCTTGCTCGTCGATCTTCTGATCGCTCAATACCCGGGTGGCCGTTACGTTTAGCAGACCGCTTGCGGCTTGTGGATGCTTGATATGATCATCATCTGCTGCCGGCGTATTGACGAGTCTTTAGAGTCCTACACAGAGGTTTCCTGGCTCAAGAGAAACGAAATAGGAGCGCATATGAGATATGTGCGGGACCGAGAATAATGCGTGTATGTGATACCGTATTCCATTCTCGCGATGAATGTATCGATTGGTTGTATGCGATATAACCTAGTTATCGAATCAAGGATTGATTCGATAAATCGATACATTGAATACTAGTCGGTTATATGCGATATGACCGGATCATTGAATCAAGTGTTGATTTAATGATTTAGTGTATAACTATATATATATTTGATATATTACTTTGCATTAACTAGTATTGGTTCACTTTAAATGGATTTTCTCACTCAAAGTTCACAAGTTGTATATGTGATATACTTTTGTGCACTTGATTGTATCTTGTTTGATGATACATGCTTACTTGAGTTTGTGTAAAGATTAAACCATGGTTATTTAAATGGTTAGGGTTTTGTTTTTCATATCTATTTATTCATTTATTTATTTTTTGGAAAAGATATGAAATGAATGGTGGCTATGTTTGTTTTTAGTTGAAGATTCATGAAGCATTGACTAAGTCACCATTCTTGTCTCATGCTTAACCCTAACCATTTAAACTAACCCTAGTTCATTCTCTACACTTAACCAAGGGTTAGTATATGATAAGTATGATTTTCTTTTCTATTATTATTAACTTATCATATTCTATCATCTTCTTCCTCTTCTTCTTCTTTATGAAGAAACCTTGCTCCATCAATGGCAACTTGAGCAAATGAATGAGAAATCCAATTCTAAAGTGAACCCACCTCCTATTTCTTCATCCTCTACCTCTTTCCTAGTAGTATAGGGTGTTTTCTTCACAAGTTTCATGACTTGGTGAAGTGGGAGCTTGATCTTGTGATGCCTCGACTTAGATCATCTTCGGCATCGAAGTCGACGACCTAGCCCGCCCATTTTTCCGATGAAGCCGACGCTAGAGCCCGGGATCCGATATGGACAGCGAGGGGACTTCATCACGGAGCCGTGGAGGTGGAGGACCGGATCTACAAAGGTTGTATTTCCGTTCTTTTAGTTAAGTTGTTTACTACTTTATCTATTCGCCTAAAATTCTAGTCAACGATCCGTATTAGGGTTTACCGGCAGATGTAAAATTTGAAATTGGCATGGTTGATGCCTTGTGAGACCTCATTAGTGCGCCTAGGAACCCTACAATGAGTACAGCTTAGTCCGCTGACTTGACACTGTCACTTCGCTTCGAGTGTGTTCCCACTGTACTTTGATTACTACCGTACCACGGCTCAAAGGAGTCGTGCAAACAGGTAGTACTTGAGTGCAGTCATGAAGCACTTGGAGGCAGTGACGGTTAGACAAGATTCGTCTCTCCCGGTATTGGGAGTTGATATCGCGCTGTGTCAAGGAGAGCCATTACACACAGTCGTCCCTGGCCAGGGCAAGTGAGATGCACTGGTAGGTTTCCAGTGTTATCTCGGGGTGTTCTGGGCTACACTCCGACATGACTTATACCGCTATTAAGGGACTGACGTTTACCGCCCCCTAGGCCCGCCATGCGATATTCTCAGAAGAACAGACCGGACTGTACGGAGACTATCACATTCAGGCTTAGTAGGAGTTCGGATGAGTTCACCTCGTCAGTCTTTGTCACGTCCCGAAAGTACGGAACATGACCGGCACTTAAACTACGAACGTCTCGAGACGTACGTAATCTAAGTAAACCGAAAACCCAGAAATCCAAAACAAGAAAAGTAGTAGAGTGCAGGAAAAACCAACTTAAAGCAAGTAATTTCAATAGCATAAGCCGAATTATGCGGTTTTTAAAACATCAAAAATTTACTGAAAATTTCGGCAGAGTCTCCTTTGTAAATACTGGCCCCCAAACGGGATACAACATGAATAGTATACGAAATCAAGAAGGGAGCTAGCTCTTCGTCAATCGACGGTCACAACCACACAAGCAATATAATATACAACGCCAACGGCGAGGATCAAAACTCAAAAGGAAACTCAAAACCACCAGAAATATAACGAGCGACTCTAAGGTCGAAAGAATAAACAACACTGGTCTCTATCTCAATAAATACATGTTTGGTTGATGGAACTTCTAGATACAACAGAATAATGATATACAAGATATATAATGGGGGTACGATACAAGTAAACCAACCTACTAGCAAATCACCCGAATGAAACTGAGCCCGCAAAGCCGTAATTAAACCTGTACGGAAAAACCTGCAAGAAACTGGGGCACAACGGGGGTGAGTTGCCAACTCACGAATAGAAAAACATCTACGCACAGAAATCGCATAAATAACGCAATCCTAGGTCAATGATCATAATATATCCTTAAAAATGTATATAACTGTAAGTCCATGCTACCTCTCCCGGTACTTTCGGGAATGCGGAATTTGGTAAAAAACGATTTTTACGGAGGTGGTAACATGGACCTAAAACCCGGATCTTGGTTAAACATCTATCTAACAACCTAACTATGAGTTTCTAGCTACTCGGTTAGGGGGTTATACCTTGCTTGTCTTGAACTCCTTCGTCTTCAAGCTCGGATGGTGGTCCGGACCGGCTTCTTCTCGTCGTCTCCGTACGCCGAAGATAGATCCACCTGAAAGCTCCAACCTTTAGCTCCTTCTTCGTTCTTTGAAGAAACTAGTTCACTTGGTTTGCTAAACCTAGTGAACTAGGATGAGTAGAGAAGAATTAGAATGGGATTTTATCTATGGTTCTTGATTCTCAACTCATGAGAGATATGAACCATAGAGTCAAGAGAGGGAGCAAGAGGATGAGAGTGAAAGCAAGAGCAAGAGAGCTCAAGAACAAGAGAGAGAATGATCAAGAAAGAATGAGTCTCTCTTTTGTCTTTCACCCTCTCATAATCCAAAGTCATGATAACTCATCATACTAAAAAAGTCTTATGTGATGGTTTGAAGCAACCATAACCATATCATTTCATGCACTCATTTTACACAAATGAGCAAGCAAGAAAAAGTCTTTGCCATGAAATGATGGCTATGGTTATCATGATGGTCAACTAGTCAAGCCTAGTCAACCGGTCAACAAAGTCAACAAGTCAACAAAAGTCAACAAGTCAAAAAAGTCAACAAAAGTCAACAACCATGTCACCATAATACTTAATTAATATAATAGTTAATCACATATCATATTCTCATTAGGGTTGATCAAAAGGTCAATAGTCAACGGTCAACTGTCAACAACCCTAATGAGAATCCACTGCCTCTGTCTCCCTGTCAACTGTGCATACACACCCGCATCCACGTTCCGAGGAACACGAATGCAAACTGGATAAATCCAATCCCATAAGGTACACTAGGATCTGGCTTAAACCAAAGCCCGCTAGTGTAAACTGTCCGGACACTGTACGCGCACAAGTGCACGGATGTGACCGAACCCTGTCGCAAAACCATGCGACCTGTCGCAATACCATGCGACTTCTACTCTTTTGCCTAAAGGCGAAAAGCTTTCTGTGTGGGACTCTAAAGACTCGACACTACGCTGGCGGTGGGTTTAACCACAGACCGCAAGCGGCACTAGCTGTGCGTAACGGTCCCCAGGTAATGCCGACAAGAAGACCGACGAGGCGAAACCCATCTGAACTCCTACTGAGCCTGAGTGTGACATTCTCCGTACAGTCCGGTCTGTTCATCTGATACATCGCATGGCGGGCCTAGGGGGCGGTAAACGTCAGTCCCCCAATAGCGGTACAAGTCGTGCCGGAGCGAAGCCCAAAACACCCTGAGATAACACTGGAAACCTACCAGTATATCTCGTTTGCCCTGGCCAGGGACTACTCGTGTAATGGCTCTCCTAGACACAGCGCGATGTCAACCCCCAATACCGGGAGAGACGAATCCTGTCTAACCGTCACTGCCTCCAAGTGCTTCGGGACTGCACCCAACCACTACCTGTTTGCACGACTCCTTTGAGCCGTGGTAGGGTAGCGATCACAGTACAGTGGGAACACACTCGAGGCGAAGTGACAGTGTCAAGTCAGCGGACTAAGCTGTACTCATGTCACCTGGGAACTGATAACTGACGATAGGCATAATACCAACTAGTCAGTTCCCGACGAGTCCTGTCCAGTGTACCCGTAACCTAACGAGCACCCGCATACTATCTCAAGTACGACGTACTGACGGCTGTGGGAAAGACCGTCTCCCACACTGGGATGAGAAGCGCATGCGCTGGTCTACTCCGGAGTATCGATGCCCTGTCTCGATAGTCCTGCGACCAGGGACCTGCATAAGGATGTGCTTATAGATTACCCAGCCCCACTAGTGTGACGGACATCACATCGCTGGTAATCAAGCAAAGATCTTAAGGGCTCCACTAATGTGTATAGGCGATATACTAAAATAAACACATGTACACATTGAAGTAGAAACAAACCAAGTAGCATACTACTATTTTGAGCAAGATTGTATATACAAGGTGAATATCCCAAGCATCCATTAAGTAATATACAAACCAGTATGATACAGTAATGGCCTCTAGGGCATATACACTAACAATCTCCCACTTGCACTAAGGCCATGTACTGGCGTATCGAAGACCTATCATCTCGATCAGCCGCTCGAACTGAGTCTGGGGCAGGGCCTTGGTGAATGGATCTGCAGTGTTATCTTCTAAAGCGACTCTCCGAACCTCGATCTCCTGGCGATCCACGATCTCCCTGATCAGGTGATACCGCCTCAAGATGTGCCTGGATCTCTGATGGGACCTGGGTTCCTTCGCTAAAGCTATAGCCCCATTGTTGTCGCAATACAGAGGTATTGGATCAACAATGGACGGAACCACCTGAAGTTCTTTCAAGAACTTCCTCATCCAGAAAGCTTCTTTTGCGGCATCAGATGCAGCGATGTATTCTGCTTCCATCGTCGAGTCTGCAACGGTTTCCTGTTTGGAACTCTTCCAACACACCGCCCCTCCATTGATGGTAAAGACAAAACCCGACATGGACTTGGAATCATCCTTGTCACTCTGGAAGCTGGAGTCAGCAAAAGCCTCGATCTGGAGGTCTTTTCCGCCATACACCAAGAACATCTCCTTAGTCCTTCTCAGGTACTTGAGAATGTTCTTTACCGCTATCCAGTGTTTCTCTCCAGGGTTTGACTGATACCGGCTTACCACACTCAGTGCATAAGCTACATCCGGTCTGGTACACAACATCGCATACATTATAGAGCCTACCGCAGAAGCGTAGGGTATAATAGACATGCGATCCCTTTCCAAATCAGTCTTGGGAGACATCTCTTTAGAGAGGGTGATCCTGTGACAAGCCGGTAGGTTACCGCGCTTGGAATCTTCCATACTGAATCTTTTCAGCACGGTGTCGATGTACCTGGACTGAGAAAGTCCTAATATCCTCTTGGATCTGTCACGGTAGATCCGGATACCCAGAATGTATGAGGCATCACCCAGGTCTTTCATGGAGAACCTGTGTGACAAGAACCCCTTGACAGATTGTAGCATAGGAATGTCATTTCCTATTAAGAGAATGTCATCCACGTATAAAACGAGGAATACTACAGTTCTCGCTACAAATCTACTATAGATGCATGGTTCATCTGGATTTTTGATAAAGCCAAATTCTTTGACCGTCTCATCAAAGCAGATGTTCCAACTCCGCGATGCCTGCTTTAGTCCATAGATGGACTTAAGCAACTTGCACACTTTTCCGCTGCTCCCACTCTGAATGAACCCCTCTGGCTGGTCCATATAGACACACTCCTCTAAATTTCCATTTAGAAAAGCTGTCTTTACGTCCATTTGCCAGATCTCATAATCGTGGAAGGCAGCAATGGCAAGAAGGATCCGAATGGATTTCAGCATGGCTACTGGAGAAAAGGTTTCGTCATAGTCCAAGACAGGTTTTTGACGGAAACCTTTTGCTACCAGCCTAGCTTTATAGGTCGCAACCTGTCCATCTACACCAATCTTCCTTTTGAAGATCCACTTGCATCCTACGGGTTTTACCCCGTCTGGAGCAATGTCCAACGTCCATACCTTGTTGGTGTACATGGACTCCATTTCGGTCCGCATTGCATACAATACCCCAAACATCCATTTACGCTAAAAAAAGCCTTTTTTCTTCAATAATTTCTAAACCGTTTTGGAAAATGATTTCGTTCCAAAAACCACATGATAAAATTTTATTTAATGTTTTATGATGCACAAAATTTGTTTCAACTCATTCCAATTTGTAATTTTCCCTAATTAAATGTATTAGTGACGGCTTAAATAATAATAAAATAATATTTTTTTCAGAAAATTTGAAATTTCACCAGCGGCTCAATAAACACCAAATAATAGCAATTACATATCTAGAATATGTATATTTAATTTTTATAATAAGATATTTGTATTTTGACTATTTACAGAAAACCCCCTTATTTTACCGATTTTTCGAAATTTCACCGAAACGATTTTCAAAACGTTACAATCTTCCCCCCTTAAAGAAATTCGGTCCCCGAATTTAAATTCAAACTCCCCCAAATACTAAAACATCTAAGAAAACCCATCAAGTCGTCGGGGCTCCGAAATTGTAAATACATAAAACAAATCGTAGCGCAGCGCATGCGCTTGAAAAATGAGCATATAACTCAAATCAAAACTCCGTCAAGCATCCCGCAATCATCGGAGTCATGGAGAAGACATCAATGCCAAATCCAAATCAAAACCAATATGACATAACTCGAAACTATACATATAAATATCGAATCTATATCTGTAAGTATCTGAAGGAAATACATGCCAAATCTCTTTAAGTCGCTGTGCAACGCGTATAACACTGCACAGTGGCGGACGTCTATCATAAGAAAATAACTATATACATATATACCTTTGTTTGAAATGTACGTTCCGCCGGTTTGGAAACAATTTAGAAGGGTCTCCTTGTTTTAAACATTTCGTGTCATATCAGACACGTAGGTAAATACTGAGGCTATAGCTCGCTTTTTGGAAATCCCTTCAATAACTATCAATGCATGCAAAATATATTCAGGTACTGTCCTCTGACTAGTCCTGCTCAGTACGAAAATACATAGCAATATCATAAAAACGTACTGCTCTATACGAAATCAATCCCAAAATATGCACATGAATGCTACGTGCGTCTGGTGCGCACGGAAATCAAAATCCATGAATGTGCCATACATGCGCACAGAAACAACATCTAAGTGCATCGGGTGTGCACGAAACATCTGTCGTAGGCAACATGTGTGCCTGACAGCAAAATCAGGTGCATCTATCGTGCACGAAATCATGAAATCCAATATCAAGCGCCGAACGTGCGCAAAATCAATCAGGTGCACAAGGTGCACAAAACAAATATCGGGTATCACAATCGAAATCGAAGTCCAGTGCATCTAAGTGCACAAAAGGCGTATCACTGCACTGCAAGCATATATAAACTATACCGAGTGCAGGAACGAAATCGTGTGCATGCATACGCACAAAACCAACTCGACTGTTTAAAATCGTAAAATCACAAACATGTGAAACTGAAGCACGAAAACGATATCAAGTGCAACACTGTGCAAAGATCATAAATCCTCAATCATCAAAATCAAATCATACGAATAAATCACCCAAAACATCGTAATCAATAATGGCGGAATAGTACTGCTCAAGCGCATCCTGTAAGAATCTCGGCCAACTGTCACGGTCACTAGTGGGACGTCTCGTCGATGATCATGAACTATGTCCTGCTGATGTGCGTAACCATGACCACTCCTGGGTCAAGGTCTTCACTGTGAATTACCAATCTTTCGGTCCATCGGCTCATCGGCCCTGTCGGGTGTGCTAACGGGGATGATCCAGTTCTGGCACGTCTCTTGTCATCTCCCGGTCAATCATCACGACCACTCGTAAGACAGCATATCACTGGCGTCGGCCTCTGGCTCTCTGAATGCACATGACACATCTAATCCTGGGTGCAAATATCATTGCAGCAGTATCCTGGAAGGAATCCTGCTCAAGGTCTCTTCCAAGTCTCGTCTCTGCCTAACTGTCCGGAAGTCATCATCCTTTACTATATCTGTTTCTTGTTCCGGAACAGCTGCATACTCACCACGACTCTTTCTGGAAGGTATATCCAAGTACAATGCCTCGGCATGCGCATCGCATCTCTGATGTCGGCGGAGGGGAACGTCATCATATCCAGGTATGTACGAACCTCTTACTCCACTTTTCTCTAATGTCGACCGCTTCGGACTCGTCTCGTCGTGGCTGCATGGACTGAGCTCCAACGGCTATCCTCGTATCTGGAGTCTCCCAAGAATGCATCTCACCACCTAGCATCCGATTGAAGTCGAACCATTCGATCGATTCGTCGAAACCTCATAATCCCCCAAGAGCTCAACATCTTGGTACAGTTTAATAGTATCGAGTACATACCACAGCATCGGTGGTCCAGCCATAGAAGGGCAAACCCAAGCCTTACCAATGGCGCCGTGGAACTTCTGCAAACCCTAAGGTTCAAAGGCTTTCACACGGTCATTATGTCGAGTTAGGGTTTCATTCTTCTAGAGGGACCATAGAATTGCCTGCATGTCCTTCCGACTACTTTAAACTTGGAATAATAGGTTTCTGACATTCGATCGTCTCTGTCGACTCCCAACGTCTCCGCGTGAAGTCGTCTCTAGCTGGAATCAGTCTATCTAATGACCTCTCATCGGGTAGGCGAACGAACCACATGTCTCAGTCATTCATCCGTGGGTGACTAGCGACCTTCTATCATTGGCTCAATCCTCTGGTGCTGATCTGTCCGTCCGAGTAATCTCATACAGCGATCCATCAGTGCTCGTGGTGCGAAAACACAATCAAAAGACACCTCTCTACAATCGGGTGTCGCCGGAATCACGCCCTGGTCAGTCCTCGTTTGTGACGAGCTCCTGCTGACCGCAACTCTAGCCGTAGCTCTCCTTGCCCGAAATCGTGGCAGCAAAACCAAACTGGTAACGATGAGGCTAGATCAGGAAGGAATATAATACTGAACAAGGAAATGTACATCCTAAGGCTTCTTAAGTGGAGTGGCGTGTCGTAAATATGCCGCGGAACATACCAACGGTACGTCACTCTACTTTAGTCACCTATTCCATCAACCAAGGGTCATCCTACGCTCCGAAGGTAAAACCTAACGCTCTGATACCAACTTTGTCACGACCCGAAAGTACGTAACATGACCGGCACTTAAACTACGAACGTCTCGAGACGTACGTAATCTAAGTAAACCGAAAACCCAGAAATCCAAACCAAGAAAAGTAGTAGAGTGCAGGAAAAACCAACTTAAAGCAAGTAATTTCAATAGCATAAGCCGAATTATGCGGTTTTTAAAACATCAAAAATTTACTGAAAATTTCGGCAGAGTCTCCTTTGTAAATACTGGCCCCCAAACGGGATACAACATGAATAGTATACGAAATCAAGAAAAAGGCATCCCCAAGCGGGAGCTAGCTCTTCGTCAATCGACGGTCACAACCACACAAGCAATATAATATACAACGCCAACGGCGAGGATCAAAACTCAAAAGGAAACTCAAAACCACCAGAAATATAACGAGCGACTCTAAGGTCGAAAGAATAAACAACACTGGTCTCTATCTCAATAAATACATGTTTGGTTGATGGAACTTCTAGATACAACAGAATAATGATATACAAGATATATAATGGGGGTACGATACAAGTAAACCCACCTACTAGCAAATCACCCGAATGAAACTGAGCCCGCAAAGCCGTAATTAAACCTGTACGGAAAAACCTGCAAGAAACTGGGGCACAACGGGGGTGAGTTGCCAACTCACGAATAGAAAAACATCTACGCACAGAAATCGCATAAATAACGCAATCCTAGGTCAATGATCATAATATATCCTTAAAAATGTATATAACTGTAAGTCCATGCTACCTCTCCCGGTACTTTCGGGAATGCGGAATTTGGTAAAAAACGATTTTTACGGAGGTGGTAACATGGACCTAAAACCCGGATCTTGGTTAAACATCTATCTAACAACCTAACTATGAGTTTCTAGCTACTCGGTTAGGGGGTTATACCTTGCTTGTCTTGAACTCCTTCGTCTTCAAGCTCGGATGGTGGTCCGGACCGGCTTCTTCTCGTTGTCTCCGTACGCCGAAGATAGATCCACCTGAAAGCTCCAACCTTTAGCTCCTTCTTCGTTCTTTGAAGAAACTAGTTCACTTGGTTTGCTAAACCTAGTGAACTAGGATGAGTAGAGAAGAATTAGAATGGGATTTTATCTATGGTTCTTGATTCTCAACTCATGAGAGATATGAACCATAGAGTCAAGAGAGGGAGCAAGAGGATGAGAGTGAAAGCAAGAGCAAGAGAGCTCAAGAACAAGAGAGAGAATGATCAAGAAAGAATGAGTCTCTCTTTTGTCTTTCACCCTCTCATAATCCAAAGTCATGATAACTCATCATACTAAAAAAGTCTTATGTGATGGTTTGAAGCAACCATAACCATATCATTTCATGCACTCATTTTACACAAATGAGCAAGCAAGAAAAAGTCTTTGCCATGAAATGATGGCTATGGTTATCATGATGGTCAACTAGTCAAGCCTAGTCAACCGGTCAACAAAGTCAACAAGTCAACAAAAGTCAACAAGTCAAAAAAGTCAACAAAAGTCAACAACCATGTCACCATAATACTTAATTAATATAATAGTTAATCACATATCATATTCTCATTAGGGTTGATCAAAAGGTCAATAGTCAACGGTCAACTGTCAACAACCCTAATGAGAATCCACTGCCTCTGTCTCCCTGTCAACTGTGCATACACACCCGCATCCACGTTCCGAGGAACACGAATGCAAACTGGATAAATCCAATCCCATAAGGTACACTAGGATCTGGCTTAAACCAAAGCCCGCTAGTGTAAACTGTCCGGACACTGTACGCGCACAAGTGCACGGATGTGACCGAACCCTGTCGCAAAACCATGCGACCTGTCGCAATACCATGCGACTTCTACTCTTTTGCCTAAAGGCGAAAAGCTTTCTGTGTGGGACTCTAAAGACTCGACACTACGCTGGCGGTGGGTTTAACCACAGACCGCAAGCGGCACTAGCTGTGCGTAACGGTCCCCAGGTAATGCCGACAAGAAGACCGACGAGGCGAAACCCATCTGAACTCCTACTGAGCCTGAGTGTGACATTCTCCGTACAGTCCGGTCTGTTCATCTGATACATCGCATGGCGGGCCTAGGGGGCGGTAAACGTCAGTCCCCCAATAGCGGTACAAGTCGTGCCGGAGCGAAGCCCAAAACACCCTGAGATAACACTGGAAACCTACCAGTATATCTCGTTTGCCCTGGCCAGGGACTGCTCGTGTAATGGCTCTCCTAGACACAGCGCGATGTCAACCCCCAATACCGGGAGAGACGAATCCTGTCTAACCGTCACTGCCTCCAAGTGCTTCGGGACTGCACCCAACCACTACCTGTTTGCACGACTCCTTTGAGCCGTGGTAGGGTAGCGATCACAGTACAGTGGGAACACACTCGAGGCGAAGTGACAGTGTCAAGTCAGCGGACTAAGCTGTACTCATGTCACCTGGGAACTGATAACTGACGATAGGCATAATACCAACTAGTCAGTTCCCGACGAGTCCTGTCCAGTGAACCCGTAACCTAACGAGCACCCGCATACTATCTCAAGTACGACGTACTGACGGCTGTGGGAAAGACCGTCTCCCACACTGGGATGAGAAGCGCATGCGCTGGTCTACTCCGGAGTATCGATGCCCTGTCTCGATAGTCCTGCGACCAGGGACCTGCATAAGGATGTGCTTATAGATTACCCAGCCCCACTAGTGTGACGGACATCACATCGCTGGTAATCAAGCAAAGATCTTAAGGGCTCCACTAATGTGTATAGGCGATATACTAAAATAAACACATGTACACATTGAAGTAGAAACAAACCAAGTAGCATACTACTATTTTGAGCAAGATTGTATATACAAGGTGAATATCCCAAGCATCCATTAAGTAATATACAAACCAGTATGATACAGTAATGGCCTCTAGGGCATATACACTAACAATCTCCCACTTGCACTAAGGCCATGTACTGGCGTATCGAAGACCTATCATCTCGATCAGCCGCTCGAACTGAGTCTGGGGCAGGGCCTTGGTGAATGGATCTGCAGTGTTATCTTCTAAAGCGACTCTCCGAACCTCGATCTCCTGGCGATCCACGATCTCCCTGATCAGGTGATACCGCCTCAAGATGTGCCTGGATCTCTGATGGGACCTGGGTTCCTTCGCTAAAGCTATAGCCCCATTGTTGTCGCAATACAGAGGTATTGGATCAACAATGGACGGAACCACCTGAAGTTCTTTCAAGAACTTCCTCATCCAGAAAGCTTCTTTTGCGGCATCAGATGCAGCGATGTATTCTGCTTCCATCGTCGAGTCTGCAACGGTTTCCTGTTTGGAACTCTTCCAACACACCGCCCCTCCATTGATGGTAAAGACAAAACCCGACATGGACTTGGAATCATCCTTGTCACTCTGGAAGCTGGAGTCAGCAAAAGCCTCGATCTGGAGGTCTTTTCCGCCATACACCAAGAACATCTCCTTAGTCCTTCTCAGGTACTTGAGAATGTTCTTTACCGCTATCCAGTGTTTCTCTCCAGGGTTTGACTGATACCGGCTTACCACACTCAGTGCATAAGCTACATCCGGTCTGGTACACAACATCGCATACATTATAGAGCCTACCGCAGAAGCGTAGGGTATAATAGACATGCGATCCCTTTCCAAATCAGTCTTGGGAGACATCTCTTTAGAGAGGGTGATCCTGTGACAAGCCGGTAGGTTACCACGCTTGGAATCTTCCATACTGAATCTTTTCAGCACGGTGTCGATGTACCTGGACTGAGAAAGTCCTAATATCCTCTTGGATCTGTCACGGTAGATCCGGATACCCAGAATGTATGAGGCATCACCCAGGTCTTTCATGGAGAACCTGTGTGACAAGAACCCCTTGACAGATTGTAGCATAGGAATGTCATTTCCTATTAAGAGAATGTCATCCACGTATAAAACGAGGAATACTACAGTTCTCGCTACAAATCTACTATAGATGCATGGTTCATCTGGATTTTTGATAAAGCCAAATTCTTTGACCGTCTCATCAAAGCAGATGTTCCAACTCCGCGATGCCTGCTTTAGTCCATAGATGGACTTAAGCAACTTGCACACTTTTCCGCTGCTCCCACTCTGAATGAACCCCTCTGGCTGGTCCATATAGACACACTCCTCTAAATTTCCATTTAGAAAAGCTGTCTTTACGTCCATTTGCCAGATCTCATAATCGTGGAAGGCAGCAATGGCAAGAAGGATCCGAATGGATTTCAGCATGGCTACTGGAGAAAAGGTTTCGTCATAGTCCAAGACAGGTTTTTGACGGAAACCTTTTGCTACCAGCCTAGCTTTATAGGTCGCAACCTGTCCATCTACACCAATCTTCCTTTTGAAGATCCACTTGCATCCTACGGGTTTTACCCCGTCTGGAGCAATGTCCAACGTCCATACCTTGTTGGTGTACATGGACTCCATTTCGGTCCGCATTGCATCCAGCCATTTCACTGAGTCAACGCTCTGAACGGCCTGCTGGAAGCTAGTAGGCTCATCATAATCTATGATGCAATCGTCTCTATCCCCGTCTATGAGAAAACCGCAGTATCTCTCGGGCGGATGAGACTGCCTACTACTCCTGCGGAGCGGCGTAGGAATATCCTGTTCTGTTGAACCCTCTGGTTCCACTAACCTTTCAGTAATAGTCTGTGGTTCTGGAATTTCTTCCAGTTCTACTGCGCTCCCACTATTTTCCATTTCCAAGAACTGGTGTTCTAGAAAGTGGGCATTACGAGAAACAAGGACTTTTTGTTCCTCTGCGTAGTAGAAAAGATACCCCCTGGTGTTCTTTGGGTATCCCACAAACTTGCACAGTACTGAGCGTGCCTCGAGTTTGTCCGCATGCTGCTTTTTGACAAAAGCTGGACATCCCCAGATCTTCAGATATTGAAGATAGGGTTACTTCCCACTCCACATTTCATATGGGGTGGTAGGCACAGTCTTAGTCGGAACTCGGTTCAAAAGGTATGCAGCTGATTCTAGCGCATACCCCCAGAATGATCGCGGTAACTCAGCGTTACTCATCATGGACCGCACCATATCCAATAGGGCGCGGTTCCGTCTCTCCGATACACCGTTATGTTGCGGGGTGTATGGAGGAGTAAGCTGAGAGAGAATTCCGTTCTCTTTTAAATAGTCCAGGAACTCGGCACTTAAGTATTCTCCACCTCGATCCGATCTTAGAATCTTAATACTTTTGCCGGTCTGTTTCTCTACTTCATTCTTATACTCCTGGAATTTTCCAAAGGCTTCGGACTTATGTTTCATTAAGAAGACATAACCGTACCTTGAGAAGTTATCCGTAAAAGTAATGAAGTAAGAATGGCCGCTTCGCGCATGTGTAGACATTGGACCGCACACGTCACTGTGTACGAGTCCCAAGAGCTCGCTCGCTCTTACTCCATGTCCAGTAAACGGAGTCTTTGTCATCTTTCCTTTGAGACAGGATTGACAAGTGGCATACGACTGATATTCGAACGCATTCAAATACCCTTCTGTATGTAACTTAGTCAACCTTCTCTCATTGATGTGACCCAGTCTACAATGCCACAAGAAAGTCTGATTTATTTCTGGAGACTTTCTTTTGTGTGTATTCTGGACATTGAAAATCTGTGGTTGGTTCAATACGTATATACCATTACTCAATGTACCTGACCCAATCAGAACTTGATTAAGGTGAATGTTTACAACATTACTTACAAACGCAAATTCATAACCTTCTTTAGAAACTAAAGATACAGAAATTATATTACAAGTTGCGTTGGGTACAAAAAAGCAATTACGCAAAACCAAAACATGTCCATCTGACATTCCCAGGTGATAGTCCCCCACGGCTTTAGCATCCATGCTAGCTCCGTTCGCAACTCTGAGGGTCATGTCACCTGCCTTCAAAACCCTACGGTTTCTCAACGCCTGCAAAGAATTACAGATATGAGATCCTGATCCGGTATCCAATACCCAGGAAGTAGAGTTTATTGAAAGACAGTTTTCAATAACATACACACCTGAAGCTGAAGCTGCAACCTGCTTCAATTCCTGTGTTCTGGCCTTCCAGGCCCTGCAATCATTCTTCCAGTGTCCTTTCTTATGACAATAGAAGCATTCTTCCTTATCCACAAGCTTCCCCGCTATCTTTGTTGCTTTACCTTTTCCCTTCGTATCCGCCTTACTAACACCGTCCCTTGGTTTGGCGGGGGCCTTCTTCTTCTTTCCCTTGGCTTTCGCCTTGGACCTAGAAGAAGATGATCCTCCTACAAACAAAGTGGTTGTATCCCTACCTTTCAGTAGGGTGCCCTCTGCGCTCCTCAGCATGTTGAGGAGCTCTGAAAGTTCAACCTCTTTTTCTTGTAAGTTGAAGTTCAGTATAAACTGGGCGTAAGTGGAAGGAAGGGACTGGAGAACTATATCCGTATATAGCTCACTCTCCAATGTGATCCCTAGGTCCGCGAGCTCTTCAATGTAGCCGATCATCTTTAGCACGTGCTCGGCTACTGATGATCCGACGGCCTTTCTTGTCGAAAATAACTTCTTCGACGCTTCGTATCTTGCGATACGAGATTGCTCTCCATACAGTTCTTTTGTATGAAGCAATATGGATTCCAAGTCCATATTCTCGTGCCTCCTCTGATGTTCATTGTCCATAGAGGCAAGTACGAGGCATTTGGCCTTCGCGCTATCAATCTCCCAAGTCTTGCGGATTTCCTTATCCGCGATGCTGGAAGTTGGACCAGGGACAGGGGGAGCTTTGGTGGTAAGAAGATACCCCAGCTTGTCGTAAGTGATTGCAATCTTGACATTTCTGAGCCAATCTTTGTAGTTTGGCCTTGTCAGTTTGTTTTTATCTAGGAGTAACTTAAGTCCAGTCATGTTGATTGGTCGCTGCAATTAGGAGAGAGAAGAAGAAACACTCAGCATGATGCTCTTGCAAGTTTAGAGTGGTTTTTAGTTTGTCTAAACAGGATGGCTCCCACTGTTTCTCGAATCCCTCCTCAAACCATAAAGGAAGAATTAGTCAGGATCAATCCCACCGTACAATACTTGCTTAACCGTTCAGCCAGGCCGGTGTCGGTACTTCGAGGGAGGTTTTCCAACGCTTTCGCGAAGTTCCTTAATTAAAGAACCTCTTTTCCCTGGGGGCGTAGCCCCGCTAACACCTTTCTAGGCACCTACTAGGTTTATAGCATTGATCGTTAAGTGAGAAATTTCCCGAGGAGTAGCATATACTCACAGTAGGATCGGGATCCAAATATCATTGCATGACGAAACTGAAGGAATCCTACCAGAATCATCACACTCCAAATGGTATGCAAATCTAGCAAGTTTCAGTACTTATGAAACTCCCGATGTGGATTTTTGCCCCATGCTCTTATGACCTTGGCGTGAGGTCAAAATGTCATAAGTCACATGTCAAGTTCGTCCCATCATTATCCAGGTTAATTTGAACCCACCCGTACATACCCTTGACGTAGGCCAAAATGGCAGTACGACTGTCTCAAACCAACGCATTCTATCTATGCAACAGATAAATATCCGGCAGCTACCAATCACTATGCCTTGGCGTGTGGTCAAAATACATAGCTTGAATACTACCGAATATTTAACTGAAATGATGGAGGGCTACGGATGGTTTTGGCAAAACCGTGAACGTAGTGAACTTGATTTGGTCGATGGAACGAGATAGCTTTTAAATGGAGTGGCTCAAACTCCGTATTTTAAAAGTTTGTTTTGAAAAGAACCGAGTGGTTTTTCGAAAGTGTTCCAACGACTTTAACTTGGTTTATTATCTTGCATCAGTTCTTTTAATGCGTGATATTCTTGCATTAGTTCTTTTAATGCGTCCCATCATTTAATCCTACCATTGCAGAAAACAACCAAAATATGACGTACGCTTATGTCATTCGCATTCGCCACGGGGCCCCGTCATTACCCGTTAGGTTACTTAACTAACGACAGAGCGGGGGCTGGGCTAGCGCGTCTGTAAAACATAAGCAACGCCTAAATAATATCATATATAGATATACTGCAATGATAAACATTTCAGATCACAGATGAATACATTGGATATACTAGGAATCTGTAATTCGTACGAGCCTGTAACGAAAGACAAATTACACGGTCGCGGTGAATAGCCAAAACCCCACCCAAGACCCCTACGGGTGCGGCAAACTACCCGCCAAGTACCCGAAGCGTAGTAACCTCCCTCATCTCCATGAGTAGGCCACTCGACACTTCGGCATACCCGGTAGTTTGTGCACCCCCTCCATGGGTCTATCCTAGGAGCAAAAACAGTAAAAAGAAATTATACAATGACCGCTACAACCCCGACCCGGTTGTGCGGCCATACAAATAATTATTACATCAATTTACAAATTTACATGAATTGAAAGAAAAGAAAACTCTCGTCTCACAACCCCCGGCTATTCACCCGCGACAATCCAACATATTCATATCCACATTCCAGCAACATTACAGATCACAGATTTGTATAACCCCCACTAATCGACATATAGCGATTAGTAGACGTTCAATACAAATATCACATTACAGAAAAACCCGTTAGCTAAAGTCTTTTAGAAGTTCGATCAAAAATACGGATTTTCAGGACCCCAAAATAAATTTTTCGTTCTGGAAAATCTGGGTTGAAAATATATATTCCAAAAATCCCAAAATACCCCCAGAATAACACTGCACCAAAGATTGACCTCGGCCGAGTCAACTCGGCCGCGGATCCGCGGCGGGAGCGTGCTCCCGCCGCGTTTCCGCGGCGCTTTGACTCGATCGTGGGTCCATCTTTGGTGGTTATTCACACAAAAGCCTGAGCCGATTTTAGGTGTTAAAATAATCAATTTTTGAACAGTAAAAAAATCGACAGAAACTGCAAATTTTCGGGGTTCGTTTTCGGGACTTTTTCTTTGATCGATCTTCTAGTTACTTGCTAACAAGTTAGATAGAGTTTAACTAGGCTCTGATACCACTGTAAGTCCATGCTACCTCTTCCGGTACTTTCTGGAATGCGGAATTTGGTAAAAAACGATTTTTACGGAGGTGGTAACATGGACCTAAAACCCGGATCTTGGTTAAACATCTATCTAACAACCTAACTATGAGTTTCTAGCTACTCGGTTAGGGGGTTATACCTTGCTTGTCTTGAACTCCTTCGTCTTCAAGCTCGGATGGTGGTCCGGACCGGCTTCTTCTCGTCGTCTCCGTACGCCGAAGATAGATCCACATGAAAGCTCCAACCTTTAGCTCCTTCTTCGTTCTTTGAAGAAACTAGTTCACTTGGTTTGCTAAACCTAGTGAACTAGGATGAGTAGAGAAGAATTAGAATGGGATTTTATCTATGGTTCTTGATTCTCAACACATGAGAGATATGAACCATAGAGTCGAGAGAGGGAGCAAGAGGATGAGAGTGAAAGCAAGAGCAAGAGAGCTCAAAAACAAGAGAGAGAATGAGCAAGAAAGAATGAGGCTCTCTTTTGTCTTTCACCCTCTCATAATCCAAAGTCATGATAACTCATCATACTAAAAAAGTCTTATGTGATGGTTTGAAGCAACCATAACCATATCATTTCATGCACTCATTTTACACAAATGAGCAAGAAAGAAAAAGTCTTTGCCATGAAATGATGGCTATGGTTATCATGATGGTCAACTAGTCAAGCCTAGTCAACCGGTCAACAAAGTCAACAAGTAAACAAAGTCAACAAAAGTCAACAACCATGTCACCATAATACTTAATTAATATAATAGTTAATCATATATCATATTCTCATTAGGGTTGATCAAAAGGTCAATAGTCAACGGTCAACTGTCAACAACCCTAATGAGAATCCACTGCCTCTGTCTCCCTGTCAACTGTGCATACACACCCGCATCCGCGTTCCGAGGATCACGAATGCAAACTGGATAAATCCAATCCCATAAGGTACACTAGGATCTGGCTTAAACCAAAGCCCGCTAGTGTAAACTGTCCGGACACTGTACGTGCACAAGTGCACGGATGTGACCGAACCCTGTCGCAAAACCATGCGACCTGTCGCAATACCATGCGACCTCTACTCTTTTTCCTAAAGGCGAAAAGCTTTCTGTGTGGGACTCTAAAGACTCGACACTACGCTGGCAGTGGGTTTAACCACAGACCGCAAGCGGCACTAGCTGTGCGTAACGGTCCCCAGGTAATGCCGACAAGAAGACCGACGAGGCGAAACCCATCTGAACTCCTACTGAGCCTGAGTGTAACATTCTCCGTACAGTCCGGTCTGTTCGTCTGATACATCGCATGGCGGGCCTAGGGGGCGGTAAACGTCAGTCCCCCAATAGCGGTACAAGTCGTGCCGGAGCGAAGCCCAAAACACCCTGAGATAACACTGGAAACCTACCAGTATATCTCGTTTGCCCTGGCCAGGGACTACTTGTGTAATGGCTCTCCTAGACACAGCGCGATGTCAACCCCCAATACCGGGAGAGACGAATCCTGTCTAACCGTCACTGCCTCCAAGTGCTTCGGGACTACACCCAACCACTACCTGTTTGCACGACTCCTTTGAGCTGTGGTAGGGTAGCGATCAAAGTACAGTGGGAACACACTCGAGGCGAAGTGACAGTGTCAAGTCAGCGGACTAAGCTGTACTCATGTCACCTGGGAACTGATAACTGACGATAGGCATAATACCAACTAGTCAGTTCCCGACGAGTCCTGTCCAGTGTACCCGTAACCTAACGAGCACCCGCATACTATCTCAAGTACGACGTACTGACGGCAGTGGGACAGACCCTCTCCCACACTGGGATGAGAAGCGCATGCGCTGGTCTACTCCGGAGTATCGATGCCCTGTCTCGATAGTCCTGCGACCAGGGACCTGCATAAGGATGTGCTTATAGATTACCCAGCCCCACTAGTGTGACGGCCATCACATCGCTGGTAATCAAGCAAAGATCCTAAGGGCTCCACTAATGTGTATAGGCGATATACTAAAATAAACACATGTACACATTGAAGTAGAAACAAACCAAGTAGCATACTACTATTTTGAGCAAGATTGTATATACAAGGTGAATATCCCAAGCATCCATTAAGTAATATACAAACCAGTATGATACAGTAATGGCCTCTAGGGCATATACACTAAAAATAACCTGCAGCCTATAACAATGGCTAGGGTAGTATCTAACCCGAGTGTAAACTCGCATAAATAACGCAATCCTAGGTCAATGATCATAATATATCCTCAAAAATGTATATAACATGCAGCCTATAACAATGGCTAGGGTAGTATCTAACCCGAGTGTAAACTCATGTGCCCGTGTCAATGCCTCAGGTAGCAATATATCATATGAGTGAGGTATGAATGCATGAAAATAGAATACATGTAAATGAAGAACTGTTTTCATAATTTAGTGAGATTTCCTTTGTATTTTTAAAATGAGCTATCGAAA
The DNA here is from genome assembly GCA_030015575.1 of Agapanthus africanus. NCBI lineage: Eukaryota > Viridiplantae > Streptophyta > Magnoliopsida > Asparagales > Amaryllidaceae > Agapanthus > Agapanthus africanus. Next base: position 225,039,538 of record CM057349.1, read on the forward strand.
TGAAATCAGCATAAAACAGTGCCTAGCATCGGCACAAAACGTAATCCCAATATCTCGATATCTCTGTATCACAGTCTCTGTACCTCAAAATCTCGAAATCTCAATGTCTCAATCATAATATCTAGGGCACCGTCAGTCCAGACCGGCCCCTACCATCCATCTCAAGACCACGACGGTATCCTCCGGATATCCGACGCGTCGGGTAAAATCACCGGTAGTTAGTGCTCCCCTGCCAGGCTCACATCGTCATCATCACGCGCTTCTTGCCCCGGGGTACCTTACCGGGTCCACCATGTACCCGAAATGGTTCATCCGCCTCCTCGAATCGGGTCTCGAAATCCATCAGCAAACTCATGGTGGACGACTCATACATCATGGCAAAACCGCACTTTTTATTTTAAAGAGAGAAAGAAGCTTATATAAGTTTTGCGGTTTTCCCCCAAAACCAGAAAATCTCATAGAAATCCGAATCCAATCCTCAATAGCATGTAAACAGTGCATATCGGCATAAAAATCCATGAATGCGGCATAACAATGAATATTAACATGCATGAAGTAACAAGTAATATCTACAATGTCTAATCTAGCATATAAGGCGAGTACACTAATATCATGTCTAAATTATTAGCTAACAACCTATGTCAATGCAATAGTATTTCTAAAGTGTACGTGGCATGACAATTACCGATGAAGATGTGTGTGAGCCGGCAAATAAGTGTACGTGGTACATACGCATCATCGGTAATGGTGCTGGTGTCCTAACAGCATGATATCAATAATGTAGTACGAAACATAATATAAACATGCGATGCGAAGCGAACCACAATAATGAGCGGAAGCTGAAAACTAGACGCAACTATAACTAATCTGCATTAATCTAATATAAGTCCTACAAATGGTGCCTTTTGAAATAACACGAATCATGGGGTTTTGAAAATAGGGGCTACGGTGTTTTTATGAAAAGATACGTCTTTTGAAATCTCCGTAGGATCCCTTGGGCTGTCTTTTAAAATACCCACGATTCGTTAGTTTTTTAAATAGGTAAGAATCGAATCTAATCTAACAACTAAACTAAACTGAAGGGCTAAGCTAACAAACTGAACTACAGGTAAGGAAACCGCCTAACATCTGAGTCGATACATATACATACCTGTATATATATTAGTCGGTGATCCCGCCTCAATAATATCATATCCGATACCATATCTAAAATCAGACATCCCAAGTCAAGAGTGCGGATCAATCATCAAGATATAGCTCATACGTAAATCCGTCGTACGGCATCCCAAATCTGGGTACGGATCAAAGTCACATCAATCACACTATTCATTTGGTATCTTCTTTATCAAATATCATGATCCGGAATAATGTCCAACGTCTAGTACAATATTGATGCCATCTATGTATGCATGCGGGTGTAAGAATTACTATGTCGGAAGACCCGCTAAAACATCATGTCGTATTTCAATACGAACCAAATCACATCACCGATCTCCTGGCCTCAAGCCCAATTTCATCGACTCATCTCAAATTCCAAATACTATCCTCAAATCCAGTATATAAACACATAGTCCCATACCCATGTGAACACATAAATATATATTCCCATACACGCACATATGAAATAAGGAATGTATGCAAGTATGTATATGTGTGTATGTGTAAGTGTAGTGCACCCACTACCTAAGGTTTCGTAACCATGCACCAATCCAACACCAATATCCATCAAAAATCATCAATATAATCCCAAATAACATATAATAATTGTTGGTGTGTATACGCATCCGTATACACCACCACGGACTGCGGGTGTGCTATACGCCGTCAACCCGACTTCTCCCCGTAGATATAAATCTACTCACCTGGTCCTCGCTAGCCGGTGCCGATGTCGCCACGCGCTTGCTTGTCGTCTCGAAGTCCACATGGAGGTACCTACATATCATAACGCACCATATCGCATTAAAACTAAATTCGAAATCGAAACGGCATACGAAAATCAAATCGGCATGCGTATCACGCATAGGTCCAAACCCATCGCCTACGCATGCAAGAATAGTCAAACCAACCCTCGATGTCGATGTACAAACGTCAAACCACCGAGAAAAATCCAATCACACTCATTTGCACATTCACGAACACTAATTTTAATATGAACTAGGTTAAAACTCACAAAAACCCCAATTTCACTTAAAAAGTCATTTTTCCGAAAATCTAGCAAGCACAATTCGCCGTTTTTGTACAAAACATGATGTTTAAATGAATGTAGCGACCAATATACTTATTTAATATCTTAAATAAGTCATAGAAACAATTTCCGGAATTTAATCTCATTAAATTCCAAAAACCCTAATATTCTAGTTTACAAAATACCTAAAATTTAACAATTTCAAAGCAAAAATGCACAAACTACAATCTAGCTTAGATTTGCATGATCTAAAGCATTAAACCACACTTAATAAAGTTAATTAAGTCATGAAAAACCTAAACACATTTTTAATCCCAAGTATTTAACCAATTTCAAAAACCTAGTAAGCAAATTAGCAAATTAACACAATTTTTAAACTAACTATTAGCACAAGCTACTATCTTGTAATAACATGACAAAAAGCCTAAATATAACACACAACCATACACCAATTTTATAAAACCCTAACTTGCATTCAAATTCATAACTTGAATTCCAAAACTTGCAACTTAAGCCTAATTAACACTTAAGTAGTTTAGCTTTAAGAAATTAGTAACAAATTAAGAAAAAATGTTTTAGAATTATACCCAAAAACATTTGAAGATCCACAAGCATCCATGGCCTCCCAAAATGCTCTCTTTTCACAAAGATCCATGCTATACGAGCTAAGCTAAAATGGGTAGGAGTCGGATTTGGGTTTTGGGATTTTTTTGATGGATTCTGAGGCAATTTTTGATGAAGTCTTGAAGAGAAAAGAGAAGGGAAAATGGAGGGGGGCTGCTGCTGTAGGAGGAGATTTCGGCTGGAATGGGAGGGGGAGAGGAGAGAGAGGGAGGTAGAGAAAGGGGGGGGGAGAAAGTCAAGGTCAAAGCAAAGTCAAAAGTCTAACTAATTTATCTATTTTCTTTTCTTTTCTTTCATTTCTTTTCCTTTGAAATTCAAGTGGGGAAAAAGATGGTGGCTGCTGAATTCAGCCAAGGGGAGAAGTGAATGGGGGTGTGTGGGTGTGGGTACGGGTGTGGGGTGATGAAAAATGATAAATACAATACCCCAAACATCCATTTACGCTAAAAAAAGCCTTTTTTCTTCAATAATTTCTAAACCGTTTTGGAAAATGATTTCGTTCCAAAAACCACATGATAAAATTTTATTTAATGTTTTATGATGCACAAAATTTGTTTCAACTCATTCCAATTTGTAATTTTCCCTAATTAAATGTATTAGTGACGGCTTAAATAATAATAAAATAATATTTTTTTCAGAAAATTTGAAATTTCACCAGCGGCTCAATAAACACCAAATAATAGCAATTACATATCTAGAATATGTATATTTAATTTTTATAATAAGATATTTGTATTTTGACTATTTACAGAAAACCCCCTTATTTTACCGATTTTTCGAAATTTCACCGAAACGATTTTCAAAACGTTACAATCTTCCCCCCTTAAAGAAATTCGGTCCCCGAATTTAAATTCAAACTCCCCCAAATACTAAAACATCTAAGAAAACCCATCAAGTCGTCGGGGCTCCGAAATTGTAAATACATAAAACAAATCGTAGCGCAGCGCATGCGCTTGAAAAATGAGCATATAACTCAAATCAAAACTCCGTCAAGCATCCCGCAATCATCGGAGTCATGGAGAAGACATCAATGCCAAATCCAAATCAAAACCAATATGACATAACTCGAAACTATACATATAAATATCGAATCTATATCTGTAAGTATCTGAAGGAAATACATGCCAAATCTCTTTAAGTCGCTGTGCAACGCGTATAACACTGCACAGTGGCGGACGTCTATCATAAGAAAATAACTATATACATATATACCTTTGTTTGAAATGTACGTTCCGCCGGTTTGGAAACAATTTAGAAGGGTCTCCTTGTTTTAAACATTTCGTGTCATATCAGACACGTAGGTAAATACTGAGGCTATAGCTCGCTTTTTGGAAATCCCTTCAATAACTATCAATGCATGCAAAATATATTCAGGTACTGTCCTCTGACTAGTCCTGCTCAGTACGAAAATACATAGCAATATCATAAAAACGTACTGCTCTATACGAAATCAATCCCAAAATATGCACATGAATGCTACGTGCGTCTGGTGCGCACGGAAATCAAAATCCATGAATGTGCCATACATGCGCACAGAAACAACATCTAAGTGCATCGGGTGTGCACGAAACATCTGTCGTAGGCAACATGTGTGCCTGACAGCAAAATCAGGTGCATCTATCGTGCACGAAATCATGAAATCCAATATCAAGCGCCGAACGTGCGCAAAATCAATCAGGTGCACAAGGTGCACAAAACAAATATCGGGTATCACAATCGAAATCGAAGTCCAGTGCATCTAAGTGCACAAAAGGCGTATCACTGCACTGCAAGCATATATAAACTATACCGAGTGCAGGAACGAAATCGTGTGCATGCATACGCACAAAACCAACTCGACTGTTTAAAATCGTAAAATCACAAACATGTGAAACTGAAGCACGAAAACGATATCAAGTGCAACACTGTGCAAAGATCATAAATCCTCAATCATCAAAATCAAATCATACGAATAAATCACCCAAAACATCGTAATCAATAATGGCGGAATAGTACTGCTCAAGCGCATCCTGTAAGAATCTCGGCCAACTGTCACGGTCACTAGTGGGACGTCTCGTCGATGATCATGAACTATGTCCTGCTGATGTGCGTAACCATGACCACTCCTGGGTCAAGGTCTTCACTGTGAATTACCAATCTTTCGGTCCATCGGCTCATCGGCCCTGTCGGGTGTGCTAACGGGGATGATCCAGTTCTGGCACGTCTCTTGTCATCTCCCGGTCAATCATCACGACCACTCGTAAGACAGCATATCACTGGCGTCGGCCTCTGGCTCTCTGAATGCACATGACACATCTAATCCTGGGTGCAAATATCATTGCAGCAGTATCCTGGAAGGAATCCTGCTCAAGGTCTCTTCCAAGTCTCGTCTCTGCCTAACTGTCCGGAAGTCATCATCCTTTACTATATCTGTTTCTTGTTCCGGAACAGCTGCATACTCACCACGACTCTTTCTGGAAGGTATATCCAAGTACAATGCCTCGGCATGCGCATCGCATCTCTGATGTCGGCGGAGGGGAACGTCATCATATCCAGGTATGTACGAACCTCTTACTCCACTTTTCTCTAATGTCGACCGCTTCGGACTCGTCTCGTCGTGGCTGCATGGACTGAGCTCCAACGGCTATCCTCGTATCTGGAGTCTCCCAAGAATGCATCTCACCACCTAGCATCCGATTGAAGTCGAACCATTCGATCGATTCGTCGAAACCTCATAATCCCCCAAGAGCTCAACATCTTGGTACAGTTTAATAGTATCGAGTACATACCACAGCATCGGTGGTCCAGCCATAGAAGGGCAAACCCAAGCCTTACCAATGGCGCCGTGGAACTTCTGCAAACCCTAAGGTTCAAAGGCTTTCACACGGTCATTATGTCGAGTTAGGGTTTCATTCTTCTAGAGGGACCATAGAATTGCCTGCATGTCCTTCCGACTACTTTAAACTTGGAATAATAGGTTTCTGACATTCGATCGTCTCTGTCGACTCCCAACGTCTCCGCGTGAAGTCGTCTCTAGCTGGAATCAGTCTATCTAATGACCTCTCATCGGGTAGGCGAACGAACCACATGTCTCAGTCATTCATCCGTGGGTGACTAGCGACCTTCTATCATTGGCTCAATCCTCTGGTGCTGATCTGTCCGTCCGAGTAATCTCATACAGCGATCCATCAGTGCTCGTGGTGCGAAAACACAATCAAAAGACACCTCTCTACAATCGGGTGTCGCCGGAATCACGCCCTGGTCAGTCCTCGTTTGTGACGAGCTCCTGCTGACCGCAACTCTAGCCGTAGCTCTCCTTGCCCGAAATCGTGGCAGCAAAACCAAACTGGTAACGATGAGGCTAGATCAGGAAGGAATATAATACTGAACAAGGAAATGTACATCCTAAGGCTTCTTAAGTGGAGTGGCGTGTCGTAAATATGCCGCGGAACATACCAACGGTACGTCACTCTACTTTAGTCACCTATTCCATCAACCAAGGGTCATCCTACGCTCCGAAGGTAAAACCTAACGCTCTGATACCAACTTTGTCACGACCCGAAAGTACGTAACATGACCGGCACTTAAACTACGAACGTCTCGAGACGTACGTAATCTAAGTAAACCGAAAACCCAGAAATCCAAACCAAGAAAAGTAGTAGAGTGCAGGAAAAACCAACTTAAAGCAAGTAATTTCAATAGCATAAGCCGAATTATGCGGTTTTTAAAACATCAAAAATTTACTGAAAATTTCGGCAGAGTCTCCTTTGTAAATACTGGCCCCCAAACGGGATACAACATGAATAGTATACGAAATCAAGAAAAAGGCATCCCCAAGCGGGAGCTAGCTCTTCGTCAATCGACGGTCACAACCACACAAGCAATATAATATACAACGCCAATGGCGAGGATCAAAACTCAAAAGGAAACTCAAAACCACCAGAAATATAACGAGCGACTCTAAGGTCGAAAGAATAAACAACACTGGTCTCTATCTCAATAAATACATGTTTGGTTGATGGAACTTCTAGATACAACAGAATAATGATATACAAGATATATAATGGGGGTACTATACAAGTAAACCCACCTACTAGCAAATCACCCGAATGAAACTGAGCCCGCAAAGCCGTAACTAAACCTGTACGGCAAAACCTGCAAGAAACTGGGGCACAACGGGGGTGAGTTGCCAACTCGTGAATAGAAAAACATCTACGCACAGAAAATGCATAAATAACGCAATCCTAGGTCAATGATCATAATATATCCTCAAAAATGTATATAACATGCAGCCTATAACAATGGCTAGGGTAGTATCTAACCCGAGTGTAAACTCATGTGCCCGTGTCAGTGCCTCAGGTAGCAATATATCATATGAGTGAGGTATGAATGCATGAAAACAGAATACATGTAAATGAAGAACTGTTTTCATAATTTAGTGAGATTTCCTTTGTATTTTTAAAATGAGCTATCGTAATGAAATCAGCATAAAACAGTGCCTAGCATCGGCACAAAACGTAATCCCAATATCTCGATATCTCTATATCACAGTCTCTGTACCTCAAAATCTCGAAATCTCAATGTCTCAATCATAATATCTAGGGCGCCGTCAGTCCAGACCGGCCCCTACCATCCATCTCAAGACCACGACGGTATCCTCCGGATATCCGACGCGTTGGGTAAAATCACCGGTAGGTAGTGCTCCCCTGCCAGGCTCACATCGTCATCATCACGCGCTTCTTGGCCCGGGGTACCTTACCGGGTCCACCATGTACCCGAAACGGTTCATCCGCCTCCTCGAATCGGGTCTCGAAATCCATCAACAAACTCATGGCGGACGACTCATACATCATGGGAAACCGCACTTTTTATTTTAAAGAGAGAAAGAAGCTTATATAAATTTTGCGGTTTTCCCCCAAAACCAGAAAATCTCATAGAAATCCGAATCCAATCCTCAATAGCATGTAAACAGTGCATATCGGCATAAAAATCCATGAATGCGGCATAACAATGAATATTAACATGCATGAAGTAACAAGTAATATCTACAATGTCTAATCTAGCATATAAGGCGAGTACACTAATATCATGTCTAAATTATTAGCTAACAACCTATGTCAATGCAATAGTATTTCTAAAGTGTACGTGGCATGACAATTACCGATGAAGATGTGTGTGAGCCGGCAAGTAAGTGTACGTGGTACATACGCATCATCGGTAATGGTGCTGGTGTCCTAACAGCATGATATCAATAATGTAGTACGAAACATAATATCAGCATGCGATGCGAAGCGAACCAAAATAATGAGCGGAAGCTGAAAACTAGACGCAACTATAACTAATCTGCATTAATCTAATATAAGTCCTACAAATGGTGCCTTTTGAAATAACATGAATCATGGGGTTTTGAAAATAGGGGCTACGGTGTTTTTATGAAAAGATACGTCTTTTGAAATCTCCGTAGGATCCCTTGGGCTGTCTTTTAAAATACCCACGATTCGTTAGTTTTTGAAATAGGTAAGAATCGAATCTAATCTAACAACTAAACTAAACTAAAGGGCTAAGCTAACAAGCTGAACTACAGGTAAGGAAACCGCCTAACATCTGAGTCGATACATATACATACCTGTATATATATTAGTCGGTGATCCCGCCTCAATAATATCATATCCGATACCATATCTAAAATCAGACATCCCAAGTCAAGAGTGCGGATCAATCATCAAGATATAGCTCGTACGTAAATCCGTCGTACGGCATCCCAAATCTGGGTACGGGTCAAAGTCACATCAATCACACTATTCATTTGGTATCTTCTTTATCAAATATCATGATCCGGAATAATGTCCTACGTCTAGTACAATATTGATGCCATCTATGTATGCATGCGGGTGTAAGAATTACTACGTCAGAAGACCCGCTAAAACATAATGTCGTATCTCAATACGAACCAAATCACATCACCGATCTCCTGGCCTCAAGCCCAATCTCATCGACTCATCTCAAATTCCAAATACTATCCTCAAATCCAGTATATGAACACATAGTCCCATACCCATGTGAACACATAAATATATATTCCCATACACGCACATATGAAATAAGGAATGTATGCAAGTATGTATATGTGTGTATGTGTAAGTGTAGTGCACCCACTACCTAAGGTTTCGTAACCATGCACCAATCCAACACCAATATCCATCTAAAATCATCAATATAATCCCAAATAACATATAATAATTGTTGGTGTGTATACGCATCCGTATACACCACCACGGACTGCGGGGGTGCTATACGCCATCCACTCGACTTCTCCCCGTAGATATAAATCTACTCACCTGGTCCTCGCTAGCCGGTGTCGATGTCGCCACGCGCTTGCTTGTCGTCTCGAAGTCCACATGGGGGTACCTACATATCATAACGCACCATATCGCATTAAAACTAAATTCGAAATCGAAACGGCATACGAAAATCAAATCGGCACGCGTATCACGCATAGGTCCAAACCCATCGCCTACGCATGCAAGAATAGTCAAACCAACCCTCGATGTCGATGTACAAACGTCAAACCACCGAGAAAAATCCAATCACACTCATTTGCACATTCACGAACACTAATTTTAATATGAACTAGGTTAAAACTCACAAAAACCTCAATTTCACTTAAAAAGTCATTTTTCCGAAAATCTAGCAAGCACAATTCGCCGTTTTTGTACAAAACATTATATTTAAATGAATGTAGTGGCCAATATACTTATTTAATATCTTAAATAAGTCATAGAAATAATTTCCGGAATTTAATCTCATTAAATTCCAAAAACCCTAATATTCTAGTTTACAAAATACCTAAAATTTAACAATTTCAAAGCAAAAATGCACAAACTACAATCTAGCTTAGATTTGCTTGATCTAAAGCATTAAACCACACTTAATAAAGTTAATGAAGTCATGAAAAACCTAAACACATTTTAAATCCCAAGTATTTAACCAATTTCAAAAACCTAGTAAGCAAATTAGCAAATTAACACAATTTTTAAACTAACCATTAGCACAAGCTACTAATCTTGTATTAACATGACAAAAAGACTAAATATAACACACAACCATACACCAATTTTATAAAACCTAACTTGCATTCAAATTCATAACTTGAATTCCAAAACTTGCAACTTAAGCCTAATTAACACTTAAGTAGTTTAGCTTTAAGAAATTAGTAACAAATTAAGCAAAAATGTTTTAGAATTATACCCAAAAACATTTGAAGATCCACAAGCATCCATGGCCTCCCAAAATGCTCTCTTTTCAAAAAGATTCATGCTATACGAGCTAAGCTAAAATGGGTAGGAGTCGGATTTGGGTTTTGGGATTTTTTTGATGGATTTTGAGGCAATTTTTGATGAAGTCTTGAAGAGAAAAGAGATGAGAAAATGGAGGGGGGACTGCTGCTGTAGGAGGAGATTTCGGCTGGAATGGGAGGGGGAGAGGAGAGAGAGGGAGGTAGAGAAAGTGGGGGGGGGGAGAAAGTCAAGGTCAAAGTAAAGTCAAAAGTCTAACTAATTTATCCATTTTCTTTTCTTTTCTTTCATTTCTTTTCCTTTGAAATTCAAGTGGGGAAAAAGATGGTGGCTGCTGAATTCAGCCAAGGGGAGAAGTGAATGGGGGTGTGTGGGTGTGGGTACGGGTGTGGGGTGATGAAAAATGATAAATACAATACCCCAAACATCCATTTACGCTAAAAAAAGCCTTTTTTCTTCAATAATTTCTAAACCGTTTTGGCAAATGATTTCGTTCCAAAAATCACATGATAAAATTTTATTTAATGTTTTATGATGCACAAAATTTGTTTCAACTCATTCCAATTTGTAATTTTTCCTAATTAAATGTATTAGTGACGGCTTAAATAATAATAAAATAATATTTTTTTCAGAAAATTTGAAATTTCACCAGCGGCTCAATAAACACCAAATAATAGCAATTACATAGCTAGAATATGTATATTTAATTTTTATAATAAGATATTTATATTTTGACTTTTTACAGAAAACCCCCTTATTTTACCGATTTTTCGAAATTTCACCGAAACGATTTTCAAAACGTTACAGTCTTCTTATCGGCATCTACCTAGGGGCCGTTACGCACAGCTAGTGCCGCTTGCGGTCTATGGTTAAACCCACTGCCAGCGTAGTGTCGAGTCTTGAGAGTCTCACACAGAGAGCTATTTGCCTTCAGGCAAAAGAGTAGAGGTCGCATGGTTTTGCGACAGGGTTCGGTCACATCCGCGCACTTGTACACGTTTAGTGTCCGGACAGTTATTACTAGCGGGCTTTGGTTTAACCCAGATCCTAGTATACGTTTTGGGATTGGTTTTATCTCGTTTGTATTCGTGTTCCACGGAACACAGATGCGAGTGTGTATGCACAGTTGACAGAGACAGAGGCAGATGATTCTCATTAGGGTTGTTGACTGTTGACTTATGCTAAACCCTAATGAGAATTAGAAATATGATTTATAATAATATTAATTAAGTATTATTGTGCCATGGTTGGGTTGAAAGGTTGACTTTGTTGACTTGTTGACTTGTTGACTTTGTTGACCGGTTGACTAGGTTGGACTTGTTGACCATCATCATGACAATGGCTATCATTTCATGGCATTGACCTTTGCTTGCTTGTTTGTTCACAAAATACATTAAATGCATGAAATGATAAAGTCATTGACATGAACCATCACAAGATGCTTAATTATTGTTATTGTTATGATTATTTTGTGTTATGAAAGCTTGGGTGGAAAAAGGCTTGCTCATTCTATCATTTGCATTCTCTCTTATGAAAGCTCTCCTCTTCCTCTTGCTCTCTCTCTTCCTCTAGCTCAAGGCAAAAATCTCTCATGTGTTGAGAACCATTTGCCTTGGAGATAAAACCCTAAAACACTTCTCTACTCATCCTAAAGTCCAAGGTCTAGCAAGCCAAGGATTTTAGTTTCCTCTAGATTGAGATTGGAGCCAAAGGTAGAAGCTTTCGGGTGGATCCATCTTTGGCGCAAGGAGACGACGAGGTGAGGCCGATCCGACCACCACAAGGAGTCGAAGAGAAGGAGTTCAAGTTTAGGTATAACCCCTAACATAGTAGCTAAACTCTTAGTTAGGTTGTTAGATAGTTTGTTTAACAAAGATCCTTTTCTAGAGTCCATGTTACCCCCACCGTAAAAATCGTTTTTCACCATTTCCGCAACCCCAAAGAACCGAGGATGGGTAACGTGGACTTACAGTGGTATCAGAGTCTAGTTAAACACTATCTAACATGTTAGCAAAGTAAATAGAAGTTCGATCAGAGAAAAAGTCACAAAACATGCCCGAGACTTAAACTTTCTGTCGATTTTTAAACTGCTGTAAAAATTATTTGACATATACCAAAAATTGGCTCAGGGTTTTTAGTGAACAGTGCAGAAAAACGATCCACTGAACCGACCAACTCATCGCGGAAATGCGGCTAGAAGAGCTTCTTCCCGCGGATCCGCGGTCGAGTTGACTCGGCCGTGGATCGGTTTTGCTGCAGTGTATTTATTGGGGTGTTTTGGGATTTTTGGAATATGATTTTTCTGCCCAGATTTTCCAGAAAGCAAAATTTGTTTTTGGGGTGGTTAAAAATCTGTATTTTGATCGAACTTCTAAAGACTTTAGCTAACGGGTTATATCTGTGATGTGATATATGTATTGAACGTCTGTTAATCGCTATACGTCGATTAGTAGGGGTTATACATATCTGTGATCTGTAATGTTGATGGTATGTGTATATGAATTCATTGGATTGTCGCGGATGAATAGCCGGGGGTTTGTGAGATGAGAGTATTCTTTATCTTTCAATTCATGTAATATGTAAATTGATGTAATATTATTTGTATGGCCGCACATCAGGGATGAGGTTGTAGCCGTCATTGTATAATTTCTTTTTACTGTTTTTGCTCCTAGGATAGACCCAACGAGGGGGTGCACAAACTACCGGGTACCTCGAAGTGCCGAGTGGCCTACTCACGTTGTTGAGGGAGGTTGCTTCACTTCGGGTATTTGGCGGGTAGTTTGCCGCAGCCGTAGGGGTCTAGGGTGGGGTATTGGCTAGTCATCGTGACCGTGTAATCCGCTTTTCATTACAGGCTCGTACGGAATGCGGATTCCTAGTATATCCAATGTGTTCATCTGTGATCTGGATTGGCTATCATTGCATCTGACGAATGTATATATCTATATATGATATCTATTTAGGCGTTGCTTATGTTTTGCATCCGCGCTAGTCCTGCCCCCGCTCTGTCGTTAGTTAAGTAACCTAACTGGTAATGACGGGGCCCGGTGGCGAATGCGGATGGCATAAGCGAACGTCATATTTTCGTTGTTTTCTGCAATGGTAGGATTAAATGATGGGACACATTAAAATTAATGCAAGAAAATAAACCAAAGTAAAGTCATTGGAACACTTTCAAAACTACTCGGTTCTTTTCAAAAACCAACTTTTAAACGCGGAGCTTGAACCACACCCTTTAAAAGCTATCTCATTCCATCGATTATATCAAGTTCACTACGTTCACGGTTTTGCCAAAACCTTTAATAGCCCTCCGTCATTTCACATGGATAGTCAATAGTATTCAAACTATGTTTGCTGGCCAAAGTCAAGGCATAGTGATTGGTAGCTATTGGGTATTCATGTGCAGCATAGATAGATGCGTTGGTTTGGGACAGTCGTACTGCCTTGTTGGCCAAAGTCAAGGGTAGGTACGGGTGGGTTCAAATTAACCTGGAGAATGACGGGTAGAACTTGACATGTGACTTGATTAGTCGAAAATATTGCATCTATTAACCGGAAATTTCCCTATCATTCGCATTCATATAGAAGTGTTCGGCATTCATATTTCACATATTAGCAAAACAGTCGCAAAATATCAGATTACATGTGTTAGACCTTAAAACCAGCATTTCTAGGGAAATTGACTGCATTTCATAACATGGCATCATTCCTATATATCGCAACTTGTGTTTCGAAGTCCGTGCAGGAAAATCAGAAGCTTGCTCAAATTTACACTCCTAAAAGATACGCCAACTCAAGGATTTGGAATCTGGTATTGATATAAAGGGAATTCAGGAATTCAATATATCACAAAAGACACCTGAAGACATAAGAAGCCAACAGAAGAAAGTTGAAGCCATAAGGCCACCAAATGGCCGCGGTTCCGCGGCCTAAGCCATCAATTGCCGCGGAACCGCGGCAGTTATGCCACGTCAGCCCTAAAATTTTGGTGCACAATGCTTCTCTCAGGGCCCACACTTCAGCGAGACATGTCAAATTCCAGAAGACCCCAGAACCTTCTGCCAGATCAGCAAACACTTGGATCTACACTAAACTAGCCTATTATTCTAGAAACTTCTCCCTAAACCCTAGCTTAAACCCTAAGCTAAGCCTAACTAACTACTTCTAGAAGTCTTTCAACAAACTTTTGGAGGGAACTTCTATTTCAAACTCAAGGCCTAGGGTTTGGGAAATCTATAAATAGGACCCTAGGCTCACTTGTAAATGATTATTCATTCTATTGATTCAATTGATCCATTCATTGATTCATTCATTGTTGTTGAGTAGAAACCCTAGTTCTTCTTCTACCCAACAACAACCACCTCCAAACCCTAACCCTAATCCAATCCACAAATACCCACTTCAAGATTCATGGAGTTCAAGCCAAGCAAGTCTTCTAAAACCCTTTAGAAGCAAAGCCGGAGTTCATCGGAGCACGAGGTCGAAGCGATCCAAGACTCAAGAAGCCGAGAGATGCAAGATTCAACGAGCGATGTTCCTTCCTCTTGTAATTCTTGAGAGTTGTAACTTCTTGTTGATGTAATAAAGGTGAAGATTCTTTAAACTTGTTTACATTTTAATTCTAGCATCATGATTTCTTTTCAATTCTTGAATGCATTCTTTGTGATGATGTGTGAATAAACTCCGCTCGTGGAGGAATCGAGATGATTGTAGAATGATGGTGTTGACGAATCTTTAAACATTTTCTTAAGTCCTATAGCAATTGTAAATTCTTGAAAATAGAATGATCGATGATCTAGATCGATGTGAAATGGGTTCTTGAATCTTTTCGCACGATCTAGAAATTCAAGAATCGATCATTGTATCTTCAAGAAGCTATCTAGCGAATGTTATTCATCGAAAGGACAAAGGATAGGACGAAGAACCCTAATTCTTCGCAAGATCCTTAAACCTCGATCAATCGACATCGAGTTAGTATCAATTTGCTAATGGATAAGAAATTGTATTCTTGAATCTTCATCACATCTACAATCTAATCAATTCCTACGAGTTCTACTTCAAATCTTGAAACCCTAAGTGATTGGAATTCAAAGAAACTCGATTCTTGATGTTTATCATTTTCTTGATTCTTTATTAGAATAGTGACACTTGAAACATTTGATAAATCTTGAATCATGTTTTCTTTTCTTCGCAATTAACTTTTCAATTCAAACATATCAAACATTGAAACGAATCGCACAATCCTTGCGGACGATCCGCACTCGCTTACGTTCTACAACTGACACCGTAGTTGATTGCGGTCAAATATAATTCTTTGATTGTGAATTTTATGCAATTTTTATACCAATACAACAAGAAACTCTTATCGATCAAATGAAACTGTTATCGGGAATCATTTGAGTTGATTTACTTACACAGTCTCGAATTTTAGGAACCAATCAAATGGCGCCGTTGCCGGGGATTACGCGCTAATTCGTTTAATATTATAGTTTGAATTGAAAGATTTATTCCATTTTGATTTTTGAGGTCAAAATTCGTGCAAACCCTAAACGATTTGTTGTGGTTCATTGCAAGGAAATCTGGAGCTGTTTGGCAATTGAAGAAATTTTTTTGAAAGTACCAGAGAGTTGAGGGAGTCTACAGAGCCTCTCTGAAGAATTTTGGTGCAGGGATCTGCACAGACGCCCGCGGAAGCACGGTGGGAACCTCCTATTGCGGCGGAACCGCGGCTAGTTTGAGGCCTCTCTGTTAAAATTTTGCTTCAGGTGATTTCTTACCTTCTCCTCTCTCCTCTTATTAGCTCAAACTAATAATTTTCTGCAGGATTCTTTGCAAATAATCGCAGCGCCGCAAAAAGCAAAATTAAATTTGTGCGTGATTTTGTTTCTTGGTTGTTTGCATTCTAAATACGGAAATTAAGGGGCACGGCCAAATCCAAATTAGGTGGGGATTTCATTACCCTTCCTAGGCCCCGAAAACCGCAAAACTTGCATCCGCATTGACCCACATTAACTAAAAAATATCTAGAGATGACTCTAAGGACCGTCGCGCTCAATTAGGACAGAAGAATGCCGCGGGTAATTCATTGTTTATCCGCGTTTTCTTGTGGTGTCTAAGGCGAGTGTGTCTAAGGCTAGTGGTTTTTAATTAGGCCCACTACTTACGTAGTGGAGTACCTTCCCACTTACCTGGCACTTATCCGGCCACAGGGGGACAAAGAGGCAGTGGAGGATTCTATCCTGCGACTTGTCTTTTGGCAGTTAGGAGCGGTCT
Source organism: Agapanthus africanus (assembly GCA_030015575.1). Taxonomy (NCBI): domain Eukaryota; kingdom Viridiplantae; phylum Streptophyta; class Magnoliopsida; order Asparagales; family Amaryllidaceae; genus Agapanthus; species Agapanthus africanus. The sequence continues at coordinate 225,055,894 of CM057349.1, forward strand.
AGAGCCGGACCTAGGTGACCACTAGATTCTAGGGTCTTTGTTGTTGCATTTGTTTTGTAGCATCATTTTTTTCAAAATTCCGTCCCTTTTTCAAAGCAAACACCGCATTCATTCATACCCCTAATTATAAGTCAACACAGCCACTTGTACTAACCCTTTTTAGTACAAGATAGGCTGGACACGGGATTCTAGTGCCCGTTTAGTCCGCGTACCCTTTATCGACTTCGAAGTCGATATTTCTCCATTTACCTTTTCTTTACCCTCTACCACACCCACTTCGATGGATCCGAATCCATCGAACTTCTTTAACCCTAATCTGCCGCCGTCCGTTGGTGCGCAGAATCCACCCCGCATCTCTCTCCAGGAGAGGTGCTAACCTATTCGAGGTCCTCTTTCGACCTGCTTATCCACACCACCAGCCAACGGGGATAACTTTGAGATTAAGCCCCAGTATATCAATCTTTTACCCAAATTCCACGGACTCGAGACTGAGGACGCTTACGTTTTCATTACCAAATTTGATAACGTATGCGCAATGATGGGTACGTCACAACTTTCAGTGGATGCTATGCGTCTACGACTTCTTCCATTTACTTTGTGCGATATAGCCGAGAAGTGGCTATATAACACTACCGCACACTCTATTACGAATTGGGAAGAATTCGTCGCTACATTCCTTAAGAAATTTTACACAATACAAAAGACAGCTCGAATCCGTAGCGAACTGAATCAATTTGCCCAGCTCCCTACTGAACCATTTTCTAAATGCTTTGAACGTTTCAAGGATCTATTGGTTCAATGTCCTCATCAAGGCATCCCGAGATGGGAATTATGCCGAATCATTTATGAGGGCATTAACCCAAACACTAAACAGAGCCTTGAAAACATGTGTCAAGGTACTTTTATGACCAAGGATGATGGGGAAGCTTGGAAGTATTTAGAAGAGTTCGCTGAAAAATCACTACAGTGGGAGAGTGGAACCCAACCATTGAATAGGGGTGGCATACACCAAATAGATGTGTCCATAGGTGTTCGGGCTGAAATGGCAGCAATGCAAAAGAAGCTCGATGCTATGGAACACAAATTTGCAGCAGCCTCCCTAAACCCAATGTCGCTCCCCAAAACTGTTTGTGGGTGCTGTTCTGATCCGTCTCATTTAACGGAAGAATGTCCATTAAACTCTGCGTTTCAAGGTCACGAGCATTCTAATGCCGTATTTCAAAGACCTTGAAACGATCCATATTCTTCTACGTACAATCAGGGTTGGAGGAATCACCCGAATTTTGCTTGGAACCAAAACCAATCTCAAAACACGGTTCCAAACACGAATAATTTTCATAGGGCTCTTCCTCCACAACAGCAACCCCTTCAACTCACTCAGCACCCCTATCAGTCACAAAACTTCCAAAATCAGGTCAACACTCCTGCACAATCTAATCCTATGACCTGTTCTGACGAGTTCTCTCAATTCACTCAAACCATGAAATCACTTTTGTCAAATTTCATAGAGGTTTCGGCTGAGGTTAGATCTTCCGTCGGTGAGATAAAGAAAAACTCAGCATCTCAAGCTGAGAGTATCAGAACGATGGAAGCTGAAATCGCACGACTTAAAGCCGAAATGAGTGCGAGAGAAAAAGGGAAACTTCCCTCTCAACCCCTACAGAATCCTGGGCATTACAATGTAAATGCCGTCACAATGTTGAGATCGGGAAGAGTGCTGAACAACCATGTTGGGGAAGAAGTTGATGATACTGAAAATCATATCAACACCCCGGCTGAGACCTTTCCACACACACACTTCTCCTTCTGATCCTTCTTTTTCTACCACACCACCTTCTCGCGGGCCTATTCTCCATTTCCCACTAGGCTCGACACCTCAGTATAGCCCTTCTAGTTCTCCACAGACGGTCCCCACACCTCTTTTGGGATCTCGTCTACCCCCTCTTCCTTCTCCTATGATGGACCCGACGCTCATTACGAAAGCACCTTACCCGAATCGGTTAAGGGGTAACAGAACGAGTCCACATATGGAGAAAATAATAGAAATGTTCAAACAGGTTAACATCAATATCCCTCTCCTAGATGCGATTCAACAACTCCCCGCTTATGCGAAAATTCTTAAGGACTTGTACACTAGGAAGAGGAAGACTCAAGTGCCGAAGAAGGTCTTTATGTCTAATAATATTAGCACTGCTTTTATTCCCCAGCTACCAAAGAAACGTAAGGACCCAGGATATCCTACGATATCGATTTCTATTGGGGGTAAAAACATAAATCGTGCTCTTTTAGACCTTGGCACAAGTGTTAACCTACTTCCTTATTCTGTCTATGAGCAACTAGGAATTGGAGAGTTAAAACCTGCTCACTGCACTCTCCAAATGGTAGACCGTTCAATCACCAAACCAAGGGGTGAACTAGAGAATGTGTTGATAAAGGTCGGGGAATTTGTTTTCCCTGTAGACTTCATTGTACTCGATACACAGCCTGTAGCAAACCCCCGGGGCCAAATTCCGTTGATTCTGGATCGTCCTTTCCTTGCCACTTCCAACGCTGTTATAAACTGTAGAAATGGTTCAATGAACTTATCATTTTGAAATATGACCATTGAACTAAATATCTATAAAGTTGGAAGTCAGCCATCAGAACTCTCTGCTCATATTCTAGATGTGTGCTCTGTCCACGAGATCGCTCCCGATAGTTGTGGAGCTGAGGATCTTTGCTTTCTAGATCTCGACGACATTACCACATCTCTGTTTGACTTTACACATGATCTTAGTGAGGACACTTTTCCTACACTTGAGTTCGACACTCCTGACTTTTCTCCACCCGAGTCTGTATCTTTCACAGGCTCTGAGCTTCTTTGTAATTCCAAAAATCACTCGATGATCCCTCCTTCTATCATTTCTCCACCTGAATTAGATCTAAAAATTTTACCTTCTCATCTTAAATATGCTTATTTAAGTGAGAATGAGTCTTTACCGGTTATCATTTCCGCTTCTCTTGCATTAGAGCAAGAGAATGCACTTTTATCGGTATTGAGATCTAATAAAGAGGCGTTTGGTTGGAGTATGGCAGACATCAAAGGGATTAGTCCCTTGATTGTTGAACATCATATACATGTGATGGATGATGCCAGACCGACCCGAGAACCACAGAGACGGTTAAATCCCGTCATGAAGGAAGCGGTGATGAAAGAGATCGTCAAATGCCTAGATAATGGTATTATATACCCCATCTCCGATAGCCAATGGGTGAGTCCTATACATGTCGTTCCTAAGAAATCCGGCATCACTGTTATAACCAATGAGGCGAATGAGTTGATTCAGACACGTGCCCAAACTGGATGGCGTGTATGTATTGATTATAGAAAACTCAATGCTGCCATGAGGAAAGACCACTTTCCTCTTCCATTCATTGATCAGATGCTGGAACGCTTAGCGGGACGAGAGTATTATTGCTTTATGGACGGATACTCAGGCTATAATCAGGTCCCCATCGCCCAAAAGGATCAAGATAAAACCACTTTTACTTGTCCTTTTGGTACCTTTGCTTACAGTCGCATGCCCTTCGGGTTATGCAATGCTCCCGCTACCTTTCAGCGGTGTATGATGGGGATATTCTCTGATATGGTAGAGAATTTTCTGGAGATCTTTATGGACGATTTCTCGATTTTTGGAGACTCTTTTTCTGATTGCCTATCGAATCTTGACGCAGTTCTTACTCGTTGCAAAGAGAAGAACTTGACTTTGAACTGGGAAAAATGCCATTTCATGGTCCAAGAAGGAATTGTACTTAGACATGTTATTTCACAGAAAGGCATTGAGGTTGACAGAGCTAAGATAGATGTCATTCAAAACCTCCCTCATCCCAAAAGCGTCAAAGATATTCGATCTTTCCTTGGCCATGCAGGCTTTTATAAGAGATTCATTAAGGACTTTAGCAAAATTGCTAGACCTTTAACTCTTCTCCTGGCCAAGGATACGACCTTCCATTTTGACTCGGACTGTGAGACAGCTTTCGACTCGCTTAAACACTCACTCACTTCAGCCCCCGTTCTATCGTCTCCAAATTGGGACTACCCCTTTGAGCTGATGTGTGACGCATCCGACTTTGCAGTAGGTGCAGTCTTAGGACAACACATTGAAAAGATGCCACACGTGATCTACTATGCAAGTAAGACCCTGAACGATGCACAAATCAACTATACAACCACCGAGAAAGATCTTTTAGCGGTTGTATTTGCATTAGAAAAATTCAGGCCTTACTTAATTGGCTCATCTATAGTTGTGTACACTGACCATTCCGCCTTAAAACATCTTCTGGCGAAGAAAGATGCAAAAGGTCGACTAATACGTTGGATCCTTCTGTTACAAGAATTCGATCTTGTTATCAAAGATAAGAAAGGATGTGAAAACGTAGTAGCTGACCATCTTTCACGCATCATTTCTTCCCCTGTGACCCTGCCGATCAATGATTCGTTCCCTGATGAACAACTCTTGAACGTATCCGCTGAACCATGGTTCAGGGATATTGTGAACTATCTTGTCACGTGACTTATACCGAGCGATTGGTCAAAACAGGACAAATACCGTTTTCTATCCCAAGTAAAACACTTTTACTGGGATGATCCATATTTGTTTAAGTATTGTCCTGATCAGATCATTCGCCGATGTGTCCGAAAAGAAGAGTTCAAGAGTGTTCTTTCTTTTTGTCATGATCAGGCCTGTGGGGGTCACTTCGGTCCTAAAAAGACGGCGGAGAAGGTTTTGCAATGTGGATTTTATTGGCCGACCTTATTCAATGACGCATTTGACTATTGCAAAACCTGTACACGGTGTCAGTACACGGGTAGAATATCCCGGAGGAATGAAATGCCTCAGCAACCAATTCTGGTTGTTGAAATATTCGATATTTGGGGAATTGATTTTATGGGTCCTTTTCCCAACTCCTTTGGCAATTTGTACATACTGCTGGCGGTTGATTATGTTTCAAAGTGGGTAGAAGCCATTCCATGTCGCACTAATGACAAGAAAGTTGTCATTAAGTTCTTAAAAGAGAATATCTTTTCGCGATTTGGACACCCACGCGCTATTATTAGCGATAATGGGACACATTTCTGCAACAGATCTTTCGAGACTCTGATGCGAAAATACGCAATCAACCACCGAATTTCTACACCCTATCATCCCCAAACGAGCGGGCAGGCTGAGATCTCAAACAGACAAATCAAACTTATCCTGGAGAAGACTGTTGCTAAGAATAGAAAAGACTGGTCGACCAAACTGACAGATGCTCTTTGGGCATTCAGAACTGCATATAAAACCGACCTAGGGATGTCTCCATATAGGATAGTGTTTGGGAAAGCATGTCATTTACCCGTCGAGATAGAGCATAAAGCATTGTGGGCTATAAAGGAAATAAATGTTGATCTAAAAGAAGCCTGCAACTTTTGGAAGCTGCAACTAAATGAGCTAAGCGAACTCCGCGATGAAGCTTATGATAACACTGTAATCATAAAGAATAGGACTAAGGTTTTTCACGATAAAAACATTTTGAGGAAAACATTTTCACCTGGTCAACAAGTCCTTCTTTACGATTCACGATTACACCTTCACGCGGGTAAGCTCCGATCTCGGTGGAAGGGACCTTTTGTTGTGCGGTCTGTATATCCGCACGGGGCAGTATAAGTAGAAAATGTTAAAAACGGCACATTTTTCAAAGTGAATGGACATAGACTAAAGCCGTATTTTTCCACTGACCCCACAGAGGAGCTCTTGTTCTTACAAGAGCCGGTTTATTTGGATTAAAATTCCTCCGTCTCACATTCATATCCTGTATATCACTGCATCATGTTTTGAATGAAGGTGAATGAAAAGAGTAAGTTTGGGGGAAGTTCTTCACTTATATATTTTGCCCCCACTAATAATTCCCCCCAGGCTTACAGTTGTTGTAGGTATAGCGATTGGCAACAGTGAGGACACTGTTGAAATCAAGTTTGGAGGAGGTTTGTGCTTATTGTTGCATCATTTGCATATCATCTGCATAAGCACAAAGCATTTCTTTTAAAAATCTATAAAAATTTAAAAATTTTCAAAACCCACAAAATTTTAAAAATTTTCAAATATAAAATTATTTTAATATTTACATTCTTTTTTGTATATAAATAAGATAATAAAAGTTTAGATAATGAACAAGTACATCCATGAGATTAGAAAAATTTAAGAAAACCAAGAAAATTAGAAGTTTTCTTATACGAATTAGTAATAAGTAGTTATGAACCGTTGTCCCAAGGGTTAGTAAGATGAAGGACGTCACTAATCTGAGGATAAAAATAAGTCTGAAAAATAGTTTCTATTCTGGGAAGCCAAACATTTTGAACGTTGATACCCTGCTATTCGCACTTACACACGTCTTGAAGCCTGGGATAGTAGAGGATACCTTGAAATGCTCTTGTCTTAAAGCCGATGTATGAAGGAAATAAAAAAAAAGTGAATAAAGAAAATATAAAGTGGTGAGAAAAATGGACACTGGTTTTGTTATCACCGAGCGCAATAAAAATGTATAGCGAGGGTGCTTTTTCACCTAGTGCCGTAAGGCCATCTGGTCTGGGAGTCACTACTTTGCCTGAGGTGGTGCAAGACGAGGAAAATACACCAAGTAAGCAAGCACAGGAGTAATCGGTCAGTTAGTACCTCAAGAAGTATTAACGGTCGCATGAAAGTGTGTAAGCAATCTAATCTAAATATTCATTAATTAAAAAGTACTGAGGCTGATGGGCAAGAGTATGATAGCTTGAATTGAATTCTCCGGGTGTAGGGATGTCCTTTACACACACGTAGGGTTATATGATCGATGTTTTGGAAGAAAGATAGGAATGAAGAATAAGACGATGTTTTATTGAGGGAGGACGTGATTTCTGACATCTTTTCATGACCATTAAGATAGGGCTCATGACAACCAAAAAGCTAGCTTAGTTGGAAACCCTAATTTTCAAAGCTTTTCTTTTACGATTCTTTTCTTTAAACGTAATATTCATGATCTTCCTTTGATTGGATTTTGTGGGTGCAATCCGCTGAAAACCCTCAGGAGACAACACTCCTCCTACTAGGGACACCTAGAGGTTTAAAGGCTTGTTGCACGTGCTCAGTGCAATCGTGTTGCCTACGAAAGTGTGCTAGTTAGTTTTTTCTCTTTCTTTATTTTCTCCTTCTCTTTTTCATAAAAAGTTCGCTCGAGACGATCGAAATTAAGTTTGGGGGAATTTGATTAGTCGAAAATATTGCATCTTTTAACCGGCAATTTCCCTATCATTCGCATTCATATAGAAGTGTTCGGCATTCATATTTCACATATTAGCAAAACAGTCGCAAAATATCAGATTACATGTGTTAGACCTTAAAACCGGCATTTCTAGGGAAATTGACTGCATTTCATAACATGGCATCATTCCTATATATCGCAACTTGTGTTTCGAAGTCCGTGCAGGAAAATCAGAAGCTTGATCAAATTTACACTCCTAAAAGATACGCCAACTCAAGGATTTGGAATCTGGTATTGATATAAAGGGAATTCAGGAATTCAATATATCACAAAATACACCTGAAGACATAAGAAGCCAACACAAGAAAGTTGAAGCCATAAGGCCACCAAATGGCCGCGGTTCCACGGCCTAAGCCATCAATTACCGCGGAACCGCGGCTGTTATGCCACGTCAGCCCTAAAATTTTGGTGCACAATGCTTCTCTCAGGGCCCACACTTCAGCGAGACATGTCAAATTCCAGAAGACCCCAGAACCTTCTGCCAGATCAGCAAACACTTGGATCTACACTAAACTAGCCTATCATTCTAGAAGCTTCTCCCTAAACCCTAGCTTAAACCCTAAGCTAAGCCTAACTAACTACTTCTAGAAGTCTTTCAACAAACTTTTGGAGGGAACTTCTATTTCAAACTCAAGGCCTAGGGTTTGGGAAATCTATAAATAGGACCCTAGGCTCACTTGTAAATGATTATTCATTCTATTGATTCAATTGATCCATTCATTGATTCATTCATTGTTGTTGAGTAGAAACCCTAGTTCTTCTTCTACCCAACAACAACCACCTCCAAACCCTAACCCTAATCCAATCCACAAATACCCACTTCAAGATTCATGGAGTTCAAGCCAAGCAAGTCTTCTATAACCTTTTAGAAGCAAAGCCGGAGATCATCGGAGCACGAGGTCGAAGCAATCCAAGACTCAAGAAGCTGAGTGATGCAAGATTCAACGAGCGATGTTCCTTCCTCTTGTAATTCTTGAGAGTTGTAACTTCTTGTTGATGTAATAAAGGTGAAGATTCTTTAAACTTGTTTACATTTTAATTCTAGCATCATGATTTCTTTTCAATTCTTGAATGCATTTTTTGTGATGATGTGTGAATAAACTCCGCTCGTGGAGGAATCGAGATGATTGTAGAATGATGGTGTTGACGAATCTTTAAACATTTTCTTAAGTCCTATTGCAATTGTAAATTCTTGAAAATAGAATGATCGATGATCTAGATCGATGTGAAATGGGTTCTTGATTCTTTTCGCACGATCTAGAAATTCAAGAATCGATCATTGTATCTTCAAGAAGCTATCTAGCGAATGTTATTCATCGAAAGGACAAAGGATAGGATGAAGAACCCTAATTCTTCGCAAGATCCTTAAACCTCGTTCAATCGACATCGAGTTAGTATCAATTCGCTAATGGATAAGAAATTGTATTCTTGAATCTTCATCACATCTACAATCTAATCGATTCCTACGAGTTCTACTTCAAATCATGAAACCCTAAGTGATTGGAATTCAAAGAAACTCGATTCTTGATGTTTATCATTTTCTTGATTCTTGATTAGAATAGTGACACTTGAAACATTTGATAAATCTTGAATCATGTTTTCTTTTCTTCGCAATTAACTTTTCAATTCAAACATATCAAACATTGAAACGAATTGCACAATCCCTGTGGACGATCCGCACTCGCTTACGATCTTCAACTGACACCGTAGTTGATTGCGGTCAAATATAATTCTTTGATTATGAATTTTATGCAATTTTTATACCAATACAACGTGAAACTCTTATCGATCAAATGAAACCGTTATCGGGAATCATTTGAGTTGATTTGCTTACACAGTCTTGAATTTTAGGAACCAATCATGACTTATGATTTGTTGGCCAAAGTCTAGGTCATAAGAGCATGGGGCAAAAAATCCACATCGGGAGTTTCTAAAGAACCAGAAACTTGTTAGCGCTGCATATCATTTGGAGTGTGATGATTCTGGTAGGATTCCTTCAGTTTTATCACACGATGATATTTGGATCCCGATCCTACTGTGAGTATATGCTACTCATCGGGAAATTTCTCACCTAACGATCAATGCTATAAACCAAGTAGGTGTCTAGAAAGGTGTTAGCGGGGCTACGCCCCCAGGGAAAAGCGGTTATTTAATTAAGGAAGTTCGCGAAAGCGTTGGAAAACCTCCCTCGAAGTACCGACACTGGCTTGGCTGAACGGTTAAGCAAGAATTGTACGGTAAGATTGATCCCGACTAATTCTTCCTTTTTGGTTTGAGGAGGGATTCGAGAAACAGTGGGAGCCATCCTGTTTAGGCAAATTAAAAACCACTCTAAACTTGCAAGAGCATCATGCTGAGTGTTTCTTCTCTCTCTCCTAATTGCAGCGACCAATCGTCATGACCGGACTTAAGTTATTTCTAGATAAAAATATACTGACAGGGCCAAACTACAAAGATTGGCTCAGGAATGTCAAAATGGCAATCACTTATGACAAGCTGGGGTATCTCCTTACCACCAAAGCTCCCCCTGTCCCAGGTCCCACCTCCAGCATCGCGGATAAGGAAATCCATAAGGCCTGGGAGATCGATTGCGTGAAGGCCAACTGCCTCGTGCTTGCCTCTATGGACAATGAACATCAGAGGAGGCACGAGAATATGGACCTAGAATCCATATTTCTCCATACTAAGGATTTGTATGGGGAGCAATCCCGTATCGCCAGATACGAAGTCTCGAAAAAGTTGTTTTCGGCGAGATTGGCCATCGGATCATGAGTAGCGGAACACGTGCTTAAGATGATTGGCTTCATTGAAGAGCTCGCGGACCTTGGAACCACGTTAGAGAACGAGCTCTATACGGACTTGATTCTCCAGTCCCTTCCTTCCACTTACGCCCAATTTATCCTAATCATCAACTTGTAAGGAAAATAAGTTGAACTTCTGTAGCTCCTCAACATGCTGAGGAGTGCAGAGGGCACCCTGCAGAAAGGTAGGAAAACATCCACTTTGTTTGTAGGAGGATCTTCCTCTTCTAAGTCCAAGGCAAAAGCCAAGGGAAAGAAGAAGAAAGCCCCAGCCAAACCAAGGGGCGGTGTTAGTAAAGTGGAAACGAAGGGAAAAGCAAAGGCAACAAAGATAGCGGGGCAGCTTGTGGGAAAGGAAAAGTGCTTCTATTGTCATAAGAAAGGACACTGGAAAAAGGATTGCAGGGCTTGGAAGGCCAAGAACCAGGATCCGAAGCAAGTTGCAGCTTCAGCTTCAGGTGTGTATGTTATTGAAAACTGTCTATCAATAAACTCTACTTCCTGGGTATTGGATACCGGATCAGGATCTCATATCGGTAATTCTTTGCAGGCACTGAGAAAGCGTAGGGTTTTGAAGGCAGGTGATATGATCCTCAGAGTTGCAAACGGAGCTAGCATGGATGCTGAGTCCGTTGGGGACTATCACTTGGGAATGTCAGATGGACATGTTTTGGTTTTGCGTGATTGTTATTTTTTACCCAATGCAACTTGTAATATCATATCTGTATCGTTATTATCTAAAGAAGGTTATGAATTTGCATTTGTAAGCAATGTTGTAAACATTCACCTTAATCAAGTTTTGATTGGGTCTGGTACATTAAGCAATGGTATATACGTATTAAACAAACCACAGATTTTCAATGTCCAGAATACACAAAAAAGAAAGTCTCCGGAAAAAAATCAGGCTTTCTTATGGCATTGTAGACTGGGTCACAACAATGAGAGAAGGTTGACTAAGTTACATACAGAAGGATATTTGGATCCGTTCGAATATCATTCATAAGCAACTTGTCAATCCTGTCTCAAAGGAAAGATGACAAAGACTCCATTCACTAGACACGGAGTAAGAGCGAGCGAGCTCTTGGGACTCGTACACAGCGACGTGTGCGGTCCTATGTCTACACATGCGTGAAGCAGTTATTCTTACTTCATTACTTTTACGGATGACTTTTCAAGGTACGGATATGTCTTCTTAATGAAACATAAATCCGAAGCCTTTGGAAAAATCCAGGAATATAAGAATGAAGTAGAAAAACAAACCGGCAAAAGTATCAAGACACTGAGATCTGATCGAGGTGGTGAATACTTAAGTGCCGAGTTCCTGGATTACCTGAAAGAGAATGGAATTCTATCTCAGCTTACTACTCCATACACTCCGCAACATAACGGTGTATCGGAGAGACGGAACCAGACCCTATTGGATATGGTACATTCCATGATGAGTAACGCTGAGTTACCGCGATCATTCTGGGGATATGCACTAGAATCAGCTGCATATCTTTTGAACCGAGTTCCAACTAAGACTGTGCCTACCACACCATATCAGATGTGGTGTGGGAAGAAACCCTATCTTAAGCACATTAAGACATGGGGATGTCCAGCTTTTGTCAAAAAGCAGCATGCGGACAAACTCGAGGCACGTTCAGTACAGTGCAAGTTTGTGGGATATCCAAAGAACTCCAAGGGATATTTCTTCTATTGCGAAGAAGAACAAAAGGTTTTTTGTTTCTCGTCATGCCTGCTTCTTGGAAACTGAGTTTTTGGAAAATCAGATAAGTGGGAGCGCAATAGAATTGGAAGAAATTCCACAACCACGAGCTATTACTGAAATCTTAGAAGAACCAGAGGGTTCGAAAGAACATGACATTCCTACGCCACTCCGCAGGAGTAGTAGGCAGTTTCATCCGCCCGAGAGATACTACGGTTTTCTCATAGACGGGGATAGAGAGGATTGCATCATTGATAGTGATGAACCTACTAGCTTCTAGCAGGCCATTCAGAGCGTTGACTCAGTAAAATGGCTGGATGCAATGCGGACCGAAATGGAGTCCATGTACACCAACAAAGTATGGACTTTGGACATTGCTCCAGATGGGGTAAAACCCGTAAGATGCAAGTGGATCTTCAAGAAGAAGATTGGTGTAGATGGACAGGTCGGGACCTATAAGGCTAGACTTGTTGCAAAGGGTTTTCGTCAAAGACCTGCTTTGGACTATGACGAAACCTTTTCTCCAGTGGCTATGCTGAAATCCATTCGGATCCTTCTTGCCATTGCTGCCTTCCACGATTATGAGATTTGGAAGATGGACGTAAAGACCGCTTTTCTAAATGGAAATTTAGAGGAGTGTGTCTATATTGACCAACCAGAAGGTTTCATTCAGAGTGGGAGCAGCGGAAAGGTGTGCAAGTTGCTTAAGTCCATCTATGGACTAAAGCAGGCATCGCGGAGTTGGAACATCTGTTTTGATAAGACGGTCAAAGATTTTAGCTTTATCAAAAATCCAGATGAACCATGCATCTATAGTAGATTTATAGAAAGAACTGTCGTATTCCTCGTTTTATACGTGGATGACATTCTCTTGATAGGAAATGACATTCCTATGCTACAATCTGTCAAAGGGTTCTTGTCACACAGGTTCTCCATGAAAGACCTGGGTGATGCCTCTTACATTCTAGGGATCCGGATCTATCATGATAGATCCAAGAGGATATTAGGACTTTCACAGTCCAGGTACATCGACACCATACTGAAAAGATTCAGTATGGAAGATTCCAAGCGCGGTAATCTACCGGCTTGTCACGGGATCACCCACTCTAAAGAGATGTCTCCCAAGACTGATTTAGAAAGGGATCGCATGTCTATTATACCCTACGCTTCTGCAGTAGGCTCTATAATGTATGCGATATTGTGTACCAGACCGGATGTAGCATATGCACTGAGTGTGGTAAGCCGGTATCAGTCAAACCCTTGGGAGAAGCACTGGATAGCGGTAAAGAACATTCTCAAGTACCTGAGAAGGACTAAGGAGATGTTCTTGGTGTATAGAGGAAAAGACCTCCAGATCGAGGCCTTTGCTGACTCCAGCTTCCAGAGTGACAAGGATGATTCCAAGTCCATGTCGGGTTTTGTCTTTACCCTCAATGGAGGGGCGATGTATTGGAAGAGTTCCAAACAGGAAACCGTTGCTGACTCGACGATGGAAGCGGAATATATCGCTGCTGCTGATGCCGCAAAAGAAGCCGTCTGGATGAGGAAGTTCTTGACAGAACTTTAGGTGGTTCCGTCCATTGTTGATCCAATACCTCTGTATTGCAACAACAAGGGGGCTATAACTTTAGCGAAGGAACTCAGGTCCCATCAGAAGTCCAGACACATCTTGAGGCGGTATCACCTGATCAGGGAGATCGTGGATCGCCAGGAGATCGAGGTTCGGAGGGTTGCTACGGAAGATAACACTGCTGATCCATTCACGAAGGCCATACCCCAGACTCAGTTTAAGCGGCTGATCGAGATGATAGGTATTCGATACGACAGTACATGGCCTTAGTGCAAGTGGGAGATTGTTAGTCTATATGCCCTAGAGGACATTACTGTATCATACTAGTTTGTATATTACTTAATGGAAGCTTGGGATATTCACCATTGTATAGAAAATCTTGCTCAAAATGGTAGTATGCTACTTGGTTTGTTTCTACTTTAATGTGTACATGTGTTTCTTTTAGTATATCACCTATACACATTAGTGGAGCCCTTAGGATCTTTGCTTGATTACCAGCGTTGTGATGGCAGTCATACTCGTGGGGGCTGGGTAATCCACAAGCACATCCTTATACAGGTCCCTAGTCATAGGACTATCGAGAAAGGGCATCGATACTCCAGAGTAGACTAGCGTATGCGCTTCTCATCCCAGCAGGGGAGACGGTTTGTCCCGAAGCCGTCAGTACGTCGTACTTGAGATAGTATACGGGTGCTCGTTAGGTTACGAGTACACTGGACAGGACTCGTCGGGAACTGATTGGTTGGTACTATACCTATCGTCAGTTATCAGTTCCCAGGTGACAAGAGTACAGCTTAGTCCACTGACTTGACACTGTCACTTCGCCTCAAGTGTGTTCCCACTGTACTTTGATTGCTACCCTACCACAGCTCAATGGAGTCGTGCAAACAGGTAGTAGTTGGGTGCAGTCCCGAAGCACTTGGAGGTAGTGACAGTTAGACAGGATTCGTCTCTCCCGGTATTGGGAGTTGATATCGCGCTGTGTCAAGGAGAGCCATTACACACAGTCGTCCCTGGCCAGGGCAAGCGAGATACACTGGTAGGTTTCCAGTGTTATCTCAGGGTGTTCTGGGCTACACTCCAACACGACTTGTACCGCCATTAAAGGTCTAGCGTTAACCGCCCCCCTAGGCCCGCCATACGATATTCTTAGACGAACAGACCGGACTGTACGGAGACTGTCACATTCAGGCTCAGTAGGAGTTCGGATGAGTTCACCTCGTCAGTCTTCTTATCGGCATCTACCTGGGGGCCGTTACGCACAGCTAGTGCCGCTTGCGGTCTGTGGTTAAACCCACTGCCAGCATAGTGTCGAGTCTTTAGAGTCCCACACAGAGAGCTATTCGTCTTTAGGCAAAAGAGTAGAGGTCGCATGGTTTTGCGACAGGGTTCGGTCACATCCGCGCACTTGTGAACGTTTAATGTCCGGACAGTTATTACTAGCGGGCTTTGGTTTAAGCCAGATCCTAGTATACGTTTTGGGATTGGTTTTATCTCGTTTGTATTTGTGTTCCACGGAACACGGATGCGGGTGTGTATGCACAGTTGACAGAGACAGAGGCAGAGGATTCTCATTAGGGTTGTTGACTGTTGACTTTTGCTAAACCCTAATGAGAATTAGAAATATGATTAATAATAATATTAATTAAGTATTATTGTGCCAAGGTTGGGTTGAAAGGCTGACTTTGTTGACCGGTTGACTAGGTTGGACTTGTTGACCATCATCATGACAATGGCTATCATTTCATGGCATTGACCTTTGTTTGCTTGTTTGTTCACAAAATGCATTAAATGCATGAAATGATAAAGCCATTGACATGAACCATCACAAGATGCTTAATTATTGTTATTGTTATGATTATTTTGTGTTATGAGAGCATGGGTGGAAAAAGGCTTGCTCATTCTATCATTTGCATTCTCTCTCATGAAAGCTCTCCTCTTCCTCTTGCTCTCCCTCTTCCTCTAGCTCAAGGCAAAAATCTCTCATGTATTGAGAACCATTTGCCTTGGAGATAAAACCCTAAAACACTTCTCTACTCATCCTAAAGTCCGAGGTCTAGCAAGCCAAGGATTTTAGTTTCCTCTAGATTGAGGTTGGAGCCAAAGGTAGAAGCTTTCGGGTGGATCTATCTTCGGCGCAAGAAGACGACGAGGTGAGGCCGATCCGACCACCATAAAGAGTCGAAGAGAAGGAGTTCAAGTTTAGGTATAACCCCTAACATAGTAGCTAAACTTTTAGTTATGTTGTTAGATAGTTTGTTTAACAAAGATCCTTTTCTAGAGTCCATGTTACCCCCACCGTAAAAATCTTTTTTCACCATTTCCGCAACCCCAAAGAACCGGGGACGGGTAACGTGGACTTACATCTTTGTGGCAGCCCAAAATTTTCCCCACCTCCATTTTCAACTCAAAAAGCTCCAAAAATCCATCAAAAATCCCATAAATTCCAAATCTAATCCTTATCCATTATTCCTTAGCCTAATCTAGCTTGGATCAAAGAGCATGTTAGCATTTTGGAGGCCATTTTGGAAGTCAAGTTTACAAGTTTGAGATCAAGGTTGTGAGGTATAAATCCTAACCCCAAGGTTTAATTGTTAGATAATTACTTTAATCTAGCTTATTAAGTGTTTAAAATATGGTTTTAATTTGAAGTTAGGAAATTCAAGAGAGGGTTTTTATGATCAAGTTCGGTTTTGATTAGTTGTTGATGGTGGTGATGTGTAGTCTCACATGTTTAGACATGCAAATTTAAGCTAGTTGCTAGTTTGCTAATTGTTATTTTCCAAATTATCCAAACTAAACTTTTTTGCAAACTAACTTTTATTAAATCTAAAGTGGGTGAGATTAAAAAGTTAGTAAGGGTTTGTGTAGCTCAAGTAAGCAATTATGTGATTATTGTGGCCACTAGTTTTGTTGAAATATCTAGTTTTGAACTAAAATGGTAAATCGATGCTTACTAGGTTTTCGGTACAATTAGACGTTGGTTTTATTTGACGCTGTAATGATATATATATTATCTTCTACGATATATATTGTGTTGTGAATGTTCGATCGGTACGATCGGGTTCTAAGGTGATGTCACCGGATTTCTGTGAGATTCCGGGGTTGGTTTTTGGCTATGTTTTCCGGTATTGGGATTCTTGGTTTTGAGATTTGATATTGTATTTAGTCGTTGGATGTCTGTACGTCAACGACAAGGGTTGTTTGTTTGTTTTTGCCTGCATAGGCTATAGGTTCAAACCAATGAGCGCACCGTGTGCCGTATCGTCTTTCCGGATTTGGTTTTCATATGTGGCGATATGTATTAATTTGTTGGTACCTTCATATGGATTCCGTGCCGACGAAGCCCATCGACAAAGGCTGAACAAGAGTTCCGCAGGTGAGTTGATTTATATCTACGGGGGATGTCGGGTGGATGGCGTATAGCACCCCCGCAAATTATGAATGGAAACCGATCTATAAGAATACAGCCGTAGGAACCTATATTAGAAAACTATGGATATGGTTAAAAAGATAGTTAGAGATGATATGAATGATTGAATATATATATCGAGACATCAGATGAAAGTTATAGGGATATGACTCTTTGGCATGATATGATAGAAATGATGTCTCGAATTGATATATAAAGATATGAAAAGCGAATATGAATCACGACATATTGATATGTATTTGCAAGAGACCAAGTATGAGAATTGTAGTAGCGTGACGTGAGATCGATAAATACAACATAAGATCTAAAAGATAGTTGCATATGTAAGATGACTTGACATGACATATTAATGTGATGAAAAAAGTATACGATGAGATATGAAATGAGATGTATAAGGATATGACATGAGATCAATGAATATGATAAGATTGAGATGGATGTGTTAGGAGATCGGTAAAATGAGATATTTATATATAATTATCATATTGATGAGTGATATGCCGTACGAGACTTAGATCCGTAGCCTCATTGTTGTATAGGTTGATAGAATCCCTAATTGTTTAATGCCGCCGTACGATAGATTACCGTACGTGATGAGTTTTACCTAATGATTGATCCATACCATTGATTAGAGGATGCCGTACAATGGATTGTACCGTACATGATTTTGTAAGGCTGGATGCTGATTGACAGATTCACCGACTCGGGTAGGCTATAAATATTTAATCCCTGTCTACACTGCTTAGTTTAGCCTTTACGTAGATATTGGATTAGATACGCGTACCTATTAGCATTGCACTTACGATTGATTACTGCTACGTTCATGATATTCTCATTTCATTATATATATATACATATATATATATATACCTGTGCTAGTACACCTATACCATTATCGATGGTGCGTATGTTACACTTACACAGATTTGCCGGCTCACACACTTTCTTCATCGATAATTGCTATGTTACTTACACACTAAAGTTGCTACATCATGCTATAATATATTGCTTTGCTCACATCATTATGCTATGTTGCATGATATACTTGTTATGCTCACATCATTATGCTATGTTACACGACATACTTGCTATATCTACGCATACATCTATGTGGTATTGTATCATTATTGACATTTAGATGTTGATTCTTGTGTTATTGCGCATATGAAATGCATCATGCTTACATACTTACATGTATATACACACATCTTGCTAGAGCTACATCTACGCCTTTATATGATGTTGCATTTGATTTTGGAGGAATTGGGAACCGCATGATATATTTAAAAACTGGATTCATTTAAAAGATCAGTTTTCCATTATTATGCTCATATTACTGCTTTATGTTGCATATATCGTATTTCATGGATTTACGCATTGAGATACGGATTTCATGTGATTTATGGATTAGAGAACCGTGGGGATATTTCAAGAAAGTATGCATTGTTTTAAAAACCCGGTTTCTCTTGATATGATATTTCGGTGTGTCCACCATGAGTTTTCTCGGTTCTGAGACCTGTGTGAGAAACCCGATTTGAGGCGCGGTAGGCACCGTTTGGGGGTACATGGTGGACCCGGTAAGGTACCCAGGGGCAAGAAATGATTTTCCTGGAGTAGCCGATGAGCCTGTCGGAGGGAACACTACCTACCGGTGATAGTATTTGGACTCGTCGGTTATCCGAAGGATACCGACTGCGGTCGTGAGGTGGATATGAGGGCCAACCAGAGTATGCGGCGCCTGAGGGCCGATCTTAGGATGCGGCGCCAGATATATGAGGATTTACGTGTCGATACTGGACACGGGTTTTATAATGTTTCGAGTATCGGTATTGGACACTCAGGTTCCATGATTTGATGTGTCATTGATGGACACACATTCTTTGATATCCTCATATATTTACATTAATATGTATTCATGATTATATTGTTGGATGATATCTACATGCATACAGAAATTGATTATATTGTTGGATTATATCCATATGCATACATGTATTGATTATATTGTTGGATGATATCCACATGCATACATGCATTGATTATTGTTGGCATATATGTAGACACGGTCACCCTAGATATCATAGTATTACCTTTATGATATACTTGACATAGGAAATCGTTGTTTTATTTGATTTCTACCTGCTGTTGTTTTCTACTCACGAGTTGCCAACTCACCCCCGTTGTGCCACAGTTCTTGCGGGTTGACCGCATGGATCAGTAGTGGCACCGCTGTCACACAGCTTGCTTTCGGATGATTTGCTTTGGTAGGTGGTACACATTGGCTCGTGCCACTCTTGTATTATTATTCCTATTGTATGTCAACTCCATCAATCAGAAAACTAGTATTTGTATATGTAGTAAAACTTAGCAAGACTTGTAGTTGCGAGACTTAGAACGATGGGTTACATGTTCGCTTGGTGGGTTTGATGTCTTGCTTTTCATTTTCCTTTGCATTGATCTTCGCCGTTGGGCGTCGTATACATATATATTCTGGTGGTGGTTGTTTCCGCCGTTGGGCGTGATTTGCTCTCGTTTAGGGATGCTTTATTTATTTTCTATGTTTGTACCCGTTTCGGGGCTAGTTTTACAAAAGTGGTGCTGCCGAAATTTTTAAGAAAATAAAATTAAGTTTAAGGATTTTTACTTAAGGTTTCCAAATGTTTTTATCAATGTTTTCATTACTTACTTCTTTTGAAATGTTTAGATTTCTGGGCTTCAGCTTACTTAAGTTACATTACGCCTATAGACGTTGTATGATTTAAGTGCCGGTCATGAGCTAAATTTTTGGGTCGTGACAGATTTGTAGTTCGAGCTCCAACCTCATAGCCAAGGTAACTAGGGTACCTAGTTCGCTAAACTAGATAGCCTATAGGATGTCGAGTCTAGTGATGGATTAATATGTCTCATAACACTCTAGGTTTCTCAGGACATGAGACTTTTATGGTGGAGGTAAAAGAAGAAGCTTGAGGAGATGAGAGTGTGAAGCGAAACCAACTCAAGAATAAATAGCTAAGTGTTGTGTGCAATAAAAGAATCAAACTCCCCAGTATATCTCACAACACTTGAATAAATCAAGCATGCTAGAATAGTGCAACCATGAGTCATGCTTCATTTAAAGCCAAGCAACACCTCCTCCTCCTCTTCATTAACCATTTAAACTAAAATGGTTAAAAATAAATGAGGTGGCATCTTCTAGAAACAATCTTGTAATAAATTATAAGAATACCTCTCATCCGTACATACATACCTGTATCCGTATTCCGAAAAATACAAATACAAAGAGAAGAAATTAATCCAATAATATAATACTAGAATCTAGCTTAAACCAAAGCCCACTAGTAATAACCCCGAATCAAGATACTTGCACAAGTGCACGTATATGATCTAACCCTGCCGTAAGACCATACGGCATCTACATCGTTTCGCCCGAAGCAGGAAAACCCTCTGTGTAGGACTCTAAACACTCGTCAATACGCTATGTCACGACCCGGAAAAGGCACGTGACTGTCACTTGAATCATGTGAAGTCTATAGGACCCCACCTAATTCAAGTAAACCAAAGCCCAGAAAATCTAAACCATTTAGGGGAAAATAGTGGAGGTGGAGTTTTGAAATAATGTTTTTACTGAAATCACGTTCTTTCTTTAAAACATAGATAATAATGTACGAAAACACAATGTTTGTATCTATCTTGAAAACATTTTCGTCATAGAAAACTTGGGCAGCACCTCCTTTGTAATTTTTTACCCAAAAACGGATATAAGCAATAATATATATAAGGTATCCCCAAGCGGGAGCTAGCTCTTCGCCAAATGGCGGAAACAACCACGTAATAAAGTAAATATACAACACCGAAGGGCGAGGGTCAAAACACCGAAAGAAAGCAAGAAAGCTAATGTATCACCAAGAAAAATCCCAACAATAATGAATACAAGAACGTGACTCTAAGGACGAAAGAATATACAAGCGATGTTTCTAAGTCTATGATTATACATACTCTGGTTGATGGAGCTTTTAACTAGATATAACTGAAATAATATACAAGTATATAACGGTGGTCACGGTGCGGTGTATCCCACCTATCAAATCAATCACCCAGAAGAAAGCAGTGTGCCGCCAAGCCATTGCGGAACCTGTACGGCCAAACCTACAAGAAACTGTGACACAACGGGGTGTGTTGCCAACTCGTGAGTAGAAGACATTATCGAGTAGAAACTGAATGTATGACTATCTCCTAGGTCATAATATTAGAATAATAATGATACGATAACATCGAGTAGTAGTGAAGGTAGTACTATGAGCATATCTGAAATGTCAGAACTCATGTCCGTGTCATAAGGTAACTATATGCCATGTATAGTATGTATGAATGCATCATCAAATGGGTGTGTCCAGCATCGACACACAAAATCATCAAAAAATTGTTGGCTATAGTGCCCTCAAGTCAATTATTGGATCGCAGGCACGTGATTGCAATGATTGAGGGAGGATCTATACCGGTAGAACAGTCTTACTCGAGATGATAGTATGCTATCTGGTTTGTCTTTATCATCGTGTACAAATTTCAGGTGACATTACAGATCACTATTACATATTGATAGAGCCTATAGGATTCTTGCTTGACTACCAGCAGTATGATGGTGATCATATACATGAGAGTTGGGTGGTCTATAAGCACATCCTTAAAGTGTCCCTAATCGTGGGAGTTTCGAGACTGGGCATCGATACTCTATGAGTTGACTAGTGTCTACGGATCGAGACCCGGACGAGGGGCGGTGGCCGGTCTCACAAGCCATTGGAGTCAGTTGGTTCACCTAAGATGTATACAGATGCTCATTGGGTTATGAGTACAACAGACGGACTCTCCGGGAACATGCTAGTTGGTATTATACCTATTGTCAGATAGCAGTTCCCTGGTGACATGTGTACAGGTTAGTCTATCGACTTGAGATCGTCATTTGTCTCATGTGAGTTCCTACTGTGCTTTGATTACTACCCTACCAAGGCTCAAAGGAGTCATGCAAACATGTTTTAGTTGGGTACAGTCACGAGCCACATAGAGGTAGTGAGCGGATCGTCAGGGGATTCGTCTCTCCCGGTATTGGGGGTTGATGTCACAGTGTGCACTGGTGGCCATCACCAGAAAACATTGGCCAAGGTAGTCGAGAATTATTGATTCGGATCAGTATTCTCTCAGGTGGTGATAGGCTTCATACAGACACTAAATATCGCGTTATTAGGGTCTGACTTTATCCACCCCTCTAGACCCGATATGCGATATGTAAGTCTACGGTAGCGCCCCGGCCGTCTGTCCGAGTCCAAAATGCGGAAACGAAAACTTTTTCTAAACTAGAAACCGACGCTATGGTAGATTTTAATCCCGGATCGAACCATTAACCTATAACTAGCAACTAGTGAAAGGTTAGAAAAGCTATACCGATCGATCCGTGTCCTTTGGTCTTTAGCCACCATCCCTAGATCCTCGCGGCATCTACGATCTCCGGTCTCCTCGTCAGAAAGGGCACCACATCTTCGAGTCTTTTTACGGGCTCCCGCTTCGTTCGAAGCAACTCGGAAATGAAGTTTGCTATCCGACGTGTCCAAGGTGAAGTAGAGAATGTGTGTTATCACTTTCTCTCTTGCATCCATTGACTCTCAACGCATACGAGTGTATAGATGGAGGTTGAAGATGAAGCCATTTATGGAAATGGTGAGTTAGAGAAAGAAGAAGAAGAAGAAGAAGAAGAAGCCTTTTTCTTTCTTGTGTTGAATTATTGTGAGAGCACTAGAATGAAACTCAAGAGCCAACCCAAAGAGATATGGCTGCCCTTTCTCTCTCCAACCATCAATTCAACACACAAATCAATCAATTAAGTGACATTAGCACTAAAAAAGAGACCATGAGTCACCTAATTGATTGTGCCTTTTCATGATGACTTCCACTAACAATTTCCACCAAAACATTAACCCAAATGTTTATGACAATAAAAAAGATATGGAAACATCTAAAGTTAACTCGTGATGGATCACAAGGATACCCCTCACCTCTATATACAAACCTGCATCCGCATTCCGACTGAATGCGAATGCGATGAGACTAAAATAATCCAACAAATCTAATACTAGGATCCAGCTTAAACCAAAGCCCACGAGTATGATCCGCCCGATCACGATCCGTGCACTACTATACGTATATGTTCGAACGCTGCCATATATCATACGACCTCTACAACGTTTCGCCCGAAACTTGAGAAACTGTCTGTGGGGGACTCTAAAGACTGGTCAATACTTTGGCTGTGGATTTAACCCCTAGCACGTCAGCGGTACTAGCTGTACGCAACGGGCTACCAGGTATTGACAAAAAGGGAGGTCGATGAGCGAACTCATCCTGACACCCTACCGAGCCTGTCAGAGACAATATCCGTACAGTCCGGTCCGTTCGTCTATGAGTATTGCATGTCGGGACTAGGGGTTAGTAAAAGTCAGACCCCCAAAAGTGGTACAAGTCGTGTCGGAGTGTAGCCCAGAACACCCTAAGATACTACTGGAATACCTACCAGTAAATCTCCTGCCTTGCCCAAGGACTTTGTGTAACGGCTCTCCTAGACACAGCGTGATCTCACCCCCAATACCGGGAGAGACAAAAACCCTGCCGATCCGCTCACTTCCTCCATGTAGCTCGGGACTGTACCCAACTAAAACCTGTTTGCACGACTCCTTTAAGCCGTGGTAGGGTAGTAATCAAAGCACAGTGGGAACTCACACGAGACAAATGACGATCTCAGGTCGATGAACTAACATGTACACATGTCACCAGGGAACTACTATCTGACGTCGGGTATAATACCAACTAGCATGTTCCCGGCGAGTCCTGTCCGGTGTACTCATAACCCAATGAGCACCTGTATACATCTTAGGTGAACCAACTGACACCAATGGCTTGTGAGACCAGCCACCACCCCTCGTCGGGGTCTCGACTGTATACACTAGTCTACTGTGGAGTATCGATGCCCAGTCTCGAAACTCCCACGACTAGGGACCACTTTAAGAATGTGCTTATAGACCCCAGCTCCCACGTATATGATCATCATCATACTGCGGGCCGTCAAGCAAGAATCCTATAGCTCTATCAACGTGCAATAGTGACCAGTAAGGTCACCTAAAGCTGTACACGATGATACGGATAAACCAGATAGCATACTATCATCATAAGTAAGACTGTCCTACCGGTATAGGTCCTCCCTCAATCATTGCAATCACGTGCCTATGATCCAATAATTGACTCTGAGGGCACTATATCCAACAATCTCCCACTTGCACTCAAGGCTAATTATTGCGATGTCGCTTACTCACAGCCCGTATGATACCGAACACCCAACTCCCTTACTAATCAGTCTCACAAAGCCCGTTTGCGAAACTATTGCGCTCGAGGAATAGCCTCAGTGAGTGGATCTGCCTTGATGTTTCTTTCTATGTCTCTCTTTATCTCAAGTTCGCGGAGAAAGCCATCGCCTGAAATGAGCAATACCTATCTTAGAATATGTTTGGATGTCTGATGGGACCTAGTTCATAAATGAACTCCAAATCCAAACTTCTTAGACTACATCGTCAACTGAATTTAATCAGTATCCTGCGTCATGCCTCGCTCAGTGTCCGTTTAGATCACCTGTCCAAACCACTGCCCCTCGTCAGAGGGAAATCTATAACTCTGACAGTCACTCTGTCATCAAGGTCACCTTGGAAGCCCGGAATGATAACCGTTTCCCAAAAGAGGCTTTTATTATTATATCCCTAGAACATCCACTTATGTTCTAAAACTGCTTCCGATCGTTTCTCAAGGATTGGATTAATATCAACTTATTGGTTCTAGTGCAAAAAACAACGACTGGTGTGGTACTTGACATTTCATCATTGACTCAATTGCCTAAGCAAGTGATCTGCCAAACATGCACATCCCTCTCCCCTTTAGTCTGTAAGACACTTTTAGAGAGGGTGACACCATCACCTGCAGGTACACTACCGTGCCAGGAGTCGTCCATTCTAAAACACCTTTAGAATGCTGTCTAAGTACACAAATTGGGAAACTACCCAAATCTAGATCTAAAACCATAGATCTAGTAACCAGATTGTCTGATATAATATCCAAGCTTTATGTGGAGAAACCACTGTGTGACAACCAAAGTATAACCGATCGTAGTATAGAAATTTCACTTCCTACTCTGAGTATGTCATCCAAATACCAAGACATCACACCCTACTACCTTCTTAACAGATACATCCCTATTCTGATGAAGTCAAACCTATGACTGTCATATCAGAAATAGATGATCTATCGCCGCTATATCTGCTTTAGTCCATAAATAGACATAAGCTACTTGTCCACTATGCTTCCGCTGCTCCCACTGACTATGACAACCCTCTGGCAGAGTCACATACTCGTAAACTTCTAAAGCTATTTTAGAACGACGCTATACTCATCCTCCTGCCGGGTATCACAGTCTGGAACAACAGCAATGGCAAGTCTGGGTAAACTAGAACCTCTCTGTCACCGTCCTTGAGCATACCGAAATACCTCTCGAGTGCCTGAGGTTACCCACATTATCTGCGGAGTGGCCAATGGAATGTCAAACCCGATTGAATCTTTAGGTTCTCATTAAATTTTCAGTAATCGTTTGTGGTTCTGGAATCACTTTCAGTTCTACCATTCTCCCACTACTGTTTTCTGAAAAAATCCATTTTATTAAAGCTGTGGCGAGTCAAGAACAATATCACTATTGATCTTCCAGATGGTAGAAAGTCAACCCTCGTCATAGCCCGGGTTAACCCACAAACAGCCATTACGGAAACGTGCCTTGAGTTATCCAGAGTCCGGTTTTAAGCATAAGCCGGACAACTCCCCGTACCTTAACAATGTTAAGATATGAACTATTCTATATACAATATAGAAATAGAGGCACTGGTTTAATTGGAACCAGATTCAAATCATGCAGCTGTCTCTAGTGCATGTCAACTAAATGGAGAGAGGCCGATCAGCATTACTCAACTTAGGAGTGCTTCCAATTATGAGTAACCTGAAAGTGAAGCAAGTTCTCTTAATCATTACTATTAACTAAATAACACAAGTATCTATATCTTTGATCACCTTGAAGAATCCTGATACTTGCAACGCCTGGTTCTCTACTTTATTCTTATACCTATAACTTCTCAAAACTTGGATCTTGTATTTCTATGAAACACATGTCTAAGAACTAGAGAATTCATAAGTAAACAGAATATAGTACGAGTACAAACCCCACTGTCCTAATGGACACTGGACAACATACAATAGTCTGTATAAGTCCCTTGAGTCTAATAACTCATTCCCTGTGTACCGTAGGTTGAAAACTGTACTTATGGTTAAGAAGAATTACACCGCAGTTTAATACTCCTTACCTAACCATCCACTGATATAGGTAAATGTCATAGACATAATTTCAAAAAGTTATATATCACTTTATAAAACTAAACGTACAGATATATCAATTTGAAATTGGTGCATTACAACGGATATTCAAAACCAAATATTTGCCGTCCGGCAAACAACCCAGGTGATTTCCTCCAATATCACCAATTACAACGAATCCCGATATAATGAGGATGATCACCCAATTCCCAATAACTTACTCCCACTCATCATCTATAAAACCATACAGATGTGAGAATTAAACTTGGTAAATACATACCCTGGAGCAAGGACTAATTGGGAAATCACTTTTCTTTTAACAGTACACAGTGAAACTGAAACATGTAAATCATTCGAAGGGGTATCCGGGTATTCTTAGTAATGCCTCTTCCATTATCAGATTCACAACTGTAACCGTATATTTCTTTGCCATCTCCCCAAATACCTTTATATGTCTTTAGTCATTACGTTCTGTACACCCTCTTAGGCTAAATGGTTTTCTTCCTTTCCTACCGTTCGGCACCAGCCTGTGGTTTAGAAGAAGACTATCCAATAAGCATAACAGGTGTACTGTCCTAATCCTAGGAGCACTCGCAACTCGAGAGAGGGTAAAGATAAAAGACAACTGAATAAACCTTATTCCTATTTCTCCTGAACCAGAATCCATCCCCGAACTGGAATAAGTCCCTTCGAGTTCGTATATAACCATACAATGGAGTATCCAATAAACTGTGGATCTTCGTAGTGATATGGAGTGTTCTGGAGAAATACAAAGGTGAAGTAGGATTGGCGATGAAATACTTGGTTTGGTCGTGAATGATAGCAGTCGCAATTTACTTTGCTCTCTTACTAATCCCTTTATTTGTCTTAACTTAATACCTTCTGTACATCTTTTAGTCCAAATGGTTTTCTTCATTCCCTACCGTTCGCAACCTACCTATGGTTTGGATGAAAACTATCCAATTAGCGTAATAGGTGTACTGTCCTAATCCAAGGAGTACTCGCAACCTGAGGGAAGGTAAGAGGAAAAGACAACTGAATAGTCCTATTCATATTCTCCAGGACCGGAAACCATCCTCGAATCTAGAACAAGTTCCTTCGAGTTCGTATATAACCATACGATGGTTTTATCCAATAGAAGTGGATGTTCGCAGTAATACGGGATGTTTTGGAGAAAAGGGTAAAAGTAGGAGTGGCAATGAGGTATGCAACTCTGACAATCCAAAAGCCAGTGTTTTAAGAAGGTTCGGTTAACTTGGTCACTGAGTCATAGTCAAGGGTCGGGTCATGGTCGCTGCTAAAGAGAGAGAGAAAAGAAACACTCTGCGCGCACTCTAACCTAGATCAGAATGGTTATCAATTTGTCTAATCAGGAAACCTCCCACTGTAACCTCAAATTCTCCTCCAAACCTGAAAGAAGAATTTGTCAAGATCACCCGAGGAGTAAACCAACTCATCAGTGGGAATCGGGATCCAACTATCATCGCATGATAACGTGATGGAATCCACTCACATTGTCACACTCCAGAAGGTATGCGCATATCTGGCAGGTTTCAGTTTCTTTAGAAACTCCCGATGTGATTTTTACCCCATGCACTTATGACCTTGACGAAGGCCAACATATCATAAGTCACATGTCAAGTTCTACCCATCATTATCCAGGTTAATTTGAACCCACCCGTACATACCCTTGACGATGGCCAAAATAGTAGTAAGACTGTCCCAAACCAACGCATCTATCTATGCAGCAGAAAAGTAACAAATAGCTACCATACACTATGCCTTGACGAAGGCCAACATACATAGCATGAATACTAAGTGCTACCTTTCTGAAATGACGGAGGACTACGAATGGTTTTTGGTGAAAAACCTTTAACGTAATGAACTTGATATCGTTGAAGGAACCGGATAGCTTTTTATAAAAATATAGTGGCGAAAACCTTTGCTAAAGAAGTCACTCCCGGTGAAGGGATCACGGCTCTTTCCCCGTAGAATGAAGTGCGGGATATTCCAACTGAATACCACGATGCAAAGCAAAAAGGCAATCGGCTATAGTGAAGTTATTACCCTGACGCAAAATTCTGTCCAAGGGGTCATTCCCGGTGTAGGGATCTCGGCCCTTGCCTCGTCGACTGAGGTGCTGGATATTCATAACCGAATACAACTGTGCAAAATAAAAGAGAACGTTCTTGCATTAACAGCTTTTTGAAAATTGTTCCAACAACATCAAACAGGTTTGTTTAGCTTGCATTGATCCGAATCAATGCAGTCCCATCAATTAATCACACCATAAAAGAACGAAAATATGATATACGTATATGCCATCCGCATTCGCCACTGGGTCCCGTCATCACCCGTTAGGTCACTTAACTAACGACAGAGCGGGGACTTGACTAGCACGGGTTTAAAACGTATACAACATCTACTAGTATATATAATAATCACTCGTGGCGTGTGTAGGGTTCCTAGGCACACTAATGAGGTCTCACAAGTGATCAAACATGGCTAATTCAAATTTTTCCATGTGCCTACAAACCCTAATACGGATCGTTAACTACATTTATAGGCGATGCAAGCAAGTAAACGAATTTATTGCTAAAGGAAAGAGGCTACAACCTTTGTAGATCCGGTCCTCCACCTCCTAGGCTCCGTGATGACATCCCTCCGCTGTCCATATCGGATCCCGTACTCTAGCATCGGCTTCATCGGAGAAATGGACGGGCTAGGTCGTCGACTTCGATGCCGAAGATGATCTACGTCGAGGCAACTCAAGATCAAACTCCAACTTCACCAAGTCATGAAACTTGTGAAGAAAACACCCTATACTACTTGGCAAGTGGTAGAGGATGAAGAAATAGGAAGTGGGTTCACTTTAGAATTGGATTTCTCACTCTTTTTCTCAAGTTGCCATTAAAGGATGCAAGCTTTCTTCTTTGTTGAAGATGAAGAAGAAGAAGAAAAAGAATATGATAAGTATTTTCCAAATAGAAAATAAAATAAATACTTATCATATACCAACCATGGTTAAGTGTAGAGACTAAACTAGGGTTAGGTGAATGGTTAGGTTAGAGGAAGCAAACAAAATGGTCAAGCTTTCAACACTTCATGAAGCTTCATGAAAGAAACAAAGAAAGCCACCATTTCTATTTATCTTTCCAAAATAAATAAACAAAATAAATAAATGAATAAGTAAAAAAAACCCTAACCATTCATATAACCATGGTTTAATCATACACACAAACTCAAGTTAGCATGTATCATCAAATATGATACAAACAAGTGCACAAAAGTATATCACATATACAACATGTGTACTTTAAGTGAGAAAATCCATTTAAATTGAACAAATACTAGTTAATGCAAATTATTATATCAAATATATAATTATTCATTAAATCATTAAATCAATACTTGATTTAACGATCCGGTCATATCGCATATAACCGACTAGTATCCAATGTATCGACTTATCGAATCAATCCTCGATTCGATAACAAGGTTATATCGCATACAACCATTCGATACATTCATCGCGAGAATAGAATACGGTATCACATACACGCATTATTCTCGGTCCCGCACATATCTCATATGCGCCCCTATTTCGTTTCGCTTGAGCCAGGAAACCTCTGTGTAGGACTCTAAAGACTCGTCAATACGCCGGCATCAGATGATGATCATATCAAGCACCCACAATCCGCAAGCGGTCTGCTAAACGTAACGGCCATCCGGGTAATGAGCGATCAGAAGATCGACGAGCAAGCCCGCTCACACTCCTGTGAATCCAACCAGTAACACTTACCGTACAGTCCGGTCTATTCGTCTGATATGTCGCATATCTCGCCTAGGGGTGGTAAACGTCAGACCCCAATAGCTTGATAAGTCATGCCGACGTAGGGTCCATAACATTCGCGAAACTACTGATAACTCTTACCAGTATATCACTGCAACCCTGGCCAGGGATTTCCTGTTATGGCCAGTCGAGCATAGCGCAACATCAACCCCCAATACTGGGAGAGAAGAATACCCTCCTATCGCTCATTGCCTCCATGTGAATCGGGACTGTACCCAAAAACCACCTGTTTGCACGACTCAGTAGAGCCGTGGTAGGGTGGGAATCAAAGCACAGTGGGAGACACACAAGACTCTATGACGATCTCGGGTCAACAGACTAAGGTGTACCAGTGTCACCAGAGAACTGCCATCTGACATGAGGTATAATACCATCTGGGAGTTCTCGGCGAGTCCGTTCAGCGTACCCAGTCTCTACTGAGCACCCGCATACCATCTCTGATGTCAAACACCAATGGATATGGGATCATCCATCGCCCATCACATGGGTCGAGAAGATATACGCTAGTCTACTCTGGAATATCGATGCCCCGTCTCGATATTCCCACGACTAGGAACATTGAAGGATGTACTCATGGACTATCCAGGCCCTACTAGTATGATCTGCATCATAGTCTTGGAAGTCGAGTACACATCCTAAGGGCTTTATCAACATGTAACAGAGAGACAGAAAGTATACATGTTAAGATAAAGAGCAACCAGATAGTATACTATCATGTCGAGCAAGAAAGTCCTACCTATATATGTCCCAGCATCCACTACAATATACATCCAATGTACAGTAATGGCCTCTAGGGCATACATATAACTAACAATCTCCCACTTGCACTAGGGCCATCTGTAGCAGTGGTTGCAGTATCACATACTCAACCATCCCATATAAGTCTCTCTTTGGGAAAAGGCCTTTGTGAGTGGATCCGCCGTGTTGTCCTCTGAGTCTACTCTCCTAACCTCGATCACCCTGGAGATCAACTATCTCCATGATCAGGTGATGCTGCCTCAGAATATGTCTGGGTCACTGATGGGACCAGGGTTCCAGGGCCAAAGCCACACTTCCATTGTCACACAATGGTAGGAACCTAGTTCATCTTATGAACCAATATACACCCAAACTGCCTCTTTGGTAGTATCATTAATAGCGATGTTACCCGCCTTTATCATCTAGTTTACCACGGTATCTAGCTTGGAACTCTTCCAACATACCGTCCCTTTACCGAGGGTGAAGACAATGCCTGTGACTGACATTCAGTCGTCTTTATCACCCTGGAACCCTTCCAGTGATTCTCCCCAGGATCGATTGATACCATTTCACTACATCTAGTGAGAATCCTAGCATCCAATTACATCTATCTCATAGATGAAAACTCAGGATTTAGGAGGTATCACATTGATCCTATTGGAGAATCCTTGTGATAAGCGGAGATTGATCGAGCGTAGCATAGGAAACTCCTTCCCTATCAAGAGTATGTCATCCACGTACTCTGCGAGGATCACCACCATACTCCCTACTCCCCTTTTGTTTATACAAGGTTCATCTACTATTTTGATGATGTCAAACTCTTTGACTAACACATCAAAACAGACGTTCCAACTCCGCGATGCCTGCTTTATCACATAAAGCAACTTGCACATGTTTCCGCTGCTCCCACTGTTTATGAAGCCCTCTGGCTGTGTTCTTATAGACGTTCTCTTCTAAATCACTATTTAGAAAAGTAGTCATGGCACCCAACCACCAGATATCGTAGTCATGGTATGTAGCAATGGCAAGTAGGATCTGGATGGACTTAAGCACAGTCCCTAGAAAAGGCTTCATCATTATCCACACCTGGTTGATGACTAAAACCTTTAACAAGTCTGGCTTTGAAAGTCTCATCTTTTCCATCTACACCAAGTAATCTTCTCAAGATATACTTGCTCCTGATGGGGATTTAACTCTTCAGATATAGCACCCAAAGTCCATACTTTGTTGGTGGACATGGATTCTATCTCAGATCGCTAAGCATCCAGCCATTCTTACAGAGTCCTTACTCTCGATGGCCTGCTCGAAACTTGTTGGGTCATCATCTCATGATGCATTCCTCGCTCCCACTGTCATCGAGAAACTGAGGTATCTCTCAAGTGGATGAGGAACCCTATTAGATCGGCGGAGAGGCTGAGGTTCGTCGGGAACTATTGAATCCTTTGGTTCTGTCAAATCATCAGCTGCAGTTTTGTATAGCTGGAACCTTTCCAATTCTACAGAACTGACCTTGCCTCGATCTTGTCCGGATTTTGCTTTAGACATAGGCCGGACAATCCTAAATCTTAACTTACTTAAGAGATAGGCTCTTCCCATACCATATCTTATATGGAGTGGTAGGCACTGATTTGATTCGAACCTAATTCAATAGGTATGCAGCTTTTTAAGTGCACAACCCCAAAAGGAAATAGGTGACTCGGTAATACTCATCATAAAGCACACCATATCTAATATTATGTGATTGCTCCGCCCTGATACACCGTTGTGCTGTGGTGTATTCAGAGGAGTAATACTGAGAGAGAATCTCATTTTCTTTTAGAATAGTCCAGGAATGTCATGCACAAGTATTCTCCTCCCTGATCACATCAAAGGACATAATACTTATACCCGTATTGGTTCCCTACTTCTAGCTCATATTCTGTGAATATCTCAAAAGCTTCGGGCCTATGATTCAACAGGAACATATGTCTGAATTTTGAGAGATTTTCAGAGAACGTAATGAAGTACAAAGAACCGGTTCTGGCATGTGTTGACAGGAGACCTTACATACATCATCATGTATCAATCCCAAGAGTTTACTAACTCTTTCCCTGTTTCCAATAAACAGAGCTATGGTCATCTAATCTTTGTGACATGACTGGCAAGTTTCACAAGATGTAAATTCAAACTGATTTAAATATGCATCTAAAATGTAACTTCAGCCAGTCGGGTCGCATTGATATGACCTAGTCTACAATGCCTCAAGAAGGATTCGTTCATTTCTGAACTCTTCCTCTTGTGTGTGTTCTGTATACTAGGAACTGTAGTTTGATTTAGAACGTCAATGCTTTTAGATAACGTGCCTGAACCGATCAACTTTTGATATAGGAAATGTTCAAAACATTATCCATCAATACAAAATTTTATCATTTCTTTACTAATAAAGAGATAGATATGATTTTGTATATCAGGTTCGGTATCTAATAGTATTTGTTCAGAATCAATGTATTGGTAATACAGGGTGACAGTGACCAACAGACTTGGCTGCAACACTTGCCCCATTTTCTGTTTCATGAAACTTATCACCCGTTCTCAGTTTTTCTACCTTTTTGTAGCCCTATGTAACAGATTACATATCTGGGATCCTGATCCAGTATCAAATACCCAGGATGCAGAGGATACTAAGAAACAGTCCTTTATAATGAATACACCCGAAGGAGAGGCATCTCATGCACTTTATTCGTTTGGGCGGCATAGGAATTCTGGTATTCCCCTATTTCCTGCTCTGTCTTATAACAATTATAAGTTGGAGCGGGACCAACGTTCCCCAGCTCAGTATAATAAGCGGGTTCGGTCAATACATTCATATTATTATCTTGATTAAGGCGTGATATGGTCGCTACCTGGAGAGAGAGAGAAGAAAACACTCTGCGTGCGCTCTTGCAAGATCAGATTGGTTATATATTTTATCTAATCAGGATGGCTCCCACTGTTTTTATCAAATCTTCCTTCAAACCTTAAAAGGAAAGACTAGGCGGGATTAATTACACTCTACAAGTTCGCTAATATTTCAGTCAGGCCAGTGTCGGTACTTTGAGGGAGGTTCCCCGTGCTTTCGCATGGACCTAATTACAGTTAACCTCGTTTTCCCAGAGGCGTAACCCGTTGACACCATTCTAGACACCTACTTGATCGTCCAATTGTAAAGTGCAAAACTCTCCCAGGAGTAACAATTACTCGCAGTGGGTATCAGGATCCAACTATCACATAGAAGGTATGCAATCTCATTGCAAATTTCAACACTTGAAACTCCCGATAAAGGTTTTTACCCCTAGCACCTATGACCTTAACTATGGTCAACAAATCATAAGTATTAGTCAAGTTCTACCCGTCATTTCGTGATTAATTAGACCCACCCACATGACCCTTAACTAAGGTCAACAAAGTCACGCGACAGTCCTAACTAATCGCATCATATGCAGTGTAGGAATACTATTATCTTGACCCACCCACATGACCCTTAGCTACCGTACACTGTGCCTTAACTAACGTCAACAAACACAGCACGAATACTAAGTACTCTACTTCCTAAAATGACGGAGGGTTGCGAATGGTTTTTGTGAAAACCTTTAACGCTTTGAACTTGATCTCGTTGCGGAATCAAATGGTTTTTAAATGGAATGTTTTTGAAGCTTTTCTAGTTTTTCTAAAGGGGTCACTCCCGGTGAAGGGATCGTCGGCCCTTTCCTCGTCGAATGAGGTGCGGGATATATCATATATATCACTGTGCAAAGCAGAAACTATAGAAGCAATCAAAAGACAAACCGAGTGTGTAGCATCTGCCAGTTATTGCTAAAGGAGTCACTCCCGGTGAAGGGATCTCGGTCCTTTCCTCATCGAATAAGGTGCAGGATGTTCTACAATGAACACCGCGATGCAAAGCAAGAACTGTAGGTACCTGTTTATTTTGAAATTCGATTCCACAACATCAATTAGGTTTATTTTCTTTCATTAATCTCATTAATGAATATCCCATCATTTAAGTCCACCTAAACATCTGTCACGACCCGAAAGTACGGAACATGACCGGCACTTAAACTACGAACGTCTCAAGGCGTACGTAATCTAAGTAAACCGAAAACCCAGAAATCCAAACCAAGAAAGATGTAGAGTGCAGGAAAAACCAACTTAAAGCAAGTAGTTTCAATAGCATAAACCGAATTAGGCGGTTTTAAAAACATCAAAAATTTCCCGAAAATTTCGGCAGAGTCTCCTTTGCAAATACTGGCCCCCAAATGGGATACAACATGAATAGTATACGAAATCAATAAAAAGGCATCCCCAAGCGGGAGCTAGCTCTTGGTCAATCGACGGTCACAACCATACAAGCAATATAATATACAACGCCAAGGGCGAGGATCAAAATTCAAAAGGAAACTCAAAAACCACAAGAAAACCATAGAAATACAACGCGCGACTCTAAGGTCGAAAAAATAAACATCACTGGTCTCTATCTCAAATAAATACATGTTTGGTTGATGGAACTTCTAGATACAACAGAATAACAATATACAAGATATAAAATGGGGGTACGATACAAGTAAACCCACCTACTAGCAAATCACCAGAAGGAAACTATGCCCGCAAGCCGTAAAGAAACCTGTACGGCAAACCTGCAAGAAACTGGGGCACAACGGGGGTGAGTTGCCAACTCGTGAATAGAAAAATATCTACGCACAGAAATCGCATAAATAACGCAACCTAGGTCAATGATCATAATATATCCTCAAATATATGAATAACACGTAGCCTATAACAAGGCTAGGGTAAATATCTAACCCGAGTGTAATCTCATATGCCCGTGTCAGTGCCTCAGGTAGCAATATATCATATGAATGAGGTATGAATGCATGAAAACATAATACATGTAAATGAAGAACCGTTTTCATAATTTAGTGAGATTTCCTTTGTATTTTTAAAATGAGGTATCATAATGAAATCAACATAAAACAGTGCCTAGCATCGGCACAAAAAGTAATCCCAAAATCTCGATATCTCTGTATCACAGTCTCTGTACCTCAATATCTCGAAATCTCAATGTCTCAATCACAATATCTAGGGTGCCATCAGTCCAGACCGGCCCCTACCATCCATCTCAAGACCACGACGGTATCCTCCGGATATCCGACGCGTCGGGTAAAATCACCGGTAGGTAGTGCTCCCCTACCAGGCTCACATCTTCATCATCACGCGCTTCTTGCCCCGGGGTACCTTACCGGGTCCACCATGTACCCGAAACGGTTCATCCGTCTCCTCGAATCGGGTCTCGAAATCCATCAGTAAACTCATGGTGGACGACTCATACATCATGGGAAAAACCGCACTTTTTATTTAAAAAGAGAGAAATCAGTTTATATAAGTTTTGCGGTTTTCCCCCCAAATCCAGAAAATTTCATGGAAATCCGAATCCAAATCATCAATAGCATGTAAAAACCATGAATATAGGCATAATAATGAATAACAGTATGCATGAAGTGACAAGTAATAACTACAATGTTAAGCTGGCATATAAGGCAGGCACACTAATATCATGTCAAATTACTAATTAACAAGCTAAGTCAAGCAATAATATTTTCTAAGGTGTACGTGACATGGCAATTACCGATGAAGATGTGTGTGAGCCGGCAAGTAAGTGTACGTGGTACATACGCATCATCGGTAATGGTGCTGGTGTCCTAATAATATGATATCAACATTACAATAAGAAATTATAACATAAGTATGCGATGCGAAGCGAACCACAATAATAAGCGGGAGCTGAATACTAGACGCAACTGTAACTAACCTGCATTAATCTAATATAAGTCCTACAAATGGTGCCTTTTGAAATAACACGAATCATGGTGTTTTGAAAATAAGGGCTACGATGTTTTTATGAAAAGATACGTCTTTTGAAATATCCGTAGGATCCCTTGGGCTGTCTTTTAAAATACCCACGATTCGTTAGTTTTTGAAATAGGTAAGAATCGAATCTAATCTAACAACTAAACTAAACTAAAGGGCTAAGCTAACAAGCTGGACTACAGGTAAGGAAACCGCCTAACATCTGAGTCGATCCATATACATACCTGTATATATATTAGTCGGTGATCCCGCCTCAATAATATCATATCCGATACCATATCTACAATCAGCCATCCCAAGTCAAGAGTGCGGATCAATCATCAAGATATAGCTCGTACGTAAATCCGTCGCACGACATCCCCAAATCTGGGTACGGGTCAATATCATATTCCTCACACCATTCCTCTGGTATCCTCTTTATTCAAGATCATAGTCTAGGGTACTGACCTATGTCTAGTACAATACTAATATCCTCAATATACTCATGATCTGACTACAGATCGACAATCTTGTACAAACCGATACCGTCAGCACATAGCATCATCAAGGGTATACATCGCCCGATACGGCCTAATATCAATATCCTAGCATATCATGCCTCATATCACGATCACATGTCGACCATTTTATTTATAACACTATTCACCCGTATCACCGCCCCAAGATCCGCTATAACACCAGGGCGTACCTTAAGTACGAATCCTGCCATATCACCGATATCACAACCACGAAACAAATCTCATCGACTCAGCTCAATCCCAAGTATCATCCTCAAATCCGTATGTGAACACATAGTCCCATACCCATGTGATCACATAACTATAAAGAATCCCATGAGCACATATAAATAGGAATGTATGCAAGTATGTACGTGTGTATGTGTAGTGCACCACTACCCTAGGGTTCGCAACACAAAAATAATCCAACACACCAATATCCATCCTAAACATCGTTATTAATCCCAAATAACATATAATAAATTGTTGGTGTGTATACGCATCCGTATACATCACCACGGACTGCGAGGGTGCTATACGCCATCCACCCGACTTCTCCCCGTAGATATAAATCTACCCACCTGGTCCTCGTTCGCCGGTGCCGACGTCGCCACGCGCTTGCTTTGTTAGTTATGTATATGCCCTAGAGGCCATTGTTGTACATATGATGTATATTATAATGGATGCTTGGATATATATAGAGATGACTTTCTTGCTCGTCATGATAGTATGCTATTTGGTTTCACTTTATCTTAACATGTTGACTTGTATTGGTTTACTGTTTTACTCTCACATGTTGATAAAGCCCTTAGGATCTGTACTCGACTACTGGGACTATGATGAGATCATACTAGTGGGGCCGCGGTAGTCGATTAGTACATCCTATAACTGTTCCTAGTCGAGGGTATATCGAGAAAAGGCATCGATACGCCAGAGTAGACTAGCGTATACGCATCTTGACCCATATGATGGGCGATGGATGATCCCATATCCATCGGTGTTAGACTTCAAAGATGGTGTACGGGTGCTCAGTGGAGACTGGGTACACTGGACGGACTCGCTGAGAACTCCCAGATGGTGATATACCACACGTCAGATGGCAGTTCTCCGGTGACACTGGTACAGGGTAGTCTGAAGACCCGAGATCGTCATAGAGTCTTGTGTGATTCCCACTGTGTTTTGATTTCCACCTTACCACGTCCAAGAGGGCGTGCAAAACGGTGCCTTTTGGGTACAGTCCCGAATCACATGGAGGCAATGAGCGATAGGAGGGGATTCGTCTCTCCCGGTATAGGGAGTTGATGTTGTGCTGTGTTCGATTGGCTATAACTGGAAGTCCCTGGCCAGGGCTGATATAGAGATTTACTGGTAAGTGTTACTAGTAGTTTCTCGACCCGTTATGAGCCATACATCGACACGACTTATCGGTTACTGGGGTCTGACGTATACCACCCCTAGACTGGATATGCGACATATCAGTTGAACAGACCGGACTGTACGGGAGTGTTACTGGTTGGATTCACAGGAGAACGCACAGGCTAGCTTGTTGATCTTCTGATCGCTCAATACCTGGGTGGCTGTTACGTTTAGCTGACCGCTTGCAGCTTGTGGGTGTTTGATATGATCATCACCTGCTACCGGCGTATTGACGATTCTTTAGAGTCCTACACAGAGGTTTCTTGGCTCAGGCGAAATGGAGTAGTGGCGCATATGTGATATGCACAGGAGCGAGAATAATGCGATATGGGATACCGTATTATATTCTCGCGATATTTTGGATATGAACCAGGTCATCGGATCAAGTGTTGACTCGATGAATCGGTACATGATATATTAGTCGGTAATATTCGATGTAGCCGGATCGTCGAATCAAGTGTTGATTCGATGATTTAATGTGTAATAATATATATGATATATTATATTACATTATCTAATATTGGCTCGCTTTATTATTTCATTTTCTCAGTGGATGATACATTGATATATATGCGATATATGTTAATTGTATTATTTTCTTTTGTTGCAAATATATAATATATATGTGATATATATTATTGTGACATGATATGATTAATTGTTAAACATGTTTAAGGATGATTAATTGAGGTTAGGGTTTGATTAGGGTTAGATGCTTCAAGTTCCTTCTAGAAGCATTTTTCTTTTGGTCATGGTTGTGATATTTTGTGATGACACATTTTTAACTTAACCAAACCCTAACTCTAGTTGTTTCTCTACTCATTCTTAGCCATTCATCCTTGACCATGGTTATATATCAATCATATGTTTTATTTCTATTCATCACAAAAGGATTTGAGATTATCATTATCTTTTCATTATCATCTTCTTCCTTCTTCAAGAAAGCTTGCTAGTTTTTCTTAAGTGATGAAATAAAATGAGAAAATGATTTAAAAAAGAAAGCAAAATTACTACTCTCTCATCCTCATCTCATCTAGCCCATGGGATTAGTGTGTTCACTTCTTTAAGAGTGAGAAAGCTTGAGTCGTAGCAACTTCAAGGTAGATCATCGGAGATTTGGAATACGACAAGCTAGAATGGATCGTTCGAGTCGTGGAGCCTCTCATGAGTCCGGGAGATCGTAGATCGCGGCAAAGGGACTTCTACTCGGAGCTTGTGAAGTGAAGGAGCGGACTACAAAGGTTGTAATCCCTCACACTTAGATAAAAGTTATCTTCTTGCATGTAAAACCCTAATAATCTAGCAAAGATCCCGGCTTTGGGTTGTTCGGCACGTCTAAAATTTAATCCGGGCATGTTTGATGCCTTTTGAACCTTCACAAGAGTGCCTAGGAACCCTACAGTGGTATCAGAGCCTAGCTAGAGCATTAGGCGATGTGTTTACGAAGTTAAAACTCCGATCGAACCCGAAACGACGAAACTTGACCCCTCTCTGGAAATTTTTTAAAATTTGGGATTTTTCAGAATTAAAAATATGTAAAAAAATCAGCAGGGAATTCTAAAAATTACCATAAAATCCGAACCCCTAATTCCACTAAACGGCGGCGGAACCGAGGCGCAAGCATGGCTTGCGCGGCGGTTCCGCGGCGGATTGATGAGATCATGGCACGTGGATTTTATGGTAATGACCGTAGGTACTTGCTGACTATTCTGGGTATTTTTAATCTGTTCCAGGTGTTTAAAATTCTGGGGTTTGTTTTGTAATAGTAGACTCGATCGGAAATTTTAAATTCGTATTTTTTCCGGATATTTAGAAACTGTTAAACTATTTGTACGGATATCATTAACTTACTGTTTCCCGGTACGGCAAATTTTCAAGTGTTGAAATTTATTCGGGTTTAAATCTTTCGGAAAATTGTACAAGTTAAGCGGTGGAACCTCTAGAAGACAACAAACCTTAACTCGATTATGTGACCGTCCTGAACTGCCTTTTGAACCTTCGGGTTTGGGGCAGTACGGCGTGCCACATGTGAGGCGTTAGCTTGACCCTTCTACGCCTGGATCACCGGTACTGTGACATATTTCTGGGATTATTTGAACTCCGCTCAAGTGTTGAGCAGTTTAGGAAATTTTGGGTGTTTGATTATCTGTTCAGAAAGTTTAATACTGTCTATTTATCTGGAATGTGATACAATATGTGGAATTCATAGAGTTAGGCATGAAATGCGAAGTATGTGATATTTCGGATTTATGATGTCTAAAGTGATTGTGGATTCCAAATGTTGTAGTTTTACACTTTCTTTTCTGTGACCGTAAGTGTAATATGTGATATCGCCGGTTTCGTTGCTATATGATTCAACGACAATTGGGATGCGCATATTTACTTACGTTGATGATATGAGATATTATGTGTTGCTGTGATATGTTATATTGGATCGTCGCGTTCTGAATAGCCGGGGGTTTTATGTGAGATGAGGGTTTTTATTTTCATTCATGTAAAATTCATTTGTAATGTAATATTCTTTTATTTGGGGCACTTCCTGGTTGTGGTTGCTGTCACCAGTGTATATTATTTGCTTTTCCGCATTAGGTAGACCCAAGGTGGGGAGCACAAGTAACCGGGTTCTAGGGTCCAGTGGGAGGCCATCTCGAGGAGTCGAGACCGGGTCTCCTAACCCTAGAATTGGCAGTGTTACTTGCCGCTCTCGTAGGGGTCTTGGGATGTGGGTTTGGCTATTCGTCGCGACCGTGGAATCCGTGTTTTATACAGGCTCGTATTGAAAACACGGACGTCCTAGTATATCCAATATTTCATATATGTTCTTCTGCTGCAATGTTCTGTGATGAGATCATATTACTGCCTGAGACGAATGCTTATACTATATATATATGCTGATATATAAATATTACTGCTTTCGTTTCTTCTGTGATGCTTAGGAAGCATAAGCTGATGGGATTTTTATTAATAAGATTAATAAAAGGAAAAGAAACCTAAAGATGTTGTAGAATCAAAACTTTATAAAAGGGGTAGCTACAGTTTTGCTTTGCACAGTGATATATACGATATATCCTGCACCTTATTCGATGAGGAAAGGACCGAGATCCCTTCACCGGGAGTGACTCCTTTAGCAAAACTGGCAGATGCTACAAAACGCGGTTTGTCTTTTGATTGCTTTTAGTGTTTTGCTTTGCACAGCGGTATATATGATATATCCTGCACCTTATTCGATGAGGAAAGGGCCGACGATCCCTTCACCGGGAGTGACCCCTTTAGCGAAACTAAGAAAAGCCTCAAAAACACTCCTTTTCAAAAACACTCGATTCTACGACGATATCAAGTTCATTACGCTCAGGGTTTTCAGAAAAACCTGCGTAGCCCTCCGTCATTTCAGATAAAGACTAGTTAGTATTCGTGCTACG
The DNA here is from genome assembly GCA_030015575.1 of Agapanthus africanus. Lineage (NCBI taxonomy): Eukaryota > Viridiplantae > Streptophyta > Magnoliopsida > Asparagales > Amaryllidaceae > Agapanthus > Agapanthus africanus. The sequence goes on from CM057349.1 coordinate 225,097,973, forward strand.
TTTGTTGACTATGTTAAGGCGTAGTGTGCGGTAGCTAATTAGTACTTATCTGTTGAAACATGAGATGTGATTGGATTAGGGTAGTTGTGCGACTTTGTTGACTATGTTAAGGGTCGAGCAGGTGGATTTAATTCAATCGGGAAATGACGGGTTGAACTTGGCTAGCAATTATGATTTGTTGACTATGTTAAGGTCATAAATTGCTAAGGGCAAAAAATATTATCGGAAATTTCAAGTGTTGAAATTTGCAATGAGATTGCATACCTCCTATGAGATAGTTGGATCCCGATACCCACTGCGAGTAAGTGTTACTCCTGGGAGAGTTTTACACAGGACAATTAGCCGATCAAGTAGGTGTCTAGAAAAGTGTTAACGAGGTTACGCCTCTGGGAAAACGAGGTTTACATTAATTAGGTCCGTGCGAGAGCACGGGGTACCTCCCTCAAAGTACCGACACTGATCTGGCTGAAAGATTGACGAAATTGTAGGGTGTAATTAATCCCGGCTAATCTTACCTTTTAGGGTTTTAAGGTAGATTTGATAAAACCAGTGGGAGACATCCTGATTAGATAAGATAATAACCAATCTAATCTTGCAAGAGCATACGCTAAAGTGTTTTCTTCTCTCTCTCTCCAGGTAGCGACCATGTCATGCCATAATCAAGATAATAATATGGATGTATTGACTGAACCTGATTATTGTACTGAGCAAGGGAACGTTAGACCCATTCTTTCTTATAAGAGTTATAAGACTGAACAGGAAACAGGAGAATATCTGGATTCTCAAGCCGCCCAAAAGAACATGCATGTTGATGCATCTTCTTCGGGTGTGTTTGTTATTGAGAACTGTTTCTCAGTTCACCCTACGTCCTGGGTATTAGATACCGGATCAGGATCCCACATATGCAAACAGTTGCATGGGCTACGTAAAGGTAGAGAACTGGGAAAAGATGATCATTCCGTTCTAGTAGGGAACGGTGCAAATGTTGCAGCCAAAGCAGTTGGCGAATATCACCTTGTATTGCCGAGTCGTAATACACTGATTCTAAATGAGTGCTATTATATACCGAACATGATGTGCAACATTATATCAGTCTCTTTATTAAGTAAAGAGGGATATAATTTTGTAGTACAGGATAATGTTATGAACATATTCCTAGATCAAAAGTTGATTGCATCAGGCTCGTTACATAATGGCATATTCATTCTAAATCAGAATACAGTCCTGAATATACAAAACACACACAAGAGGAAAAGTTCAGATATGAACGAATCCTACTTGTGGCATTGTAGACTTGGTCATATCAATGCGACACGACTGGCTAAGTTGCATAAAGATGGTTATTTAAATCCGTTCGAATTATCATCTTATGGTACTTGCCATTCATGTCTCAAAGGAAAAATGACCAAAGCTCCGTTTAGTGGACACGGAGAAAGAGTTACCGAACTCTTAGGACTAGTACATAGTGATGTATGCGGTCCCATGTCTATGCATGCCAGGAACGGTTCTTCCTACTTCGTTACATCACTGACGATCTCTCCAGATACGGACATGTGTTCCTGTTGAAACACAAGTCTGAAGCTTTTGAGAAATTCAGAGAATATAAGCACGAAGTAGAGAATCAAACGGGCAAAAGTATTAAGATTCTTCGATCTGATCGAGGAGGTGAATACTTAAGCAATGAGTTCTTAGATTATCTAAAAGAGAATGGGATTCTCTCTCAGCTTACTCCTCCTTATACACTACAGCACAACGGTGTATCGGAGCGGAGGAATCACACCCTATTAGATATGGTGCGCTCTATGATGAGCGAGGCTGAGTTGCCTATTTCCTTCTGGGGTTATGCGCTTGAAACAGCAGCATACCTATTGAATCAAGTTCCGTCTAAATCTGTGCCTACCACACCACATGAGATATGGAGTGGGAAGAAACCATATTTTAAAAGAGTTAAGATATGGGGTTGTCCGGCCTATGTCAAAAGACAAAATCCAGACAAACTCGAGGCACGATCAGTTCTTTGCAAATTTGTGGGATATCCTAAGAATTCTCAAGGATATATTTTCTATCACGCTGAGGAACAAAAGGTGTTTATTTCTCAATATGCCACCTTTTTAGAAAATGAATTTCTTGCAAAAGAAATTAGTGGCAAAGAGGTAGAGCTGGAAGAGGTTCCAGAAACACAAATTACAACTGAAGATTTAGTGGAACCAGAGGATTCAGTAGTACCCGAAGAACCCCAGCCTCTCCGCCGATCTAGTAGGGTTTCTCGTCCACCTGAGAGATACTACGGTTTTCTCATTGATGGTGGAAGCGAGGATTGCATCATGGATGATGATGACCCCACTAGCTTCGAGCAGGCCATCACGAGTGGTGACTCTGTGAAATGGCTGGATGCAATGCGATCTGAGATGGAATCCATGTACACCAATAAAGTATGGATTTTAGAAAATGCTCCTGAAGGGGTAAAACCCATTGGGAGCAAGTGGATTTTTAAAAGGAAATTTGGTGTAGATGGAAAAGTTGAGACTTTCAAATCTAGACTTGTAGCAAAGGGATTTCGTCAAAGACCAGGTGTGGACTATGACGAAACCTTTTCTCCAGTAGCTATGCTTAAGTCCATCCGGATCTTACTTGCCATTGCTGCATACCATGACTACGAAATCTGGCAAATGGATGTTAAGACCGCCTTTCTAAATGGTGATTTAGAAGAGTGCGTGTACATGACTCAGCCAGAGGGCTTCGTAGATAGTGGGAGCAGCGGAAAGGTGTGCAAGCTGCTTAAATCCATTTATGGGTTAAAGCAAGCATCGCGGAGTTGGAATATCTGTTTTGATGTTGTAGTAAAAGAGTTTGACTTCATCAAAAATATAGATGAACCTTGTATCTATAAGAAGGTAGCAGAGGGTAAGGTTGTCTTCCTCGTATTGTACGTGGATGACATACTCTTGATAGGAAATGATATTCTTATGCTGCAATCAGTCAAGCTCTTCTTATCACAGAGATTCTCAATGAAAGGTCTAGGTGATGCCTCCTGCATATTGGGAATCATGATCTATAGAGATAGATCTAAACGGATACTAGGATTGTCCCAATCCAGGTACATTGACACCATACTAAAGAGGTTTAGTATGGAAGAATCCAAACGTGGGAACCAACCCACGATCTCTGGACTCACTCTCTCCAAAAAGATGTCTCCCAAGACTGATTTGGAGAGAGCTCGCATGCAAGGGATACCCTATGCTTCGGCAGTAGGCTCTATCATGTATGCGATGCTATGTACCAGACCCGATGTTGCATACTCACTAAGTGTAGTGAGTCGGTATCAAGCAGATCCTGGAGAGAGTCACTGGACAGCTGTGAAGAACATTCTCAAGTACTTACGAAGGACTAAGGAGATGTTCTTGGTGTATGGTAATGGAGAACTCCAGGTGGAGTCCTTTACCGATTCCAGCTTCCAAAGTGATAAGGACGACTCTAAGTCGCATTCGGGTTTTGTCTTTACCCTCAATGGAGGGGCGGTATGTTGGAAGAGTTCCAAACAGGATACCGTTGCAGACTCAACGATGGAGGCTGAATACATCGCTGCCAACGATGCTGCCAAAGAGGCTGTCTGGATCAAGAAGTTCATTACTGAACTTGGAGTGGTTCCATCCATTGAGCATCCAATACCTCTGTATTGCGATAACAATGGAGTTGTGGCTTTGGCCAAGGAACCCAGATCCCATCAAAAGTCCAGACATATTCTGAGGCGGTATCACCTGATCAGGGAGATAGTTGATCGCCGGGAGATCGAGGTCAGGAGAGTAGATACGAAGGACAACACTGCGGATCCATTCACGAAGGCTATTCCCCAGATACAGTTTGTGAGATTATTCCGGATGCTAGGTATGAGATACTACAGCAGCTGGCCTTAGTGCAAGTGGGAGATTGTTAGTTATGTATATGCCCTAGAGGCCATTGTTGTACATATGATGTATATTATAATGGATGCTTGGATATATATAGAGATGACTTTCTTGCTCGTCATGATAGTATGCTATTTGGTTTCACTTTATCTTAACATGTTGACTTGTATTGGTTTACTGTTTTACTCTCACATGTTGATAAAGCCCTTAGGATCTGTACTCGACTACTGGGACTATGATGAGATCATACTAGTGGGGCCGCGGTAGTCGATGAGTACATCCTATAACTGTTCCTAGTCGAGGGTATATCGAGACAGGGCATCGATACGCCAGAGTAGACTAGCGTATACGCATCTTGACCCATATGATGGGCAATGGATGATCCCATATCCATCGGTGTTAGACATCAGAGATGGTGTACGGGTGCTCAGCGGAGACTGGGTACACTAGACGGACTCGCTGAGAACTCCCAGATGGTGATATACCACACGTCAGATGGCAGTTCTCCGGTGACACTGGTACAGGGTAGTCTGAAGACCCGAGATCGTCATAGAGTCTTGTGTGATTCCCACTGTGTTTTGATTTCCACCTTACCACGTCCAAGAGGGCATGCAAAACGGTGGCTTTTGGGTACAGTCCCGAATCACATAGAGGCAATGAGCGATAGGAGGGGATTCGTCTCTCCCGGTATAGGGAGTTGATGTTGTGCTGTGTTCGATTGGCTATAACTGGAAGTCCCTGGCCAGGGCTGATATAGAGATTTACTGGTAAGTGTTACTAGTAGTTTCTCAACCCGTTATGAGCCATACATCGACACGACTTATCGGTTACTGGGGTCTGACGTATACCACCCCTAGACTTGATATGCGACATATCAGACGAACAGACCGGACTGTACGGGAGTGTTACTGGTTGGATTCACAGGAGAACGCACAGGCTAGCTTGTTGATCTTCTGATCGCTCAATACCTGGGTGGCTGTTACGTTTAGCTGACCGCTTGCAGCTTGTGGGTGTTTGATATGATCATCACCTGCTACCGGCGTATTGACGATTCTTTAGAGTCCTACACAGAGGTTTCTTGGCTCAGGCGAAATGGAGTAGTGGCGCATATGTGATATGCGCAGGAGCGAGAATAATGCGATATGGGATACCGTATTATATTCTCGCGATATTTTGGATATGAACCAGGTCATCGGATCAAGTGTTGACTCGATGAATCGGTACATGATATATTAGTCGGTAATATTCGATGTAGCCGGATCGTCGAATCAAGTGTTGATTCGATGATTTAATGTGTAATAATATATATGATATATTATATTACATTATCTAATATTGGCTCGCTTTATTATTTCATTTTCTCAGTGGATGATACATTGATATATATGCGATATATGTTAATTGTATTATTTTCTTTTGTTGCAAATATATAATATATATGTGATATATATTATTGTGACATGATATGATTAATTGTTAAACATGTTTAAGGATGATTAATTGAGGTTAGGGTTTGATTAGGGTTAGATGCTTCAAGTTCCTTCTAGAAGCATTTTTCTTTTTGTCATGGTTGTGATATTTTGTGATGACACATTTTTAACTTAACCAAACCCTAACTCTAGTTGTTTCTCTACTCATTCTTAGCCATTCATCCTTGACCATGGTTATATATCAATCATATGTTTTATTTCTATTCATCACAAAAGGATTTGAGATTATCATTATCTTTTCATTATCATCTTCTTCCTTCTTCAAGAAAGCTTGCTAGTTTTTCTTAAGTGATGAAATAAAATGAGAAAATGATTTAAAAAAGAAAGCAAAATTACTACTCTCTCATCCTCATCTCATCTAGCCCATGGGATTAGTGTGTTCACTTCTTTAAGAGTGAGAAAGCTTGAGTCGTAGCAACTTCAAGGTAGATCATCGGAGATTTGGAATACGACAAGCTAGAATGGATCGTTCGAGTCGTGGAGCCTCTCATGAGTCCGGAAGATCGTGGATCGCGGCAAAGGGACATCTACTCGGAGCTTGTGAAGTGAAGGAGCGGACTACAAAGGTTGTAATCCCTCACACTTAGATAAAAGTTATCTTCTTGCATGTAAAACCCTAATAATCTAGCAAAGATCCCGGCTTTGGGTTGTTCGGCACGTCTAAAATTTAATCCGGGCATGTATGATGCCTTTTGAACCTTCACAAGAGTGCCTAGGAACCCTACATGCTTGTCATCTCAAAATCCACATGGGGTACTTACATATCATAACGCACCATACCGCATTAAAATCCGACTCATGACCAAAACGACGGACGAATCCCACATAGGTCAAAACCTATGGCTGCTTTCACAAATCGACCAAAAAACCCTCGACGTCGGCGTACAAACGCCAAACCATCGAGAAAACTCCCAACACACTCATTTGTACAATTACAAGCACTAATTATAATATAAAATAGCTTAAAATTCACAATAACCCCAATTTCACTTAAAAAGTCATTTTTCCGAAAATCTAGCAAGCACAAATCACCGTTTTAGTACAAAACTCGATGTATAAACGAACCTAGCATCCACAATATTCACTAAATATCATAACAAAGTCACATAAACCATTCCTATAATTTATTCTCATCAATTTGCATAAATTCCAAAATCCTAGTTTGCAAAAATATCAATTTTTAACACCTTTTAAAGCAAAATTCACAATTCAACAATTAAGCTTGGTTTTGCATAACCTAAGATATTAAACCACTCATAATAATGTTAATGATGTCATAAAAACATAATTACATTTTTAACCCAATTATTTAACCAAATTTAAATAGCTAGTTAGCAAATTAGCGTAATTATCATAATTTTTAAACTAACAATTAACAACTAGCTACTAACTTTGTTTTAACAAGCCATAAGAGCCTAATACATTACACAACCATACACCAATTTCACAAAACCCTAACTTGCATTCAAACCCTTTCTTGAATTTTATAACTAACAAAATCCAACCCAAACTATACATGAAACACTAAATTAGCACTAATTTGAAGCCCAAAAAGCAAGTTAAACTCTTAGATTTGGTTTGTATAAAACACTAGATAGCAAAATAGAATAATTAACTTAATAATGGTGTCCTAAAAATCCTAGTTTAACTCAGACCATTCTCTTGAAGATCCTAGATGAAAATAGCACCAATATTAACACTAAAACAACTCATTTAAAGAAATCTAACCATAAGAATTTAAATGGGTAAGAATTATACCTCTAGATCTAGAGATCTAGCAAGAAATTTTGACTCCAAAGATGGCCTCCTAGCATCCAAAATCCATGCAAGAAAGGTTAAGAAGAATGGATGAAGGATGGGCTTGAAATTGTGAAGTTTAAATGGAATTTTGATGGAATTTTGATGAGTTTAGAAGAAAAATGAGAGGGGAAATTTTGGGCCTGTTTATTGCAGGAATTTCGGCTGAGGAGGGAGTGGGGAGAGGTGTGGGGGAGTTGTGGAAAAGAATCCAAGTCAAAGCCCCTCCCAAATTACCATAATACCCCCACCTACTTTACTATATATAAAAACCTTATTTTAACCCATTTCTCACATGATTTAAGGTCAAAAAGAGGGAAATAAAATTCTTGGGATGGTACAATAGTGTGGGGCCGGCCAAGGGGAGTGAGGGTGAGTGTGAGAGACTTTACAAAAAAATTCTATGCAAAAAGACCCCCCACAATACCATATTTGCAAATTTTAGTTCAAAATAACTATATTTTTGTTTTCCATAAAATAAATCAATTAAAACTTGAAATAAAATACTAAAAAAATTATATTACAACTAGATTTTAATTAACATGATTTTAAATATTAAAACTAGCCCATTTAAATTTGTATTTATCGCTAATTTAATGTATTTTCTTACCGGCTTAAAATAATATTAAAATAATTAATTTCGGAAAAAATTTCAGAAAATTTGAAATTTCAGCAGTGGCTCAATAAACACCAAATACTAGCAATTACATAGCTAGAATATGTATATTTAATTTTATAATAAAGATATTTGCATTTTGACTTTTTACAGAAAACCCCCTTATTTTACCGTTTTTTCGAAATTTCACCGAAACGATTTTCAAAACGTTACAATCTTCCCCCCTTAAAGAAATTCGGTCCCCGAATTCAAATTAAAACTTTCCCCAAATACTAAAATATTTCAGCCAAAACCATCAAATCGCCGGGGCTCCGAAATCATAAATACATAAAACAAATCGTAGCGCAACGCATGCGCATGAAAAATGAGCATATAACTCAAATCAGAACTCCGTCAAGCATCCCGCAATCATCGGAGTCATGGGGAAGACATCAATACCAAATCCAAAGCAAAACCAATATGATATAACTCGAAACTATACATGTAAAATATATTCAGGTACTGTCCTCTGACTAGTCTTGCTCAGAACGAAAACACATAGCAATATCATAAAAACGTACTGCTCTATAACAAAAATCAATCCCTAAAATACGCGTATGAATACTACGTGCGTCTTGTGCCCACGGAAATCAAAATCCAAATATGTGCCATACATATGCACAGAAACAACATATAAGTGCATCGGGTGTGCACGAAACATCTGTCATAGGCAACATGTGTGCCTGACAGCAAAATCAGGTGCATCAGACATGCACGAAAAATCTCGATTTAGTGCATCTGGTGTGCACCAAAATCACACGTCAAAACATGCGCCCAACATGCGCGAAAATCCAAATCAGGTGCATCCATCGTGCACGAAATCATGAAATCCAATATCAAGTGCCGAACATGCGCAAAATCAAATCAGGTGCACAAGGTGCCCAAAACAAATATCGAACATCACCATCGAAATCAAAGTCCAGGGCATCTAAATGCACAACATACGTAACACTGCACTGCAAGCATATATGAACTATACAGCGTGCAAAAACCAAATCGTGTGCGTATATACGCACAAAATCAACTCAAATGTCTAAAACCGTAAAATCGCAAACATGTGGAACCAAGCACGAAAACGATATCAAGTGCAACACTGTGCAAAGATCGTAAATCCTCAATCATCAAAATCAAATCATGCGAATCAATCACCCAAAACATCGAAATCAATAATGGCGGAATAGTACCGCTCAAGTGCATCCTCTAAGAATCTCGGACCAACTGTCGCGGTCACTAGTGGGACGTCTCGTCGATAATCATGAACTCTGGCCTGCTGGTGTGCGTAACACGACCACTCCTGGGTCCAAGTCTTCTCGTAATTTGTCCCAGAAAGGTCCTGTCGAGGTCTCTCCCAAATCTCGCCTCTACCGAACTGTCCGGAAGTCATCGTTCCTTACTAGATCTGTTCTCGTTCCAGAACGGCTGCATACTCATCACGACTCCTTCTGGAAGGTAAATCCAAGTACCATGCCTCGGCATGCGCATCGCATCTCTGATGTCGGCGGAGTGGAACGTCATCTCATCTAGGTCTGGTACGAACCTCTTACTTCACTTTCCTCTAATGTCGTCTTCTTTGGACTCGTCTCATCGCGGCTGCATGGACTGAGCTCCAACGGCTATCTTCGTATCTGGAGTCTCCCAAGAAATGCATCTCACCACCTAGCATCCGAATTAAGTCGAGCCATCCGATCGAGTCATCAAAACCTCATAATCCCCCAAGAGCTCAACATCTTGGGCACAGTTTAATAGTATCGAGTACATACCACAGCATCGGTGGTCCAGCCGTAGAAGGGCAAACCCAAGCCTCACTAATGGCGCCGTAGAACTGCCGCAAACCCGAAGGTTCAAAGGCTTTCACACGGTCATTAAGTTGAGTTAGGGTTTCATTCTTCTAGAGGGACCATAGAATTGCCTGCATGTCTTTCTGACTACTTTAAACTTGGAATAATAGGTTTCTGACATTCGATCGTCTCTGTCGACTCCCAACGTCTCCGCGTGAAGTCGTCTCTAGCTGGAATCAATCTATCTGATGACCTCGCATCGGGGTAAGCGAACGATCCATATGTCCTAGTCAATCATCCTCGATGACTAGCGACCTTCTATCATCTCTTAGTACAGCTTGTTCTGCACTAACGCCAGCATCTGGGGCAATATCTCGTCGTTCGCAGCAATAACTGGCTCGCTCGTCTGCACGCTGAACAGTGCCTCGACCATCATGAATAAGCAACACACCAACGGTCATCAAAATCTGGCTGGCCTCTATCAGTGGCCCAATCCTCTGATACTGATCGGCACGCCCGAGAAATCTCATAAAGACGATCCGCCAAACGCTCGTGGCGCGGAAACACGGTAAAAAGACACATCTCCGCAATCGAGTGTCGCCGGAATTTCGCCTTGGTCAGTCCTCGTTCGTGACGAGCTCGTGCTAACCGCAACTCTAGCCGTAGCTTTCCCTGCCCGTAATCGTGGCAGCAAAACCATAACTGGTACTGATGAGGCTAGATCGGAATGAATATAATACTGAGCAAAGAAATGTACATCCTAAGGCTTCTTAAGTGGAGTAGCGTATCGTAAATATGCCGTGGAACATACCCACGGTACGTCACTCTACTTTAGTCACATATTCCATCAACCAAGGGTCATCCTACGCTCCGAAGGTAAAACCTAACGCTTTGATACCAACTTTGTCACGACCCGAAAGTACGGAACATGACCGATACTTAAACTACGAACGTCTCGAGGCGTACATAATCTAAGTAAACCGAAAACCCAGAAATCCAAACCAAGAAAGATGTAGAGTGCAGGAAAAACCAACTTAAAGCAAGTAGTTTCAATAGCATAAGCCGAATTAGGCGGTTTTAAAAACATCAGAAATTTCCCGAAAATTTCGGCAGAGTCTCCTTTGCAAATACTGGCCCCCAAATGGGATACAACATGAATAGTATACGAAATCAATAAAAAGGCATCCCCAAGCGGGAGCTAGCTCTTGGTCAATCGACGGTCACAACCACACAAGCAATATAATATACAACGCCAAGGGCGATGATCAAAATTCAAAAGAAAACTCAAAAACCATAAGAAAACCACAGAAATACAACGCGCGACTCTAAGATCGAAAGAATAAACATCACTGGTCTCTATCTCAAATAAATACATGTTTGGTTGATGGAACTTCTAGATACAACAGAATAATAATATACAAGATATAAAATGGGGGTACGATACAAGTAAACCCACCTACTAGCAAATCACCCGAAGGAAACTATGCCCGCAAGCCGTAAAGAAACCTGTACAGCAAACCTGCAAGAAACTGGGGCACAACGGGGGTGAGTTGCCAACTCAAGAATAGAAAAATATCTACGCACAGAAATCGCATAAATAACGCAACCTAGGTCAATGATCATAATATATCCTCAAATATATGAATAACGCGTAGCCTATAACAAGGCTAGGGTAAATATCTAATCCGAGTGTAATCTCATGTGCCCGTGTCAGTGCCTCAGGTAGCAATATATCATATGAATGAGGTATGAATGCATGAAAACATAATACATGTAAATGAAGAACCGTTTTCATAATTTAGTGAGATTTCCTTTGTATTTTTAAATTGAGGTATCATAATGAAATCAGCATAAAACAGTGCCTAGCATCGGCACAAAAAGTAATCCCAATATTTCGATATCTCTGTATCACAGTCTCTGTACCTCAATATCTCGAAATCTCAATGTCTCAATCACAATATCTAGGGCGCCGTCAGTCCAGACCGGCCCCTACCATCCATCTCAAGACCACGACGGTATCCTCCGGATATCCGACGCGTCGGGTAAAATCACCGGTAGGTAGTGCTCCCCTGCCAGGCTCACATCGTCATCATCACGCTCTTCTTGCCCCTGGGTACCTTACCGGGTCCACCATGTAGCCGAAACGGTTCATCCGTCTCCCTGAATCGGGTCTCGAAATCCATCAGTAAACTCATGGTGGACGACTCATACATCATGGGAAAAACCGCACTTTTTATTTAAAAAGAGAGAAATTAGTTTATATAAGTTTTGCGGTTTTCCCCCCAAATCCAGAAAATTTCATGGAAATCCGAATCCAAATCATCAATAGCATGTAAAAACCATGAATATAGGCATAACAATGAATAACAGTATGCATGAAGTGACAAGTAATAACTACAATGTTAAGCTGGCATATAAGGCAGGCACACTAATATCATGTCAAATTACTAATTAACAAGCTAAGTCAAGCAATAATATTTTCTAAGGTGTACGTGACATGGCAATTACCGATGAAGATGTGTGTGAGCCGGCAAGTAAGTGTACGTGGTATATACGCATCATCGGTAATGGTGCTGGTGTCCTAACAATATGATATCAACATTGCAATAAGAAATTATAACATAAGTATGCGATGCGAAGCGAACCACAATAATAAGCGGGAGCTGAATACTAGACGCAACTGTAACTAACCTGCATTAATCTAATATAAGTCCTACAAATGGTGCCTTTTGAAATAACACGAATCATGGGGTTTTGAAAATAGGGGCTACGGTGTTTTTATGAAAAGATACGTCTTTTGAAATATCCGTAGGATCCCTTGGGCTTTCTTTTAAAATACCCACGATTCGTTAGTTTTTGAAATAGGTAAGAATCGAATCTAATCTAACAACTAAACTAAACTAAAGGGCTAAGCTAACAAGCTGGACTACAGGTAAGGAAACCGCCTAACATCTGAGTCGATCCATATACATACCTGTATATATATTAGTCGGTGATCCCGCCTCAATAATATCATATCCGATACCATATCTACAATCAGCCATCCCAAGTCAAGAGTGCGGATCAATCATCAAGATATAGCTCGTACGTAAATCCGTCGCACGGCATCCCCAAATCTGGGTACGGGTCAATATCATATTCCTCACACCATTCCTCTGGTATCCTCTTTATTCAAGATCATAGTCTAGGGTACTGACCTATGTCTAGTACAATACTAATATCCTCAATATACTCATGATCTGACTACAGATCGACAATCTCGTACAAACTGATACCGTCAGCACATAGCATCATCAAGGGTATACATCGCCAGATACGGCCTAATATCAATATCCTAGCATATCATGCCTCATATCACGATCACATGTCGACCATTTTATTTATAACACTATTCACCCGTATCGCCGCCCCAAGATCCGCTATAACACCAGGGCGTACCTTAAGTACGAATCCTGCCATATCACCGATATCACAACCACAAAACAAATCTCATCGACTCAGCTCAATCCCAAGTATCATCCTCAAATCCGTATGTGAACACATAGTCCCATACCCATGTGATCACATAACTATAAAGAATCCCATGAGCACATATAAATAGGAATGTATGCAAGTTTGTAGGTGTGTATGTGTAGTGCAACACTACCCTAGGGTTCGCAACACTAAAATAATCCAACACACCAATATCCTTCCTAAACATCGTTATTAATCCCAAATAACATATAATAAATTGTTGGTGTGTATACACATCCGTATACATCACTACGGACTGCAGGGGTGCTATACGCCATCCACCCGACTTCTCCCCGTAGATATAAATCTACTCACCTGGTCCTCGTTCGCCGGTGCCGACGTCGCCACGCACTTGCTTGTCGTCTCGAAGTCCACATGGGGTACCTACATATCATAACGCACCATACCGCATTAAAATCCGACTCATGACCAAAACGACGCACGAATCCCACATAGGTCAAAACCTATGGCTGCTTTCACAAATCGACCCAAAACCCCTCGACGTCGGCGTACAAATGCCAAACCATCGAGAAAACTCCCAACACACTCATTTGTACAATTACAAGCACTAATTATAATATAAAATAGCTTAAAATTCACAAAAACCTCAATTTCACTTAAAAAGTCATTTTTCCGAAAATCTAGCAAGCACAAATCACCGTTTTAGCACAAAACTCGATGTATAAACGAACCTAGCATCCACAATATTCACTAAATATCATAACAAAGTCATATAAACCATTCCTATAATTTATTCTTATCAATTTGCATAAATTCCAAAATCCTAGTTTGCAAATATATCAATTTTTAACACCTTTTAAAGCAAAATTCACAATTCAACAATTAATCTTGGTTTTGCATAACCTAAGATATTAAACCACTCATAATAATGTTAATGATGTCATAAAAACATAATTACATTTTTAACCCAATTATTTAACCAATTTTAAATAGCTAGTTAGCAAATTAGCGTAATTATCATAATTTTTAAACTAACAATTAACAACTAGCTACTAACTTTGTTTTAATAAGCCATAAGAGCCTAATACATTACACAACCATACACCAATTTCACAAAACCCTAACTTGCATTCAAACCCTTTCTTGAATTTTATAACTAACAAAATCCAACCCAAACTATACATGAAACACTAAATTAGCACTAATTTGAAGCCCAAAAAGCAAGTTAAACTCTTAGATTTGGTTTGTATAAAACACTAGATAGCAAAATAGAATAATTAACTTAATAATGGTGTCCTAAAAACCCTAGTTTAACTCAAACCATTCTCTTGAAGATCCTAGATGAAAATAGCACCAATATTAACACTAAAACAACTCATTTAAAGAAATCTAACCATAAGAATTTAAATGGGTAAGAATTATACCTCTAGATCTAGAGATCTAGCAAGAAATTTTGACTCCAAATATGGCCTCCTAGCATCCAAAATCCATGCAAGAAAGGTTAAGAAGAATGGATGAAGGATGGGCTTGAAATTGTGAAGTTTAAATGGAATTTTGATGGAATTTTGATGAGTTTAGAAGAAAAATGAGAGGGGAAATTTTGGGGCTGTTTATTGCAGGAATTTCGGCTGAGGAGGGAGTGGGGAGAGGTGTGGGGGAGTTGTGGAAATGAATCCAAGTCAAAGCCCCTCCCAAATTACCATAATACCCCCACCTACTTTACTATATATAAAAACCTTATTTTAACCCATTTCTCACATGATTTAAGGTCAAAAAGAGGGAAATAAAATTCTTGGGCTGCTACAATAGTGTGGGGCCGGCCAAGGTGAGTTAGGGTGAGTGTGAGAGACTTTACAAAAAAATTCTATGCAAAAAGACCCACAACACCATATTTGCAAATTTTAGTTCAAAATAACTATATTTTTGTTTTCCATAAAATAAATCAATTAAAACTTGAAATAAAATACTAAAAAAATTATATTACAACTAGATTTTAATTAACATGATTTTAAAGATTAAAATTAGCCCATTTAAATTTGTATTTATCGCTAATTTAATGTAATTTCTTACCGGCTTAAAATAATATTAAAATAATTAATTTCGGAAAAATTTTCAGAAAATTTGAAATTTCAGCAGTGGCTCAATAAACACCAAATAATAGCAATTACATAGCTAGAATATGTATATTTAATTTTATAATAAAGATATTTGCATTTTGACTTTTTACAGAAAACCCCCTTATTTTACCGTTTTTTCGAAATTTCACCGAAACGATTTTCAAAACGTTACAACATCACAGATAAATATAACGTACGCTTTTGCCATCCGCATTCGCCTCAATGTCCCGTCTGCACCGTTAGGTTAGGTAACTAACGCCAGAACGAGGCAGGGCTAGCGCGGGTGTAAAACATAAGCAACGCCTATATAATATATCATATATACTATATACCATATCTATCTGAACAAATCACATGATCACATCACAGATAATGCAGCAAAAAAATATCATATGAAATATTGGATATACTAGGACGTTCGTGTTTTTAATACGAGCCAGTATAAAACACGGATTCCACCGTCGTGATGAATAGCCAATCCCACACCCCTAGACCCCTACGAGAGCGGCAAGCAACCCTACCAATTCTAGGGTTAGGAGATCCGGACTCGACTCCTCGAGTTGGTCTCCCACTGGACCCTATAACCCGGTTACTTGTGCCCTCCTCCATGGGTCTATCCTAGTGCAGAAAAGTAAATAATATACAAATGGTGACACCATCCGCAACCTGGAAGTGCCCCAATAAAAGAATATTACATACAAGTTTTTACATGAATGAAAATGAAAAAACACTCGTCTCACATAAAAAAAAACCCGGCTATTCAAACACGACGATCCAATATAACATATCCAGCAACACATAACATCACATGTCATCAACGTAAGTAAATATGCGCATCCCAATTGTCGTTGACATAAAGCAACGAAACCGGCGATATCACATATTACACTTACGGTCACAGAAAAGAAAGTGTAAAACTACAACAGTTGGAATCCGCAACCTCTTTAGACATCGCATGCCTAATCAAATGAAATACTTAGACATCGCATGCCTAACAATTATAAACCCCGCATTTTAGTCTCAAAATCGAAAACACTTTTCAATATAAAGTTGGGCAATTCAACAAGATTCCCGACATTTTGATCGAATGCTAGTCGCAAACTTTAGTAGGCGGCCGCACCCCCGACGCCGTCGACGAAGTGCACCAAGGCGGAACACCGCTGCCGCGAGCACCCGAACGGATGCTTTCGGCGACGGGGTTCTCCTACAGTCACTTGGTCGGGGCTATGGGGCGAGGCTGTCTATTAAGTTTACCCGGCGAGTATCCGCGTACGCTACGTGATTGCAACGGACTTTTGATCACATCAAAATTCCGTGGCAACCGATCAAGTGAGACTAAACCGCTAGATTTATAACATTCATTCAGTTATGTCATAACTGCTTGTGAATTCCAATTATTGTATCACATTCCGGATAAATAGAAAATGTTAAACTTTTCGATCGAACAATCGAACACTCAAGTTTTCCCGAAACAGCTCAACACATGAAATAAGTTCAAAAACATTCACTTCGTGCCTCAGTACCAACGGTCCAGCCGTAGAAGGGTCAAGCCAACGCCTCACATGTGGCACGCCGTACTGCCCCAAACCCAAAGGTTCAAAGGGCAGTTCAAGACGGTCACATAATCGAGTTAAGGTTTGTTGTCTTCTAAAGGGACCATCGCGTTACTTGCACTACTTAGAACGTCATTAAACTACGGAAAAATCCAACAATTGAAAATTTCCCAGCAGGGGAAAAAGTGGGTATTTATATCCGGTCGAACTTTTTAACATATTCTAAAATTATCCGGAAAAGCACACAGACAAAATTAGACAATCCGATCGAAACACCGAGTCCCCAATACAACCCAGAAAACACAACTCTTGAGTTCAGATTAAAACTTCCCAGGAAAACCAGCACTGCAAAATAGGAATTACTGTGCAAAATTCAATGCAAGAGAAGACTAAACGGCCGCGGAACCGCCGCACGAGCCATGCTCATGCCGCGGAACCGCGGCGGTTTGATGGAATTGGGCGATCGAATTTCACAGTAACTCTTACAATCACCTGCTGATTTTTCTGCATATTTTTAATTAGAAAAAATCCCCGATTTCAAAAATTGTCCAGAGAGCATTTTGGAGTTAGGGTTTCGGTTCGATCGGACTTCTAACTCTGTCTACGCATCGCCTAAGGCTCTAGCTAGGCTCTGATACCACTGTAGGGTTCCTAGGCACACAAATGAGGTCTCACAAGTGATCAAACATGGCTAATTCAAATTTTTCCATGTGCCTACAAACCCTAATACGGATCGTTAACTAGATTTATAGGCGATGCAAGCAAGTAAACGAATTTATTGCTAAAGGAAAGAGGCTACAACCTTTGTAGAGCCGGTCCTCCACCTCTTAGGCTCCGTGATGACGTCCCTCCGCTGTCCATATCGGATCCCGGACTCTAGCATCGGCTTCATCGGAGAAATGGGCGGGCTAGGTCGTCGACTTCGATGCCGAAGATGATCTACGTCGAGGCAACTCAAGATCAAACTCCAACTTCACCAAGTCATGAAACTTGTGAAGAAAACACCCTATACTACTTGGCAAGTGGTAGAGGATGAAGAAATAGGAAGTGGGTTCACTTTAGAATTGGATTTCTCACTCTTTTTCTCAAGTTGCCATTAAAGGATGCAAGCTTTCTTCTTTGTTGAAGATGAAGAAGAAGAAGAAAAAGAATATCATAAGTATTTTCCAAATAGAAAATAAAATAAATACTTATCATATACCAACCATGGTTAAGTGTAGAGACTAAACTAGGGTTAGGTGAATGGTTAGGTTAAGGGAAGCAAACAAAATGGTCAAGCTTTCAACACTTCATGAAGCTTCATGAAAGAAACAAAGAAAGCCATCATTTCTATTTATCTTTCCAAAATAAATAAACAAAATAAATAAATGAATAAGTAAACAAAACCCTAACCATTCATATAACCATGGTTTAATCATACACACAAACTCAAGTTAGCATGTATCATCAAATATGATACAAACAAGTGCACAAAAGCATATCACATATACAACATGTGTACATCAAGTGAGAAAATCCATTTAAAGTGAACAAATACTAGTTAATGCAAATTATTATATCAAATATATAATTATTCATTAAATCATTAAATCAATACTTGATTTAACGATCCGGTCATATCGCATATAACCGACTAGTATCCAATGTATCGACTTATCGAATCAATCCTCGATTCGATAACTAGGTTATATCGCATACAACCATTCGATACATTCATCGCGAGAATAGAATACGGTATCACATACACGCATTATTCTCGGTCCCGCACATATCTCATATGCGCCCCTATTTCGTTTCGCTTGAGCCAGGAAACCTCTGTGTAGGACTCTAAAGACTCGTCAATACGCCGTCAGCAGATGATGATCATATCAAGCACCCACAATCCGCAAGCGGTCTGCTAAACGTAACGGCCACCCGGGTATTGAGCGATCAGAAGATCGACGAGCAAGCCCGCTCACACTCCTGTGAATCCAACCAATAACACTTACCGTACAGTCCGGTCTGTTCGTCTGATATGTCGCATATCTCGCCTAGGGGTGGTAAACGTCAGACCCCAATAGCTTGATAAGTCATGCCGACGTAGGGTCCATAACATTCGTGAAACTACTGATAACTCTTACCAGTATATCACTGCAACCCTGGCCAGGGATTTCCTGTTATGGCCAGTCGAGCATAGCGCAACATCAACCCCCAATACGGGGAGAGACGAATCCCCTCCTATCGCTCATTGCCTCCATGTGAATCGGGACTGTACCCAAAAACCACCTGTTTGCACGACTCAGTAGAGCCGTGGTAGGGTGGGAATCAAAGCACACTGGGAGACACACAAGACTCTATGACGATCCCGGGTCAACAGACTAAGCTGTACCAGTGTCACCAGAGAACTGCCATTTGACGTGAGGTATAATACCATCTGGGAGTTCTCGGCGAGTGCGTTCAGTGTACCCAGTCTCTACTGAGCACCCGCAAACCATCTCTGATGTCAAACACCAATGGATATGGGATCATCCATCGCCCATCACATTGTTCGAGAAGATATACGCTAGTCTACTCTGGAATATCGATGCCCCGTCTCGATATTCCCACGACTAGGAACATTGAAGGATGTACTCATGGACTATCCAGGCCCCACTAGTATGATCTGCATCATAGTCCTGGAAGTCGAGTACACATCCTAAGGGCTTTATCAACATGTAACAGAGAGACAGAAAGTATACATGTTAAGATAAAGAGCAACCAGATAGTGTACTATCATGTCGAGCAAGAAAGTCCTACCTATATATGTCCCAGCATCCACTACAATATACATCCAATGTACAGTAATGGCCTCTAGGGCATACATATAACTAACAGCGTGATAAAATGCAACATCACTGAAATGTAATAAGCATCACAGAACAATACAGGTAATCTGGGATCCCCGGGTTTCATAGAGCCGCTACTGAAACCCGACGTTCCCCTGGTCATGTGGATAGCCTGTGCAATGAAATCCTTGACCCCTACGGGTGCGGCAATTTACCCGCCAAAACCTGAAAGGCAGCCCCCTTCAACAAAGTGAATGGACCACCCAGCACTTCACGGAATCTGGTAACTTTAGCACCCCTCCTTGGGTCAACCTATACCCCTTACGAGTGCGGCGAATAGCCTGCCAATTCTAGAGTGAAGCCCCCTCCATCTCAAAGCCATAAGATGCGAGCCTGTTGCCCTATAGAACCCGGCTATCAGTGCACCCTACCGCAGGGTAATCCTAGCACAGAAAGTAAAATATATACAACGGGTACATCGACCTCGGCCCGGTCGTGCCCCAAAAGAATAATATACAAACAGGCAGTGACGGCAGTCCACATGTTGGACACTCGCCCCGCAATATCAAATGTACAAATACAACCAAACTGTACTACCATTGCATCCAGGCTATCCACCACGACAAATCCGCAACATCACAGCACAACACAAAACATCAACGTGAATGTCACGTTCGTAAATCCGTCTAAAAGAGCTATAACAATTAGACAAGATTTACCGCTCGAATGACATTCACGGTCACAGATATAAAGTAAGCACTGTGAACTAACATATTTAAAATTTTCGATCGACAAAATTCCCCGAAGTGGGCCCCAAGCATAAATCCAGCACACAAAATAATCTAGGCCAAAACTAAAAATACCAGAAACCCCAATTCCAAGTCAGAGACCACTGTAGAAAGTTTGGTGCAGTTAAGCTACAGTACTGCGGCGGAACCGCGACCAAAACGTGGGTACGGCCGCGGTTGCGCGGTGCTACAGTGGAGTTACACTTCCAAATTTCTACAGTGGTCTGAGAAAAGCCTGCCTGATTTTCTGACGTGCCTAAAAAAATTTTTAGACTACAAAAAAAATTCGACAGAAACTGCAAAATTGGAATCGCAGTTTTGGAAATTTGGTTCAATCGATGTTTTAAACACGTTATAGAAAGCTAGTAAAGATTAATGGCGTGGCTCTAATACCATGTAAATCTGCGGTAGCGCCCCGGCCGTCTGTCCGAGTCCAAAATGCGGAAACGAAAACTTTTTCTAAACTAGAAACCGGCGCTATCTCAGACTTTAATCTCGGATCGAACCATTAACCTATAACTATCAACTAGAGAAAGATTAGAAAAGCGATACCGATCGATCTGTGTCCTTCAGTCTTTAGCCACCATCCCTAGCTCCTGGCGGCATCTACGTTCTCCGGTCTCCTCGTCGGAAAGGGCACTACATCTTCGAATCTTTTTACGGGCTCCCGCTTCGTCCGAAGCAACTCGGACATGAAGTTTGCTAGCCGACGTGTCCAAGGTGAAGTAGAGAATGTGTGTGATCACTTTGTCTCTTACATCCATTGATTCTCAACGCATGAGAGTGTATGGATGGAGGTTGAAAATGAAGCCATTTGTGGAAATGGTGAGCTAGAAGAAGAAGAAGAATAAGAAGCCTTTTTCTTTCTTGTGTTGAATTATTATGAGAGCACTAGACTGAAACTCAAGAGCCAACCCAAAGAGCTATGGATGCCCTTTCTCTCTCCAACCATCAATTCAACACACAAATCAATCAATTAAGTGACACTAGCACTAAAAAAGAGACCATGAGTCACCTAATTGATTGTGCCTCTTCATGATGACTTCCACTCACAATTTCCACCAAAACATTAACCCAAATGTTTATGACAATAAAATAGATATGGCAACATCTAAAGTAAACTCGTGACGGATCACAAGGATACCCCTCACCTGTATATACATACCTGCATCCGCATTCCGACTGAATGCGAAGGCGATGAGACTAAAGTAATCCAACAAATCTGATACTAGGATCCGGCTTAAACCAAAGTCCACTAGTATGATCCGCCCGATCATGATCCGTGCACTACTGAACGTATATGATCGAACCCTGCCATATATCATACGGCCTCTACAACGTTTCGCCCGAAACTTGAAAAACTGTCTGTGGGGGACTCTAAAGACTCGTCAATACTTTGGCTGTGGATTTAACCACTAGCACGTCAGTGGTACTAGCTGTGCATAACGGGCTACCAGGTATTGACCAAAAGGGAGGTCGATGAGCGAATTCATCCTGACACCCTACTGAGCCTGTCAGTGATAATATCCGTACAGTCTGGTCCGTTCGTCTATGAGTATCGCATGTCAGGCCTAGGGGGTTGGTAAAAGTCAGACCCCCAAAAGAGATACAAGTCGTGTCGGAGTGTAGCCCAGAACACCCTGAGATACTACTGGAATACCTACCAGTAAATCTCCTGCCTTGGCCAAGGACTTGGTGTAATGGCTCTCCTAGACACAGCGCGATCTCAACCCCAATACCGGGAGAGACGAAACCCCTGCCGATCCGCTCACTGCCCCCATATGGGTTGGGACTGTACCCAACTAAAACCTGTTTGCACGACTCCATTGAGCCGTGGTAGGGTAGTAATCAAAGCACAGTGGGAACTCGCGCGAGACAAATGACGATCTCAGGTTGATGAACTAACCTGTACACATGTCACCAGGGAACTGCTATCTGACGTCAAGTATAATACTAACTAGCATGTTCCCGGCGAGTCCTGTCCGGTGTACTCATAACCCAATGAGCACCTGTATACATCTTAGGTGAACCAAATGACACCAATGGCTTGTGAGACCAGCCACCACCCCTCATCGGGGTCTCGACTGTATACACTAGTCTACTGTGGAGTATCGATGCCCAGTTTTGAAACTCCCACGACTAGGGACCACTTTAAGGATGTTCTTGTAGACCCCAGCTCCCACGTATATGATCGCCATCATACTGCTGGCCGTCAAGCAAGAATCCCACGGGCTCTATCAACGTGCAATAGTGACCTGTAAGGTCACCTAAAGCTGTACACGATGATACAGATAAACCAGATAGCGTACTTTCATCTTGAGTAAGACGGTCCTATCGGTATAGGTCCTCCCTCAATCATTGCAATCACGTGCCTGTGATCCAATAATTGACTCTGAGGGTACTATATCCAACATGATACCCATAGACGAATGGACCGGACTGTACGGATATTGTCTCTGTTAGGCTCAGTAGGGTTTCAGGATGGGTTTGCTCGTCGTCCTCCCTTTCGCTCAATACCTGGGCTGCCATTACGTACAGCTAGTGCTACTGACGTGCTTAGGGTTAAACCTACTGCCAGCGTATTGACGAGTCTTTAGAGTCCCATACAGAGGGTTTCCCTGGTTTGGGTGAAACGTTGTAGAGGCCGTATGGTTTTATGGCAGGGTTCGATCATATTCGTGCACTTGTGCATGGATCATGATCGGACGGATAATACTAGTTGGATTTGGTTTAAGCCGGATCCTAGTATTATATTGTTGGATTACTTTCATCTCGTTGTATTCGTATTCAGTCAGATTACGGATCCAGATATGTATATACAGATGAGGGGTATTCTTGTAACTCATTACGAGTCTACTTTAGAAGTTGCATTTCTTTTTGGGATTAAACATTTGGGTTTAAATGTTTAATTTGTGTAAAGTGTGAGGTTAAGTCTTGGCCTTGAGCATTGATTCATATCACATGCACTTGGTGACTCATGGTTTTAGGTCAAGTGTGATTGATTTTGTGATAGCTATGATATTTCTGGTGGGCATTATTTTTGAGAAGGCAGATCATTTTTGGCCTTGGCTTTTATTTAGTTGCTCTCTCTCAAAAAATAAACACAACACTCATTTTTCATCACTTGGTTTCTCCTTTGGCCAAAACATGAGCTCACACTTTCTCACCTATAGGCATCTTCTTAACCTCCACCCATCCCTGTCATGAGTTGAGAATCCATGGGTGTTTTGGGACAAAGTATTCACACACTATCTCTACTTCATCTTAGGTTTCTAGGCTAGCAAACTGGATGCCCGAGTTGCTTCGGTTTTGAAGCGTGAGCCCGTATTACTAATCCTCGACGTGGATCGTCTTCGATGAAGGAAACCGGAGACTGAACTTCATCGAGGCAGCCGCGAGGAGCTTGGGCAGAGGTTGATGACCGAAGGACACGGATCGATCGGTATAACCACTCTAAACTCCTTTATGATAACTAGTATAGGGTTAATGGTATTATCCGCCGATTAGGGTTTCGTTAGCGCCGGGTTTTAAAAGTTTTTGTTCCACTTTTAGCCACGGATTGATGGCCGGGGTGCTGCCGTAACCCAACATGATATCAGAGCCAACCCATTAACCGTATACTAGTTTGTTTAGACGATGTTAAAGTATCAAAACCGAAACAACTCCAAATCAATACCCTGAATATTCTCTGTCGAGTTTTTAATGGTCTTCTAAAAATATTTTAGCAACCGCAGAAGACTACTTAGATGACCACTAGACTGCACCCCAAATACGAGCCCATTTCACACAAATTGACACGAGCACATTGTTGGATATAGTGCCCTCAAAGTCAATTATTGGATCGCAGGTACGCGATTGCAATGACTGAGGCAGGACCTATACCGATATGACAGTCTTGCTCGAGATGATAGTATGCCATCTGGTTTGTCTTTATAATCGTATACATGCTTTATTTCACTATTGCATGATGATAGAGCTCATAGGATTCTTGCTTGACTGCCAGCAGTATGATGGTGATCATATACGTGGGAGCTGGGGTCTATAAGCACATCCATAAAGTGTCCCTAGTCGTAGGAGTTTCGAGACAGGGCATCGATACTCCAGAGTAGACTAGTGTATACAGTCGAGACCCCGACGAGGGGCGATGGCCAGTCTCACAAGCCATTGGTGTTAGTTGGTTCACCTAAGATGTATACAGGTGCTCATTGGGTTATGAGTACACCGGACAGGACTCGCCGGGAGCCTGCTAGTTGGTATTATACCTGACGTCAGATAGCAGTTCCCTGGTGACATGTGTACAGGTTAGTTCATCGACCTGAGATCGTCGTTTGTCTCGTGTGAGTTCCCACTGTGCTTTGATTACTATCCTACCACGCTCAAAGGAGACGTGCAAACAGGTTTTAGTTGGGTACAGTCCCGAGCCACATGGAAGCAGTGAGCGGATCTGCAGGGGTTCGTCTATCCCGGTATTGGGATTCCAGTTTTCTATCACCCGCCTTTAACATTCGGTGAAAGACGGATTTATCTTTTCATGATGTGTGTTGAAGCTTCTAGATGATGACTAGGATGATGAGGTGGCTAGTGACTCATTTATGCATTAATTGAACAATTAATGTAGCATGACTAGGTTAGGTGATTCATTAGTTCATTAATGTTTTTTGGTGACTAGGTTTATATGACTCATTCTTTCATTAATGTTGTGGTCACCCCCTCCTCTCTCCTACACTCACCTCCTTCCTCCTATATAGTGGCCGGCCATTCTTTTGGTGGTGGTTATGGTTGCTTGGACAAGATTATGATAGTTTTGGTTGATAGTTTTGGTTGTGATCCATTTCTCATTTCCATTCGATCCAAAAAGGCAACTTCATTAACCGTTCGTCCATGGCTTTGGACGTAACGAGACAAAGTGTTCTACTCATTCTTTACATCATCTTGGTCGTCTCTTTTGGCAAACTTGACGACCGAGTTGCCTTGGTTCAGAGACGGGAGCCCGTTTAAAGATCCGTCGACGTGGTGCCACCTGGACGAGAAGATTGGAGATTCAGGAGATCGGAGCAGCTGCAACAAAGCGTGGGATGATGGTTGAAGACCGAAGGACTCGGATCATTCGGTATAACATTTCTACCCACTTTGTAGTTTATTAGTTTAGCTTTAATGGCAGATCCGGGGTTTTAGTACGCGATAGCGCCAGTTGTAAAAAGTTTTTGTTCCGCATTTGGCGTCTGTTAGACGGCCGGGAAAGATGCTAATTAAGCCTGAAAGGGCTTAATGAACGGCTTTTTTCTTTCAATCGTCGTTGCGTTGGCGCTACCGTGGACTTACAGTGGTATCAGAGACTCACCATTAAGCTTTATTAACCTGTGCTAAAGCGTTTAAAATATCGATCGAACGGAATTTCGAAAACTGCAATTTTCTGGGTTAAAGTTTCTGTCGATTTTTAAAAGGGTCTAAAAATTATTTTGCATATCACAGAAAAGAGAGCAGACTTTTTTAAGAATTATGGTGAAATTTGGTCAACTGAAGCTTCAAAGCGCCGCGGAACCGCCGTGCAAACCCTAGTTTGGCCGCGGTTCCGCCGCCGTTTTGGAGCTACAGTAAACCATTTTTCTACAGTAGGTTCTTCTTGTAAAATTGTGGTTTTTGGAATATTTCTTTCGGGCCCATATTTTGTTACTGTACAGCAGATGTGTGTGGGGCCCACATTGGGATATTTTTTCGATCGAAATTTAAACGTGTTAGTTTACAGTATTTATATTATATCTCCGACCGGTTATGTCATTTGAGCGGTAAACCGCGTCTAATTGCTATAGTTCTTTTAGACGGGTTTGTGAACGTGACATTCGCGTTGATGTTCTGTGTTGTGCTGTGTTGTTGCGGATATGTCGTGGTGGATAGCAGTGTGCAATGGTAGTGCTGTTTGAATTTATTTATACTTTTGATATTGCGGGGCGAGCGTCCAACATGTGGACTGCCGTCACTGCCTGTTTGTATAATATTCTTTTGGGGCACGACCGGGCTGAGGTCGATGTACCCGTTGTACATATTTTACATTTCTGTACTAAGTTTACCCCGCGATAAAGTACACGGATAGCCGGGTTCTGGAGGGCAACGGGTCTGTATCTCATAGCTTTGAGAGGCAAAGGGACCTCACTCTAGAATTGGCAGACTATTCTCCGCACTCGTAGGGGGTACAGGTTGACCCAAGGAGCGGTGCTCAAGTTACCGGATTCCGTGAAGTGCAGGGTGGTCCATACACTCTGCTGTAGGGGCCTGCCTTGCTTCAGGTTTTGGCTGGTAACTTGCCGCACCCGTAGTGGTCTAGATTTCATTGCACAGGCTATCCACACGACCAGGAGAACGTCGAGTTTCAGTAGCGGCTCTGTGAAACCCGGGGATCCCAGATTATCTGTATTGTTATGTGATGCTTATTACTTTTCTGTAATGTTGCATATTATCACGCCTGGAGTGGTTACTGTATATTGGTATATATACTATTAGATGTTTTATATGTTTTATAACCGCGCTAGTCCAGCCCCCGCTCTGTCGTTAGTTAAGTAACCTAACGGGTGATGACGGGACCTAGTGACGAATGCGGATGGCATATACATACATTTTATTCTCGTTCTTTTCTCGTGTGAATGATTGATGGGACTGCATTGATTCTTATCAATGCAAGGATAAAACAAACCTATATTTGATGTTGTTGGAACCAATTTTAAAAGTGTTATTACAAAGACGTTTTCTTTTGTTATGCATAGCGGTATTCAGTTAGAATATCCTCCACCTCATTCGACGAGGCAAGGGCTGATATCCCTTAACCGGGAGCGACCCCTTGGGCAGAAGTTTACGTCAGGGTAATAACTTCACTATAGTCGATTACAAGTTGCTTTGCATCGCGGTATTCAGTTGGAATATCCTGCACCTCATTCCACGAGAAAAGAGCCGAGATCCCTTCACCAGGAGTGACCTCTTTAGCAAAGGTTTTCGCGATTATATTTTTATAAAAAGCTATCAGGTTCCTTCAACGAGATCAAGGTCATTACGTTAAAGGTGTTTCGCCAAAAACCAGCCGTAGCCCTCCGTCGTATCTTATGGATGGTCAGTAGTATTCAAGCTATGTTTCTTGGTTTTCGTCAAGGCATAGTGTTTGGTAGCTGCTGGGGTATTCATTTGTAGCATAGATAGATGTGTTGGTTTGGGACAGTCGTATTACCTTGTTGGCTTTCGTCAAGGGTATGTACGGGTGGGTTCAAATTAACCTGGATAATGACGAGTAGAACTTGACATGTGACTTATGATTTGTTGGCTTTCGTCAAGGTCATAAGAGCATAGGGCAAAAATCACATCGGGGGTTTCAAACATAAAGCAAACTTGCCAGGCATGCGCATACCTTCTGGAGTGTGATAACTTGAGTGGCTTCCATCAAGTTATCATGCGATGATAGTTGGATCCCGATTCTCACTGATGAGTTGGTTTACTCTTCGGGTGATCCCGACTAATTCTTCTTTCAGTTTTGGAGGAGAATTTGAGATTACAGTGGGCGGTTTCCTGATTAGATAAAGTGATAACCATTCTGATCTAGGTTAAAGTGCACGCTGAGTGTTTCTTTTCTCTCTCTCTTTGGCAGCGACCTTTGACCGACCCTAGACTATGACTCAGTGACCAAGTTGACCGAACCTTCTTAAAATACTGGCTTTTGGATTGTCTAAAGTTGCATAAGTCATTGCCGCTCCTTCTTTTACCCTTTATATTTCTCAGAACATCCCGTATTATTACGGACATCCACTTCAATTGGATAGATCCATGGTATGGTTATATACGAACCCGTAGGACTTCTTCGAGGATGGATCCAGGTTCAGGAGAAATAGAATTGGTTTATTCAGTTGTCTTTTATTATCACATTCTCTCAGGTTGCGAGGGCTCCTTGGTATAGTAGAGTACACCTATTACGCTTATTGGATAGTCTTCTTCCAAACCATAGGCAGGTGCCGAAAGGTAGGGAATGAAGAAAACCAATTAGCCTAAGTAGGGTGTACAGAAGGTAATAACTAAAGACAAAATAAAGGGATTAGAAAGAGGGCAAAGTAAATTGCGACTGTAACCATTCACGATCAAACCGCGTACTTCATCGCCACTCCCATTTTCACCTTTGCTTTTTCCTAGTTCAGGACAAATAGAATAAGCTATTATTCAGTTGTCTTTTATCATCACCTTCTCTCAAGTTGTGAGTACTCCTAGGATTAGGAGAGTACACCCATTATGCTTACTGGATAGTCTTCTTCCAAACCATAGGCTGGTGCCGAATGGTAGGGAAGGAAGAAAACCATTTAGCCTAACGTTGGTGTACAGAAGATAATGAATAAAGACAAATAAAGGGATTTGAAGAGATGGTAAAGAAATATACGGTTAAAGTCATGAATTGGATTATGGAAGAGGCATTACTAGGAATACCAGGATACCCCTAAGAAACATTTTTTATGTTTCAATGCATTGTTAAAGGAAAACTGATTTCCCGATTAGATACTTACTCCAGGGTATGTATTTACCAGGTTTAATTCTCATATCTGTATGGTTTTACAGATGATGAGTGGGAGTAAGTTATTGGGAATTCGGAGATCATCCTCATTATATCGGAATTTGTTGTAATTGGTGATATTTGAGGAAATCGCCTTGGTATAGTTTTCAACCTACGATGCACAGATTTTGAGTTATTCAACTCAGCGGACTTATACAGAGTATTGTATGTTGTCCAGTCTCCGTCAGGACAAAGGGGTATATCCTCGTACTATGTTCTGTTTACTTATGACTTCTTTAGTTTTTAGGCAAGTGTTTCGTAGAAATACAATGTCTAAGTTTTGAGAAGTTGTGGGTATAAGAATAAAGTAGAGAACCAGGTATCGCAAGTATCGGGATTCTTCAAGGAGATCGAAGATGTAGATTCTTGTGATTGGTATTCAGTTGATAGTAATGGTTTTGAGAAACTTGTTTCTCTTTCAAGTTACTCATGATTGGATGGATTCCTAAGTTGAGTAATGTTGATAAGCCTCTCTCCATTAAGTTGATATGCACTGGAGACAGCTGCAGGATTTGAATCTGGTTCCAATTAAATTAGTGCCTCTATTTCTATATTGTATATAGAATGGTTCATATCTTAACGATGTTAAGATACGGGGAGTTGTCCGGCTTATGCTTAAAACCAGACTCTGGATAACTCAAGGCACGTTTCTATAATGGCAGTTTGTGGGTTGACCCGGGCTATGTCCAGGGTTGATTTTCTACCATTTGAAAGATCAATAGTGATATTGTTCTTGACTCGCCACAGTTTTAGTAAAATGGATTTTTTCAGAAAACAATAGTGGGAGTATGGTTGAACTGGAAGTGATTCCAGAACCGCAAACGATTACGGAAAATTTAATAGGACCTATATATTCAATCAGGTTTGACATTCCAATACTCACTCCGCAGATATAGTGGGTAACCTCAGACACCCAAGAGGTACTCCGGTAGCCTCAAGGACGGTGACATGGAGGTTCTTGTTTACCCGGACTTGACACTACTGTTGTTCCAGGCTATGAGACCCGGCAGG
The DNA here is from genome assembly GCA_030015575.1 of Agapanthus africanus. Classification (NCBI taxonomy): domain Eukaryota; kingdom Viridiplantae; phylum Streptophyta; class Magnoliopsida; order Asparagales; family Amaryllidaceae; genus Agapanthus; species Agapanthus africanus. Next base: position 225,127,920 of record CM057349.1, read on the forward strand.
AGGTTAAGTATAGCGTCGTTCTAAACTAGCTTTAGAAGTGTACGTATATATTATTCTGCCAGAGGGTTGTCGTAGTCAGTGGGAGCAGCGGAAGCATAGTGGGCAAGTAGCTTATGTCTATTTATAGACTTGAGCAAATATAGCGGAGATAGATCATCTAATTTTTATGTGAAAGTCATGGGTTTGACTTCATCAGAATAGGGGGGGATGGATTTGTTAAGAAGGTAGTAGGATGTGATGTCCTGGTATTTGGATAACATACACAGAGTAGGAAGTAAAATTCCTATACTACGATCGGTTGTACTTTGGTCGTCACACAGTTGTTTCTCCATAAAGGTCATGGATATAATATCAGACATTCTGGTTACTAGATCTATGGTTTTAGATCTAGATTGGGTAGTTTCCCAATTTGGGTACTTTGACAGTATTCTAATGGTATTTTAGAATAGATGACTCCTGGCATGGTTGTGTACCTGCAGGTGATAGAGTCACCCACTCTAAAAGTGTCTTAAAGACTAAAGAGGAGAGGGATGTGCATGATTTGCAGATCACTTGCTTAGGCAATTAAGTCAATCATGAGATGTCAAGTACCACACCAGATGTTGTTTTTGCACTTGATGCGATAAAGTTTATATTAATCCAATCCTGAAGAAACATAAGGAAGCAGTTTTTGAACATATGTGCATGTTCTACGGATTTGAAGACGACAGCCGCCTTCGGGAGACGGTTATCGTTCCAGGCTTCAGGGGTGACATGTATGACAGAGTGACTGTCAGAGTTATAGTTTTCCCTCTGACGAGGGACAGTATTATGGACAGGTGGTCCAAGAGGATACTGTGGGAGGTATGGTGCTGGATACTGATTAGGTTCAGTGATCACTACAGTCTAAGAAGTTTGGATTTGGAGTTCATTTATGAACTAGGTCCCATCAGATATCCAGACATATTCTAAGATAGGTATTGCTCAATTCGGGAGATGGCTTTCTCCGCGAACTTGAGATTAAGAGAGACATAAAAAGAAACATCAGGGCGGATCCACTCACTGAGGCTATTTCTCGAACACAAGAGTTTTTACAAAATAGCTTTATGAAACTGATTAGTAGAGAAGTTGGATGTTCGGTATCACACGGGCTGTGAGTATGCGACATCGCAATAATTAACCTTAAGTGCAAGTGGGAGATTGTTGGATATAGTGCTCTCAAAGTCAATTATTGGATCGCAGGTACGTGATTGCAATGATTGAGGCAGGTCATATACCGATATGACAGTCTTGCTCGAGATGATAGTATGCTATCTGGTTTTTCTTTATCATCGTATGCATGCTTTACTTCACTATTGCATGATGATAGAGCTTATAGGATTCTTGCTTGACTGCCAGCAGTATGATGGCGATCATATACGTGGGAGCAGGGGTCTATAAGCACATCCTTAAAGTGTCCCTAGTCGTGGGAGTTTCGAGACAGGGCATCGATACTCCAGAGTAGACTAGTGTATACAGTCGAGACCCCAACGAGGGGCGATGGCCGGTCTCACAAGCCATTGGTGTTAGTTGGTTCACCTAAGATGTATACAGGTGCTCATTGGGTTATGAGTACACCGGACAGGACTCGCCGGGAATCTGCTAGTTGGTATTATACCTAGTGTCAGATAGAAGTTCCCTGGTGACATGTGTACAGGTTAGTTCATTGACCTGAGGTCTTCATTTGTCTCGTGTGAGTTCCCACTGTGCTTTGATTTCTACCCTACCACGGCTCAAAAGAGTCGTGCAAACAGGTCTTTTTTGGGTACAGTCCTGAGCCACATGGAGGCAAGTAAGCGGATCGGCAGGGGATTCGTCTCTCCCGGTATTGGGGGTGAGATCGCGCTGTGTCTAGGAGAGTCATTACACAAAGCCCTCGGCTAAGGCAGGAGATTTACTGGTAGGTACTCCAGTAGTATCTCAGGGTGTTCTGGGCTACTCTCTGACACGACTTATACCACTATTGGGGGTCTGACGTTACCAGCCCCCTAGGCCGATATGAGATACTCATAGACGAACAGACCGGACTGTATGTATATTGTCACTGTTAGGCTCAGTAGGGTTTCTGGATGAGTTCGCTCGTCAGCTTCCCTTCCAATCAATACATAGACAACCATTACGTACAGCTCGTACCTCTGACGTGCTAGTGGTTATACCCAGTGCCAGTGTGTTAATGAGTCATTAGAGTTCCCCACAGACAGTTTCCCAAGTTCGGGCGAAACGTTGTAGAGGCCGTATGGTTTTATGGCAGGGTTCGGAAAATGCACGTGCGTTTACGCACGTGTCATATTTCGGGCAGATAATACTGGTAGGCTTTGGTTTAAGCCGGATCCAAGTATTATACTGTGTAGATATAATATCTTTGTCTCAGTAGCATTTGTATTCGGTCATAACACAAATGCGGGTATGTTCATACTGATACAGAGTTATCCTGAAATTCGTTTCAGGATCGCTTTTGGAAGTTGCCAGTTTCCAGTTTTCTATCACCCGCCTTTAACATTCGGTTAAAGACGGATATATCTTTTCTTGATGAGTGTTGAAGCTTCTAGATGATTACTAGGATGATGAGGTGGCTAGTGACTCATTTGTGCATTAATTGAGCAATTAATGTAGCATGACTAGGTTAGATGATTCAATAGTTCATTAATGGTTTTTGGTGACTAGGTTTATATGACTCATTCTTTCATTAATGTTGTGGTCACCCCCTCCTCTCTCCTACACTCACCTCCCTCCTCCTATATAGTGGCCGGCCATTCATTTGGTGGTGGTTATGGTTGCTTGGAAAAGATTATGATAGTTTTGGTTGATAGAAATTAGATGTGATCCATTTCTCATTTCCATTCGATCCAAAAAGGCAACTTCATTAACCGTTCGTCAATGGCTTTGGACGTAACGAGACAAAGTGTTCTACTCATTCTCTACATCATCTTGGTCGTCTCTTTTAGCAAACTTGACGACCGAGTTGTCTCAGTTCAGAGGCGGGAGCCCGTTTAAAGATCCGTCGACGTGGTGCCACCTGGACGAGAAGACTGGAGATTCAGGAGATCGGAGCAGCCGCAACAAAGCGTGGGATGATGGTTGAAGACCAAAGGACTCGGATCATTCGGTATAACATTTCTACCCACTTTGTAGTTTGTTAGTTTAGCTTTAATGGCAGATCCGGGGTTTTAGTACGCGATAGCGCCAGTTGTAAAAAGTTTTTGTTCCGTATTTGGCGTCTGTTAGACGGCCGGGGCGCTAACGTGGACTTACACACATTGCTCAAAATTCCGAGCTGGCCGGCCACTTTAGTGAATCTGGTTTTGAAATTTTGGGTGTGGTCTGATCTCTGGAATATTGGTTCAATGGTATTGTTTGTTTAGCCCAGTTTGGATATAGTTTTACCTACTTGTTTGGGGCTATTCAGGGTTATTTCGAAGTCGATATTTCTAATATTGTTTAAAGTTTCCAGTACATACATTTCTATCTGCGACCGTGAATGTCATTAAAGTGGACAACTTGTTTAATTGCTATAGTTCTTTTAGACGGGTCTGCGAACATGACATTCACGTTGATGTTCTGTGTTGTGCTGTGTTTGTTGCGAAATCGTCGTGGTGGATAGCTTGGGTACGATGTTAGTACAGTTTGGATTTATTTATACATTTGATATCGCGGGGCGAGCGTATGACATGTGGACTGCCGTCACTGCCTATTTGTATATTATTTGTTTAGGGCACGACCGGGTTGAGGTCGTTGTCACCGTTGTACATATTTTCTTTTCTATACTAGGATTACCCCGTGGTGGAGTGCACGGATAGCCGGGTTCTGGAGGGCAACGGGTCCGCATCTCATGGCGTTGAGAAAGAGGAGGCTTCACTCTAGAATTGGCGGACTATATTCCCCGCACTCGTATGGGGTACAGGTTGACCCATGGTGTGGTGCCCAAGTTACCGGATTCCATGAAGTGCCGGGTGGCCCATACACATTGATGAAGGGGGCTGCTTCGCTTCTGGTTTTGGCGGGTAACTTGCCGCACTCGTAGGGGGTCTAGGTTTTCATTACACAGGCTATCCACACGACCAGAGGAACGTCGGGTTTCACTTGCAGCTCAAAGGAAACCTGGGGCTCCCAAATTATCTGTATTGTTCTGTGATGCTTATCGCTTGTATGTGATGTTGCATTTATCATACTGCAGGGTTACCTAGTACGATAGCAAGGTTTCGGGAGGCATTGTCCATTCCAATTTCAAAAAAAATTCGTACTAAAGAACCTTAACCCTAGAATCTTAACTAGAGATTTAGACGAACTAGCAATGCACAACTTTACATCTAATTGAATGAGAAATACAACCTTTGTAGATCGGTCCTTCACTTCTAAAGCTCCGTGTAGTAGTCCCTTCGCTCCAAGTAGTGTACACCCTAACTCTAGTAAGGGTTCACATGAAGAAATGAACAAGATTGCTCGATGTCTTCGAGGCCGAAGATGATCTTCGTCGAAGAGACTCAAGCTCATGCTACCTCTTCACTAATGGTAGATTAGTGAAGCAACCACCCTAAACTAAATGGCTAATATAGGGCTCACTTTAGATTAATTTTTCTCACAATATTTCATCACCTTGAGAAAAGCTAGAAAGCTTTCTAATGAGGAAGAAGAAGATGAAGTGGAGATGAGAATGAAACCCATGAGGTGAGAATAGCAACCATGGGTGAGTTAGTGTCATACATTAACTCATGTAGAGAATAAAACATGGCTTAACAATAATGGTTAGGTTAATAAATATCTATAAGTGAAACAAAATTAGTGGACTTGGTTAATGGTTCCACAAGCTTCTCCAAGCTTCAACCATTAAACCAATTTCCATCTAATTTTGATTTACTTTAAATAAATAAAACCATTCATTATATCAAGCATGGTGTGAATCTCATACACCCATAAAGCATATGGCATCAAGCATGACACAAATAAAATGTACATTAATATATATCACATATATACTATATGCACACAAGTGAGAAAAAGAAATGTTTAAGTGAGCTAATATTAGTTAATGTAATTCAATATATCAAATATATAATTATACATTAAATTATTAAATCAACACTTGATTCAATAATCCGGCTATATCATATACAACTGCCTAATATCAAATGTAACAATTTATCGAATCAACACTTTATCCGATAACCCGGGTATATCACATATAACCGACCGATATCACATATCACGAGAATAGAATGCGGTATCACATACGCGCATTAATCTCGGTCCCTCACATATCACATATGTGCTCCTACTTCATTTCACATGAACAAGGAAAGCTCTGTGTAGGACTCTAAAGACTCGTCAATACGCCGGCAGTAGGTGATGATCATATCAAACTCCCATAAGCCGTAAGCGGTCTGCTAAACGTAACGGCCACCCGGGTATTGAGTGTAAGTCTATGTAACCCACCCCGGTACTTACGGGAAGGCGGAAAGAGTAAAAATTAAATTTTTATCACAAGGGAACATGGACTAACCATGAAGGATCTTTGCTAAACAAAAACTAACAAATAATCTACGAGTTCTAACTACTAGGTTAGAAGGTTATACCTAGTTCTTGAACTCCTTCTCTTCTTGTTGTGGTCCACCTTGATGTGAGCTCCTTGGAATGGTGTAGACGGCTTCTCCTCTTCGTCTTCTCTTTATCCACCCGAAGGCCTCTACCTTGAGCTCCTACCTTAACAAAGAAGTAACTAGAGTGCGTGGCTTGCTAGACTAAGAACCCTAGAGTGAGTAGAGAGGTGTTTTGATGGTTTGATCTTACAAAGCTCATGTTTTTCAACTAATAAAACAAGAGAGCTTTTGAGAGAGGAAGAGGAGAGAGCTTTTCAAGAGAGAGAAAGAGCAAGAGAGAATCAGAATAACATGAACCTTGCTCTCATATGAACCAAAAAGAATAAAGAAAATTTTAATTAGAATAAATTGTCATGGTTGATGTTGATTTGACCCTTATCATATCATAATAAATGCTAAGCATGCTCATAAGAAATATCCAAGTCAACATGGGTCAACTTGGTCAAAGGGTCAAACCTATTTAACCATGGTACAATTATCACTAACTAAAACTCAATAATCAATTTCCTCGATCTCATTATGGTTTTAATCAAGTCAATGGTCAAAACCATAATGAGGTTCCTCCGCCTCTGTCAATTGTGTATACACACCCGCATCCGTGTTCCGAGGAACACGAACACTATGAGACAGGATCAATCCCAAAACAAATACTAGGATCTGTCTTAAATCAAAGCCCGCTAGTAATAACAGCCCGGACACCAAACGTGCACAAGTGCGCGTATGTGAACGAACCCCGTCGTAAACCATACGACCTCTACTCTGTTTTGCCCAAAGGTGAACAACCCTCTGTGTGGGACTCTAAAGACTCGACACTATGCTGGCAGTGAGTTTAACCACAGGTCGCAAGCGGTACTAGCTGTACGTAACGGTCCCCAGGTAGATGTCGATAAGAAGACCGATGAGGTGAACCCATCTGAACTCCTACTGAGCTTGAATGTGACAATCTCCGTACAGTCCTGTCTGTTCGTCTGGGAGTATCGCATGTCGGGCCTAGGGGGCGGTAAACGTCAGTCCCCTATTAGCGGTACAAGTCGTGTCAGAGTGTAGCCCAGAACACCCTGAGAAAATACTGGAAACACTAACAGTAAATCTCGCTTGCCCTGGCCAGGGACTTTATGTAATGGCTCTCCTAGACACAGCGCGATATCAACTCCCAATCCAGGAGAGACGAATCCTGTCTAACCGTCACTGCCTCCAAGTGCTTCGGGACTGCACCCAACTACTACCTGTTTGCACGACTCATTTGAGCCGTGGTAGGGTAGTAATCTAAGAACAGTAGGAACACACTCGAGGCGAAGTGACAGTGTCATGTCAACGGACTAAGTTGTACTCATGTCACCTGGGAACTGATAACTGACGATAGGTATAATACCAACCAACAGCTCCCAGCGAGTCCTGTCTAGTGTACTCATAACCTAATGAGCACCTGCATACTATCTCCAATACGACGTACTGATGGCTGTGGGACAATCCATCTCCCCTCCTGGGATGAGAAGCGCATACACTAGTCTACTATGGACTATTGATGCCCTGTCTCGATAATCCTACGACCAGGGACCTGTATAAGGATGTTCTTATAGACTACCCAGCCCCCACTAGTGTGACTGCCATCACAACGCTGGTAGTCAAGCAAAAGATTCTAAGGGCTCTATCAATATGTATTAGCAATATGTCAAAAGAAACACATACACATATTAAGATAGATACAAACCAAGTTGCATACCACTATATTGAGAAAGAATGTCAATCCGTATATATATCCCAAGCTTCCAAAATGTAATATACAATAATGGCCTCTAGGGCATATCACACTAACAATCTCCCACTTGTACTAAGGCCATGTGCTGGCATATCCCAGACCTATCATCTCGAATAGCCTCTCGAACTGCGTCTGAGGAATAGCCTTTGTGAATGGATATACAGTGTTATCTTCTGTAGCAACCCTCCAAACCTCGATCTCCCGGCGATCCACGATCTTCCTGATCAGGTGATACCGCCTCAAGATGTGTCTGGACTTCTGATGGGACCTTGGTTCCTTTGCTAAAGCTATTGCCCCGTTGTTGTCACAATACAGAGGTATTGGATCAACAATAGAAGGAACCACCTGAAGTTCTGTCAAGAACTTCTTCATCCAGACGGCTTCTTTTGCGGCATCAGATGCTGCGATATACTCCCCTTCCATCGTCGAGTTAGCAACGGTTTCCCGTTTGGAACTCTTCCAACACACCATCCCTCCATTGAGAGTAAAGACATAACCCGACATGGATTTGGAGTCATCCTTGTCACTCTGGAAGCTGGAGTCAGCAAATGCCTCGATCTGGAGGACATTTCCGCCATAAACCAAAAACATATCCTTAGTCCTTCTCAGGTACTTCAGAATGTTCTTTAACGCTATCCAGTGCTTCTCCCTAGGGTTTGACTGATACTGGCTTACTACACATAGTTCATAAGCTACATCTGGTTTGGTACACAACATTGCATACATTATAGAGCCTACCGCAAAGGCGTAGGGTATAATAGACATGCAATCCTTTTCCAAATCAGCCTTGGGAGACATCTCTTTGGAGAGGGTGATCCCGTGACAAGCCGGTAAATTACCGCGCTTGGAATCTTCCAAACTGAATCTTTTCAGTATGGTGTCGATGTACCTGGACTGTGAAAGTCCTAATAACCTTTTGGACCTATCACGATAGATCCGGATCCCCAGAATGTAAGAGGCATCACCCAGGTCTTTCATGGAGAACCTGTGTGACAAGAACCCTTTGACAGATTGTAGCATATGAATGTCATTTCCTATCAAGAGAATGTCATCCACGTATAAAACGAGGAATACGACAGTTCGTGCTACAATCTTACTATAAATACATGGTTCATCTGGATTTTCGATAAAGCCAAATTCTCTAACTGTCTCATCAAAACAGATGTTCCAACTCCGTGATTCCTGCTTCAGTCCATAAATGGACTTAAGCAACTTGCACACCTTCCCGCTGCTCCCACTCTGAATGAAACCCTCTGGCTGGTCCATATAGATACACTCCTCTAAATTACCATTTAGAAAAGCGGATTTTACGTCCATCTGCCAAATCTCATAATCGTGGAAGGCAGCAATGGCAAGAAGGATCCGAATGGATTTGAGCATAGCCACTGGAGAAAAGGTTTCGTCATAGTCCAAACCAGGTCTTTGGCGAAAGCCCTTTGCAACAAGACTAGCCTTATAGGTCTCAACCTGTCCATCTATACCAATCTTCCTTTTGAAGACCCATTTACAGCCTACGGGTTTTACCCCTTCTGGAGCAACGACCAAAGTCCATACTTTGTTGGTGTACATGGACTCCATCTCGGTCCGCATTGCATCCAGCCATTTTACTGAGTCAGTGCTCTGAATGGCCTGCTGGAAGCTAGTCGGCTCATCATCATCAATGATGCAATCCTCTCTATCCCCATCTGTAATAAAACCGTAGTATCTCTCAGGTGGATGAGAAAGCCTACTACTCCTGTGGAGCGGCGCAGGAATGTCCTGTCCGTTCGGACCTTCTAGTTCTACTAAGCTTTCAGTAATAGCTTGTGGTTCTGGAATTTCTTCCAGTTCTATTGCGCTCCCACTTGTTTCTTTTTCTAAGAACTGATGTTCTAGAAAGTGGTCATGACGAGAAACAAAAACCTTTTATTCTTCTGCGTAATAGAAAAGATACCCCCTGGAGTTCTTTGGGTATCCTACAAACTTGCACATTACTGAGCGTGCCTCGAGTTTGCCCGTATGCTGCTTTTTGACAAAGGATGGACATCCCCATATCTTCAGATATTGAAGATAGGGTTTTTCCCACTCCATATCTGATATGGTGTGATAGGCACAGTTTTGTTAGGAACCTTGTTCAAAAGATATGCAGCTGATTCTAGTGCATAGCCCCAGAATGATCGCGGTAACTTAGCGTTACTCATCATGGAACGTACCATTTTCAATAGGGTTCGGTTCCGTCTCTCCGATACACCGTTATGTTGTGGAGTGTATGGAGGAGTACGCTGAGAGAGAATTCCATTCTCTTTTAGGTAATCCAGGAACTCGGCACTTAGGTATTCACCACCTCGATCAGATCTCTGTGTCTTGATACTTTTGCCGGTTTGTTTTTCTACTTCATTCTTATATTCTTAGAATTTTTCAAAGGCTTCAGATTTATGCTTCATTAAGAAGACATGTCCATACCTTGAAAATTCATCCGTAAAAGTAATGAAGTAAGAATAACCATTTCACGCATGTGTAGACATTGGACCACATACATCGCTGTGTACGAGTCCCAAGAGCTCGCTCGCTTTTACTCCGTGTCCAGTGAACGGAGTCTTTGTCATCTTTCCTTTGAGACATGATTGACAAGTTGCATATGATTGATATTCGAACGGATCCAAATATCCTTTTTTATGCAACTTAGTTAACCTTGTCTTATTGATGTGACCCAGTCTACAATGCCATAAGAAAGCATGATTTATTTCTGGAGACTTTCTTTTGTGTGTATTCTGGATATTGAAAATCTGTGGTTGGTTTAATACGTATATACCATTGCTTAATGTACCCGACCCAATCAAAACATGATTAAGGTGAATGTTTACAACATTGCTTACAAATGCAAAATCATAACCTTCTTTAAACATTAAACATACAGATATGATATTACAAGTCGCACTGGATACAAAATAACAGTTGTGCAAAACCAAAACATGTCCATCTGTCAACCCTAAGTGATAGTCCCCCACGGAATCAGCATCCATGCTTGCTCCGTTTGCAACTCTGAGGGTCATATCACCTGCCTTCAAAGCTCTACGCCTTCTCAGTGCCTGCAAAGAATTACAGATATGAGATCCCGATTCGGTATCCAATACCCAGGAAGTAGAGTTGATTGACAGACAGTTTTCAATAACATACACACCTGAAGCCGAAGCCACGACTTGCTTCGGGTCCTCGTTCTTGGCCTTCCAAGCCCTGCAATCTTTCTTCCAGTGTCCTTTCTTGTGACAATAAAAGCATTCTTCCTTCCCCACAATCTGTCCCGTTACCTTTTCTACCTTTGCCTTTCCCTTGGCATCCACCTTACTAACACCGCCCCTTGGTTTGGTGTGGGCCTTCTTCTTCTTTCCTTTGGCTTTCGCCTTGGACCTAGAAGAGGAAGCTCCTCCAACAGACAAAGCGGGTGTTTCCCTGACTTTCTGTAGGGTGCCCTCTGAACTCCTCAACATGTTGAGGAGTTCCGGAAGTTCAACTTCTTTTCCTTGCATGTTGAAGTTCAGGATAAATTGGGCGTAAGTGGAAGGAAGGGACTGGAGAATCAAGTCAGTGTAGAGCTCGTTCTCTAACGTGGTCCTGAGGTCCGCGAGCTTCTTAATGTAGCTAATCATCTTAAGCACATGTTCCGCTACAGATGATCCGACGGCCAACTTCGCTGAAAACAACTTTTTCGAGGTTTCGTATCTGGCGATACGGAATTACTCTCCATAAAGATCCTTAGTATGGATAAATATGGATTCAAGGTCCATATTCTCGTGCCTCCTCTGATGTTCATTGTCCATAGAGGCAAGCACGAGGCACTTGGCCTTCGCGCAATCAATCTCCCAGGTCTTACGGATTTCTTTATCTGCGACACTGGATTCTGGACCTGGGATGGCAGGGGCTTTAGTAGTAAGGAGATACCCCAACTTGTCATAAGTGATTGCTATTTTGACATTTCTGAGCCAATCTTTGTAGTTTGGCCCTGTCGGTATATTTTTATCTAGTAGTAACTTAAGGTCGGTCATGATGTTTGGTCGTTGCAATTAGGAGAGAGAGAAGAAACACTTTAGCATGATGCTCTTGCAAGTTTAGAGTGGTTTTTAGTTTGTCTAAACAGGATGGCTCCCACTGTTTCTCGAATCCTTCCTCAAACCATAAAAGAAGAATTAGTCGGGATCAATCTCACCGTACAATACTTGCTTAACCGTTCTGCTAGGCTAGTGTCGGTATTTCGTGGGAGGTTTTTTGACGCTTTTGCTAAGTTCCTTAACTAAATAACCTCTTTTCCCTGTGGGCGTAGCCCCGCTAACACCTTTCTAGACACCTACATGGTTTATAGCATTGATCGTTAAGTGAGAAAGATGCCTGAGGGGTAGCATATACTCATAGTAGGATCGGGATCCAAATGTCATCGTGTGATAAAGCTGAAGGAATCCTACCAAAATTAACACACTCCAAATGGTATGCAACACTAGCAAGTTTCAGTTTCTGTAGAAACTCCCGATGTGGATTTTTGCCCCATGCTCCTATGACCTTGACGAAGGACAACATATCATAAGTCACATGTCAAGTTCTACCCGTCATTATCCAGGTTAATTTGAACCCACCCGTACACACCCTTGACGAAGGCCAAAATAGTAATACGACTGTCTTAAACCAACGCATCTATCTATGCAACAGATAAATATTCGGTAGCTACCAATCACTATGCCTTGGCGAAGGTCAAAATACATAGCTTGAATACTACTGAATATTTAACTGAAATGACGGAGGGCTACTAATGGTTTTGGCGAAACCGTGAATGTAGTGAACTTGATATAATCGAAGGAACTTGATAGCTTTTAAAAGGAGTGGTTTAAGCTCCGCGTTTTTAAAAGTTTTCTGTTTTGGAAAAAAAACCGAGTGGTTTTGAAATTGTTCCAACGATTTAACTTTGGTTTATTTTCTTTGCATTAATATAATGTGTCCCATCAATTAATCTTACCATTGCAGAAAACAACGAAAATATGACATACGCTTATGCCATCCGCATTCGCCACGAGGCCCCGTCATCACCCGTTAGGTTACTTAACAAACGACAGAGCGGGGGCTGGACTAGCGCGGATACAAAATATAAGCAACGCCTGCTTGATATGATATATAGGTATATATATACATTCGTCAGATGCAATGATAGCCAATCCAGATCACAGATGAACACATTGGATATGCTAGCAATCCGCGTTTCGTTCGAGCCTGCAACGAAAGACTGATTACACGATCGCGATGAATAGCCAAACCCCACCCTAAACCCCTACGGGTGCGGCAAACTACCCGCCATGTACCCGAAGTGAAGCAACCTCCCTCAACAACGTGAGTAGGCCACTCGGCACTTTAAAGTACCCGGTAGTTTATGCACCCCACCTTGGGTATATCCTAGGAGCAAAAACAGTAAAAGAAATAATATACAATGGCGGCTACAACCTCAACCCGGATGTGCGGCCATAAAAATAATATTACATCAATTTACAATTTTTTACATTGAATGAAGAATAAATAAACACTCATCTCACAACCCCGGCTATTCATCCGCGACAATCCAACAAGTTCATATACACAAACCAACATCACAGATGACAGATATGTACAACCCCTAATAATCGACGTATAGTGATTAGTCGACGTTCAGTACATATATCACATTATAGATATAATCCAATTAGGTAAAGTTTATAGAACATCGATCAAAAACTGTATTTGAATATACCCCAAGTAAAATCAAGTACTCTGACAAATCTGGGCAGAAATAAAACATCCCAGAATACACAAAACCAACACAGAGAACCCCAGAAGAAATTTGGTGCGCAGCCGAGTTGACTCGGCTGCGGATCCGCGGCAGATCGCTTGGATCGGCCGTGGATCCACGGTCTTACGAGCGATTCAGTCGCCCAAATTTCTACAGTTTTCTCTAAAATGCCTGCTTGTATTTTTCATGTCACTGAAAATATTTTTAGGCCTGTTTTAAAAATCGACAGAAAATACAAGTTTCGGTGTGTTTTCGGGATTTTTTCCATGATCGAAGTTCTAACAACTTTTCTAACATGTTAGTTGTTGTTTAGTTAGGCTCTGATACCACTGTAAGTCTATGTAACCCACCTCGGTACTTAAGGGGAGGCGGAAAGAGTAAAAATCAAATTTTTATCACAAGGGAATATAGACTAACCATGAAAGATCTTTGCTAAACAAAAACTAACAAATAATCTACGAGTTCTAACTACTAGGTTAGAAGGTTATACCAAGTTCTTGAACTCCTTCTCTTCTTATTGTGGTCCTCCTTGATGTGAGCTCCTTGGAATGGTGTAGACGGCTTCTCCTCTTCGTCTTCTCTTTGCCAAAGAAGGATCCACCCGAAGGGCTCTACCTTGAGCTCCTACCTCAACAAAGAAGTAATTAGAGTGCTTGGCTTGCTAGACTAAGAACCCTAGAGTGAGTAAAGAGGTGTTTTGATGGTTTGATCTCACAAAGCTCATGTTTTTCAACTCATGAAACAAGAGAGCTTTTGAGAGAGGATGAGGAGAGAGCTTTTCAAGAGAGAGAAAGAGTAAGAGAGAATGAGAATAATATGAACCTTGCTCTCATATGAACCAAAAAGAATAATGAATATTTTAATTAGGATAAATTGTCATGGTTGATGTTGATTTGACCCTTATCATATCATAATAAATGCTAAGCATACTCACAAAAAAATATCCAAGTCAACATGGGTCAACTTGGTCAAAGGGTCAAACCTAATTAACCATGATACAATTATCACTAATTAAAACTCATTAATCAATTTCCACAATCTCATTATGGTTTTAATCAAGTCAATGGTCAAAACACTAATGAGGTTCCTCCGTCTCTGTCAATTGTGTATATACACCCGCATCCGTGTTCCGAGGAACACGAACACTATGAGACAAGATCAATACCAAAACAAATACTAGGATCTGGTTTAAAGCAATGCCCATTAGTAATAACTGCCCGGACACCAAACATGCACAAGTGCGTGTATGTGAACGAACCCCGTTGTAAAACCATACGACTTCTACTCTGTTTTGCCCAAAGGTGAACAACCCTCTGTATGGGACTCTAAAGACTCGTCACTATGCTGGCAGTGGATTTAACCAAAGGCCGCAAGCGGTGCTAGCTGTACGTAACGGTCCCTAGGTAGATGCCGATAAGAAGACCGATGAGGTGAACCCATCCGAACTCCTACTGAGCCTGAATGTGACAATCTTCGTACAGTCCGGTCTGTTCGTCTGAGAGTATCGCATGTCGGGCCTAGGGGCGGTAAACGTCAATCCCCTAATAGCGGTACAAGTCATGTCGGAGTGTAGCCCAGAACACCTTGAGAAAATACTGGAAACACTACCAGTAAATCTCGCTTAACCTGGCCAGGGACTTTGTGTAATGGCTCCCCTAGACACAGCTCGATATGAACTCCCAATACCGGGAGAGACGAATCATGTCTAACCGTCACTACCTCCAAGTGCTTCGGGACTGCACCCAACTACTACTTGTTTGCACGACTCATTTGAGCCGTAATAGGGCAGTAATCTAAGAACAGTGGGAACACACTCGAGGCGAAGTGACAGTGTCAAGTCAACGGACTAAGCTGTACTCATGTCACCTGGGAACTGATAACTGACGATAGGTATAATACCAACCAACAGCTCCCAGCGAGTCCTGTCCAGTGTACTCGTAACCTAATGGGCACCTGCATACTATCTCCAGTACGACGCACTGATGGCTGTAGGACAGATCATCTCCCCTCCTGGGATAAGAAGCGTATACACTAGTCTATTATGGACTATCGATACCCTGTCTCGTTAATTCTACGACCAGGGACTTGTATAAGGATGTCCTTATAGACTACCCAGCCCCCACTAGTATGACTGCCATCACAACGCAGTTAGTCAAGCAAAAGATCCTAAGGGCTTTATCAATATGTATTAGCAATATGTCCAAAGAAATACATACACATATTAAGACAGATACAAACCAAGTAGCATACTACTATATTGAGCAAGAATGTCAATCCGTGTATATATCCCAAGCTTCCAAAATTTAATATACAGACTAATACTATACAATAATGGCCTCTAGGGCATATCACACTAACATTGAGCGATCAGAAGATCAACAAGCAAGCCTGCTCATACACCTGCGATTCCAATTAGTAACACTACCGTACAGTCCGGTCTCTTCATCAGATATGTCATATATCACAGCCTGGGATGGTATAACGTCAGACCCCAATAGCCTGATAAGTCATGCCGATGCACGGTACATAATGGTTCGAGAAACTACTGATAACACTTACCAGTAGATCTCAGCAACCGTGGCGGGGGATTTCCTGTTATGGCCAATCAAGCATAGCACAATATCAACCCCTAATATCGGGAGGGACGAATCCCATCCTATCGCTCATTGCCTCCATGTGACTTGGGACTATACCCAAAAACCACCGTTTTACACGATCTTTTGAATGTGGTAAGGTGGAAATCAAAGCACAGTGGGAATCACACAAGACTCCATGAAGATCTCGGGTCGACAGACTAACCTGTACCAGTGTCACCATAGAACTGCTATCTGAAGATAGGTATAATACTATCTAGGAGTTCTCGGCGAGTCCGTTTAGTGTACCCAGTCTCCACTGAGCACTCGTATACCTTCTCTGATATCAAAACACCAATGAATATGCGATCATCCATCGCCCATCATATGGGTCAAGAAGCGTATACGATAGTCCACTCTGGAATATCGATGCCCCGTCTCAATAACCCTACGACTAGGAACATTTGAAGTATGTACTTACCGACTACCTCTGCCCCACTAGTATGATCTGCATCATAATCCTGGTAGTCAAGTACTCATCCTAAGGGCTTTATCAACATGTAATAGAGAGACAATAAGTGTATATATTAAGATAAAGAGCAAGCAGATAGCACACTATCATGTCGGGCAAGAAAGACCTCCCTATATATGTTCAAGCATCCACTACAATATACATCGCATATACAGTAATGGCCTCTAGGGCATACATATAACTAGCAATCTCCCACTTGTACTAAGGCCATTTGTTGCAGTATCTCACACTCAACATCCTATAGAAGTCTCTCTAGGGAAAGGCCTCTGTGAGTGGATCCACCGTGTTATCCTTCGCGTCAACTCTCCTTACCTTGATCCCTTGGAGATCAACCATCTCCCTGATCAGGTGATACTTGCCTCAGAATATGTCTGGAACGCTGATGGGACCGGCGTTCCTAGGACAAAGCCACAACTCTATTGTTGTCACAATAACAGTTATTGGACGCTCAATAGTAGGAACCATGTTCATCTCATGAACAAGAAATGCCTAGACAACCACTTTGGCAGCATCGTTGGTAGCGATGTATTCAGCGTTTATCGTCTAGTATAACACGGTATCTAGCTTGGAACTCTTCCAACATACCGTCCCTCCTAAGAGGGTAAAGACAAAGCCCGAGACTGACTTTTAGTCGACCTTATCACTCTGACAGCTGGAATTGGTAAAGAACTCCCACTGGAGTTCACCGTTACCAAACTCCAAGAACATTTCTTTAGTGCTTCTCAAGTA
Organism: Agapanthus africanus; assembly: GCA_030015575.1. Lineage (NCBI taxonomy): Eukaryota > Viridiplantae > Streptophyta > Magnoliopsida > Asparagales > Amaryllidaceae > Agapanthus > Agapanthus africanus. Next base: position 225,144,907 of record CM057349.1, read on the forward strand.
CTTAAGAATGTCGTACACAGCTGTCTAGTGATTCTCCCAAGATCTGATTGATTCCTGATCACTACACCTAGTGAGTCAGCTACATCTGGTACATAACATCCTATAATGATAGAGCCTACTGCCGAAGCATAGGGTATCCCTTACATGCAGGCTCTCTCTAAATCAGTCTTGGAAGACATCTTTTTGGAGAAAGTGATTCCTGAGGTAGTAGGTGAACCACCACGCTTAGAATCCTCCATACTAAACCCTTTTATTATGGTGTTAATGTACCTGGATTTGGGACACTCCCACATTCACTTAGATATATCACCATATATCATAATCCATAAGATGTAGTAGGTATCATCCAGATCTTCCATGTAGAATCCTCGTGATAAGAGGAGCTTGACTGAGTGTAGCATAGGAAACCATTTCCTATCAAGAGTATGTCATCTACGTACAATACGTGGAAGACAACCTTACTCTCTACAACCTTCTTGTATATTCAAGGTTCATCTACCTTTTTGATGAAGTCCAACTCTTTGACTGCCACATCAAAACAGATGTTCCAACTCCGCGTTGCGCGCATTGATCCTGATGGATTTAAGAATATCTTTGAAAGTCTCAACTTTCCATCCACACTAAGAATCTTCTCAAGATCCATTTGCTCCCAATGGGTTTTACCCCTTCAGGTGCAATAATCAAAGTCATACTTTTTTTGTTTGCATGGATTCCATCTTTGATTGCATAGCATCGAACCATTTCACAAAGTCTCCACTTATGATAGCCTGCCTGAACCAAGTTAGGCCATCATCTACCATGATGCAATCATCGCTCCTACTGTCACCGAGAAGACCATGTTAGGTTTACCTAGCACCTCATGAAGGGTTTGGAAGCATCACATGTACCAAAGATTAAAATTTTAGGGTGCTAAGTAAGCATACAAAGAATCATTCCTAGAAAAATTATGGTTTGTAAAACTACACATCAATACAAGTAACTAAGGCTAGGGTTTTGAGAGTACAACCTTTGTATCTCCCTACGCTAGACTCCTTGGCCACATGAGAGTTGGAAAAGGGTTCGCTTGAGGTCTTCTAATGTCCACGACGATCCACCCGAAGCTCCTTTGTCCAAGCTAGCAACTTCACTTGATCAAAAGAAGAAAGTGAAGCTAACACTCTAAACAAGTGGGCAAGACTTGGGTAGAATGATATTGTGGTGACTTTTCTCACTTCTAAATCCTAACTTGGTGAGTGATTTGCTCACTAGAGAAATCTAGAGAGCAAAAGAAGAAGGAAGAAGAAGATGATGGCCTTTTAGAATAAGAGTAAAAGATAATCTCATGAAAAATGGAAAATATATGTATATATATTTTTCACTTCTCATCTCAAACCATGGTTATATTATATGGATATTTATTTCATTTGAGTTAAAACAAAAGAGGAAGATTAACTCATGGTTAATAAGTAGTTGAGCATGGTTAGTTGAAGAAAAGTGTAGAATCAAGACCATGAATTATCCTTTTCCTTTTATTTTTGTTTTAACACAAATAGAAATAATAATCCACATAAATAACCAAGGTGTGAGTCTTATATTGCCACCATTTTCTATGTATATACAACCATGAAGGATGATGTACGTATGTATGTGTGCATGCACATCCATATGTGCATGAATCAAGAAAGAATGCATACATCCATAAATACAATAAAGGATTTCTAGTGAGAAACTAATGGTTAAATGATAAATCAACACTTGATTTATCAATCCGGCCATATCACATACGACCCTACCAAAAGCAAGCCGGCCGATTAATATACGGTATCTTATACGTGCATTTTAACCGGGTCCATGCGCATATCGAATACACGCACCACAACGTTTTGCCTAGACTAGGTAACTCCTTTGTGGGACTCTAAGATTCGTCAATACGCCGGCAGTGGGTGATGATCATATCAAGCACCCCCAAGCCACAAGCGGTCAGCTAAACGTAACGGCCACCCGGGTATTGAGCGATCAGAAGAAAACAAGCGAACCTGCTACAACTCCCGTCGAGCTTGCCGGCAACACTACCGTATAGTCCGGTCTCTTCGTCAGATATGTCGCATATCAAGTCTAGGGGTGGTAAACGTCAGACCCCAATAACCGATAAGTCGTGCCGATGTGAGGCTCATAACGGGTCGAGAAACTACTGGTAACACTTACCAGCAAATCTCTGAATCAGCCCTGGCCAGGGACTTCCCTGTTACGGCCAATCAAGCACAGCGCAACATCAACCCCCTATACCGGGAGAGGCGAAACCCTTCCTATCACTCATCACCTCCTTGTGACTCTGGACTGTACCCAAAAACCACCGTTTTGCATGCCCTCATGGACGTGGTAAGGTGGAAATCAAAGCACACTAGGAATCACATAAGACTCTATGACGATCTCGGGTCTACAGACTAACCTGCACAAGTGTCACCTGAGAACTGCCATCTGACATGAGGTATAATACCATCTGGGAGTTCTCGGCGAGTCCGTCCAGTGTACCCAGTCTCTACTGAGCACCCGTATACCATCCCTGATGTCAAACACCAATGGATATGGGATCATCCATTGCCCATCTCATAGGTCGAGAAGCGTATACACTAGTCAACATTGGTATATCGATGCCCCGTCTCGATACACCCACGACTAGGGACCTTGAAGGATGTACTTATGGACTACCATGTCCCCACTAGTATGATCCGCATCATAGTCCAGGTAGTCAAGTACACATCCTAAGGGCTTTACCAACATGTAACTATAAGACAGTATAAAGAGACAAGTATACATGTTAAGATAAAAAGCAACCAGATAGCATACTATCATATCGAGCAAGAAAGTCATCTCTATATATGTCCAAGCATCCAATATAATATACATTATCTGTACAATACTGGCCTCTAGGGCATACATACAACTAACAATCTTCCACTTTCACTAGGGCCAGCTGCTGTAGTATCGCATACCGAGCATCCCGAAGAGTCTCTCAAACTGTATCTGGGGAATGGCCTTCGTGAGTGGATCCGCAGTGTTGTTCTTCGTGTCAACCCTCCTGACCTTGATCTCCCGGCGATCAACTATCTCCCGGATCAGGTGATACCGCCTCAGAATATGCCTGGATCGCTGATGGGACCTGGGTTCCTTGGCCAAAGCCACTGCTCCATTTTTATCACAATACAAAGGTATTGGATGCTCAATGGATGGAACCACTCCAAGTTCAGTAATGAACTTCTTGATCCAGACAGCCTCTTTGGTAGCATCGTTGGCAGCGATGTATTCAACCTCCATCGTCGAGTCTTCCACGGTTTCCTGCTTGGAACTCTTCCAGCTAACCGCCCCTCCGTAAAGGGTAAAGACAAATCCCGATTGCAACTTAGAGTCGTCCTTATCTCTCTGGAAGCTTGAGTCGGTAAAGGACTCCACTTGGAGTTCTCCATTACCATACACCAAGAGCATCTCTTTAGTCCTTCGCAAGTACTTGAGAATGCTCTTCACAGCTGTCCTGTGACTCTCTCCAGGATCAGCTTGATACCTACTCACTACACTTAGTGAGTATGCAACATCGGGTCTGGTACATAGCATCGCGTACATGATAGAGCCTACAGCCGAAGCATAGGGTATCCCTTGCATGCGAGCTCTCTCCAAATCAGTCTTGGGAGACATCTCTTTGGAGAGAGTGACTCCAGAGATCGTGGGTAAGTTCCCACGCTAAGATTCTTCCATACTAAACCTCTTTAATATGATGTCAATGTACCTGGACTGGGACAATCCCAATATCCTTTTAGATCTATCTCTTTAGATCCTGATTCCCAATATGTAGGAGGCATCACCTAGATCTTTTATTGAGAATCTTTGTGATAAGAAGAGCTTAACCGATTGCAGCATAGGAATGTCATTTCCTATCAGGAGTATGTCATCTACGTACAATACGAGGAAGACAACCTTACTCCCTGCTACCTTCTTGTAGATACAAGGTTCATCTACGTTTTTGACGAAATCAAACTCTTTGATAACGACGTCAAAGCAGATGTTCCAACTCCGCGATACTTGCTTTAATCCATAAATGGATTTAAGCAGCTTGCACACCTTCCCGCTGCTCCCACTATCCACGAAGCCCTCTGGCTGAGTCATGTACACGCACTCTTCTAAATCACCGTTTAGAAAGGCGTTCTTAACATCCATTTGCCAGATTTCGTAGTCATGATATGCAGCGATGGAAAGCATGATCCGGATGGATTTAAGCATAGCCACTGGAGAAAAGGTTTCGTCATAGTCCACACCTGGTTTTTGACGAAAACCCTTTGCAACAAGTCTAGCTTTGAAAGTCTCCACTTTCCCATCTACACCAAGTTTTTTCTTGAAGATCCACTTGCTCCCAATGGGTTTTACCCCTTCAGGAGCAACTTCCAAAGTCCATACTTTGTTTGTGTACATGGATTCCATCTCGGACCGCATAGCATCCAGCCATTTCACTGAGTCCCCACTCATGATGGCCTGCTCGAAGCTAGTTGGGTCATCATCCTCCATGATGCAATCCTCGCTCCCACCATCCATGAGAAAATTGTAGTATCTCTCCGGTTGGCGAGGAACCCTACTAGATCGGCGGAGAGGCTGAGGTTCGTTGGGAGCTACTGAATCCTCTGGTTCCACTAAATCTTCTGTTGTGGTTTGTACAGCTGGAACCTCTTCCAGTTCTACCTCAGAGCCACTAATCTCTTTTGCAAGAAATTCCTTTTTTTAAAAGGTGGCATGTTGAGCAACAAACACTCTTTGTTCCTCACTGTTGTATAAGATATACCCTCGTGAATGCTTGGGATATCCAACAAACTCACACAAAACATACCTTGCCTCGAGTTTGTCCGGTTTTATCTTTTGACATAGGCCGGGCAACCCTATATCTTAATAAAATTAAGATATGGTCTCTTCCCCTCCCATATCTCATATGGGGTGGTAGGCACAGATTTGGTAGGAACCCTTTTCAGTAGGTATGTTGCTGTCTCCAGTGCATATCCCCAGAAGGAAATAGGTAACTCATCTATGCTCATCATTGAGTGCACCATATTTAATAGGGTGCGGTTCCTCCGTTCCGATACACCGTTGTGCTGTGGTGTATATGGTGGAGTCAGCTGAGAGAGAATCCCATTCTCTTTTAGGATGTCCAGGAATTCAATGCTCAAGTATTCACCTCCTCGATCAGATCGTAGGATTTTAATACTTTTTCCGGTTTGGTTCTCGACTTCTTGTTTATATTCTCTAAATTTCTCAAAAGCTTCTGATTTGTGTTTCATCAGGAACACATACCCGAACCTAGAGAGATCGTCAGTGAATGTAATGAAGTACGAAGAACCATCCCTGGAATGTGTAGACATGGGACCGCATACATCACTATGTATCGGTCCTAAGAGTTCGGAAACTCTTTCTCCGTGTCCCGTAAACGGAGTCTTGGTCATCTTGCCTTTGAGACATGACTGGCAAGTGTCATAAGATGAAAATTCGAATGGTTTCAAATATCCATCCTTATGCAACTTTGCTAGCCGTGTCGTATTTATATGACCGAGTCTACAATGCCACAAGAAGGATTCGTTCAGTTCTGAACTCTTCCTCTTGTGTGTGTTTGTTATGCTCAGAACTGTTGATTGATTTAGAACATAAATGCCATTGCTCAACGTGCCTGATCCAACCAACTTTTGGTTAAGGAAAATGTTCATAACATTATCCTGTAATACAAAATTATATCCTTCTTTACTCAACAAAGAAACTGATATAATGTTGCATATCAGGTTCGGCATGTAATAGCATTCGTTCAGAATCAATGTATTACCAGTTGGTAATACAAGGTGATATTCCCCGACGGTCTTAGCTGCAACAATTGCACCATTTCCAACTCTTATGTCTTTATCACCTTCTCCAAGTTCTCTTCCTTTCTTAAGCCCATGTAACTGATTACATATATGGGATCCTGACCCGGTATCCAATACCCAGGATGTAGAGGAAATGGAGAAACAGTTCTCTGTAACGAACACACCCGAAGAAAATGCATCAACATGTACCTTCTTCATTCGGGTGGCATGGGAATCCTGGTATTCCCCTATATCCTGTTCAGTCCTATAACTCTTATAAGAAAGAACGGAACCAACGTTCCCCAGCACAGTATAACATGCGGGTTCGGTCAATACATCCATTTTATTATCTTGATTAAGGCATGACATGGTCGCTACCTGGAGAGAGAGAAAAGAAAACACTTTAGCGTATGCTCTTGCAAGATCAGATTGGTTATTATTTTATCTAATCTGGATGGCTCCCACTGTTTTTTATCAAATCTTCCTTCAAACCTTAAAAGGAAAGACTAGCCGGGATTAATTACACCTTACAATTTCGCAAATCTTTCAGCCAGGCCAGTGTCGGTACTTTGAGGGAGGTTCCTCGTGCTTTCGCACGGACCTAATTAAAGTAAACCTCGTTTTCCCAGAAGCGTAACCCCGTTGACACCTTTCTAGACACCTACTTGATCGGCTAATTGTTCTGTGTAAAACTCTCTCAGGAGTAACAATTACTCGTAGTGGGTATCGGGATCCAACTATCTCATAGAAGGTATGCAATCTCATTGCAAATTTCAACACTTGAAATTCCCGATAATATTTTGCCCCAAGCATCCTATGACCTTGACGGAGGTCAACAAACCATAGGGTGCAAGTCAAGTTCAACCCGTCATTTCTTGATTGAATCAAACCCACCCGCACGACCCTTGACGGAGGTCAACAAGGTCGTACGACTACCCTAATCCAATCTGCATCATATGCATAAGCAGATAAATACTAGTTAGCTACCGCACACTACGCCTTGACGGAGGTCAACAAACATAGCACGAATACTAAGTAGGACTTATCTGAAATGACGGAGGGCTATGTCAGATTTTTCTGAAAACCTATTGCGTAATGAACTTGATATCGTTGTAGAATCATGTGAATTTTGAAATGGAGTGATTTTGAGGCTTTTATTAGTTTTGCTAAAGAGGTCACTTCCGGTGAAGGGATCTCAGCTCTTTCCTCATCGAATAAGTTGCGGGATATATCATATATATCACTGTGCAAAGCAAAACTCCAAAAGCAATCAAAAACCAAACCGAGTTTTGTAGCATCTGCCAGTTTTGCTAAAGAGGTCACTCCCGGTGAAGGGATCTCGGCTCTTTCCCCATCGAATAAGGTGCAGGGTATATCATATATACCACTATGCAAAGTAAGACTGTAACTACCCTTTTATTTGAAAAATTGATTCTATAACATCTTTTAGGTTTCTTTTCTTTCATTAATCACATTAATGAAGTCCCGTCATTTAAGTCACCTAAACATCACAGATAAATACGACGTACACTTATGCCATCCGCATTCGCCTCGATGTCCCCTCATGCACCGTTAGGTTAGGTAACTAACGACAGAGCAGGGCAGGGCTAGTGTGGGTGTAAAACATAAGTAACGTCTATATAATATATCATATATACTATATACTGTAGCCATCACAACATATCAAATGATCACATCACAGATATCGCAGCAGAAACATAGATATAATGTGGGATATACTAGGACGTCCATATTTAGTATTTAGCCAACAATAGAAAATACGGATTCCACAGTCGCGATGAATAGCCAAGCCCACACCCTGGACCCCTACGAGAGCGGCAAGCGACCCTACCAATTCTAGAGTTTAGGAGACCCGATCTCGACTCCTCGAGATGGCCTCCCACTGAACCCCAGAACCCGGTCACCTGTGCTCCCCTCCTTGGGTCCATCCTAATGCGGAAAAGTAAATAATATACAATACAGTGGCATCAACCTCAACCCGGAAGTGCCCCAAATAAAAGAATATTACATTACATTTGAATTTACATGAATGAAAATATAAAACTCTCATCTCACATAAAAAACCCCGGCTATTCAATCGCGACATTCCTGCACATCATATCTCAGCAACACATAATATCGTATATCATCAACGTAAGTAAATATTGTTGGAGATAGTGCCCTCAGAGTCAATTATTGGATCACAGGCACGTGATTGCAATGATTGAGGGAGGACCTGTCCCAGTAGGACAGTCTTACTCAAGATGATAGTATGATATCTGCTTTATCTTTATCATCGTGTACTGCTTTAGGTGACCTGACAGGTCGCTATTACACGTTGATAGAGCCCCTAGTATTCTTGCTTGACTGCCAGCAGTATGAGGGCGATCATATACATGGGAGCTGGTAGTCTATAAGCACATCATTAAAAGGTCCCTAGTCGTGGGAGTTTCGAGACAGGGCATTGATACTCCAGAGTAGACAAGTGTATACAATCGAGACCCCGACGAGGGGCGGTGGCCGGTCTCACAAGCCACTGGTGTCAGCTGGTTCACCTAAGATGTATACAGGTGCTCATTGGGTTATGAGTACACCGGACATGACTCGCCGGAAACATGCTAGTTGGTGTTATACCTGACGTCAGATAGCAGTTTCCTGGTGACATGTGTACAGGTTAGTTCATCGACCTGGGGATCGTCATTTGTCTCGTGTGAGTTCCCACTGTACTTTGATTACTACCCTACCACGCTCAAAGGAGACGTGCAAACAGGTTTTAGTTGGGTACAGTCCCGAGCCACATGGAGGCAGTGAGCAGATCTTCAGGGGTTCGTCTTTCCCGGTATTAGGGGTGAGGTCGCGCTGTGTCTAGGAGAGCCATTACACGAAGTCCTTAGCCAAGGCAGGAGATTTAATGGTAGGTATTCCAGTAGTATCTCAGGGTGTTCTGGGCTACAATCCGACACGACTTGTACCGCTTTTGGGGGTCTGACTTTTACCAACCCCCTAGGCCTGCCATGCGATACTCATAGACGAACGGACCGGACTGTACGGATATTGTCACTGAGAGGCTCAGTAGGGTGTCAGGCAGAGTTCGCTCACAGACGTACCTTTTGGTCAATACCTGGTAGCCCGTTACGTATAGGCTAATACCTCTGACGTGCTAGTGGTTAAATTCACAACCAATGTATTGACGAGTCTTTAGAGTCCCCCACAGACCAGTTTCTCAAGTTTCGGGCGAAACGCTGTAGAGGCTGTATGGAGATATGCCAGGGTTCGATCAGATACGTGCGGTATTGCACGGATGATGATCGGACGGTTAATACTAGCAGGCTTTGGTTTAAGCCGGATCCTAGTATTGCACAGTGTAGATTTTGTCTCATTGCATTTGTATTCAGTCGGAATACAAATGCGGGTGTGTATACACAGTATCGGGGTTTTCCTGTAATTGATTACGGGACCAGTTTTCTGGAGTTGCCAGTTTGTTTTCCGTTTCGGCCAATTTTCTTTGTATCTTTCATTGGCCGAAGATTGGTGGAGGAGAGCTTATTTGCATTTGTACAAATAAGCATTTGTGGAGGGTGTTTTTGCAAGCTTTTGTATCATGATGGTCTCATGATAGAGCACCATCCCTTGACTTTCCATGGTTCATGATTGCATGACTTTTGTGATGGTGATGGTTTATGATGAGGTTGGTGGAGTGTTTTTTTTGTTGTGTGATGATTATCTCTCATGATATCCTTTTTCTCTCTCTTTGATTATTGGCTCACTCTCATTCTTGACACTCACTCCCTCATTCACTCTCTTCTCTCTATTCCTACATGGCCGGCCATTGATATGGTGAGGGCTGTCCAAAGAATTGTGGTGGCGATTTTTGACATCTTTGGCTTTGTAAAATCCCCACATCTCCATCTCAAAAGTTCATATCATTTCCTCCACCGATAAGGCAACTCCACAACCCCAAAAGAGACATAGCTTTCTACACTACATTCTACAGCAAATCTTGGGCACGTCGACTCACTATCTTCGTGCCCGAGTTGCCTCGGTATAGAGGTGGGAGCCCGTAAAAGAAGCCGACGACGTGGTGCCCTTCCGGCGACGAGGTGGAGACCGGAGATTCCACGGGGAGATCGGGACGACGACGAGACGACCGGAAGACACGGATCACTCGGTATATCTCTCTAACCCCTCTCTAGATAGCTAGGACTAGTTTAATGGCACGATCCGGGTTTATAGTGCGCGGTGGTGCCGGTTCAAAAAGTTATTGTAAATCACCGCTTCCGCATTCCGGCGTCGGATTGACGGCCGGGGCACCGCCGTGCACTTACAGTGGTATCAGAGCCTCGCCATTAACCTAGTCTAGCTTGGTCTAATGTGTTTACATTTTCGATCGAACAAAAATTCCAAAACCGCGTTTTTCTCAAGCATCAGTTTCTGTCGAAATTTTTTTAGCTCCAAAATTTTTTTAGGTTGTTGCAGAATGATGTGCAGGGAATTTTACGAGTTCTGGAAAAATTTGCTCTCGTGAACAGTCTAAACCACCGCGGAACCGCGGCCAAACCCATGCTTGGGCCGCGGTTCCGCCGCTATTTTCACTGTTCATGGCCCTAAAATTTTACAGAGGCCTCCTGGGTTAAAAATAGGGTTTTTGGAACATTCTTTTTGGGCCCAGAATTTCTTTATGTGCTACAGTAGTACTTGGGGGCCCACTTAGGAATATTTGATCGATCGAAAATTTTAAATACATTAGTTCACAGTATTTACATTATATCTGCGACCGTGAATGTCACTTGATCGGTAAATCCTGTCTAACTGCTATAGCCCGGTTAGACGGATTTGCGAACGTGACATTCACGTTGATGTTCTGTGATTGTGCTGTGATGTTGCGGATTGGTCATGGGGGATAGCCTGGATGCAATGCTAGTACAGTTTTTTTTTTGTATTATGTACATTTGATATTGCGGGGCGAGCGTCCGACATGTGGACTGCCGTCACTGCCTGTTTGTATTATAATTTTGGGGCACGACCAGGTTGCGGTCGATGTACCCGTTGTATGTATATTTTACTTTCTGTACTAGGATTGCCCCGCGGAGGAGTGCACGGATAGCCGGGTTCTAGAGGGCAACGGGCCCGCATCTCATAGCATTGAGACGGAAGGGGCTTCACTCTAGAATTGGCGGGCTATTCACCGCACTCGTAGGGGGTACAGGTTGACCCAGGAGGGATGCCCAAGTTACCGGATTCCGTGATGTGCTGGGTGGTCCATTCACGTTGTTGAAGGGGGATGCCTCGCTTCAGGTTTTGGCGGGTAACTTGCCGCGCCCGTAGGGGTCTAGGATTTCATTGCACAGGCTATCCACACGACCAGGGGAACGTCGGGTTTCAGTAGCGGTTCTGTGAAACCCGGGGATCCCAGATATCTGTATTGTTCTGTGATGCTGTACATTTTTGTGATGTTGCATTTTATCACGCCTTGAGCGAAAATTATATATTATATATATACTAGTAGATGTTGTATATGTTTTGCATCCGCGCTAGTCTAGTCCCCGCTCTGTCGTTAGTTAGCTAACCTAACGGGTAATGACGGGACCCAGTGGCGAATGCGGATGGCATATACGTACGTCATTATTTTCGTTCTTTATTGGTGTGATCAATTGATGGGATTGCGTTGATTCGGATTAATGCAAGTTAAACAAACCTAATCTGATGTTGTTGGAACACTTTTCAAAAAGCTGTTATTTGCAAGGACGTTCACTTTTGTTTTGCACAGTGGTATTCAGTTGGAATATCCTGCTCCTCAGTCGACGAGGCAAGGGCCGAGATCCCTTCACCGGGAGTGACCCCTTGGACAAAAGTTTGCATCAGGGCAATAACTTCTCTATAGCCGATTACTTTTGCTTTGTATCGTGGTATTCAGTTGGAATATCCTGCACCTCATTCTACGGGGAAAGAGGCGAGATCCCTTCACCGGGAGTGACCTCTTTAGCAAAGGTTTTCGTCACTATATTTTTAAAATCTATCCGGTTCCTTCAACGATATCAAGTTCATTACGTTAAAGGTTTTCGCCAGAAACCATTCGTAGCCCTCCATCATTTCGGTTAAATATTCGGTAGTATTCAAGCTATGTATTTTGACCTCACGCCAAGGCATTGTGATTGGTAGCTGCCGGATATTTAGCTGTTGCATTGGTTTGGGACAGTCGTATATCGTTGTTGGCCAAAGTCAAGGGCTTGTACGGGTGGGTTGAATTAACCTGGACAATGATGGGTAGAAGTTGACATGTGACTTATGATATTTTGACCTCACGCCAAGGTCATAAGAGCATGGGGCAAAAATCACATCGGGAGTTTCAAAAGAAACGGAAACTTGCTAGATATGCGCATACCTTCTGGAGTATGATAGCATGAGCGGATTCCGTCACGTTATCATGCGGTGATAGTTGCATCCCGATTCCCACTGATGAGTTGGTTTACTCCTCGGGTGATCCCGACTAATTCTTCTTTCAGGTTTGGAGGAGAATTTGACGGTATTGTGGGAGGTTTCCAGATTAGATAAATTGGTAACCATTCTGATCTGGGTTAGAGTGCACGCTGAGTGTTTCTTTTCTCTCTCTCTTTGGCAGCGGCCATTGACCCGACCCTAGACTATGACTCAGTGACCAAGTTGACCGAACCTTCTTAAACACTGGCTTTTGGATTGTCAGAGTTGCACACCTCATTGCCCCTCCTACTTTTACCCTTTTCTCCAGGACACCCCGTATTACTAAGAACGTCCACTTCCATTGGACAAAACCATCGTATGGTTATATACGAACTCGAAGGAATTTATTCGAGAATAGTTTCCGGTTCTGGAGAAAACGGATAGGACTATTCAGTTGTCTTTTCCTTTTTACCTTCTCTCAGTTTGCGAGTACTCCTTGGTTTAGGAGATAGTACACCTATTACGCAAATTGGATAGTCTTCTTCCAAACCTTTGGCTGGTGCCGACCGGTAGGGAATGAAGAAAACCAATTAGCATAACGAAGGTGTACAGAAGGTATTAAGTAAAGACATATCAAGGGATTAGTAAGAGGGAAAAGTAAATTGCGACTGCTATTCACGACCAAACCAAGTATTTCATTACCACTCCCACTTCACCTTTGTATTTCTCCAGGACACTCCGTATCATTACGAAGATCCACAGTTTGTTGGATATTCCATCGTATGGTTATATACGAACTCGAAAGGAACTTGTTCCAGTTCGGGGATGGATTCTGGTTCAGGAGAAATAGGAATAAGGTTTATTCGGTTGTCTTTTATCTTCACCTTCTCTCGCATTGCGAGTGCTCCTAGGATTAGGACAGTACACCCATTATGCTTATTCCAAACCATAGGCTGGTGCCGAACGGTAGGGAAGGAAGAAAACCATTTGGCCTAAAGGGGTGTGCAAAAGGTAATGACTAAAAACATATGAAGGGATGTGGAGAGATGGCATAGAAATATACGGTTACAGTTGTGAATCTGGATAATGGAAGAGGCATTACTAGGAATACCGGAATACCCCATCGAAACATTTCAATGTTTCAGTTTCACTGTGTACTGTTAAAGGAAAACTGATTTCCCGATTAGATACTTACTCCAGGGTATGTATTTACCAGGTATGATTCTCACATCTGTATGGTTTTACAGATGATGAGTGGGAGTAAGTTATTGGGAATTAGGTGATCATCCTCATTATATCGGAATTCGTTGTAATTGGTGATATTTGAGGAAGTCACCTGGGTTGTTTGCCGGACGGCGAATATTTGGTTTTGAATATCCGTTATAATGCACCATTTTCAAATTGATATATCTGTATGTCTATTTTTATAGAGTGAGATATACCTTTTTGAAATTATTTCGATGACATTTACCTATATCAGTTGATGGTTAGGTAAGGAGCATTAAACAGCGGTGTAATTCTTCTTAACCATAAGTACAGTTTTCAACCAACGACACACAGGGAGTGAGTTATTAGACTCAAGGGACTTGTACAGAGTATTGTATATTGTCCAGTGTCCATTAGGACAGAGGGGATGGTCCTCGTACTATATTCAGTTTACTTATGACTTCTCTAGTTTTTAGACAGGTGTTTCGTGGAAACACAGGGTCCGAATTTTGAGATGTTATAGGTATATGAATAAAGTAGAGAACCAGGTGTTGCAAGTATCGGGATTCTTCAAAGTAATAGAAGATGTAGATATTTGTGTATGGTATTCAGTTGATAGTAATGATTAAGTGAACTTGCTTCTCTTTCAGGTTACTCATAATTGGAAGTACTCCTAAGTTGAGTAATGCTGATCGGCCTCACTTCATTTACTTGACATGCACTGGAGACAGCTGCATGATTTGAATCTGGTTCAATTAAATCAGTGCCTCTGTTTCTATATTGGATATAGAACAGTTCATATCTTAACGATGTTAAGGTACGGGGAGTTTTCCGGCTTATACTTAAAACCAGACTCTGGATAACTCAATGCACATTTCTGTAATGGCTGTTTGTGGGTTGACCCAGGCTATGACGAGGGTTGACTTTCTACCATCTGGAAAATCAATAGTGATACTGTTCTAGACTCGCCACAGTTTTAATGAAAAATGTATTTTTTCAGAAAACAGAAGTGGGAGAATGGTAGAACTGGAAGTGATTCCAAAACCACAAACAATTACTGAAGATTTTGATAGGAACCTAAAGATTCAATCTGGTTTGACATTCCATTGGCCACTCCGCAGATAAGGTGGGTAACTTCAGGCACCCGAGCGGTACTCCGGTAGCCTCAAGGACGGTGACAGGGAAGTTCTTGTTTACCCAGACTTGCCATTGCTGTTGTTCCAGACCGTGAGACCCGGCAGGAGGATGAGTATAGCGTCGTTCTAAACTAGCTTTAGAAGTGTACATCTATATGACTCTGCCAGAGGGTTGTCGTGGTCAGTGGGAGCAGCGGAAGCATTGGTGGACAAGTGGCTTATGTCTATTTATAGACTAAAGCAGATGTAGCGGAGATAGATCATCTATTTCTGACGTGACAGTCATAGGTTTGACATCAACAGAATAGGGGATAGATCTGTTAAGAAGGTAGTAGGGTGTGATGTCATGGTATATGGATGACATATGCAGAGTAGGAAGAGATATTCCTATACTACGATCGGTTATACTTTGGTCGTCACACAGTGGCTTCTCCACATGGGACTTGGACATTATATCAGACATACAGGTTACTAGATCTATGGTTTTAGATCTAGATTTGGGTGGTTTCCCAATTAAGGGTACTTAGACAGCATTCTAAGAGTATTTAGAATGGACGACTCATGGCACGGTAGTGTACCTGCAGGTGATGGAGTCACCCTCTCTAAAGGTGTCTTACAGACTAAAGGGGAGAGGGATGTGCATGATTGGCAAATCACTTGCTTAAGCAATTGAGTCAATCATGAGATGTCAAGTACCACACCAGATGTTGTTTTTGCACTAGATGCAATAAGTTGATATTGATCCTATCCTAGAGAAACAATCGAAAGCAGTTTTAGAACATAAGTGGATGTTCTAGGGATATGATAACGACAGCCTCACTCGGGAGACAGTTATCATTCCAGGCTTCCAAGGTGACCTGGACGACAAGGAGGTTGTCAGAGTTATAGTTTTCCTTCTGACGAGGGGCAGTATTTTGGACAGGTGGTCCAAGGCAATACTGAGGGAGACATGGGGCAGGATACTAATTAAGTTCAGTTGACGATACAGTCTAAGAAGTTTGGATTTGGAGTTCATTTATGAGCTAGGTCCCATCAGACATCCAGACACATTTTAAGACAGGTATTGCTTATTTCGGGAGATGGCCTTCTCCGCGAACTTGAGAAATAGAGAGACATAGAAAGAAACATCCAAGCGAATCCACTCACTGAGGCTATTTCTCGAACGCAATAGTTTCGCAAACGAGCTTTGTGAGACTGACTAGTAGAGGAGTTGGGTGTTCGGTATCACACGGGCTGTGAGTATGCGACATCGCAATAATTAGCCTTGAGTGCATGTGGGAGATTGTTGGAGATAGTGCCCTCAGAGTCAATTATTAGATCACAGGCACGTGATTGCAATGATTTAGGGAGGACATGTCCCAGTAGGACAGTCTTACTCAAGATGATAGTATGCTATCTGATTTATCTTTATCATCGTGTACTGCTTTAGGTGACCTGACAGGTCGCTATTACACGTTGATAGAGCCCCTAGGATTCTTGCTTGACTGCCAGCAGTATGAGGGCGATCATATACGTGGGAGCTGGTAGTCTATAAGCACATCCATAAAAGGTCCCTAGTCGTGGGTGTTTCGAGACAGGGCATCGATACTCCAGAGTAGACTAGTGTATACAGTCGAGACCCCGACGAGGGGCGGTGGCCGGTCTCACAAGCCACTGGTGTCAGTTGGTTCACCTAAGATGTATACAGGTGCTCATTGGGTTATGAGTACACCGGACAGGACTCGCCGGGAACATGCTAGTTGGTCTTATACCTGACGTCAGATAGCAGTTCCCTGGTGACATGTGTACAGGTTAGTTCATCGACCTGGGGATCGTCATTTGTTTCGTGTGAGTTCCTACAGTACTTTGATTACTACCCTACCACGCTCAAAAGAGACGTACAAACAGGTTTTATTTGGTTACAGTCCCGAGCCACATGGAGGCAGTGAGCGGATCTACAGGGGTTCGTCTCTCCCGGTATTGGGGGTGAAGTCGCGCTGTGTCTAGGAGAGCCATTACACGAACTCCTTGGCCAAGGCAGGAGATTTACTGGTAGGTATTCCAGTAGTATCTCAGGGTGTTCTGGGCTACACTCCGACACGACTTGTACCGCTTTTCGGGGTCTGACTTTTACCAACCCCCTAGGCCCGCCATGCGACACTCATAGACGAACGGACCGGACTGTACGGATATTGTCATTGAGAAGCTTGGTAGGGTGTCAGGCTGAGTTCTCTCACAGACGTCCCTTTTGGTCAATACCTGGTAGCCCGTTACGTATAGGCTAACACCTCTGACGTGCTATTGGTTAAATCTACAACCAATGTATTGACGAGTCTTTAGAGTCCCCCACAGACCAGTTTCTCAAGTTTCGGGCGAAACGCTGTAGAGGCCGTATGGAGATATGGCAGGGTTCGATCAGATACGTGCGGTAATGCACGGATCATGATCGGTCGGTTAATACTAGCAGGCTTTGGTTTAAGCCGGATCCTAGTATTGCTCAGTGTAGATTTTGTATCATTGCATTTGTATTCAGTCGGAATACAAATGCGGGTGTGTATACACAGTATCGGGGTTTTCCTGTAATTTATTACGTGACCAGTTTTCTAGAGTTGCCAGTTTGTTTTCCGTTTCGGCCAATTTTCTTTGTATCTTTCATTGGCCGAAGATTGGTGGAGGAGGGCTTATTTGCATTTGTGGAGGGTGTTTTTGCAAGCTTTTGTATCATGATGGTCTCATGATAGAGCACCATCCCTTGACTTTCCATGGTTCATGATTGCATGACTTTTGTGATGGTGATGGGTTATGATGAGGTTGGTGGAGTGTTGTTTTTGTTGTGTGATGATTATCTCTCATGATATCCTTTTTCTCTCTCTTTGATTATTGGCTCACTCTCATTCTTGACACTCACTCCCTCATTCACTCTCTTCTCTCCATTCCTATATGGCCGGCCGTTGATATGGTGAGGGCTGTCCAAAGAATTGTGGTGGGGATTTTTGACATCTTTGGCTTTGTAAAATCCCCACATCTCCATCTCAAAAGTTCATATCATTTCCTCCATAAATAAGGCAACTCCACAACCCTAAAAGAGACATAGCTTTCTACACTACATTCTACAGCAAATCTTGGGCACGTCGACTCGCCAACATCGTGCCCGAGTTGCCTCGGTATAGAGGTGGGAGCCCGTAAAAGAAGCCGGCGATGTGGTGCCCTTCCGGCGACGAGGTGGAGACCGGAGATTCCGCGGGGAGATCGGGACGACGACGAGAAGACCGGAGGACACGGATCACTCGGTATATCTCTCTAACCCCTCTCTAGATAGCTAGGACTAGTTTAATGGCACGATCCGGGTTTATAGTGCGCGGTGGTGCCGGTTCAAAAAGTTATTGTAAATCACCGCTTCCGCATTCCGGCTTCGGATTGACGGCCGGGGCGCCGCCGTGCACATACAAATATGCGCATCCCAATTGTCGTTCACATATAGCAACGAAACAAGTGATATGACATATTACACTTACGGTCGTAGAAAAGAAAGTGTAAAACTGCAATATTTGGAATTTACATTCTCTTTAGACATCGTAAATGCGAAATATCACATACTTCGTATTTCATGTCCAACTATATAAATTCCATATATTGCATCACATTCCAGATAATTATACAGTATTAAAGTTTTTCGAACGAATGGTCAAATACTCAAAATTCGCTAAAGCTCAACACTTGAGCGGAGTTCAAAAACCCGGAGTGTGACACAGTAGTAGCGGTCCAGCCGTAGAAGGGTCAAGCCAACGCCTCACATGTGGCACGCCGTACTGCCCTAAACCCTAAGGTTCAAAAGGCAGTTCAGGACGGTCACATAATCGAGTTAAGGTTTGTTGTCTTCTATAGGGTCCACCACAAAACTTGCACGTATTTCTGAAAGATTTAAACCCCGTGAAAAGTGAGCAAATGATACTCGTTCGAACAATTCAATACTTTCTAATTTACCCGGAAAAGACACGAGATTAAAATTCCGATCGAAACACCGACTCCAAAACAATCTCCAGAACATACAGCACTAAATTCAGATTAAAAATACCCCAAAAAATATACAAGCAGACAAAATAATTACTGTACAAAAACGACACAATGATTCATCAGTACGGCCGCGGAACCGCGGCCCAAGCAGGCTCTTGCCGCGGTTCCGCGGTGGAAAGTACTGTTCATGGCATCGTTTTTTACATTTGTGCTTAGATTTCCCTGCTGAATTTTTTAAGGATTTTTAATTCTGAAAAACAACAGATTTGAAAAAATGTCCAGAGATGCCCCGAAAATCCGTATTTTCGTTCGATCGGAGTTTCAACTTCGTAAAAGTGTCGCCTAATGTTCTAGGTTGTCTCTGATACCAATGTTAGGTTTACCTAGCACCTCATGAAGGGTTTGGAAGCATCACATGTACCAAAGATTAAAATTTTAGGGTGCTAAGTAAGCTTACAAAGAATCATTCCTAGAAAAATTAGGGTTTGTAAAACTACACATCATTACAAGTAACTAAGGCTAGAGTTTTGAGAGTACAACCTTTGTAGCTCCCTACGCTAGACTCCTTGGCCACATGAGGGTTGGAAAAGGGTTCGCTTGAGGTCTTCTAATGTCCACGACGATCCACCCGAAGCTCTTTTGTCCAAGCTAGCAACTTCACTTGATCAAAAGAAGAAAGTGAAGCTAACACTCTAAACAAGTGGGCAAGACTTGTGTAGAATGATGTTGTGGTGGCTTTTCTGACTTCAAAATCCTAACTTGGTGAGTGATTTGCTCACTAGAAAAATCTAGAGAGCAAAAGAAGAAGATGATGGCCTTTTAGAATAAGAGTAAAAGATAATCTCATGAAAAATGGAAAATATATGTATATATATTTTTCACTTCTCATCTCAAACCATGGTTATATTATATGGATATTTATTTCACTTGAGTTAAAACAAAAGAGGAAGATTAACTCATGGTTAATAAGTAGGTGAGCATGGTTAGTTGATGAAGAGTGTAGAATCAAGACCATGAATTATCCTTTTCCTTTTCTTTTTGTTTTAACAGAAATAGAAATAATAATCCATATAAATAACCAAGGTGTGAGTCTTATATTGCCACCATTTTCTATGTATATACAACCATGAAGGATGATGTATGTATGTATGTGTGCACGCACATCCATATGTGCATGAATCAAGAAAGAATGCATACATGCATGCATACATCCATAAATACAAGAAAGGATTTCTAGTGAGAAACTAATGGTTAAATGATAAATCAACACTTGATTTATCAATCCGGCCATATCACATACGACCCTACCAAAAGCAAGCCGCCCGATTAATATACGGTATCTTATACGCGCATTTTAACCGGGTCCATGCGCATATCGAATACGCGCACCACAACGTTTCGCCTGGACTAGGTAACTCCTTTGTGGGACTCTAAGACTCGTCAATACGCCGACAGTGGGTGATGATCATATCAAGCACCCCCAAGCCGCAAGTGGTCAGCTAAACGTAACAGCCACCCGGGTATTGAGCGATCAGAAGAAAACAAGCGAACCTGCTACAACTCCCGTCGAGCAAACCGGCAACACTACCGTACAGTCCGGTCTCTTCGTCAGATATGTCGCATATCAAGTCTAGGGGTGGTAAATGTCAGACCCCAATAACCGATAAGTCGTACCGATGTGAGGCTCATAACGGGTCGAGAAACTACTGGTAACACTTACCAGCAAATCTCTGAATCAGCCATGGCCAGAGACTTCCCTATTACGCCCAATCGAGCACAGCGCAACATCAAC
The DNA here is from genome assembly GCA_030015575.1 of Agapanthus africanus. Classification (NCBI taxonomy): domain Eukaryota; kingdom Viridiplantae; phylum Streptophyta; class Magnoliopsida; order Asparagales; family Amaryllidaceae; genus Agapanthus; species Agapanthus africanus. The sequence continues at coordinate 225,165,297 of CM057349.1, forward strand.
CCCCAAAATCGGGAGAGACGAAACCACTCCTATCGCTCATCACCTCCATGTGACTCGGGACTGTACCCAAAAACCACCGTTTTGCATGCCCTCATGGACGTGGTAAGGTGGAAATCAAAGCACTGTGGGAATCACATAAGACTCTATGACGATCTCGGGTCTATAGACTAACCTGCACAAGTGTCACCTGAGAACTGCCATCTGACGTGAGGTATAATACCATCTGGGAGTTCTCGGCGAGTCCGTCCAGTGTACCCAGTCTCCACTGAGCACCCGTATACCATACCTGATGTCAAACACCAATGGATATGGGATCATCCATTGCCCATCTCATGGGTCGAGAAGCGTATACGCTAGTCTACACTGGTATATCGATGCCCTGTCTCGATACACCCACGACTAGGGACCTTGAAAGATGTACTTATAGACTACCATGTACCCACTAGTATGATCCGCATCATAGTCCAGGTAGTCAAGTACATATCCTAAGGGCTTTACCAATATGTAACTATAAGACAGTATAAAGAGACAAGTATACATGTTAAGGTAAAGAGAAACCAGATAGCATACTATCATATCGAGCAAGAAAGTCATCTCTATATATGTCCAAGCATCCAATATAATATACATCATCTGTACAATACTGGCCTCTAGGGAATACATACAACTAACAGACCATAGTATCTCTCAAGTGGATGAGGAACCCTTCAAGATTCGCGGAGAGGCTGAGGTTCGTTGGAGACTATTGAATCCTTTGGTTTCACCAAATTATCAGTTGTTAGTTTGTCCAGCTGGAACCGCTTCCAGTTCTGCCTCATGACTACAAATTTCTTCATAAGAAATTCCTTTTCTAAAATGGTGGCATGCTGAGAAACAAAACACCTTTTGCTCCTCAGTGTGGTAGAAGATATTCCCTCGCAAATATTTGGGATATCCAACAAACTTATACAGATTTGACCTTGCCTTGATCTTTTCCGGATTTTGTTTTTCAACATAGGCCAGACAACCCTATATCTTAACTCGTTTAAGACATGGTATCTTCCCATTTCATATCTCATATGAAGTGGTAGGCACTGATTTAGACGGAACCTCATTCAATAGGTATGCAGCTTCTCAAGTGCATAACACCAAAAGGAAACAGGAAACTCAGCAGTACTCATCATAGAGCGCACCATATCTGATAGGGTGCAATACCTCCGCCCTGATACACCGTTGTACTGTGGTGTATTCGAAGGAGTAAGCTGAGAGAGAATCCCATTCTCTGTTTTATATAATCCAGGAAATCCATGCCCAAGTATTCACCTCCTCGATCACATCGAAAGACTTTAATACTTATACCTGTTTGGTTCTCAACTTCAAGCTTATATTCCTTGAATTTCTTAAAAGATTCAGACTTGTATTTAAACAGGAACACATATCCGAATCTTGAGAGATCGTCGATGAATGTAATGAAGTGCTAAGAACCAACCCTGGCATTTGTAGACATAGGACCATATACATCATCATATATCTGTCCCAAGAGTTCAGTAACTCTTTCTCTGTTTTCAGTAAACGGAGTATTGGTCATTTTACCTTTGAGACATGACTGGCAAGTATCATAAGATGAAAATTCGAACAGATTCTCATATTCATCCATATGTAACTTAGTTGGTCGTGTCGCATTGATATGACCTAGTCTACAATGCTACAAGAAAGATTCATTCATTTCTGAACTACTCCTCTTGTGTGTGTGTTTTACATACTTTGAACCGTGGTTTGATTAGAACATATATGCTATTACATAACGTGCCTAATCCAATCAACTCTTGATTAAGGAAAATGTTCACAACATTATCCTGCAATACAAAATTATATCCTTCTTTAACTTAATAAAGAAACTGATGTAATGTCGTATATCAGGTTTGGTATCTAATGACATTTGTTCAGAATCAATGTATTTACCTTTTGGTAATACAAGGTGATATTTGCCAACTGACTTGGCTGCAACAATTGCACCATTCTCTAGCAATTAGAGACATATCACCCAATCCCAGCTCTCTACCATTCTTTAGCCCATGTAACAGATTACATATATGGGATCCTAATCTGGTATCTCATACCTAGGACGTAGAGTGTACTGAGAAAAAGTTCTTGGTAACGAACACTCTCGAAGAACATGCATAAACATGCTCATTCCTCGATTGGGTTGCGTGGAAATCCGGATATTCTCCTATTTCCTGCTCGGATTTATAATAATTATAAGATAGAGAAGAACCAATATTCCCCTGCTCAGTATAATAAGCAGGTTTAGTCAATGCATCCATATTATTATCTTGATTAAGGCGTGATATGGTCGCTACTAGAAGAGAGAGAAGAAAACACTATGCGTGCGCTCTTGCAAGATCAGATTGGTTATTATTTTATCTAATCAGGATGGATCCCACTGTTTTTATCAAATCTTCCTTCAAACCCTAAAAAGTAAGACTAGCCGAGATTAATTACACCGTACAAGTTCGCCAATCTTTCTGCCAGGCTAGTGTCGGTAGTTTATGGGAGGTTCCCCTTGCTTTCGCATGGACCTAATTAAAATAAACCTCATTTTTCCAGGGGTGTAGCTGTCATGAACCAAAATTTGGTACGTGAAGGCCCTTAAACCACGCAACGTCCACAGGCGTAACGCAATCTAAGTAAGCCAAAAACCCAACAATCTAAGCCATCAAAATTAGTAAGTGATAATAATATTGTTAAAACTTTTGAAATCTCGATCAAAATTTCATTAAAGTCCAAATTTATTTCTTTAAAAATTTGGCAGCACCTCCTTTGTAAAAGAAACCCCCAAAAAGGGTACAATATAAATATAAGTAAAAGCATCCCCCAACGGGAGCAAATCCATGCCCAAAGGCGGAAAACAACCACCACAACAGATATACGACGCCGTAGCGAAGAAAAAGACGATATAAAGTGAAACATCATAAAAGACCTCCCAGTCACAAATAATATACAATATCATCCTCACAACTCGTCTCTAAGTCAATACATGAACTAGTAGATGGAGAGTACTGGATACAACGAATATACAATGAACAATATCGGATAACCGCAAAACCCACCTATAGCAAAACTGCACCTAGTCAGCCATAGCGGTATCCGTTGCAAAAGATGATACGATAGATGAAAGCCCTGCCGCGACTGCCCTGAGGGAATACCTGCAAAATACAGTGGCACAACGGGGGTGAGTTTCCAACTCGTGAATAGTAAATAACATATGCTGGTAATCGCAAGTATGCACGTACTGCGATGGTTTATCACATGCAAGTTGATAGCAATAAATGGCAATATGTAAATGCAACAGTCTTGAAAGGTACTCTATTAGGTACTACTAATACATGAAGCAATGCATATCAAATAAATGCGGAGTATGAAATAAAACATATCCTGTAAGTCTCATGGAACCTGAGTGTCTAACATTGACACCCAAAAATATCATGAAAACTAGTGTCTAGTATCGACACATAAATACTCGTCTATCAGGTGCCGTCACCACGATTGGCCCTGATAGGTACGTGATTGATCATTCTTCGTGTGTATGGAAAAGTTTTAATCACAACCAAAGAAATTTATACCGGAATCAATTAACGGTGTCGATGTTGCGCGTTAATGAATACGGATCGTCCACTGAGATGTGTTTTTTGATCGATCTTGTTTTAGATGAGTCGAAATTTAAAAGATAAAAGAAAATTCAATAAAGTTGATTCAAGATTTGTAAGATTTGAACTCAAGAAACATCAAGAAAATAGATCTAGAATCAAGAAATGTCCCAATCAATTTAGTTATCAAGATTTGTAGAATAGTTTGTAGGATTCGATCAAATTAGTAGTAGTGATGAATCTAGAGATGACTAATCTTATCTTTTGATAATTTGTAGCTAGAACAATGGTGACGAATGAAGATTAGGGATCTATTGAAAAAACTAGGGTTTCTCCTTCTCTATCCCTTGTCTTTTCATTGATCATCAATTGGATCTAGCCTTTAGCAAAGAGAATCATCAATTATTTAATCCCTAGTTTGCAACGAAATTATCAAGAATGTGATCTAGCTCCAAATTAGGTCATTGATGATTCTTTTTCCTAAAGTCCACAAATCTCATAAGACTTAAAATTAATATTAAGATTTGATCGTCATTAGATCTATCAATTCTCTCGAATCCTCCACAAGTGGAGAATTTACTCAAGTATCATGAAAATAAATGAATCAAAGATCAAGAAATTTCACAGCGTAAGAATGTAAAGAAAACAAGAATTTCAATTACCACCTTTATTAAATCGACGACTAATTACACATTCCCTCAATTCGAGGTTACAAGATGTTGCTCTCGATCGCTCCTTTTGAAGAGCTAACTAGCTCCGTCGAATTTCGCTCTGCTCGATCTCCGTGAGTCGCGGATCGTCGTGGATCTCTTGCTCGGATGAAGATTAGCTTTGCGGATAAAGGATCGATGGTTGCTTGCTTGATTTGCTTCTCAAAATGATCTTGATTTGGCTTTGGAAATGGATTTGCGCTTGGGTTTTGGTATCAAGTTGTGTCACTCAACTTGAATTTGAATTTTGGCTCCAAATGTGTAACTAACTCACCACTAATTGTCTAGCCTCAAAACCCTTGATCTAGATCTCTTTTTATAACCACCTCATTTGAATCTTCCCTCCAAAGCTAGGTTGTTAGAGAGAACCTTCTAGAATAAGGTTGTTGGGTGGAGCCTTCTAGAATAAGGTTGTTGGAGAGAGCCTTCTAGAGTGAGTTTGTTATGCAGAGCCTTCTAGAAGAAGCCACGTGGTCTTTAAGAGTCTTCTAGAAGCAAGAGTTGTTAGACGAAGCTTCTGGATAAAATCTGATTTGATGACGTGTCAAGTAGACCTCGGATCCACGGCAGATCGACCAACTCGGCTGCGGATCCGCGGCCAAGTGGTGGAGTTGCTGCATGAAAATCTCTGAGCTGATTTGTGATGGCTTAATGGCACTTTCTTGATGTCTGGAATATTTTTATACTTTCTTGTTTACTTCCAGATCATAAGTCTTGGACTTGGTTTATTTTATCAGCACTTTTAGCAGTTCCGGCTCTTTTATCTGGAGAATTTCCTGCACACAATCTCGAAACAAGTGTTGATACACAAAAGATCATGCGTGTAATAATAAACACTCAATTTCCCTCAAAATGCCGGTTATAATGTATAACACATGTTATTTGAAATTTTGCAGACAAATTGCTGATATGTGCTATAATTATACCAAACACTTTTAGATGATTACAAATAGTAAGAAAATTGATGTGTTAAAAATGCAATATTTTCGACTGATCAAATTCTCCCAAACTTAATTTTGGTCGTCTCGAGCAAACATCTTTTATTTAATAGAAAGAGAAAATATAAGAAAAAGAAAAACTAACTAGCACATTTTCATAGGCAACACGATTGCACTGAGCACGTGCAACAAGCCTTTAATCCTCTAGGTGTTCCTAGTCAGAGGAGTGTTGTCTCATGAGGGTTTTGAGCGGATTGCACCCACAAAATCCCATAATTAAAGGAAGACCATGAAAGTTACATATAAAGATAAGAACTGTAAAAGAAAGACTTTGAAAATTAGAGTTTCCAACTATACTAGCTTTTCGGTTGTCATGAGCACTATCTTAATAGTCATGAAAAGATGTTAGAAATCACATCATCCCTCAATAAAACATCGTCTTTATTCTTCATTCCGACCATTCTTCCAAACATCGATCATATACCCTACGTGTGTGTAAAGGACATCCCTACACTAGGAGAATTCAATTCAAGCTATTATACTCTTGTCCATCTAGCTCAGTACTTTTTAATTGATGAATATTTAAATGGATTTGCTCACACATTTTTCATGCGACCGTTAATATTTCTTGAGGTACTAACCGACCAATTACTCATGTGCTTGATTATTAGGCGTATTAGTATTTTCCTCGTATTGCAACACCTAAGGCTTAGCAGTGACTCCCAAACCAGTTGGTCTAAGGCACTAGGTGATGAAGCACCATCGCTATATTTTTTTATTGCTGCCTTGGTGATAAAAAAACCAGTGTTCATTTTTCTTCACCATTTTATATTTTCTTCATTTATTATTTCCTTCATACTTTGGCTTTTAGACAAGAGCATTTCAGGGTATCCTCTACTATCCCGAGTTTCAAGACGTGTGTAAGTGCGTATAGTAGGGTATCAACATTTAAATGTTTGGCTTTCAGAATAGGAACTATTCTTCAGACTTATTTTTATCCTCAGATTAGTGACTTCCTTCATCTTACTAACCCTTGGGACAACGGTTTATAACTACTTATTACTAGTTTCGTTTAAAAAACTTCTAATTTTCTTGGTTTTCTTAAATTATTCCAATCTTTTGGATGTAATTTTTCACTATCTAATCTTTTATTATCTTATTTATGTACAAATTTTTTTTATATGTTTTGTTTTGTGCTTATGCAAGGTATGATGCAAAGTGATGCATAAATAAGCACAAACCTCATTTGATTGATCATTCTTCGTGTGTATGGAAAAGTTTTAATCACAACCAAAGAAATTTATATCGTAATCAATTAATGGTGTCGATGTAGCGCGTTAATGAATACGGATCATCCACTGAGATGTGTGTTTTGATCGATCTTGTTTTAGATGAGTCGAAATTTAAAAGATAAAGGAGAATTCAAGAAAGTTGATTCAAGATTTGTAAGATTTGATCTCAAGAAACATCAAGAAAATAGATCTAGAATCAAGAAATGTCCCAATCAATTTAGTTATCAAGATTTGTAGAATAGCTTGTAGGATTCGATCAAATTAGTAGTAGTGATGAATCTAGAGATGACTAATCTTATCTATTAATAATTTATAGCTAGAATGATGGTGACGAATGAAGATTAGGGATTTACTGAAGAAACTAGGGTTTCTCCTTCTCTATCCCTTCTCTTTTCATTGATCATCATTTGGATCTAGCCTTTAGCAAAGAGAATCATCAATTATTTAATCCCTAGTTTGCAACGAAATTATCAAGAATGTGATCTCGCTTCAAATTAGGTCATTGATGATTCTTTTTCCTAAAGTTCATAAATCTCATAAGACTTAAAATTAGTATTAAGATTTGATCATCATTAGATCTATCAATTCTCTCGAATCCTCCACAAGCGGAGAATTTACTCAAGTATCATGAAAATAAATGAATTAAAGATCAAGAAATTTCACAACGCAAGAATGTAAAGAAAACAAGAATTTCAATTACCACCTTTATTAAATCGACGACTAATTATACATTCTCTCAATTCGAGTTTACAAGATGTTGCTCTCAATCGCTCCTTTTGAAGAGGTAACTAGCTCCGTCGAATTTCGCTCCGCTCGATCTCCGTGAGTCGCGGATCGTCGTGGATCTCTTGCTCGGATGAAGATTGGCTTCGCGGATAAAGGATAGATGGTTGCTTGCTTGATTTGCTTCTCAAAAAGATCTTGATTTGGCTTTGGAAATGGATTTGGGATAGGGTTTTGGTATCAAGTTGTGTCACTCAAGTTGAATTTGATTTTTGGCTCGAAATGTGTAACTAACTCACCACTAATTGTCTAACCTCAAAACCTTAGATCTAGATCTCTTTTTATAACCATCTCATTTTAATCTTCCCTCCAAAGCTAGGTTGTTAGAGAGAACCTTCTAGAATAAGGTTGTTGGGGGGAGCCTTCTAGAATAAGGTTGTTGGAGAAAGCCTTCTAGAGTGAGTTTGTTATGCAGAGCCTTCTGAAAGAAGCCACGCGGTCATTGATAGTCTTCTAGAAGCAAGGGTTGTTAAATGAAGCTTCTGGATAAAATCTGATTTGATGACGTATCAAGTAGACCGCGGATCCGCGGCGGATCGGCCAACTCGGCCGCGGATCCGCGGCCAAGTGGTGGAGTTGCTGCCTGAAAATCTCTGTGCTGATTTGTGATGGCTTAATGGCAATTTCTTGATGTCTGGAATATTTTTATACTTTCTTGTTTACTGCCAGATCATAAGTCTTGGACTTGGTGTATTTTATCAGCACTTTTAGCAGTTCTGGCTCTTTTATCTGGAGAATTTCCTGCACACAACCTCGAGACAAGTGTTGATACATAAAAGATTATGCGTGTAATAATAAACACTCAATTTCCCTCAAAATGCCGGATATAATGTATAACACATGTTATTTGATATTTTGCAGACGAATTGCTAATATGTGCTATAATTATACCAAACACCTTTATATGATTACAAATAGTAAGGAAATTAATGTGTTAAAAATGCAATATTTTCGCCTGATCAGTACGTATCATACGTCTCTCGGAAATCCGAGTGCCCAGCTTCGACACTCGAAATTCTACGTATCCATACGTACATAACTCCGGCCGGTATCACCACGATAACCGCCGAGTCTAAAATACTATCACCGGTAGGTACTTGCCCGCCTGCCAGGCTCATCGGCTAAAACCATTGACATATCTTTCTTGCCCCAGGGAACCATACTGGGTTCCACCATGTACCCGCACATGGCCCACGCCACTCCTCGCATCGGGTATATATCACAAATCTCAGAACCGAGAAATCTTATAGTGGACGCATCGAAATATCATATCAAGAGAAACAGGGTTTTGCAAATAATGCATAATTTTCATGAAACTACCACGGTCCTTAAATCCAGAAAATATCAAGTAATGAATAAGAATATTTGCATAGATCATTATGATGATATATATTATATAGGTGTACATATATAACAGCGTCCCATACCACTGATATATATACATGTATATATATCAGCGTCCCCATACCACTGATATATATATATATATATATATATATATATATATCAGCGTCCCCATACCACTGATATATATACCCAGGAGTAAAACATCCATATATCAATGCGAAATCCACGAAATATAATATTTGCAATATGAAACAGTAATATAAGCATACAAAGGAAAAACCGCTATTTAACTGCAACAAGTTATTAAATATATCATGGTATTCCTAATTTCTCCCAATCCATACAAAATCATATAAAGGTGAATATGTAGCTGTAGCCAGTATGCGTAACAATGTCGGTATAGCAAGATATGTGTATCTATATGTAAGCATGTATGTATGATGCATCTCATATGCGTAATAGCATAAGAATCAATGTCTCCATGTTGGTGACAAAACAATACCACATAGGGGTATATGTAGTTCTAGTCAGGTAAATGGGTGTACATGTAAGTTTGTGTGCATGATGTACATGTAGCCGTAGCCAGGTATGTGTCTTTACCTATCAATAATGATGTAATACCATACGGATGTATGTAAGTATGTATGCAAGATGTACATGTAGCTATATCTCATATGTGTGTATACCTATCACTAATGGTACAATGCCATATAGGTATAGGGGTAGCTAGCATGTAGGCATGGCAAGGCATATGTGTAAGCATGTAGGTATACAGGTATACTATCTGTCATATGCGTAAAGGAATATGAATCAATGTCTCAATGTCCCTAACCAATACAATATCACATATGTATAGGTGTCAACTGTATCTCGTATGTATATGGGTTGTGCGTGTCATGGCAATTATCGACGGAGTGTGTGTAGCATACAATTAGTGCTCGTGTAAGATGAACCGTTAATAATGGTGTTGTGTCTCATTAATACTATGTCCAATACAAATAGGAAAATAAAGTATGCAACAAAGGTACACATGCAAAATGAATGTCCATATACTTAATATCAAGAATCATATTATTTAATCTATCCCGGTCGCATAACGTCGTGCGGGCGATTCTCCTGTAGATGTTAAATCTTCTCACAGATGATCTTGGGCTATGTAAAACCAACCACTCGCTTTCCCTTCTTCGCAGCGTCCGAAGTCCTCGCCTGCGTCCCTAAGATCATAAAACAACAATATAACAAGTGTATATTAGCAAACGACCAATAGCACGTACAAACTACGTTTAACCGACGCACCAACTCCAAACATACTCTCATGTGTTCGCTTAGTAGCTAACATGCGTAGAGACACTACGAAACCAACTCAAGAGCAACAGCAACACAAAGACACGAACCGTGTCGGATAACGTAACGCGTGTAATCGAAACATTAGAAAACAAGCAAAGTGATCCCAGATTTTGCTACACAATCAATTTATAAAAGTTGCACGTACCACAAGACCACACATAACCCCAGAGACCCTTACCCCAAGACACAACACCCCAGCCCCTACTCTGGCCGCAAATTGTGGCCAGAACCAATAAATCTGCGGCCTGTTAGAGAGGGAATGGGCTCAGATTTTTATGGTGGGTTCCAGGTCACTACACAAGGTCACCGTGATGGGAACTTTTCAAATAAATAGCTGGTTTGATAGCAGATCATCCGAGACCCAAAACTACACTAAAATTACGATATTTGCCCGAAACATAATTTTACACGTTCTAAACTGAAACTAACAAGCTACATAACATTAAAAAGACTTACTTAACAGAAAGAGATCATTACCTACTCCCACAAGCTCAAAGATCCTAGCTTCCTAACTCCAAGGGATCTTAGAGGCAAAACAAGATTTATGAACTGATTTGGGTGATGTTTTGAAGAAGATTAGTGTAGGTTTTGTGGTGAATGAATAAGTGTTCAGTTGAGATGAAGAGAGATGAAGATAAATGAGAAAGAGATGAAGTGAGAGAGAATGAGAGAGGGTGAGATGAAAAGAGAAAGAGAGGTGAGGATAAGGGTGAGTGCACCATTGCATTAACTCTCTCATTAATCCAAACCATGCCCTCACATGAGTCACCATGCCACCTCCTCTCCAATCCAAAACACAAAGAAATATCTCTCAAAAAATATCTAGAGGGTTAGGGTTAAAGCAAAGCAAGGATTAGGATTTGGTTAAGTTGTCATGGTTGCTAAACTAGATTAACACAAACACACCGTCACATTAACATGCACATGTATGTGCAAGCCATAACAAATAATAATAAATTATTAATTAAACGTTATAAAATGTGAGAAAACTGAATTGGTAAACTTTTTTTTACAGAAAACCCGCATTATCGTCTAATTAACACTAATCGCAAACTCCAAGGCGTTACAATCCCCCCCTTAAAGAAAATTCGTCCACGAATTACGATTCTTACTATGCATACCTTCAAAGAGATGAGCACAAACTTCCACATCTCGCTCACAGCCTCCCAAGTGATATCCTTACTAGACGACTACGCCAAAGAAAAACCTCCATAGATGGCAAGACCCTTGACCGAAATTTCTCCACCTACCGATCCGCTATATCCAACGGCTACCGGTGAACGAAAAGATCGCGTCAAAGCTAAATGGTCATATGCTGAATCATGTGAGAAAGGTCTTGAAGGTATTTGCAATGTATCAACACAAGGAATACAGGGTGAATACTCAAAAATCTAGGCGGAAGTGCCAAATTATAGGCAGTGGTACTAACTCGCTCGAGGATCTCAAAAGGACCTACAATTCCGGGACTAAGCTTCCCAAAACTCAACACGCCATTCATCGGAAAAATCCGTAGGAATACATGATCTCCCACCGCGAACTCAAGTCTGCGACCACCACGGTCGGCATAAGACTTCTGTCTGCACTGGGTTACTCTCATCCTGACCTAAATCAACTGGATCTTCTTCGAAGCCTCTCGACTAGCTGGGGTCCAAAAATCCTGCTCCTAAGGAGTCAGTAAAACAGACTGGCGATCGACACAGCCTACACGCAAGGCCAGAAAATTGTCATTTGAAAAGTCTCCTGATAACTGTTATCGTAGAAGAATTCCATCAATGTCAAGTGATGATCCCACAACCAACAAACAATTAGTACGTACGCACAAGCATATCCTCCATAGTCTGTATAGTCCACTCTGTCTGACCATCGGCCTATAGATGGAAAGTGGAGCTAAAGCTCAAACAGTACCCAAGGCTTCCTGAAGCTTCTGCGAATGATGGCTAGCGAACTGGATGCCTCTATTGGATACAACGCATGAAGGAACTCCGTGCAAACGTACAACACTTAACAAGGAACAACGAGCAAACTGAGCATAACTGGACAACAAACACCCGAATGGAATCATACCTGTTGGAGATAGTGCCCTCAGAGTCAATTATTGGATCACAGGCACGTGATTGCAATGATTGAGGGAGGACCTGTCCCAGTAGGACAGTCTTACTCAAGATGATAGTATGCTATCTGGTTTATCTTTATCATCGTGTACTGCTTTAGGTGACCTTACGAGTCGCTATTGCACGTTGATAGAGCCCCTAGGATTCTTGCTTGACTACCAGCAGAATGAGGGCGATCATATACGTGGGAGCTGGAGTATATAAGCACATCCTTAAATGGTCCCTAGTCGTGGGAGTTTCGAGACAGGGCATCGATTCCCCAGAGTAGACTAGCGTATACAGTCGAGACCCCGACGAGGGGCGGTGGCCGGTCTCACAAGCCACTGGTGTCAGTTGGTTCACCTAAGATGTATACAGGTGCTCATTGGGTTATGAGTACACCGGACAGGACTCGCCGGGAGCCTGCTAGTTGGTATTATACCTGACGTCAGATAGCAGTTCCCTGGTGACATTTGTACAGGTTAGTTCATCGACCTGAGATCGTCATTTGTCTCGTGTGAGTTCCCACTGTGCATTGATTACTACCCTACCACGCTCAAAGGAGACGTGCAAACAGGTTTTAGTTGGGTACAGTCCCGAGCCACATGGAGGCAGTGAGCGGATCTGCAGGGGTTCGTCTCTCCCGGTATTGGGGGTGAGGTCGCGCTGTGTCTAGGAGAGCCAGTACATGAAAAGTCCTTGGCCAAGGCAGGAGATTTACTGGTAGGTATTCCAGTAGTATCTCAGGGTGTTCTGGGCTACACTCCGATACGACTTGTACCGCTATTGGGGGTTTAACTTTTACCAACCCCCTTGGCCCGCCATGCGATGCTCATAGACGAACGGACCGGACTGTACGAATATTGTCACTGACAGGCTCAGTAGGGTGTCAGGATGAGTTCGCTCATCGACGTCCTTTTTGGTCAATAGCTGGTGGCCCGTCACGTATGGCTGATACCTCTGACATGCTAGTGGTTAAATCCACAGCCATAGTATTGACGAGTCTTTAGAGTCCACCACACACAGTTACTCTGGTTTCGGGCGAAACGCTGTAGAGGCTATATAGAGATATGGCAGGGTTCGATCAGATACATGCGGTATTGCACGAATCGTGATCGGACGGATTTTACTAGCGGGCTTTGGTTTAAGCCGGATCCTAGTATTAGACAGTGTAGATTTTGTCTCTTTGCATTTGTATTCAGTGGGAATGCAAATGCGGGCATGTGTATGCAGTAGCGGGGTTTTCCTGTAATTTATTACGGGATCTGTTTTCTGAAGTTGCCAGTTTGCATTCCGTTCCGGCCGGTTTTCCTTTGTTCCTTCGCGGCCGGACTTTTCGATGGAGGGGGTTATTTGCTAGTGTGCAAATAACATTTGTGGGAGGGGGTTTATTGTGATTGTGGCTTCTTATCATCATGAGATTCTTTTCTAGTCTACTTGATTTGCATTGATTATGAAAGGTTTGATGAAAGACTTTGAGGTGATCTTGGTTCATGATTATCATTTTCTCTTTCCCCAATTATTTTCTGGATGTCTTTTTTCCCTTCACCCTAAAAGGGGCCGGCCACATTATATGAGAGAGAGATAGGTTCATTTGGTGTGTGTTTTTTTATCATCTCATTCCTTGTAAAAATGAGAGCACCATTCTTTTTCCTCCAAAGTCTTTTTCTCCTCCTACACATAAATGGCAACTTCACAAAACCCCAAGAGACAAGCTTCTACACTACACCTACAGTACCCTTGGACGCGTCGGCTAGCCAACTTCGTGTCCGAGTTGCCTCGGTTCAGAGGTGGGAGCCCATAAACGAACCCGGCTACGTGGTGCCCTTTCCGACGAGGAGGTGACGGACGGAGATTCCGCGGGAGATCGGAGTGGAGACGAAGACCGAAGGACACGGATCGCTTGGTATAACTTCTCTACTCCTTTTCTTGTTTTCTAGTAGCTAGGTTAATGGCCCGATCCGGGTTAAAAGTGCGCGGAAGTTCCGGATTGCTAATTTGCAAAGTTTTTCGTTTCCGCGTTTCCGGCGTCGGATCGACGACCGGGTCGCCGCCGTGCACTTACATTGGTATCAGAGCCACGCCATTAACTTAGCATAGCTTGCTCTAACGTGTTTATACTCGATCGAACAATAAAACCCCAAAACCGTATTTTCTTGTGCATCGGGTTTCTGTCGAAATTTTTTTGGCTCCAAAAATTTTTCAGGTTGTTGAAGAAACATGTACAGGAAATTCTAAGAACACTGTAAAAATTTGGTGACCTAATCCCTCAAGAGAGCCGCAGAACCGCGGCCATAACCCCACTTTGGCCGCGGTTCCGCCGCAGTAATATAGCTTCATCTCACCAATTTTTTTCCAGTGGGCTTCTGACATGGAGTTAGGGTTTTTGGAACATTCTTTTTGGGACCAAATTTTCTGTGAGAGCTACAGTAGTGCTTGGGGCCCACTTTGATAAATTTGTTCGATCGAATATTTTAAACATGCTAGTTCACAGTATTTACATTATATCTGTGACCGTGAATGTCATTTGATCGGTAAATCCTGTCTAACTGCTATAGCCCTTTTAGACGGATTTGCGAACGTGACATTCACGTTGATGTTCTGTGTTGTGCTGTGATGTTGCGGATCGGTCATGGGGATAGCCTGGTTGCGATGTTAGTACAGTTTTGTTTTATATATACATTTGATATTGCGGGGCGAGCGTCCGACATATGGACTTCCGTCACTGCCTGTTTGTATTATTCTTTTGGGGCACGACCGGGTCGAGGTCGATGTACCCGTTGTATGTATATTTTACTTTCTGTACTAGGATTACCCCGCGGAGGGGTGCACGGATAGCCGGATTCTAGAGGGCAACGGGCCCGCATCTCATGGCATTGAGATGGAGGGGGCTTCACTCTAGAATTGGCGGGCTATTCGCCGCACTCGTAGGGGGTATGGTTGACCCAGGAGGGGTGCCCAAGTTACCGGATTCCGTGAAGTGCTGGCTGGTCCATTCACGTTGCTGAAGGGGGCTGCCTCGCTTCAGGTCTTGGCGGGTAACTTGCCGCGCCCGTAGGGGTCTAGGATTTTCATTGCACAGGCTATCCACACGATCAGGGGAACGTCGGGTTTCAGTAGCGGCTCTATGAAACCCGGGGATCCCAGATATCTGTATTGTTCTGTGATGCTGATTACATTTCTGTGATGCTGCATTTTATCACGCCTTGAACGAAAATTATATATTATATATATACTAGTATAGATGTTGTATATGTTTTGCATCCGCGCTAGTCCAGTCCCCGCTCTGTCGTTAGTTATCTAACATAACGGGTGATGAAGGGACCCAGTGACGAATGCGGATGACATATACGTACGTCATTATTTTCGTTCTTTGTTGTGTGATCAATTGATGGGACTGCGTTGATTCGGATCAATGCAAGCTAAACAAACCGATTCTGATGTTGTTGGAACACTTTTAAAAAAAAAAGCTGTTATTGCAAGGGCGTTCTCTTTTGTTTTGCACAGTGGTATTCAGTTGGAATATCCTGCTCCTCAGTCAACGAGGCAAGGGCCGAGATCCCTTCACCGGGAGTGACCCCTTGGACAGAAGTTTGTGTCAGGGCAATAACTTTACTATAGCCGATTACTTTTGCTTTGCATCGTGGTATTCAGTTGGAATATCCTGCACCTCATTCTACGGGGAAAGAGCCGAGATCCCTTCACCGGGAGTGACCTCTTTAGCAAAAGTTTTCGTCACTATATTTTTAAAAAGCTATCCAGTTCCTTCAACGATATCAAGTTTATTACGTTAAAAGTTTTCGCCAGAAACCATTCGTAGCCCTCCGTCGTTTCATTTGAATAGTCAATAAGTATTCAAGCTGTGTATGTTGGCCAAAGTCAAGGCACAGTGATTGGTAGCTATTGGGTATTCATATGCAGCATAGATAGATGCGTTAGTTTGGGACAGTCGTACTACTATTTTGGCCAAAGTCAAGGGTATGTACGGGTGGGTTCAAATTAACCTGGATAATGACGGGTAGAACTTGACATGTGACTTATGATATGTTGGCCAAAGTCAAGGTCATAAGTGCATGGGGCAAAAATCCACATCGGGAGTTTCTAATGAAACTGAAACTTGCCAGATATGCGCATACCTTCTGGAGTGTGATGACGTGAGCGGATTCCGTCACGTTATCATGCGATGATAGTTGGATCCCGATTCCCACTGATGAGTTAGTTTACTCCTCGGGTGATCCCGACTAATTCTTCTTTCAGGTTTGGAGGAGAATTTGACGGTACAGTGGGAGGTTTCCATATTAGATAAATTGGTAACCATTCTGATCTAGGTTAGAGTGCACGCTGAGTGTTTCTTTTCTCTCTCTCTTTGGCAGCGACCATTGACCCGACCCTAGACTATGACTCAGAGACCAAATTTAACCGAACCTTCTTAAACACTGGCTTTTGGATTGTCAGAGTTGCAAACCTCATTGCCACTCCTACTTTTACCCTTTTCTCCAGGACACCCCGTATTGCTACGAACGTCCACTTCCATTGGACAAAACCATCGTATGGTTATATATGAACTCGAAGGAATTTATTCGAGGATGGTTTCCGGTTCTGGAGAAAACGAATAGGACTATTTAGTTGTCTTTTCCATTTTACCTTCTCTCAAGTTGCGAGTACTCCTTGGTTTAGGAGATAGTACACCTATTACGCAAATTGGATAGTCTTCTTCCAAACCATAGGCAGGTGCCGAACGGTAGGGAATGAAGAAAACCAATTAGCCTAAACGGTATACAGAAGGTATTATGTAAAGACAAAGAAAGGGATCAGAAGGAGGGCAAAGTAAATTGCGACTGCTATTCAAGACCAAACCAAGTATTTCATTAACACTCCCACTCCACCTTTGTATTTCTCCAGGACACTCCGTATCACTACGAAGATCCACAGTTTATTGGATACTCCATCGTATGGTTATATACGAACTCGAAAGGAACTTGTTCCAGTTCGGGGATGGATTCTGGTTCAGGAGAAATAAGAATAAGGTTTATTCGGTTGTCTTTTATCTTCACCTTCTCTCGCAGTGCGAGTGCTCCTAGGATTAGGACAGTACACCCATTAGGCTTATTGGATAGTCTTCTTCCAAACCATAGGCTGGTGCCGAACGGTAGGGAAGGAAGAAAACCATTTGGCCTAACGGGGTGTGCAAAAGGTAACGACTAAAGATATATAAAGGGATTTGGAGAGGTGGCAAAGAAATATACAGTTACAGGTGTAAATCTGATAATGGAAGAGGCATTACTAGGAATACCCGGATACCCCATCGAAACATTTCAATGTTTCAGTTTCACAGTGTACTGTTAACAGAAAACTGATTTCCCAATTAGTCCTTACTCTAAGGTATGTATTTACCAGGTATGATTCTCACATCTGTATGGTTTTACAGATGATGAGTGGGAGTAAGTTATTGGGAATTAGGTGATTATCCTCATTATATCGGGATTCGTTGTAATTGGTGATATTTGAGAAAATCGCCTGGGTTGTTTGCCGGTCGACAAATATTTGGTTTTGAATATCCGTTGCTATGCACCAATTTCAAATTGATATATCTGTACGTCTATTTTCATAGAGTAAGATATACCTTTTTGAAATTATGTCTATGACATTTACCTATATCAGTGGATGGTTAGGTAAGGAGCATTAAACAGCGGTGTAATTCTTCATAACCATAGTACAGTTTTCAACCTACGATACACAGGGAGTGAGTTATTAGACTCAAGGGACTTACACAGAGTATTGTATGTTGTCCAGCGTCCATGAGGACAGAGGGGTTGGTTCTTGTACTATATTCGGTTTACTTATGACTTCTCTAGTTTTTAGACAGGTGTTTCGTAGAAACACAGGGTCCGAAGTTTGAGATGTTATAGGTATATGAGTAAAGTAGAGAACCAGGTATTGCAAGTATCGGGATTCTTTAAGGTGATCGAAGATGTAGATACTTGTGTATGGTATTCAGGTGATAGTAATGATTAAGAGAACTTGCTTCTCTTTCGGGTTACTCATAATTGGAAGCATTCCTAAGTTGAGTAACGCTGATCGGCCTCCTTCTATTTAGTTGACATGCACTGGAGACAGCTACATGATTTGAATCTGGTTCAATTAAATCAGTGCCTCTGTTTCTATATTGGATATAGAACAGTTCATATCTTGACATTGTTAAGGTACGGGGAGTTGTCCGGTTTATGCTTAAAACCAGACTCTGGATGACTCAAGGCATGTTTCTGTAATGGTTGTTTGTGGGTTGACCCAGGCTATAACGAGGGTTGACTTTCTACCATCTGGAAGATCAATAGTGATATTGTTCTTGACTCGCCACAGTTTTAAATAAAAATGGATTTTTTCATAAAACAGTAGTGGGGGTATGGTAGAACTGGAAGTGATTCCAGAACCGCAAACGATTACTGAAGATTTGATAAAGAACCTAAAGATTCAATCTGGTTTGACATTCCATTGGCCACTCCGCAGATACGGTGGGTAACCTCAGGCATCCAAGAGGTACTCCGGTAGCCTCAAGGACGGTGACAGGGAGGTTCTTGTTTACCCAGACTTTCCATTGCTGTTGTTCCAGACTGTGAGACCCGGCAGCAGGATGAGTATAGCGTCGTTCTAAACTAGCTTTAGAAGTGTACGCCTATATGACTTTGCCAGAGGGTTGTCGTAGTCAGTGGGAGCAGCGGAAGCATAATGGACAAGTGGCTTATGTCTATTTATAGACTAAAGCAGATATAGCGGAGATAGATCATCTATTTCTAATGTGACAGTCATAGGTTTGACTTCATCAAAATAGGGGATGGATCTGTTAAGAAGGTAGTAGGGTGTGATGTCCTGGTATTTAGATGACATACACAGAGTAGGAAGTGATATTCCTATACTACGATCGGTTATACTTTGGTAGTCACACAATGGTTTCTCCACATAGGACTTGGATATTATATCAGACATCTTGGATTACAGGATCTATATTTTTAGATCTAGATTTGGATAGTTTCCTAATCAGGGTACTTAGACAGCATTCTAAGAGTTTTTAGAATGGACGACTGCTGGCACGGTAGTGTACCTGCAGGTGATGGAGTCACCCTCTCTAAAGGTATCTTACAGACTAAAGGGGAGGGGGATGTGCATGATTTGCAGATCACTTGCTTAGGCAATTGAGTCAATCATGAGATGTCAAGTACCACACCAGATGTTGTTCTTGCAGTAGATGCAATAAGTTGATATTGATCCAATCCTGGAGAAACAATCGGAAGCAGCTTTAGAACATAAGTGGATGTTCTAGGGATATGATAACGACAGACTCATTCAGGAGACAGTTATCATTCCAGGCTTCCAAGGTGACCTGGATGACAGAGTGACTGTCAGAGTTATAGTTTTCCCTCTGACGAGGGGCAGTATATTGGACAGGTGGTCCAGGAGGATACTGAGGGAAGGATGGCGCAGGATACTGATTAAGTTCAGTTGACGATACAGTCTAAAATGTTTGGATTTGGAGTTCATTTATGAACTAGGTCCCATCAGACATCCAGACATTCTAAGACAGGTATTGCTCATTTCGAGTATATTGGACAGGTGGTCCAGGAGGATACTGAGGGAAGGATGGCGCAGGATACTGATTAAGTTCAGTTGACGATACAGTCTAAGAAGTTTGGATTTGGAGTTCATTTATGAACTAGGTCCCATCAGACATCCAGAATTCTAAGACAGGTATTGCTCATTTCGGGAGATGGCTTTTTCCGCGAACATGGGATATAGAGAGACATAAAAAGAAACATCAAAGCGGATCCACTCACTGAGGCTATTCCTCGAATGCAATAGTTTCGCTAACGAGCTTTGTGAGACTGACTAGTAGAGGAGTTGGGTGTTCGGTATCACACGGGCTGTGAGTATGCGACATCGCAATAATTAGCCTTGAGTGCAAGTGGGAGATTGTTGGAGATAGTGCCCTCAGAGTCAATTATTGGATCACAGGCACGTGATTGCAATTATTGAGGGAGGACCTGTCCCAGTAGGACAGTGTTACTCAAGATGATAGTATGCTATCTGGTTTATCTTTATCATCGTGTACTGCTTTAGGTGACCTTACGAGTCGCTATTGCATGTTGATAGAGCCCCTAGGATTCTTGCTTGACTACCAGCAGTATGAGGGCGATCATACAAGTGGGAGTTGGAGTCTATAAGCACATCCTTAAATGGTCCCTAGTCGTGGGAGTTTCGAGACAGGGCATCGATTCTCCAGAGTAGACTAGTGTATACAGTCGAGACCCCGACGAGGGGCGGTGGCCGGTCTCATAAGCCACTGGTGTCAGTTGGTTCACCTAAGATGTATACAGGTGCTCATTGTTTTATGAGTACACCGGACAGGACTCACCGGGAGCCTGCTAGTTGGTATTATACCTGACGTCAGATAGCAGTTCCCTGGTGACATGTGTACAGGTTAGTTCATCAACCTGAGATCGTCATTTGTCTCGTGTGAGTTGTTCATCACTGAATACTGCATTTTATACCGCCCATTCTTACGCTCGTGTGTTTATAGGTAGGTGCTTTTTATCCGTGTTTGTTATATATTTGCAGGATACAGGTTCTCGGTTCTAAAACGGTGAAATTCATAGAAAACACGACAAAATCCGGGTTTCTGCCAACCACTGATAAACACGGTCTCCGCTCTTCATCCGTATGCTGCCAGATATCAGTTTAGGAAGACAAAATGTCAAATCAATGTCATTTTCAGGCACAAGGCTCAATGGTAGCACAAGATCCAAGAGATCTACGCGGAGCTCGAGGCAATCATTCCAAATCTTGACAAAAAGTCCACCTTTCCTCAACAGAAATTCTGGAAGAAATATGAAAGTAATTTCAGAAACTACATGTACCAGACAACAGGGGACACCAAACCAGGAAAACACCAGAAAACCCACTGCCCAACTCACCAAGATGGCCGCGCATGCGCGGCCAATAGGGGGTATTGGCCGCGCTTGCGCGGCAAGGTGGGGCCCACTCTCTGACGAATTTCAGGGTTATTTTTGGTACTCCATCTCTGGTCTGCTGGTTGCCCTAGAACTCCATTTCCCTGCCTATAAATACAGCAGAACTTGCCAAAGCCAAGGGTCATTCTTTGCATTCTTTTTGTTCCTCTTTTGTAGTGTTTTGTATAGTTTTTCTTCTTCTTCTTCATTCCTCTTCCATGAATTGTAGTGAGAGCTTTTTGTGGATATGAATAAAGATGAGGGTTTTGTATCATTCTTTTGTGTTTCTTCTTCCCCTTGAGATTCTTTCTCTCTCTTGCTCATTCAACCTCTTTATTGAGCTTGAATGGGTAAGGGTTAGTTATTGATCTCAAAGGTCGTATTTTCTTCCGGGACTAGCACTTCATTTCACATGCGTTTTCTACCCTCCTCTTGATCTTGCAACCTCTTCATTGAGCTTGCAAGTTTAAGGGTTGGCTATTGAGCACATGCTTGGCTTGGGTCCTAGTTCCGTATTCTTTTATTACTCGCTTTTTATTACTTGTCTTTTTATTACTTGCATTCTATTTCTTGCAATTTTATTCATGCTCTTTATTACTTGTATCTTTTCTTTTCTTTGTTCTTTTCTTTTTGTTCTCTTTTGTTCATTTTGTAAATGTTGTAATTATTGTTGTTGTTAAGAATTAATATGATTTTATAAGTTAACATTTCTTTGCCAATTCCTTTTCCCGTTATTTTCCATTTGAACTTCGCCCAAACCATACGCAAGCGCTCCGTTAGGCACCGTACCCTGACAAGGTAACGGTGATTCCTAACCACGACCGGTTGCGTTCGGTTTGGCCGGAGGCGAAAGCAAGAGACAAGAACGGAAGGACAAGGGTAAATAAGCCGGATTCCACGAATACCGCGCTTAATCCCCTAATCCACGTTGTTGCCGATTGCTTAGCTTCAATTGGTCAAGACTCGGCTCAAAGGTTTTGAGTACGGATTTCTTAGCTTACAATTTCGTATCTTTTCTTAACAACTTTATACTTGCAGATATACACATAGGTTAGAACAAACTCATACAGATTCTTTATTGACTCGTCTAAGACAAGAAGGTAAGATACCACCATCTCCCTGTGGACCGACCCGTGCTCAACCGGCTAGCTGCAAAGCGACACCGTCCTGATCGCGGTTACACTTAAATTCTTTGAACATCCGACACGCCAAAAGCGTGCGATAAAATGGCGCCGTTGCCGGGGAGACGGTAGCGTATTTTCTTTCTTGTTATTCGGGTTAATATTCTTTTTGTATATATATAAAAAAAAAAAAATCTTTTTGTTTTTTTTTGATCATTTTTGTGGGCAAGTGTGCAGAATTTTGCGTATTTACAAACTGCAATTGTGGGGAGCAAAGTGTACATTCAAGGCTAAGGTGTTTACGAAGTACAGTGCCAAAGATCCGGGTAGTTTGACCCGCGCAAGCGAACTTCTCAAGCTTACCGGATTTGATTCAACGGGGGTTTCCTAACCCAAAACTTAACGGTACGTATTTTACTAACACCTCCTTCTCAAATCCGACGCTTCCAATATACTATTCTTTGCAGGATTCTTTGCAAGTTCGCTAGCAAACGCTAAAAATTGACTAACCTGTATTTGTTGCAGCGCCGCGCTTAAACTAAAAAACGATTGTTTGATTCTTTATAGAATTTTTTTTTGAATTGCGCATTGCATACGTTAATACGGACTTAAGGGCAAGCGAACCCCACAATATACGGTAAAGGATTTCATCACCTTTTCCGTGGCCCACAAATCACGAACTTGAGCATAACGATTACCCGCACAAATTTTAAAAGAAATTAGACTTTAAGCCTTAAGGACTTCGCGCTCACTAGGAGAAGTTAACTGTGTTTAGAACCTTGCTTAACGGTATATTGTTTACGGGGTGTCTAGGAAAGTGTTAACGGCGAAACCGCCAAAAGAGAAAGGGTTATTTAATTAAGGAACTTCGCGAAAGCGTTGGAAAACCTCCCCTTATCTCTGCACTTACCTGGCCTCGTGATCAGTGTATCTTGAGCCTGTTTCTCGACACAGTTTTACTTCGACAATTAAGTTCTGGAGCAGGTCTAGTTGACCTAGGTGAACCCTAGAACGATTAGGTGTGTGGTATTTTTGTGTCGTGATTGTTTTTGTCCATAATTTTTTTGTGTATACTTCATTCTTTTGTTAATAAAAAAAAATTTTAAAAAAAAAATCACATTTTTTCCCCTCCTTTTCCCTCCTTTCTTTCATTCTCTCTTCATATCATGGGTACTCCACCTCGTAAAACTCTTGCCGAACTTTGGTACCCACAACCAGACATTACTTCATACGGTTCTTGCTTTGGCCGAACTTCGAACGATCCATCCATGCCGAAAATTTCATTGAGAGATCGGATAGACGCGTCTAGGACGAACAATTTGACTCCGCAATTCACTTCGTATCAACCATTTCAAACAGTCACCCCTTCTTACGTTGATACCCCTTCTTCGAGTCATGTTACCACCCCGAGACCAATGTCTCTTGCTGAACAAATTGAACAATCTCGTAGCCGATCTTTCACTCCTTTCACCACTTCACGTTCTTGGGATCAACAATTCCATTCACCTTCTTATCCCAATGTTGACCCCACTCCTGTCCAGCCATTCAATTCCTACCAATCCTACCCTACTTTTGCACCTTCCCTAGACATTGCTTCAGAACCGCCATTTGGGAGTTTTCAGTATCCAAACAACTTTGAATCTTTTACTGAAACTCCTTCACAACCTATGTCTAGTCTGGAACAGTCGTTGGAAGATTTTAGGGTAGCGTCAAGCCAACAGATGATGGATTTGAATACGTCCATGGCCGCCCTCATGCAACCTAGTGACCCGGTAGCTAGTTCTCAACTAGCTCCAACTTTTTCAATGTATGATGAGGCGGCAGGACAGGCTGTGAATTTGAGTGGAGAGAGTGAGATGTACCCCCTTCCGAATCAAACCTACCCGTCTGAAATTGAATCCCACAACTCCTATGTTGAAAGTCTATCTAGTGTTCCAAACGATTCACCAGTTGAAGATAGAATGATTAATGAGTTGTGCGACTTTGTGGTATTTGATTTACCTGATTGTGAAGGGTCCATTCCAAGTGAAACCAATCCCAATCCTTTTGACCTCTACACCTCCATCTTAGAACCAGAATCGATTAATATCCATGCTTTTGATGAGGTGTCTGAGAATATAAATTTTCACTTGATTGAGGATATTGACGCTGGGAATAATTTGGATGATGAACCCATAGATTTGACTGAGTTTTTCTTTTCAAATCATCATCCCGAGTCATTAAATATTTTTCCCGAACCCCATATGCGTCTGGACTTTGATGAAATAGGCATGGATGAGATAAATTTTGAGGAGAATATTGAGGATAGTTTTGAGGATGAACCAATTTTGATTGATGAGTCGGATTTTCCAATTCATCCTAATCCTTCCACTGACTGTGTACACCCTCCTGAACCTTTAACCGATAACCTTCCTCAACCACTTCCCTCCATCCTTTCCATCGTTCCGACCTTGCAAGAACCCGTATCACTTCCATTTCCATTGTCTGGTTTACCAAGTTCGGCGTACCCATGGTTTCTTACGAATCTTGAGGGATTTGACCCAATCTCTCGACGGGTTAATAGATTAGCACAATCGTTGTTTACACATCGCTCATCACGAATTGTGCTAATCTATTTACTCCATTTGCACCCTCAAGTTCGTATTCCACTTCCTTTTCCCTTCCGCCATTCTTCTTCTCATCTACCGAGACCGCATTCCACTTCTCTCCACAAGCGGTCTCGCGTAGTCTCCATTTCTTACCTCTCCGCATTCTTCCACCAGCCACTGCTTTATAGAGATACAATCTTTGAATGGTTGGTGTTAATTTTTGGCCTGTGTAAGGCCTTGTATAGTTGGATACTGTTCTTTCCCCCCTAATCCTGAATTTCAACGCTTAACAGTGGAAACACTGTTTTACTTAAGTTTGGGGGGGACACTTTTTTTTGTATATATTTTTTGTTTTCTTTTTTGTTTTGTATATAATTTGTTTTTAGGGAGCGCCGGCAATTTTGACCCTCTTGGTATAGCCTGACAGTGAGGGCACTGTCAAGTTTAAGTTTGGGGGTGTGCTCGGTAAGCTTTCTTCCTTCGCATTCATATGTATATTTTGCATCTACATATTAAATCCATAAAATCCATAAAAATCTGAAAATTTTCTAAAAATATAAAAACTTTTTTGTCAAGTTAGCTTGTAGAAGAACTCTGATTCAACATTCGACGGTTTTTGTTTGATAAGATAAGAATAACTAAATCTTATTTTTAGATTTTGAAAACCTGAAAGATAACTCTCCTTTGAAGTTAACTATTGCTGATATACGTCTTTACATCACACCACACGTGTCGTGTGTTTTGGAAATTAGATGACAAGTATGTTATGTTTAAAAAACTTTTAAATAGATAAATGATTTTCTGAGGATCAAATAGGTTTGTTCTGAAATAAGTAATATATCAAGAATAGTTTATGAAGTGAGTGAATATGAAGGAATGTTATTGATGCCTTAATTGGAACTAAGTCTGAAAAATAACCCATCTGAAACTTGATTGGAATGATTACACACCAAACCCACTAAACACGTCTTTTATCCAAAAAAATAAAGGAACTGCCGGTTATATCTCCGTTCGTATTAAATCATCTGATTTTCACGCCATCTGTCTTTTGTTTTTGGACCTAGGTAACTTGAGTAATTAAGTCCGCTGGGGTGTTTCTACACCTAATGCCCTAAAACCAACTGGTTTGGGTGCATTGGCCCAAAGCTCGCTAAGAAGCCTAGAAAGTCCAGATAAAAACAAAGTCAAGCAAGTGTTCTCTCCGAGTTAAAATTCCTAACGGTTCTTTGTGTGAGAATAATCTTGATAAAAGACAAGCTTTTATAAAAAATTTTAACGGAGATATGAAGGTTTTACTCTATGATAAAGACTATTGCACGTTCACAGAGGTGTGTATGAAATGAAAACAAGAAAAAGGTGGAGTGAAGAATAAGACCTAGTTTCCTGTTAGGGAAGATAGAAATTCTGAAGTTGAAACTTTACTGGAAAACAAAACTTGAAAAATGCTTAACTCTTTATAAAACTTATGTGATCCTTTTAAAATAGTTATCTGGGCTTTATTGTGTGACATAATGACTTTATTCGACCTTTCGGGAACTTAACGACACTATTTGCACTGCACGTAAAGACATATAAAATCTGTAGTTAAATAAGAAGCGAGGTGTGAAAAATAAAGGTTCGATAGTCTAGACTTAGGATAATAGAATTGTTATTTTCTAAAACAAAACTTTAGGGGTTTGAATCTTAGTTATTTTACAAAACTAGCTTGACCGGATTTTGTGGGTAGTATCCGCTGAAAACCCTCAGGAGACAACACTCCTCCTACTAGGGACACCTAGAGGTTTAACGGCTTGTTGCACATGCTCAGTGCAATCGCGTTCCCTGCGAAAGTGCGGTTATCATTTTATTTTTGTGAATAATTGGTTTTGCTCGGGACGAGCAAAAGTTAAGTTTGGGGGTATTTGTTCATCACTGAATACTGCATTTTATACCGCCCATTCTTACGCTCGTGTGTTTATAGGTAGGTGCTTTTTATCCGTGTTTGTTATATATTTGCAGGATACAGGTTCTCGGTTCTAAAACGGTGAAATTCATAGAAAACACGACAAAATCCGGGTTTCTGCCAACCACTGATAAACACGGTCTCCGCTCTTCATCCGTATGCTGCCAGATACCAGTTTAGGAAGACAAAATGTCAAATCAATGTCATTTTCAGGCACAAGGCTCAATGGTAGCACAAGATCCAAGAGATCTACGCGGAGCTCGAGGCAATCATTCCAAATCTTGACAAAAAGTCCACCTTTCCTCAACAGAAATTCTGGAAGAAATGTGAAAGTAATTTCAGAAACTACATGTACCAGACAACAGGGGACACCAAACCAGGAAAACACCAGAAAACCCACTGCCCAACTCACCAAGATGGCCGCGCATGCGCGGCCAATAGGGGGTATTGGCCGCGCTTGCGCGGCAAGGTGGGGCCCACTCTCTGACGAATTTCAGGGTTATTTTTGGTACTCCATCTCTGGTCTGCTGGTTGCCCTAGAACTCCATTTCCCTGCCTATAAATACAGCAGAACTTGCCAAAGCCAAGGGTCATTCTTTGCATTCTTTTTGTTCCTCTTTTGTAGTGTTTTGTATAGTTTTTCTTCTTCTTCTTCATTTCTCTTCCATGAATTGTAGTGAGAGCTTTTTGTGGATATGAATAAAGATGAGGGTTTTGTATCATTCTTTTGTGTTTCTTCTTCCCCTTGAGATTCTTGCTCTCTCTTGCTCATTCAACCTCTTTATTGAGCTTGAATGGGTAAGGGTTAGTTATTGATCTCAAAGGTCGTATTTTCTTCCGGGACTAGCACTTCATTTCACATGCGTTTTCTACCCTCCTCTTGATCTTGCAACCTCTTCATTGAGCTTGCAAGTTTAAGGGTTGGCTATTGAGCACATGCTTGGCTTGGGTCCTAGTTCCGTATTCTTTTATTACTCGCTTTTTATTACTTGTCTTTTTATTACTTGCATTCTATTTCATGCAATTTTATTCATGCTCTTTATTACTTGTATCTTTTCTTTTCTTTGTTCTTTTCTTTTTGTTCTCTTTTGTTCATTTTGTAAATGTTGTAATTATTGTTGTTGTTAAGAATTAATATGATTTTATAAGTTAACATTTCTTTGCCAATTCCTTTTCCCGTTATTTTCCATTTGAACTTCGCCCAAACCATACGCAAGCGCTCCGTTAGGCACCGTACCCTGACAAGGTAACGGTGATTCCTAACCACGACCGGTTGCGTTCGGTTTGGCCGGAGGCGAAAGCAAGAGACAAGAATGGAAGGACAAGGGTAAATAAGCCGGATTCCACGAATACCGCGCTTAATCCCCTAATCCACGTTGTTGCCGATTGCTTAGCTTCAATTGGTCAAGACTCGGCTCAAAGGTTTTGAGTACGGATTTCTTAGCTTACAATTTCGTATCTTTTCTTAACAACTTTATACTTGCAGATATACACATAGGTTAGAACAAACTCATACAGATTCTTTATTGACTCGTCTAAGACAAGAAGGTAAGATACCACCATCTCCCTGTGGACCGACCCGTGCTCAACCGGCTAGCTGCAAAGCGACACCGTCCTGATCGCGGTTACACTTAAATTCTTTGAACATCCGACACGCCAAAAGCGTGCGATCATGAGTTCCCACTGTGCTTTGATTACTACCCTACCACGCTCAAAGGAGACGTGCAAACAGGTTTTAGTTGGGTACAGTCTTGAGCCACCTGGAGGCAGTGAGCGGATCTGCAAGGGTTCGTCTCGCCCGGTATTGGGGGTGAGGTCGCGCTGTGTCTAGAAGAGCCAGTACATGAAAAGTCCTGGGCCAAGGCAGGAGATTTACTGGTAGGTATTCCAGTAGTATCTCAGGGTGTTCTGGGCAACACTCCGACACGACTTGTACCGCTGTTGGGTGTCTGACTTTTACCAACCCCGTAGGCCCGCCATGCGATGCTCATAGACGAACGGACCGGACTGTACGGATATTGTCACTGACAGGCTCAGTAGGGTGTCAGGATGAGTTCGCTCATCGACGTCCCTTTTGGTCAATAGCTAGTGGCCCGTCACGTTTGGCTGATACCTCTGACGTGCTAGTGGTTAAATCCACAGCCATAGTATTGACGAGTCTTTAGAGTCCACCACACACAGTTACTCAGGTTTCGAGCGAAACGCTGTAGAGGCCATATGGAGATATGGCAGGGTTCGATTAGATACATGCTGTAGGGTTCCTAGGCACACTAATGAGGTCTCACAAGGCATCAACCATGCCAATTTCAAAAATTACAGTGCCGAGAAACCCTAAGACGGATCGTTGGCTAGAAGTTTAGGCGAAATAAAGCAACTAGTTTACAACTAAACTAAAAGAACGGAAATACAACCTTTGTAGATCCGGTCCCCCACCTCCACGGCTCCGTGATGAAGTCCTCTCCGCTGTCCAAATCAAAATCCGGGCTCTAGCGTCGGCTTCATCGGAGAAATGGGCGGGCAAGGTCGTCGGCTTCGTGCCGAAGATGATCTACGTCGAAGCATCACAAGATCAAGCTCCCACTTCACCAAGTCATGAAACTTGTGAAGAAAACACACTCTACTACTTGACAATAGGTAGAGGATGAAGAAATAGGAAGTGGGTTCACTTTAGATTTGGATTTCTCACTCTTTTTCATCAATCACCATTGATGAAGTTTTGCTTTCTTCATTGAAGAAGATGAAGAAGAAGAAGAAAGAATATTATGATAAGTTATTTAAAATGAAAAGAAAATGAAAACTTATCATAATGTAAACCATGGTCAAGTGCAGAGATTAAACCAAGGTTAGTTGGAATGGTTAGGGTTAAGGATGAGATAAGAATGGTTGACTTGATCAAAGCTTCAAGAAGCTTCAACATAAAAACAAAATAAGCCACCATCCTTAAAAATTTCCAAAATGAATATATAAAAAAATAACTAAGTAAATAATCAAAACCCTAACCATTCATATAACCATGGTTTAATCTTTACACAAACCCAAGTGAGCAAGTATCATCAAACATGATACAAACTAGTGTACAAAAATATATCACATATACAATGTGCACAAATCAAGTGAGAAAATCCATTAAAGTGAACCAATACTAGTTAATGCAAAGTAATATATCAAATATATAATTATACATTAAATCATTAAATCAACACTTGATTTAACGATCCGGTCATATCGCATATAACCGACTAGTATCCTATGTATCGGCTTATCGAATCAATACTTGATTCGATAACTAGGTTATATCGTATACAACCAATCGATACATTCATCGCGAGAATAGAATACGGTATCACATACACGCATTATTCTCGGTCCCGCACATATCTCATATGCGCTCCTATTTCGTTTCGCTTGAGCCAGGAAACCTCTGTGTAGGACTCTAAAGACTCGTCAATACGCCGGCAGCAGGTGATGATCATATCAAACACCCACAAGCCGCAAGCGGTCTGCTAAACGTAACGGCCACCCGGGTATTGAGCGATCAGAAGAACGACGAGCAAGCCCGCTCACACTGCTGTGAATCCAACCAGTAACACTTACCGTACAGTCCGGTCTCGTCGTCTGATATGTCGCATATCTCGCCTAGGGGTGGTAAACGTCAGACCCCAATAGCTCGATAAGTCGTGTCGATATGAGGTCTATAACAACTCGAGAAACTACTGGTAACACTTACCAGTATATCTCAGCAACCCTGGCCAGGTATTTCCGGTTATAGCCAATCGAACACAGCACAACATCAACTCCCTATACCGGGAGAGACGAATCCCCTCCTATCGCTCATTGCCTCCATGTGATTCGGGACTGTACCCAAAAACCACCGTTTTGCATGCCCTCTTGGACGTGGTAAGATTGAAATCAAAGCACAGTGGGAACCACACAAGACTCTATGACGATCTCGGGTCAACAGACTACTCTGTACCAGTGTCACCAGAGAACTGCCATCTGACGTAAGGTATAATACCATCTGGGAGCTCTCGGCGAGTCCGTCCAGTGTACCCAGTCTCCACTGAGCACCCGTACATCATCTCTGATGTCAAACACCAATGGATATGGGATCATCCATCGCCCATCTGTATGGGTCGAGAAGGTATACGCTAGTCTACACTGGTATATCGATGCCCCGTCTCGATACACCCACGACTAGGGACTTTGAAGGATGTACTTATGGACTACCATGTCCCCACTAGTATGATCTGCATCACAGTCCAGGTAGTCAAGTAATCATCCTAAGGGATTTACCAATATGTAACAGAGAGACAATCAGTGTACACGTTAAGGTAAAGAGTAACCAGATAGCGTACTATCATGTCGAGCAAGAAAGTCCTCCCTATATATGTCCAAGCATCCACTACAATATACATCCTATGTATAGTAATGGCCTCTAGGGCATACATATAACTAACAATCTCCCACTTGCACTAGGGCCATCTGATAGCAGTGGTTGTAGTATCTCATACTCAACCATCCCTTAAAAGTCTCTCTCTGGGAAAAGGCCTTCGTGAGTGGATCCGCCGTGTTATCCTCTGAGTCTGCTCTCCTAACCTCGATCTCCTTGGAGATCAACCATCTCCATGATCAAGTGATACTGCCTTAGAATATGTCTGGATCACTGATGGGACCTGCGTTCCTTGGCATAAGCCACAACTCCATTGTCTCACAATGGTAGGAACGTAGATCATCTCATGAACCAATATACACCCAAACAGCCTCTTTGGTAGCATCTTAAGTAGCGATGTATCCAGCCTTTATCGTCTAGTATGCCACGGTATCTAGCTTGGAACTCTTCCAACATACCGCCCCTTTACTGAGGGTAAAGACAATGCCTGTGACTGACTTTCAGTCGTCTTTATCACCCTGGAACCCTTCCAGTGATTCTCCCCAGGATCGATTGATACCATCTCACTACAACTAGTGAGAATCCTAACATCCAATTAGATCTATCTCATAGATCCAAAACCCAGGATTTAGGAGGTATCATTTTGATCCTATATGGAGAATCATTGTGATAAGTGGAGATTGACCGAGCGTAGCATAGGAAACTCCATCCCTATCAAGAGTATGTCATCCACGTACTCTACGAGAATCACCACCATACTCCCTACTACCTTTTTGTTTATACAAGGTTCATCTACCATTTTGATGATGTCAAACTCTTTGACTACTACATCAAAACAGATGATCCAACTCCGCGATGCCTGCTTTATCCTATAAAGCATCTTGCACACGTTTTCGCTGCTCCCACTGTCTACGAGGCCCTCTGGTTGTGTACTTATAGACGTTCTCTTCTAAAACATCATTTAGAAAAGCAGTCATGGCACCCAACCGCCAGATATCGTAGTCATGGTACGTAGCCGTGGCAAGTAGGATCTGGATGGACTTAAGCATAGCTACTTGAAAAGGTTTCATCATCATCCATACCTGGTCAATGATGTAGACCTTTAACAAGTCTAGCTTTGAAAGTCTCAACTCTTCCATGTACACCAAGTAATCTTCTCAAGATATACTTGCTCCTGATGGGGATTTAACCCTTCAGATATAGCAACCAAAGTCCATACTTTGTTGGTGTATAAGGATTCCATCTCAGATCGCTAAGCATCCAGCCATTCTTACCGAGTCTTACTCCTGATGGCCAGCTCGAAACTAGTTGGGTCATCATCTCATGATGCAATCCTCGCTCCCACTGTCATAGAGAAACCGAAGTATCTCTCAGGTGGGTGAGGAACCCTACTAGATCGGCGGAGAGGCTGAGGTTCGTTGGTATCTACTGAATCCTTTGGTTGTACCAAATCATCTGCTGTAGTTTGTATAGCTGGAACCTTTCCAGTTCTACATTACAGACATTGCCTCGAGCTTGTCCGGATTTTGCTTTTTAGACATAGGCCGGACAACCCCAAATCCTAACTAGCTTAAGACATGGGCTCTTCCCTTTCCATATCACATATGAAGTGGTAGGCACTGATTTGATTCAAACCCAATTCAATAGGTATGCAGCTTCTCAAGTGCATAACTCCCAAAAGGAAATAGGTAACTCAGTTGTGCTCATCATAGATCACACCTTATCATATAGGGTGTGATTGCTCCGCCCCGATATACCATCGTGCTATGGTGTATACGGAGGAGTAATGCTGAGAGAGAATCTCATTCTCCTTTTAGAATAGTCCAGGATTACCGTGCTTAAGTATTCTCCTGCTCGATCTCATCAAAGGACATAATACTTATACCCGTATTGGTTCTCTACTTCTAAATCATATTCTGTGAATATCTCAAAAGGTTCGGACTCGTGTTTCAATAGGAACATATGTCTGAATCTTGAGAGATTATCAGAGAATGTAACGAAGTACAAAGAACCAGTCCTGGCATATGTAGACAGGGGACCTTTCATACATCAACATGTATCATCCCAAGAGTTCACTAACTCTTTCTCTGTTTTCAGTAAACGGAGCTATGGTCATCTTATCTTTGTGACATGACTGGCAAGTTTCACAAGATGTAAATTCAAACTGATTTAAATATGCATCTTTATGTAACTTCAGCTAGTCGGGTCGCATTGATATGACCTAGTCTACAATACCTCAAGAAGGATTCGTTCATTTCTGAACTCTTCCTCTTGTGTGTGTTCTGTATACTAAGAACTGTAGTTTGATTTAGAACATCAACGCTTTTAGATAACGTGCCTGAACCGATCAACTTTTGATATAGGAAATGTTCAAAACATTATCCAACAATACAAAATTTTATCATTTCTTTACTAATAAACATTATCAAACATGATACAAACTAGTGTACAAAAATATATCACATATACAATGTGCACAAATCAAGTGAGAAAATCCATTAAAGTGAACCAATACTAGTTAATGCAAAGTAATATATCAAATATATAATTATACATTAAATCATTAAATCAACACTTGATTTAACGATCCGGTCATATCGCATATAACCGACTAGTATCCTATGTATCGGCTTATCGAATCAATACTTGATTCGATAACTAGGTTATATCGTATACAACCAATCGATACATTCATCGCGAGAATAGAATAGGGTATCACATACACGCATTATTCTCAGTCCCGCACATATCTCATATGCGCTCCTATTTCGTTTCGCTTGAGCCAGGAAACCTCTGTGTAGGACTCTAAAGACTCGTCAATACGCCGGCAGCAGGTGATGATCGTATCAAACACCCACAAGCCGCAAGCGGTCTGCTAAACGTAACGGCCACCCGGGTATTGAGCGATCAGAAGAACGACGAGCAAGCCCGCTCACACTCCTGTGAATCCAACCAGTAACACTTACCGTACAGTCCGGTCTCGTCGTCTGATATGTCGCATATCTCTCCTAGGGGTGGTAAACGTCAGACCCCAATAGCTCGATAAGTCGTGTCGATATGAGGTCTATAACAACTCGAGAAACTACTGGTAACACTTACCAGTATATCTCAGCAACCCTGGCCAGGGATTTCCGGTTATAGCCAATCGAACACAGCGCAACATCAACTCCCTATACCGGGAGAGACGAATCCCCTCCTATCGCTCATTGCCTCCATGTGATTCGGGACTGTACCCAAAAACCACCATTTTGCATGCCCTCTTGGACGTGGTAAGATGGAAATCAAAGCACAGTAGGAACCACACAAGACTCTATGACGATCTCGGGTCAACAGACTACTCTGTACCAGTGTCACCAGAGAACTGCCATCTGACGTAAGGTATAATACCATCTGGGAGTTCTCGGCGAGTCCGTCCAGTGTACCCAATCTCCACTGAGCACCCGTACATCATCTCTGATGTCAAACACCAATGGATATGGGATCATCCATCGCCCATCTGTATGGGTCGAGAAGGTATACATTAGTCTACACTGGTATATCGATGCCCCGTCTCGGTACACCCACGACTAGGGACTTTGAAGGATGTACTTATGGACTACCATGTCCCCACTAGTATGATCTGCATCACAGTCCAGGTAGTCAAGTACACATCCTAAGGGCTTTACCAACATGTAACAGAGAGACAATCAATGTACACGTTAAGGTAAAGAGTAACCAGATAGCGTACTATCATGTCGAGCAAGAAAGTCCTCCCTATATATGTCCAAGCATCCACTACAATATACATCCTATGTATAGTAATGGCCTTTAGGGCATACATATAACTAACACATGCGGCATTGCACGAATCGTGATCAGACGGATTTTACTAGCGGGCTTTGGTTTAAGCCGGATCCTAGTATTAGATAGTGTAGATTTTGTCTCTTTGCATTTGTATTCAGTGGGAATACAAATGCGGGCATGTATATGCAGTAGCGGCGTTTTCCTGTAATTTATTACGGGATCTGTTTTCTGAAGTTGCCAGTTTGCATTCCGTTCCGGCCGATTTTCCTTTGTTCCTTCGCGGCCGGACTTTTCGATAGAGGGGGTTATTTGCTAGTGTGCAAATAACATTTGTGAGAGGGGGTTTATTGTGATTGTGGCTTCTTATCATCATGAGATTCTTTTCTAGTCCACTTGATTTGCATTGATTATGAAAGGTTTGATGAAAGACTTTGAGGTGATCTTGGTTCATGATTATCATTTTCCCTTTCCCCAATTATTTTTTGGATGTCTTTTTTTCCTTCACCCTAAAAGGGGCCGGCCACATTATATGAGAGAGAGATAGGTTCATTTGGTGTGTGTTTTTTTATCATCTCATTCCTTGTAAAAATGAGAGCACCATTCTTTTTCCTCCAAAGTCTTTTTCTCCTCCTACACATAATGGCAACTTCACAAAACCCTAGAGACAAGCTTCTACACTACACCTATAGTACCCTTGGACGCGTCGGCTAGCCAACTTCACGCCCGAGTTGCCTCGGTCCAGAGGTGGGAGCCCGTAAACGAACCCGGCTACGTGGTGCCCTTTCCGACGAGGAGGTGACGGACGGAGATTCCGCGGGAGATCGGAGTGGAGACGAAGACCGAAGGACACGGATCGCTTGGTATAACTTCTCTACTCCTTTTCTTGTTTGCTAGTAGCTAGGTTAATGGCCCGATCCAGGTTAAAGTGCGCGGTGGTGCCGGATTGCTAGTTTGCAAAGTTTTTCGTTTCCGCGTTTCCGGCGTCGGAACGACGGCCAGGGCGCCGCCGTGCACTTACAATACCCTCGACTAGACCTTGGTAGACCCACAACGAATTTCATGGAGATCTGCTGCCATTCGCACTCTGGAACGGTAAAAAGGTTGCAACTCTCCTGCCGGTCTCAAATGCTTAACCTTAGCTCGCTGACAAGCCAAGCACTTCGAAACAAAATCTGAAACTTTACTCTTCAACCCTGCCCACCCGTAACTAACTCATAAGTCACGTTACATCTTGGTGGCACTTGGGGTGAACACAGAAAGGTGACTAATGTGACTGCTCTAGGACCTCGCATCTCTACCCTTCAATATCAGGTACATACAAACGCGTCCCTAAACGTGGCACACCCTGTTCATAAATCAAGAATTCTGAATCTCTACCCAGCCGAACATGCTCAAGAATCTCAGACAACGAGCATCGGCGGGCTGTGCCTCACGAAACGATTAAGTAAAAGTGGATGGGCACGGACATGAGCAAGCTGTTCCCTCGGTAGAGGCGAAATTAAGCTGTACACAACGGTCGCACAGGAACTGTAAATCTGCATAAGACTGTCTCTGAAGTGCGGACAACTGGAACAAGCTACCCCCGGGCCTACGACTCAAAGCATCAGCTATCACAATCGTGTCGCCACGGGTAATAAAGGATCTCACAATCATAATCCTTCATAAGCTCCATCCAATGGCGCTGTCTCAGCTCAGATCCCGCTGCAGGAAGATGAACATTAAGCTCTGGTGGTCCATGAAAATCTGGCACGACTCTCTGCACAAGCAGTGCCTCCAAATCTCCAGCGCAAGACCACCGCGGCCATCTCCAGATCATGAGTGGGAGAAATATTGCTCATTCTTCCTCCAACTGTCAGGAAGCATAAGCGATAACTCTATCATGCTACATCAGTACACAATCGAGCCCCACTCGCAAAACATCACAGTAAACAACAAAGTCGCCCAATCTAGAAGCAAAGATAGAACTGGTGCAGTTGTCCACCAAGTCTTCAACTGCTGAAAACTCAGCACGCATGCCACAGTCTAAGGAAAAGGAACTCCCTTCCTAGACAGTACGGTCAACGGTGCAGCGATACTCAAGAAATCCTGCACGAAACGGCGGTAAAAACAGGCTAAGCCCAAAAATCTGCGGACCTCTGTCCCTGATCAGGTCTGGGCCAAAGCTGTATGGCCTCGATCTTCCTCGGGTCCATACGAATACCGTCTCCCGTAACCACATGACCTAGGAAGTCAACACGATCAATTCTGAAGGAACACTCCGAGAATTTAGCAAACTGCTGGTACTGTCACGACCCGAAAGTACGGAACGTGACCGGCACTTAGATTACGAAGCGTCTAGAGGCGCCACGTAACCTAAGTAAGCCGAAGCCCAGAAATCTAAACCATATAAAAGAAGAAGAAGTAAAAGAAACATGAAGAAAAACAAGTTTAAAAGTATCAATAAATTTTCCCAAAAATTTCGGCAGAGTCTCCTCTGTAAAAACTGGCCCCCAAACGGGTACAACAAGTATAATATACATAAACAATAAAAAGCATCCCCAACGGGAGCTAGCATCAACGCCAACAGGCGGAAACAACCACAACAAGCACAATAATATACAACGCCAAAGGGCGAGGCTCAAAACTCAAAGAAAACAAAACCACCATATCAGAATAATACATGCGCGACTCTAAAGTAGAAATAAAAAAAATACTGGTCCAATAAACTTATCAAGTAATACAAGTATGGTTGATGGAGCTTACTAGATACAAATGAAAGAATAAAAGTACAATGGTGGTTCGGATACAAGTGAACCAACCTACCGTGCAAATCACCCTAAAAGAATAGATGTGCCAGCAAGCTGCCAAGGAAACCTGTACACCGAACCTGTAATAAAATTTGGCACAACGGGGGTGAGTTGCCAACTCGTGAGTAGAAGACATCTACGAAAAGAAATCGAATGCACGACGCTATTCTAGGTCATAATAATACACTACTAAGTCCCAATCATCTAGTAATAGCAGGGTAATACTACGTGTAAGTGTAGATACTCCGTGCTCGTGTCAGTGCCTCATATAGTACTATGTCATATGAATGGATATGCATGCACCATGAATTGTAAAATAACCAATCCTGAAATCCAGGTGTATCTGTATAAGAAATCTTTAGCTGTTATCATAGTAAAACGGTTATAGAAATCTGAAATCTCAACAATGAAATCCATGGAAATCCGTTTCAAGCATCGACACAAACATGTAAATCTCAAGTCTCATAGTCTCAATATCTCGAGCTACATCAGTCCGGATCGGCCCATATCATCAAATCTCACGACAACGGTCGGTATCCTCGGGATATCCGCCGCGCCAGACATCACCGGTAGGTAGCCTTCCCCTGCCAGGCTCATCGTCTACAACTCGATCTTCTTGCCCCGGGGTACCATACCGGGCCCACCATGTACCCGAGACGGTTCATCCACTCCTCGAATCGGGTCTCGAAATCCATCATAAAACATGAAATCTCATGGTGGATGACACATACATCACGAGAAAACCGCAGCTTATGTTTTTAAAAAGAGAGGAGGAGGAGAGAGAGAAGTTTTTATATATTCTTGCAGTTTTCCCCAAAATCCAGAAATCTCATAGAAATCCAAATCTCAAAATCATGAGTAAGTAAATGATAAGTGTCGGCATATACCCCATAAAACTGCATGATAACATGAGAATATGAATGCATGAATGTCTAAGTAATAAATGCCGTGTCTATACTAGCATCTGAGAGTAATCACAATATTATATATCGATCTAGTAGCAAGCTGATTCTATCAATAAAAGATAATAAGATCTAAAGTGTACGTGACATAGCAATTACCGATGATTATGTGTGTGAGCCGGAAAATAAGTGTGCGTGGAATATGCGCATCATCGGTATTAGTGCTGGTGTCCTAACAGGTAAGTTTATATTGATTATAGCAACATATGGATGAACATGCAACATTATGATTACAGTGTGAAAGTAAAGACGGATGTGTGTTATCCACTCATTTGATATACAATTATCACTACCACTATATGACTCGAACCTAACCTAGTGTCCATCTAACCTCCTAAGGAACTAAACCTAAGAAACTAGTCATTAAGAAACAAAAGTCTACCTAGGTCTGAATCAATATCTCTAATAGTCGGCGATCCAGCCTCAATAGCGTCACGTACGTAGTACGGCTTCCTCGAATCAAGAGTGCGGATCAATCATCATATCTATGCCTCGTACGGTAAAATCCATCGTACGACATCCCAATATCGGGATACGGGTCAAGTATCTCCTAGGTGTCTCATCATTAGTATAATGTCATCATCAACACATCTCATGATCAAGGTGCTAAACTGTGATCGCATACATCAATCATATATCATTGCCATCATAATAAGCATCATTAGTTTATCCTCAGAAATATCATGTCATATGTATCATATTGTGATTAAGTCATACTGATATCATATCGTCCTCAAGTCACACCTCTATGATATCGACATCAGGTCATACCTATATGATGTCGTAATCAAGTCATACATATCCCATATCGTGATCAATCACAAGTTACAGTCCGGGTACTATTTTAGAGTCCCATGTACCTCAATATCATCACCACCCATTATAATTTAAGTATACATGTTCATTATCTCATTCTCTAATGATCCGCTAACACTTAATACGACTGTATAGCCAAGAATCACGGCATCGAGCCCAGTTACACTGTTTCATCATACCTCGGATATCATACCACATCAATGTATCCCATATACGTATTGTATATATATATATACCTATACCTCGTCCTATATATATACACATGCACGTATACACCAAGTCGTGTTTCAGTGTGTGCGTGTGCGTGTTTCTACCTGAAACCTACGAACCTCTTCCAAGGTATTCATCTTCTGATATGTCTTCCAAAATCAGTCTAGTCCAGCCTAGGGTCATTACTAGGGCCCTACTCATTAAGAATCGAGGGTCATATCTGGTTTCCTAATGTCAATAAGTACTATTCCTATTCTACGTTGCGGGGGTGCTAAACGCCATCCACCCGACTTCCCCCCGTAGATATGCATCTACTCACCTGGTCCATGTCTGCCGAAGACGGTGTCGCAATCCTCCTCTTCATCCCCCGCAGTCCATGTGAGGGGTACCTAAAGGCAAACATATAAATAGTATCGTAAACTGGATCACATACGAAAGTCAAACGATACAAGGAACAAGCATAGGTTAAAACCTATGTCCCGTCCACGCAAAAGAACCATATATCGCTCGATATCGGCGTGCAAACTCCGATGGATCGAGATAAACATCAACAAGTAACTCGTAGTTTTAAAACACATTACTTATATTATAAAACATGATTAAATCCATCGAAACCCTAAAATCCATCAAACCGTCCAATTTCGTAAAACCCGAAAATGCCAATTTACCGTTTTTCATCGAAACTTGACATTTAAATGAAACCAATGGTCATAAAACTCATTAAATAGCA
The DNA here is from genome assembly GCA_030015575.1 of Agapanthus africanus. Lineage (NCBI taxonomy): Eukaryota > Viridiplantae > Streptophyta > Magnoliopsida > Asparagales > Amaryllidaceae > Agapanthus > Agapanthus africanus. Next base: position 225,205,760 of record CM057349.1, read on the forward strand.
TAACTAGACTATACAAACCATTTCTATATTTTTATTACACAAATTTGTATTAATTTGAAATTTCTAGTTTGCAACCTTTAACAATTTTCAACATTTTTCAAGCAAAATACCACAATTCCACCACAAAACATGATTTTGTATGAATTAATGTATTAAACTACAATTCATGATGATAATGATATAATGAAACCATGATTATATTTTTAATTTCATTTATTTAGGAATTTCCAAAATCTAGTTTACAAAATAATAGCATTTTATTACTATTTTCCAATTACCAAAGGAAACTAGTGATCAAACTAAGTTTTTCTTTCCATTAACATGCTAATATTCTCACTAAAACTACAATCTAATGATAGCAACCTTAATTGGAATTTTATATTACCCACATATATATTTTATAAAAACTAGTTAGCTAAATAGCTTAATTTAAACAATTTGAATACACAAATTATTATACAATAACCATGCAAGATTTTTCCACTTCTAAAAACTGTAGACTAGTTATTTTAACCCTAATTAATTAATAAAAACCATCACTTGAATTTACAAACCCTAACTTGAATTTTAAAATTTGCAATTAGAATTAATCTAATAAATCTAATTATGCTTTAAAAGAAACATCTAATGGAAATAAAACAAAAGAGATAGATTTATACCTTCACAACCTCAAGTCCAAACATGAAAATGAGCCTCAAAAATACATGCTTTCCCACTCAAAAATCCATGTAAAGAAGAGTAGAGAATGAAGGGTAGGAAATACATAGGATTTTGTGGATTTTTAATTGAATTTTTGATGGATTTTTGATGAATTTTGAACAAAAAATGAAATGGAAATGGGGGGGGCTGCCATGGGGAGGAGGCCGGCCATGTGAGGGTGAGGGAGAGGAGAGTGAGAAAAGTTGAGAAAAGTGTAGAAACTTCACCCCCAAAATATCACCTCTTTATGTCTTTTCATGAATTTCTTTATTTTCTTTTATTTCTTTACTATAGCAACTCAAGAAAACTCTAGAAAAATGGAAAAATTTGCAAATAAATTTTTCATGATACACACTAAATTATAACATGCCATGGTTCATTTTTACAAATTAAAACCATTCAAATTTGTAATTTACACTAATTTAGTGTAAAAATAAAGCTTATGTTAATATTTAAAATAATTAATTTAGGAAAAATATTTAATTAAACTAAAAATTTATAAGTGGATAAATAAACACCATTTACTAGTAATTACATAATTAAAATAGGTATTTTTTTGAAATTATAATGAAAAACAATCACGGTTTGGTTTTACTTAAAATACATTTTGCTTTACCGAAAATCATAAAATTCACTTAAACAATTTTATTCATTTAATTATTTATTTAATTATTTTTAAAATGTTACAATCTTCCCCCCTTTAAGAAATTCGGTCCCCGAATTTAAATTAAAACTTCCCTTCTAAATACTAAAACATTAAACAAAACACTCAAATCGTCGGGGCTCCGAAATCATTAATACATAACTAAAATCAACTCCGTCAAGCATAACGCAATCATCGGAGTTATGGCGAGAATAAAATATCAAAACCCAATATGAAAACCATCATAATATACATCAATATATAACTTATATATATAGTGCGCATCATAGTAAAACCGTCCAAATATCTGGATAAAGAAATATGCAAAAACCCCTTTTGAAAATCGCCGTGTGATGCACGTGTCACGGCATAAGTAGGGGACGTTTATAAAAAAAATAGCTATATATATATATATATATATATATATATATATATATATATATATCTTTTATTTAACATACACATCCCGCTTGGTTACTAAATCAAATAGTAATGATTATAAAAACACACTGCTCAAACTGAAATCAATCCCAATCACATCAATAAAATATCATGTGCGTCCGGTGCGCACTGAAATCGAAACCAAATACAGATACCACGAATACACACAAAAACAACTAAGTGCAACAGGTGTGCACCGAAAACATCTGTCAAGTGCAACGGGCGTGCACGACTCAATATCAGGTGTATCTAATCTGCACAAAATCCCGATTTAGTGCATCTGGTGTGCACAAAATCGCATCAAGTGCGCCAAGTGTGTGCAAGAATCTCAATCAGGTGCACATGGTGCACGAAATCATACACCGAATATCAAAATTGAAATCACAGTACGAAAGTGCATGAAAACTAGGTCGAAGTATATATCAAAATCATGTGTAACCATATGCACGAAATCAAATTAAAATCTCCAAATGTATTAAAACTAAATCAAGTGTACTGGGTATATACTAAACAACATCAATACAACTGATATATGAAACACAAACAGAATGTAATGAAAGTACACATAAGAAATACCAATCGTAGAACAAAGTTCTCAAAATACCAAAATCCTGTTAGTGTATATGCCCTAGAGGCCATTACTGTATCATACTAGTTTGTATATTACTTAATGGAAACTTGGGATATTCACAGTTGTATATACAATCTTGCTCGAAATGGTAGTATGCTACTTGGTTTGTCTCTGCTTTAATATGTGCATGTGTTTCTTTTAGCATATTGCTGGTATACATATTAGTAGAGCCCTTAGGATCTTTGCTTGATTACCAGCGTTGTGATGGCGCTCGCACTCATGGGAGCTGGGTAATCTATAAGCACATCCTTATACAGGTCCCTGGTCGTTGGACTATCGAGACAGGGCATCGATACTCCGGAGTAGACTAGCGTATGCGCTTCTCATCCCAGTGTGGGAGACGGTCTGTCCCACAGCCGTTAGTACGTCGTACTTGGGATAGTATGCGGGTGCTCGTTAGGTTACGAGTACACTGGACAGGACTCGTCGGGAACTGTTGGTTGGTAATATACCTATCGTCAGTTATCAGTTCCCAGGTGACATGAGTACAGCTTAGTCCGTTGACTTGACACTGCCACTTCGCCTCGAGTGTGTTCCCACTGCACTTTGATTACTACCTTACCACGGCTCAAAGGAGTCGTGCAAACAGGTAGTTTTTGGGTGCAGTCCCGAAGCACTTGGAGGCAGTGACGGTTAGACAGGATTCGTCTCTCCCGGTATTGGGGGTTGACATCGCGCTGTGTCCAGGAGAGCCATTACACGAGTAGTCCCTGGCCAGGGCAAGCGAGATATACTGGTAGGTTTCCAGTGTTATCTCAGGGTGTTCTGGGCTACACTCCGACACGACTTGTACCGCTATTAGGGGACTGACGTTCACCGCCCCCCTAGGCCCGCCGTGCGATGTATCAGACGAACAGACCGGACTGTACGGAGACTGTCACATACAGGCTCAGTAGGAGTGCAGATGGGGTTCACCTCGTCAGTCTTCTTATCGACATCTACCTGGGGACCGTTACGTACAGCTAGTGCCGATTGCGGTCTGTGGTTAAACCCACTGCCAGCGTAGTGTCGAGTCTTTAGAGTCCCACACAGAGAGCTATTCGCCTTTAGGCAAAATGAGTAGAGGTCGCATGGTTTTGCGACAGGGTTCGTTCGCATCCGCGCACTTGTGCACGTTTGCTGTCCGGACAGTTTATACTAGCGGGCTTTGGTTTAAGCCGGATCCTAGTATATGATTTGAGATTGGTTTTTCTCAGTGTATTCGTGTTCCTCGGATCACGAATGCGGGTGCGTATGCACAGTTGCTTGAGATTGGGGGAGAGGACCTTGTTTAGGGTTAATGGCTATTGTCATTTTATTAACCCTATTGCTTTTGTGTGTATTATAGTTAATTGATAATTAGCTTAATAGTTGTGCATGGTTGTTGTTGTTGACAATTTGACTTCATTGACTTTTTGACCAAGGTTGACACTTTGACCATCATCATTTCTTTTGGAAGATGCTCTTTGATCTTTGCAAAATTGAAATGATAATGGTCATGTCATGATTTACCATGACAATTTTCAAGCTAATTATTGAATTAAAATAATGCACACATATTAGTGAGAATGGCTCACTAATAATTCATTCTCTCATATCATTTCTCTCTCTTGTTCATCCTCTCCCTCAAGCTCTCTCCCTCTCATGTGTTGAGAAACAAAAAGCTTGAGAAAAACCTTCACTTGATCTTCTCTACTCTCTTCTAGGGTTCAAGTCTTAGCATTTCTTGCACTCTAGTTACTCCTAGCTTGGAGTTGAAGCTAAAGGTCGAGGCTTTCGGGTGGATCCTTCTTTGACGGGAGAAGACAAGCAAGGTGACCTCTTTCTACCATTCCAAGGAGCAAAGAGAGAAGGACTTTGAGCTCAAGGTATAACCTTTCCATCACTTAGCTACTTTGTAGTTAGCTTTAGCAAGTTTATGTTTAGCAAAGATCCTTAAAGCTTAGTCCATGTTGCCTATAGTTGATAAAAATCCAATTTTTATTATGTTTTCCGCCTCCCCGTAAGCACCGTGGTGGGCAACGTGGACTTACAGTGGTATCAGAGCCTAACTAAACCTAAACTAGCTAAGTAGTTAAGTGTAACGAAGTTTCGAAACCGGAAAATCGAAAAACCAAACTCGCAAAACCCTAAGTTTCTGTTAAATTTTTTTCTGGTCAAAATAAAATTTGTTATACACCAAAAATTATCTCGGGGTTTTGTTAAGAACACCACCAAAAACGAGGCAGAGAGTCGACCAAATGGGCGCGGATCCGCGGCGCTAGGAAGCTATTGCGCCGCGCATCCGCGGCCGTCTATTCTCTTCTCTGCCTCGATTTTGGTGCAGTGTGTTTCTATGTTGGTTTTGGGATTTTTAGGATATGTTATATGCGCCCAAATTTTCCAGAACTAAAATTTTCTTTTGGGGGCCTATAAATCCGTATTTTTCGGAACTTCACTACACTTTAACTATATCGGTTATATCTGTGATGCTTGTATGTATTGAACGTCGGCTAATCGCTATAAGTCGATTAGTCAGGGTTATACATCTCTGTGATCTGTGATTGTTATTGGTTTGTGGATATGAATGGATTGGATTGTCGCGGGTGAATAGCCGGGGTGGATGTGAGATGAGCGTTATTTTTCTTTCATTCATTTGTAACATGTAAATTGATGTAATAATATTATTTGTATGGCCGCACAACCGGGTCGGGGTTGTAGCCATCATTGTATAATTCTTTTTACTGTTTTTGCTCCTAGGATAGACCCATGGAGGGGGTGCACAAACTACCGGGTATCTCGAAGTGCCGAGTGGCCTACTCACGGTGGTGAGGGAGGTTGCTTCGCTTCGGGTGCTTGGCGGGTACTTTGCCGCACCCGTAGGGGTCTTGGGTGGGGTACTGGCTATTCACCGCGACCGTGTAATCCGCTTTACGTTGCAGGCTCGAACGCATTGCGGATTCCTAGTATATCCAATGTATTCATCTGTGATCTGTAATGTCTATCATTGCTATATATTTATAAATAATAACTATTTAGGCGTTGCTTATGTTTTACAGCCGCGCTAGCCCAGCCCCCGCTCTGTCGTTAGTTAAGTAACCTAACGGGTGATGACGGGGCCCCGTGGCGAATGCGAATGGCATAAGCGTACGTCATATTTTGGTTGTTTTCTGCAATGATAGGATTAAATGACGAGACGCATTAAAAGAACTAATGCAAGAAATAAACCAAGTAAAAGTCGATTGGAACACTTTGAAAACCACTCGGTTCTTTTCAAAACTAAACTTTTAAACGCGGAGCTTGAACCACTCCTTTTAAAAGCTATCTTGTTCCATCGATTATATCAAGTTCACTACGTTCACGGTTTCTCCAAAACCATCCGTAGCCCTCCATCATTTCGGATAAATATTCGGTAGTATTCAAGCTATGTATTTTGACCTCACGCCAAGGCATAGTGATTGGTAGCTGCCGGATATTTATCCGTTGCATAGATAGAATGCGTTGATTTGAGACAGTCGTACTGCCGTTTTGGCCTACGTCAAGGGTGGGTACGGGTGGGTTCAAATTAACCAGGATAATGATGGGAAGAACTTGACATGTGACTTATGACATTTTGACCTCACGCCAAGGTCATAAGAGCATGGGGCAAAAATCCACATCGGGAGTTTCATAAGTACTGAAACTTGCTAGCGTTGCATACCATTTGGAGTGTGATAATTCTGGTAGGATTCCTTCGGTTTTATCACGCGATGATATTTGGATCCCGATCCTACTGTGAGTATATGCTACTCCTCGGGAAAACTCTCACTTAACGATCAATGCTATAAACCTAGTAGGTGCCTAGAAAGGTGTTAGCGGGGCTACGCCTGTTCATCACAGAATACTGCATTTTATACCGCCCATTCTTACGCTCGGTTGTTTATAGGTAGGTGCTTTTAATCCGTGTTTGTTACATATTTACAGGATATAGGTTCTCGGTTCTAAAACGGTGAAATTCATGGAAAACACGACAAAATCCGGGTTCCTGCCAACCACTGAGAAAACACGGTCTCCGCTCGTCATCCGTATGTTGCCAGATACCAGTTTAGGAAGAAAAAATGTCAAATCAATGTCACCTTCATGCACAAGGCTCAATGGCAACAACAAGTTCCAAGAAATCTACGCGGAGCTCGAGGCAATCATGACAAAAGCATCCACAAAAGTCCACCTTTCCTCAACAGAAATTCTGGAAGAAATGTGGAGGTATTTTCAGAAAACACATATGCCACACTGAAGGACACATAGAACCAGGGAAAGCCACCAAGTACGATGCCCTGACTCCATCATAGGGCCGCGGATCCGCGGCCAATAGGGGGTATTGGCGGCGGATCCGCGGCCATGTGGGGTCCTCACTTTGTCGTGTTTTGGGGGTATTTTGGGGACTTCATATAGTGGCAGATTCTTGCCCTAGATCTTCAACCCTCTGCCTATAAATACAGCAGATCTGAGCCAAGCCAAAGGGTCATTCTTTTGTTCCTCTTTCTTTTGTAGTTTTTGTTCTTTTTCTTCTTCTTAATTCTTTTTCCATGAAAATTGTAGTGAGAGCTTTTTGAGTGGGAGATTAATGAAGATGAGGGTTTTGTATCATTCTCTTTTGTTTCTTCTTCCCCTTGAGATTCTTGCTTTCTCTTGATCATTCAACCTCTTCATTGAGCTTGAATGGTTAAGGGTTAGTTATTAATCTCAAGGGTCGTATTTTCTCACGGGACTAGTTCTTCATTTCACATGCGTTCTCTACCCTTCCCTTGATCTTGCAACCTCTTGATTGAGCTTGCAAGTTTAAGGGTTAGCTATTGATCACATGCTTGTCTTGAGTTCTATGTTCTTGTAATTACTTTCTTGTTCTTTTTATTTGCTTATTTATTACTTGCTTTTTATTACCTTGCTTTACTTTCTTGCAATTTATATTCATGCACTTTAATTACTTGTTTGTAATCTTTTCTTTTCTTTGTTCTTTTCTTTTTGTTCTCTCTTTTTGGTTCTTTCTTGTGAATGAATGTAATTATCTTTGTTAAGAGAAAAATACGGTATTCTAAGTTAATGTTTCTTTGCCCATTTCCTTTTCCCGTATTTTCCATTGAACTCCGCCCAAACCATACGCAAGCGCTCCGTTAGGCACCGTACCCTGACAAGGTAACGGTGATTCCTAACCGCGACCGGTTGCTTTCGGTTTGGCCGGAGGCCAAAGCAAGAGACAAGAACGGAAGGACAAGGGTAAATAAGCCGTATTCTACGAATACCGCGCTTAAATCCCCTAATCCACGTTGTTGCCGATTGCTTAGCTTCAATTGGTCAAGATTCGGCTCAAAGGTTTTGAGTACGGATTTCTTTAGCTTACAATCTCGTATTTTCTTCTTAACAACTTTATACTTGCAAATAAACACATAGGTTAGATCAAACAAACATACAGATTCTTTATTGACTCGCCTAAAACAAGAAGGTAAGATACCACCATCTCCCTGTGGACCGACCCGTGCTCAACCGGCTAGCTGCATAGCGACACCGTCCTGATCGCGGTTATACTTTAATTCTTTGAACATCCGACACGCCAAAAGCGTGCGATCAAATGGCGCCGTTGCCGGGGAGACGGTAGCGTATTTTCTTTCTTGTTATTCGGGTCAATATTCTTTTTGTATATATATAAAAAAAAAAATCTTTTGTTTTTCGATCATTTTTGTGGGCAAGAGTGCAGATTTTTGCAAGTTTGCAAACTGCGATTGTGGGGAGCAAAGTGTGCATTCAAGGCAAAGGTGATTTACGACGTACAGTGCCAAAGATCCGGGTAGTTTGACCCGCGCAAGCGAACTTTCCAAGCTTACCGGATTTGATTCAACGGGGGTTTCCTAACCCAAAACTTAACGGTACGTACTTTACTAACACCTTCTTCTCAAATCCGACGCTTCCAATATACTATTCTTTGCAGGATTCTTTGCAAGTTCGCTAGCAAACGCTAAAAAATTGACTAACCCGTATTTGTTGCAGTGCAGTGCTTAAATTAAAAAACGATTGTTTGATTCTTTATAGAATTTTTTGAATTGCGCATTGCATACATTAATACGGACTTAAGGGCAAGCGAACCCCACAACATACGGTAAAGGATTTCATCACCTTTTCCGTGGCCCACAAATCACGAACTTGAGCATAACGTTTACCCGCACAAATTTTAAAAGAAATTAGACTTTAAGTCTTAAGGACTTCGCGCTCACTAGGAGAAGTTAACTGTGTTTAGAACCTCGCTTAACGGTATATTGTTTACGGGGTGTCTAGGAAAGTGTTAACGGCGCAACCGCCAAAAGAGAAAGGGTTATTTAATTAAGGAACTTCGCGAAAGCGTTGGAAAACCTCCCCTTATCTCTGCACTTACCTGGCCTCGTGATCAGTGTATCTTGAGCCTGTTTCTCGACACAGTTTTACTTCGACAATCAAGTTCTCGAGCAGGTCTAGTTGACCTAGGTGAACCCTAGAACGATTAGGTGTGTGGTATTTTTGTGTCGTGATTATTTTTGTCCATATTCATTTTGTGTATACTTCATTCTTTTGTTAATATATAACTAAAAAAAAACAAAAAAAAATTACATTCATTTTCCCCTCCTTTTCTCTTCCTTTCTTCCTTCTCTCTTCATATCATGGGTATTCCACCTCGCAAAACTCTTGCCGAACTTTGGTACCCACCACCAGACATTACTTCTTACGGTTCTTGCTTTGGCCGAACATCGAACGACCCCTTCATGCCCAAAATTTCTTTGAAAGATCGGATAGACGCGTCTAGGACGAACAACCGGACCCCGCAATCTACTGCGTATCAACCATTTCAAACATTCACCCCTTCTTGCGTTGATACACCTTTTGAAAGTCCAGTTGTAACCCCGAGACCAATGTCTCTTGCTGAACGAATTGAACAATCCCGTAGCCGATCTTTCACTCCTTTCACCACTACAAATTCTTGGGACCAACAAATCCATTCACCTTCTTATCCCAATGTTGATCCCACTCCTGTCCAGCCATTCAGTTCCTACCAATCCTACCCTACTTTTGCACCTTCCCTAGACATTGCATCAGAACCTCCAGTTGGGAGTTTTCAGTATCCAAACAACTTTGAATCTTTTACTGAACCCCCTTCACAACCCTTGTCTAGTCTGGAACAGTCGTTGGAAGACTTTAGCGTAGCGTCAAGCCAACAGATGATGGAGTTGAATGCGTCCATGGCCGCTCTCATACAACCTAGTGACCCGGTAGCTAGTTGTCAACTAGCTCCAAATTTTCCAATGTATGAAGAAGCGGTAGGACAGGCTGTGAATTTGAGTGGAGAGAGTGAGATGTACCCCCTTCCAAATCAAACCTACCCATCCCAAATTGAATCCCACAACTCCTGTTTTGAAAGTCTATCAAGTATCCCACATGATTTATCAATTGAAGATAGAATGATTAATGAGTTGTGCGACTTTGTAGTATTTGATTTACCCAATTGTGAAGGGTCCCCTTTGAGTGAAACCATACCCAATCCTTTTGACCTCTACACCTCCACAATAGAACCTGAATTGATTAAAATCCATGCTTTTGATGAGGTGTCAGAGAATTTTGATTTTCACTTAATTGAGGATATTGACGCTGGGAATATTTTGGATGATGAACCTGTAGATTTGACTGAGTTTCTCTCTCCAATTCATCATCCCGAGTCATTAAATGTTTTTCCCGAACCCCATATGCGTCTGGACTTTGATGAAATATGCATGGATGAGCTTAACTTTGAGGAAAATTTTGAGGATATTTTTGAGGATGAAACAGTTCTAGATGATGAGTCGGATTTTCCAATTCATCCTGTTCCTTTCACTGACTGTGTACACCCTCTAGAACCTTTAACCGATACCCTTCCTCAACCACTTCCCTCCATCCTTTCCATCGTTCCGACCTTGCAAGAACCCGTCTCACTTTCATTTACTATGTCTGGTTTACCAGGTTCGGCGTACCCATGGTTTCTCACGAACCTTGAGGGATTTGACCCCATTTCTCGACGGGTAAATATATTAGCACAATCGCTTTTCACACATCGGTCATCACAAATTGTGCTAATCTATTTACTCCATTTGCACCCTCAAGTTCGTATTCCACTTCTTTTTCCCTTCCGCCATTCTTCTTCCTCTCATATACCGAGACCGTATCCCGCTTCTCTTCGCATACGGTCTCGCGTATTGTCCTTCTCTTTTCTCTACGCCTTCTTCCACCAACCTGTACATTATAGCGATAAAATCTTTGAATGGTTGGTGCTCACTTTTGGCCTGTGTAAGGCCTTGTATAGCTTGATACTGTTCTTTCCCCCCTAAATCCTGAATTTCAACGCGTAACAGTGGAAACACTGTTTTACCTAAGTTTGGGGGGGACACTTTTTTGTATATATTTTTGTTTTCCTTTTTGTTTTGTATATAATTTGTTTCTAGGAAGCGCCGGCAATTTTAACCCTCTTGGTATAGCCTGACAGTGAGGGCACTGTCAAGTTTAAGTTTGGGGGTGTGCTCGGTAAGCTTTCTTCCTTCGCATTCATATGTATATTTTGCATCTGCATATTAAATCCATAAAATCCATAAAAATCTGAAAATTTTCTAAAAATATAAAAACTTTTTTGTCAAGTTAGATTGTGGAAGAACTCTGATTCAACATTCGACGGTTTTTGTTTGAAAAAATAGGAATAACTAAATCTTATGTTTAGATTTTGAAAACCTGAAAGATAACTCTCCTTTGAAGTTAACTATAGCTGATATACGTCTTTACATCACACTACACGTGTCGTGAATTTTGGGAATTAGATGACAAGTCTTTCATGTTTAAACTTTTAAACAGATAAATGATTTTCTGAGGATCAAATAGGTTTGTTCTGAAATAAGTAATGTCAAGAATAGTTTATGAAGTAAAGCGAATATGAAGGAATGTTATTGATGCCGTAATTGGAGCTAAGTCTGAAAAATAACCCATCGGAAACTTGATTGGAATGATTACACACCAAACCCACTAAACACGTCTTTTATCCAAAAAATAATTGAACTGCCGGTTATATCTCCGTTCGTATTAAATCATCTGATTTTCACGTCAAACTGCCTTTTGTTTTTGGACCTAGGTAACTTGAGTAATTAAGTCCGCTAGGGTGTTTCTACACCTAATGCCCTAAAACCAACTGGTTTGGGTGCATTGGCCCAAAGCTCGCTAAGAAGCCTAGAAAGTCCAGTTTAAAACAAAGTCAAGCAAGTGTTCTCTCCGAGTTAAAATTCCTAACGGTTCTTTATGTGAGAATAATCTTGATAAAAGACAGGCTTTTATAAAAAAAATTTAACGGAGATATGAAGGTTTTATTCTATGATAAAGACTATTGCACGTTCACAGAGGTGTGTATGAAATGAAAACAAGAAAAAGGTGGAGTGAAAAATACGACTTAGTTTCCTGTTAAGGAAGATAGAAATTCTGAAGTTGAAACCTTACTGGAAAATGAAACTTGAAAAATGCTTAACTCTTTATAAAACTAATGTGATCCTTTTAAAATTGTTATCTGGGCTTTATTGTGCGACATGATGACTTTAATCGATCCTTCTGGAACTTAACGACACTAATTGCACTGCACGTAAAGACATATAAAATCTGTAGTTAAATAAGAAGCGAGGTGTGAAAAATAAAGGTTCGATAGTCTAGACTTAGGATTATAGAATTGTTATTTTCTGAAACAAAAACTTTAGGGTTTGAATCTTAGTTATTGTACAAAACCAACTTGACCGGATTTTGTGGGTAGTATCCGCTGAAAACCCTCAGGAGACAACACTCCTCCTACTAGGGACACCTAGAGGTTTAACGGCTTGTTGCACGCGCTCAGTGCAATCGCGTTCCCTGCGAAAGTGCGGTTAGGATTTTATTTTTGTGAATAATTGGTTTTGCTCGGGACGAGCAAAAGTTAAGTTTGGGGGTATTTGTTCATCACAGAATACTGCATTTTATACCGCCCATTCTTACGCTCGGTTGTTTATAGGTAGGTGCTTTTAATCCGTGTTTGTTACATATTTGCAGGATACAGGTTCTCGGTTCTAAAACGGTGAAATTCATGGAAAACACGACAAAATCCGGGTTCCTGCCAACCACTGAGAAAACACGGTCTCCGCTCGTCATCCGTATGTTGCCAGATACCAGTTTAGGAAGACAAAATGTCAAATCAATGTCACCTTCATGCACAAGGCTCAATGGCAACAACAAGTTCCAAGAAATCTACGCGGAGCTCGAGGCAATCATGAAAAAAGCATCCACAAAAGTCCACCTTTCCTCAACAGAAATTCTGGAAGAAATGTGGAGGTATTTTCAGAAAACACATATGCCACACTGAAGGACACACAGAACCAGGGAAAGCCACCAAGTACGATGCCCTGACTCCATCATAGGGCCGCGGATCCGCGGCCAATAGGGGGTATTGGCGGCGGATCCGCGGCCATGTGGGGTCCTCACTTTGTCGTGTTTTGGGGGTATTTTGGGGACTTCATATAGTGGCAGATTCTTGCCCTAGATCTTCAACCCTCTGCCTATAAATACAGCAGATCTGAGCCAAGCCAAAGGGTCATTCTTTTGTTCCTCTTTCTTTTGTAGTTTTTGTTCTTTTTCTTCTTCTTCATTCTTTTTCCATGATAATTGTAGTGAGAGCTTTTTGAGTGGGAGATTAATGAAGATGAGGGTTTTGTATCATTCTCTTTTGTTTCTTCTTCCCCTTGAGATTCTTGCTTTCTCTTGATCATTCAACCTCTTCATTGAGCTTGAATGGTTAAGGGTTAGTTATTAATCTCAAGGGTCGTATTTTCTCACGGGACTAGTTCTTCAATTCACATGCATTCTCTACCCTTCCCTTGATCTTGCAACCTCTTGATTGAGCTTGCAAGTTTAAGGGTTGGCTATTGATCACATGCTTGTCTTGAGTTCTATGTTCTTGTAATTACTTTCTTGTTCTTTTTATTTGCTTATTTATTACTTGCTTTTTATTACCTTTCTTTACTTTCTTGCAATTTATATTCATGCACTTTAATTACTTGTTTGTAATCTTTTCTTTTCTTTATTCTTTTCTTTTTGTTCTCTCTTTTTGGTTCTTTCTTGTGAATGAATGTAATTATCTTTGTTAAGAGAAAAATACGGTATTCTAAGTTAATGTTTCTTTGCCCATTTCCTTTTCCCGTATTTTCCATTGAACTCCGCCCAAACCATACGCAAGCGCTCCGTTAGGCACCGTACCCTGACAAGGTAACGGTGATTCCTAACCGCGACCAGTTGCGTTCGGTTTGGCCGGAGGCGAAAGCAAGAGACAAGAACGGAAGGACAAGGGTAAATAAGCCGTATTCCACGAATACCGCGCTTAAATCTCCTAATCCACGTTGTTGCCGATTGCTTAGCTTCAATTGGTCAAGATTCGGCTCAAAGGTTTTGAGTACGGATTTCTTTAGCTTACATTCTCGTATTTTCTTCTTAACAACTTTATACTTGCAAATAAACACATAGGTTAGATCAAACAAACATACAGATTCTTTATTGACTCGTCTAAAACAAGAAGGTAAGATACCACCATCTCCCTGTGGACCGACCCGTGCTCAACCGGCTAGCTGCATAGCGACACCGTCCTGATCGTGGTTATACTTTAATTCTTTGAACATCCGACACGCCAAAAGCGTGCGATCAACGCCCACAGGGAAAAGAGGTTACTTAATTAAGGAACTTCGCAAAAGCGTTGGAAAACCTCCCTCGAAGTACCGACACTGGCCTGGCTGAACGGTTGAGCAAGTATTGTACGGTGAGAATTATCCCGGCTAATCCTTTCTTTACGGTTTGAGAAGGGATTCGAGAGACAGTGGGAGCCATCCAGTTTAGACAAACTAAAAACCACTCTAAACTTGCAAGAGCATCATGCTAAAGTGTTTCTTTTCTCTCTCCTAATTGCAGCGACCATTCAAGATGACCGGACTTAAGTTACTATTAGATAAAAATATATTGACAGGGCCAAACTACAAAGATTGGCTCAGGAATGTCAAGATGGCTATCACTTATGACAAGCTGGGGTATATACTTACCACCAAAGCTCCCCCTGTCCCAGGTCCCACCTCCAGCGTCGCGGATGTAGAAATCCGTAAGACATAGGAGATAGATTGCGCGAGGGCCAAATGCCTCGTACTAGCCTCGATGGACAACGACCATCAGAGGAGGCACGAGAATATGGACCTAGAGTCCATATTTCTCCATACAAAAGAACTGTATGGAGAGCAGTCTCGTATCGCAAGATACGAAGTGTCGAAGAAGCTTTTTTCGGCAAGGTTGGCCGTCGGATCATCGGTAGCGGACTACGTGCTTAAGATGATCGGCTACATAGAGGAGCTCGCGGACCTTGGGACCACGTTGGAGAATAAACTCTATACTGATTTGATTCTCCAGTCCCTTCCTTCCACTTACGCCCAGTTCATTCTTAACTTCAACATGCAAGGAAAGGAGGTTGAACTTGCCGAACTTCTGAACATGTTGAAGACTGCTGAGGGCACCCTACAGAAGGGTAGGGAGACATCCACTTTGTTTGTAGGAGGATCTTCCTCTTCTAGGCCCAGGGCGAAAGCCAAGGGCAAGAAGAAGAAAGCCCCCGCCAAACCAAGAGGCGGTGTCGGTAAAGTGGATACGAAGGGAAAGGGTAAAGCAACAAAGGTAGCGGGGAAGCTGGTGGGGAAGGAAGAATGCTTCTATTGTCACAAAAGTGGTCACTGGAAACAAGATTGCAAGGCTTGGAAAGCCAGAACACAGGATTTGAAGCGAGTTGCAGCTTCAGCTTCAGGTGTGTATGTTATTGAAAACTGTCTATCAATAAACTCTACATCCTGGGTATTGGATACCGGATCAGGATCTCATATCTGTAATTCTTTGCAGGCGTTGAGAAAGCGTAGAGTTTTGAAGGCAGGTGACATGACCCTCAGAGTTGCGAACGGTGCTAGCATGGATGCTGAGGCCGTGGGGGACTATCACCTGGGATTATCAGATGGACACTTTTTGGTTTTGCGTAGTTGTTATTATGTACCAAATGCAACCTGTAATATCATTTCTGTATCTTTATTATCTAAAGAAGGTTATGAATTTGCATTTGTAAGTAATGTAGTGAACATTCACCTTAATCAAGTTTTGATTGGGTCAGGTACATTGAACAACGGTATATACGTTTTAAACCAACCACAGGTTTTCAATATCCAGAATACACACAAAAGAAAGTCTCCAAAAATTAATAAAACTTTCTTATGGCATTGTAGACTGGGTCACATCAATGAGAGAAGATTGACTAAGTTACATACTGAAGGATATTTAGATCCGTTCGAATATCAATCGTATGCAACTTGTCAATCCTGTCTCAAAGGAAAGATGACAAAGGCTCCGTTTTTTGGACACGGAGAAAGAGCGAGCGAGCTCTTGGGACTCGTACACAGCGACGTGTGCGGTCCAATGTCTACACATGCGCGAAGCGGTTTTTCTTACTTCATAACTTTTACGGATGATTTCTCAAGATTCGGACATGTCTTCTTAATGAAGCATAAATCCGAAGCTTTTGATAAGTTCCAGGAATATAAGAATGAAGTAGAAAAACAAACAGGCAAAAGTATCAAGATCCTAAGATCGGATCGAGGAGGAGAATACTTAAGTGCCGAATTCCTGAATTACTTAAAAGAGAATGGAATTCTCTCTCAGCTTACTCCTCCATACACTCCGCAACATAACGGTGTATCGGAGAGACGGAACCGAACCCTATTGGATATGGTACGGTCCATGATGAGTAACGCTAAGTTACCGCGATCATTCTGGGGATATGCGCTAGAAACAGCTGCATATCTTTTGAACCGTGTTCCCACTAAGACTGTGCCTACCACACCATATGAGTTATGGAGTGGGAAGAAACCCTATCTTCAATACTTGAAGATTTGGGGATGTCCAGCTTATGTCAAAAAGCAGCATACGGACAAGCTCGAGGCACGCTCAGTACTGTGCAAGTTTGTGGGATACCCAAAGAACTCCAGGGGGTATCTTTTCTATTACGCAGAGGAACAAAAAGTCCTTGTTTCTCGTAATGCCCATTTTCTGGAACATCAGTTTTTAGAAAAAGAAATAAGTGGGAGCGCAATAGAACTGGAAGAAATTCCAGAACCACAAACTATTACTGAAAGCTTAGTGGAACCAGAAGGTTCAAAAGAACAGGACATTCATACGCCACTCCGCAGGAGTAGTAGGCAGTCTCATCCGCCCGAGAGGTACTACGGTTTTCTCATTGACGGGGATAGAGAGGACTGCATCATAGATTGTGATGAGCCTACTAGCTTCCAGCAGGCCATTCAGAGCATCGACTCGGTAAAATGGCTGGATGCAATGCGGACCGAGATGGAGTCCATGTACACCAACAAAGTATGGACGTTGGACATTGCTCCAGACGGGGTAAAACCCGTAGGATGCAAGTGGATCTTCAAAAGGAAGATTGGTGTAGATGGACAGGTTGAGACCTATAAAGCTAGACTAGTAGCAAAGGGTTTTCGTCAGCGACCTGGTTTGGACTATGACGAAACCTTTTCTCCAGTAGCTATGCTGAAATCCATTCGGATCCTTCTTGCCATCGCTGCTTTCCACGATTATGAGATTTGGCAGATGGACGTAAAGACAGCTTTTCTAAATGGTCATTTAGAGGAGTGTGTCTATATGGACCAGCCAGAGGGTTTCATTCAGGGTGGGAGCAGCGGAAAGGTGTGCAAGTTGCTCAAGTCCATTTATGGACTCAAGCAGGCATCGCGGAGTTGGAACATCTGTTTTGATGAGACGGTCAAAGAATTTGGCTTTATCAAAAATCCAGATGAACCATGCATCTATTGTAGATTTGTAGCGAGAACTGTAGTATTCCTCGTTTTATACGTGGATGACATTCTCTTAATAGGAAATGACATTCCTATGCTACAATCTGTCAAGGGGTTCTTGTCACACAGGTTCTCCATGAAAGACCTGGGTGATGCCTCATACATTCTGGGTATCCGGATCTACCGTGACAGATCCAAGAGGATATTAGGACTCTCGCAGTCCAGGTACATCGACACCATACTGAAGAGATTCAGTATGGAAGATTCCAAGCGCGGTAATCTACCGGCTTGTCACGGGATCATCCTCTCCAAAGAGATGTCTCCCAAGACTGATTTGGAGAGGGATCGCATGTCTATTATACCCTACGCTTCTGCGGTAGGCTCTATAATGTATGCGATGTTGTGTACCAGACCGGATGTGGCTTATGCACTGAGTGTGGTAAGCAGGTATCAGTCAAACCCTGGGGAGAAACATTGGATAGCAGTAAAGAACATTCTCAAGTACCTGAGAAGGACTAAGGAGATGTTCTTCGTGTATGGCGGAAAAGACCTGCAGATTGAGGCCTTTGCTGACTCCAGCTTCCAGAGTGACAAGGATGATTCCAAGTCCATGTCGGGTTTTGTCTTTACCCTCAATGGAGGGGCGGTGTGTTGGAAGAGCTCCAAACAGGAAACCGTTGCTCACTCGACTATGGAAGCGGAATACATCGCTGCATCTTATGCCGCAAAAGAAGCTGTCTGGATGAGGAAGTTCTTGAAAGAACTTCAGGTGGTTCCGTCCATTGTTGACCCAATACCTCTGTATTGCGACAACAACGGGGCTATAGCTTTAGCGAAGGAACCCAAGTCCCATCAGAAATCCAGACACATCTTAAGGCGGTATCACCTGATCAGGGAGATCGTGGATCGCCAGGAGATCGAGGTCCGGAGAGTTGCATCAGAGGATAACACAGCAGATCCATTCACCAAGGCCTTGCCCCAGACTCAGTTCGAGTGGCTGATCGAGATGATAGGTCTTCGATACCAGTACATGGCCTTAGTGCAAGTGGGAGATTGTTAGTGTATATGCCCTAGAGGCCATTACTGTATCATACTAGTTTGTATATTACTTAATGGAAGCTTGGGATATTCACAGTTGTATATACAATCTTGCTCGAAATGGTAGTATGCTACTTGGTTTGTCTCTGCTTTAATATGTGCATGTGTTTCTTTTAGCATATTGCTGGTATACATATTAGTAGAGCCCTTAGGATCTTTGCTTGATTACCAGCGTTGTGATGGCGCTCGCACTCGTGGGAGCTGGGTAATCTATAAGCACATCCTTATACAGGTCCCTGGTCGTTGGACTATCGAGACAGGGCATCGATACTCCGGAGTAGACTAGCGTATGCGCTTCTCATCCCAGTGTGGGAGACGGTCTGTCCCACAGCCGTTAGTACGTCGTACTTGGGATAGTATGCGGGTGCTCGTTAGGTTACGAGTACACTGGACAGGACTCGTCGGGAACTGTTGGTTGGTAATATACCTATCGTCAGTTATCAGTTCCCAGGTGACATGAGTACAGCTTAGTCCGTTGACTTGACACTGCCACTTCGCCTCGAGTGTGTTCCCACTGCACTTTGATTACTACCTTACCACGGCTCAAAGGAGTCGTGCAAACAGGTAGTTTTTGGGTGCAGTCCCGAAGCACTTGGAGGCAGTGACGGTTAGACAAGATTCGTCTCTCCCGGTATTGGGGGTTGACATCGCGCTGTGTCCGGGAGAGCCATTACACGAGTAGTCCCTGGCCAGGGCAAGCGAGATATACTGGTAGGTTTCCAGTGTTATCTCAGGGTGTTCTGTGCTACACTCCGACACAACTTGTACCGCTATTAGGGGACTGACGTTCACCGCCCCCCTAGGCCCGCCATGCGATGTATCAGACGAACAGACCGGACTGTACGGAGACTGTCACATACAGGCTCAGTAGGAGTGCAGATGGGGTTCACCTCGTCAGTCTTCTTATCGACATCTACCTGGGGACCGTTACGTACAGCTAGTGCCGCTTGCGGTCTGTGGTTAAACCCACTGCCAGCGTAGTGTCGAGTCTTTAGAGTCCCACACAGAGAGCTATTCGCCTTTAGGCAAAATGAGTAGAGGTCGCATGGTTTTACGACAGGGTTCGTTCGCATCCGCGCACTTGTGCACGTTTGCTGTCCGGACAGTTTATACTAGCGGGTTTTGGTTTAAGCCGGATCCTAGTATATGATTTGAGATCGGTTTTTCTCAGTGTATTCGTGTTCCTCGGATCACGAATGCGGGTGCGTATGCACAGTTGCTTGAGATTGGGTGAGAGGACCTTGTTTAGGGTTAATGGCTATTGTCATTTTATTAACCCTATTGCTTTTGTGTATATTATAGTTAATTGATAATTAGCTTAATAGTTGTGCATGGTTGTTGTTGTTGACAATTTGACTTCATTGACTTGTTGACCAAGGTTGACACTTTGACCATCATCATTTCTTTTGGAAGATGCTCTTTGATCTTTGCAAAATTGAAATGATAATGGTCATGTCATGATTTACCATGAAAATTTTCAAGCTAATTATTGAATTAAAATAATGCACACATATTAGTGAGAATGGCTCACTAATAATTCATTCTCTCATATCATTTCTCTCTCTTGTTCATCCTCTCCCTCAAGCTCTCTCCCTCTCATGTGTTGAGAAACAAAAAGCTTGAGAAAAACCTTCACTTGATCTTCTCTACTCTCTTCTAGGGTTCAAGTCTTAGCATTTCTTGCACTCTAGTTACTCCTAGCTTGGAGTTGAAGCTAAAGGTCGAGGCTTTCGGGTGGATCCTTCTTTGACGGGAGAAGACAAGCAAGGTGACCTCTTTCTACCATTCCAAGGAGCAAGGAGAGAAGGACTTTGAGCTCAAGGTATAACCTTTCCATCACTTAGCTACTTTGTAGTTAGCTTTAGCAAGTTTATGTTTAGCAAAGATCCTTAAAGCTTAGTCCATGTTGCCTATAGTTGATAAAAATCCAATTTTTATTATGTTTTCCGCCTCCCCGTAAGCACCGGGGTGGGCAACGTGGACTTACAAATCCAATCAACGAAAATATGAAATTCAAATCACTAAATCACAATCGTAAACACTATCGTTAATGTGCGTCTCTTTCCTCTGATGTCGATTGTTTCGAACTCGTCTCTTCGTAGCTGTGCTGACTGCGCTACCAACGACAATACTCATGTCTAGAGCCTCCCACATAGTCGATCCCTTCACTTGATATCCGGACTACATTAAACTTTTCGATCGATCCATCAAAATCCCATAATTCCCCGAGAGCTCAACACTCAAGTACAGTTTAAAAATATCCGGTACATACCCCACCATCGATGATCCAGCCGTAGAAGGGCAAACCCAAGCCTCACTAATGGCACCGCGGAACTGCCGTAAACCCTAAGGTTCAAGGGCGTTCTCATGGTCTTTATGTCGAGTTAGGGTTTCATTCTTCTAGAGGGTCCATCGAAATACCTGCATATTCTTCCGAATACCTTAAACTTGGGAAAATGGGTTTTCTGATAATCGTTCGAACCCTTTAACTTCGCCTGGACACCATGTGAATACCCTTCGTCCGCACGCTAAATAATACTTCAATCCTCAAGAATGAACGATACCCTAATGGTTATCGCATTCGAGCCGCGGCTCCCTCTGCCCGTGCGCCCGTGGTAACAGAAACTACCCTCCGATATCGACGAAGATAGATCAAAGGAACGAATGAAATACGGTGCAAACAAATGTACATCCTAAGGCTCCTTAAGCAGAGTACCGTATCGTAAGTATGCCGCGGACCATACCCACGGTACGTTACTCTACCTAAATCGCCTACTCCATCAACCAAGGTCACCTAGACTTATACAAGGTTAAACCTAGCGCTCTGATACCAACTTTGTCACGACCCGAAAGTACGGAACGTGACCGGCACTTAGATTACGAAGCGTCTAGAGGCGCCACGTAACCTAAGTAAGCCGAAGCCCAGAAATCTAAACCATATAAAAGAAGAAGTAAAAGAAACATGAAGAAAAACAAGTTTAAAAGTATCAGCAAATTTTCCCAAAAGTTTCGGCAGAGTCTCCTCTGTAAAAACTGGCCCCCAAACGGGTACAACAAGCATAATATACATAAACAATAAAAAGCATCCCCAACGGGAGCTAGCATCAACGCCAACAGGCGGAAACAACCACAACAAGCACAATAATATACAACGCCAAAGGGCGAGGCTCAAAACTCAAAGAAAACAAAACCACCATATCAGAATAATACATGCGCGACTCTAAGGTCGAAATAAAAAAATACTGGTCCAATAAACTTATCAAGTAATACAAGTATGGTTGATGGAGCTTACTAGATATAAATGAAAGAATAAAAGTACAATGGTGGTTCGGATACAAGTGAACCAACCTACCGTGCAAATCACCCTGAAAGAATAGATCTGCCAGCAAGCTGCCAGAGAAACCTGTACACCGAACCTGTAATAAAATTTTGCACAACGGGGGTGAGTTGCCAACTCGTGAGTAGAAGACATCTACGAAAAGAAATCGAACGCACGACGTTATTCTAGGTCATAATAATACACTACTAAGTCCTAATCATCTAGTAATAGCAGGGTAATACTACGTGTAAGTGCAGATACTCCATGCTCGTGTCAGTGCCTCATATAGTACTATGTCATAAGAATGGATATGCATGCACCATGAATTGTAAAATAACCAATCCTGAAATCCAGGTGTATCTGTATAAGAAATCTTTAGCTGTTATCATAGTAAAACGGTTATAGAAATCTGAAATCTCAACAATGAAATCCATGGAAATCCATGCCAAGCATCGACACAAACATGTAAATCTCAAGTCTCATAGTCTCAATATCTCGGGCTCCGTCAGTCCGGATCGGCCCATATCATCAAATCTCACGACAACGTCCGGTATCCTCCGGATATCCGTCGCGCCAGACATCACCGGTAGGTAGCCTTCCCCTGCCAGGCTCATCGTCTACAACTCGATCTTCTTGCCCCGGGGTACCATACCGGGCCCACCATGTACCCGAGACGGTTCATCCACTCCTCGAATCGGGTCTCGAAATCCATCAGAAAACATGAAATCTCATGGTGGACGACACATACATCACGAGAAAACCGCATCTTATGTTTTTAAAAAGAGGGGAGGAGGAGAGAGAGAAGTTTTTATATATTCTTGCGGTTTTCCCCAAAATCCAGAAATCTCATAGAAATCCAAATCTCAAAATCATGAGTAAGTAAATGATAAGTGTCGGCATATGCCCCATAAAACTGCATGATAACATGAGAATATGAATGCATGAATGTCTAAGTAATAAATGCCGTGTCTATACTAGCATCTGAGAGTAATCACAATATTATATATCGATCTAGTTGCTAGCTGATTCTATCAATAAAAGATAATAAGATCTAAAGTGTACGTGATATAGCAATTACCGATGATGATGTGTGTGAGCCGGCAAATAAGTGTGCGTGGAATATGCGCATCATCGGTAATGGTGCTGGTGTCCTAACAGGTAAAGTTTATACTGATTATAGCAACATATGTATGAACATGCAACATTATGATTACAGTGTGAAAGTAAAGACGGATGTGTGTTATCCACTCATTTGATATACAATTATCACTACCACTATATGACTCGAACCTAACCTAGTGTCCATCTAACCTCCTAAGGAACTAAACCTAAGAAACTAGTCATTAAGAAACAAGAGTCTACCTAGGTCTGAATCAATATCTCTAATAGTCGGCGATCCAGCCTCAATAGCGTCACGTACGTAGTACGGCTTCCTCGAATCAAGAGTGCGGATCAATCATCATATTTATGCCTCGTACGGTAAAATCCATCGTACGGCATCACAATATCGGGGTACGGGTCAAGTATCTCCTAGGTGTCTCATCATTAGTATAATGTCATCATCAACACATCTCATGATCAAGGTGCTAAACTGTGATCGCATACATCAATCATATATCATTGCCATCATAATAAGCATCATTAGTTTATCCTCAGAAATATCATGTCATATGTATTATATTGTTAAGTCATACTAATATCATATCATCCTCAAGTCACACCTCTATGATATCGACATCAGGTCACACCTATATGATGTCGTAATCAAGTCATACATATCCCATATCGTGATCAATCACAAGTTACAGTTCGGGTACTATTTAGAGTCCCATGTACCTCAATATCATCACCACCCATTATAATTTAAGTATACATGTTCATTATCTCATTCTCTAATGATCCGCTAACACTTAATACGACTGTATAGCCAAGAATCACGGCATCAAGCCCAGTTACACTGTTTCATCATACCTCGGATATCATACCACATCAATGTATCCCATATACGTATTGTATATATATATATATATATATATATATATATATATACCTCGTCCTATATATATATACACATGCACGTATACACCAAGTTGTGTTTCAGTGTGTGCGTGTGTATGTTTCTACCTGAAACCTACGAACCTCTTCCAAGGTATTCATCTTCTGATATGTCTTCCTAAATCAGTCTAGTCCAGCCTGGGGTCATTACTAGGGCCCTACTCATTAAGAATCGAGGGTCATATCTGGTTTCCTAATGTCAATAAGTACTATTCCTATTCTACGTTGCGGGGGTGCTAAACGCCATCCACCCGACTTCCCCCCGTAGATATGCATCTACTCACCTGGTCCATGTCTGCCGAAGACGGTGTCGCCATCCTCCTCTTCATCGCCCGCAGTCCACGTGAGGGGTACCTAAAGACAAACATATAAATAGTATCGTAAACTGGATCACATACGAAAGTCAAACGATACAAGGAACAAGCATAGGTTAAAACCTATGTCCCGTCCACGCAAAAGAACCAAATATCGCTCGATATCGGCGTGCAAACTCCGATGGATCGAGATAAACATCAACAAGTAACTCGTAGTTTTAAAACACATTACTTATATTATAAAACATGATTAAATCCATCGAAACCCTAAAATCCATCAAACCGTCCAATTTCGTAAAACCCGAAAATGCCAATTTACCGTTTTTCATCAAAACTTGACATTTAAATGAAACCAATGGTCATAAAACTCATTAAATAGCATAAATAGACTATACAAACCATTTCTATATTTTTATTACACAAATTTGTATTAATTTGAAATTTCTAGTTTGCAACCTTTAACAATTTTCAACATTTTTCAAGCAAAATACCACAATTCCACCACAAAACATGATTTTGCATGAATTAATGTATTAAACTACAATTCATGATGATAATGATATAATGAAACCATGATTATATTTTTAATTTCATTTATTTAGGAATTTCCAAAATCTTGTTTACAAAATAATAGCATTTTATTACTATTTTCTAATTACCAAAGGAAACTAGTGATCAAACTAAGTTTTTCTTTCCATTAACATGCTAATATTCTCACTAAAACTACAATCTAATGATAGCAACCTTAATTGGAATTTTATATTACCCACATATATATTTTATAAAAACTAGTTAGCTAAATAGCTTTATTTAAACAATTTGAATACACAAATTATTATACAGTAACCATGCAAGATTTTTCCACTTCTAAAAATGGTAGACTAGTTATTTTAACCCTAATTAATTAATAAAAACCATCACTTGAATTTACAAACCCTAACTTGAATTTTAAAATTTGCAATTAGAATTAATCTAATAAATCTAATTATACTTTAAAAGAAACATCTAATGGAAATAAAACAAAAGAGATAGATTTATACCTTCACAACCTCAAGTCCAAACATGAAAATGAGCCTCAAAATACATGCTTTCCCACTCAAAAATCCATGTAAATAAGCGTAGAGAATGAAGGGTAGGAAATACATAGGATTTTGTGGATTTTTAATTGAATTTTTGATGGATTTTTGATGAATTTTGAACAAAAAATGAAATGGTAATGGGGGGCTGCCATGGGGAGGAGGCCGGCCATGTGAGGGTGAGGGAGAGGAGAGTGAGAAACGTTGAGAAAAGTGTAGAAACTTCACCCCAAAATATCACCTCTTTATGTCTTTTCATGAATTTCTTTATTTTCTTTTATTTCTTTACTATAGCAACTCAAGAAAACTTTAGAAAAATGGAAAAATTTGCAAATACATTTTGCATGAGACACACTAAATTATAACATGCCATGGTTCATTTTTACAAATTAAAACCATTCAAATTTGTAATTTACACTAATTTAGTGTAAAAATAAAGCTTATGTTAATATTTAAAATAATTAATTTAGGAAAAATATTTAATTAAACTAAAAATTTATAAGTGGCTAAATAAACACCATTTACTAGTAATTAAATAATTAAAATAGGTATTTTTTTGAAATTATAATGAAAAACAATCACGGTTTGCTTTTACGAAAAATACATTTTGCTTTACCGAAAATCATAAAATTCACTTAAACAATTTTATTCATTTAATTATTTATTTAATTATTTTTAAAATGTTACAGGTACTCTCCCAAAGTCTGCAAAGCAATCCTCAAGTGCTGCTCATGTTCCTCATGACTCTTAGAAAAGACCAGAATGTCATCAATAACACAACAATACACTGGTCGAGGAATGTCTTGAAGAATCTGGTTCATCATATCCATAAATGCTGCTAGTGCATTGGTGAGTCCAACGACACGACCAAAAACTCATAAAGCCCATAGCGAGCACAAAAAGCAGTCTTCCGAATGTCATCACTCCGAACCCGCAACTAATGATGACCTGATCCCAAAACAAACTTAGAAAAATGTCTCGCACCGTAGAGCTAATCAAATAAATTGTCAATGCGAGGTAAAGGATACCTAATCCGCACCGTAACTCGGTTCAATTGACGATCCATCAAAACCTCAAACTTCTGTCCTTCTTCTTGACGAACAGAATAGGTGCTCCCCAAAGCTAAACAATTGGACGTACGAGTCCCCCTATCTTGCAACTCGGCAGTTGATCCTTAAGCTCCCTAAGCTCCGCCGGCTCATCTGGAACAACGTCGGAAAACTCTCGTACGAAAAGAACCCGGTCCAACGAATCCACTGTGGCTCCGGTATCACAAATGAAAGCCAAGAATCCTCGACATCTTCTCCTCAAAAGCCGACTAGCGAAAAAGGCAGAATTCAAGCTGTGAAGGGCAGCACCATTGTTCCTCTGCACAGCAAGAACTGACTCGCCGGGAAGACAAAACCTGATTGTCTTCTCACGGCAGTCTACAGACGCATAGTACGTACCTAACCAATCCATTCCCAGGAGAACGTCAAAGTCTAACATCTATAGAAGGATCAAATCGACGGACGAATCTATATCTCCTATCTGATTGGCGCATGACCGAAACACGTGTCGCGCAACAAAAGAATCGCTGACCGAAGTTAACACAACAAATGGCTAATCTAGCATACACGACTCTCGGCCCAACCACGACATGAAGTGTGTAGAACAAACTAGTGCATAGATCCCGAAATAAACAAACAAGTGCACTAAAAGACATAAGAATTATGAATACCTGAAAACTCTGCATTGGACGCCCGCGCGCCCTGATGAGTAGAAGCAAACGCTCGTGTTTTCCCTCTACCCGCAAGTGGCTGGCTTCCTCCTCTACCATCCTGTACTCTCGAAACAAATCCTCCGTGACCACGACCTCTCTAAACATAAGTCTGACGCAGATCAACAACAGGCGCAACAGGCGACTCTCCTTGAGGTGAAGGTGGTAAAGTAATATATGGTACTTCTGCCCTCCTCTGGCGTACCAAGGTACAATCTCTGACGAGGTGATGGAAACTCCCACACCGGAAACATCCATGCGATGACAGCTGACCTTCCTGGGGATAAGAGCTAGACAACTGTCCTCGTCCCAACCCTCTGCTACTCCCAAGACGTGCACGAAAACTGTCACGGCGACTGAACCTCTGTCTCTGGGCCGGTACACCTGCACGAGCCTTCCTTGGTCTCGGAACTCCAAAAATCTCGGGAAGATGCTCCTCGGCAAAACGGGCTGCATCCACTGCTGTTGTATACGTAACACAACGCTGTGTGCTGATAGTAAGGAACAACTGAGTAACAGGGGTGGTAACCTTCTGTCGCTGCACTCGACTGGCCTCAACCAACGACCTCATCATCCGGCGCAAGTCCTGCATATCTTCCTCAAGCCTAGCGATACGATCTATCGAAAGCGGATCAATCTGCTCCTGTGCAACGAGCATATCGTCCTGGTCAGTCCTCGTCCCAAATGAGTAACCTCTGACCTCGGCTCTCGCTTGTTAGTTATATGTATGCCCTTGAGGCCATTACTGTACATTGGATGTATATTGTAGTGGATGCTGGGACATATATAGGGAGGACTTTCTTGCTCGACATGATAGTATGCTATCTGGTTGATCTTTACCTTAACGTGTACACTGATTGTCTCCCTGTTACATGTTGGTAAAGCCCTTAGGATGTGTACTTGACTACCTGGATTATGATGCGGATCATACTAGTGGGGACATGGTAGTCTATAAGTACATCCTTCAAAGTCCCTAGTCATGGGTATATCGAGACGGGGCATCGATATACCAGAGTATACTAGCGTATACCTTCTCGACCCATACAGATGGGCGATGGATGATTCCATATCCATCGGTGTTTGACATCAGAGATGATATACGGGTGCTCAGTAGAGACTGGGTACACTGGACGAACTCGCCGAGAACTCCCAGATGGTATTATACCATACGTCAGATGGCAGTTCTCTGGTGACACTGGTACAGAGTAGTCTGTTGACCCGAGATCGTCATAGAGTCTTGTGTGGTTCCCACTGTGCTTTGATTTCCATCTTACCACGTCCAAGAGGGCGTGCAAAACGGTGGTTTTTGGGTACAGTCCCGAGTCACATGGAGGCAATGAGCGATAGGAGGGGATTCGTCTCTCCCGGTATAGGGAGTTGATGTTGCGCTGTGCTCGATTGGCTATAACAGGAAATCCCTGGCCAGGGTTGCTGAGATTTACTGGTAAGTGTTACCAGTAGTTTCTCGAATAGTTATAGACCTCATATCGACACGACTTATCGAGCTATTGGGGTCTGACGTTTACCACCCCTAGGCGAGATATGCGACATATCAGACGATCAGACCGGACTGTACGGTAGTGTTACTGGTTGGATTCACAGGAGTATGAGCGGGCTTGCTCGTCGATCTTCTGATCGCTCAATACCCGGGTGGCCGTTACGTTTAGCAGACCGCTTGCGGCTTGTGGGTGTTTGATATGATCATCATCTGCTGCCGGCGTATTGACAAGTCTTTAGAGTCCTACACAGAGGTTTCCTGGCTCAAGCGAAGCGAAATAGGAGCGCATATGAGATATGTGCGGGACCGAGAATAATACGTGTATTTGATACCGTATTCCATTCTCGCGATGAATGTGTCGAATGGTTGTATGCGATATAACCTAGTTATCGAATCGAAGATTGATTCGATAAGCCGATACATAGGATACTAGCCGGTTATATGCGATATGACCGGATCGTTAAATCAAGTGTTGATTTAATGATTTAATGCATAATTATATATTTGATATATTACTTTGCATTAACTAGTATCGGTTCACTTAAGATGGATTTTCTCACTCGGATGTGCGCATTGCATATGCGATATGATTTTGTGCACATGCTTGTATCATGTTTGATGATACATGCTTTTTGGTTAAGTGTAAAGAATTAAACCTTGGTTAATGACATGGTTAGGGTTTACTATTTCCTTATTCATTTTATTCATTTATTTATTCTTTTGGAAAAAGAAAAGCAAATGAGAAAATGGTGGCTTGTTTTGTTTTGTTCATGAAGCTTCATGAAGACTTTGACCAAGTGACCATTTTGTCTCATGCTTAACCCTAACCATTCCATTCAACCATGATTAACTCTCTACACATTACCATGGTTACATTATGATAAGTATTCTTATTATTTCCTTTTTGAGAAATACTTATCATATTATTCATCTTCTTCTTCTTCATCTTCTTCACTTGAAGAAGCTTGCTTCATCAATGGTGATTGATGAAAACAAGTGAGAAATCCAATTCTAAAGTCTACCCACTTCCTATTTCTTCATCCTCTACCTCTTGCCAAGTAGTAGAGTGTATTTTCTTCACAAGTTTCATGACTTGGTGAAGTGAGAGCTTGATCTTGCGATGCTTCGACGTAGATCATCTTCGGCATGGACATCGACGACCTAGCTCGCCTATTCTCCGATGAAGCCGACGCTAGAGCCCGGGATTTATTTTGGACAGCGAGGGGACTTCATTGCGGAGCCATGGAGGTGGAGCACCGGATCTACAAAGGTTGTATTTCCGTTATCTTATAGTTTAGTTGTAAACTAGTTTGCTTTTTCGCCTAAACTTCTAGCCAACGATCCGTAGTCGGGTTTCTCGGCACCTAGATTTTTTGAAATTGGCATGGTTGATGCTTTGTGAGACCTCACTAGAGAACTTAGGAACCCTACAGTGGTATCAGAGCCTAGCTAGAGCCTTAGGCGAAGTCCAGACGAAGTTTGAAACCCGAACGAACCCGAAACCCCAACTCAAATGTGCTTTCTGGACGTTTTCTGAAAACGTGGATTTTTCAAAATTAAAAATTCGTAAAAAATTCAGCAGGAAAAACTAAGAATTACGATACAAAATTTTTCCATTGAAGCTTCCAGAACGCGGTGGAACCGCGGCATAAGCCCTGCTTATGCGGCGGTTCCGCGGCCGTATTATTGAATTATCCTATAATTTTTGTACAGTAATTCATGGTTTCGGGTGCTGGATTTTCTGGGATTTTTTAATATTTATTCAAGAGTTTAATTTTCTGGGATTGTTTTGGGGATTCGGTGTTTCGATCGGAGTATCAAATTTTGTCTATGTGGCTTTCCGGATAAATTTTTAGAATATGTTAAAAAGTTGAACCGGATATAAATACCCAATTTTTCCCCTGTCGGGAAATTTCCAAGTGTTGGATTTTTCCGTAGTTTAACAACGTTCTAATTAGTGCAAGTAACGCGACGGACCCTCTAGAAGACAACAAACCTTAACTCGATTATGTGACCGTCTTGAACTGCCCTTTGAACCTTCGGGTTTGGGGCAGTACGGCGTGCCACATGTGAGGCGTTGGCTTGACCCTTCTACGGCTGGACCGTCGGTACTGAGGCACGAACTGAATGTTGTTAGACTTATTTCATGTGTTGATCTGTATCGGGAAAACTTGGGTGTTCGAATGTTCGATCGGAAAGTTTAACATTTTCTATTTATCCGGAATGTGATACAATAATTGGAATTCACAAATTGTTATGAGATAACGGAATGAATATTATAAACGTAGCAGTTTAGTCTCACTTGATCGGTTGCCACGGAATTTTGATGTGATCAAAAGTCCGTCGCAATCACGTAGCGTACGCGGATACTCGCCGGGTAAACTTAATAGACAGCCTCACTCCATAGCCCCGACCAAGTGACTGTAGGAGAACCCCGTCGTCGAAAGCATCCGTTCGGGTGCTCACGGCAGCGGTGTTCTGCCTTGGTGCACTTTGTCGACGGCGTCGGGGGTGCGGCCGCCTACTAAAGTTTGCGACGAGCATTCGATCAGAATGTCGGGAATCCTGTTGAATTGCCCGATTTGATATTGAAAAGAGTTTTCGATAATGAGACTAAAATGCGGGGTTTATAATTGTTAGGCATGCGATGTCTAAAGAATTCATTTGGTCAGGCATGCGATGTCTGAGGAGGTTGCGGATTCCAACTGTTGTAGTTTTACACTTTCTTTTCTGTGACCGTAAGTGTAATATGTGATATCGCCGGTTTCGTTGCTATATGTCAACGACAATTGGGATACGCATATTTACTTACGTTGATGACATGTGATGTTATGTGTTGCTGGATATGTTATATTGGATCGTCGTGTTTGAATAGCCGGGGGGTTTTTATGTGAGATGAGTGTTTTTCATTTTCATTCATGTAAAAACTTGTATGTAATATTCTTTTATTGGGGCACTTCCAGGTTGCGGAAGTTGTCACCTGTTGTATATTATTTACTTTTCCGCACTAGGATAGACCTAAGGAGGAGGGCACAAGTAACCGGGTTCTGGAGTCCAGTGGGAGACCAAGTCGAGGAGTCGAGTCCGGGTCTCCTAACTCTAGAATTGGTAGGGTTGCTTGCCGCTCTCGTAGGGGTCTAGGGGTGTGGGTTTGGCTATTCATCACGACCATGGAATCCGTGTTTTATACTGGCTCGTATTGAAAACACGGACGTCCTAGTATATCCAATATTTCATATGATTCTTCTGCTGCGATATCTGTGATGTGATCATGTGATGTTCTGTGATAGATACAGTATATAGTATATATGATATATTATATAGGCGTTACTTATGTTTTACACCCGCGCTAGCCCTGCCCCGCTCTGCCGTTAGTTACCTAACCTAACGGTGCACGAGGGGACATCGAGGCGAATGCGGATGGCATAAGTGTACGTCGTATTTATCTGTGATGTTTAGGTACATAGCTGATGGGACTTCATTAATATGATTAATGAAATAAAAGAAACCTAAAGATGTTGTAGAATCGAATTTCAAAATAAAACAGGTAGCTACAGTTCTTGCTTTGCACAGCGGTATATATGATATATCCTGCACCTTATTCGATGAGGAAAGGACAGAGATCCCTTCACCGGGAGTGACTCCTTTAGCAATAACTGGCAGATGCTACACACTCGGTTTGTCTTTTGATTGCTTTTAAGAGTTTTTTCTTTGCACAGTGATATATATGATATATCCCGCACCTCATTCGACGAGGAAAGGACCGACGATCCCTTCACCGGGAGTGACTCCTTTAGCAAAACTAGAAAAGCCTAAAAAACACTCCATTTCAAAATTCATTCGATCCTACAACGATATCAAGTTCATTACGCAATAGGTTTTCAGAAAAACCTGTCGTAGCCCTCCGTCATTTCAGATACGTACTAGTTAGTATTCGTGCTGCGGTTGTTTGGCCTCCGTCAAGGCGTAGTGTACGGTAGCTAACTAGTGCTTATCTGCTAGCATATGATGCGATTGGATTAGGGTATTCGTACAGCGTTGTTTGGCCTCCGTCAAGGGTCGTGCGGGTGGGTTTAATTCAATCAGGAAATGACGGGTTGAACTTGACTAGCGGACTATGGGTTGTTTGGCCTCCGTCAAGGTCATAGGACGCTAGGGGTAAAATATTATCGGGAATTTCAAGTGTTGAAATTTGCAATGAGATTGCATACCTTCTATGAGATAGTTGGATCCCGATACCCGCTGCGAGTAAGAGTTACTCCTGGGAGAGTTTTATACATTACAATTAGCCGATCAAGTAGGTGTCTAGAAAGGTGTTAACGAGGTTACGCCTCTGGGAAAACGAGGTTTACATTAATTAGGTTTGTGCGAAAGCACGGGGGACCTCCCTCAAAGTACCGACACTGGCCTGGCTGAAAGATTGGCGAACTTGTAGTGTGTAATTAATCCCGGCTAGTCTTTCCTTTTACGGTTTGAAGGAAGATTTGATAAAAAGCAGTGGGAGCCATCCTGATTAGATAAAATAATAACCAATCTATTCTTGCAAGAGCGCACGCTGAGTGTTTTCTTCTCTCTCTCTCCAGGTAGCGACCATATCACGCCTTAATCAAGATAATAATACTGATTTATTGACCGAACCCGCTTGTTATACTGAGCTGGGGAACGTTGGTCCCGCTCCAACTTATAATTGTTATAAGACAGAGCAGGAAATTGGGGATTACCAGAATTCCCGTGCCGCCCAAACGAAGAAAGTGCATATGATGCATCTTCTTCGGGTGTGTTCATTATACAGAACTGTTTCTCAGTATCCTCCGCATCCTGGTATATGATACCGGATCAGGATCCCAGATATGTAATCTGTTACATAGGGCTACAAAAGGGTAGAAAAACTGAGAACGGGTGATAAGTTTCATGAGACAGAAAACGGGGCAAGAGTTGCAGCCAAGTCTGTCGGTCACTGTCACCCTGTATTACCAATACATTGATTCTGAACGAATGTTATTAGATACCGAACCTGATATACCAAATCATATCACTCTCTTTGTTAGAAAAGAAAGGATATAATTTTGTATTGATGGATAATGTTTTGAACATTTCCTATATCAAAAGTTGATCGGTTCAGGCACGTTATCTAAAAGCATTGATGTTCTAAATCAAACTACAGTTCTTAGTATATGGAACACACACAAGAGGAAGAGTTCAGAAATGAACGGACTCTTCTTGATGTATTGTAGACTAGGTCAGATCAATGTGACCCGACTAGCTGAAGTTACATTTAGATGCATATTTAAA
Source organism: Agapanthus africanus (assembly GCA_030015575.1). Taxonomy (NCBI): domain Eukaryota; kingdom Viridiplantae; phylum Streptophyta; class Magnoliopsida; order Asparagales; family Amaryllidaceae; genus Agapanthus; species Agapanthus africanus. The sequence continues at coordinate 225,239,449 of CM057349.1, forward strand.
TCAGTTTGAATTTACATCTTCTGAAACTTGCCAGTCATGTCACAAAGATAAGATGACCATAGCTCCGTTTACTGGAAACAGAGAAAGAGTTAGTGAACTCTTGGGATGATACATGTTGATGTATGTAGGTCCCCTGTCTACACATACCAGGACTGGTTCTTTATACTTCATTATATTCTCTGATAATCTCTCAAGATTCGGACATATGTTCCTGTTGAAACACAAGTCCGAACCTTTTGAGATATTCATAGAATATAAGTTAGAAGTAGAGAACCAATAAGGGTATAAGTATTATGTCCTTTGATGTGATCGAGGAGGAGAATACTTGAGCACGGAAATCCTGGACTTTTCTAAAGGAGAATGAGATTCTCTCTCAGCATTACTCCTCCGCATACACCATTGCACGATGGTATGTCGGGGCGGAGCAGATACACCCTATTTGATATGGTGTGCTCTATGAAGAGTACTACTGAGTTACCTTTTTCCTTTTGGGAGTTATGCACTTGAGAAGTTGCATACCTATTGAATAAGGGTTCGAATCAAATCAGTGCCTACCACTTCATATGTGATATGGAAAGGGAAGAGCCCATTTCTTAAGTTAGTTAAGATTTGGGGATGACCGGCCTATGTCTAAAAGCAAAATCCGGACAAGCTCGAGGCAAGGTCTGTAATGTACAACTGGAAAGGTTCCAGCTGTACAATTTGCAGCCGATGATTTGATAAAACCAAAGGATTCAGTAGAATCCAACGAACCTCAGCCTCTCCGCCGATCTAGTAGGGTTCCTCACCCACCTGAGAGATACTTCTGTTTCTCTATGACAGTGGGAGCGAGGATTGCATCATGAGATGATGACCCAACTAGTTTCGAGCTGGCCATCGAGAGTAAGACTCTGTTAGAATGGCTGGATGCTTAGCGATCTGAGATGGAATCCTTATACACCAACAAAGTATGGACTTTGGTTGCTATATCTGAAGGGTTAAATCCCCATCAGGAGCAAGTATATCTTGAGAAGATTACTTGGTGTAGATGGAAAAGTTGAGACTTTCAAAGCTAGACTTGTTAAAGTTTGCATCATTGACTAGGTGTGGATAATGATGAAACCTTTTCAAGTAACTATGCTTAAGTCCATCCAGATCCTACTTGTCACGGCTACATACCATGACTACGATATCTGATGGTTGGGTGTCATGACTGCTTTTCTAAATGATGTTTTAGAAGAGTGCGTCTATAAGTACACAGCCAGAGGGCTTCGTAGACTGTGGGAGCAGCGGAAACGTGTGCAAGATGCTTTATAGGATAAAGCAGGCATCGCGGAATTGGAACATCTGTATTGATAGATAAGTCAAAGAGTTTGACATCATCAAAATGGTAGATGAACCTTGTATAAACAAAAAGGTAGTAGGGAGTATGGTGACGATCCTCGTAGAGTACGTGGATGACATACTCTTGATAGGGAAAGAGTTTCCTATGCTACGCTCGATCAATCTCCGCTTATCACAATGATTCTCCACATAGGATCAAAGTGATACCTCCTAAATCCTGGGTTTTGGATCTATGAGATAGATCTAAATGGATGTTAGGATTCTCACTAGTTGTAGTGAGATGGTATCAAACGATTCTGGGGAGAATCACTGGAAGTGTTCCAGGGTGATAAAGACGACTGAGTGTCAGTCACAGGCATTGTCTTTACCCTCAGTAAAGGGACGGTATGTTGGAAGAGTTCTAAGCTAGATACCGTGACATACTAGACGATAAAGGCAGGATACATCGCTACTTAAGATGCTACCAAAGAGGCTGTTTGGGTGTATATTGGTTCATGAGATGAACTATGTTCCTCCCATTGTGTGACAATGGAGTTGTGGCTTATGCCAAGGAACGCAGGTCCCATCAGTGATCCAGACATATTCTAAGGCAGTATCACTTGATCATGGAGATGGTTGATCTCCAAGGAGATCGAGGTTAGGAGAGTAGACTCAGAGGACAACACAGCGGATCCACTCACAAAGGCCTGTTCCCAGAGAGAGATTTTTATCGGATGGTTGAGTATGAGATACTGCAACCACTGCTACAGATGGCCCTAGTGCAAGTGGGAGATTGTTAGTTATATGTATGCCCTAGAGGCCATTACTGTACATTGGATGTATATTATAGTGGATGCTGGGACATATATAGGGAGGACTTTCTTGCTCGACATGATAGTATGTTATCTGGTTGATCTTTACCTTAACGTGTACACTGATTGTCTCCCTGTTACATGTTGGTAAAGCCCTTAGGATGTGTACTTGACTACCTGGATTATGATGCGGATCATACTAGTGGGGACATGGTAGTCTATAAGTACATCCTTCAAAGTCCCTAGTCGTGGGTATATCGAGACGGGGCATCGATATACCAGAGTAGACTAGCGTATACCTTCTCGACCCATACAGATGGGCGATGGATGATTCCATATCCATCGGTGTTTGACATCAGAGATGATATACGGGTGCTCAGTAGAGACTGGGTACACTGGACGGACTCACCGAGAACTCCCAGATGGTATTATACCATACGTCAGATGGCAGTTCTCTGGTGACACTGGTACAGAGTAGTCTGTTGACCCGAGATCGTCATAGAGTCTTGTGTGGTTCCCACTGTGCTTTGATTTCCATCTTACCACGTCCAAGAGGGCGTGCAAAACGGTGGTTTTTGGGTACAGTCCCGAGTCACATGGAGGCAATGAGCGATAGGAGGGGATTCGTCTCTCCCGGTATAGGGAGTTGATGTTGCGCTGTGTTCGATTAGCTATAACAGGAAATCCCTGGCCAGGGTTGCTGAGATTTACTGGTAAGTGTTACCAGTAGTTTCTCGAATAGTTATAGACCTCATATCGACACGACTTATCGAGCTATTGGGGTCTGACGTTTACCACCCCTAGGCGAGATATGCGACATATCAGACGATCAGACCGGACTGTACGGTAGTGTTACTGGTTGGATTCACAGGAGTATGAGCGGGCTTGCTCGTCGATCTTCTGATCGCTCAATACCCGGGTGGCCGTTACGTTTAGCAGACCGCTTGCGGCTTGTGGGTGTTTGATATGATCATCATCTGCTGCCGGGGTATTGACGAGTCTTTAGAGTCCTACACAGAGGTTTCCTGGCTCAAGCGAAGCGAAATAGGAGCGCATATGAGATATGTGCGGGACCGAGAATAATACGTGTATGTGATACCATATTCCATTCTCGCGATGAATGTGTCGAATGGTTGTATGCGATATAACCTAGTTATCGAATCGAAGATTGATTCGATAAGCCGATACATAGGATACTAGCCGGTTATATGCGATATGACCGGATCGTTAAATCAAGTGTTGATTTAATGATTTAATGCATAATTATATATTTGATATATTACTTTTCATTAACTAGTATCGGTTCACTTAAGATGGATTTTCTCACTCGGATGTGCGCATTGCATATGCGATATGATTTTGTGCACATGCTTGTATCATGTTTGATGACACATGCTTTTTGGTTAAGTGTAAAGAATTAAACCTTGGTTAATGAAATGGTTAGGGTTTACTATTTCCTTATTCATTTTATTCATTTATTTATTCTTTTGGAAAAAGAAAATCAAATGAGAAAATGGTGGCTTGTTTTGTTTTGTTCATGAAGCTTCATGAAGACTTTGACCAAGTGACCATTTTGTCTCATGCTTAACCCTAACCATTCCATTCAACCATGATTAACTCTCTACACATTACCATGGTTACATTATGATAAGTATTCTTATTATTTCCTTTTTGAGAAATACTTATCATATTATTCATCTTCTTCTTCTTCATCTTCTTCACTTGAAGAAGCTTGCTTCATCAATGGTGATTGCTGAAAACAAGTGAGAAATCCAATTCTAAAGTCTACCCACTTCCTATTTCTTCATCCTCTACCTCTTGCCAAGTAGTAGAGTGTGTTTTCTTCACAAGTTTCATGACTTGGTGAAGTGAGAGCTTGATCTTGCGATGCTTCGACGTAGATCATCTTCGGCATGGACATCGACGACCTAGCTCGCCTATTCTCCGATGAAGCCGACGCTAGAGCCCGGGATTTATTTTGGACAGCAAGAGGACTTCATTGCGGAGCCATGGAGGTGGAGCACCAGATCTACAAAGGTTGTATTTCCGTTATCTTATAGTTTAGTTGTAAACTAGTTTGCTTTTTCGCCTAAACTTCTAGCCAACGATCCGTAGTCGGGTTTCTCGGCACCTAGATTTTTTGAAATTGGCATGGTTGATGCTTTGTGAGACCTCACTAGAGTGCCTAGGAACCCTACATCGCTGCATCTCTCTGAGCCCTCATAGTCATCGGCGGCAAAAGGCTATAGATGGAAATAGGATTCGATAAGAACACGGAAATCGAATCACAAGGATATGTATAATCATGGAAAGAATTTCAAGCAATTAGCACTTAGGTTACTTAAGCGGAGTACCGTGTCATAAGTATGCCGCGGATATGCACACGCTACATCACTCTGTTTAAGAGACCTACTCTGTCATACCAAGGTCATCATATACGCCGAAAGGTAAAACCAAACACTCTGATACCAACTTTGTCACGACCCGAAATTTGGCACGTGATGGCCCTTAAACCAAGCAACGTCCACAGGCGCAACGCAATCTAAGTAAGCCAAAAACCCAGCAATCTAAAACATCAAAAGTAGTAAGTGATAATAACATTGTTAAAACTTTTGAAATCTCGATCAAAATTTCATTAAAGTCCAAATTTACTTCCTTTAAAAATTTGGTAGCACCTCCTTTGTAAAACAAGCCACTAAAAAGGGTACAACATAAATATAAGTAAAAGCATCCTCCAACAGGAGCAAATCCACGCCCAAACGCGGAAAACAACCACCACAACAGATATACGACACCTTAGTGAAGAAAAAGACGATATAAAGTGAAACATCATAAAAGACCTCCCAGTCACAAATAATATACAATATCGTCCTCATAACTCGTCTCTAAGTCAATACATGAAGTAGTAGATGGAGAGTACTGGATACAACGAATATACAATGAACAAAATCGGATAACTGCAAAACCCACCTATAGCAAAACTGCACCCAGTCAGCCGTAGTGGTATCCGCCGCAAAATATGATACGATAGATGAAAGCCCTGCTGCGACTGCCCTGAGGGACTACCTGCAAAATACTGTGGCACAACGGGGGTGAGTTGCCAACTCGTGAATAGTAAATAACATACATAGGTAATCGCAAGTATGCATATACTGCAATGGTTTATCACATTCAAGCTGATAGCAATAAATGGCAATATGTAAATGCAACAGTCATGAAAGGTCAGGTACTACTAATACATGAAACAATGCATATCAAATAAATGCGGAGAATGAAATAAAAAATATTCTGTAAGTTTCATGGAACCTGAGTGTCTAACATCAACACCCAAAAATATCATGAAAACTAGTGTCTAGCATCGACACATAAATACTCATCTATCAGGTGCCGTCACCACGACTGGCCCTAATAGGTACGTATCATAAGTCTCTCGGAAATCCGAGTGCCCAGTTTCGACACTCGAAATTCCACGTATCCATACGTACATAACTCCGGTCGGTATCACCACGATAACCGCCGAGTCTAAAATACTATCACCGGTAGGTACTTGCCCGCCTGCCAGGCTCATCGGCTAAAACCATCGACATACCTTCCTTGCACCGGGGAACCATACCGGGCTCCACCATGTACCCGCACACGGCCCAGTCCACTCCTCGCATCGGGTATATATCATAAATCTCAGAACCGAGAAATCTCATGGTGGACGTATCGAAATATCATATCACGAGAAATCGGGTTTTTCAAATAATGCATAATTTTCAAGAAACTACCACGGTTCTCAAATCTAGAAAATATCAAGTAATGAATAAGAATATTTTATAGATCATTATGATGATATATATTATATAGGTGTACATAAATAACAACGTCCCATACCACTGATATATATATATATATATATGCATGTATATATATCAGCATCCAATACCACTGATATATATACCCAGGAATAAAACATCCATATATCAATGCGAAATCCACGAAATATAATATATGCAATATGAAACAGTAATATGAGCATACAAAGGAAAAAACGCTATTTAACTCCAACAAGTTATTAAATATATCGTGGTGTTCCTAATTTCTCCAAATCCATACAAAATCATATAAAGGTGAACATGTATCTATAGCCAGGTATGCATAACCATGTCGGTATAGCAAGATATGTGTATCTATATATAAGCATGTATGTATGATGCATCTCATATGCGCAATAGCATAAGAATCAATATCTCCATGTTGGTGACAAAACAATACCACATAGGGGTATATGTAGCTCTAGTCAGGTAAATGGGTGTACATGTAAGTATGTGTGCATTATGTACATGTAGCTGTAGCCAGGTATGTGTCTATACCTGTCAATAATGATGTAATACCATAAGGGTGTATGTAAGTATGTATGCAAGATGTACATGTAGCTATGTCTCATATGTATGTATACCTATCACTAATGGTACAATTCCATATAGGTATATGGGTAGCTAACATGTAGGCATGGCAAGGCATGTGTGTAAGCATGTAGGTATACAGGTACCTATCTGTCATATGCGCAAAGGAATATGAATCAATGTCTTAATGTCCCTAACCAATACAATATCACATATGTATAACTGTCAACTATATCTCGTATGTATATGGGTTATGCGTGTCATGGCAATTATCGACGGTGTGTGTGTAGCATACAATTAGTGCTCGTGTAACATGAACCGTCAATAATGGTGTTGTGTCTCATTAATAGTATGTACAATGCAATTAGGAAAATGAGGTATGCAACAAAGGTACACATGCAAAATCAATGTCCATATACTTAATATCAAGAATCATATCATTTAATCTAGTCCAGATGCATAACGCCATGCGGGAGATTCCCCTGTAGATGTTAAATCTACTCACAGATGATCTTGGGCTAAGTAAAGCCAACCACTTGCTTTCCCTTATTCGCAGCGTCCGAAGTCCTCGCTTGCGACCCCAAGATCATAAAACAACAATATAACAAGTGTATATTAGCTAACGACCAATTGCACGTACAAACTACGCTTGATCGACGCACCAACTCCAAACATATTCTCAAGTGTTTGCTTAGTAGCTAACGTGCGTGGAGACACTACGAAACCAACTCAAGAGTAACAGCAAAACAACGACACGAACCGTGTCGGATAACGTAACGCGCGTAATCGAAATATTAGAAAATAAGCAATGTAATCCCAGATTTTGCTACACAATCAATTTGTAAAAGTTGCACGTACCATAAGACCACGCATAACCCTAGAGACCCCTACCCCAAAACCCAACCCCCAGCCCCTACTCTAGCTGTAAATTGCGGCCAGAACCAATAAATCTGCGGCTTGTTAGAGAGGGAACGGGCTCAGTTTTTTATGGTGAGTTCTAGGTCACTATACAAGGTCACTGTGATGTGAACTTTTCCAACAAATACATGGTCTGATAGCAGATCATCCGAGACCCAAAACTACACTAAAAATACGATATTTGCCCGAAACTTAACTTTACGTGTTCTAAACTGAAACTAACAAGCTACATAACATTAAAAAGACTTACTTAACAGAAAGAGATCTTTACCTACTACCACAATCTCAAAGATCCTAGCTTCTAAGCTCTAAGGGATCTTAGAGGCAAAACAAGGTTTATGAAGTGATTTGGGTGATGTTTTAAAGAAGATTAGTGTAGGTTTTGTGGTGAATGTGTAAGTGTTCAGTTGAGATGAAGAGAGATGAAGATAAATGAGAAAGAGATGAAGTGAGAGAGAATGAGAGAGGGTGAGATGAAAAGAGAAAGAGAGGTGAGGATAAGGGTGAGTGCACCATTGCATTAACTCTCTGATTAATGCAAACCATGCCCTCACATGAGTCACCATGCCACCTCCTCTCGAATCCAAAACACAAAGAAATATCTCTCCACAAAAATCTAGAGGGTCAGGGTTAAAGCAAAGCAAAGCAAGGATTAGGATTTGGTTAAGTTGTCATGGTTGCTAAACTAGATTAACACAAACACACCCTCACATTAACATGCACATGTGTGTGCAAGGCATAACAAATAATAATAAATTATTAATTAAATGTTAAAAAATGTGAGGAAACCGAATTGGTAAACTTTTTTTTTTACAGAAAATCCGCATTATCGTCTAATTAACACTAATCGCAAACTCCAAGGCGTTACAGTAACCCCGTTACACCTTTCTAGACACCTACTTGATCGGCTAATTGTAATGTGTAAAACTCTCTCAGGAGTAACTTTTACTCGCAGTGGATATCGGGATCCAACAATCTCATAGAAGGTATGCAATCTAATTGCAAATTTCAACGCTTGAAATTCCCGATAATATTTTGCCCCTAACCTCCTATGACCTTGACAAAGGCCAACAAACCATAGGATGCTAGTCAAGTTCAACCTGTCATTTCCTGATTGAATTAAACCCACCCGTACGACCTTTGACAAAGGCCAAAAAGGTCGCACGACTACCCTAATCCAATCGCATCATATGCTTAAGTAGATAAGCACTATTAGCTACCGCACACTATGCCTTGACAAAGACCAACAAAAGCAGTACGAATACTAAAGAGTCCTTATCTGAAATGACAGAGGCTACGACAGGTTTTTAAGACAGCCCTTTGCTTAATGAACTTGATCTCGTTGTGGAACCGAGTGATTTTGAAAAGGAGTGTTTTTTAGGGTTTTACTAGTTTTGCTAAAGAGGTCACTCTCGGTGAAGGGATCTCGGCTCTTTCCTTATCGAATAATGTGCTGGATATTTCACAAATACCACTATGCAAAGCAAAAACTATAGAAGCAATCAAAAGACAAACCGACTGGGTTGTAGCATCTGCCAGTTTCACTAAAGTGGTCACTCTCGGTGAAGCGATCTCGGCTCTTTCCTTATCGAATAAGGTACTGGATATCCTACAAGGAATACCGCTATGCAAAGCAAGAACTAGACCTACCAGTTTTTAAATTAAGATTCTGCAACATCTTTAGGTTTCTTTTACTTCATTAATCTCATTAATGAAGTCCCATCAATTATGCTTCCTAAGCATTGTAGGGTTCCTAGGCACTCCCAAGAGGTCTCACAAGGCATCAACCATGCCAATTTCTAAAATTATGGGTACCGAGAAACCCTAATACGGATCGTTGGCTAGAATTCTAGGCGAAAAACAAACTAGTTAACACTTAACTAAGAGAATACGGAAATACAACCTTTGTAGATCCGGTGCTCCACCTCCATAGCTCCGCAATGAAGTCCTCTCACTGTCCAAAACAAATTCCGGGCTCTAGCGTCGGCTTCATCGGAGAATAGGCGAGCTAGGTCGTCGATGTCCATGCCGAAGATGATCTACGTCGAAGCATCGCTAGATCAAGCTCCAACTTCACCAAGCGATGAAAACTTATGAAGGAAACACACTCTACTACTAGGCAAGAGGTAGAGGATGAAGAAATAGGATGTGGGTAGACTTTAGAATTGGATTTCTCACTTGTTTTCATCAATCACCATTGATGAAGCAAGCTTCTTCATGTGATGAAGAAGAAGAAGAAAGAATTATGATAAGTTAATTAATATTGAAAAGAAAATCAATACTTATCATATAATGAACCATGGTCAAGTGTAGAGATTAAACTAGAGTTAATGGAGTGGTTAGGGTTAAGCATGAGACAAAATGGTCACTTTGGTCAAAGCTTCATGAAGCTTCAACTAGAAAACAAACAAAGCCACCATTTTCCTTTATGCTTATCATTTTTCCAAAAATCAATAAATAAATAAATAAGTGAATAAAACATAACCCTAACCATTAACATGTAACCATGGTTTGATCTTTACACAAAACCCTAGCAAACATGTATCATCAAACATGATACAATCAAGTGCACAAAACTATATCGAATATACAATGTGCACATCCGAGCGAGAAAATCCATTTAAAGTGAACCGATACTAGTTAATGCAAAGTAATATATCAAATATATATAATTATACATTAAATCATTAAAACAACACTTGATTTAACGATCCGGTCATATCATATATAACCGACTAGTATCCAATGTATCGGTTTATCGAATCAATCCTTGATTCGATAACTAGGGTATATCGCATATAACCTAATCGATACATTCATCGTGAGAATGGAATACGGTATCACATACACGCATTATTCTCGGTCCAGCACATATCTCATATGCGCTCCTATTTCGTTTCGCTTGAACCAGGAAACCTCTGTGTAGGACTCTAAAGACTCGTCAATACGCCGGCAGCAGATGATGATCATATCAAGCACCCACAAGCCGCAAGCGGTCTGCTAAACGTAACGGCCACCCGGGTATTGAGCGATCTGAAGATCGACGAGCAAGCTCGCTCACACTCCAGTGAATCCAACCAGTAACACTACCGTACAGTCCGGTCTGATCGTCTGATATGTCGCATATCTCGCCTAGGGGTGGTAAACGTCAGACCCCAATAGCTCGATAAGTCGTGTTGATATGAGGTCTATAACAATTCGAGAAACTACTGGTAACACTTACCAGTAAATTTCAGCAACCCTGGCCAGGGATTTCCTGTTATAGCCAATCGAACACAGCGCAACATCAACCCCCTATACCGGGAGAGACGAATCCCCTCCTATCGCTCATTGCCTCCATGTGACTCGGGACTGTACCCAAAAACCACCGTTTTGCACGCCCTCTTGGACGTGGTAAGATGGAAATCAAAGCACAGTAGGAACCACACAAGACTCTATGACGATCTCGGGTCAACAGACTACTCTGTACCAGTGTCACCAGAGAACTGCCATCTGACGTGAGGTATAATACCATCTGGGAGTTCTCGGCGAGTTCGTCCAGTGTACCCAGTCTCTACTGAGCACCAGTATATCATCTCTGATGTCAAACACCAATGGATATGGGATCATCCATCGCCCATCTGTATGGGTCGAGAAGGTACACGCTAGTCTACTCTGGTATATCGATGCCCCATCTCGATACACCCACGACTAGGGACTTTGAAGGATGTACTTATAGACTACCATGTCCCCACTAGTATGATCCGCATCATAGTCCAGGTAGTCAAGTACAGATCCTAAGGGCTTTACCAACATGTAACAGGGAGACAATCAGTATACACGTTAAGGTAAAGTGCAACCAGATAGCATACTATCATGTCGAGCAAGAAAGTCCTCCCTATATACGTCCTAGCATCCACTACAATATACATCCAATGTACAGTAATGGCCTCTAGGGCATACATATAACTAACAATCTCCCACTTGCACTAGGGCCATCTGTAGCAGTGGTTGTAGTATCTCATACTCAACCATCTCATAAAAAGTCTCTCTCTGGGAACAGGCCTTTATGAGTGGATCCGCTGTGTTGTCCTCTGAGTCTACTCTCCTAACCTCGATCTCCCTGGAGATCAACCATCTCCATGATCAGGTGACACTGCCTTAGAATATGTCTGGATCACTGATGGGACGGACGTTCCTTGGCATAAGCCACAACTCCATTGTCACACATTGGGAGGAACATAGTTCATCTCATGAACAAATATACACCCAAACATCCTCTTTTGGTAGCATCTTAAGTAGCGATGTATCCAGCCTTTATCGTCTAGTATGCCACGGTATCTAGCTTGGAACTCTTCCAACATACCGTCCCTTTTACTGAGGGTAAAGACAATGCCTGTGACTGACATTCAGTCGTCTTTATCACCCTGGAACCCTTCCAGTGATTCTCCCCAGGATCGGTTGATACCATATCACTACATCTAGTGAGAATCCTAACATCCATTTAGATCTATCTCATAGATCCAAAACCTAGGATTTAGTAGGTATCACTTTGATCCTATATGGAGAATCATTGTGATAAGCGGAGATTGATCGAGCGTAGCATAAGAAACTCCTTTCTTATCAAGAGTATGTCATCCACGTACTCTACGAGGATCACCACCATACTCCCTACTACCTTTTTGTTTATACAAGGTTCATCTACCATTTTGATGATGTCAAACTCTTTGACTACTTCATCAAAACAGATGTTCCAACTCCGCGATGCCTGCTTTATCCTATAAAACATCTTGCACACGTTTCCGCTGCTCCCACTGTCTACGAGACCCTCTGGCTGTGTACTTATAGACATACTCTTCCAAATCATCATTTAGAAAAGCAGTCAAGACACCTAACCACCAGAGATCGTAGTCATGGTATGCAGCCGTGGTAAGTAGGATCTGGATGGACTTAAGCATAGCTCCTTAGAAAAAGGTTTCCGCATGATCCATACCTGGTCGATGACGAAAAGCTTTAACAAGTCTAGCTTTGAAAGTCTCAACTTTTCCATCTACACCAAGTAATCTTCTCAAGATATACTTGCTCCTGATGGGGATTTAACCCTTCAGATATCGCAACCAAAGTCCATACTTTGTTGGTGTATAAGGATTCCATCTCAGATCGCTAAGCATCCAGCCATTCTTACAGAGTCCCACTCCTGATGGCCAGCTCGAAACTAGTTGGGTCATCATCTCATGATGCAATCCTCGCTCCCACTGTCATAGAGAAACCGAAGTATCTCTCAGGTGGGTGAGGAACCCTACTAGATCGGCGGAGAGGCTGAGGTTCGTTGGTATCTACTGAATCCTTTGGTTGTACCAAATCATCTGCTGTAGTTTGTATAGCTGGAACCTTTCCAGTTCTATATTACAGACCTTGCCTCGAGCTTGTCCGGATTTTGCTTTTAGACATAGGCCGGTCAACCCCAAATCTTAACTAGCTTAAGACATAGGCTCTTTCCATATCATATCTCATATGGAGTGGTAGGCAACTGATTTGATTTGAACCCTATTCAATAGGTATGCAGCTTCTCAAGTGCATTACACCCAAAAGGAAATAGGTAACTCAGTAGTACTCATCATAGAGCACACCTTATCATATAAGGTGTGATTGCTCCGCCCCGATATACCATCGTGCTATGGTGTATACGGAGGAGTAATGCTGAGAGAGAATCTCATTCTCCATTAGAATGGTCCAGGAATTCCGTGCTCAAGTATTCTCCTCCTTGATCACATCAAAGGATATAATACTTATACCCGTTATTGGTTCTCTACTTCTAACTTATATTCTGTGAATATCTCAAAAGGTTCGGACTTGTGTTTCAACAGGAACATAGGTCTGAATCTTGAGAGATTATCAGAGAATGTAATGAAGTACAAAGAACCGGTCTTGGCATGTGTAGACAGGGGACCTTCATACATCAACATGTATCATCCCAAGAGTTTACTAACTCTTTCTCTGTTTCCAATAAACGGAGCTGTGGTCATCTTATCTTTGTGACATGACTGGCGAGTTTCACAAGATGTAAATTCAAACTCATTTAAATATGCATCTTTATGTAACTTCAGCTAGTCGGGTCGAATTGATATGACCTAGTCTACAATACCTCAAGAAGGATTCGTTCATTTCTGAACTCTTCCTCTTGTGTGTGTTCCGTATATTAAAGAACTGTAGTTTGATTTAGAACATCAATGCTTTTAGATAACGTGCCTGAACCGATCAACTTTTGATATAGGAAATGTTCAAAACATTATCCAACAATACAAAATTATATCATTTCTTTACTAATAAAGAGACTGATATGATTTTGTATATTAGGTTCGGTATCTAATAACATTCGTTCAGAATCAATGTATTTGTAATACAGGGTGACAGTGACCAACAGACTTGGCTGCAACACTTGCCACGTTTTCTGCCTCATGAAACTTATCACCCGTTCTCAGTTCTCTATCTTTCTGTAGCCCTATGTAACAGATTACATATCTGGGATCCTGATCTGGTATCAAATACCCAGGACGCAGAGGATACCGAGAAACAGTTCTTTGTAATGAACACACCCGAAGATGATGCATCAGCATGCACTCTCTTCGTTTGGGCGGCACGGGAAATCTGGTATTCCCCAATCTCCTGCTCTGTCTTATAACAATTATAAGTTGGAGCGGGACCAACGTTCCCCAGCTCAGTATAACAAGCGGGTTCGGTCAATATTCCGTATTATTATCTTGATTAAGGCGTGATATGGTCGCTACCTGGAGAGAGAGAGAAGAAAACACTCAGCGTGCGCTCTTGCAAGAATAGATTGGTTTTCATTTTATCTAATCAGGATGGCTCCTACTGCTTTTTATCAAATCTTCCTTCAAACCCTAAAAGGAAAGACTAGCCGGGATTAATTACACACTACAAGTTCGCCAATCTTTCAGCCAGGCCAGTGTCGGTACTTTGAGGGAGGTCACCCGTGCTTTCGCACGAACCTAATTAATGTAAACCTCGTTTTCCCAGAGGCGTAACCTCGTTAACACCTTTGTAGACACCTACTTGATCGGCTAATTGTAATGTATAAAACTCTCCCAGGAGTAACACTTATTCGCAGCGGGTATCGGGATCCAACTATCTCATAGAAGGTATGCAATCTCATTGCAAATTTCAACACTTGAAATTCCCGATAATATTTTGCCCCTAGCGTCCTATGACCTTGACGGAGGTCAACAAACCATAGGCTACTAGTCAAGTTCAACCCGTCATTTCTTGATCGAATTAAACCCACCCGCACGACCCTTGACGGAGGTCAACAAGGCCGCACGACTACCCTAATCCAATCTGCATCATATGCATAAGCAGATAAATACTAGTTAGCTACCGCACACTACGCCTTGACGGAGGTCAACAAACGTAGCACGAATACTAAATAGGACTTATCTGAAATGACGGAGGGCTACGACAGGTTTTTCTGAAAACCTATTGCGTAATGAACTTGATATCGTTGTAGAATCAAATGATTTTAAAATGGAGTGCTTTTGAGGCTTTTCTAGTTTTGCTAAAGGAATCACTCCCGGTGAAGGGATCGTCGGTCCTTTCCTCGTCGAATGAGGTGCGGGATATATCACATATATCACTGTGCAAAGCAAAAAACACTTAAAAGCAATCAAAAGTCAAACCGAGTGTGTAGCATCTGCCAGTTATTGCTAAAGGAGTCACTCCCGGTGAAGGGATCTCGGTCCTTTCCTCATCGAATAAGGTGCAGGATATATCATATATACCGCTGTGCAAAGCAAGAACTGTAGCTACCTGTTTTATTTTGAAATTCGATTCTACAACATCTTAGGTTTCTTTTATTTCATTAATCTCATTAATGAAGTCCCATCATTTAAGTACCTAAACATCACAGATAAATACGACGTACACTTATGCCATCCGCATTCGCCTCGATGTCCCCTCGTGCACCGTTAGGTTAGGTAACTAACGGCAGAGCGGGGCAGGGCTAGCGCGGGTGTAAAACATAAGTAACGCCTATATAATATATCATATATACTATATACTGTATCTATCACAGAAGATCACATGATCACATCACAGATATCGCAGCAGAAGAATCATATGAAATATTGGATATACTAGGACGTTCGTGTTTTTAATACGAGCCAGTATAAAACACGGATTCCACGGTCGCGATGAATAGCCAAACCCACACCCCTAGACCCCTACGAGAGCGGCAAGCAACCCTACCAATTCTGGAGTTAGGAGACCCGGACTCGACTCCTCGAGTTGGTCTCCCACTGGACTCCAGAACCCGGTTACATGTGCCCTCCTCCTTGGGTCTATCCTAGTGCGGAAAAGTAAATAATATACAACAACGGTGACAACTTCTGCAACCTGGAAGCGCCCCAAATAAAAGAATATTACATACAAGTTTTTACATGAATGAAAATGAAAAACACTCATCTCACATAAAACCCCCCGGCTATTCAAATACGACGATCCAATATAACATATCCAGCAACACATAACATCACATGTCATCAACGTAAGTAAATATGCGCATCCCAATTGTCGTTGACATATAGCAACGAAACCGGCGATATCACATATTACACTTACGGTCAAAGAAAAGAAAGTGTAAAACTACAACAGTTGGAATCCGCAATCTGCATAGACATCGCATGCCTAATCAAATGAATACTTTAGACATCACATGCCTAACAATTATAAACCCCGCATTTTAGTCTCAAAATCGAAAACTCTTTTCAATATTAAGTCGGGCAATTCAACAAGATTCCCGACATCCTGATCGAATGCTCGTCGCAAACTTCAGTAGACGGCCACACCCCCGATACCGTCGACGAAGTGCACCAAGGCGGAACACCGCTACCGCGAGCACCCGAACGGATGCTTTCGGCGACGGGGTTCTCCTACAGTCACTTGGTCGGGGCTATGGGGCGAGGCTGTCTATTAAGTTTACCCGGCGAGTATCCGCGTACGCTACGTGATTGCGACGGACTTTTGATCACATCAAAACTCCGTGGCAACCGATCAAGTGAGACTAAACTGCTACGTTTATAATATTCATTCCGTTATCTCATAACAATTTGTGAATTCCAATTATTGTATCACATTCCGGATAAATAGAAAATGCTAAACTTTTCGATCGAACAATCGAACACCCAAGTTTTCCCGATACAGCTCAACACATGAAATAAGTCTAACAACATTCAGTTCGTGCCTCAGTACCAACGGTCCAGCCGTAGAAGGGTCAAGCCAACGCCTCACATGTGGCACGCCGTACTGCCCCAAACCCGAAGGTTCAAAGGGCAGTTCAAGACGGTCACATAATCGAGTTAAGGTTTGTTGTCTTCTAGAGGGTCAATCGCGTTACTTGCACTACTTAGAACGTCTTTAGACTACGGAAAAATCCAACACTTGGAAATTTCCCGACAGGGGAAAAATTGGGTATTTATATCCGGTCGAACTTTTTAACATATTCTAAAATTTATCCGGAAAGCCACATAGACAAAATCTAATAATCCGATCGAACATTCGAATCCCCAAAACAACCCAGAAAATTCAACTCTTGAATAAATTTTAAAAATTCCCAGAAAACTCAGCATAATTTAACAGGAATTACTGTGCAAACAATGAGGGCTGACGTCACCAGATAGCCGTGGAACCGCCGCAGAAGCTAGGCTTCTGCCGCGGTTCCGCCGCAATAAATACTGTTCATCGAAAAAATTTTGCATCGTAATTCTTATTTTTCCCTGCTGAATTTTTTAGCAATTTTTAATTTGGAAAAATCCACGTTTTTGAAAAAAGGACAGAGAGCATTTTTTGAGATGGGTTTCGGGTTCGTTCGGGTTTCAAATTCCGTCTAGACTTCGCCTAAGGCTCTAACTAGGCTCTGATACCACTGTAGGGTTCCTAGGCACTCCCAAGAGGTCTCACAAGGCATCAAACATTCCAATTTCTAAAATTATGGGTGCCGAGAAACCCTAATACGGATCGTTGGCTAGAATTCTAGGCGAAAAACAAACTAGTTAACACTTAACTAAGAGAATACGGAAATACAACCTTTGTAGATCCGGTGCTCCACCTCCATAGCTCCGCAATGAAGTCCTCTCGCTGTCCAAAACAAATTCCGGGCTCTAGCGTCGGCTTCATCGGAGAATAGGCGAGCTAGGTCGTCGATGTCCATGCCGAAGATGATCTACGTCGAAGCATCGCTAGATCAAGCTCCAACTTCACCAAGCCATGAAAACTTGTGAAGGAAACACACTCTACTACTAGGAAAGAGGTAGAGGATGAAGAAATAGGAAGTGGGTAGACTTTAGAATTGGATTTCTCACTTGTTTTCATCAATCACCATTGATGAAGCAAGCTTCTTCATGTGATGAAGAAGAAGAAGAAAGAATTATGATAAGTTAATTAATATTGAAAAGAAAATCAATACTTATCATATAATGAACCATGGTCAAGTGTAGAGATTAAACTAGAGTTAATGGAGTGGTTAGGGTTAAGCATGAGACAAAATGGTCACTTTGGTCAAAGCTTCATGAAGCTTCAACTAGAAAACAAACAAAGGAACCATTTTCCTTTATGCTTATCATTTTTCTAAAAATCAATAAATAAATAAATAAGTGAATAAAACATAACCCTAACCATTAACATATAACCATGGTTTGATCTTTACACAAAACCCTAGCAAACATGTATCATCAAACATGATACAATCAAGTGCACAAAACTATATCGAATATACAATGTGCACATCCGAGCGAGAAAATCCATTTAAAGTGAACCGATACTAGTTAATGCAAAGTAATATATCAAATATATATAATTATACATTAAATCATTAAATCAACACTTGATTTAACGATCCGGTCATATCACATATAACCGACTAGTATCCAATGTATCGGTTTATCGAATCAATCCTTGATTCGATAACTAGGGTATATCGCATATAACCTAATCGATACATTCATCGCGAGAATGGAATACGGTATCACATACACGCATTATTCTCGGTCCCGCACATATCTCATATGCGCTCCTATTTCGTTTCGCTTGAACCAGGAAACCTCTGTGTAGGACTCTAAAGACTCGTCAATACGCCGGCAGCAGATGATGATCATATCAAGCACCCACAAGCCGCAAGCGGTCTGCTAAACGTAACGGCCACCTGGGTATTGAGCGATCTGAAGATCGACGAGCAAGCCCACTCACACTCCAGTGAATCCAACCAGTAACACTACCGTACAGTCCGGTCTGATCGTCTGATATGTCGCATATCTCGCCTAGGGGTGGTAAACGTCAGACCCCAATAGCTCGATAAGTCGTGTTGATATGAGGTCTATAACAATTCGAGAAACTACTGGTAACACTTACCAGTAAATCTCAGCAACCCTGGCCAGGGATTTCCTGTTATAGCCAATCGAACACAGCGCAACATCAACCCCCTATACCGGGAGAGACGAATCCCCTCCTATCGCTCATTGCCTCCATGTGACTCGGGATTGTACCCAAAAACCACCGTTTTGCACGCCCTCTTGGACGTGGTAAGATGGAAATCAAAGCACTGTGGGAACCACACAAGACTCTATGACGATCTCGGGTCAACAGACTACTCTGTACCAGTGTCACCAGAGAACTGCCATCTGACGTGAGGTATAATACCATCTGGGAGTTCTCGGCGAGTCCGTCCAGTGTACCCAGTCTCTACTGAGCACCCGTATATCATCTCTGATGTCAAACACCAATGGATATGGGATCATCCATCGCCCATCTGTATGGGTCGAGAAGGTACACGCTAGTCTACTCTGGTATATCGATGCCCCATCTCGATACACCCACGACTAGGGACTTTGAAGGATGTACTTATAGACTACCATGTCCCCACTAGTATGATCCGCATCATAGTCCAGGTAGTCAAGTACAGATCCTAAGGGCTTTACAAACATGTAACAGGGAGACAATCAGTATACACGTTAAGGTAAAGTGCAACCAGATAGCATACTATCATGTCGAGCAAGAAAGTCCTCCCTATATACGTCCTAGCATCCACTACAATATACATCCAATGTACAGTAATGGCCTCTAGGGCATACATATAACTAACAATCATCACATAAGAAACGAATGAATCAATATTTATTATATCTCATAAATATAATATAAGTAATCGTCTCAACATATCAAGTGATCACATCACAGAATATCAGCAGCAGAAGAATCATATATGAAATATTGGATATACTAGGAATTCCGTGTTTTCAATTAAGCTATTAAAAAATGCGGATTCCACGGTCGTGATGGATAGCCAAACCCACATCCCTAGACCCCTATGAGAGTGGCAAGCAACCCTCCCAATTCTAGAGTTAGGAGACCCGGTCTCGACTCCTCGAGATGGTCTCCCACTGGACTTTAGAACACGGTTACTTATGCTCTCCTCATTTGGTCTATTCTAATGCAGAAAAGTAAATAATATACATCAATGGTGACATCATCCTCAACCCGGAAGTGCCCTAATAAAATAATATTACATACAAGGTTTTACATGAATGAAAATGAGAAACTCTCATCTCACGCAAAAACCCTCGGCTATTCAAAACACCTCGATCCAATATAACATATCACAGCAACACATAACATCATATGTCATCAACGTAAGTAAATATGCGTATCCCAATTGTCGTTGACATATAGCACCGAAACCGGCAATACATCACATATTACACTTACGGTCACAGAAAAGAAAGTGAAAACTACAACAATTGGAATCCGCAACCACCTTAGAAATCATAAACCCAATGTATCACATACTTTGGATTTCATGCCCAACAAAATGAATTCCTTAGACATCGCATGCCTAACAATTATAAACCCCGCATATTACTCTCGATATTGAAAACACTTTTCAATAACCAGTCGGGTAATTCAACAAGACTCCCGATAACCTGATCGAATGCTCATCGGAAACTTTAGTAGACGGCCGCACCCCCGATGCCGTCGACGAAGTGTACTAAGGTGGAACACCATGGCCGCGAGCACCCATACGGATGCATTTGGCGACGGGGTTCTCCTACAGCCAATTGGTCGGGGCTATGTGGCATGGCTATCTAATAAGGTTACCCTGCGAGTATCCGCGTACACTACGTAATTGCGACGGACTATTGATCCTCATCAAAATTCCGTGGCAACCGATCAGCTGAGACTAACTTGCTAGATTTATAAAATTCAAACTAGTTATCACATAACTAAATTTGTGGATTCCAAATATTGTATCACAATCATAGATAGCTAGACGTTGTTAAACTTTTTGATTGAATAAACACACACCTAAAATTTTCCAAAGAGCTCAACACTTGAGCGGAGTTCAAAAAGTACCGACAACATGCCACAACTCCAATGAACCATCCGTAGAAGGGCTGACCCATGCCTTACTCATATCGCCGCAGAACTGCCGCAAACCTTAGGGTATGACCGCGGATCAACGATACAAAAAGTCGAGTTCGGGTATCGTTCTTCTAGAGGGTCCACAGAATCGCTTGCATGAAGATTTTAAACCTGAAAAAAATCCAACTCTTGGAAAATTTCCAGTGAGAGAAAAATTGGGTTATTGATATCCGTTTGAAATTTTTAACGTCGTCTAAATAACCCGAAATGATGTTAGAATTACGACTATGAAACACTCCGAATTGCTTTTGCACAAAGATAACATCACATGCAAATTTAGCAAAAATAAAGAACACCTGAAACACCAATATCCAGAGACCGGAACACAGAAAAAATTTGAAGCCCAAATTCCCCAGAGGAACTGGTGAGCTCGGATTTTCAAGCCTTTTGGCCGGCCAAAAATGGGTAGGGTGGGTTCAAATTTCTACTGTGTTCATGTTATATCTCATATAACATTCTGCAGTTGCTTAAAAAAAAATTGACAATTTAAAAAATTCGACAGAAACTAGATTTTTATATCGGGTGTTTCGGAGTTGTTTCGGTTTCGTAATTCTACAATATCGTCTAATTCTCTAGCATGGCTCTCATACCAATGCAGGGTTACCTAGCACGACAGCAAGGTTTTGGGAGGCATCGTCCATGCCAATTTCAAAAATTTGCCGTACTAAATAACCCTAACCCTAGAATCTTAACTAGTGGTTTAGACAAACTAGCAAAGTAAACAACTTTACATCTAAGTGAATGAGGAATACAACCTTTGTAGACCGGTCCTTCACTTCTAAAGCTCCGTATAGTAGTCCCTTCTCTCCAAGTAGTGAACACCCGAATTCTAGTAAGGATTCACATGAAGAAATGAACAAGCTTGCTCGAATTCTTCGAGGACGAAGATGATCTACGTCGAGGAGACTCAAGATCATGCTACCTCTTCACTAATGGTAGATTAGTGAAGCAAACACCCTAAACTAAATGGCTAATATAGTAGAAGATGATGAAGTAGGAATTGGGCTCACTTTAGATTAATTTTTCTCATAATATTTCATCACCTTGAGAAAATCTAGAAAGCTTTCCCATAAGGAAGAAGAAGATGAAGTGGAGATGAGAATGAAACTCATGAGGTGAGAATAGCAACCATGGGTGAGTTAGTGTTATACACTAACTCATGTTGAGAATAAACCATGGCTTAACAATAATGGTTAGGTTAATAAATATTTATTCGTAAAACAAAATTAGTAGACTTGATCAATGGTTCCACAAGCTTCTCCAAGCTTCAACCATTAAACCAATTTCTATCTAATTTTGATTAACATTAAATAAATAAAACCATTCATTATATCAAGCATGGTGTGAGTCTCATACACCTATGAAGCATGTGGCATCAAGCATGACACAAATAAAATATACATTAATATATATCACATATATACTATATGCACATAAGTGAGAAAAAGAAATGTTTAAGTGAGCTAATATTAGTTAATATAATTCAATATATCAAATATATAATTATACATTAAATTATTAAATCAACACTTGATTCAATAATCCGGCTATATCACATACAACCGGCTAATATCAAATGTAACAATTTATCGAATCAACACTTGATCCGATAACCCGGCTATATCACATATAACCGACTGATATCACATATCGCGAGAATAGAATGCGGTAGCACCTACACGCATTATTCTCGGTCCCGCACATATCACATATATGCTCCTACTTCGTTTCGCATGAACCAGGAAAGCTCTGTGTAGGATTCTAAAGACTCATCAATACGCCGGCAGTAGGTGATGATCATATCAAACACCCACAAGTCACAGGTGGTCTGCTAAATGTAACGGCCACCCGGGTATTGAGCGATCAGAAGATCAACAAGCAAGCCTGCTCATACTCCTGCGAATCCAATCAATAACACAACCGTACAGTCCGGTCTCTTCGTCAGATATGCCGCATATCATAGCCTGGGGAGGGATAACTTCAGACCCCAATAGCCTGATAAGTCATGCCGATGCAAAGTCCATAATGGTTCGAGAAACTACTGATAACACTTACCAGTAGATCTCAGCAGCCCTTACCAGGGATTTCCTGTTATGGCCAATCAAGCATAGCGCAACATCAACCCTCAATACCGGGAGAGACGAATCACCTCCTATCGCTCATTGCCCCCATGTGACTCGGGACTATACCCAAAAACCACCGTTTTGCATGATTTCTTGAACGTGGTAAGGTGGAAATCAAAGCACAGTGTGAATCACACAAGACTCTATGACAATCTCGGGTCGACAGACTAACCTGTACCAGTGTCACCAAAGAACTACTATCTGACGATAGGTGTAATACCATCTAGGATTTCTCGGCGAGTCCGATCAATGTACCCAGTCTCCACTAAGCATCCGTATACCTTCTCAGATGTCAAAACACCAATGGATATGGGATCATCCATCGCCCATCATATGGGTCAAGAAGCGATACGATTGTCCACTCTGGAATATCGATGCCCCGTCTCGATACGCCCACGACTAGGAACATTTGAAGGATGTACTTGCCGAGTACCTCTGCATGAACTCTATATGCGTCTAGATATTGATAATGAAAAATGCATGGATGAGCTAAATTTTTAAGAGAATTTTGAGGAAATTTTTTAGTATGAACAAGTTTTACTTGATGAGTCGGATTTTCCAATCCATCCTGTCCCTTTCATAGACTGTGTTCACCCTCCTGAACGTTTAACCGGTCCCATTCCTCGATTACTTCCCTCCATCCTTTCCATCGTTCCTACTTCGCAAAACACCGTATCACTTTCATTTTCTGTGTCTAGTTTACCAAGTTCGGTCTACCCATGTTTTCTCATGAATCTTGAAAGGTTTGACCCCATTTTTCAATGGGTTGATAGATTAGTACAATCGCTTTTTACACATCGGTCATTATAAATTGTACTAATTTATTCACTCTATTTCCACCCTAAAGTTCGTATTCCATTTCTTTCTCCCCTCCACCATTCTTCTCCCCCACCGAGACCGTATCCTGCTTCCATCCCCATACGGTCTCACGTATTCTCTATTTCTTTTCTCTCCGCATTCTTTCACCAACCTATACATTATAGCGATAGAATTTTTGAATGGTTGGTGTTAACTTTCGTCCTGTGTAAGGCCTTATATAGATTGAAACTGTTCTCTCCCCCATAACTCAGAACATTAACGCTTAAATAGTGGGAACACTGTTTCACTTAAGTTTGGGGGGATCTTTTTGTGTATATATTTTTGGTTTACTTTTTGTTTTGTATTAAAAAAACAAAAAAATATGGGAGCGCCGACAATTTTGACCCTCTTGGTGTAGCCGGACAGTGAGGGTACTGTCAAGTTTATGTTTGGGGGTGTGCTCGGTAAGCTTTCTACCTTTGCATTCATGTGGATATTTTGCATTTGCATACTTATTTAAAAACTCATAAAAATCAAAAAAAAAATTCAAAAATATAAAAACTTTGTCGTCTTGTTAGCTAATAGGGTAACTTAGATTTTTATTCCGAAAGTTTAGTTGATACGTTAGAAATAACTAAATCTTAGGCTTAGGAATTGAAAACCCTAAAAATATCCCTACTTCTATTTAACCTTGGTAATTATACGTCCTCACAGTAATTTTAGAAGTAGGTAATCTTGAGTTTAGTTCTTGAGTTAAGTCGAGATGATGGGAAAGTATTGAAATCTTTACTGAAGGAAAAGTCTGAAAAATAGTTTTTATTCTTGAGTCCAAATTTAGAAAGTATATACCCTACAAACTGCATATACACGCACTATGAAACTTAGGATAATAGAGCATACCTAGAAATACTCTAGCCTGAATACCTAGTATGAAAGAAAAAACGGTATTTAATGCTAACCACCAAAAGAGCATCATTGAAAAATATATCCGGTCTTGAAAAAGAAAAATAAAGAGGAAAAAAAAAGAAGTCAAGACCTGGAAACTGCTATTTACGCTTTAAAGCTCACACATTCAGTAATCGGCTGTTAGTGCCTCAAAAAGTATTAATAGTCGCATGAAAGGTTTGTGAGAAAAACCATCCATCATTAACGAAAAGAAGTAGTATTAGTTATTAGGGCAAGGGTAATATAACTTGAATTGAATTCTTAAGTATAAGGGTGAAATTTTACACACACGTAGGGGTATAAAATCGATATTTGGAGGAAAGATTGGAATAAAGAATAAGATTTCTGTTTTCCATAAAAATGATAAAAATCACTTATTGAAGACCGCACCTAAGAAGGAAAACTCAAGAGAAACCGAGATCTTTCTAAACTGTAAAAACGTATAGGATCTGAGGTTGAATAAATAGGAGGCATAAAATATAAGGGTTGAATATTTCTAATTTAGAATGATAGAATTTCTAAGCTAGACACTAAACTGTAGGAGTAGAATCGACGTTAACTTGTGAAACTAGCTTGACGGGATTTTGTGGGTGTAATCCGCTGAAAACCCTCAGGAGAAAACACTCCTTGTACTAGAGACACCTAGAGCTTTAACGGATTGTTGTACGAGCTCAGTGTAATCGCATCCCCTGCGAAAGTGAGGCTAGGATTTTTTTTTTGCTCGGGATGAGCAAAAGATAAGTTTGGGGGTATTTGTTCAGCACAGAAAACTGCATTTCAATACCGCTCACTCATTATCAATTTTGTATAGTATCGGTACTATTAACCCATGTCTGCTCAATAAATACAGATTATAGGTATTCATGACAAAACACTGGAAATACACTCAAATACACGGATATGACATTTGTAGCCGACACTGCAACCGAAACTGCAAACCGATTTATATTTAAAGAGTTTCTTTTGACAACATGCATGTGTACACACTTTTTATCAAAAATGGTCCAACACATAAAAGTGTGAACACGTTTTGTGATGCATGAACCTAGGGGGGCTGCCTTAGCACAACAACTTGTGCAAGTAGGGCACAAGTGAATGTGATGTGTAATAAATGCTAAAAGTTGTGATATGAGTTAAAGCATCAAGATTTCCTTCCAAAACTACTGAGTACAACCCAGGCATCTACAAAGAGATCAAACAATACTAGTGGGATTGTGGAGAGAACACTACATCACAGAACCAACACGAGCCTAATTGACCCAATCAAAACCGGCAAGATGGTCCAAAAACCCGGTGCCGCCGGCCTTATCATGTCCAATGAGCGCCATTTTTCTTCTGGCTTTCCCTTGTTGTCACATCATCCATATTATATTGTTTGTTTAATCTTATTTTGTGCCTAGAAATGCCAGATCAGTGAGTAAGGGAAGAGAGGACTTGGATATACTTTTGAGCTAGTTCAACTCTTTTTCACTTTCAATTTTGTTTTAGTTCTTATACATAGCTAGTTCACCTTGAGTTCTTTGCCTTCTCTTCATCTTGCAACCTCTTCATTGAGCTTGCAATTTTAAGTTTTGGTTATTGAACTCAAGATTTGTATCATCACTTGAAGTTAATAAAGCTTTCATTTTGCACTTCGGTTCTTAGTATTCATTTTTTTTATCTCTTTTACTTACTTGCAGTTTTATTTCTAGCCATTTACTTACTTGCAATATTGTGTTATTCCTCTTTTATCATTTCATTTGCTCTTTCTTTTTGTTGTTTTAATAGTTTGTGAATAATGGTGTTGTTAGGAAAAAGAATGATATTGTAAGTTAGAAATTCCATTTGCTTATTTCCTTTAACTGATATTTTTCGATTGAACTCCGCCAAAACCTTACGCAAGCTCTCCGTTAGGCACCCTATCCTACCAAGGTATCGGTGATCCCTAACCATGACCGGTTGCGTTTGGTTTGGCCGGGGGCGAAAGTCAAGAGACAAGAACGGACGGACAAGGATCAATAAGCCGAATTTCACAAATACCGTGCTTAAGCACCCTAATCCATGTTGTTGCCGATTATTCTAGCTTCAATAGTCATGCTCGGCACAAAGGATTGAGTACGGACTTCCCTAACTTACAATAACATATCTCTATTCCTAACAAACTTATACTTTGCATATACAAACACTTAAGTTAGAAACGGACCGTTCCGACCCGTGCATTAACTCGTGATAACAAGAACGTAAAATGCACCATCTCTCTGCGGATGACCCGTACTCATCGCGGCAAGTTACATGCGACGCCGTCTTGATTGCGGTTAACTTTAGAACTAAAAACGACATGCGTAAAGCATGCTAATCACCTCACTCTAGAATTGGCGGGCTATTCGCCAAACTCGTAGGGGGTATAGGTTGACCCAAGAAGGGGTGCTCAAGTTACCGGATTCCGTGGTGTGCTGGGTGTCCTATTCACGTTGTTGATTGGGGTTACCTCTCTTCTGGGATTGGCGGGTAACTTTCCGCGCTCGTAAGGGTCTAGGTTTTTATTGCATAGGATATCCACACGACAGGAAACGTCGGGCCTCATTTGCGGCTCAAATGAAACCCGAGACTCCAGAATTATCCACCACTCTGTGTTTCTTGGCTTAGATTCTGAGATATTACTTTATATCATGCCTCGGATGAAAGTTATATAAATTTATATACATACTAGTAGATGTTGTATATGTTTTGCACCCGCGCTAGTCCAGCCCCCGCTCTGTCGTTCGTTAAGTAACCTAATAGGTGATGACGGGGCCCAGTGAGTGACCTCTTTAGCAAAAGTTTGCGCCACTATACATTTGTAAAACCAATTTGATTCCTTCAACGATATCAAGTTCATTACGTTAAAGGTTTTTCGCCAAAAACAACCCGTTGCCCTCCGTCATTTCTTACGAGTATTATTTAGTATTCGTGCTGCGTTTGTTGACCTAGTCAAGGCGTAGTATTCGGTAGCTAAGTGGTGCTTGTTTGTGGCATTTTAAATGTGATTGGTTAGGACAGTCGTGCAGCCTTGTTGATCTAATCAAGGGCACGTGCGGGTGGCTTTAATGTAATACAGGATAATGACGGGTTGACCTTGACTAACGGTTTATGATTTGTTGACCTAGTCAAGGTCATAAACCGCTTGGGGTAAAAATCACATCGGGAGTTTCGAACAAACAGAAAACTTGCCAGGCATGCGCATACCTTCTGGAGTGTGGTAACTTGAGTGGCTTCCATCAAGTTATCATGCGATCATAGTTGGATCCCGATTCCCACTGATGAGTAAGTTTACTCCTTGGGTGATTTTAGATGATCCCGACCAATTCTCCTTTGGGTTTGGAGGAGGATTCAAGGAAACAGTGCAAGACAGCTTGATTAGATAAAGTGATTTACCATTCTAATCTAGATTAGAGTGTACGCTGAGTGTTTCTTTTCTCTCTCTCTATGGCAGCGACCATGGCCCGACCCTAGACTAAAACTCATGAACCAAGTTAACCGAACCTTTTTAAAACACTTTGGCTTTTAGATTGGCAGGGTGTCGCATATATCATTGCCACTTCTACATCACCTTAGCATTTCTCCAGAACACCCCATATCACTATGAAAATCCAAATTTTTTGGATAATCCATTGTATAGTTACATACGAACTCGAAGGAACTTATTCTGGTTCGAGGAAGGAATTGGTTCTGGAGAAATTGAATAGAATTATTCGGTTGTCTTTTCCCTTTACCTTCTCTCAGGTTGCGAGAGCTCCTACGATTAGGAGAGGGTACACCTATTATACTTATTTGATAGTCTTCTTCTAAACCATAGGCTGGTGCCGAAAGATAGGGAAGGAAGAAAACCAATTAGCCTAAGTGTGGTGTGCAGAAGGTAATAAGTAAAGACATATAAAGGGATTAGAGTAAGGCCAAAGGAAATTGCGACTGCTATCATTCACGACAAAACCGCGTATACCCCTGCCACTTCTACATCCACTTTGGATTTCTCCAGAACAATTCGCATCACTACGAATGTCCATAATGCTAGGATACGCCATCATATAGTTACATACGAACTCGAAGGAATTTGTTCCAGATTCGAGGATGGTTTCCTGTTCAGGAGAAATAGAATATGATTATTCAGTTGTCCTTTCACTTTACCTTCTATCAAGTTATGAGGGCTCCTGGCATTAGGAGAGTACACCTATTATGCTTATTGGATAGTCTTCTTCCAAACTTTAGGCTGGTGCCGAAGGGTAGGGAGGAAGAAAACCAATTAGCCTAATGGTGGTATACATAAGGTAATAAGTAAAGACATAATAAAGGGATTGGAGTGGGTAAGGAAGTATATGGTTACTGTCATGAATAAGGATAATGGAAGAGGCATTACTAAGAATACTAGGTAATCCATTCGAAACATTTTCATGTTTCAGTATGACTGTGCAATGTTAATTGAAAACTGTTTTTCCTAATTAGACTCTAACTCCACGGTATGTATTTACCAGATTTGTTTCTCACATCTGTATGGTGTTACAGATGGTGAATGGGAGTAAGATATTGAGAATTAGGTGATTATATCATCATTATATCGTAATTCGTTGTAATTGGTGATATTTGATGAAATCACCTGGGTTTTAGCCTGACGGCAAATATTTGGTTTTGAATAACCGATTGTTATGCACCAATTTTAAAATGATATATCTGCACATTTATTTAATAAAGTGAGATATAACTTTTTGAAATTATGTTTATGACATTTATCTATATCAGTTGGTGATTAGGTATGGTGCATTCAACAACGGCGTAATTCTTCTTAACCATGGCTCAGTTTTTAACATACGATGGACAGATTTTGAGTTGTTGAACTCAAGGGGCTTATACAAAGTATTGTATATTGTCCAGTGTCCATTAGGACGAAGGGGTTGGTACTCGTACTATATTATGTTTACTCATGACTTCTCCTGTTCTAGATAAGCATTTCGTTGCAATACAAGGTCCAGATATTGAGAAGTTATTGGTATAAGTATAAAGTAAAGAACCATTTGATGGAAGTATCAGGATTCTTCAAGGTAGTCGAAGATATAGATACTTGTGTTTGGTATTCCGTTGATAATAATGGTTTTGAGAACTTACTTCTCTTTCAGGTTACTCATATATGGATGCACTCCTAATTGAGTAATGCTGATTGGCCTCCTTCCATTTGGTTGATATGCACTGGAGATAGCTGCATGTTTTTTAATCTGGTTCTAATTAAATTAGTGCCTTTGTTTCTATATGGTATATAGAATGGCTTCATATCTTAACGATGTTAAGTTATAAGGAGTTGTCCGGCTGATGCTTAAAACCAGAATCTGGATGAACTCAAGGCACGTTACAGTAATTGCAGTTTGTAGGTTATCCCAGGCATCGAAGAGGGTTAACATTCTGCCATCAGGAAGATCAGTAGTTATATTGTTCTTGACTCGCTACCAGTTTTAGTAAAATGGATTCTTTTCAGAAAGCATTAGTGGGAGTATGGTAGAACTGGAAGTGATTCCAGAACCACAAATGATTACTGAAAATTTAATAGAATCTAATAATTCAATTGGTTTTGACATTCCATTAGACACTCCGCAGATTTGTGTTGGGTTTCTCTAGCGCCCCGGCCATCAATCCGTGACCAAATGCGAAACAAATTTTTTTTAAACTAGCTCTAACGGAACCCGATGCCCGGATCTTCCATAAACCCTAAACTAGCAAGCAATATAAAGAGTTAGGAATAGTTATACCGAATGAACCAAGTACTTTGGGTCTTCAACCATCATCCCAAGTTCCTAGTGGTCGCGGATCGAATTTGGTTGCCGGTCTTCCTCCATCTACGATGATCCACCCGAGGAAAACGACGTAGGCTTCAGCCTTACCTAGCAAGGTAACCAACGCTCCAAGGTTGCTAGCAATGGAGAGAGGAGAAGTAGGATTATCTCACTATAATTTTTCACTCATCAAAATTCTCCAAATAGCAGCTCAAGAAGAAGTATGAGGGGTGAGGAAAATAATGGCATGAGCAACCATGGAAATGGCTAAGTCTCTCAAGAGAGAAGAGAATGAGAAGATCAAGTGAATTATCAAGTGTAGAAAAACAAGCATGGCATGTAAAGAAATATGTGGCCAGAATAATTTCAACCATGAAAATATATCCTCATTTTTACAATAAACAATGTGTGCCATGCATCTCTACATGCCAAGCCAATGCTCATGCCAACTCACCCTCCACCTCATTTCCCAAATTGATTTTCTAAAATGAAAATCAAATAATGAGGTGGCTATCTAATAGAAGCTATTCCATATAAATACGGAATACAACCCGGTACATGTACCGAAATACAAATACGCGTATTCGTACAAAAATACGAATAGCCAAGAAAGAAAATGAATAGTGAACAATAATACTATAAATACATATATAAATTATTAAATGAAAACTTGATTTAATAATCGGCTTAATCCTAAACTGCCAGTATTATCAACTGTCCGATTAAAGTCTGTGCAGCATGTATACATATTTAATCGGACATCTGTATGTACCAACATACGTCATCTACACTATATCGTCTAAACCGTGAGAACCCTCTATGTAGGACTCTAAAGACTCGTCAATACACTGGCAGTGGGTTTAACCACAAGCACGTCAGCGGCACTAGCTGTACATAACGACTACCCAGGTATTGAGCGAAAGGAAGGCCGACGAGCAAACTCATCCGTAGCCCTACTGAGCCTGACAGTGACAATCTCTGTACAGTCTGGTATGTTCGTATAAGAGTATCGCATATCGAGTCTAGGGGGTGGATAAAGTCAGACCCCTAATAACGCGACATTTAGTGTAGGTATGAAACCCATCACCACCTGAGAAACTACCGATCCTTGATCAGTAATTCTCGACTACCTTGGCCATGGATGTCTTGTGATGGCTACCCGTGCACTCTGCGACATCAACCCCAAATACCGGGAGTGACGAATTCCCGACGATCCACTCACTGCCTCCATATGGCTCGGGACTATACCCAACTAAAACCTGTTTGCACGACTCTTTTGAGCCGTGGTACGGTAGTAATCAAAGCATATTGGGAACTCATACGTGACAAATGATGACCTCAGGTCGACAGACTAACCTGTACTCATGTCACCTGGGAACTACAATCTCACAATAAGTATAATACCATCTAGCAGGTTCCTGATGAGTCCGTCCAGTGTACTCATACCCCAATGAACACCTGTATACTACCTTAGATGACTAACTGACACCAATGGCTTGTGAGACCGGCCACCGCCCCTCGTCAGGATCTCAATAAGTATACACTAGTCTACTCTAGAGTACTGATTCCTAGTCTCGATACTCCTACGACTAGGGACATTTAAGGATCTGCTTATAGACCACCCAGCTCCCACGTATATGATCACCATTATAATGCTAGTAGTCAAACAAGAATCCTACAGGCTCTACCAACATGTAATAGTGATCTGTAATGCCACTTAATGCTGTACATGATGATAAAGTGTCACAACCCAAAATTTGGATGTGACCGGCACTTAGAATGTATAATATCTAAAGATATTCATACCGTCCAAGTAATCCGAAAACCAAGAGCAAAATCCTTTTTGCGGAATTCTTTATATAAAATTTTAGTTTTTAAGTAGAAATCACAGTTTGTATAAATTAGATACTAAACAAGTATAAGATGTTAAATTTGGTTGCATCCCTAGTTGGGATCAAAAATATCAATAGTGGAGACAAGTATCAGCAGTTTAAGACATTAACAAGAATTTCAGATAAGTAAAAGAAATAACAATTTATAGAACAAAATCATCTCCTCTGACCAATAATATACATATAACCATCTCTTACTCTAAGTCCTATACAGGTCTGTTAGAGATTTTCTAGATACAAAATACAATACCAAAAGAGAAAATTACTACATATGTAACCCACCTAGCAAAAGATGTGAAAAAGATGCAAAAAGTGGGGCTGCACTGCTACTGACCATCCACTCAACCCCTGCAAGGAACTGTGGCACAACGGGGTGAGTTGCCAACTCAGTGAATATAACTAACATATAACGGTTAATAATGTAAATATGTCGATCATAATTAACTGAAATGAGAGCAAGTATGATGCATGATAGCATATGGAAAGCATAAATCAATACTATAAATCACATAACCCAAAACTGCAATCTCATCATTTATCCCAATAAATTTCATCTTTCCGTGTCCATCATCGACATAAAACTTCCATTTCTCTCAGGCATCATTCCCCAAATGATACTGAAATCAGATATCGGTCGGTATCCTCTAGATATCCGCCATATCTAACCACTATCTCCGGTATCGAGTAACCTCGCTAGGCTCCCCCGCCTCAAATGCGGCTATCCTGCTCCTCGGTCTCGACCGGGTCCACCATATATCCAACTGTTTATCTCTCCCACTTAGTATGGATAACGTAAAATGCGCGACCGTATATCTCCCCCACTCGGTCCGGAATAAAACCAAATCATAAAACATCTCATGGTGGACATGACACATTAATCATGAAAATCAC
This sequence comes from Agapanthus africanus, assembly GCA_030015575.1. Taxonomy (NCBI): domain Eukaryota; kingdom Viridiplantae; phylum Streptophyta; class Magnoliopsida; order Asparagales; family Amaryllidaceae; genus Agapanthus; species Agapanthus africanus. The sequence goes on from CM057349.1 coordinate 225,272,756, forward strand.
TGGATTTATGTAATAGTACTTAAAACTCAAAACCATAAATCTTCAATAATACAATTTCCTCTTATATCAACATAAAATATTCAAATACTAAACATGATGTTAATGATGCACTTCAATACCGTTATTGGTGTTTAAGATATGATATGAATCATTTTTAACAAGAAATTTACTATGTGTAAAAGTGACATGGTAATATCGACGAGGTGTGTGTAACATGTAAGATATGCACGTGGCATAACTCGTCGATACTTATGCAGTGTACTAGCAACTAAGCAAAATATATGTGAATTATGAATGCATATTGTCAATTTAGCATAACAAAATAAAGCATTTATTTAAATAAAACTACGGGCGTAACACGCCATCGTTACAAAATTCCTCGGTAGATGTTTAGTCTACTCACCGGAAAACGTCGTATCTACTCGGGAATTGCCAATCCTTTTCCTTTCCTCGCTGCCTCCGAAAATCCCGTATTCGAATCTACCATCACAATTTAACTTATATAAGGAAACGGCTACTCCGACATGACGGAAATGAAAAACACCCGTTCCCACGTACTAGTAATATTGTATACGACTTTACCAAACTATTTAACACTTAACCATACTGGATTTTAACCCAATTCTGCATCGCGACAGAAAACAGATTGCAATACGCTTTAACCATGTCGTATTTCGGTTTCATGGATATATTTTCCGATATTAACTTCCAGATTTCATATACAGCTGAAATAACTTTATTAAATAACACCAAAATTGCCATAATTATACACAGAAGCCTACCCAACAAACTAAAATACCATAGCTTCCTACAAAACCGGCGACGCCGAATTTTTCCCTTTGGTCGCCGGCCCAATTCCAAGCCCTCTGGTTCGTGCTCCTATGGTTTGCTCTATATGTTACATACATCATCTAGGTCTTGTTTAGTTGGGTTAATTGTTATCTAAACAATAGTAGATTCAAACAGAACTTAGTTGTACCTATATATTATAGAACTTGATCATCTCAAACTAAACTAATTACAAAATCTCAATTCCTACCATTGTTCAGAATTTACCTACAATAATTTGTAGGAATTACATTCTCCAAGATGTTAAGCCCCTTGTCCTAGCTTGATGATGATGAAAACCTTAAATTTAGCTCCTTCCTTCTTCTTTCTCTTGTTCTTCTTTGTTTTCTCTAATTTTTGTTTTTCTTTCAGAAATTTCAGATTTTTAAATTAGGTGAATGATCTGAACATGAATTATATATGTCAAAAATAAGGGATAAGGTGAAGGAGGAGGTGTCATCAAGTAAAGTGTAGTGATTTCATGCAAGGAGAAGGTGTTGGTGTGTGTGTGTGCATGAGTGTAGGAGGTGTCAACACACTAACCTTTCCCAAAAAGATTTAATTTAAATTTAACTTCTGACCTAAATCATATTCTACCCATTTTCCACTTACACCCTCACAAAACCAAATTTGCATAATTTTTCTAAACTTGTATAAAAACCCCCTCACAACTTATGTTATTATATAACACTCTTTTAATTAAAATGAAGCTAAAATTATCACTAAAACCCTTATAACTTATTTATGTTACATATAAGAATTTTAATTTAATTTATTTTACATACATCTTATGAAATTGTCTAATTTGGTTTTTATAACTTTTTAGTTTAACGCTTTATTATTCAATTAATTAATTTTATTTATTTCTAAAATTTGAAAATGCTACAATATTCCCCCCTTAAGAAAATTCGGTCCCCGAATTTAAAACTTAACTAAACGTACCTTCAAAAAGTTGTGGAAATTTCCTTCGCATCGCATCCTCGGTCTCCCAAGTAATTTCCTCGCGGTCCTTTCCTTTCCAAAGAAGCTTTACAGACGGTAGTATCCTTGATCTTAGCTTCTTTACCTGCCTGTCTATAATACCGACTGGCTGCACCGTGTAGGATAAATCCGGCCCAATCTGTAAGGTCTGATGCTGGATCGCATGAGAAGGATCGTGAAGATATCTGCGAAGCATCAAAACGTAAAACACCGGATGCACATCGAGAAAACTCGGTGGAAGTGCTAAACGATAAGCTACAGCACCCACTCTCTCCAGAATCTCGTAAGGTCCAACATATCTGGGGCTGAGTTTCCCTTTTTTCCCGAAACGCATCACACCTTTCATCGGGGATATACGAAGGAACACGTGATCACCCACCTGAAACTCAAGTCTACGACATCGTCAATCTGCATAGGATTTCTATCTGCACTGGGCCGCCCTCATTCTGTCCCGTATAAGTCGAATCTTCTCTGTAGTCTCCTGTACTATCTGCGGTCCCAAAATGCTACTCTCGCTCAGTTGTGTCCAGCAAATGGGTGACTCCCATACAAAGCTTCAAAGGGTGCCATTTGGATCGTTTCCTGAAACTTGTTGTAATACGAGAATTCTATCAAAGGTGGGTGACGATCCCAACTACCACAAAAATCAAGACTGCAAGCGCGAAGCATTTCTTCTAAAGTCTGAATGGTCCGCTCTGACTGACTATCTGTCTGTGGGTGGAAAACTGTACTAAAACTCAGTCGTGTACCAAGGGCTTCTTGAAGTTTCTGCCATAATCTGCTAGTAAACTGGGTACCCCGATCTGATACTATGCATGTCGGAACTCTATGTAAACGTACAATCTCATCGATATAAATCTGTGCATACTGTGCAAGCCCATACGTCGTCTTCACCGGAAGAAAATGAGCTGCCTTTGTTAATCTATCTACAATCACCCAAATGGAATCATACCCTTTTCTAGTCCTGGGTAGACCCATCACAAAATCTATTGAAATCTATTCCCATTTCCACTCTGGAATGGGCAAGAGCTGCAACTCTCCGGCTGGCCTCTGTTGTTCTGCCTTGACTTGCTGACAAGTCTAGCATCTCGAAACGTATTCCGCAACATCTCTCTTCATTCCTTCCCACCAATAAACATCCTTCAGATCATGATACATCTTGGTGGAACCAGGAAGAATAATGTATGCTGATCTATAGGCCTCCTCTAAGACCTCACGCCTCAACCCATCGGAATCTGGTACACAGAGACGAGTCTTAAAGAGTAATACTCCATGATCATCAATCACAAACTCCGTCTCCCTGCCCTGCCTTACCTGATCCATAAGCTCCAATATACGAGCATCTGCGGGCTGTGTCTCTCGAATACGATCCAATAACTGAGGTTGGGTGCGAACATGTGCTAGCTGTCCTCCTGTCGGGGTGAACTCAAACTGTATACGACTATCACATAAAATCTTCCAGTCTGTAGAAGACTGTCTCTGCAAGGTGCGCAAATGAGATACGCTACCTCCAGGTCTCCGACTCAAAGCATCTGCTACAACATTTGCCTTGCCGGGATGATACAAGATCTCACAATCGTAATCTTTCACCAGTTCCATCCATCTTCACTGCCTTAGGTTCAGATCCCTCTGCTGAAAAATATACTTTAAGCTCTTATGATCTGTGAAGATTTGGCACGACTCTCCATACAAGTAATGTCTCCAAATCATCAATGTGAATACCACAGCAACCATTTCTAGATCATGAGTGGGGTAGTTTTGTTCGTGCCTCTTCAGCTGTCGAGAAGCATAAGCGACAACCTTGCCGTGCTGCATCAACACACAGCCTAAACCCACTCTAGATGCATCGCAATACACAACGAAACCACCTGATCCAGAAGGTAAAGCTAAGACTGGTGCAGTCGTCAATCGCATCTTCAACTGCTGGAAACTCTGCTCATATGCATCTGTCCACTGAAATGGAACCTTCTTCCTAGTCAATCCGGTCAAAGGTGCAGCGATCCGAGAAAAATCCTGCACGAAGCGTCGGTAATAACCTGCCAGCCTTAAGAAACTCCGGACCTCTGAAACCGATACCGGTCTAGGCCAGTGCTGTACCGCTTCAATCTTCTTTGGGTCCACATATATCCCAGCTCTTGTAACTACGTGTCCCAAGAATTGCATACTATCCAGCCAAAATGCACACTTAGAGAATTTTGCAAACAGCTGATGCTCCTTCAAGGTCTGCAACATAATACGCAAATGCTGCTCGTGCTCCGTCCGACTCCGAGAATAAACAAGAATGTCATCTATGAACACTATGATAAACTGATCAATGAAGGGCCTGAAGATACGGTTCATCATATCCATAAAAGCTGCTGGGGCGTTGGTGAGTCCGAACGACATCACCAGAAATTCATAGTGTCCATATCTTGTATGAAACGCAGTCTTCGGAATATCGTCCTTCCGAACCCTCAACTGATGATACCCCGACCGCAAATCAATCTTCGAGAAGTAACCGGCTCCCTGCAACTGATCGAATAAGTCATCTATACGTGGTAGTGGATACCGACATCACCAGAAATTCATAGTATCCATATCTTGTGTGAAACGCAGTCTTCGGAATATCGTCCTTCCAAACCCTCAACTGATGATACCCCGACCGCAAATCAATCTTCGAGAAGTAACCGGCTCCCTGCAACTGATCGAATAAGTCATCTATACGTGGTAGTGGATACCTATTTCGCACAGTGACGCGATTCAGCTGTCGGTAGTCGATGCACAGCCTTATACTACCGTCCTTCTTCTTTACAAATAAGACAGGAGCTCCCTAAGGTGATACACTAGGACGCAAAAGTCCTCTATCTAACAACTCTTGCAACTGACTTTTGAGTTCCTTCAACTCTGTCGGTGCCATACAATAGGGTGGTATAGAAATAGGCCCCGCACCCGAAATCAAATCAATGCAAAATTCAATATCGCGATCAGGCGGTAATCCTGGTAACTCAGCTGGAAATACCTCCGAAAATTCTCGTGCGACCAGAACCTGGTCCAATGGAATCTCAGCGACTCCTAAGTCAGCGACTCCTAAGTCCTGAACAAATGCCAAGAACCCAAGACAACCCTTCTTCAAGAGTCGTCCCATACAAAGAGCAGAAATCAAATTGGCAGGAGTTATATTACAACCCCCCTGCACAACAAACATCGGTTCACCTGGAAAACAAAATCTAACCGCTTTTCTACGACAATCTACATAGGCATGACAAGCGGCCAACCAATCCATACCGAGAAGTATATCAAAATCTAGCATATCCAGGAGAATCAGATCAACTAGCGAATCTCTATCACCATTGCATACAGAACATGATCTGAATACGTATCGAGCTATAAACGAATCTCCCACCACAGTACTCACTACCAACGGTAAATCTATCAACGACGACTATTTCCCCAAAGAAAGTGCAAAACGTGTAGATACAAAAGAATTTGTAGAACCGGGATCAAATAAAATATGTGCATCTAGTGAACATACTGCAAGAGTATCTGTCACAACTGAATTTGATGCCTGGGCATCCTGTGGAGTCAGCGAAAAAACCCGTTCCTGGCCCCTGCCCGCATCCTGTCGTCCTCTACCTCTATCTCCTCGACCTCTCTGAGAACGTCCCGCAAAGCCTCGACCTTGTGGAGCACTTGCCTGGCATGTAGTGCCCACTGGAGAAGGAAGTAAAGCCATCGATGTAGAAGGTGGAGGGAGTAAAGCAGCCTGTGGAACAACGGTCCCTCTCTGGGTTCTACAATCCCGCGCAAAATGTCCGGGATGTCCGCAACTAAAACATGTAGATGTGGCCCTCTGATCCACGGAATAAGAACTGAACATATGGCCCTGAGTCCAGCCTCGTCCAAAACTACGTCCTAGAGTATATCTGCCTCTACCTCTACCAAACTGTCTATCCATTGGCCCAATCGGTCTACTCCTCTTTTGCTCTGGAACAACCACTGCCTCACTCAAACGCTCATCTACTCGTATCGCTGCATCCATGGCCTACGCATACATATCAAAATGTTGGGAGCCAATAAATAAATAAAACTACGTGTCCAGACTCCTTAGGAACCTCTTCACCCGAAGTTCCTCCATAGGTACTAAGTATGGAGCATAGCACGACAACTTCGTGAATCGTAAATCATAATCTTCCACTGACATACTTGCCGATTTCCGCAACGCTTCAAAACTGCTAGCTCTAGCGTCCCTCACACTCTGTGGAAGAATCTGGCAATAAAGACCTCGGAAAACTCAGCCCACAACATCGGAGGAAGACCTGTAGCTCGCCCTCTCTCCATCGACTCACACCACTCCTGTGCAAGTCCTTCCAAACGAAAACTAGTCAGCTCGAATGACCTCGCATTAGAACATCGCAATAATCTACCAATCCTTGCCATCCTATCAAGAAAGGATTGAGGATCCTCCGCTACATCGGTCCCTGTAAATACCGGAGGTCTCAACCTCATAAACTCCGCAAGCGATACCTCCATCAATCTCGTATCTACTAGTGCTACCGTCTGCGTAGGCTGTACCTCGGACTCTGCCATGGTCGGTGTCAGATCCTGTCTCAGTACTCAAGTAGCCTCAGCTAACTGGCTGACCACTCGCTGCAATCCTAACGTGCCCTCCTCTATCCTAGTCATGCGATCTGGAGGAGGAGGATCAACATGCTCATGCACTGCCGGAATGTCCAGTGTACCAGTCACCGTCACAAGTGGATTCGCCCTAGCTGCATCTCTGGCTGCGGCTCTCCTAGCTCACGTAGCTATAGCAACTGGAACAAGAAACGAGAGTTGATAAGGCTTATGGATAGGATCAATCAATAACGGAGAATCAAAGGAAGGACAATTCAAGACATACATCCTAAGGTTAATAAGGCTGAGTGCGGTAACGTAAATATGCCGTGGAACATACGTACGGTACTGCACGCATCCCAATTCACCTACTCCATCAAACTAAAGGTCACCCTAAATCACGGACTCACGTCAACTTATCTTAACTCACTACTCGATTCCGTAAGGTTAATCCTAGGCTCTGATACCAACTTTGTCGCAACCCAAAGTTTGGATGTGACCGGCACTTAGAATGTATAATATCTAAAGATATTCATACCGTCCAAGTAAGCCGAAAACCAAGATCAAAATCCTTTTTGCGGAATTCTTTATATAAAATTTTAGTTTTTAAGTGGAAATCACAGTTTGTATAAATTAGATACAAAACAATTATAAGATGTTAAATTTGGTTGCATCCCTAGTTGGGATCAACAATATCAATAGTGCAGACAAGTATCAGAAGTTTAAGACATTAACAAGAATTTCGGATAAGTAAAAGAAATAACAATTTATAGAACTAAAACATCTCCTCTGTCCAATAATATACATATAACCATCTCTTACTCTAAGTCATATACAGGTCTGATAGAGATTTTCTAGATACAAAATACAATACCAAAAGAGAAGTTTACTACTGTCACGACCCGAAAGTACGGAACATGACCGGTACTAAAATTACGAAACGTCTCGAGGCGTACGTAATCTAAGTAAGCCGAAAACCCAGAAATCCAAACCAAGAAAAGTAGTAGAGTGAAGGAAAACCAATTTAAAATCAAGTAGTTTTAATAGCATAAGCCGAGTTATGCGGTTTTTTAAAAACATCAAAAATTTCCTGAAAATTTCGGCAGAGTCTCCTCTGTAAATACTGGCTCCCAAACGGGATACAACATGAATAGTATAAGAAATCAATAAAAAGGCATCCCCAAGCGGGAGCTAGCTCTTCGTCAATCGACGGTCACAGCCACACAAGCAATATAATATACAACGCCAACGGCGAGGATCAAAATTCAAAAGGAAACTCAAAACCATAAGAAAACCACAGAAATATAACGCGCGACTCTAGGGTCGAAGGAATAACATTACTGGTCTCTATCTCAAAATAAATACATGTTTGGTTGATGGAACTTCTAGATACAACAGAATAATAATATACAAGATATATAATGGGGGTACGATACAAGTAAACCCACTTACTAGCAAATCACCCGAACGAAACTATGCCCGCAAAGCCGTAATGAAACCTGTACGGCAAACCTGCAAGAAACTGGAGCACAACGGGGGTGAGTTGCCAACTCGTGAATAGAAAAACATCTACGGAAAGAAATCGCATAAATAACGCAACCTAGGTCAATGATCATAATAAATCCTCAATTATATATATAACATGCAACCTATAACAAGGCTAGGGTAAATATCTAACCCGAGTGTAATCTCATGTGCCCGTGTCAGTGCCACATGTAGCAATATATCATATGAATGAGGTATGAATGCATGAAAACAGAATACATGTAAATGAAGAAACTGTTTTCATAATCTACTGAGATTTCCTTTGTATTTTAAAAATGAGATATCATAATTGAAATCAGCATAAAACAGTGCCTAGCATCGGCACAAAACGTAACCCCAATATCTCGATATCTCTGTATCACAGTCTCTGTACCTCAATATCTCGAAATCTCAATGTCTCAATCACAATATCTAGGGCGCCGTCAGTCCAGACCGGCCCCTACCATCCATCTCAAGACTACAACGGTATCCTCCGGATATCCGACGCGTCGGGTAAAATCACCGGTAGGTAGTGCTCCCCTGCCAGGCTCACATCGTCATCATCACGCGCTTCTTGCTCCAGGGTACCTTACCGGGTCCACCACGTACCCGAAACGGTTCATCCGTCTCCTCGAATCGGGTCTCGAAATCCATCAGCAAACTCATGGTGGACGACTCATACATCATGGGAAAAACCGCTCTTTTTATTTAAAAAGGGAGAAATCAGTTTATATAAATTTTGCGGTTTTGCCCCCAAATCCAGAAAATCTCATGGAAATCCGAATCCAAATCATCAATAGCATGTAAAACCATGAATATAGGCATAACAATGAATAACAGTATGCATGAAGTGGCAAGTAATAACTACAATGTTAAGCTGGCATATAAGGCAGGTACACTAATATCATGTCAAAGTACTAACAAACAAGCTAAGTCAAGCAATAATCTTTTCTAAGGTGTACGTCACATGGCAATTACCGATGAAGATGTGTGTGAGCCGGCAAGTAAGTGTACGTGATACATACGCATCATCGGTAATGGTGCTGGTGTCCTAACAATATGATATCAACATTGCAATAAGAAATTATAACATAAGTATGCGATGCGAAGCGAACCACAATAATAAGCGGGAGCTGAATACAAGATGCAACTGTAACTAACCTGCATTAATCTAATATAAGTCCTACAAATGGTGCCTTTTGAAATAACACGAATCATGGGGTTTTGAAAATAGGGGCTATGGTGTTTTTTATGAAAAGATACGTGTTTTGAAATATCCGTAGGATCCCTTGGGCTGTCTTTTAAAATACCCACGATTTGTTAGTTTTTGAAATAGGTAAGAATCGAATCTAATCTAACAACTAAACTAAACTAAAGGGCTAAGCTAACAAGCTTGACTACAGGTAAGGAAACCGCCTAACATCTGAGTCGATCCATATACATACCTGTATATATATATTAGTCGGTGATCCCGCCTCAATAATATCATATCCGATACCATATCTACAATCAGACATCCCAAGTCAAGAGCGCGGATCAATCATCAATATAGCTCGTATGTAAATCCGGCGTACGGCATCCCAAATCTGGGTACGGGTCAATATCACATTCATCATACTATTCACCTGGTATCCTCTTTATCAAATATCATGATCGGGGTACTGATCTACGTCTAGTACAATACTGATACCGCCTAAGTATGCATGCACGTGTGTGAAACACTACGTCAAGACCCGTTACAACGTCATGTCGTATCACAAATACGAACCCTGCTATATCACCGATCTCACGGCCTCAAATCAAATCTCATCGACTCATCTTAAATCCCAAGTACATCCTCATTATCCATGCATGTGTATATGAATGTACATATGCATAGTCCCATACCCACGCATATATACATATATACACATCCCAATCTACGCACAAGGAAGTAAAGTATGCAAGTCTGTGTGTGCGTATGTGGGTATAACAGCTACTCTAGGGTTTCGCAACTAACCCAAAGGTACTCCATGAACACATAAACATAACATGAATGAACATTCTCGTATCATAAGACACCTATATAAACATATATATATGAGCTACACTACGGACTGCGGGGGTGCTATACGCCATCCACCCGACTTCTCTCCATAGATATAAATCTACTCACCTGGTCCTCGCTCGCCGGTGCCGACGTCGCCACGCGCTTGCTTGTCGTCTCGAAATCTTCGTAAGGGTACCTACATATCATAACGCACCGTATCGCATTAAAATCCGACTCATGACTAAAACGACACACGAATCCCATATAGGTCAAAACCTATGGCTGCTTTCACAAATCAACCCAAAAACCCTCGACGTCGGCGTACAAACGCCAAACCATCGAGAAAAACCCAAACACACTCATTTGCACGATCACAAGCACTAATTATACTGTAAAATAGGTTAAAATTCACAAAAACCCCAAACTCACTTTAAAAGCCAATTTTCCGAAAATCTAGTAAGCAAATATTACCCGTTTTAGTACAAAACCCGACGTTTAAACAAATCTAGCGGCCATAATACTTATTAAACATCTCAAATAAGTCATAAAAACAATTTCCACAATTTAATCTCATTAAATTTCATTAACCTCAAAATTCTAATTTACAATATACCCAATTTTAACAATTTTATAGCAAAAATGCACAACAACAATCTAGCTTAGATTTGCATGATCTAAAGTATTAAACTACAATTATTAATGTTAATGAAGTTATGAAAAACCTAATTAGATTTTTAGTCTAACATTTGCAATAAATTTCCAAAACCTAGTTTGCATAAAATTCCAATTTTAACAATTTGAAGCATCAATTAGTAAACTAGCAACTAGGTTAGTTTTAGTATAACATTAATATGTCAAAAATATAACACAACCATAATCTCACATCATAAAACCGTAAGTTGCATTCAATCCCTTTCTAGAATTTCCAAACTTGCAACAAAAGCCTAATTTACACTTAAATAAATTAGCTTTAAGGAATTAACTAACAAATTAAGCTAAAGATTTAGAAATTATACCCAAAACATTTGAAGATCCATAAGCCCCCATAGCCTCCCAAATTGAAATCTTGTTCCCTTGATCCATTCTAGATAGGCAAATGAGAAATGGGTAAGAGTTGGATTTTGATTTCGGTGAGATTTTACTTGATTTTTGAAGAAGTTTTTGAAGGATTTTGGAGATGAGATAAGGTGGTGAAATGGGGGGAATTAGGTGCAGAATTTCGGCCAGAGGAGAGGAGAGGGAGAGGTGAGGGGATTTGTGTTGAAATTCCAAGGTCAATGCCCTCACAAATTACCATAATACCCCTACCCTTTTAATATATAAAAAAAACCCTTTTTACACCATTTTTTCACATGATTTAAGGTCAAAAAGAGGGAAAGAAAATTGTTGGGCTGATACAATAGTGTGGGGCCGGCCCAGGGGAGTGAGGGTGAGTGTGAGAGACTTTACAAAAAAATTCTATGCAAAAAGACCCCCCACAATACCATATTTGCAAGTTTTAGTTCAAAATAATTATATTTTTGTTTTCCATAATAAAAACCAATTAAAACTTGAAATAAAATACTAAAAAATTATATTACAACTAGATTTTAATTAAAATGATTTTAAAGATTAAAATTATCCCATTTAAATTTGTATTTATCGCTAATTTAATGTATTTTCTTACCGGCTTAAAATAATATTAAAAATATTTTTTTTCAGAAAATTCGAAATTTCATCAGTGGCTCAATAAACACCAAATACTAGCAATTACATATCTAGAATATGTATATTTAATTTTTATAATAAGATATTTGTATTTTGACTTTTTACAAAAAACCCCCTTATTTTACCGATTTTCCGAAATTTCACCGAAACGATTTTCAAAACGCTACAATCTTCCCCCCTTAAAGAAATTCGGTCCCCGAATTTAAATTAAAACTCCCCCCAAATACTAAAACATCTAAGCAAAACCATCAAGTCGTCGGGGCTCCGAAATCACAAATACATAAATCAAATTGTAGCGCAGCGCATGCGCATGAAAAATAAGCATATAACTCGAATCAAAACTCCATCCAGCATCCCGCAATCATCGGAGTCATGGTGAAGACGCAATGTCCAAATCCAAAATGAAAATCAATATGATATACATCATTAAAACATCTGGAAGCAATGCATGCCAAATCTTCTTCAAATCGTTGTGCGATGCTCGCAGCACTGCACAGTGGCGGACGTTTATCATAAGGAAATAATCGTATACATATATACCTTTTGTTTGAAATGTACGTTCCGCCGTTTTGGGAAACAAATTAGAAGGGTTTCCTTGTTTTAAACGTTTCGTGTCGTATCAGACACGTAGGTAAATACTGAGACTATAGCTCGCTTTTTGGAATTCCCTTCAATAGCTATCAATGCATGCAAAATACATTCAGGTACTCTCCTTTGACTAGTCCTTCTTAGTACGAAAACACATCGCAATTATCATAAAAAAAACGTACTGCTCTATAAGAAATCAATCCCAAAATACGCGTATGAATACTACGTGCATCTGGTGCGCACGACAAATAAAAATCCATATACGTGCCATACAAGTGCACAGAAATAAGATCTAAGTGCATCGGGTGTGCACAAAGCATCTGTCGTAGGCAACGTGTGTGCCTGACAGCCAAATCAGGTGCATCTGACATGCACGAAAAAAAAATCTCGATTTAGTGCATCTGGTGTGCACCAAAATCGCATCTCAAGACATGCGCTCAACATGCGCGAAAACCCAAAACCAGGAGCATCCATCATGCACGAAATCATGAAATCTAATATCAAGCGCCGAACATGCGCAAAATCAAATCAGGTGCACAAGGTGCACAAAACAAATATCGAGTATCACAATCGAAATCGAAGTCCAGTGCATCTAAGTGCACAAAAGGCGTATCACTGCACTGCAAGCATATATAAACTATACAGAGTGCAGGAACCAAATCGTGTGCGTATATACGCACAAAATCAACTCAAATGTCTAAAACCGTAAAATCACAAACATGTGAAACCAAAGCACGAAAATGATATCAAGTGCAACACTGTGCAAATATCGTAAATCATCAATCATCAAAATCAAATCATGCGAATAAATCACCCAAAACATCGAAATCAATAATGGCGGAATAGTACCGCTCAAGCGCATCCTCTAAGAATCTCGGGCCAACTGTCGCGGTCACTAGTGGGACGTCTCGTCGATAATCATGAACTCTGGCCTGCTGGTGTGCGTAACAATGACCACTCCTGGGTCAAGGTCTTCACTGTGAATTACCAATCTCTCGGTCTATCGGCTCATCGGCCCTGTCAGGTGTGCTAACGGGGATGATTCCGTTCTGGCACTTCTCTGGTCATCTCTCGGTCAATCATCGCGACCACTCATAAGACAGCATATCACTGGCGTCGGCCTCTGGCTCTCTGAATGTACGTGACACCTCTGATCCTAGGTGCAAGTATCATTGCAGCAGTGTCCTGGAAGGAATCCTGCTCACGGTCTCTTCCATGTCTCGTCTCTGCCAACTGTCCGGAAGTCATCGTCCTTTCCTATATCTGCATCTTGCTCTGGAACGACTGCATACTCATCGTGACTCCTTCTGGAAGGTAAATCCAAGTACCATGCCTCGGCATGCGCATCGCATATCTGATGTCGGCAGAGTGGAACGTCATCTCATCTAGATCTGGTACGAACATCTTACTTCACTTTTCTCTAATGTCGTCTGCTTTGGACTCGTCTCGTTGCGGCTGCATGGACTGAGCTCCAACGGCTATCCTCGTATCGGAAGTCTCCCAAGAAATGCATCCCACCACCTAGTATCCGAATTAAGTTGAACCATCCAATCGATTGTCAAAACCTCATAATCCCCCAATGGCTCAACATCTTGGGTACAGTTTAATAGTATCGAGTACATACCACAGCATCGGTGGTCCAGCCGTAGAAGGGCAAACCCAAGCCTCACTAATGGCGCCGTGGAACTGCCGCAAACCCTAAGGTTCAAAGACTTTCACACGGTCATTAAGTCGAGTTAGGGTTTCATTCTTTTAGAGGGACCATAGAATTGCCTGGATGTCTTTCCGACTACTTTAAACTTGGAATAATAGGTTTCTGACATTCGATCGTCTCTGTCGACTCTCAACGACTCCGCGTGAAGTCGTCTCTAGCTGGAATCAATCTATCTGATGACCTCGTATCGGGGTAGGCGAAAGAACCACACGTCCTAGTCATTCTTCCTTGGTGACTAGCGGCCTTCTATAATCTCTTAGTACAACCTCATACTGCAATAGCTCCTACATCTGGGGCGATATCTCGTCGTTCACAGCAAAAACTGGTTCGCTCATCTGCACGCTGAACCGTGCCTCAATCACTTCAATGGTCATCTAAGTATGGCTGGCCTCTACCGGTGGCTCAATCCTCTGGTGCTAATCTGCACGTCCGAGCAATCTCATACGGCGATCCATCCAACGCTCGTGGCGTAAAACACAATCAAAAGACATCTCTCTACAATCGGGTGTCGCCGGAATCACGCCCTGGTCAGTCCTCGTTCGTGACGAGCTCGTGCTGACCGCAACTCTAGCCGTAGCTCTCCCTGCCCGTAATCGTGGCAGCAAAACCAAACTGGTACCGATGAGGCAAGATCAGGAAGGAATAAAATACTGAACAAGGAAATGTACATCCTAAGGCTTCTTAAGTGGAGTGGCGTGTCGTAAATATGCCGCGGAACATACCAACGGTACGTCACTCTACTTTAGTCACCTATTCCATCAACCAAGGGTCATCCTACATTCCGAAGGTAAAACCTAACGCTCTGATACCAACTTTGTCACGACCCGAAAGTACGGAACATGACCGGCACTTAAATTACGAAACGTCTCGAGGCGTACGTAATCTAAGTAAGCCGAAAACCCAGAAATCCAAACCAAGAAAAGTAGTAGGGTGAAGGAAAACCAATTTAAAATCAAGTAGTTTTAATAGCATAAGCCGAGTTATGCGGTTTTTTAAAAACATCAAAAATTTCCTGAAAATTTCGGCAGAGTCTCCTTTGTAAATACTGGCTCCCAAACGGGATACAACATGAATAGTATACGAAATCAATAAAAAGGCTTCCCCAAGCGGGAGCTAGCTCTTCGTCAATCGACGGTCACAACCACACAAGCAATATAATATACAACGCCAACGGCGAGGATCAAAATTCAAAAGGAAACTCAAAACCATAAGAAAACCACAGAAATATAACGCGCGACTCTAGGGTCGAAGGAATAACATTACTGGTCTCTATCTCAAAATAAATACATGTTTGGTTGATGGAACTTCTAGATACAACAGAATAATGATATACAAGATATATAATGGCAAGTAAACCCACCTACTAGCAAATTACCCGAACGAAACTATGCCCGCAAAGCCGTAAGGAAACCTGTACGGCAAACCTGCAAGAAACTGGGGCACAACGGGGGTGAGTTGCCAACTCGTGAATAGAAAAACATCTACGGAAAGAAATCGCATAAATAACGCAACCTAGGTCAATGATCATAATAAATCCTCAATTATATATATAACATGCAACCTATAACAAGGCTAGGGTAAATATCTAACCCGAGTGTAATCTCATGTGCCCGTGTCAGTGCCTCAGGTAGCAATATATCATATGAATGATGTATGAATGCATGAAAACAGAATACATGTAAATGAAGAAACTGTTTTCATAATCTGGTGAGATTTCCTTTGTATTTTAAAAATGAGATATCATAAATAAAATCAGCATAAAACAGTGCCTAGCATCGGCACAAAACGTAACCCCAATATCTCGATATCTCTGTATCACAGTCTCTGTACCTCAATATCTCGAAATCTCAATGTCTCAATCACAATATCTAGGGCGCCGTCAGTCCAGACCGGCCCCTACCATCCATCTCAAGACTACGACGGTATCCTCCGGATATCCGACGCGTCGGGTAAAATCACCGGTAGGTAGTGCTCCCCTGCCAGGCTCACATCGTCATCATCACGCGCTTCTTGCCCCGGGGTACCTTACCGGGTCCACCATGTACCCGAAACGGTTCATCCGTCTTCTCGAATCGGGTCTCGAAATCCATCAGCAAACTCATGGTGGACGACTCATACATCATGGGAAAAACCGCACTTTTTATTTAAAAAGGGAGAAATCAGTTTATATAAGTTTTGCGGTTTTGCCCCCAAATCCAGAAAATCTCATGGAAATCCGAATCCAAATCATCAATAGCATGTAAAACCATGAATATAGGCATAACAATGAATAACAGTATGCATGAAGTGGCAAGTAATAACTACAATGTTAAGCTGGCATATAAGGCAGGTACACTAATATCATGTCAAAGTACTAACTAACAAGCTAAGTCAAGCAATAATCTTTTCTAAGGTGTACGTGACATGGCAATTACCGATGAAGATGTGTGTGAGCCGGCAAGTAAGTGTACGTGGTACATACGCATCATCGGTAATGGTGCTGGTGTCCTAACAATATGATATCAACATTGCAATAAAAAATTATTACATAAGTATGCGATGCGAAGCGAACCACAATAATAAGCGGGAGCTGAATACAAGACGCAACTGTAACTAACCTGCATTAATCTAATATAAGTCCTACAAATGGTGCCTTTTGAAATAACACGAATCATGGGGTTTTGAAAATAGGGGCTATGGTGTTTTTTATGAAAAGATACGTCTTTTGAAATATCCGTAGGATCCCTTAGGCTGTCTTTTAAAATACCCAAGATTCGTTAGTTTTTGAAATAGGTAAGAATCGAATCTAATCTAACAACTAAACTAAACTAAAGGGCTAAGCTAACAAGCTGGACTACAGGTAAGGAAACCGCCTAACATCTGAGTCGATCCATATACATACCTGTATATATATATTAGTCGGTGATCCCGCCTCAATAATATCATATCCGATACCATATCTACAATCAGACATCCCAAGTCAAGAGCGCGGATCAATCATCAATATAGCTCGTACGTAAATCCGGCGTACGGCATCCCAAATCTGGGTACGGGTCAATATCACATTCATCATACTATTCACCTGGTATCCTCTTTATCAAATATCATGATCGGGGTATTGATCTACGTCTAGTACAATACTGATACCGCCTAAGTATGCATGCACGTGTGTGAAATACTGTGTCAAGACCCGTTACAACGTCATGTCGTATCTCAAATACGAACCCTGCTATATCACCGATCTCACGGTCTCAAATCAAATCTCATCGACTCATCTTAAATCCCAAGTACATCCTCATTATCCATGCATGTGTATATGAATGTACATATGCATAGTCCCATACCCACGCATATATACATATATACACATCCCAATCTACGCACAAGGAAGTAAAGTATGCAAGTCTGTGTGTGCGTATGTGGGTATAACAGCTACTCTAGGGTTTCGCAACTAACCCAAAGGTACTCCATGAACACATAAACATAACATGAATGAATATTCTCGTATCATAAGACACCTATATAAACATATATATATGAGCTACATTACGGACTGCGGGGGTGCTATACGCCATCCACCCGACTTCTCCCCGTAGATATAAATCTACTCACCTGGTCCTCGCTCGCCGGTGCCGACGTCGCCACGCACTTGCTTGTCGTCTCGAAATCTTCGTAAGGGTACCTACATATCATAACGCACCGTATCGCTTTAAAATCCGACTCATGACTAAAACGACACACGAATCCCATATAGGTCAAAACCTATGGCTGCTTTCACAAATCAACCCAAAAACCCTCGACGTCGGCGTACAAACGCCAAACCATTGAGAAAAACCCAAACACACTCATTTGCACGATCACAAGCACTAATTATACTGTAAAATAGGTTAAAATTCACAAAAACCCCAAACTCACTTTAAAAGCCATTTTTCCGAAAATCTAGTAAGCAAATATTACCCGTTTTAGTACAAAACCCGACGTTTAAACAAATCTAGCGGCCATAATACTTATTAAACATCTCAAATAAGTCATAAAAACAATTTCCACAATTTAATCTCATTAAATTTCATTAACCTCAAAATTCTAGTTTACAATATACCCAATTTTAACAATTTTATAGCAAAAATGCACAACAACAATCTAGCTTAGATTTGCATGATCTAAAGCATTAAACTACAATTAATAATGTTAATGAAGTCATGAAAAACCTAATTAGACCTTTAGTTTAACATTTGCAATAAATTTCCAAAACCTAGTTTGCATAAAATTCCAATTTTAACAATTTCAAGCATCAATTAGTAAACTAGCAACTAGGTTAGTTTTAGCATAACATTAATATGTCAAAAATATCACACAACCATAATCTCACATCATATAACCCTAAGTTGCATTCAATCCCTTTCTAGAATTTCTAAACTTGCAACAAAAGCCTAATTTACACTTAAATAAATTAGCTTTAAGGAATTAACAAACAAATTAAGCTAAAGATTTAGAAATTATACCCAAAACATTTGAAGATCCATAAGCACCCATAGCCTCCCAAATTGAAATCTTGTTCCCTAGATCCATTCTAGATAGGCAAATGAGGGTAACAGTTGGATTTTGATTTCGGTGAGGTTTTACTTGATTTTTGAAGAAGTTTTTGAAGGATTTTGGAGATGAGATAAGGTGGTGAAATGGGGGGAATTAGGTGCAGAATTTCGGCCAGAGGAGAGGAGAGGGAGAGGTGAGGGGATTTGTGTGGAAATTCCAAGGTCAATGCCCTCACAAATTACCATAATACCCCTACCCTTTTAATATATATAAAAAAAACCCTTTTTACACCATTTTTTCACATGATTTAAGGTCAAAAAGAGGGAAAGAAAATTCTTGGGCTGATACAATAGTGTGGGGCCGGCCAAGGAGAGTGAGGGTGAGTGTGAGAGACTTTACAAAAAAATTCTATGCAAAAAGACCCCCCACAATACCATATTTGCAAGTTTTAGTTCAAAATAATTATATTTTTGTTTTCCATAATAAAAACCAATTAAAACATGAAATAAAATACTAAAAAATTATATTACAACTAGATTTTAATTAAAATGATTTTAAAGATTAAAATTATCCCATTTAAATTTGTATTTATCGCTAATTTAATGTATTTTCTTACCGGCTTAAAATAATATTAAAAATAATTTTTTTCAGAAAATTTAAAATTTCATCAGAGGCTCAATAAACACCAAATACTAGCAATTATATAGATAGAATATGTATATTTAATTTTTATAATAAGATATTTGTATTTTGACTTTTTACAAAAATCCCCCTTATTTTACCGATTTTCCGAAATTTCACCGAAACGATTTTCAAAACGCTACAACTACATATGTAACCCACATAATAAAAGATGTGAAAAAGCTGCAAAAAGTGGGGCAGCATTGCAACTGACCGTCCACTCTACCCCTGTAAGGAACTGTTGCACAACGGGTTGAGTTCCCAACTCAGTGAATATAACTAACATATAACGGTTAATAATGTAAATATGTCGATCATAACTAACTGAAATGTGAGCAAGTATGATGCATGATAGTATATGGAAAGTATAAATCAATACTATAAATCACATAACCCAAAACTGCAATCTCATCATTTATCCCAATAAATTTCATCTTTCCGTGTTCATCATCGACACAAAACTTCCATTTCTCTCAGACATCATTCCTCGAATGATCCTGAAATCATATATCGGTCGGTATCCTCTAGATATCCACCATATCTTACCACTATCTCCGGTATCGAGTAACCTCGCTAGGCTCCCCCGCCTCAAATGCGGCTATCCTGCCCTTCGGTCTCGACCGGGTCCACCATGTATCCAACTGTATATCTCCCCCACTCAGTATGGATAACGTAAAATCCGCAACCGTATATCTCCCCCACTAGGTATGGAATAAAACCAAATCATAAAACATCTCATGGTGGACATGACACATTAATCATGAAAATCACCGGATTTATGTAATAGTACTCAAAACTCAAAACCATAAATCTTCAATATTACAATTTCCTCTTATATCAACATAAAATACTCAAATACTAAACATGATGTTAATGATGCACTTCACTACCATTATTAGTGTTTAAGATATGATATGATTCATTTTTAACAAGAAATTTACTATGTGTAAAAGTGACATGGTAATATCGACGAGGTTTGTGTAACATGTAAGATGTGCACGTGGCATAACTCGTCGATACTTGTGCAGTGTACTAGCAACTAAGCAGAATATATGTGAATTATGAATGCATATTGTCAATTTAGCATAACAAAATAAAGCATTTATTTAAATAAAACTACGGGCGTAACACGCCATCTTTACAAAATTCCCCGGTAGATGTTTAGTCTACTCACCGGAAAACGACGTATTTACTCAGGAATTGCCAATCCTTTTCCTTTCCTCTCTGCCTCCGAAAATCCCGTATTTGAATCTAACATCACAATTTAACTTATATAAGGAAACGGCTACTCCGACATGACGGAAATGAAAAACACCCGTTCCCACGTACTAGTTATAATGTATACGACTATACCAAACTATTTAACACTTAACCTTACTGGATTTTAACCCTACTCTGCATCGCGACAGAAAACAGATTGCAATACGCTTTAACCATGTCGTATTTCCGATATTAACTTCCAGATTTCATATACAGCTGAAACAACTTAATTAAATAACACAAAAATTACCACAATTATACAAAGAACCCTACCCAACAAACCAAAATACTCTAGCTTCCTACAAAACCGGCGACGCCGAATTTTTCCCTTTGGTCGCCGGCACAATTCCAAGCCCTCTGGTTCGTGCCCCTATGGTTTGCTTTATGTGTTACATACATCACCTAGGTCTTCTTTAGTTGGGTTAATTGTTATCTAAACAATAGCAGATTCAAACAAAATTTAGTTGTACCTAAAATACGATATTATAGAACTTGATCATCTCAAACTAAACTAATTACAGAATCTCAATTCCTACTGTGGCTCAGAATTTACCTATAATAATTTGTAGGAATTACACTCTCCAAGATGTTAAGCCCCTTATCCTAGCTTGATGATGATGAAAACCTTAAATTTATCTCCTTCCTTCTTCTTTCTCTTGTTCTTCTTTGTTTTCTCTAGTTTTTGTATTTCTTTCAGAAATTTCAGATTTTTAAATTAGGTGAATATTCTGAACATGACTTATATATGTCAAAAAGAAGGGATAAGGTGAAGGAGGAGGTGTCATCAAGCAAATTGTAGTGATTTCATGCAAGGAGGAGGTGTTGGTGTGTGTGTACACATGAGTGTAGGAGGTGTCAACACACTAACCTTTCCTAAAAAGATTTAATTTAAATTTAACTTCTGACCTAAAACATATTCTATCCATTTTCCACTTACACCCTCACAAAACCAAATTTGCAAAATTTTCCTAAACTTGTATAAAACCCCCTCACAACTTATGTTATTATATAACACTCTTTTTATTAAAATGAAGCTAAAATTATCACTAAAACCCTTATAACTTATTTATGTTAGATATAAGAATTTTAATTTAATTTATTTTACATACATCTTATGAAATTATCTAATTTAGTTTTTATAACATTTTAGTTCAACGCTTTATTATTAAATTAATTAATTTTATTTATTTCTAAAATTTTAAAATACTACATAAAGATAAACCAGATAGCATACTATCATCTCGAGTAAGACTGTTCTTCCGGTATAGGTCCTCCCTCAATCATCACAATTGCGTGCCTGCGATTCAATAATTGACTTGAGGGCACTATAGCCAAGAATCTCCCTATTACACTTAAGGCTATTATTGCAGTGTCGCATACTCACAGCCCGTGTGATACCGAACACCCAACTTCTCTACTAATCAGTCTCGCAAAGCACATTTGTGAAACTATTGCGTTCGAGAAATAAGCTCAGTGAGTGGATCCGCTCCAGTGTTTCTATCTTTATCTCTCTATATCTCAATTTCGTAGAGAAAGACTATCTCCCGAAAAGAGCAATACCTTATCTTAGAATTTGTTTGGATATCTGATGAGAGCTAATTCACAAATGAACTCCAAATCTAATAAACTTCATAGACTGTATCATCCACTGAATTTAATCAGTACCCTGCACCATACCTTCCTCAGTATCCGCTTGGACCACTTGTCCAACATATTGTCCCTCAAAAGGGGGAAAACTATAACTCTAACAGCCACTATGTCATCCAGGTCACCTTGGAAACCTGAAATGATAACCATCTCCCGAAGAAGGCTGCCGTAACCATATCCCTAAAACATCCACTTATGTTCAGAACTGCTTCCCAACGTTTCTCCAGGATGGGGTTAATATATATGCTTATTGCTGCTAGCGCAAAAGCAATATCTGGTGTTGTACTTGACATCATATGATTGACTCAATTGCCTAAGCAAGTGATATGCCAATCATGCAAATCCCTCTCCCCTTTAGTCTTAAAGACATCCTTTAGAGAAGGTGACTCCATCACCTGCAGATACACAACCATGCCAGGAGTCAACCATTCTAAAACATCTTTAGAATAATGTTAAAGTACCCCGATTAGGACACTTTCCAAATCTAGATCTAAAACCATAGATCTAGTAACCAGAAACCCTGATATTATATCCATATCCTATGTGGAGAAACAACTTTGTGACAAGCACGGTATAACTGATCGTAGTATAGGAATTTCACTTCCTATAAAGTGCATGCCATCCAAATATCTGGACATCACTCTCTAATACCTTCTTATCAGATCCATCTACTATTCTGATGAAGTCAAGACCTATGACTGTCACATAAAAAATAGATGATCTATTTCCTGTAGGGATTCTCTAGCATCATCCTAGGTTTAGGGTTGCATCACACATGCTATAACAAAAATTAAGAGGGTGCTAAGCAATTCCAAACATGAATCGAACTAGAAAAATAGAGTAACAAGATATATTATCATATACTGTATAGTGTCTAACACTAAGTGGGGAGAGAATACAACCTTTCTTGACCTCCTCTTAGACACCTTGGATTGAGTAGGGTATGAACCGGTTGGCTTTTGTCCTTCCAAGTCCACGATGATCCACCACGAAGTCCCTTTGCACCAAGCACCAAGCTTTACTTGATCAAGGATGAAGATGAAGCAAACACTCCACACTGGTAGGCTAGACTAAAGTGGAATGGTTATGTGGGTTTGGATCTCACTACAAAACCTTTTCTTTTTTATTCTTTCTCTTTCTTTTAAAACCCTAGAGAGCTTTTTGGAGAGAGAGGAAGAAGGAGATGGCTCAAACTAAACTCAAGAGAATAATATGATAACTCTTGCTAAACTCAAGAGAGTAAGTGAAGTCATCCATGCTAAACTATGGTTACAAAATATCTAGAGATTTTGTAACTTGAGTTTAAGCAAAACCATGGGCTAAAACCATGGGCAATGAAACCATTGACTTTTGTCAACTCAAGAGAGTTGAATAGTCAACCATGATTTTAATTCCATTTTGCTTTTCTCAAATAATCAAAATATCTAAATATGTTACCATGTGAGTCTTGCATTGCCACCACCAATGTATCATCAACCATGATACATGTATGCTTGCATGTGTGCATCCATATCAACATATACATACACTCATGCATGCATCATAAAGAAATAGGTTTTAATAAATGAGCTAACGGACTTAATATTAAATCAACAATGAATTTAATAACCCGGTTATATCTCATATGACCTTTCCAATAGCAAATGCCGGATTAAAATATGGTATCCAATACACATATTTAATCGATCTCCCTCGCATATCACATATGCACCCCCACATCTTCTCGCCTGAGCTAGGAGACCCCTTTGTGGGACTCTAAGACTCGTCAATACGCTAGCAGTAGGCAGTGATCACATCACATGCCCATAAACTGTCAGTGGCACAAGCTGTACGTAATGGCTCCCAGGTATTAAGCGATCAGAAGAAACACAAGCAAACCTGCTAAAACTCCCGTCGAGCCAACTGGTAACACTTACTGTACAGTCCGGTCTCTTCGTCAAATATGCTGCATATGTGAGTCTAGGGATGGTATCGTCGACCCCAATAACCTAATAAGTCATGCCGGTTTATGGCTCATAACAGATCGAGAAACTACTGATAACACTTATCAGTAAATCTCAGCAGCCCTGGCCAGGTGTTAGTTATATTTATGCCCTAGAGGCCATTACTATACATGTGATGTATATTGTAGTGGATTCTTGGACATATATAGGGAGGACTTTCTTGCTCGACATGTTAGTATGCTATCTGGTTACTCTTTATCTTAACGTGTACACTGATTGTCTCTCTGTTACATGTTGGTAAAGCCCTTATGATGTGTACTTGACTACCTGGACTATGATGAGGATTATACTAGTGGGGACATGGTAGTCCATAAGTACATCCTTCAAGGTCCCTAGTCGTGGGTGTATCGAGACGGGGCATCGATATACCAGGGTAGACTAGCGTATACCTTCTCGATCCATATAGATGGGCGATGGATGATCCTATATCCGTTGGTGTTTGACATCGGAGATGATATACGGGTGCTCAGTAGAGACTGGGTACACTGGACGGACTCGCCGAGAACTCCCAGATGGTATTATACCTTACGTCAGATGGCAGTTCTTTGGTGACACTGGTACAGGTTAGTCTGTAGACCCGAGATCGTCATAGAGTCTTGTATGATTCCCACTGTGCTTTGATTTCCACCTTACCATGTCCAAGAGGGCGTGCAAAATGGTGGTTTTTGGGTACAGTCCCGAGTCACATGGAGGCAATGAGCGATATGAGGGGTTTCGTCTCTCCCGATATTGGGGGTTGATGTTGCGCTATGCTTGATTGGCCATAACAGGGAAGTCCCTGGCCAGGGCTGGTTTAGAGATTTACTGGTAAGTGTTACCAGTAGTTTCTCGACCCGTTAAGAGCCTCGCATCGGCATGACTTATCGGTTATTGGGGTCTGACGTTTACCATTCCTTGACTTGATATGTGACATATCAGACGAGGAGGCCGGACTGGCAGATGCTACACCCCTCGGTTTGACTTTTGATTGCTTTTCTAGTTCTTGCTTTGCACAGTGATGTATATGATATATCCTTCACCTCATTCGATGAGGAAAGAGCCGAGATCCCTTCACCGGGAGTGACCTCTTTAGCGAAACTAGCAAAAGCCTCAAAAACACTCCATTTTAAAATTATTTGATTCTACAACGATATCAAGTTCATTACACAATAGGTTTTCAGAAAAACCTGGCGTAGCCCTCCGTCATTTCAGATAAGTCCTACTTAGTATTCGTGCTACGTTTGTTGACCTCCGTCAAGGCGTAGTGTGTGGTATCTAACTAGTATTTATCTGCTTATGCATATGATGCAGATTGGATTAGGGTAGTCGTACGACCTTGTTGACCTCCGTCAAGGGTCGTGTGGGTGG
Organism: Agapanthus africanus; assembly: GCA_030015575.1. Taxonomy (NCBI): domain Eukaryota; kingdom Viridiplantae; phylum Streptophyta; class Magnoliopsida; order Asparagales; family Amaryllidaceae; genus Agapanthus; species Agapanthus africanus. The sequence goes on from CM057349.1 coordinate 225,298,170, forward strand.
GTTTGATTCAATCAAGAAATGACGGGTTGAACTTGACTTACACCCTGTGGTTTGTTGACCTCCGTCAAGGTCATAGGATGCTTGGGGCAAAATTATCGGGAATTTCAAGTGTTGAAATTTGCAATGGGATTGCATACCTTCTATGAGATAGTTGGATCCCGATACCCACTGCGAGTAATTGTTACTCCTGGGAGAGTTTTACACATTACAATTAGCCGATCAAGTAGGTGTCTAGAAATGTGTCAACGGGGTTACGCCTCTGGGAAAATGAGGTTTACTTTAATTAGGTCCGTGCGAAAGCACGGGGAACCTCCCTCAAAGTACCGACACTGGCCTGGCTGAAAGATTGGCGAAGTTGTAGGGTGTAATTAATCCCTGCTAGTCTTTCCTTTTAGGGTTTGAAGGAAGATTTGATAAAAACAGTGGGAGCCATCCTGATTAGATAAAATAATAACTAATCTAATCTTGCAAGAGCGCACGCAGAGTGTTTTCTTCTCTCTCTCTCCAGGTAGCGACCATGTCACGCCTTAATCAAGATAATAATACAGATGTATTGACCGAACCCGCTTGTTATACTGAGCTCGGGAACGTTGGTCCCGCTCCAACTTATAATTGTTATAAGACAGAGCAGGAAATAGGGGATTACCAGAATTCCCGTGCCGCCCAAACGAAGAAAGTGCATGATGATGCATCTTCTTCGGGTGTGTTCATCACAGAGAACTGTTTCTCAGTATCCTTTACATCCTGGGTATGTGATACCGGATCATGATCCCTCCATATGTAATTTGTTACATGGGCTACAGATAGGTAGAGAACTGAGAATGGGTGATAAGTTTCATGAGATAGAAAACGGTGCAAGTGTTGCAGCCAAGTCTGTTGGTCACTATCATCCTGTATTACCAGAATACATTTATTCTAAACGAATGTTATTAGATACTGAACCTGATATACAACATCATATCGGTCTCTTTATTAGTAAAGAAAGGATATAATTTTTTATTGTTGGATAATGTTTTGACCATTTCCTATATCAAGAGTTGATCGGTTCAGGCACGTTATCTAAAAGCATAGACGTTCTAAATCAAACCACAGTTCTTAACGTACAGAATACGCATAAGAGGAAGAGTTTAGAAATGAACGAATCCTTCTTGAGGTATTGTAGATTAGGTCAGATCGATGTGACCCGACTAGCTGAAGTTACATATAGATGCATATTTAAATTAGTTTGAATTTACATCTTGTGAAACTTGCCGGTCATGTCACAGAGATAAGATGACCATAGCTCTGTTTATAAGAAGCAGAGAAAGAGTTAGTGAACTCTTGGGATGATACATGTTGATGTATGAAGGTCCCCTGTCTACACATGCCAAGGCTAGTTCTTTGCACTTCATTACATTCTCTGATGATCTCTCAAGATTCAGACATATGTTCCTGTTGAAACACAAGTCCGAAGCTTTTGATATATTCACAGAATATAAGTTAAAAGTAGAGAACTACAAACGGGTATAAGTATTATGTCCTTTAATGTGATCAAGGAGGAGAATACTTGAGCACGGAATTCCTGGATTATTCTAAAGGAGAATGAGATTCTCTCTCAGCATTACTCCTCCGTATACACCATAGCACGATGGTATATCGGAGCGGAGCAACAGCACCCTATATGATATGGTGTGCTCTATGATGAGTACTACTGAGTTATGCACTTGTGAAGTTGCATACCTATTGAATGGCGTTCCAACCAAATCAGGTGCATACCACTCCATATGAGATATGGTAAGGGAAGAGCCCATCTCTTAAGTCAGTTAAGATTTGGGGTTGTCCGGCCTATGTCTAAAAGCAAAATCCGGACAAACTCGAGGCAAAGTCAGATCTGTGGAAATTTGTTGGATATCCTAAGCATTAGCAAGGGAATATCTTCTACCAAACCGAGAAACAAAAATGTTTTGTTTCTCGGCATTCCACCTTTCTAGGAAAAAGGTATTTATATTGGAAATAAATTAGTGGTCATGAGGTAGAACTGGAAGGAGTTCCAGCTATACAAACTACAGCTGACGATTTGGTAGAACCGGAGGATTCAATAGCTCCCAACGAACCTCAGCCTCTCCGCCGATCTAGTAGGGTTCCTCACCCACCTGAGAGATACTTTGGTTTCTCTATGACAGTGGGAGCGAGGATTGCATCATGAGATGATGACCAAACTAGTTTCGAGCAGGCCATCAGGAGTAGGACTCTGTAAGAATGGAAGGATGCTTAACGATCTGAGATGGAATCCTTATACACCAACAAAGTATGGACTTTGGTCACCTTATCAGAAGGGTTAAATCCCCACCTGGAGCAAGTATATCTTGAGAAGATTACTTGGTGTACATGGAAAAGTTGAGACTTTCAAAGCTAGACTTGTTAATGGTTTGCGTCATAGACCAGTTGTGGCTAATGATGAAACCTTTTCTGGGGCCTACGCTTAAGTCCATCCAGATCCTACTTGCCACGGCTACATACCATGACTACGATATCTGGCGGTTGGGTGTCATGACTGCTTTTCTAAATGATGTTTTAGAAGAGAGAGTCTATAAGTACACAGTCAAAAGGCTTCGTAGACAGTGGGAGCAGCGGAAACGTGTGCAAGATGTTTTATGTGATAAAGCAGGCATCGCGGAGTTGGAACGTCTGTTTTGATGTGTTAGTCAAAGAGTTTGACATCATCAAAATGGTAGATGAACCTTGTATAAACAAAAAGGTAGTAGAGAGTATGGTGGAGATCCTCGTAGAGTACGTGGATGACATACTCTTGATGGGGAAGGAGTTTCCTATGCTACGCTCGATCAATCTCCTCCTATCACAATTGATTCTCCATATAGGATCAAAGTGATACCTCCTAAATCCTGAGATTTGATCTATGAGGTAGATCTAATTGGATGTTAGGATACTCACTAGCTGTAGTGAGATGGTATCAATTGATCCTGGGGAGAATCACTGGAAGGGTTCCAGAGTGATAAGGATGACTGAAAGTCAGTCACAGGCATTGTCTTTACTCTCAGTAGAGGGACGGTATGTTGGAAGAGTTCCAAGCTAGATACCGTAGCATACTAGACGATAAATGCTGGATACATCGCTACCAAAGATACTACCAAAGAGGCAGTCTGGGTGTATATTTGTTCATGAGATGAACTTCATTCCTACCATTGTGGGACAATGGAGTTGTGGCTTATGCCTAGGAACGCCAGTCCCATCAGTGATCCAGACATATTCTAAGGCGGTGTCACCTGATCATGGAGATGGTTGAACTCCAGGTGATCGAGGTTAGGAGAGTAGACTCAGAGGACAACACGGCGGATCTGTAGGGTCCCTAGGCACACTAATGAGATCTCACAACAGATCAACCATGCCAAATTCAAAAATTTCCAGTGCCGAGAAACCCTAATGCGATCGTTGACTAGAGATTAGGCGAAACATGCAACTAGTTAACAACTTAACTAAGAGTGAACGAAAATACAACCTTTGTAGATCCGGTCCTCCACCTCCATAGCTCCGTGATGATGTCCCCTCGCTGCGATCATCGGATCCCGGGCTCTAGCGTCGGCTTCATCGGAGAAATGGGCGGGCTAGGTCGTCGACTTCGATGCCGAAGATGATCTACGTCGAGGCAACACAAGATCAAGCTCCAACTTCACCAAGTCATGAAACTTGTGAAGACAACACCCTATACTACTTGGCAAGTGGTAGAGGATGAAGAAATAGGAAGTGGGTTCACTTTGGATTTGGATTTCTCACTTGGAATCATCACTTAGAATTTTCTAGCCATAGTTTCTTCTCTTCATGAAGAAGATGAAGAAGAAGAAAGAAAAAAGAATTCTCACAAAAAGAAAATCCAAGTGATAGTTATCATAATGCAACCATGGTTAAGTGTAGAGAATAAACTAGGGTTAGGTGAATGGTTATGGTTAAGGAAAGAAACAAAATGGTCAAGCTTTCAAAACTTCATGAAGCTTCAACAAAAAACAAAAGTAGCAACCATTTCCTTTCTTGTCCAAATATAAATGAAAAGAAATAAATAAATAAGTAAATCAAACCCTAACCATTAACTTAATCATGGTTTAATCATACACACCCAAGTTTGCATGTATCATCAAACATGATACAAACTAGTGCACAAAACTATATCATATATACAATGTGCATATTCAAGTGAGAAAGTAATCTTAAGTGAACCAATATTAGTTAATGTAAAGTAATATATCAAATATATAATTATACATTAAATCATTAAATCAATACTTGATTTAACGATCCGGTCATATCGCATATAACCGACTAATATCAATAGTAACAACTTATCGAATCAACACTTGATCCGATAACCCGGCTATATCGCATATAACCGATCAATGTCACAAATCGCGAGAATCGAATACAGTATCACATACTGGTATTATTCTCGGTCCCGCACATATCTCATATGCTCTCCTATTTCATTTCGCTTGAGCCAGGAAACCTCTATGTAGGACTCTAAAGACTCGTCAATACGCCGGCAGCAGGTGATGATCATATCAAACACCCACAAGCCGCAAGCGGTCTGCTAAACGTAACGGCCACCCGGGTATTGAGCGATCAGAAGATCGACGAGCAAGCCCGCTCATACTCCTGTGAATCCAACCAGTAACAATTATCGTACAGTCTGGTCTGTTCGTCTCATATGTCACATATCTCGCCTAGGGGTGGTAAACGTTAGACCCCAGCAGCTCGATAAGTCGTATCGATATGAGGTCTATAACAGTTAAAGAAACTACTGGTAACACTTACCAGTAAATCTCAGCAACCCTGGCCAGGGATTTCCGGTTATAGCCAATCGAACACTGCACAACATCAACTCCCTATACCGGGAGAGACGAATTCCCTCCTATCGCTCATTACCTCCATGTGTGTCACGACCCGAAAGTACGGAACGTGACAAAGTTGGAATCAGAGCGTAGGTTTTACCTTTCTGAGTGTAGGACGACCTTGGTAGATGGAGTAGGTGACTTAAGCAGAGTGGCGTAGCGTGGGTATGATCCGCGGCATACTTACGATACGGTACTCCGCCTAAGTGACCTTAGGACATAATTGCTTGTATTTCCTTTCTCGATTCCTTGCATTCCTTGATTCAATTGCAATGATCTTATCAGTCCTGTTTCTTATTCCAGCTTCGATGCCGCCAAAGACTACGAGAGCTCAGCGGGCTGCCGCTAGGGATGAGATTCGAGCGGGCCCGTCTGAGGCGAGGATCGAGCGGGAGGATATGCCTACCCCTCAGGGTCATACTGATCCGCCTTATCCTGACCGTATTGCCAGATTAGAGGCCGGCATGCAAGAGTTGCGGCAGATGATGGGATCTTTAGTTGAGTCCAGCCGGGCATAGAGATCCGAGGACGTTCCCTCCACCGCACAGACCACGATCGTACCTGCTGCACAGATGGTCACTCCTGCTGCTACTACGGAGACTATCCCTGTTTCACTACAGGAGTTCATGAGATTGAGACCTCCAGCTTTTACCGGTACGGATGCGACAGAGGACCCACAGGCATTTCTTGATAGGATGGCTCGGATTTGCCGTTCGTTGAGGTATTCTGATGATAGATTGGTGGAGTTTGCGAGTTTTCGTCTGGAGGGTCTTGCCCAGACATGGTACGATTCAGTAGAGAGAGGCCGAGCTGCAGGTCTACCTTCTATGACCTGGGATGAGTTTACATCTGCATTTCTTGCCCGTTTTCTTCCGGAGAGTGTCCGAGATGCTCGAGCCCGTAGTTTTGAGTCTTTGCGCAAGACTCCTGGGATGACGGTGTCGGAGTATGATATACAGTTTACCCAGTTGTCTCGATATGCTCCATACCTAGTCGACACAGAAGAGAAGTGAATAAAGAGGTTTGTACGAGGGCTTGATACACAGCTATTCCTTGCCATTGGCACCCAGCACTTTGATACATACGCTGCTGCGATGGATGCAGCCTTACTTTTGGAGGAGCGTATTTCTGAGACTCCGGTCGTTTCTGGGCCGAAGAGGATCCGTGCTGATATGCCAGCTCAGCGGCAGATGGGTAGACACCGCGATAGATTATTTCCGGGAGATGGTGGAGGCAGAGGATTGAGACGAGGTCAGTTATTTGGTTCATATCCATAGACCCAGCAGTCGTCTCCAGGATGTTTTCGGTGTGGGAGTCAGTACCACCGTGTCAGAGACTGTACCATGGGACGTCCGGGCACGGCGACAGTCCCGCATGTGACTTTACCACCCTCACCACCTTCTCAGAGAGCTTTACTTCCTACTCCTAACGATGCTCCATGTCAGTCAGATGCTTCTAGAGGCCGTGGGCGTGGCGGTTCAGTTCCGAGAGGACGAGGCGACAGAGGCAGAGGCAGAGGCCGAGGTAGAGGCAGAGGACAGCCAGCTATTAGTGGTGGACAGGCCCGAGTGTTCGCATTGACTCCTTAGGATGCACAGGCATCCAATGCCATCGTGACAGGTACTCTGCCAGTATGTTCTTTTGATGCACGGGTATTATTTGATCCAGGCTCCACACATTCCTATGTATCCACGTATTTTGCACCGAGGTTGGGCCGAGAGTCATCTTCGTTAGATCAGCCGCTTGTCGTTATTACACCGGTAGGCGAGTCTTTTGTTGCCCGTTTTGTGTACCGATCGTGTTCCGTTCGCATCGGGGAGAGAGATTCTTTAGTTGATTTGATTCTCCTCGATATGCTAGACTTTGACGTTCTTCTTGGTATGGACTGGCTAGCCACCTGTTATGCATCCGTGGACTGCCGTGAAAAAGCAGTCAGATTCAGTTTTCCTGGTGAGCCGGTTCTTATTATTCAGGGAGATCGTAGCGCTACCCTTCCCAGCTTGATTTCTTCTCTTCGCGCTGGTCAGCTCTTAAGAAAGGGGTGTCAGGGATTCTTAGCTTATGTTTATGATACTAGCTCCACAGAGGTTCCGTTGGACCAGGTCCCTGTTGTGAGAGAGTTTCCTGATGTATTCCCCGACGAGCTGCCTGGTCTGCCACCAGAGCGCGAGATTGAGTTCTGTATTGACTTGATCCCCGGCACGGGGCCTATCTCTATACCGCCTTATCGGATGGCCCCGGCGGAGCTGAGAGAGCTAAAGGATCAGTTACAAGACTTGCTGGACAAAGGGCTTATCCGACCGAGTGTGTCACCTTGGGGTGCTCCCGTCTTGTTTGTTAAGAAGAAGGACGGAAGTATGCGTTTATGCATTGATTATCGTCAGCTGAACCGGGTTACTGTGCGGAACAGGTATCCCCTACCCCGCATTGATGACTTATTTGATCAGCTCCAGGGTGCAGGGTTCTTCTCGAAGGTTGATTTACGATCAGGTTATCACCAGTTGCGAGTTCGGAAGGAGGATATTCCGAAGACCGCCTTCCGTACTCGATATGGTCATTATGAGTTCTTGGTGATGTCGTTCGGGCTCACTAATGCCCCGGCAGCATTTATGGATTTGATGAACCGTGTATTCAGGCCGTATCTCGATCAGTTCATTATTGTGTTCATTGACGACATCTTGGTTTATTCTCGGAGCCGGGAGGAGCATGAGCAGCACTTACGTATCACCTTGCAGACTTTGAGGGAGCATCAGCTGTTCGCCAAATTCTCCAAGTGCGCATTCTGGTTAGACAGTGTCGACTTCTTGGGTCATGTGGTGACGAGAGACGGTATTTGCGTGGACCCGAAGAAGATCGAGGCAGTTCAGCGTTGGCTTAGACCAGTATCAGTTACAGAGGTTCGCAGCTTTCTAGGTCTGGCCGGCTATTATCGACGTTTCGTCCAGGATTTCTCCCGCATTGCTGCACCATTGACCGGGTTGACCCAGAAGGGGGTTCCTTTTGATTGGACCCAGGCATGTGAGGATAGTTTCCAGCAGTTGAAGACTCGTCTGACTACTGCACCAGTGTTAGCATTGCCTTTAGGATCAGGCGGGTTCGTGGTATATTGTGATGCTTCTCGAGTGGGGCTGGGATGTGTATTGATGCAGCACGACAGAGTTATTGCGTATGCTTCTCGGCAGCTGAGGAAACACGAACAGAACTACCCCACCCATGATTTAGAGATGGCTGCAGTGGTATTTGCACTTAAGATCTGGAGACATTACCTATACGGTGAGTCGTGCCAGATATTCACTGACCACAAGAGTTTGAAGTATATCTTCCAGCAGCGAGATCTGAACCTGAGACAGCGCCGTTGGATGGAGCTGGTGAAGGATTATGACTGGGAGATTCTATACCATCCGGGCAAGGCGAATGTGGTGGCAAATGCTTTGAGTAGGAGGCCCGGAGGTAGCTTATCTTGCATGAGCGCAGTACTGATGCAGTCGACGGCGGATTGGCAGGTGTTATGTGACAGCAGAGTGCAGTTCGAGTTTACTCCTACAGGGGGACAGCTGGCCCATTTCAGAGCACGCCCACAGTTACTTGACCGTATCCGCGAGGCACAGTCCGGCGATGCCCGTATATTAGAGATTATTGAGTAGATTCGGCAGGGCAGAGTTTCCGAGTTCGTGATGGATGATCAGGGCATACTTCGATTTGGGACTCGACTGTGCGTACCAGATTCTGAGGGACTGAGGCGCGATATTCTCGAGGAGGCACATAGATCAGTATACAGTGTTCACCCAGGTTCCACCAAGATGTACCATGATTTGAGAGAGGTTTACTGGTGGGACGGGACGAAGAAGGATATTACAGACTTTGTGTCGAGATGCCTGACTTGTCAGCAAGTCAAGGCCGAGCACCAGAGGCCAGCCGGCGAGTTACAGCCTTTGCCCATCCCTGAGTGGAAGTGGGAGCAGGTCTCCATGGACTTCGTTGTGGGTCTACCCAGGACCAGTCGAGGGTACGACTCTATTTGGGTGATTGTGGATCGACTGACGAAAGCGGCTCACTTCCTGCCAGTGAAGACCACTTTTGGATTTTCTCAGTACGCCCAGGTTTATATTGATGAGATAGTGCGACTGCATGGCGTTCCGAATTGCATCGTGTCCGACCGTGGCACCCAGTTTACCAGCCGATTGTGGCAGAAACTCCAGGAAGCATTGGGCACCCGATTGAGTTTTAGCACAGCCTTTCATCCGCAGACTGACGGTCAGTCGGAGCGTACTATTTAGACTATTGAGGACATGCTCAAAGCTTGCGTTTTAGATTTCGGTGGTAGCTGGGATCGTCATTTTCCTTTGATCGAGTTTTCCTACAATAATAGCTTCCAGGAGACGATTCAGATGGCACCTTTTGAGGCTTTATATGGGAGGAGATGTCAATGGCCTGTATGTTGGACAGAGCTTAGGGAGAGCAGTATTTTAGGGCCGCAGATTGTACAGGAGACGACCGAGAAGATACAGCTGATTCGGGACAGGATGAGAGCGGCACAGAGCTGGCAGAAATCATATGCTGACAGGCGCCGTCGCCGACTCGAGTTCGCTGTTGGCGATCATGTTTTCCTGAAGGTCTCTCCGATGAAAGGTGTGATGAGATTTGGGCGGAAAGGAAAATTGAGTCCTAGATATGTTGGTCCTTTCGAGATCCTAGAGCGTGTTGGTCCAGTCGCTTATCGGTTAGCTCTTCCGCCCAGCTTCCCCGATGTTCACCCCGTATTCCATGTCTCGATGCTCCGCAAGTACCTTCATGATCCTTCCCAGGCGATTCAGCACCAGACGATCCAGCTAGAGCGTGATCTTTCTTTCACCGAGAGGCCGGTGGTCATTTTGGATCGGCAGGTGAAGAAATTGAGGTCGAAGGTTATACCGTCCGTCAAGGTCCTTTGGCGTGGCCCGAACAGCGAGGAGGTCACCTGGGAGACCGAGGTCGAGATGAGGAAGAGATATCCCCATCTTTTTGAAGGTACGCGTAGTTAAATTCTAAATTCGGGGACCGAATTTCTTTAAGGGGGGAAGATTGTAACCCTTCGAAAATCGTTTAGGCAGTTTTTCGGTAATCGGCTAATTTTTCGGCTTTTTCCGTAAAAAGTCAAAATTGATATTTTTCATTGTAGACCTAATTATACAAAATTTAGATAAGATATTACTATAATTTTGTCACTAAAATGTCACTTATAATTTTCTAGTTAAATAAAAAAAAATTCGTAATTAATTTTTTTTATATATTATTTTAAGCCTTTTTAAATGCATTAAATTAGTGATAAATACAAATTTAATTAGGTAAATTTCATAATTAGGAGTCTTTATAAACTAAAATATGGTGTTAATAAAATTATATCATGACTTGCAAACTTTTGGTTTTAAGGTTGGAAATTTAATGGAAAAATGGTGTAAAATGAGGTTTTTTTTGTAAATTGTTGACATGAAAGCATTAAATGACAACATGGGGTGTTTATTGACCTAGAAACTTCTCCAAATTTCCCCACACCCTCCTCCTCTTCCTGCTGGTCGAATTTCAGCAGCTCCCCCTTCATTTCTCACTTCATTTCTTGCTTCTTTTTCTTGCTAAAAATTCAATAAATCCACAAATTTCACTCTCCCATTCAAAGCCAAACCCTAATCCACTCTCTCTTCAACCCAAATTAGTTCAAAAACTTGATGAAAGGAGGCTTCTTGGTGACTTGATCAAGCTAGGGTTCAAGCTTGTGAGGTGAAGATTCTAATCTTTTTGTTAACTTGTAGTTTAAATATGCTAGAATTGAAATTTGAAGTATTAATTTAGTAGTAAATGTTTGTTTAGGAAAATCAAGAGAAGGATTTGATTTTAAATTAGGGTTTGTAGCATGGTGGTTGGATTTAAGTTAGGGTTTGGTTATCTAATTGATTGGAGTGGTTAATAGTGTAGTGTTATGCTCGCTAAATCGATAAATTTCGATGTTTGCATCGAATCGGTATTGAATTTGCTTACTAGATTTTTACAAAAATTAGAATGCGATCAAATTGCGTTATGTTAGCGATATAATTAGCTTCGTATAGGATTATTAGAGTGTGCGAACGCTGGGTTTCGTCTAGTCGGGTTGTAGTTTTGTCGATTTCCCCGAAATGACGATTCTAGTTAAAGGTTAGCCATTTTCGTGCGTTTTCCCGCGCACCGAGTGTATGCTATGTTTAATTCGAGAGCGTCGATAATTGTATATTGTGACTTGCATCGTTTTAGGTTTTGTAATCTTATGCTTGGTGTTGTGCAAATATAGGATCGGTCGGGGAAACATTGGACACGGCACGTAAAGGCAAGGCGGTGGTCGGATCGGATTAGCGGGGATTTCCGGTGAGTAGATGTATTCATCTATGGGGGAATCGTCTGAATGGTGCGAGGTCCCCCCTAGTTAGGATTACCCTACTTTTTGCAAGATTCATATTGTTAGCTAGCTTATCCATTCATGTACACTGCATACCCTTATAGCGAACCGTATATTAGATTGCATGGACATTCATCTATACTTATGCGGTATCACTTTGTAGGACACGAACACCATTACCATTGGCAACTGTTGCACGTGCACCATTCATGTGACACACACGCCTTTGGTAATTGCCATGCCACATGCACTATAGAACCTGTTTATCATAATATCACCACTTGCATTCATACTTGATATATGAAATTGCATAGCATACGTATACCTCGCATCATCATCATATTTATATAGATTTCTAGAAAAATTCACATCGTATGTATTGATATCATAGACATTTATCATATATAACATGTGGACATTATGATTTTCTGGAGGATTTCAGTATTGCTGCGATTTCTGGATTTTTGGGGAAAACCGCAAGAATTTAACAAAACCTTATATTTATCATTTTCAAAACAAAGTTGCGGTTTTCTCGTGATGTATGTATCGTCCACCATGAGTTTTCATGTTTTCTGTTGGATTTCGAGACCCGATTCGAGGAGTGGATGAACCGTTTCGGGTACATGGTGGGCCCGGTATGGTACCCCGGGGCAAGAAGATCGAGTTGTAGACGATGAGCCTGGCAGGGGAAGACTACCTACCGGTGATGTCTGGCGCGGCGGATATTCGGAGGATACCGACCGTTGTCGTGAGATTTATGATATGGGCCGATCCGGACTGACGGAGCCCGATATTGAGACAGATATGATTCCTATTGGGTGTCGATGCTTGACACGGGTTTTCAGATGATTTCTTGATGGAACTTAGCTATTATACAGATATTCATTTTCTAAAGTTAAGAACGCAGTACCCTTAGCATTTAAAACACTTAAAGAGTTAAAAATGACATTGTATACATGTGCATGCATACTAGAGCTATTATATCACATATGGACATGCATGTTGTGGTGCATTGCGTGCATTCTTACGATTACCTTATTAGATGTTATATTTACTCACGAGCTGGAAACTCACCCCCGTTGTGCCACAGTGTCTTGCAGGTCGGACTCATCAGTCTTGTAGCAGCGGCTATCTTAGCATCAGCTCCTTTTGCTCAGACTCGCGACATCGCCCGTAGGTGGGTTGCGAGCACACTTTATTTCTTTTGCTTTATCATTGTATCTAGTATTCTCCATCTACCACTTTATATTGTATATTCGACCTAGTGATGAGACCGAGAGATTTGTATATTTGTGGTTTCTTTTGGGTCGAGCTCACTTGAGCCGGCATTGTGTTTTCTGATATTTTGCGTTTCTTTTATGCTCTTTTCTTGATATGGTTATTATATTGTATGTGGTTGTGATCCGCCTTGGGCGAAGAGCTAGCTCCAGCTTGGGGATGCCATTTTTATGATTACAGGTTTATTATCTTGTTGTACCCATTTTGGGGGATAGAAAATACAGGGGAGACTCTGCCGAAATTTTCAGAAATTTATGATGTTTTTAAAAAGGGATTCTTTGCAACTTAATTGATTTGAAAAGTCGTTTTCATTAAAGGTTTTCCTTCACTCTCTTTTGATTTTGGTTTAGATTTTTCTGGGCTTTGGCTGACTTAGGTTACGGTACGCCTTTAGACGTCTCGTAATCTAAGTGCGAGTCACATTCCGTACTTTCGGGTCGTGACAATGTGACTCAGGACTATACCCAAAAACAACCGTTTTGCACGCCCTCTTGGACGTGGTAAGGTGGAAATCAAAGCACAGTGGGAATCACACAAGACTCTATGACGATCTCGGGTCAACAGACTACTCGGTACCAGTGTCACCAGAGAACTGCCATCTGACGTAAGGTATAATACCATCTGGGAGTTCTCGGTGAGTCCGTCCAGTGTACCCAGTTTCCACTGAGCACCCGTATATCATCTCTGATGTCAAACACCAATGGATATGGGATCATCCATCGCCCATCTGTATGGGTCAAGAAGGTATACGCTAGTCTACTCTGGTATATCGATGCCCCGTCTCGATACACCCACGACTAGGGACCTTGAAGGATGTACTTATGGACTACCATGTCCCCACTAGTATGATCCGCATCATAGTCCAGGTAGTCAAGTACTCATCCTAAGGGCTTTACCAACATGTAACAGAGAGACAATCAGTGTACACGTTAAGGTAAAGAGCAACCAGATAGAATACTATCATGTCGAGCAAGAAAGTCCTCCCTATATATGTCCAAGCATCCACTACAATATACATCCTATGTATAGTAATAGCCTCTAGGGCATACATATAACTAACAATCTCCCACTTGCACTCGGGCCATCAGATAGCAGTGGTTGTAGTATCTCATACTCAACCATCCCATAAAAGTCTCTCTCTAGAAAAAGGCCTTTGTGAGTGGATCCGCCGTGTTGTCCTCTGAGTCTACCCTCCTAACCTCGATCACCCTGGAGATCAACCATCTCCAACATCAGGTGATACTGCCTTAGAATATGTCTGGATCACTGATGGGACGGATGTTCCTTGGCATAAGCCACAACTCCTTTGTCACACAATGGGAGGAACTAAGTTCATCTCATGAACAAATATACATCCAGACTGCCTCTTTGGCAGCATCATAAGTAGCGATGTATCCTGCCTTTATCGTCTAGTTAGCCACGGTATTTAGCTTGGAACTCTTCCAACATACCATCCCTCCACTGAGGGTAAAGACAAATCCTGTGACTGACATTCAGTCGTCCTTATCATCCTGGAACACTTCCAGTGATTCTCCCCAGGATCGATTGATACCATCTCACTACAACTAGTGAGTATCCTAACATCCAGTTACTTCTATCTCATAGATCAAAACTCAGGATTTAGGAGGTATCATTTTGATCCTATACGGAGAATCCTTGTGATAAGCGGAGATTGACTGAGCGTAGCATAGGAAACTCCTTCCCTATCAAGAGTATGTCATCCACGTACTCTACGAGGATCACCACCATACTCCCTACTACCTTTTTGTATATACAAGGTTAATCTACCATTTTGATGAAGTCAAAATCTTTGACTACCACATCAAAACAGATGTTCCAACTCTGCGATGCCTGCTTTATCCTATAAAGTATCTTGTACACGTTTCCGCTGCTCCCACTGTCTACGAAGCCTTCTGACTGTGTACTTATAGACTCTCTCTTCTAAAATATCATTTAGAAGAGCAGTCATGACACCCAACCGCCAGATATCGTAGTCATGGTATGTAGCCGTGGCAAGTAGGATCCGGATGGACTTAATCATAGCCACTGGAAAAGGTTTCATCATTATCCACGCCTGGTCGATGACGAAAACCTTTAACAACTCTAGCATTGAAAGTCTCAACTTTTCCATCTACACCAAGTAATCTTCTCAAGATATACTTGCTCCTGATGGGGATTTAACCCTTCAGATATAGCAACCAAAGTCCATACTTTGTTGGTGTACATGGATTCCATCTCAGATCGCTAAGTATCCAGCCATTGTTACAGAGTCCCTAATCTCGAGGGCTTGCTCGAAACTAGTAGGGTCATCATCTCATGATGCAATCCTCGCTCCCACTGTCATAGAGAAACCGAAGTATCTCTCAGGTGGGTGAGGAACCCTACTAGATCGGCGGAGAGGCTGAGGTTCGTTGGTAACTATTGAATCCTTTGGTTTTATCAAATCATCTGCTGTAGTTTGTATAGCTGGAACCTTTCCAGTTCTACATTACAGACCTTGCCTCGAGCTTGTCCGGATTTTGCTTTTAGACATAGGCCGGTCAACCCCAAATCTTAACTAGCTTAAGACATGGGCTCTTCCCTTTCCATATCACATATGAAGTGGTAGGCAACTGATTTGATTTGAACCCTATTCAATAGGTACGCAGCTTCTCAAGTGCATAACTCCCAAAAGGAAATAGGTAACTCAGTAGTACTCATCATAGAGCACACCTTATCACGTAGGGTGTTATTGCTCCGCCCCGATATACCATCGTGCTATGGTGTATACGGAGGAGTAATGTTGAGAGAGAATCTCATTCTCCTTTAAAAAAGTCCAATAATTCCGTGCTCAAGTATTCTCCTCCTTGATCACATCAAAGGACATAATACTTATACCCGTTTTGGTTCTCTACTTCTAACTTATATTCTGTGAATATCTCAAAAGGTTCGGACTTATGTTTCAACAGGAACATATATCTGAATCTAAAGAGATTATCAGAGAATGTAATGAAGTACAAAGAACCGGTCTTGGCATGTGTAGACAGGGGACCTACATACATCATCATGTATCAGTCCCTAGAGTTTACTAACTCTTTCTCTGTTTCCAATAAACAGAGCTATGGTCATCTTATCTTTGTGACATGACTGGTAAGTTTCACAAGATGTAAATTCAAACTGATTTAAATATGCATCTAAAAGTAACTTCAGCCAGTCGGGTCGCATTGATATGACCTAGTCTACAATACCTTAAGAAGGATTCGTTCATATCTGAACTCTTCCTCTTGTGTGTGTTCCGTATACTAAGAACTGTAGTTTGATTTAGAACATCAATGCTTTTAGATAACGTACCTGAACCGATCAACTTTTGATATAGGAAATGTTCAAAACATTATCCAACAATACAAAATTATATCCTTTCTTTACTAATAAAGAGACTGATATGATTTTGTATATCAGGTTCGGTATCTAATAACATTCGTTCAGAATCAATGTATTGGTAATACAGGGTGACAGTGACCAACAGACTAGGCTGCAACACTTGCCCCATTTTCTGTCTCATGAAACTTATCACCCGTTCTCAGTTCTTTACCTATCTGTAGCCCATGTAACAAATTACATATGCGGGATCCTGATCCGGTATCTCATATCCAGGACATAAAGAATACTGAGAAACGGTTCTGTATAATGAACACACCCGAAGATGATGCATCAGTATGCACTTTCTTCGTTTGGGCGGCACGGGAATTCTGGTAATCCCCAATTTCCTGCTCTGTCTTATAACAATTATAAGTTGGAGCGGGACCAACGTTCCCCAGCTTAGTATAACAAGCGGGTTCGGTCAATAATCCTTATTATTATCTTGATTAAGGCGTGATATGGTCGCTACCTGGAGAGAGAGAGAAGAAAACACTCAGCGTGCGCTCTTGCAAGATCAGATTGGTTATTATTTTATCTAATCAGGATGGCTCCACTGTTTTTATCAAATCTTCCTTCAAACCCTAAAAGGAAAGACTAGCCGGGATTAATTGCACACTACAAGTTCGCCAATCTTTCAGCCAGGCCAGTGTCGGTACTTTGAGGGAGGCCCCCCGTGCTTTCGCACGAACCTAATTAATGTAAACCTCGTTTTCCCAGAGGCGTAACCTCGTTAACACCTTTTCAGACACCTACTTGATCGGCTAATTGTAATGTGTAAAACTCTCCCAGGAGTAACTCTTACTCGCAGCGGGTATCGGGATCCAACTATCTCATAGAAGGTATGCAATCTCATTGCAAATTTCAACACTTGAAATTCCCGATAATATTTTGCCCCTAGCGTCCTATGACCTTGACGGAGGCCAAACAACGCATAGTCCGCTAGTCAAGTTCAACCCGTCATTTCCAGATTGAATTAAACCCACCCGCACGACCCTTGACGGAGGCCAAACAACGCCGTACGAATACCCTAATCCAATCGCATCATATGCTAGTAGATAAGCACTAGTTAGCTACCGTACACTACGCCTTGACGGAGGCCAAACTACCGCAGCACGAATACTAACTAGTACTTATCTGAAATGACGGAGGGCTACGACAGGTTTTTTTGAAAACCTATTGCATAATGAACTTGATATCGTTGTAGGATCGAATGATTTTAAAATGGAGTGTTTTTGAGGCTTTTCTAGTTTTGCTAAAGGTGTCACTCCCGGTGAAGGGATCGTCGGCCCTTTCCTCGTCGAATGAGGTGCGGGATATATCATATATATCGCTGTGCAAAGCAGAAACTATAGAAGCAATCAAAAGACAAACCGAGTGTGTAGCATCTGCCAGTTATTGCTAAAGGGGTCACTCCCGGTGAAGGGATCGTCGGCCCTTTCCTCATCGAATAAGGTGCAGGATATATCACATATACCGCTGTGCAAAGCAAGAACTGTAGCTACCTGTTTTATTTTTGAAATTCGATTCCACAACATCTTAGGTTTCTTTTCTTTCATTAATCATATTAATGAAGTCCCATCATTTAAGTACCTAAACATCACAGATAAATACGACGTACACTTATGCCATCCGCATTCGCTTCGATGTCCTCTCGTGCACCGTTAGGTTAGGTAACTAACGGCAGAGCAGGGCAGGGCTAGCGCGGGTGTAAAACATAAGTAACGTACATATAATATATCATATATACTATATACAGTATTTATCACAGAACATATCAAATGATCACATCACAGATATCGCAGCAGAAGAATCATATGAAACATTGGATATACTAGGACGTCCGTGTTTTCAATACGAGCCAGTATAAAACACGGATTCCACGGTCGCGATGAATAGCCAAACCCAGACCCCTAGACCCCTATGAGAGCGGCAAGCAACACTACCAATTCTAGGGTTAGGAGACCCGGACTCGACTCCTCGAGTTGGTCTCCCACTGGACTCCAGAACCCGGTTACTTGTGCTCCCCTCCTTGGGTCTATCCTAGTGCGGAAAAGTAAATAATATACAAAGGGTGACATCTTCCGCAACCTGGAAGTGCCCCAATAAAATAATATTACATACAAGTTTTTACATGAATGAAAAATGAAAAACACTTATCTCACATAAAAAAAACCCGGCTATTCAAACACGACCATCCAATATATCATATCCAGCAACACATAACATCACATGTCATCAACGTAAGTAAACATGTGTATCCCAATTGACGTTGACATATAGCAATGAAACCGGCGATATCACATATTACACTTACGGTCATAGAAAAGAAAGTGTAAAACTACAACAGTTGGAATCCGCAACTTGCATAGACATCGCATGCCTAACCAAATGAATTCCTTAGAAATCACATGCCTAACAATTATAAACCCCGCATTTTAGTCTCATTATCGAAAACCCTTTTCAATATCAAGTCGGACAATTCAACAGGATTCCCGACATTCTGATCGAATGCTCGTCGCAAACTTTAGTAGGCGGCCGCACCCCCTGATACCGTCGACGAAGTGCACCAAGGCGGAACACCGCTACCGCGAGCACCCTTACGGATGCTTTCGGCGTCGAGGTTCTCCTACAGTCACTTGGTCGGGGCTTTGGGGTGTGGCTGTCTATTAAGTTTACCCGGCGAGTATCCGCGTACGCTACGTGATTGCGACGGACTTTTGATCGCATCAAAATTCTGTGTCAACCGATCAAGTGAGACTAAAGTGCTATGTTTATAACATTCATTCAGTTATCTCATAACTATTTGTGGATTCCAAATATTGTATCGCATTCCAGATAAACAGAAAATGTTAAACTTTCCAATCGAACAGTCAAACACCCAAGTTTTCCCGAAACATCTCAACACATGAAATAAGTTTAAGAACATTCACTTCGTGCCACAGTACCAACGGTCCAGTCGTAGAAGAATCAAGCCAACGCCTCACATGTGGCACGTCGTACTGCCCCAAACCCTAAGGTTCAAAGGACAGTTCAAGACGGTCACATAATCGAGTTAAAGTTTGTTGTCTTCTAGAGGGTCCATCGCGTTACTTGCACTACTAAGAACGTTCCCAAACTACGGAAAAATCCAACACATGGAAATTTCCCGGCAAGGGAAAAAGTGGGTATTTATATCCGGTCGAACTTTTTAACAGTTTCTAAAACATCCGGAAAAACATAAACGAAGTTAAATTATCCGATCAAATTAACGAGTCACCAATAAAAACCCTAGAAAACTCAACACTTGAGTGGAATTAAAAAATTCCCATAAAAAATTGCCAAGAAAGGACCTAAGAATAAATATATGAAATTTCAGGGACTATGTCCAAATTTTGGCCGTGGAACCGCCGCCAAACCTATGGTTTCGCCGCGGTTCCGCGGTCAAATTATTGACTTAGTGGACCGTAATTGACAGTAATTCTTAGTTCTTCCTGCTTGTTTTTCTGAGAATTTTTAATTCACAAAAATCCACTGTTTTGAAAAATGTACAGAGAAGGGTTTTGTCGGGGTTTACGGGTTCGATCGGACTCTTAACTTCGTCTACACTTCGCCAAAAGCTCTAGCTAGGCTCTGATACCACTGTAGGGTTCCTAGGCACACTAATGAGGTCTCACAACAGATCAACCGTGCCAAATTAAAAAATTTCCGGTGCCGAGAAACCCTAATGCGATTGTTGACTAGAGATTAGGCGAAACATGCAACTCGTTAACAACTTAACTAAGAGTGAACGAAAATACAACCTTTGTAGATCCGGTCCTCCACCTCTATAGCTCCGTGATAATGTCCCCTCGCTGCGATCATCGGATCCCGGGCTCTAGCATCGGCTTCATCGGAGAAATGGGCGGGCTAGGTCGTCGACTTCGATGCCGAATATGATCTACGTCGAGGCAACACAAGATCAAGCTCCAACTTCACCAAGTCATGAAACTTGTGAAGAAAACACCCTATACTACTTGGCAAGTGGTAGAGGATGAAGAAATAGGATGTAGGTTCACTTTGGATTTGGATTTCTCACTTGGAATCATCACTTAGAATTTTCTAGCCATGGTTTCTTCTCTTCATGAAGAAGATGAAGAAGAAGAAAGAAAAAAGAATTCTCACAAAAAGAAAATCCAAGTGATAGTTATCATAATGCAACCATGGTTAAGTGTAGAGAATAAACTAGGGTTAGGTGAATGGTTATGGTTAAGGAAAGAAACAAAATGGTCAAGCTTTCAAAGCTTCATGAAGCTTCAACAAAAAACAAAAGTAGCAACCATTTCGTTTCTTGTCCAAATATAAATGAAAATAAATAAATAAATAAGTAAATCAAACCCTAACCATTAACTTAATCATGGTTTAATCATACACACCCAAGTTTGCATGTATCATCAAACATGAAACAAACTAGTGCACAAAACTATATCATATATACAATGTGCACATTCAAGTGAGAAAGTAATCTTAAGTGAACCAATATTAGTTAATGTAAAGTAATATATCAAATATATAATTATACATTAAATCATTAAATCAATACTTGATTTAACGATCCGGTCATATCGCATATAACCGACTAATATCAATAGTAACAACTTATCGAATCAACACTTGATCCGATAACCCGGCTATATCGCATATAACCGATCAATGTCACAAATCGCGAGAATCGAATACAGTATCACATACTGGTATTATTCTCGGTCCCGCACATATCTCATATGCTCTCCTATTTCATTTCGCTTGAGCCAGGAAACCTCTATGTAGGACTCTAAAGACTCGTCAATACGCCGGCAGCAGGTGATGATCATATCAAACACCCACAAGCCGCAAGCGGTCTGCTAAACGTAACGGCCACCCGGGAATTGAGCGATCAAAAGATCGACGAGCAAGCCCGCTCATACTCCTGTGAATCCAACCAGTAACACTTACCGTACAGTCCGGTCTGTTCGTCTGATATGTCACATATCTCGCCTAGGGGTGGTAAACGTCAGACCCCAGAAGCTCGATAAGTCGTGTCGATATGAGGTCTATAACAGTTCGAGAAACTACTGGTAACACTTACCAGTAAATCTCAGCAACCCTGGCCAGGGGTTTTCGGTTATAGCCAATCGAACACTGCACAACATCAACTCCCTATACCGGGAGAGACGAATCCCCTCCTATCGCTCATTGCCTCCATGTGACTCGGGACTGTACCCAAAAACCACCGTTTTGCACGCCCTCTTGGACGTGGTAAGGTGGAAATCAAAGTACAGTGGGAATCACACAAGACTCTATGACGATCTCGGGTCAACTGACTACTCTGTACCAGTGTCACCAGAGAACTGCCATCTGACGTAAGGTATAATACCATCTGGGAGTTCTCGGCGAGTCCGTCCAGTGTACCCAGTTTCCACTGAGCACCCGTATATCATCTCTGATGTCAAACACCAATGGATATGGGATCATCCATCGCCCATCTGTATGGGTCGAGAAGGTATACGCTAGTCTACTCTGGTATATCGATGCCCCGTCTCGATACACCCACGACTAGGGACCTTGAAGGATGTACTTATGGACTACCATGTCCCCACTAGTATGATCCGCATCATAGTCCAAGTAGTCAAGTACTCATCCTAAGGGCTTTACCAACATGTAACAGAGAGACAATCAGTGTACACGTTAAGGTAAAGAGCAACCAAATAGCATACTATCATGTCGAGCGAGAAAGTCCTCCCTATATATGTCCAAGCATCCACTACAATATAAATCCTATGTATAGTAATGGCCTCTAGGGCATACATATAACTAACAGGATCCACTCACAAAGGCCTTTTCCCAGAGAGTCTTTTATGGGATGGTTGAGTATGAGATACTTCAGCCACTGTTATCAGATGGCCCTAGTGCAAGTGGGAGATTGTTAGTTATATGCATGCCCTAGAGGCCATTACTGTACATGCGATGTATATAATAGTAGATGCTTGGACATATATAGGGAGTACTTTCTTGCTCGACAGGATAGTATGATATCTGGTTACTCTTTACCTTAACGTGTACACTGATTGTCTCTTTGTTACATGTTGGTAAAGCCCTTAGGATGTGTACTTGACTACCTGGACTATGATGAGGATCATACTAGTGGGGACATGGCAGTCCATAAGTACATCCTTCAAGGTCCCTAGTCGTGGGTGTATCGAGACGGGGCATCGATATACCAGAGTAGACTAGCGTATACCTTCTCGATCCATATTGATGGGTGATGGATGATCCCATATCCGTTGGTGTTTGACATCGGAGATGATATACGGGTGCTCAGTAGAGACTGGGTACGCTGGACGGACTCGCCGAGAACTCCCAGATGGTATTATACCTTACGTCAGATGGCAGTTCTCTGGTGACACTGGTACAGGTTAGTCTGTAGACCCGAGATCGTCATAGAGTGTTGTGTGATTCCCACTATGCTTTGATTTCCACCTTACCACGTCTAAGAGGGCGTGCAAAACGGTGGTTTTTAGGTACAGTCCCGAGTCACATGGAGGCAATGAGCGATAGGAGGGGTTTCGTCTCTTCCGGTATTGGGGTTTGATGTTGCGCTATGCTCGATTGGCCATAACAGGGAAGACCCTGGCCAGGGCTGGTTTAGAGATTTACTGGTAAGTGTTACCAATAGTTTCTCGACCCGTTATGAGCCTCGCATCGGCATGACTTATCGGTTATTGGGGTCTGACATTTACCACCCCTAGACTTGATATGCGATATATCAGACGAGGAGACCAGACTGTACGGTAGTGTCGCTGTCAGGCTTTTTGCTGGAGTTGGAGCGGGCTTGCTTGCTGATCTTCTGATCGCTTAATACCCGGGTAGCCGTTACGTCTAGCTAGTACTGCTGACGGCTTGTGGGTGCTTGATATGATCATCACTTACTGCCGGCATATGGACGAGTCTTTAGAGTCCTACATAGAGGTTTTACTGGCTCAGGCAAAACGAAATAGGAGCGCATATGTGATATGTGCGGGACCGAGAATAATGCGTGTATGCGATACCGTATTCTATTCTCGCGATGTTTGTGTCGATCGGTTATATGCGATATAACCAAGCTATCGAATCAAGGGTTGATTCGATAAGTCGATACATTGGATGTTAGTTGGTTATATGTGATATAACCGGATTATTAAGTCAAGTGTTGATTTAATAATTTAGTGTATAATTGTATATGTGATATACTAATTTGCATTAACTAACATTGGTTCACATAAGAATTCATTTTTCTTACTTGTGCACAACATAATATATATATGGTATATATTTATTTGTGTACATTTTGTATCATGGTTGTTGATACAACTATCATGGGTGTATGAGACATACACCATACTAATTATATTGGTAGGGTTTTAATATCTAAAGTAATTCTAAAACAAATGGATAATGAGCTCACATGCATGAAGCTTCATGAAGCTTATGGTTGCATTGACTTAGTCCACTAGTTTTGTTTTACTTAAGATATTAGTTAACCTAACCACTATAATTAGCCATGGTAATGTCTCTACATGAGTTAGTATATGATACTCACTCACCATGGTTAGCTCTATCACTCTCTTGATTAGTTTTCATATTCATTTTGAGCTCATCTTCTTCCTCCTTGATTTTCTTTCTAGGGTTTGAAAAAGAGAGAGAAACATTGTGAGAAAAGAAATTCTAAAGTATACCCATTTCCTATTTCATCATCTTCTACTAGACTAGCACTTTAGTTTAGGGTGTTTGCTTTACTAATTCTTTGGTTAGTGAAGTAGAAGATGAAGTTTGTATTCCCTCGACGTAGATCATCTTCGGCCTCGAAGACTTCAAGCAATACCGTTGCCTCTTCTCATAAAGCCGTCCGAGAGTCCGGGTGTTCGATGATTGCAGCGAAGGGACTACAACAAGGAGCATTAGAAGTGAAGGACCGATCTACAAAGGTTGTATTTCGTATTCACTTAGTGTTAAAGTGTTTAACTTGCATGTGTTACCCTAATTATCTAGCAAAGATCTTGTTTAGAGTTATTCGGCGCGGCTAAAATTTTAATCCGGCATGGTTGATGCCTTGTAGAACCTTCTTAGAGTGCCTAGTAACCCTACACCAGGGACTTCCTGTTATTGCCAATCGTACTTGGTGCAACATCAACCCCCAATACCGGGAGAGACGAAACCCCTCCTATCGCTCATTGCCTCCATGTGCCTCGGGACTATACCAAAATCCACATGTTTGCACGACTCAGTAGAGCTGGGGTAGGGTGGAGATCAAAGTACAGTGGGAGGCACACAAGACTCTATGACGATCTCGGGTCTATGGACTAATCTGTACCAGTGTCACCTGAGAACTGCTATCCGATGATAGATATAATACCACATAGGAGTTCTCAGCGAGTATGTTCAATGTACCCAGTCTCACTGAGCACCCGTGTACGGTCTTTTGTGTCACCACACCTATGGATATGGGATTATCCATCGCCCATCATATGGGACAAGCAACGTATACGCTAGTCTACTCTGGTAATATCGATGCCTCGTCTCGATACACCCATAACTAGGAACATTTCAAAGATATGCTCATAGAGTACACATGCCCCACTAGTATGATCCGCATCATAATCTCAGTAGTCCTGCATATCCTAAGGTCTATATCAACATATACCAAATGAATGAAAGCACGATCAAATAAACATGTCAAGGTAAAAGGTGCAACCAGATAGCATACTATCATGTTGAGCAAGAATATCCCTTGAATATATATATACATACACATACCAGTACATACATTATCATATAATGGCCTCTAGGGCATACATATATCCAATAATCTCCCACTTGCACTAAGGCCAATTATTGGCGTATCTTATACCCAACATCTCAAAAAGTCTCTCATGCTACGGCAAAGGAAGGGCCTTGGTGAGTGGATCCGCGGCGTTATCTTTTGTATCTACTCTCCGAATCTCGATCTCGCGGTGATCAACCATCCCGCGGATCAGATGATATCGCCTGACGATGTGTCTGGATTGGGACCTGGGCTCTTTGACTAACGCCATAGCCCCATTATTATCACAATACAAAGGTATTGGATCAATAATGGTCGGAACTACTCCTAGCTTCGAGAAGAACTTCCTCATCCAGACGGCTTCCTTGGTAGCATCATTTGCAGCAATATACTCAGCTTCCATCATGGAGTCTGCAACAGTATCCTGTTTGGAACTCTTCCAACACACCGTCCCTCCATTGAGGGTAAAGACAAACCCTGAGATATATTTGTTGTCATCCTTATCACTCTAAAAGCTCGAATCGGTAAAGGCCTCCATTTGGAGATCCCTGTTATCATACACCAAGAACATTTCTTTAGTCCTTCGCAAGTACTTAAGAATGTTCTTCACGGCAGTCCAGTGATTCTCCCCTAGGTTGGATTGATACCTTCTTACAACACCCAGTGCGTAAGCTACATCAGGGCGTGTACATAACATCGCATACATTATAAATCCTACAGCAGAAGCGTAAGGTATAATGCTCATGCGAGCTCTCTCTTCATCAGTCTTTGGGCAAAAGGCCTTGGAGAGAGTGACTCTATGACAAGCGGGCAAGGAACCCCACTTGGTGTCTTCCATACTAAACTTCTTTAGGATGTTGTTAATGTACCTAGTTTGGGACAATCCCAATAACCATTTAGATCTATCCCTATAGATCTTCATGCCCAGTATGTACGAGGCATCACCCAGGTCCTTCATGAAGAACTTTTGTGATAAGAACAGTTTGACCGATTGTAGCATAGGAACATCGTTTCCTATCAGAAGAATGTCATCTACGTACAATACGAGGAATATGACAATACTTCCTACAATCTTCTTATAAACACAAGGTTCATCTGGATTTTTGACGAAATCAAACTCTTTGATAACATCATCAAAACAGATGTTCCAACTCCGTGATGCTTGCTTTAAACCATAAATGGATTTAAGCAACTTACATGCTTTCCCGCTGTTCCCACTATCGATGAAGCCCTCTGGCTGATCCATATAAACGCACTCTTCTAAATCACCATTTAGAAATGTCGTTTTAACGTCCATCTGCCAGATTTCATAGTCGTAGTGAGCAGCAATAGCAAGTAGGATCCGAATGGATTTAAGCATGGCTACAGGAGAAAAAGTTTCGACATCGTCCAGTCCAGGTCTTTGTCGAAATTCTTTCGCCACAAGCCTTCCCTTATAGGTCTCCACCTGCCTATCTACACCGATCTTTCTCTTAAAGATCTATTTGCACCTTACGAGTTTTACCCCAGAGGGTACAACATCCAAAGTCCATACTTTGTTGGTGTTCATAGACTCCATTTCGGATCATGGCATCCAGCCACTTCACAGAGTCACCACTCGTGATAGCTTGCTAAAAACTGGTAGGGTTATCATCATCCATGATGCAATCTTCTCCATCACCATCAACGAGAAAACCGTAGTATCTTTCCGGTGGGCGAAAAGTCCTACCAGATCTACAGAGTGGCTGAGGTTCATTAGGTTTTGTTGCAACTTCAGCTTTAACCAAGTCGTCATTTGTAACTTGTGTCTCTAGAATCTCTTCTACATCTACCACATTGCCATCAACATCATTTGGAAAAATCTCATTTTCTAAAAATGTGGCATTTTGAGAAACAAACACCTTTTGTTCCTCCTTGTGGTAGAAAATATATCCATATGAATTTTTTGGATATCCCACAAATATACACTTAACTGATCGTGTCTCGAGTTTGTCCGGATTCTGCTTTTTGACAAAAGCCGGACAACCCCAAATCTTAACTCGCTTAAGAGATGGTCTCTTTCCATACCATATCTCATATGGAGTGGTAGACACGGTCTTGGTTGGAACCCTGTTCAACAGAAAAGCTGTAGTCTCCAATGCATGCCCCTAAAAGGAGAGGGCCAACTCAACATCACTCATCATGGATCGTACCATATCTAATAGTGTTTGATTCCGCTGCTCTGACACACCGTTGTGCTGTGGTGTGTAAGGGGGAGTGAGCAGAGTGAGAATCCCATTCTCTTTCAGGAAGTTCGAAAACTCTTTACTAAGATACTCACCACCTCGATCTAATCGAAGCATCTTGATGCTCATTTCAGTTTGTTTTTCTATTTCAAGTTTGTAGACCTTGAATTTCTCGAAATCTTCAGACTTAAGTTTTTTTAAAAACACATGACCGAATCTTGAGAAATCATCAATGAATGTTATGAAGTAAGAAAAACCGCCTCTCGCATGTGTAGACATTGGCCCACATACATCACTATGTATGAGGTCCAAGAGCTCAGTAGCTCTTTCTCCGTGTCCAGTAATCAGAGTTTTGGTCATTTTCCCTTTGATACAAGACTAACAAGTCGCATAAGATTTATACTCAAAAGAATTTAAATATCCATCTTTATGAAACTTGTTTAGTCTTGTTTCATCAATATGACCAAGTCTACAATACCGAAGAAAAGCTTCATTTATATCTGAAAATTTTCTTTTGTTTGTGTGTTGTATGTTGAAAACTGTGTGTTGATTCAGGACGTATGTCCCGTTATTAAGTGTACCATAACCAATCAACTCTTGATACAGTTTAATTTCATAACATTATGCTGCAATACAAAATGATATTCTTTATTGTCTAACAAAGAAATGGATATAATATTACAAAGCATGCTTGGTACAAAATAACATAGGTTCAAAACCAATATACAACCCGATAGCAACCCCAGATGATACTCTCCCACTGAAACTGCATGTACCAACACGGAGAGTATGATCACCTGTCTTCAAAACTCTGTTATTTCTCAGCCCTTGCGCAGAATGGTAGATATGAGAACCTGAACCGGTCTCCAATACCCAGGAAGCAGAGTTTATAGAAAAACAGTTTTCAGTTACGAACACACCTGAAGCTGAAGCATCACTGATTGATCATATCTTCGTGTGTATTTGAAAAAGTTTTAATCACAACCAAAGAAATTTATACCACAATTAATTAACGGTGTCGATGTAGCGCGTTAATGAATACGGATCGTCCACTGAGATGTGTGTTTTGATCGATCTTGTTTTATGAGTCGAAATGAAAAGATAATAGAAAATGCAAGAAAATTGATTCAAGATTTGTGTGTTTTAAGTTCAAGAAACATAAAAAAAATAGAGATCTAGAATCAAGAATCAAGAAATGTCCCAATCGTTTGAATTATCAAGATTTGTAAAGAGGCTTGTCGGAATCGATCCAATTGATAGTGATGATGAATACTAATTATTACAAATTCTTATCTATTGAATATTTGTTGCTAGATCGATGATGATCAATGAGGATTAGGGATCTATTGAGGAAACTAAGGTTTCTCCATCATCATCCCTTATCCTTTCATTAATTATCATTCAAATTCTAGCCTCTAGCAAATTGAATCACCGATCGTTGATCTCTAATTTGGAGCGAAGAATGTGATCTTGCTCAAATTAGGTTTTCGATGATTCAATTTTCTAAACTTTACAAAACTTATAAGACTTAAGAATCGTTCAAGAATTTCATCAATATCATTTACCTATTCTCTCGATTCCGCTACAAGCGGAGATTTTACTCAAACATCATAAAAATTAATGAATCAAAGATCAAGAAGTTTCATAACTCAAGATTGTAAAGAAAGCAAGAATTTCAATTATTATCTTTATTAAATCGACGACTAATTACACCTTTCCCCAATTCGAGGTTACAAGATATTGCTCTCGATCGCTCCTTTTGAAGTGGTAACTAGATCTGTCGAAGTTCGCTCCGCTCAATCTCCGTGAGTCTCGGATCATCGTGGATCTTTTGCTCGGATGATGATTGGCTTCGCGGATAAAGGATCGATGGTTGCTTGCTTGATTTGCTTCTCGATGGATCTTGATTTGCTTTGGAATTGGATTTGGGCTAGGGTTTTGAGTTGCAAGTTGTGTCACTCAACTTGTGGAAATTTGGCTCAATATTCAACCCTCAATTATTGAACCACACTCAACAACTAATGAACAACCTTTGTAATGATGCCCTAGGTGCCCTTTTATAGTTTTCCCTCAAGCTTCCCCTAGAAGCTAGGTCAAGCTTCCCTTGGAAGCTTGGTTGTTATGAAGCTTGCATAGTAAGCTAGGTAGTTATGTAGAAGTTTCTAAATTAAGGTAGTTAGCTAGTTTGCATGAGAAGCTAGGATGTTATGAGGCTTGCATGAGAAGCTTGGTAGGTATTAAGCTTGCAAAAGAAGCTTGGTGTTAGAAGGGAAGCTTCTAGAGAACTCTAGGGACTGAAGCATCATGAAGAAGTTTTGCTGTTGAAAAGAAGCCTCGGGGAAAATTACCAACCGCCGATGAGTCAGAACGGCCGCGGATCCGCGGCGGATCGGCCTGACTCGGCCGCGGATCCGCGGCCGTATAGTGAGCTCTCTGGTTGAATTCTTCAGGGATATTTTGTGTTGACTTTTTGGAACTTTCCTGATTTCTGGAATCTTATAATTCTTTCTAGTTCACTGCCAGATCTCAGGTCTTGGACTTAATGTATTTTAGCAGCACTTTTATCAATTTCTGCTTTTTTTACCGGGAGAATTTCCTGCACATAATCTCGAGACAAGTGTTTCATATACAAAGATCATGCATGCAATAATAAACACTCAATTTCCCTCAAAATGCCGGTTATAATGTATAACACATGTTATTTGATATTTTGCAGACGAATTGCTAATATGTGCTATATTTATACCAAACACCTTTAGATGATTGCAAAGAGTAGGGAAATTGACGTGTTAAAAATGCAATATTTTCGACTGATCAAATTCCCCCAAACTTAATTTTGGTCGTCTCGAGTAAACATCTTTTATTCAAGAGAAGGAGAAAATAAAGAAAAAGAAAAACTAACAAGCACACTTTCGTAGGTAACACGATTGCACTGAGCATGTGCAATAAGCTTTTAAACCTCTAGGTGTCCCTAGTAGGAGGAGTGTTGTCTCCTGAGGGTTTTCAGCGGATTGCACCCACAAAATCCCATAATAAAAGGAAGACTGTGAAAGTTACATATAAAGATTAGAATTGTAAAAGAAAGACTTTGAAAATCAGAGTTTCTAACTAATACTAGCTTTTCGGTTATAATGAGCCCTATCTTAATAGTCATGAAAAGGTGTTAGAAATCACATCATCCCTCAATAAAATATTGTCTTTATTCTTCATTCCTACCTTTCTTCCAAACACCGATCATATACCCCTACGTGTGTGTAATAGACATCCTTACACTCGGAGAATTCAATTCAAGCTATCATACTCTTGTCCATCACCTCAGTATTTTTTTTAATCGGTGAATATTTAGATGGAATTGCTCACACATTTTTCATGCGACCGTTAATACTTCTTGAGGTACTAACCGACCGATTACTCATGTGCTTGCATGATTAGGCGTAAGTAATAATTTTATCGTCTTGTAACACCTAAGGCTTAGCAGTGACTCCTAAACCAGTCGGTCTAATGTACTAGGTGATGAAGCACCCTCGCTATATTTTTTTTATTGCTGCCTTGGTGATAACAAAACCAGTGTTCATTTTTTTCTTAAAACCATTTTATCTTTTTCATTTTTTATTTCCTTAATAATTTGGCTTTTAGAAAAGAGCATTTCAAGGTATCCTCTACTATCCCGAGTTTCAAGACGTGTGTAAGTGCGTATAGTAGGGTATCAACGTTCAAATGTTTGGCTTCCAGAATAGGAACTAATTTTTAGACTTATTTTTATCCGCAGATTAGTGACTTCTTTCATCTTACTAACCCTTGGGACGACGGCTCATAACTACTTATTATTAGTTTCGTTTAAGAAAACTTCTAATTTTCTAGGTTTTTTAAACTTTTCCAATCTTTTTGATGTAATTTTTCGCTATCTAATCTTTTATTATCTTATTTATGTACAATTTTTTTATATGTTTTGTGCTTACGCAAAGTATGATGCAATATAATGCGTAAATAAGCACAAACCTCCTCCCAACTTGTCTAGAACAGTGTCCTCACTGTTGTCTTCTGCTAAATCTCAAAAAACCTGTAAGCTTGGGAAGACATTATTAATGGGGACAAGAATAAGTGAAAGTGATAATCCTCCCCCAAACTTATTTTTGGCTCACAATTTTTTAGGACAAATTTTATTTTCAAGAGCCAAAAATATACCCCCCCTCAAACATGAGTTAGACAATATTAAGCATTTTAAGAGGAGGTAAGTCATTTGGTCAAAATAAGACTTTACAAAGACCAAAAATTAATACCAACCATTCAAAGATTTTAACAGTGTAGCGTATAGGTCGGTGGAAGAACATGTTGTATAGAGTCAGGAAAAAATGAGGAAGAGATAAATAGTGGTCTGGAAAGTGTTTGAGTTTTAAATTATAGATATGAAATATTGAGGATGAATGACAGGGAGAATGTGAATGATTAGGAAGAAGGAGTGGTGGCGGTTCAACTTCTATAGGTGGAGGTTGATCAATCACAAAATCTATATTGTTTAGGAATGCAAGTTCGTCAGCAAAAAGTTCTTCAAAACTTTCATCGATGATGTGATCAAACAATTTGCTGTCAATAAATTTTGTGTCAGATTTTACCATACTTGATTTATCAAAATACATGGAGGTAGAAGACTCAAAAAACTCATCTACCTCATTTTCAAAAATATCCAAATCAAGTTGGCTTTCTGGGATTGTCGAACTTGAACTATCGGATTGTAATTCATCAAAACTCACTGAAACTATAGGAAAAATAGAAGAAGAACCGGAGAAAGTAGATGGTGAAATGGGTAAACAAATTGGTGTGTCGAGGATCGCAAAACCATATGTGGAAGGTGTAGGCTGAATTTCGGTCTGCTGTTCGGTTATACCATTATTATCAACTTGGAGAAGCATTTGGGGTTCGGGAAGAATTATCGAAGGCTCAAGATGATGACCACAAGGAAGTGAAAGGACCTGATGAATTGATGAGACAAACTCATCCAAACTTTCGGATTCATCAATCAATATATCCCCAACGTCAATCACCTCATTCAAGTGAAGGTTAAAATTCTCAAACACCTTATTCAAAGAATGGTTCTCAATCAATTTTGATTCAAGAGTGGAGGTGTAGAGATCACAAGTATTTGGTATGGTTTCACTCGAAATGGACCCTTCACAATTGGGTAAATCAAACAGTGCATTATCACAAAACTTCTCATACATTCTATCGTCAATTGGTGAATCATTTGGTGTACTCGATGAATCTGTGAAACTGGAGTTGTGGATTTCAGTTTGGAAAAGGAAGGTTTGATTAGGAAAAGTGTACAGTTCTCTCTCACTATCCAAATTCTCATTATCTCCTATGCCCGAATTAGACATTGAAATTTTTTTTGCCCGTTCGGAACTAGTTGCTCCTTCAAATTTAGCCATGCTTCCCTTCCATTCCTCTCTGATGCGGTTCAACATCACTAAACCTTCTTCTAATGTCTGCTCAAGACTAGACTTGGGTTGATAAGGAGCTTCAGTAAAAGATTGAAATTCTTGTGGACAATTAAAACTCCCAAATGACTGATTAGAAGGACCGTTTAGAGAAGGTCGAAAAGTCGGATTGGATTGAAAGGAATTGAATGGTTGCGAAAATTGGGCAGGAGTAGGGTCGACATTGGGAAAAGAAGAATATTGATATTGGTTGGTCGGTTGGCTATTGGACATCATACATGCCACAAACCGATTATGAAATTCTTTTTTAGAAAGAGGAGGTGATGGTTGATATTGGTCCGGATTGAAACTTTGGCCTTTAGCCCTAGCTATATGCTCAGCAATGGACATGCGTCTAGGGGCATACTCACTTAGAGTATCAACTGAGACGGATGTAGAATTAGGATACGGTTGATAAGACCTGGACTGTGGTGGCCAACTGTTTCTACCCGCTTGTTCTATCCGATCTCTTAAAGACATGGTGAAGTCGGACGGTATACCGATGCGATAACGAAAACAAGAAATATCTGGCTGTGGACAGCAAAGCTCGGCAAGAGTTCTTCTGTTTAGGTCACCCATTATAAGAAGAGAAGAGGGGGAAAAAGGGTAAAAGAGGGAGAAAATAATTGGTTCATTTTGAAAAAGGACGGATTTATGAAAATTCACACAAACATGCATAAGCAACCCTATATCTAATGGTCACCTAGGTCAAGTCTCTAGACCGCTCTTAGACTTCCAGAAGACAAATCGCAGGATAAATCCTCTACTGCCTCTTTGCCTCTTCTGTGGCCAGGTAAGTGCCAGGTAAGTGGGAGGTTCTCCACTACGTAACTAGTGGGCCTAATTAAGTAACCACTTGCTTTAGACACACTTGCCTAGACACCACAAAAGAAATGCGGATAAGTAATAGATTACCTACGACCTCCTTCTGTCCTAAATGAGCATGACGGTCCTTAGAGTCTTGTCTAGATAATTTTTAGTTAATGAGGGTGATGCGGATGCAAGTTTTAGTGATTTTCGGGGCTTAGGAAGGGTAATGAACTCCCCACCTAATCTGAATTTGGTCTTTGCCCCTTAATTTCCGTATTAAAATATGCACAAAACAACCAATTTCAAGAATCGCAACAAATTTATTTTTTTAGCGACGCTGAATTTTGCAAAGAATCCTACAGAAATTGGTTAATGGACAGAGCAGGGAAGAGATAAGAAAGTATAGAAGTTACCATAGAGAAATGGAATTTTGAAGCTTCAAGATCACCGTGGATCTGCCGCTAAATGCTTGCTATAGCCGCGGTTCCGTGGTGAGTTGATGAGATCTCTGCACAAAATTTGGTACAGATGCTCCCTTTACTCCACTGGACTTCCTGAAATGATCTGAATATTTTTCCCTTTGCTCCGATGATTCCAGATTCCCTCGAAAAAATTCAAACACTAATCGTTAAGCACTTGAAGCGAATCTTGGATGAAAATTTGATGGAATAATAATTTTTCAACTAAAATAAGAAAAACGAAAAAAATAGCACACATCCCCAGCAACGGTGCCATTTGATTGATCATATCATCATGTGTATTCGGAAAAGTTTTAATCACAACCAAATAAATTTATACCGCAATCAATTAACGGCGTCGATGTAGCGCGTTAATGAATACGGATCGTCCACTGAGATGTGTGTTTTGATCGATCTTGTTTTATGAGTCGATATGAAAAGATAAAAGAAAATGTAAGAAAATTGATTCAAGATTTGTGAGTTTTAATTTCAAGAAACATAAAAAAAATAGAGATCTAGAATCAAGAATCAAGAAATGTCCCAATCGTTTGAATTATCAAGATTTGTAAAGAGGCCTGTCGGAATCGATCCAGTTGATAGTGATGATGAATACTGATTATTACAAATTCTTATCTATTGAAGATTTGTTGCTAGATCGATGACGATCAATAAAGATTAGGGATCTATTGAAGAAACTAAGGTTTCTCCATCATCATCCCTTGTCCTTTCATTAATTATCATTCAAATTCTAGCCTCTAGCAAATTGAATCACCGATCGTTGATCTCTAATTTGGAGCGAAAAAGTGATCTTGATTAAATTAGGTTTTCGATGATTCAATTTCCTAAAATTTACAAAACTCATAAGACTTAAGAATCGTTCAAGAATTTCATCAACATTATCTACCCATTCTCTGGATTCCGCTACAAGCGGAGATTTCACTCAAACATCATGAAAATTAAGGAATCAATGATCAAGAAGTTTCATAATGCAAGAATGTAAAGAATGCAAGAATTTCAATTTTCACCTTTATTAAATCGACGACTAATTACACCGTTCCTTAATTCGAGGTTACAAGATGTTGGTCTCGATCGCTCCTTTTGAAGAGGTAACTAGATCCGTCGAAGTTCGCTCCGCTCAATCTTCGTGAGTCGCGGATCGTCGTGGATCTTTTGCTCAGATGATCATTGGCTTCGCGGATAAAGGATCGATGGTTGCTTGCTTGATTTGCTTCTCGATCGATCTTGATTTGGCTTTGGAATTGGATTTGGGCTAGGGTTTTGAATTGCAAGTTGTGTCACTCAACTTATGGAAATTTGGCTCAATATTCAAACCTCAATTAATGAACCACACTCAACAACTAATGAACAACCTTTGTAATGATGCCCTAGGTGCCCTTTTATAATTTTCCCTCAATTTTCCCCTAGAAGCTAGATCTAGCTTCCCTTAGAAGCTTGGTTGTTATGAAGCTTGCATAAGAAGCTAGGTAGTTATGCAGAAGTTTCTAGATTAAGGTAGTTAGCTAGCTTGCATGTGAAGCTTGGTTGTTATGAGGCTTGCATAAGAAGCTTGGTAGGTATTAAGCATGCACAAGAAGCTTGGTGTTAGAAGGGAAGCTTCTGAAGAACTCTAGGGACTGAAGCATCATGAAGAAGTTTAGCTATTGAAAAGAAGCCTCGTGGGAAATTACCCACCGCCGATGAGTCAGAACGGCCGCGGATCCGCGGCGGATCGGCCGAACTCGACCGTGGATCCGCCGCCGTATAGTGAGCTCTCTGGTAGAATTCTTCAGGGATATTTTGTGTTGACTTTTTTGAACTTTCCTGATTTCTGGAATCTTATAATTCTTTCTAGTTCACTGCCAGATCTCAGGTCTTGGACTTGATATATTTTATCAGCACTTTTATCAATTCCGGCTTTTTTTACCTGGAGAATTTCCTGCACATAATCTCGAGATAAGTGTTTGATATACAAAGATCATGCATGCAATAATAAACACTCAATTTCCCTCAAAATGCCGGTTATAATGTATAACACATGTTATTTGATATTTTGCAGACGAATTGCTAATATGTGCTATATTTATACCAAACACCTTTAGATGATTGCAAAGAGTAGGGAAATTGATGTGTTAAAAATGCAATATTTTCGACTTATCAATCACCATGCTTCTTTTTCTTGAGACCAAGCTACTCAGTACAGTTCCGCTTCCAGTGTCCCGTCTTCTTGCAACAAAAACATTCTCCCTTTCCCGACTCCACAGCTTTGGATTTGTCTTTCCCATTTTCCTTTTTTATTCCACTTCTCGGCTTGGTGGATTTCTTCTTGTTCTTTCCCTTGGCCTTGGCTTTTGGGACGGAAGTAGAAGATTGTCCAACAAGCAAGGAGGGAGACTTCGCCTTAAGCGCTCTCTCCGCATTTCTTAACATATTGAGAAGTTCGGGTAGTGATTTCTCCATGCTATGCATGTTGAAGTTCATTATGAAAGGAGCAAAAGCAGAGGGGAGAGACTGTAGAACATTATCCGTATATTACTCGTTGTCCATTGTCCATCCGAGGCCCTTAAGCTCTTCAATAAAAACTATCATCTTCAAAACGTGGTCACCTACTAATGTGCCAGAAGCCAGCCGCGTCTGAAACAACTCTCGAGATGCTTCGTATCGAAGGATACGAGATTGCTCCCCATACAACTCTTTTGTATTGAAGAAGATGGATTGAATATCCATCTCCTCGTACTGCTTTTGATGTGTATTGTCCATCGATGCAAGCGCGAGGCATTTGGCGGTAGCATAGTCAATATCCCACGTTTTACAGATCTCCCTATCCGCAACAGAAGATTTAAGGCCTGGTTTGGGCGGGGCTATGGCAGTGAGGACATATGATACTTTATCATACGTGAGAGCAATGTTAATGTTCCTTAGCCAATCTTTATAGATCAGTCCACTTAGCTTATTTTTCTCTAATAGTACCTTAAGTCTAGTCATGGTTATCTGCCATTAGAAGAGAGAAAAGAATACACTCAACGAAAGCTCTTGCAAAGATCTGATTGGTTTACTATCTTATCTTATCGTTGTCTCCCACTGCTTTTATCAAATTTTCCTTCAAACCTTAAAAGGAAAAAAAATAGCCAGGATTAATTACATTCTACAACTTCGCTAACCGTTCAGCCAGGCCAATGCCGGTACTTCTGAAGGAGGTTCCCCATTCTTTCGCAAGGACCTAATTAAAATAAACCTCATTTTCCCAGAGGCGTAGCCCCGTTGACACCTTTCTAGACACCTAATGAGAAACTATTGCTCACAGTGGGATCGGGATCCTACTATCATATAGTAGGTATGCAATCTCATTGCAAATTTCAACACTTGAAACTCCCGATATGGTTTTTTACCCCTAGTAACTTATGACCTTGACTATAATAAACATATCATAAGTACTAGTCAAGTTCTACCCGCCATTTCATGATTAATCAGACCCACTCATATGACTCTTGACTATAATCAACATAATCATATGAATGTCCAAATTAATAGCATCTTATGCTGTGTAGGAAAACATCACTTAGCTACCGTGCACCACGCCTTGACTATAATCAACATACGTAGCACGAATACTAAGTACTCTACTTCCTAAAATGACGGAGGGTTGCGAATAGTTTTTAAGAAAACCTTTAATGCTTCGAACTTGATATCGTTGTAGAATCCAATGGTTTTAAAAGGAGTGGCTTAAGCTCCGCAATTTGAAAACTTTGCTTTTTCACAAAAAGCCGAGTAGGTTTCAAATATGATTCTACAACATCTTTTTAGGTTTCTTTTTTTTAAATTAATCTTATTAATGTAGTCCCATCATTTAAGTCCTAAGCCATTACAGAAAAGAAACGAAAATAGAACGTACATTTATGCCATCCGCATTCGCCATAATGTCCCGTTATGTACCGTTAGGTTACTTAACTAACGGCATAGCGGGGCGGGACTAGCACGGATGCAAAACATAAGCAACGTTTATTATATATCACATATATAATACATCATTCGTCTCAACATATAAAGTGATCACATCATAGAATATCCACAGCAGAAGCACATATATGAAAATACAGGATATACTACGAGGTCCGTATTTTGTATTTAGCCAACAATAGAAAATACAGATTCCACGGTCGCGATGAATAGCCAAGCCCATACACCTAGACCCCTACGAGAGAGGCAAGTGACCCTACCAATTCTAGAGTTTAGGAGACCCGGTCTCAACTCCTCGAGATGGCCTCCCACTGAACCCTAGAACCTGGTCACTTTTGCTTCCCTCCTTGGGTCTATTCTAATGCGGAAAAGTAAATAATATACAACAATGGTGACATCATCCTCAACCCAGAAGTGCCCCAATAAAAGAATATTACATACAATTAATTTTACATGAATGAAAAGAAAAACTCTCATCTCGCATAAAACCCACGGCTATTCATTCACGACGATCCTGTACATCATACTCAGCAACACATAATATCACATATCATCAACGTAAGTAAGTATGCGTACCCTAATTGTCGTTGATCTATAGCAACAAAACCGACGATACACCACATACTACACTTACGGTCCCAGAAAAGAAAGTGAAAAACTACAACAATTAGAATCGACACTGCCTTTAGACATCATAAACCCGGAATATCACATATTCAGGATTTCATGCCTAACAATGCAAATCTTATATTTAGGTCTCAACTATGAAAACACCTTTTCAAAAGAAGCCGGGTAATTCAACAAGATTCCCGATTCTACCAAGACCGAAATATTAGACTTACACGCAACTAATTATTTTTCACAAAACTAATTAGTGTAGATTCCATTTACTGTATCACATTCAGAAATATCAAGGCAATGTTAAACGTTTCAATCGAGTCAACAAACAACCATAAATTACCCTGAAAGCTCAACACTTGAGAAAAGCTAAAATATCCAAAAACGTGCCACAGTGTCTATGGAGAAACTATAGAAGGGTCAACCCTTTCCTCACCTATGGCACCAAAGGATTACGGAAAACCCTAAGGTTTAGCCGCGGTTCAATGGTCATAGAATCGAGTTAGGGTTTTGTTCCTCTAGAGGGTCCATAGGGTTACTTGCATGAACAATCAAATATATTTAACTTAGAAAAATTCCAACACATGGAAATTTTCAGCGAGGGTAATGGGGAGGTGATTGATGTTCGCTCGAACTGTTAAACATCGTCCAAGTTACCGATACAATGTAAAAATATACGACTACGAAACACTCCGAATAAGCCCCTAAGAAAAATTAGCATCACATGAAATTTTTGCTTAAACAAACAACACCTGAAGCTTTAAAACCTAGACACCAGAGCACCAGAGCAAAACAAGGGATTTCTGAAGCGGGGGGGCCGAGCAGGCCGGAATTTCTGGCCATGTGGACGATTTTTTGGTTGTAGAATTTCCTATTTTTCTTTAGTGTTCTCAGTGTAGTACCAGTAAGCTTCTGCAATTGTTTAAAAAAAATTTCGAGCACTTTTATAAATCGACAGAGAAGCTATTTTGAGAGGTTCAGTTTTTGTTAATTCGGAGTTGTTTCGGTTTTGTAATATATTCAATATCATCTAAGTTTCTAGCTTGGCTCTGATACCACTGTAGGGATTCTCTAGCACCATCCTAGGTTTAGGGTTGTATCACACATGCTATAAAAAAAATTTAGAGGGTGCTAAACAATTGCAAACATGAATCAAACTAGAAAAATAGAGTAACAAACTATAGTATCACATACTATATAGTGTCTAACACTAAGTGGGAAGAGAATACAACCTTTGTAGACCTCCACTTAGACTCCTTGGATCGAGTAGGGTTTCAACCGGTTGGCTTGTATCCTTCCAAGTTTACGATGATCCACCTCGAAGTCCCTTTGCACCAAGCTCCAAGCTTCACTTGATCAAGGATGAAGATGAAGCAAACACTCCACACTAGTGGGCTAGACAAAAGTGGAATAGTGATGTGGGTTTGGATCTCACTACAAAACATTTTCTTTTTGATTCTTTCTCTTTCTTTTAAAACCCTAGAGAGCTTTTTGGAGAGAGAGGAAGAAGGAGATGGATCAAACTAAACTCAAGAGAATAATCTGATAACTCTTGCTAAACTTAAGAGAGTAAGTGATGTCAACCATGCTAAACTATGGTTACAAAATATCTAGATATTTTGTAACTCGAGTTTAAGCAAAACCATGGGCTAAAACCATGGGCAATGAAACCATTGACTTTTGTCAACTCAAGAGAGTTGAATAGACAATTATGATTTTAATCCCATTTTTCTTTTCTCAACTAATTAAAATATCTAAATATGTTACCATGTGGGTCTTGCATTGCCACCACCAATGTATCATGAACCATGACACATGTATGCTTGCATATGTGCATCCATATCAACATATACATACACTCATGCATGCAACATAAAGAAATAGGTTTTAATAAATGAGCTAATGGACTTAATATTAAATCAACACTTGATTTAATAACCCGGACATATCACATACGGTCCGTCCAATAGCAAACTCCCGATTAAAATACAGTATCCAATACACGCATTTAATCGAGCTCCCATGCATATCACATATGCACCCCACATCTTTTCGCCTGAGCTAGGAAACCCCTTTGTGGGACTCTAAGACTCGTCAATACGCCAGCAGTAGGCAGTGATCACATCACATGCCCACAAACCATCAGTGGCACAAGCTGTACGTAACGGCTCCCAGGTATTGAGCGATCAGAAGAAACACAAGCAAACCTGCTAAAACTCCCGTCGAGCCAACTGGTAATACTTACCGTACAGTCCGGTCTCTTTGTCAAATATGCTGCATATGTGAGTCTAGGGATGGTATCGTCGACCCCAATAACCCAATAAGTCATGCCGGTATATGGCACATAACAGATCAAGAAACTACTGATAACACTTATTAGTAAATCTCAGCAGCCCTGGCCAGGAACTTCCTTTTATAGCCAATCGTACATGGTGCAACATCAACCCCCAATACCGGGAGAGACGAAACCCCTCCTATCGCTCATTGCCTCCATGTGACTCGGGACTGTACCCAAAATCCACCTGTTTGCATGACTCAGTAGAGCCGTGGTAGGGTGGAGATCAAAGTACAGTGGGAGGCACATAAGATTTTATGACGATCTTGGGTCTACAGACTAACTTGTACCAGTGTCACCTGAGAACTGCTATCCGACGATAGATATAATACCACATAGGAGTTCTCGGTGAGTCCATTAAGTGTACCCAGTCTTAGCGAGCACTAGTATACGGTCTTTGGTGTCACCAAACCAATGGATATGAGATCATCCATCGCCCATCATATGGGACAAGCAACGTATACGCTAGTCTACTCTGGTAATATCGATGCCTCGTCTCGATACACCCATGACTAGGAAGATTTCAAGGATATGCTCATGGACTACACATTTCCCACTAGTATGATCCGCATCATAATCTCAGTAGTCCTGCATATCCTAAGGGCTATATATGTACCAAATGAATGAAAGCATGATCAAATGAACATGTCAAGATAAAAGGTGCAACCAGATAGCATACTATCATGTCAAGCAAGAATGTCCCTTGAATACACACACACACACACATACACACTGGTACATACACTATCATATAATGGCCTCTAGGGCATACATATATCCAATATTTCCGCTATACCTGTTTTAGTCTATAAATATACATAAGCTATTTGCCCTCTATGCTTCTGCTGCTCCCACTGGCTATAACAACCTCTGGCAGAGTCATATACACGTGCACTTCTAAAGCTAGTTTAGAACAACGTTATACTTATCCTCCTGCTGGGTCTTATAGTCTAGAACTACAGCAATGGCAAGTCTGGGTAAACAAGAACCTCCTTATCACCATCTCTGAGAAGACCGAAGTACCTCTCGGGTGCCTGAGGTTACCCACCAAATTTGCGGAGTGGGTAATGGAATGTCGAATCTAATTGAATCTTTAGCTTCTACTAAATTTTCAGTAATCGTTTGTGGTTCTGGAATCACTTCCAGTTCTACCATACTCTCACTAATGTTTTCGGAAAATAATCCATTTTACTAAAACCGATGGTGAGTCAAGAACAATATAACTATTGATCTTCCTGATGGTAGAAAGTTAACCCTTGTGAAAGTCCTGGATAACCCATAAACTTCCATTACTGAAACATGCCTTGAGTTTATCTAGATTCTGGTTTTAAGCATCAGCCGGAAAACTCCCTATACCTTAACATCGTTAAGATATAAATAGATTCTATATACAATATAGAAACAAAGGCACTAATTTAATTGGAACCAGATTCAAAATCATGCAGCTGTCTCCAGTGCATATCAATAAATGAAAGGAGGCCAAACAGCATTACTCATCTAGTAGTGCATCCAAATATGATTAACCTGAAAAAGAAGTAAGTTCTCAGAACCATTACTTACAACAGAATACTTAGCACAAGTATGTACATTTTTAACTACCTCGAATAATCCTGATACTCCCAACAAATGGTTCTCTACTTTATTGTTATACTTATATCTTCTCAATATCTGGACCTTGTATTTCAACGAAACACTTGTCTAAAACAAGAGAAGTCATGAGTAAGCAGAATATAGTACGAGTACCAACCCCTTTGTCCTAACGGACACCGGACAATATACAATACTTTGTATAATCCCCCTGAGTTCAACAACTCAAACCCTGTGCGTCGTAGGTTGAAAACTGAGCTATGGTTAAGAAGAATTACACTGCTATTAAATGCACCTTACCAAATCACCAACTGTCATAGACATAATTTCAAAGAGTTATATCTCACTTTATAAAATAAACGTACGGATATATCAGTTTGAAATTGGTGCATAACAACGGATATTCAAAACCAAATATTTGCCATCCGGCAAAAAGCCAGGTGATTTCCTCTAATATCACTAATTACGAAGAATTTTAATATGCATTGAGGATCTAATCACCTAATTCCCAATATCATACTCCCACTCACCATCTGTAACGCCATGCAGATATGAGAAACGAAACTGGTAAATACATACTCTGGAGTTAGAATCCAATTGGGAAAACAATTTTCACATAACATCGCACAGTGAAACTGAAACATAAAATGTTTCAAAAGGGTAATCTGGTATTCCTAGTAACTCCTCTTCCACTATCCTGATTCATGACTGTAACCGTATAGTTCCATGCCCTCACTCCAATCCCTTTATTATGTCTTTACTTATTACCTTATGTACAACACCTTTAGGCTAATTGGTTTTCTTCCTTCCCTACCCTTCAACACCAGTCTAAGGTTTGGAAAAAAACTATCCAATAAGCGTAATAGGTGTACTCTCCTAATACCAGGAGCCATCTCAACCTGAGAGATGGTAAAGGGAAAAGACAACTGAATAATCCTTATTCTATTTCTCCTGAACCGGAAACCATTCTCGAATCTGGAACAAGTTCCTTAGAGTTCGTATGTAACTATACGATAGCGTATCCAAGCATTATGGACATTCGTAGTGATACAAAGTGTTCTGGAGAAAACCAAAGTGGTATGGGAGTGACAGGGGTA
The DNA here is from genome assembly GCA_030015575.1 of Agapanthus africanus. Taxonomy (NCBI): domain Eukaryota; kingdom Viridiplantae; phylum Streptophyta; class Magnoliopsida; order Asparagales; family Amaryllidaceae; genus Agapanthus; species Agapanthus africanus. Next base: position 225,341,458 of record CM057349.1, read on the forward strand.
TACGTGTTTTTGTCATGAATGATAGCAGCCGCAATTTCCTTTGCCCTTAATCTAATCCCTTTATATGACTTTACTTATTACCTTCTGTACACCACACTTAAGCTAATTGGTTTTCTTTCTTCCCCACCTTTCAGCACCTGCATATGGTTTAGAGGAAGACTATCCAATAAGCGCAATAGGTGTGCTCTCCTAATCCTGAGAGCCCTCGCAACCTGAGAGAAGGTAAAGGGAAAAGACAACCGAATAATCCTATTCAATTTCTCCAGAAGCAGAATCCATCCTCGAATCTGGAACAAGTTCCTTCAAGTTCGTATGTAACTATACGATGGATTATCCAATAGATGTGGATCATCGTGGTAATACGGGCTGTTCTGGAGAAACGCAAAGGTGATATAGAAGTGGCAATGATATATGTGACACCGTGACATTCTAAAAGCCAAAGTATTTTAAGAAGGTTCGGTTAACTAGGTTCATGAGTTTTAGTTTAGGGTCGGGTCATGGTCGCTGCCAAAGAGAAAGAGAAAAGAAACACTCAGCATGCACTCTAATCTGGATCAGAATGGTTAATCCCTTTATCTAACAGGATGGCTCCCACCGTTTCTCGAATTCTCCTCCAAACCAAAAAGGGGAATTAGTCGGGATCATCAAAAATCAGCCGAAGAGTAATCCTACTCATCAGTGGGAATCGGGATCTAACTATCATCGCACGATAACTTAATGGAATCCACTCAAGTTACTATACTCCAGAAGGTATGCGCAAGCCTGGAAAGTTTCCTGTATGTTGGAAACTCCCGATGTGATTTTCAACCCTAGGACCCAAGTGACCTTGACACAGTCAACAAATCAAAGAGTCCTAGTCAAGTTCAACCCGTCATTATCCTGGATTGAATTAAACTAATCCGTATGAGCCCTTGACATAGTCAACAAAGCCGCATGACTGTCCTAACCAATCACACACACACACACAGATATATATATATATATGCCACAAACAAGCACTACTTAGCTACCGCACACTACGCCTTAACACAGTCAACAAACACAGCACGAATACTAAGTAACACTTGTAATAAATGACGGAGGGCTAAGGTTGGTTTTTTGGCGAAAAACCTTTAACGTAATGAACTTGATATCGTTGAAGGAACCGAGTGGTTTTATAAATATATAATAGCGCAAACATTTGCTAAAGAGGTCACTTCCTGTGAATGGATCTCGGCTCTTTCCTCGTCGAATGAGGTGCAGGATATTCCAAACTGAATACCATGATGCAAAGCAAAAGAATCGAGTATAGTGAAGTTATTATCCTGAAGCAAAAGAAAACGTCTGTAATATCAGTTTTAAAAAAATCTTGGTTCCAACAACATCATATATATAGGTTTGTTTTAACCTTGTATTAATCATAATCAACTTAGTCCTATCAATTAATATATCACACCAGAAAAGAACGAAAAATATGATGTACGTATTACCATCCGCATTCGCCACTGGACCCCGTCATCACCCGTTAGGTTACTTAACTAACGACAGAGCGGGGACTGGACTAGCGCGGGTGCAAAACATATACAACATCTACTAGTATATATATAAATATATATAATAATCATCCCAGCCATGATATAAAGCAACATTACAGAATCTCAGCCAACAATACAGAATGGTGGATAATTCTGGAGCTCCGGGTTTTACTTGAGCCGCAAATGAGACCTAACGTTCCCAGTCGTGTGGATATCCTGTGCAATGAAAACCTAGCCCCTATGAGTTCGGCAAGTTACCCGCCAATCTCAGAAGCGAGGCAACCCCAATCAACAACGTGAATGGGTCACCCAGCAATTCACAGAATCCGGTAACTTGAGCACCCCTCCGTGGTTCAACCTATACCCTCTACGAGTGCGGCGAATAGCCCGCCAATTCTAGAGTAAGGTCCTCTCCGTCTCAACGCCATGAGTTGCGGTCCAGTTGCCCTCTAGAACCCGGCTTGTAACATTTCTGAAATATAAAATATTATTTGTGAATTTAATATTAAAATAATATATTTCGTGAAAACTATTCGAATTGCGAATAGGGATTTTTCGTAAAATGGTATAAGTATATACCAATATTTGTAAATTTATCGGAGATTAAAATGATATTATCGGATTTTGGTCAAATCGGTGTTTTTACATTTTTCCATGACTTGTTCTCCATGTCGTGTGCATGTTGGTTTTTGTGTGTGTGACTTGTAGCTTGTGAGAACAAAGACAAGTTGTGTGAATGAGTAAAGAGAAAACAAAAGAAAAGGAAATGAGATGAGTTTGAGTGTGAATGGAATAAAATTGATGCCATGAGTTATGTGAAAAAAACAAAATTGATATTTGTGAGAGAGTGAATGTAGGGGAGATATTTGTGAGAGAGAGTGAGCCTAAGAGAGAGACTTGGCTGCCCCATTCCTCTTTCCCCATTGTTTTCTCCATGTTTTCTTCATCTCCTTCATTCTCCTCACTACCTCCATTCACAATCTCAAATTCCTTTCCCAAACCTCATGCCCCTTTCATTAAAAACATGGACAAACCTATTCTAAACCCTTAGAACCATTCAAGTTTGGATTTTGAAGACTTTGGGCAACTCAAGAATTTTCTTTAGTTGCTAATGAGGTATATCTCTTCACTTAGTTTAGTAATTGTGTTAAATATCATATTTTAGTTTAGAATTTGAGTTAATTGGAATATGTGATCTTAGAAAATTACAAGTTGTTGTTAAGTGGACAATTGAGATGTAGTGAGTGTTTACAAGACCTTAGAGATTGATTTACTGGCCTGGAAATGAGTTTAGAACCCGATATACGAAGTTAGAATTTTCCCGTGTCGGTTCTGTGAAACCTTAAGGCCTACAAGGTATCTGGGGCTATCTAGGGTATTTTTATGAAAAACTAGCAACTCTATTGACTAGATTGACACTAGGAGGCCACCCTGAGAATACGAGCCAAAACCAAGCTACCCAGGCCAAGCAAGCCGGTTTTTCAGGTGATGTCGCCGGGTATTTTGTTGGTGATGGTGTTGGAATTGGTTCTGTAGCTCACTTATCTCATATACTACCCCACTGTACTCCTTGTTTATCCCCATTTCACCTGAGCCAAAATCTGTGAGCATATTGGGTTGGTTTTGGGCAAAGTTTTCCGATATTTGAATGCTTGTTTTGGTATTTGGATTTGATTTGGTTGTTAGACATTTGTACGTCAACAATGAGGATTATTTGGTTGTTTTTGCATGTGTAGGGTATAGGTTCTAACCTATGAGCACTTCATGTGCCGTTTCGGTTTTCAAAATTGATTTTTATAGCATTGCGATATGTGTTGATTTGTAGGTACCTCGCGTGGACTTTCGAGACGACGAAGCACATCGACTTCGGCTTAGCGAGGAGTATTGCATGTGAGTAGATTTATATCTATGGGGGAAATCAGGTGGATAGCGTATAGCACCTCCGCAATCATTGATATGTGATTTATAGTTTGGAGACAAATTATGCCACAACTTATGGTTATAGTAAATGGTTTTATTGTGAAATGATATGATAGAAGGGATGGCTCGAATTGATATATAAGGATATGAAATATGAATGTGAATCACGATATAATATATGTGTGTGTGTGTGTGTAGATGCAAGAGAATAAGTAGGAGATTATAGTGGCATGTTATGAGGTCGTTAAATATGATATGAGATTAATAAGATCACTTGATGTGAGATATTAATGTGATGAAAGAGTATACGGTGAAACATGATGACTTGGTTTGATATGTCATTATACGGATGCAAGGCGATATGAGCATATTGATACCTTTGTCGGTCCCATGATATGAGATTGATATGGATGTGACATGAGATATAGGTATATGTATATATGATTATGTGAATGATGAGTGATATGCCGTACGAGACGTTAGATCCGCACCCTCATTGTTATATAGATTGATAGAATCCCTATTTGTTGAATGCCGCTGTGCGATGGATTACCGTGCGCGATGAGTTTGACCTGATGATTTATCCATACCCTTCACTAAAGAATGCCGTATGATGGATTATACCGTACGTGATATTATGAGGCTGGATGCCGATAGATTCATTCACCGACTCAGATATGTTTTAGATATTTAATCCTGGTCTACACCACTTAGTATACCTTATAGCATTTCGCATACAATGTAATTTTTGCTACGTTCATGATATTCTCATTGCATTACATATACCTGTACTAGCACACCTACATAATTATCGATGATGTGTATGTTACACTTACACAGATTGCCGGCTCACACACCTTCATCATCGATAATTGCTATATCACTTACACGGTAGAATTGCTACATCATGCTATGATATTTTTGTTGGTTTACGGCAGCGCCCCGGCCATCAAACCGTGGCCAAATGCGAAACAAAAATTTACTAAACTGGTGCTACCAGAATCTGATGCCCGGATCTACCTTAAACCTTAAACTAGCAAGCTATATATAAGAAGTTAGATGGTTATACCGAGTTGATCCGTGTCCTTCGGTCTTCAACAATCATCCTCAAGCTCCTAGTGGCTCCTTTATCGAATTTGGTTGCCGGACATCCTCCATCTATGATGATCCACCTGACGGAAACGACGCAAGCTTCAGCTTCGTCGAACGAGACAACCGACGCTCCAAAGTTGCTAGCAATGGAGAGTGGAGGTGTAGGAATGTGTCACTATGATTTTTCTCTCATCGCTATGCTCAATGAGCAACTCAAGAAGACGAAGAGGAGGTGAGGAAACCATGGCATGAGCAACTAAAGAAAGTCTAATTGTTTTTTTGTGAGTGAGAGTGAGAGAGTGATCAAGCAAGAAAAGAAATTGAGCCAAGCCAAGACTAGTGGCTACCCCCTCTCTCTCTCATGCACAAAAAACTCTTATCTCAATTTGCAAATAAACAATTCCAAGCCATATCTATGACCCATGCTTATGCCACCTCACTCCTCTACCTTATTTGTGAACAAATGAATTTCCAAAAATGGAAAATCATACAAATGAGGTGTCCACTTCTAGAAGCTATTACGTATAAATATGGAATACTTTCCGGTACATATATCGAAATACATATACACGTATTCGTACAAAAATACGAATAATCAAGAGAGAAAATGAATAGTGAACAATAATACTAGAATATATAAATTGTTAAATCAAAACACGATTTAATAATCTGGCTCAGTCCTAAGCCGCGAGTATTATCAACCGTCCGATTAATGTCTGTGTAGCCTGTTCACATATTTAATCGGATACCTGTATGTACCAACATACGTCATTTACACCATATCGCCTGAACCGTGAAAACCTTCTGTGTGGGACTCTAAAGACTCGTCAATACACTGGCAGTGGGTTTAACCACAAGCACGTCAGCAGCACTAGCTTTACGTAACGGCTACCCAAGTATTGAGCGAAAGGGAGGCCGACGAGCGAACTCATCCTGAACCTACTGAGCCTGACAGTGACAATATCTGTACAGTCCGGTCTGCTCGTCTAAAAGTATCGCATATCGAGTCTAGGGGGTGGATAAAGTCAGACCCCCAACAACGCGACAGTTAGTGTCGGCATGAAACCCATCACCACCTGAGAAACTATCAATCTTGGATCGGTAATTCTCATCCACTGTGGCTACGGATTTCTATTGATGTCCACACGTGCACAACGCGACATCAACCCCCAATACCGGGAGAAACGAATCCCCGACGATCCGATCACTACCTCCATGTTGCTCAGGACTGTACCCAACTAAAACCTGTTTACACGACTCCTTTGAGCCATGGTAGGGTAGTAATCAAAGCATAGTGGGAACTCACATGAGACAAATGACGATCTCAAATCGACAGACCAACCTGTACACATGTCACCCGGGAACTGCTATCTGACAATAGGTATAATGCCAACTAGCAGGTTCCCTGGCGAGTCCGTCCAGTGTACTCATAACCCAATGAGCACCTGTATACTATCTTAGGTGAACAAACTAACACCAGTGACTTGTGAGACCTGGCCACCGTCCCTCGTCGGTGTCTCGATCAGTATACACTAGTCTACACTGGAGTATCGATGCCCAGTCTCGATACTCCCACGACTAGGGACATTTAAGGATGTGCTTATAGACCCCCAGCTCCCATATATATGATCGCCATCATAATGCTGGTAGTCAGGAAAGAATCCTATGGGCACTATCAACATGTACATGATGATAAAGACAAACCAGATAGCATACTGTCACGACCCGAAAGTACGGAACGTGACTGGCACTTAGGTTACGAGACGTCTAAAGGCGTAACGTAAACTAAGTCAGCCAAAGCCCAGAAAATCTAAACCAAAAGAAACCAAAGAGAGTGAAGGAAACCTTTCATGAAAACGATTTTTTAAATCAATTAAGTTGTATCGAACCCTTTTTAAAAAAAACATCAAAAATTTCCGAAAATTTCGGCAGAGTCTCCTTTGTAAATTCTATCCCCCAAAATGGGTACAACAAGATATATAACCTGTAATCACAAAATGGCATCCCCAAGCGGGAGCTAACTCTTCGCCCTAAACGGATCACAACCACGCAATATATATATGCAATATCCAGAAAAGAGCATAAAGAAATGCAAAATGTAAGAAAACACAACGTCGGCTCAAGTGAGCTCGACCCAAAAGAAACCACATATACACAAATCTCTTAGTCTCATCACTAGGTCGCATATACAAATAAGAAGTGGTAGATGGAGAATACTAGATACAAAAATAGTACAAAAAGAGATAATAGGGCTCTCGCAACCCACCTACGAACAATGTCGCGAGTCTAAACAAAAGAAGTCACTAACAAGATAAACCACCGCTACTAGGCTGATGAGTCCGACCTGCAAGACACTGTGGCACAACGGGGGTGAGTTGCCAGCTCGTGAGTAGAATATAATATCTAGTAAGGCAATCGTAAGAATGCACGCAAATGGGTCATAGCACGTATGTCCAGATGTGATGTAGTACCTCTAGTATGCATGCACATGTATGCAATGTCAATACTAATTCTTTAAGTGTTTTAAATGCTATGATTCTGCATTCTTAACTTTAGAAAAAGAATAACTGTATAATAGTTAAATACCATCACGAAATCATCTGAAACCCGTGTCAAGCATCGACACCAAATATGAAAACACATCTATCTCAATGTCTCACTGTATCAATGTCTCAATATATCAGGCTCCGTCAGTCCGGATCGGCCCATATCATCAAATCTCACAACAACGGTCGGTATCCTCCGGATATCCGCCGCGCCAGACATCACCGGTAGGTAGTCTTCCCCTGCCAGGCTTATCGTCTACAACTCGATCTTCTTTCCCTGGGGTACCATACCGGGCCCACCATATACCGGAGATGGTTCATCCACTCCATGAATCGGGTATCGAAATCCAACAGAAAACATGAAAACTCATGGTGGACGACACATACATCACGAGAAAACCGCAACTTTGTTTTAAAAATGATAAATATAAGCTTTTGTTAAATTCTTGCGGTTTTCCCCAAAATCCAGAAATCGCAGCAATACAGAAATCCTCAAGAAAATCATAAGACCCAACATGTTGTATATGATAAATGTCTATGATATCAAGGTATGCGATGTGATTTGTGTCTAGAAATCTATGTAAGTATGATGATAATGCGAGGTATATACATGCTATGCGATTTCATATATCATGTATGATGCAAGTGATTATACTAGGCTAAACAGGTTTTATGGTGCTGGTGGCATGGCAATTACCAAAGGCGTGTGTGTCACGTGAATAGTTCGCGTGCAACAGGAGCCAATGGTAATGGTGTACGTGTCCTACGAAGTGATATCGCACATGTGTATATGGATATCCTATGCAAATCTTGCAGACGAAAAGCTATAATTGTATGAAATGTGAATGGGGGGGTTAGCTAACTAACAATGCATATGTAGCAAGAAATAAGGTAATTCTAACTAGGGGCGCCTCGCGCCATCCAGATGATTCCCCCATAGATGAATATATCTACTCACCTGAATGCCTCGCTAATCCGATCCGACCACCGCCTTGCCTTTTCGCGCCGCGTCCGATGTTTCCACGACCGATCCTAGAATTGCATAACATACAATATAAGATTACAGGTTCCTGAAATAACGCAACTCATAATATGAAAAAATCGACGCTCTCGAATTAATCACAACGTGCACTCGGTACGCGGAAAATACACGAAAATCGCTAAAACCTTAACTAAAATCGCCGTTTCGAGGCAATCGTCAAAACTAAAACCCGACTAGACAAAACTCCGCATTCACACACCCTAATAGTTGTATAAGATGCTAATTATATCGCCAAAATAACACAGTTAGATCACCTCCTAAAATTTTAGAAAACTAGTAAGCTATTAGCATAGAAATATCGATGAAATTTTCGCGATTTAACGGTGTAGCGATCGCTACATCGCACAACCATCCATTCTAACCAACTAGATAACCACTACCCTAAGTTAAACCCACTTATCCTACAACCAACCCTAATTAGGGCATCTCTACCTCTGTTTAATTTTCAAAAACCAACCATTACAATGAAATTAACACTTTAAAATACTAATCTAGCTTATTTAAACTACAAATTTAACAAGTAGTTTAGGATTTATACCTCCCAAGTTATTATCCTCTTGCAATTAGCCTCTAAAGATGCCTCTTTTCTCCTTGTCTTAGACCAATTTGGGCTTGAGAAGGGATGGAATAAGGTTTAGGTTTGAATTAGTGAAGAAAAGTGTGAATTTTTGTGGATTTCGGAGGATTTTTGCAAGAATTTTGAGCTAAACAAAATGGGCGAAATGGGAGGGGGTTTGCTGCTGGTTGCACGACCTAGAGGTGGAGGAGGAGAGTGAGAGAAAATTGTGTGGAAAATTTTACACAAAAAGCTTCTTCAAAGATCAATTAATGAATGTTACATCAACCTTTTTACAAAAAAAACCCATTTTAATGCATTTTTTTACACCATAAAACCACAATTCTTGGAAAGTTTTGGTAAAATTTTTGTTACTACTATATTTTAGTTTATAATGGTTCCTAAGTGTGTAATTTACCTAATTAAATTTGTACTTATCACTAATTTAATGTATTTTTAAAAGCTTAAAATAATATTAAAAATAATTAATTAAGGAATTTTTTTTAATTAACTAGAAAATTTTAAGTAACATTTTAGTGACCAATTTATAGTAATATCTTATCTAAATTTTGTATAATTAGGTCTATAATAAAAAAAAAACCTATTTTGACTTTTTACGGAAAAAGCTGCTAATTCAGCCGATTACCGAAAAACTGCCTAAACGATTTTCGAAGCGTTACAATCTTCCCCCCTTAAAGAAATTCGGTCCCCGAATTTAGAATTTAACTCCGCGTACCTTCAAAAAGATGGGGATATCTCTTCCTCATCTCGACCTCGGTCTCCCAGGTGACCTCCTCGCTGTTCGGGCCACGCCAAAGGACCTTGACGGACGGTATAACCTTCGACCTCAATTTCTTCACCTGTCGATCCAAAATGACCACCGGCTGCTCGGTGAATGAAAGATCACGCTCTAGCTGGATCGTCTAGTGCTGAATCGCATGGGAAGGATCATGAAGGTACTTACGGAGCATCGAAACATAGAACACGGGGTGAACATCGGGGAAGCTGGGCGGAAGAGCTAACCGATAAGCGACTGGACCAACACGCTCTAGGATCTCGAAGGGACCAACATATCTAGGACTCAGCTTCCCTTTCCGCCTAAATCTCATCACACCCTTCATCGGAGAGACCTTCAGGAAAACATGATCACCAACAGCGAACTTGAGTCGGCGACGACGCCTGTCAGCATATGATTTCTGCCTGCTCTGTGCCGCTCTCATCCTGTCCCGAATCAGCTGTATCTTCTCGGTCGTCTCCTGTACAATCTGCAGCCCCAAAATACTGCTCTCCCTAAGCTCTGTCCAACATACAGGCGATCGACATCTCCTCCCATATAAAGCCTCGAAAGGTGCCATCTGAATCGTCTCCTGGAAGCTATTATTGTAGGAGAACTCGATCAAGGGCAAATGACGATCCCAGCTACCACCGAAATCTAAAACACAAGCTCTGAGCATGTCCTCAAGAGTCTAAATAGTACGCTCCGACTGACCGTCAGTCTGCGGATGAAAGGCTGTGCTAAAACTCAATCGGGTGCCCAAAGCTTCCTGAAGTTTCTGCCATAATCGGCTTGTAAACTGGGTGCCCCGGTCGGACACGATGCAAGTCGGAACGCCATGCAGTCGCACGATATCATCAATATAAACCTGGGTGTACTGAGAAAATCCAAAAGTGGTCTTCACTAGCAGGAAGTGAGCCGCTTTCGTCAGTCGATCCACAATCACCCAAATAGAGTCATACCCTCGACTGGTCCTGGGTAGACCCACAATGAAGTCCATCGAGACCTGCTCCCACTTCCACTCAGGGATGGGCAAAGGCTGTAACTCGCCGGCTGGCCTCTGGTGCTCGGCCTTGACTTGCTGACAAGTCAGGCATCTCGACACAAAGTCTGTAACATCCTTCTTCATCCCGTCCCACCAGTAAACCTCTCTCAAATCATGGTACATCTTGGTGGAACCTGGATGCACACTGTATACCGATCTATGTGCCTCCTTGAGGATATCGCGCCTCAGTCCCTCAGAATCTGGTACACACAGTCGAGTCCTAAATCGAAGTATCCCCTGATCATCAATCACGAACTCAGAAACTCTGCCCTGCCGAATCTGCTCAATAATCTCTAAAATACGGGTATCGCCGGACTGTGCCTCGCGGATACGGTCAAGTAACTGTGGGCGTGCTCTGAAATGGGCCAGCTGTCCCCCTGTAGGAGTAAATTCGAACTGCACTCTGCTATCACATAAAACCTGCCAATCCGCCGTCGACTGCATCTGTACTCCGCTCAAACAAGATAAGCTACCTCCGGGCCTCCTACTCAAAGCATCTGCCATGACATTCGCCTTGCCCGGATGGTATAGAATCTCGCAGTCATAATCCTTCACCAACTCCATCCAACGGTGCTGTCTCAGATTCAGATCTCGCTGTTGAAAGATATACTTCAAACTCTTGTGGTCAGTGAATATCTGGCACGACTCACCGTATAGGTAATGTCTCCAAATCTTAAGTGCAAATACCACTGCAGCTATCTCTAAATCATGAGTGGGGTAGTTCTGTTCGTGTTTCCTTAGCTGCCGAGAAGCATACGCGATAACTCTGTCGTGCTGCATCAATACACAGCCTAGCCCCACTCGAGAAGCATCACAATATACCATGAACCCGCCTGATCCTGAAGGCAATGCTAACACTGGTGCAGTAGTCAGACGAGTCTTCAACCGCTGGAAACTATCCTCACATGCCTGGGTCCAATCGAAAGGAACCCCCTTCCGGGTCAACCCGGTCAATGGTGCAGCAATGCGGGAGAAATCCTGGACAAAACGTCGATAATAGCCGGCCAGACCTAGAAAGCTGCGAACCTCTGTAACTGATACCGGTCTAGGCCAACGCTGAACTGCCTCGATCTTCTTTGGGTCCACACAAATACCATCTCTCGTCACCACATGACCCAAGAAGTCGACACTGTCTAACCAGAATGCACACTTGGAAAATTTGGCGAACAGCCGATGCTCCCTCAAAGTCTGCAATGTGATACGCAAGTGCTGCTCATGCTTCTCCCGGCTCTGAGAATAACCAAGATGTCGTCAATGAACACAATGATGAACTGATCGAGATACGGCCTGAATACACGGTTCATCAAGTCCATAAATGCTGCCGGGGAATTGGTGAGCCCGAATGACATCACCAAGAACTCATAATGACCATATCGAGTATGGAAAGCGGTCTTCGGAATATCCTCCTTCCGAACCCGCAACTGGTGATAACCTGACCGTAAATCAACCTTCGAGAAAAACCCTGCACCCTGGAGCTGATCGAATAAGTCATCAATGCGGGGTAGGGGATATCTGTTCCGCACAGTAACCCGGTTCAGCTGACAATAATCAATGCATAAACGCATACTTCCGTCCTTCTTCTTAACAAACAAGACGGGAGCACCCCAAGGTGACACACTCGGTCGGAGAAGCCCTTTGTCCAGCAAGTCCTGTAACTGATCCTTCAGCTCTCTCAGCTCCGCCGGGGCCATCCGATAAGGCGGTATAGAGATAGGCCCCGTGCCGGGGATCAAGTCGATGCAGAACTGAATCTCGCGCTCTGGTGGCAGACTAGGCAGCTCGTCAGGGAATACATCAGGAAACTCTCTCACAACAGGGACCTGGTCCAACGGAACCTCTGTGGAGCTAGTATCACAAACATAAGCTAAGAATCCCTGACACCCTTTCCTTAAGAGCTGACCGGCGCGAAGAGAAGAAATCAAGCTGGGAAGGGTAGCGCCACGATCTCCCTGAATAACAAGTACCGGCTCACCTGGAAAACTGAATCTGACTGCTTTCTCACGGCAGTCCACGGATGCATAACAAGTGCTAGCCAGTCCATACCAAGAAGAACGTCAAAGTCTAGCATATCGAGGAGAATCAAATCAACTGACGAATCTCTCTCCCCGATACGAACGGAACATGATCGGTACACAAAACGAGCAACAAACAACTCGCCTACCGGTGTAATAACAACAAGCGGCTGATCTAACGGAGAAGACTTTCGGCCCAACCTCGGTGCAAAGTACGTGGATACATATGAATGTGTGGAGCCTGGATCAAATAATACTCATGCATCAAGAGAACATACTGGCAGAGTACCTGTCACGACGGCATTGGATGCCTGTGCATCCTGAGGAGTTAACGCGAACACTCGGGCCTGTCCACCACTAGTAGTTGGCTGTCTTCTGCCTCTACCTCGGCCTCTGCCTCTGTCGCCTCGTTCTCTCTGAACTGGACCGCCACGCCCACGACCTCTAGGAACATCTGGCTGGCATGGAGCATCATCAGGAGTAAGAAGTAGAGCTCTCTGAGGAGGTGGTGAAGGTGGTAAGGTCACATGTGGGACTGTTGCCGCGCCCTGGCGTCCCATGGTACAGTCTCTGACACGGTGGTACTGACTCCCACACCGAAAACACCCTGGCGACGACTGCTTGGTCTATGGATATGAACCAAATAACTGACCTTGTCTCAATCCTCTGCCTCCACCATCTCCCGGAAATAATCTATCACGATGTCTACCCATCTGCCGCTGAGCTGGCGTATCGGTATGGGTCCTCTTCGGCCCAGAAACGACCGGAGTCTCAAAAATACGCTCCTCCAAAAGTAAGGCTGCATCCATCGCGGCTGCATATGTATCAAAGTGCTGGGTGCCGATGGTAAGGAATAGCTGTGTATCAAGCCCTCGCACAAACCTATTTATTCTCTTCTCTTCCGTGTCTACTAGGTACGGAGAATATCGAGACAACTGGGTAAACTGTATATCATACTCCGACACCGTCATCCCAGGAGTCTTGCGCAAAGACTCAAAACTACGGGCTCGAGCATCTCGGACACTCTCCGGAAGAAAACGGGCAAGAAATGCAGCTGTAAACTCATCCCAGGTCATAGAAGGTAGACCTGCAGCTCGGCCTTTCTCTACTGAATCGTACCATGTCTGGGCAAGACCCTCTAGACGAAAACTCGCAAACTCCACCAATCTATCATCAGAACACCTCAACGAACGGCAAATCCGAGCCATCCTATCAAGAAATGCCTGTGGGTCCTCTGTCGCATCCGTACCGGTAAAAGCTGGAGGTCTCAATCTCATGAACTCCTGTAGTGAAACAGGGATAGTCGCCGTAGTAGCAGGAGCGACCATCTGTGCAGCAGGTACAATCGTGGTCTGTGCGGTGGAAGGAACGTCCTCGGATCTCTGTGCCCGACTGGACTCAACTAAAGATCCCATCATCTGTCGCAACTCTTGCATGCCGGCCTTTAATCTGGCAATACGGTCTGTATAAGGCGGATCAATATGACCCTGAGGGGTAGGTGTATCATCCCGCTCGATCCTCGCCTCAGACGAGCCTGCTCGAATCTCATCCCTAGCGGCAGCCCGCTGAGCTCTCGTAGTCTTTGGCGGCATCGAAGCTGGAATAAGAAACAGGACTGATAAGAACATTGCAATTGAATAAAGGAATGCAAGGAATCAAGAAAATAAATACAAGCAATTATGTCCTAAGGTCACTTAGGCGGAGTACCGTATCGTAAGTATGTCGCGGATCATACCCACGCTACGCCACTCTGCTTAAGTCACCTACTCCATCTACCAAGGTTTTCCTACACTCAAAAAGGTAAAACCTACGCTCTGATACCAACTTTGTCACGACCCGAAAGTACGGAACGTGACTGGCACTTAGGTTACGAGACGTCTAAAGGCGTAACGTAAACTAAGTAAGCCAAAGCCCAGAAAATCTAAACCAAAAGAAACCAAAGAGAGTGAAGGAAACCTTTCATGAAAACGATTTTTAAAATCAATTAAGTTGTATCGAACCCTTTTTAAAAAAAACATCAAAAATTTCCGAAAATTTCGGCAGAGTCTCCTTTGTAAATTCTATCCCCCAAAATGGGTACAACAAGATATATAACCTGTAATCACAAAATGGCATCCCCTAGCGAGAGCTAGCTCTTCGCCCAAGGCGGATCACAACCACGCAATATATATATGCAATATCCAGAAAAGAGCATAAAGAAATGCAAAATGTAAGAAAACACAACGTCGACTTAAGTGAGCTCGACCCAAAAGAAACCACATATACACAAATCTCTCAGTCTCATCACAAGGTCGCATATACAAATAAGAAGTGGTAGATGGAGAATACTAGATACAAAAATAGTACAAAAAGAGATAATAGGGCTCTCGCAACCCACCTACGAACAATGACGCGAGTCTGAACAAAAGAAGTCACTAACAAGATAAGCCACCGCTACTAGGCTGATGAGTCCGACCTGCAAGACACTGTGGCACAACAGGGGTGAGTTGCCATCTCGTGAGTAGAATATAACATCTAGTAAGGCAATCGTAAGAATGCACGCAAATGGGTCACAGCATGTATGTCCAGATGTGATGTAGTACCTCTAGTATGCATGCACATGTATGCAATGTCAATACTAAATCTTTAAGCGTTTTAAAAGCTATGATTCTGCATTCTTAACTTTAGAAAAAGAATAACTGTATAATAGTTAAATACCATCAAGAAATCATCTGAAACCCGTGTCAAGCATCGACACCAAATATGAAAACACATCTATCTCAATGTCTCACTGTATCAATGTCTCAATACATCGGGCTCCGTCAGTCCGGATCGGCCCATATCATCAAATCTCACGACAACGGTCGGTATCCTCCGGATATCCGCCGCGCCAGACATCACTGGTAGGTAGTCTTCCCCTGCCAGGCTCATCGTCTACAACTCGATTTTCTTGCCCCAGGGTACCATACCGGGCCTACCATGTACCCGAGACGGTTCATCCACTTCTCGAATCGGGTCTCGAAATCCAACAGAAAACATGAAAACTCATGGTGGACGACACATACATCACGAGAAAACCGCAACTTTGTTTTAAAAATGGTAAATATAAGCTTTTGTTAAATTCTTGCGGTTTTCTCCAAAATCCAGAAATCGCAGCAATACTGAAATCCTCAAGAAAATCATAATACCCAACATGTTGTATATGATAAATGTCTATGATATCAAGGTATGCGATGTGATTTGTGTCTAGAAATCTATGTAAGTATGATGATGATGCGAGGTATATACATGCTATGCGATTTCATATATAATGTATGATGCAAGTGATTATACTAGGCTAAACAGGTTTTATGGTGCTCGTGGCATGGCAATTACCAAAGGCGTGTGTGTCACATGAATAGTTCGCGTGCAACAGGAGCCAATGGTAATGGTGTACGTGTCCTATGAAGTGATATCGCACGTGTGTATATGGATATCCTATGCAAATCTTGCAGACGAAAAGCTATAATTGTATGAAATGTGAATGGGGGGGTTAGCTAACTAACAATGCATATGTAGCAAGAAATAAGGTAATTCTAACTAGGGGGCGCCTCGCACCATCCAGACGATTCCCCCATAGATGAATATATCTACTCACCTGAATGCCTCGCTAATCCGATCCGACCACCGCCTTGCCTTTTCGCGCCGCGTCCGATATTTCCGCGACCGATCCTAGAATTGCAAAACATAAAATATAAGATTACAGGTTCCTGAAATAACGCAACTCATAATATGAAAAAATCGACGCTCTCGAATTAATCACAACGTGCACTCGGTACGCTGAAAATACATGAAAATCGCTAAAACCTTAACTAAAATCGCCGTTTCGGGGCAATCGTCAAAACTAAAACCCGACTAGACAAAACTCCGCATTCACACACCCTAATAGTCATATAAGATGCTAATTATATCGCCAAAATAACACAATTAGATCAGCTCCTAAAATTTTAGAAAACTAGTAAGCTATTAGCATAGAAATATCGATGAAATTGTCGCGATTTAACGGTGTAGCGATCGCTACATCACACAACCATCCATTCTAACCAACTTGATAACCACTACCCTATCTTAAACCCACTTATCCTACAACAAACCCTAATTAGGGCATCTCTACCTCTCTTGAATTTTCAAAAACCAACCATTACAATGAAATTAACACTTTAAAATACTAATCTAGCTTATTTAAACTACAAATTTAACAACTAGTTTAGGATTTATACCTCCCAAGTTATGATCCTCTTGCAATTAGCCTCTAAAGATGCCTCTTTTCTCCTTGTCTTAGACCAATTTGGGCTTGAGAAGGGATGGAAAAGGTTTGAATTAGTGAAGAAAAGTGTGAATTTTTGTGGATTTCGGAGGATTTTTGCAAGAATTTTGAGCTAAACAAAATGGGGGAAATGGGGGGGGGGGTTGCTGCTGGTTGCACGACCTGGTGGTGGAGGAGGAGAGTGAGAGAGAATTGTGTGGAAAATTCTACACAAAAAAGCTTCTTCAAAGATCAATTAATGAATGTTACATCAACCTTTTTACAAAAAAACCCATTTTAATGCATTTTTTTACACCATAAAACCACAATTCTTGGAAAGTTTTGGTAAAATTTTTGTTACTACTATATTTTAGTTTATAATGGTTCCTAAGTGTGTAATTTACCTAATTAAATTTGTATTTATCACAAATTTAATGTATTTTTAAAAGCTTAAAATAATATTAAAAATAATCAATTAAGGAATTTTTTTTAATTAACTAGAAAATTTTAAGTAACATTTTAGTGACCAATTTATAGTAATATCTTATCTAAATTTTGTATAATTAGGTCTATAATGAAAAAAAAAACCTATTTTGACTTTTTACGGAAAAAGCTGTTAATTCAGCCGATTACCGAAAAACTGCCTAAACGATTTTCAAAGCGTTACACATACTCTCATCTCGAGTAAAACTGTTCTACCGGTATAGGTCCTCCCTCAATCATCATAATCACCTTCCCACGACTATGATAATTCCCTTGAGGGCACTATAGCCAACAATCTTCCACTTGCACTTAAGGCCAATTATTGCGGTGCCGCATACTCACGGCTCATGTGATACCGAACACCCAACTTCTCTATTAATCAGTTTCGCAAAGCTCGTTCGCGAAGCTATTGCGTTCGAGAAATAGCCTCAGTGAGTGGATCAGCTTTAATGTTTCTTTCTGTACCTCTCTATATCTCAACTTTGTGGAGAAAAGCTAACTCCTGAAATGAGCAATACCTGTCTTAGAATTTGTCTGGATATCTGATGGGACCCAGTTCACAAATGAACTCCAAATCCAACAAACTTCACTGTATCGTCCACGGAATTTAATCGGTATCCTGTGCCATGTCTTTCCTCAGTATCCCTTGGACCACCTGTCCAACATATTGTCCCTCAAAAGAGGGAAAGCTATAACTCTGACAATCACTCTGTCATCCAGGTCACCTTGGAAGCTTGAAATGATAACTGTCTCCCGAAAGAAGCTGCTATTACCATATCCCAAAAACATTCACTTATGTTCATAACTGCTTCCCAATGTTTCTTCAAAATTGGATTAATATGTGTTTATGGCAGCTAGTGCAAAAACAACATCGGGTATGGTACATGACAATTCATGATTTACTCAATTGCCTAAGCAAGTGATATGCTAATCATTTAGATCCCTCTCCCTTTTAGTCTGTAAGACACCTTTAGAGAGGGTGACTCCATCACCTGTAGGCTCACCACCATGCCAGGAGTCGTCCATTCTAAAATACCTTTAGAATAATGTCAAAGTACCCAGATTAGGATACTTCCCAAATCTATATCTAAAACCATAGATCTAGTAACAAGAAATCCTGATATTATATCCATATCCTATGTGGAGAAACAACTTTGTGACAACCACAGTATAACCGATCGTAGTATAGGAGTATCTCTTCCTATCAAGTGCATGTCATCCTAATACCTGGACATCACTCTTTACTACTTTCTTAGTAGATCCATCTCCTATTCTGATGAAGTCAAAGCCTATGACTGTCACATAAAAAATAGATGATCTATTTTTGCTATACCTGCTTTAGTCTATTAATAGACATAAACTACTTGCCCACTATGCTTCCGCTGCTCCCACTGACTACAACAACCCTCTGGCAGAGTCATATACACGTGCACTTCCAAAGCTAGTTTAGAACGACGCTATACTCATCCTCCTGCCGGGTCTTATAGTCTAGAACAACAGCAATGGCAAGTCTGGATAAACAAGAACCTCCCTGTCACCATCTCTGAGAAGACCGAAGTACCTCTCAGGTGCCTGAGGTAATCCACCAAAATCTGCGGAGTGGCTAATGGAACGTCGAAACCAATTGAATTATCAGGTTCTATTAAATCTTCAGTAATCGTTTGTGGTTCTGGAACCACTTCAAGTTCTGCCATAATCCCACTTCTTTTTTCTGAAAAAATCCATTTTACTAAAACTGTGGCGAGTTTAGAACAATATAAATATTGATCTTCCTGATGGTAGAAAGTTAACCCTCGTCAAAGCCGGGATAACCCACAAACAGCCATTACTGAAACGTGCCTTGAATTTATCCGGATTCAAGTTTTAAGCATCAGCCGAACAACTCCCTATACCTTAACATCGTTAAGATATAAATTGATTCTATATTCAATATAGAAACAAAAGCACTAATTTAATTGGAACTAGATTCAAATCATGCCGCTGTCTCCAGTGCATATCAACCAAATGGAAAAAGACCAATCAGCATTACTCATCTAGGAGTGCATCCATATATGAGTAACCTGAAAGAGAAGCAAGTTCTCAAAACTATTACTACCAATGGAATACCAAACACAAGTATCTAAATCTTCAACTTCATCGAAAAATCCTGATACTTCCAACAAATGGTTCTCTACATTATTCTTATACCTATAACTTCTCAATATCTGGACCTTTCATTTCAACGAAATACCTATCTAAAATTTGAGAAGTCATTAGTAAACAGAATATAGTATGAGTACCAACCCCATTGCCCTAATGGACACCGGACAACATACAATACTTTGTACAAGTCCCCTGAGGTCAATAACTCAAGACCTTGTGCGGCGTATGTTAAAAAACGGTACTATGGTTAAAAAGAATTACACCGCTGTTGAATACACCTTACCTAATCACCAACTGATATAGGTAAATGTCACAGACATAATATCAAAAATTTACATCTCACTTTATAAAATAAACATAGAGATATATCAGTTTGAAATTGGTGCATAACAACAGGTATTCAAAACCAAATATTTGCCTTCCGGCAAAAACCCAGGTGATTTCCTCAAATATCACCAATTACAATGAATTCCGATATAATGAGGATCTAATCACCCAATTCGCAATATCTTACTCCCACTCACCATCCGTTATAATATACAGATGTGAGAAACTGATCTGGTAAAAACATACCCTGGAGTTAGATTCCAATTGGGAAAACAGTTTTCAATTAATATCACACAGTGAAACTGAAACATGAAAATGTTTCAAAAGGTGGTTAACCGGTATTCCTAGTAACACCTCTTCCACTATCCTGATTCATTACAGTAACCATATACTTATCTGCCCTCACTCCAATCCATTTATTATGTCCTTACTTATTGCCTTATGTATGCCACCTTTAGGCTAATTGGTTTTCTTCCTTCCCTATCCTTCGGCAACAGCCTAAGGTTTGGAAGAAGACTATCCAATAAGTTCAATAGGTGTACTCTCCTAATCCTAGGAGCCCCCGCAATCTGAGAGAAGGTAATGGGAAAAGACATCTGAATGATCCTATTCTATTTTTCCTGAATTGGAAACCATCCTTGAATCTGGAATGAATTCCTTCGAGTTCGTATGTAACTATACGATGGCATATCCAATAGGAGTGGATATCCGTAGTGATACGGAGTGTTCTGGAGAAATCCAAAGTGGATGTGGGAGTGGCAGGGGTATACACGGTTTTGTCGTGAATGATGGCGGTCGCAATTTTCTTTGCCCTTAATCTAATCTCTTTATATGTCATTACTTATTACCTTCTGTACACCACACTTAAGCTTAATTGGTTTTCTTTCTTCCCTACCTATCGGTACCTGCCTATGGTTTGGAAGAAGACTATCCAATAAGCTAAATAGGTGTACCTTCTCCTAATCCTAGGAGCCCTTAAAACCTAAGAGAAGGTAAAGAGAAAAGACAACCGAATAATCGTATTCAATCTCTTCAGAACCAGAATCCATTCTCGAATCTGGAACAAGTTCCTTCGAGTTCGTATGTAACTATACGATGGATTTATATAGTAGAAGTGGATGTTCGTAGTGTTACGGGGTGTTTTGAAGAAATCCAAAGGGGATATAGAAATGACAATGATATATGCAACACCGTGACATTCCAAAAGCCAAAGTGTTTTAAGAAGATTCGGTTAATTTGGTTCATGAGTTTTAGTCAAGGGTCGGGCCATGGTCGCTACCTGTAACGTTTTAGAAATCGTTATGCGAATTTTTCCGTTTTAGGGTAAATTTGTCGGTATTTTCTGTTTTAACCCGACTGTGATCAAACGATCATTTAGACTTGCCAGTACCTAGTTAGCTAAAATAAAGCTAGTGCTCAAGCTTTGGGGGTATATGGAACGTTTTGGTTCAATTGAATTTTTCCCAATTTAAATATTATTTTAATGCGGTATTTACATTTTGGGAAATTTCTCCAGAATTGAGATCTTTTCAATTAAATCAAGTTGAGTAAAACAAAACATCTTTCTCATATCTAGATATTTGTTTTGGGCAAAGGAGTTAAGGTTTAAAGTTTTAAAAGAAAAAGAAATAGAGTGAAGAGGTGGCATGTGCATGCATGTACATTTATTTGCATTTAATGCAAGGAATTGCTAGGAAACTCTACCCAATTCCCTCACCTCCTCACTTGGCCAAATTCTTCTTCTTTTCTTCTGCCTTTGATCATTTCTTTCTTCAATTTTAACTTTCCTAGCACAATAAATCTCCAAAATTCCATTTTAATCTCACAAAATACCCCAAGTCTTGATTTAGCATCTTGGAGCTAGGAAAGCTTGGATCTTTGTGTTCTTGAGGATAGGTATGATCTCTATTTGTTCATTTTGTTGTGGTAATGATGTGCAGCCTTTTTATTTCAGTTTAGATAGTGTAAACTTAGGATTGGTGTGCAATATCGTATTTTAGGGTCGATTTGTGATATATGTAATCTGCAGTGACCCGGAATGTTTACTAGAAAACCAAACAATGTGGTTGTGTTATACCAGTGAACCTAAGAACCCACCTGAGACACGAGACCCACCCCACCGGCAAGGGCCGGCGACGTATGTAGGGGATTCCGGCGACCTCGGCTCTGGGAAAGAGTTAGGGTGTGGGTTTTTGAGGGTAGGTCTATGCTGTGGTTTGGGTGTTTTTGGTCTTGTTTGATTGTTGAGTTTTCTCTGTATACGAAATCTGGGATCACTTAGGTAGTTTGTAGTGTTTCGTTTAAGCGCGATATGTTATACGACACGGATCGTGCACTTTGTGTGGTTTTGCTTTTGGGTTAGTTTCTTCGTGTCGCTACCCACGTTAGCCACAATACGAACACTTAAGAGTATGTTTTGTGTTGTTGCGTCGGTCTAATGGTGTTTGTAAGCATTTTTGATCTATTATTAATATATATTTGTGTTATTGTTCTAATGTTGCAGGTTCGCAGGCGGGGACTTCGGACACTGCTACAAAAGGACAACAGGTGGTTGGCTTCACTTAGCCAGGAGTTTTGGTGAGTAGATTTAACATCTACAGGGGAATCGATCGCATGGCGTTATGCGTCTGGGTTAGAGATGTTATTTTTGTCGCATATTCTATGTCATATTTAGAATTGCGCATTCACCCTACTGCTTAGTTAGTGTTGTGCTTGTAGTAGTATCCTTAGGACACTGCACTATTATTGACGATTCATGTTGCACGAGCACTGATTGTATGTCATACACACCGTCAATAATTGCCATGTCATGCACAACCCACTTATAGATATGATATTGCTTGGTTAGGGACATTAGGACTTTGATTCATATTTCGTATCGCATATGACATATAGCATACCTGTATATCCACGTGCTTACACATATGCCTCCAAATACTTACATGCTAGATACCTGTATACCTATAGGCTATTGTACCATTAGTGATGGGTACATACATACTTTATGACATAGCTACAGGAATACCTTGCACACATATTTCACTTATACCCAGGGGGTATACTACATCGTTACTTATAGGTAGATGCATATATCTGGTTATAGCTACATGTTTACCTTTACTTGACGTTATTTAGACTTGGATAAATTAGGAACCGCATTATATTTATATTAACTTGTTCCAGTTAATTAGCGGCTTTTCCTTTATATACTTACATTTCAGTTTTATGTTGCATATATTATATTCATGGATTTTCGCATTGTGATATGGATTTTTCATGATATTTTCTGGATTTGGGGACCGTGGGAGTTTATGAAATTATGCATTATTTGAAAAACCCGGTTTCCCTTGATAGGATATTTCAGCAGCCACCATGAGATTTATCGGTTCTGATATATATATACCCCACGCGAGAAAAGGAGGGGTCCGTGTGCGGGTACATGGTGGGGCCCGGAGGTACCCCGGGCCAACAAGTTCGTGGAACAGACGATGAGTTAATGGGGGAACCATACCTACCGGTGACATTACCTATGAGTCGGCGGTAATCATGGGGATACCGTCGGGAGTCATGTACGTATAGGTACGTCGAGAGGCGAGGGTCAGAGATAGGCACTCGTGCTTTCGGTATAGTGTATGATACGTACCTATCAGGGTGCCAGTCTTGGTGACAGCACCTGATAGATCAGCATTTCTGTGTCGATGCTTGACACATTGGTTTCATGATATTTCTTTTTACTCCTTTGTATATATAACAGTAGAATGGGACGCTGTTATATATGCCTTTACACCAATATTAGTGGAATGGGACGCTAATATATGTGTATCGATATCAATTCATATACTTCTTCATATTTATTCATCCAAATATACCTAGGTTATAAGAGATTCATTTGATATTGGATTTAGGACATATGACACTTACTTGATCTTGTACATAAAGGATATTTGAGATTCACTTGATTTTGTACATTCAAGATATAGGAAATTTATTCGATATTGTACATTAAGGATTTGTGAGACTTATATGATATGAGAGCCAATTTGGGGGCTGATTTGAGGAATTGGGATTTGCGCTGTCTTGATGGATTTTTGATTCTACCACGATGTCAGGATTCCGTGGAATTCACATGTTTCATTCCATACTCTACATTTATTGTTTATGCACTGCTTCATGTATTAGTAATGTAGGGTTCCTAGGCACACCCAAGAGGTTTCATAAGGCTTCAACCATGCCAAATTCAAAAATTCATGTGCCGAGAAACCCTAAACTAGATCGATGACTAGAGGTAAAGGCGAAACATGCAAGTTAACAACTTAACTAGATAGTGAAAGGGATTACAACCTTTGTAGATTCGGTCTTCCACTTCCTTGGCGCCGTGATGACGTCTCTCCGCTGCAACCATCGGAATCCTGGACTCTCGCGGTGGTTTCATCGGAGAAAAGATCGGGCTAGGTCGTTGACTTCGATGCCGAAGATGATCTACGTCGAGGCGACTCTAACTCGAGCTCCATCTTCACCAAGTCACGAAACTTGTGAAGAAAACACCCTATACTACATGGCAAGTGGTAGAGGATGAAAAAATAGAAAGTGGGTTCACTTTGGATTTGGATTTCTCACTTGGAATCATCACTTGCAAATTTTCAAGTAAACTTTCTTCAACTCATGAAGAAGATGAAGAAGAAGAAAGAAAAAGAATTGTTGCAAAAAGAAAATCCAAGTGATAACTATCATAATGCAACCATGGGTGAGCCTAACAAGTGTAGAGACTAAACTAAGGTTAGGTATAATGGTTAGGTTAAGGAAAGAAACAAAATGGTCATGACTTTTCAATGCTTCATGAAGCTTCAAGTGTAAAATAAAAAGCCACCATTTTATTTTCTTTTGCCAAAAAAAAAAAGAATAGAGTAAATAAATGAGTAAATCAAACCCTAACCATTAACCTAATCATAGTTTAAAGTAAACACACACCCAAGTTTGCATCTATCATCAAGCATGATACAAACTAGTGCACAAACATGTATCATATACACAATGTGCCCAATCAAGTGAGAAAATAATCCTAAGTTAACTAATACTAGTTAATGTAAAGTAATATATCAAATATATAATTATACATTAAATCATTAAATCAACACTTGATTTAACGATCCGGTCATATCGCATATGACCAACTAATATCCAATGTATCGACTTATCGAATCAATCCTCGATTTGATAACGAGGTTATATCGCATACAACCAATCGATACATTCATCGTGAGAATAGAATACAATATCACATACTGGTATTAATCTCGGTCCCGCACATATCTCATATGCGCTCCTATTTCGTTTCGCTTGAGCCAGGAAACCTCTGTGTAGTACTCTAAAGACTCGACAATACTCCAGCAGCACGTGATGATCATATCAAACACCCACATGCCGCAAGCGGTCTGCTAAACGTAACGGCCACCCGGGTATTGAGCGATCAGAAGATCAACGAGCAAGCCCGCTCACACTCCTGTGAATCCAACCAGTAACACTTACCGTACAGTCCGGTCTCGTCGTCTGATATGTCGCATATCTCGCATAGGGGTGGTAATCGTCAGACCCCAATAGCTCGATAAGTCGTGTCGATATGAGGTCTATAACAGTTTGAGAAACTACTGGTAACACTTACCAGTAAATCTCAGCAACCCTGGCCAGGGATTTCCGGTTATAGCCAATCGAACACAGCGCAACATCAACTCCCTATACCGGGAGAGACGAATCCCCTCCTATCTCTCATTGCCTCTATGTGATTCGGGACTGTACCCAAAAACCACCATTTTGCACGCCCTCTTGGACGTGGTAAGGTGGAAATCAAAGCTCAGTGGGAATCACACAAGACTCTATGACGATCTCGGGTCAACAGACTACTCTGTACCAGTGTCACCAGAGAACTGCCATCTGACGTAAGGTATAATACCATCTGGGAGTTCTCGGCGAGTCCGTCCAGTGTACCCAGTCTCCACTGAGCACCTGTATATCATCTCTGATGTCAAACACCAATGGATATGGGATCATCCATCGCCCATCTGTATGGGTCGAGATTGTATACGCTAGTCTACTCTTGTATATCGATGCCCCGTCTCGATATACCCATGACTAGGGACCTTGAAGGATGTACTTATGGACTACCATGTCCCCACTAGTATTATTCGCATCACAGCCCAGGTAGTCAAGTACACATCCTAAGGGCTTTACCAACATGTAACAGAGAGACAATCAGTGTACACGTTAAGGTAAAGAGCAACCAGATAGCATACTATCATGTCGAGCAAGAAAGTCCTCCCTATATATGTCCAAGCATCCACTACAATATACATCCTATGTATAGTAATGGCCTCTAGGGCATACATATAACTAACAATCTCCTACTTGCACTAGGGTCATCTGATAGCAGTGGTTGTAGTATCTCATACTCAACCATCCCATAAAAGTCTCTCTCTGGGAAAAGGCCTTTGTGAGTGGATCCGCCGTGTTATCCTCTGAGTCTACTCTCCTAACCTCGATCACCCTGGAGATCAACTATCTCCATGATCAGGTGACACTGCCTCAGAATATGTCTGGATCACTGATGGGACGGGCGTTCCTAGGCATAAGCCACAACTCCATTGTCACACAATGGGAGGAACTAAGTTCATCTCATGAACTAATATACACCCAGACTTCCTTTTTGGTAGCATCTTTGGTAACGATGTATCTTCCCTTTAATCGTCTAGTATGCCACGGTATCTAGTTTGGAACTCTTCCAACATACCGTCCCACTACTGAGGGTAAAGACAATGCCTGTGACTGATATTCAGTCGTCCTTATCACTCTGGAACTTTTCCAGTGATTCTCCCCTGGATCGATTGATACCTTCTCACTACTACTATTGAGAATCCTAACATCCAATTACATCTATCTCATAGATGAAAACTCAGGGATTAGGAGGTATCATTTTGATCCTATATGGAGAATCCTTGTGATAAGCGGAGATTGATCGAGCGTAGCATAGGAAACTACTTCCCTATCAAGAGTATGTCATCCACGTACTCTACGAGGATCACCACCATACTCTCTACTACCTTTTTGTATATACAAGGTTCATCTACCATTTTGATGATGTCAAACTCTTTGACTAACTCATCAAAACAGATGTTCCAACTCCGCGATGCCTGTTTTATCACATAAAACATCTTGCACACGTTTCCGCTGCTCCCACTGTCTACGAGGCTCTCTTGCTGTGTACTTATAGACGCTCTCTTCCAAAACATCATTTAGAAAAGCAGTCATGACACCCAACCACCAGATATCGTAGTCAGGTATGTAGCCGTGGCAAGTAGGATCTGGATGGACTTAAACATAGATCCTTAGAAAAGGTTTCAGCATAATCCATACATGGTCAATGATGCAAACCTTTAACAAGTCTAGCTTTGAAAGTCTCAACTTTTCCATGTACACCAAGTAATCTTCTCAAGATATACTTGCTCCTGATGGGGATTTAACCCTTCAGATATAGCAACCAAAGTCCATACTTTGTTGGTGTATAAGGATTCCATCTCAGATCGCTAAGCATCCAGCCATTCTTACAGAGTCTTACTCCTGATGGCCAGCTCGAAACTAGTTGGGTCATCATCTCATGATGCAATCCTCGCTCCCACTGTCATAGAGAAACCGAAGTATCTCTCAGGTGGGTGAGGAACCCTACTAGATCGGCGGAGAGGCTGAGGTTCGTCGTTGACTATTGAATCTTTTGGTTCTATCAAATCATCAACTGTAGTTTGTATAGCTGGAACCATTCCAGTTCTATATTACTGACCTTGCCTCGAGCTTGTCCAGATTTTGCTTTTAGACATAGGCCGGACAACCCCAAATCTTAACTTACTTAAGAGATAGGCTCTTCCCATACCATATCTTATATGGAGTGGTAGGCACAGATTTGATTCGAACCTAATTCAATAGGTATGCAGCTTCTCAAGTGCATAACTCCCAAAAGGAAATAGGAAAATCAGTAGTACTCATCATAGAGCACACCATATCATATAGGGTGCTATTGCTCCGCCCCGATATACCATCGTGCTATGGTGTATTCGGAGGAGCAATGCTGAGAGAGAATCTCATTCTCCTTTAGAATAGTCCAGGATTTTTGTGCTTAAGTATTCTCCTCCCTGATCACATCAAAGGACATAATACTTATACCCTTATTTTGGTTCTCTACTTCTAACTTATATTCTGTGAATATCTCAAAAGTTTCGGACTTGTGTTTCAACACGAACATATGTCTGAATCTTGAGAGATTATCAGAGAATGTAATGAAGTACAAAGAACCGGTCCTGGCATGTGTAGACAGGGGACCTTACATACATCAACATGTATCAGTCCCAATAGTTTACTAACTCTTTCTCTGTTTCCAATAAACAGAGCTGAGGTCATTATATCTTTGTGACATGACTCGCAAGTTTCATAAGATGTAAATTCAAACTGATTTAAATATGCATCTACTATGTAACTTAAGCTAGTCGGGTCACATTGATATGACCTAGTCTACAAAACCTCAAGAAGGATTCGTTCATTTCTGAACTCTTCCTCTTTTGTGTGTTTTATATACTAAGAACTGCAGTTTGATTTAGAACATTAATGCTTTTAGATAACGTGCCTGAACCGATCAACTCTTGATATAGGAAATGTTCAAAACATTATCCAACAATACAAAATTATATCCTTTCTTTACTAATAAAGAGACAGATATGATTTTGTATATCAGGTTCGGTATCTAATAACATTCGTTCAGAATCAATGTATTGGTAATACAGGGTGACAGTGACCAACAGACTTGGCGGCAACACTTGCCCCGTTTTCTGTCTCATGAAACTTATCACCCGTTCTCAGTTCTTTACCCATCTGTAGCCCATGTAACAAATTACATATGTGGGATCCTGATCCGGTATCTCATATCCAGGACGTAAAGAATACTGAGAAACAGTTCTGTATAATGAACACACCCGAAGATGATGCATCAGTATGCACTTTCTTCGTTTGGGCGGCACGGGAATTCTGGTAATCCCCAATTTCCTACTCTGTCTTATAACAATTATAAGTTGGAGTGGGACCAACGTTCCCTAGCTCAGTATAACAAGCGAGTTCGGTCAATATTCCGTATTATTATCTTGATTAAGGGGTGATATAGTCGCTACCTGGAGAGAGAGAGAGAAGAAAACACTCAGCGTGCGCTCTTGCAAGAATAGATTGGTTATTATTTTATCTAATCAGGATGGCTCCCACTGTTTTTATCAAATCTTCCTTCAAACTCTAAAAGGAAAGACTAGCCGCGATTAATTACACGCTACAAGTTCGCCAATCTTTCAGCCAGGCCAGTGTCGGTACTTTGAGGGAGGTCCCCCGTGCTTTCGCACGAACCTAATTATAGTAAACCTCGTTTTCCCAGAGGCATAACCTTGTTAACACCTTCTAGACACCTACTTGATCGGCTAATTGTAATGTGTAAAACTCTCCCAGGAGTAACACTTACTCGCAGCGGGTATCGGGATCCAACTATCTCATAGAAGGTATGCAATCTCATTGCAAATTTCAACACTTGAAATTCCCGATAATATTTTGCCCCTAGCGTGCCATGACCTTGACGCATGCCAAACAACCCATAGTCCGCTAGTCAAGTTCAACCCGTACATTTCTTGATTGAATTAAACCCACCCGCACGACCCTTGACGCATGCCAAACAACGCCGTACGAATACCCAAATCCAATCGCATCGTATGCTAGCAGATAAGTACTAGTTAGCTACCGTACACTACGCCTTGACGCATGCTAAACTACCGCAGCACGAATACTAAATAGTACTTATCTGAAATGACGGAGGGCTACGACAGGTTTTTCTGAAAACCTATTGCGTAATGAACTTGATATCGTTGTAGAATCAAATGATTTTGACATGGAGTGTTTTTTAGGCTTTTCTAGTTTTGCTAAAGGGGTCACTCCCGGTGAAGGGATCGTCTGCCCTTTCCTCGTCGAATGAGGTGCGGGACATATCATATATATCACTGTGCAAAGAAGAAACTATAGAAGCAATCAAAAGACAAACCGAGGGTTGTAGCATCTGCCAGTTATTGCTAAAGGGGTCACTCCCGGTGAAGGGATCGTCGGCCCTTTCCTCATCGAATAAGGTGCAGGATATATCATATATACCACTATGCAAAGCAAGAACTGTAGCTACCTGTTTTTGAAAATTCGACTCCACAACATCTTTTATGTTTCTTTTTATTTTCATTAATCATATTAATGAAGTCCCATCATTTAAGTTACCTAAACATCACAGATAAATACGACGTACACTTATGCCATCCGCATTCGCCTCGATGTCCCCTCGTGCACCGTTAGGTTAGGTAACTAACGGCAGAGCGGGGCAGGGCTAGCGCAGGTGTAAAACATAAGTAACGTCTATATAATATATCATATATACTATATACAGTATCTATCACAACATATCAAATGATCACATCATAGATATCGCAGCAGAAGAATCATATGAAATATAGGATATACTAGGACGTCCGTGTTTTCAATATGAGCCAGTATAGAACACGGATTCCACGGTCGCGATGAATAGCTAAACCCACACCCCTAGACCCCTACGAGAGCGGCAAGCAACCCTACCAATTCTAGAGTTAGGAGACCCGGACTCGACTCCTCGAGTTGGTCTCCCACTGGACTCTAGAACCCGGTTACTTGTGCCCTCCTCCTTGGGTCTATCCTAGTGCGGAAAAGTAAATAATATACATCAACGGTGACAACTTCCGCAACCTGGAAGTGCCCAAATAAAAGAATATTACATACAAGTTTTTACATGAATGAAAATGAAAAACACTCGTCTCACATAAAAAAAACCCGGCTATTCAAACACGACGATCCAATATAACATATCCAGCAACACATAACATCACATGTCATCAACGTAAGTAAATATGCCCATCCCAATTGTCGTTGACATATAGCAACGAAACCGGTGATATCACATATTATACTTACGGTCGCAGAAAAGAAAGTGTAAAACTACAACGGTTGGAATCCGCAAACTCTTTAGACAACGCATGCCTAATCAAATGAATTCCTTAGACATCACATGCCTAACAATTATAAACCCCGCATTTTAGTCTCATTTATCGAAAACTCTTTTCAATATCTAGTCGGGCAATTCAACAAGATTCCCAGCATCCTGACCGAATGCTCGTCGAAAACTTTAGTAGACGGCCGCACCCCCGATACCGTCGACGAAGTTCACTAAGGCGGAACACCGCTGCCGCGAGCACCCGAACGGATGCTTTCGGTGACGGAGTTCTCCTACAGTCACTTGGTCGGGGCTATGGGGCGTAGCTGTCTATTAAGTTTACCCGGCGAGTATCCGCGTACGCTACGTGATTGCGACGGACTTTTGATCGCATCAAAATTCCGTGGCAACCGATCAAGTGAGACTAAAGTGCTATGTTTATAACATTCAAATCAGTTATCTCATAATTCCTTGTGGATTCCAAATATTGTATCACATTCCGGATAAATAGAAAATGTTAAACTTTCCGATCGAACAATTAAACACCCAAGTTTTACCGAAATAGCTCAACACATGAAATAAGTCTAAAAACATCCATTTCATGCCACAGTACCAACGGTCCAGCCGTAGAAGGGTCAAGCCAACGCCTCACATGTGTCACGCCGTACTGCCCCAAACCCTAAGGTTCAAAGGGCAGTTCAAGACGGTCACATAATCGAGTTAAGCTTTGTTGTCCTCTAGAGGGTCCATCGCATTACTTGCACTACTTCGACTGTTCTTAAACTATGGAAAGATCCAACACTTGGAAATTTCCCGACAGGGGAAAAATTGGGTATTTATATCCGGTCGAACTTTTCAAGATTTTCTAAAATTATCCGGAAAAAACACAGACGAAGTTAAACTTCCCGATCGAAACACCGAGTCCCCAATACAACCCAGAAAACTCAACTCTTGAGTAAATATTAAAAATTCCCAGAAAATACAGCACTAAAAGATAGGAATTACTGTGCAATTTCCAAAAGCTGATGTGACTATATGGCCGCGGAACCGCCGCACGAGCCATGTTCATGCCGCGCTTCGGCGGCGCTTTAGTGGATTCTGGCGCACGTGCTGCACTGTATTTCTTAAAATTCCCTACTGATTTTTCTGCATATTTTTAATTCACAAAAATCCCAGTTTTGAAAAAATGTACAGAGAAAGGTTTTGGATTAGGGTTTCGGGTTCGATCGGGTTTCTAACATCGTCTACGCATCGCTTATGGCTCTAGCTAGTCTCTGATACCACTGTAGGGTTCCTGGGCATACCCAAGAGGTTCCACAAGGCATAAACCATGCCAAATTCAAAAATTCATGTGCCGAGAAACCCTAAACTAGATCGATGACTAGAGGTAAAGGCGAAACATGCAAGTTAACAACTTAACTAGATAGTGAAAGGGATTACAACCTTTGTAGATCCGGTCCTCCACTTCCTTGGCTCCGTGATGACGTCCCTCCGCAGCAACCATCGGAATCCTGGACTCTCGCGGTGGTTTCATCGGAGAAAAGATCGGGCTAGGTCGTTGACTTCGATGCCGAAGATGATCTACGTCGAGGCGACTCTAACTCGAGCTCCATCTTCACCAAGTCACGAAACATGTGAAGAAAACACCGTATACTACATGGCAAGTGGTAGAGGATGAAGAAATAGGAAGTGGGTTCACTTTGGATTTGGATTTCTCACTTGGAATCATCACTTGCAAATTTTCAAGTAAACTTTCTTCAACTCATGAAGAAGATGAAGAAGAAGAAAGAAAAAGAATTGTTGCAAAAAGAAAATCCAAGTGATAACTATCATAATGCAACCATGGGTGAGCCTAACAAGTGTAAAGACTAAACTAGGGTTACGTATAATGGTTAGGTTAAGGAAAGAAACAAAATGGTCATGACTTTTCAAAGCTTCATGAAGCTTCAAGTGTAAAACAAAAAGCCACCATTTTATTTTCTTTTGCCAAAAAAAAGAATAAAGTAAATAAATGAGTAAATCAAACCCTAACCATTAACCTAATCATAGTTTAAAGTAAACACACACCCAAGTTTGCATGTATCATCAAGCATGATACAAACTAGTGCACAAACATGTATCATATACACAATGTGCCCAATCAAGTGAGAAAATAATCCTAAGTGAACCAATACCAGTTAATGTAAAGTAATATATCAAATATATAATTATACATTAAATCATTAAATCAACACTTGATTTAACGATCCGGTCATATCGCATATGACCGACTAATGTCCAATGTATCGACTTATCGAATCAATCCTCGATTCGATAACCAGGTTATATCGCATACAGCCAATCGATACATTCATCACGAGAATTGAATACAGTATCACATACTGGTATTAATCTCGGTCCCGCACATATCTCATATGCGCTCCTATTTCGTTTCGCTTGAGCCAGGAAACCTCTGTGTAGGACTCTAAAGACTCGTCAATACGCCGGCAGCAGGTGATGATCATATCAAACACCCACAAGCCGCAAGCGGTCTGCTAAACGTAACGGCCACCCGGTTATTGAGCGATCAGAAGATCAACGAGCAAGCCCGCTCACACTCCTGTGAATCCAACCAGTAACACTTACCGTACAGTCCAGTCTCGTCGTCTGATATGTCGCATATCTCGCCTAGGGGTGGTAAACGTCAGACCCCAATAGCTCGATAAGTCGTGTCGATATGAGGTCTATAACAGTTCGAGAAACTACCGGTAACACTTATCAGTAAATCTCAGCAACCCTGGCCAGGGATTTCCGGTTATAGCAAATCGAACACAGCGCAACATCAACTCCCTATACCGGGAGAGACGAATCCCCTCCTATCGCTCATTGCCTCCATGTGATTCGGGACTTTACCCAAAAACCACCGTTTTGCACGCCCTCTTGGACGTGGTAAGGTGGAAATCAAAGCTCAGTGGGAATCACACAAGACTCTATGACTATCCCGGTTCAACAGACTACTCTGTACCAGTGTCACCAGAGAACTGCCATCTGATGTAAGGTATAATACCATCTGGGAGTTCTCGACGAGTCCGTCCAGTGTACCCAGTCTCCACTGAGCACCCGTATATCATCACTGATGTCAAACACAAATGGATATGGGATCATCCATCGCCCATCTGTATGGGTCGAGAAGGTATACGCTAGTCTACTCTGGTATATCGATGCCCCGTCTCGATATACCTACGACTAGGGACTTTGAAGGATGTACTTATGGACTACCATGTCCCCACTAGTATGATCCGCATCACAGTCCAGGTAGTCAAGTACACATCCTAAGGGCTTTACCAACATGTAACAGAGAGACAATCAGTGTACACGTTAAGGTAAAGAGCAACCAGATAGCATACTATCATGTCGAGCAAGAAAGTCCTCCCTATATATGTCCAAGCATCCACTACAGTATACATCCTATGTATAGTAATGGCCTCTAGGGCATACATATAACTAACAAGTAGTACCTGTTAGTGTACCTGTCATGACTGTTGCATTTACATACCTTTATTTATATGCATTACTTCATGTGTTAGTTGTACCTGCTAGAGTACCTTTTATGACTGTTGCATATATACATTTTCATATCATTATTGCATGATTATTGCATACCGACTGTCATACTATTATTGCTATTAATTGCATATGTTAGATTCATGCTGTACATGCATACTTGCGATTACCTGCATATGTTATTTACTATTCATAAGTTGGCAACTCACCCCCGTTGTGCCACAGTTGTTTTGCAGGGTGTTTCCCAGAGTAGTCGAGGCAGGCTATTCATCTATCTGATCATCTTTTGCTGCGGATACCGCTTCAGCTCATAGTGTGCAGTTTTGCTTAGGTGGGTTTGTGGTTATCCGTATGGTTGTATTGTATATTCATTGTATCCTTGTACTCTCCATTTACCATATTTTCTTGTTGACTTAGAGACTTGGTGCGGACGATATTGTATATTATTTGTGACTTGTTGTCTTTTATACAGCTTCCTTTCTATCGTCTTTTATTTCTTCGCTACAGTGTCGTATATTTGTTGTGGTGGTTGTTTTCCGCCTTTGGGCGTGTATTTGCTCCCGTTTGGGGATACTTTATTTATATTTATGTTATACCCATTTTTGGGGCTAGTTTTTACAAAGGTGGTGCTGCCAAAATTTTAAAGAAAGAAAGTTGGACTTTTAAAGAATTTGGGTTGTGATTTCAAAGACTTTTAAACAATGTTTATTATCTTTTCTTGTCTTTTAATGGTTTAGATTTCTGGGTTCTGGCTTTCTTTTACTGCATTACGCCTGTAGATATTGCGTAGTATTAGAGCCGTCACGTGCCAAATTTGGGTCGTGACACTACCAGAGAGAAAGAAAAGAAACACTCAGCGTATACTCTAACCTAGATCAGAATGGTTTATTTATTTTATCTAATCAGGATGGCTCCTACTGTTTCCTCGAATTCTCCTCCAAACCCTAAAGTAGAATTGGTCAGGATCATCTAAAATCATCCGGGGTGTAATCCTACTCATCAGTGGGAATCGGGATCCAATTATCATCGCATGATAACTTGATGGAAGCCACTCAAGTGACCACACTCCAGAAGGTATGTGGAAACCTGGCAAGTTTCATGTATGTTTGAAACTCCCGATATGATTTTTACCCCAAGCGGTTTATGACCATGACAAAGGCCAACAAATCATAAACCAGAAGTCAAGTTCAACCCGTCATTATCCTGGATTACTCTAGACCCACCAGTAACAACCCTTGACAAAGGCCAACAAGGTTATACGACTGTCCTAGATAATCGCAACTCAATGCAACAGACGAGCAATATCTAGCTACCGCACACTACGCCTTGACAAAGGCTAACAAACGCAGCACGAATACTAGGTACCACCTGAAAGAAAAGACGGAGGGCTACGGCTGGTTTTTGGCGAAAAACCTTTAACGTAATGAACTTGATGTCGTTGAAGGAACCGAGTGGTTTTACAAATATATAGTGGCGAAGACTTTTGCTAAAGAGGTCACTCCCTGTGAAGGGATCTCGGCTCTTTCCTCGTAGAATGAGGTGCAGGATATTCCAAACTGAATACCACGATGCAAAGAAAAAGGAACGACTATAGTGAATTTATTACGCTAACGCAAAATTTTGCTCAAGGGGTCACTCCCGGTGAAGGGATCTCGGCCCTTTCCTCGTCGATTGAGGTGCTGGATATTCATAACCGAATACCACTGTGCAAAGCAAAAGAGAACGTCTGTAATGTCAGTTTTTAAAAAACTTGGTTCCAACAACATCATATATAGGTTTTTTTTATCCTTTCATTGATCAAAATCAACGCAGTCCCATCAGTTAATCACACTAGAAAAGAACAAAAATAAAAAAGTACGTCTATGCCATCCGCATTCGCCACTGGGTCCCGTCATAACCCGTTAGGTTACTTAACTAATGACAGAGCGGAGACTGGACTAGCGTGGGTGCAAAACATATACAACATCTACTAGTATATATATAAATAAATAAATATAACAATCGTCCCAGGCATGATATAAAGCAACATCATAGAAGCAACACAGAATGGTGGATAATCCTGGAGCCTCGGGTATCACTTGAGCCGTAAATGAGACCCGGCATTCCCTGTCGTGTGGATAGCCTGTGCAATGAAACCTAGATCCCTACGAGCGCGACAAGTTACCCGCCAAAACCAAAAGTGAAGCAACCCCCTTCAACAACGTGAATGGGCCACCTTGCACTTCACGAAATCGGGTAACTTGAGCACCCCTCCGTGGGTCAACCTATACCCCCTACGAGTGCGGCGAATAGCCCGCCAATTCTAGAGTAAGGTCCCCTCCGACTCAACGCCATGAGATGCGGACCCGTTGCCCTCTAGAACCCGGCTATTCGTGCACTCCACCGCGGGGTAATCCTAGTACAGAAAAGAAAAGAATATGTACAACGGTGACATCGACCTCAACCCGGTCGTGTCCCTAACAAATAATATTCAAACTGGCAGTGACGGCAGTCCACATGTTGGACACTCGCCTCGCAATATCAAATGTACAAATGAAACTAAACTGTACTAACATTGCACCTAAGCTATCCACCACTACGATCCAACCACAACAAAGCACAACACAGAACATCAACGTGAATGTCACGTTCGCAAACTCGTCTAAAAGGACATATAGCAATTAGACGAGTTATACTGATCAAATGACATTCACGGTCGCAGATAGAAATGTATGTACACTAAACTTTAAACAATGTTAGAAATTATCGAGTTCGAAATAACCCCGAATAGTCTAAAACAACTAGATAAAACCATATAAAAACTGGGCTAAACAAACAATACCACTAAACAAACATTCCAGAGACCAGACCAGCACCCAAATACGAAGTCCACAATCCTCAAAGAGGCAGGCCTCCTCGGATTTTCAAGCAATATGGCCGGTTTTTTCAGGGTGGAATTGGTTCGTATTTGGTCTGTTGTAACACCTTGGAATGCGATTAGTGTTAATCAAGCGTTAATGCGGGTTTTTAAGGAAAAGTTTACCAAATCGGGTTTCTCACATTTTATATCAATTAATTAATATTTTATTATTATTTGATATGGCTTGCACACACACGTGCACGTTAATGTGAGGGTTAGTTAGTGTAAATTTCGTTAAGTGACCATGACACCTTAAACATCCATGTCCTAATTTAACCTTGCCTTTGGTCTTTTGGTGTGAGGAAATATCTAGTTTGGATGAGAGAGAGGTAGCAAGATGAGTCAAGAAGCATTAATGGTGGCATTAATGGAGGTGATGGAGAGCGTGAGCATAAGGTTTTGTTTCACCCTACACTCACCCCTCACCATTATTTCTCTCTCACTCTCTCATTCTCTCTCACTCTTAATTATTCTTCATCTTTTCACTCCCACAACTGAAACCTCACTCCTTCTTCACAAAAACCTTGCTAAACTTCACAAAATCACATTTAAACACTTCAAAAGTCTTGTTTTAGCCACTTGGTTGCCTTGGAGCTTAGAAAGCTAGGATTTTTGAGCAAGAGTAGTTAGGTAATGACCTCAAACTGATAATTAGGAGTTATATTGTTGCGTTGCCTTGTTGTTATGGATTGGAACACTAAAGGTAGAATTTTGTGCAAAATATCGTATTTTTAGTGTTAACTTTGTGTCTCTGTGATCTGCTGTAAAACTAGGTGTTTGTTGGAAAAGTTCCCATCACAGTGACATAGTGTTGAGGTATAGAACCCACCATAAAAACCTGAGACAACCCCTTCATTTTTGGGCTGCAAATTTAATGGTTCTGGCCGCAAATTGTCGCCAGAGTGGGGGCTGGGGTGTTGAATCTTTGTCGTGGGGTCTCTGGGGTTGTTTGTGGTCTCGTGGTACTTGCAACTTTCACCAATTTTTAGTGTATCAAAATCTAGGACCATTTAGCTATATTTTAGTGTTTTGAGTACGCGTGTTACGTTATCCGATACGGTTCGTGAACTGGTGTGCTGCTACACTTGGGCTGGTGTTGGTGTGTCGTCATGCACGTTAGCCATTAGACGAACACTTCTTGGTCGGATTGGAGTTGGTGCGTTTGTCAAACGTCTTGTGTACGTGTTATTGATCGATTTCTGAGATTTGCACTGGTTATGTTGTGTGTTAATAGGATCGTAGGCGGGGACATCGTACGCTGCGAAGAAAGGGAAGCAGGTGATTGGATTTACCTAGCCTGCGACTGTCGGTGAGTAGATTTAACATCTACGGGGAATTCGCCCGCATGGCGTTATGCGTCAGGGCAAGATATAATATGATATTAGCCACATGTTTATATTGCACATATAGAGTTTGTGTATAAACTTCATTGCATATTATTACTTGTTGTGCTTGGACATGTACCCTTTGGACACTGCACTATTATTGACGGTTCATATTGCACGAGCACTGATTGTATGCCACCCACACCATCAATAATTGCCATGACACGCACAACACACATACATATATGATATTGTTTGGTTAGGTACATTGAGACATTGATTCATATTCCATTGTGCATATGACATATAGCATACCTGTATATCTACATGCTTACACATATGCCTTGCCATGCCTACTTGCTAGCTACACATATACCTGGAGGATATTGTATCATTATTGACATGTATATACATATACCTAGCTTGATATAGCTACACACATACCTGGAGGGTATTACATCATTATTGATAGGTAGATACACACATCTTGCTATACCAACATGGGTACGCATACCTGGCTATAGCTACATGTTCACCTTTATATGATGTTGCGTTTGGTTTCGGAGAAATTAGGAACCACATGATATATTTAATAACTTGTTGCAGTTAAATAGAGTTTTTTCTTTATATTCTTATATTACTGTTTCATGTTGCATATATTATATTTCATGGTTTTTGCACTGATATATGGATTTCATATGATGTTACCTGGATGTTTTGGTCCTGGTTATATATATCAGTGGTATGGAACGCTGATATATATACATGTATATACATATCAGTGGTATGGGACGCTATTATATATGTACACCTATATAATATATATCATCATAATGATCTGTGCATGTATTCTTATTCATTGCGATATGAGGGGCTGATGTGCCCGATATGAGGGGATGATGTGCCCGATGTGAGGGGCCGATGTGCCCGATGTGAGGGGCCGTTATGGAGGACGATTTGAAGGAATTTGGGGATTTAGATTGTCT
The DNA here is from genome assembly GCA_030015575.1 of Agapanthus africanus. Classification (NCBI taxonomy): domain Eukaryota; kingdom Viridiplantae; phylum Streptophyta; class Magnoliopsida; order Asparagales; family Amaryllidaceae; genus Agapanthus; species Agapanthus africanus. The sequence continues at coordinate 225,380,997 of CM057349.1, forward strand.
TGATATGATGATTACGTGAAGGTGACATGTTTTATCCCATACTCCGCGTTTATTTGATATGCACTTGCTTCATGTATTAGTAGCACCTAATAGAGTACCTTTCATGACTATTGCAGATACATATTTTCATACTTATGCTATCAGATTACATGTGATAGATTATCGCTGTTAGTACATACTTGCGATTACTGTATGATGTTATTTACTATTCACGAGTTGGCAACTCACCCCCGTTGTGTCGCAGGGTTTTTCAGGTCTGATCATCAGAGTGGTCGCGGTAGGGTGCCTTTTTATCTCTACTTTTGCGGATACCGCTACGGTTGGCTGTGAAGCCGTTTGCTATAGGTGGGTTGCGGTTATCCGATGATGTACATTGTATATTTCTTGTATCTAGTACTCTCCATCTACCACCTTCATGTATTGTCTTAGAGACGAGTTGTGAGGATTGATGTTGTTTATTCTTATGACTCTGGTTGTCGTGCTTGTGTGAGACGGCCTTTATATATGTGGATTATCTCATTTCATCGCTACGGCGTTGTATATCTCTTGTGGTGGTTGTTTCCTCCGTTGTGCAAGATTTGCTCCCGTTTGGGGATATTTTACTTTTATCTTATGTTTGTACCCATTTCGGGGCTAGCTTTTACAATGAGGGTATTGCCGAAATTTTTATGAAAAACAAACTTAAGTTTAAAATTTTGCATTGTGATTTCTAAAAGTGATATATCTTTCTTTCTTGTAATGGTTTAGATTGCTGGGTTTTTCGGCTTACTTAATTGCGTTACGCCTGTTGTCGTTACGTAGTTTAAGTGCCGGTCATGTGCCAAATTTTGGGTCGTGACAAAGTTGGTATCAGAGCGCTAGATTTTACCTTCCGGAGTGTAGCGTAACCTTAGTATGATGGAGTAGGTAATTTAAGCAGAGTAAAGTAGTGTGTGTATGTTCCGCGGCATACTTACGACACGGTGCTCTGCCTAAGTGACCTTAGGACTTATTGCTTGAAATTCCTTCCGTGATATTATATCCTTGTGATCCGATTTCTATGTCCTTATCAAATCCTGTTTCTATTTCCAGCCATTATGCTGCCGAAGACTACGAGGGCACAGAAAGCGGCCGCGAGGGCCGAGGTCAGAGTTGACTCGTTCGAGATGAGGACTGACCAGGGCGGTACGCCCGTTATGCAGGAGCAGATTGTTCCACCTTCGACAGACCATATGGCTATGCTAGGGGCTGGTATGCAGGATTTGCGCTAGATGATGGGGTCGTTAGTTGAGGCCATTCGAGCGCAGGGGAAGGCGGTTGTACCACCCGTTATGGGGACCGTGTCGGTTCCTACTGTTCACGCGGTTGTACCTGCAGCTATGGAGGTGATCACCGTATCGTTATCAGAGTTCATGAGGATGAGGCCTCCGGCTTTCACTGGCACCGATGCCGCTGAGGATCCGCAGTCGTTTATCGACCGGATGGCCAGGATATGTCATTCTCTTAGATGCTCCGACATGAGATGGGTGGAGTTCGCGAGCTTTCGTTTGGAGGGCTTGGCCCAGAAGTGGTGCGAATTCTTAGAGAAGGGCAGAGCCGCAGGTCTTTCTCATATGATCTGTGCTGAGTTTTTGACGGTGTTTCTTGTGTGTTTTCTTTCACTGAGCGTCAGGGATGCTCGAGCACGCAGATTAAAGTCATTACGCCAGACTCAGGGTATGACGGTGGTCGAGTATGATGTGCTGTTTACCGAGCTGTCTGTGTATGCTCCGTATTTGGTAGCTACGGAGGAGATGCAGGTCAAGAGGTTTGTTTGAGGCCTGCTTACACATTTGTTCCTCACTATCAGCGTTCAACATTGCGACACCTATGCAGTAGCGGTGGACGCAGCCCTGTTGGTTGAGGAGCGTCTTTTTGAGACGTCGGTTGCTCCGGAACCGAAGAAGGTTCATACTGGTGATTTAGCAGGGAAGCGGGCGTTTAGACGTCGTGACCATTCCCGTTCTGATACTGGGGGTAGTGCAGGTCCGGGATGAGGATAGCTTTTTAGCTCTTATTCTCAGGGGAGTCAGCAGATGTTACCGGTGCGGGAGTTTGGGTCATCAGGTTCGAAATTGTACTGAGCCACGTGAGCGCGAGGCAGCTGTACCGCAAGTTACCTTACCACCTTCTCCACCGCAGAGGGGGTTTCCCCTTATGTCTGTTGTTGCGCCGCGTCAGACTCTTGTGCAGAGAGGTCAAGGACGCGGTGGTATTATGCCGAGAGGGTGGGGTAGTAGAGGCAGTGGTCAGCTAGTCGCGGGTAGAGGACAGGTTCGGGTGTTTGCCTTGACTCATCAGGATGTGCAGGCGTCCAATGCAGTGGTTTCAAGTACTCTTTCGGTATGTTCTTTTGAGGCTCATGTTTTGTTTAATCCCGGATCTACGGATTCGTATGTTTCTACGCACTTCATGCCGAGTTTAGGCCGAGAATCGTATTTTCTAGATCAGTCGCTTGTTGTGATTACACCTGTTGGCGATTCTTTTGTCGCGCGTTATGTGTTTCGGTCGTGTGCCGTTCAGATTGGAGATAGAGATTCGTCCATCGATTTGATCCTTTTGGATATGTTGGACTTCGATGTTCTCCTTGGCATGGACTGGTTCGTAGCTTGTTATGCGTCGGTGGATTGCCGTGAGAAGACGATCAGTTTTAGTTTTCCGGGCGAGTCTGTTCGGGTTGTGCAGGGGGACCGTGGTCGTGCCCCTCAAAGTTTGATTTCTGCCCTTTGCGGTAGTCGGCTTTTGAGGAGGGGATATCGGACATTCATGGCTTTCATTTGTGATACTGGAGCCGTAGTAGAGTCGTTGGACCGAGTTCCTATCGTGTGAGAGTTTCCCGACGTTTTTCTCGATGAGTTACCTGGTTTGCCGCCAGAGCGTGACATTGAGTTTGGCATTGATCTGATTCCTGGCATGGGGCTTATTTCTATACCGCCTTACTGGATGGATCCGGCGGTGCTTAGAGAGCTTAAAGATCAATTGCAAGAGTTGCTTGATAAGGGACTTGTGTGTCCGAGTGTTTCACCATGGGGAGCTTCTGTTCTGTTCGTCAAGAAGAAGGACGACAGTTTGAGATTGTGTATTGATTATTTGTAAGTCTACGGTAGCGCCCCGGCCATCGATCCGAGGCCAAAATGCGGAAACAAAAATTCTTTTCATAAACTTGAAACTGGCGCTAACACAGACTTTTACCCGGATCGAACCATTAACATTAAACTAGCAATCTAAAGTGAGTTAGAAAAGCTATACCGATCGATCCATGCCCTTCGGTCTTTAGCCACCATCTTTAGCTCCTTGCGGCATCTCCGATCTCGCTCGATCTCCGGTCTCCTCGTCGGAAAGGGCACCACATCTATGAATCCTTTTACGGCTCCCGCTTTGAACCGATGCAACTCAGACACGAAATTTGCTAGCCGACGTGTCCAAGGTGAAGTAGAGAATGTGTGTGATAACTTTGTCTCTTGACACTCTAGGATTCTCAACACATGAGATGGTTAAAGTGGAGGTAGAAGATGATGCCATGATGAATGTTGTGAGCTAGAGGAAGAAGAAGAAGAGGCTTTTTGCTATTATTGTGATGAGATAAAAAATGAGAGCAAGCATTATCATCTCAAGAGCAAGCCCAAGGCTATATGGCTGCCCTCTCTCTCTCCACCTCTCATTTCATCACAACAATCAATCAATTATGTGACACTTGCACCAAAAAAGAGACCATGAGTCACCTAATTGATTATGCCTCTTCATGATGACTTCCACTCACAATTTCCACCATTTGTGAACATTAACCTAAATGTTTAGTCCAATAAAAAGAATGGCAACATCTAAAGTAAACTCGAGACGGATCATAAGGATACCCCTCACCTGTGTATACATACTTGCATCCGCATTCCGACTGAATGCAAATGCGATGAGACTAAAGTAATCCAACAAATCTAATACTAGGATCCGGCTTAAAACAAAGCCCACTAGTATGATCCACCCGATCATGATCCGTGCATGACTGCACGTATATGATCGAACCCTGCCATAATACCATACGGCCTCTACAACGTTTTGTTAGTTATATGTATGCCCTAGAGGCCATTACTATACATACGATGTATATTGTAATGGATGCTTGGACATATATAAAGAGGACTTTCTTGCTCGACATGATAGTATGCTATCTGGTTGTACTTTATCTTAACATGTACTCTGATTGTCTCTATGTTACATGTTGAAAAAGCCCTTAGGATATGTACTCGACTACTGGGACTATGATGAGATCATACTAGTGGGGCCAGGGTAGTCGACGAGTACATCATATAACTGTTCCTAGTCGAGGGTGTATCGAGACAGGGCATCGATGCACCAGAGTAGACTAGCGTATACGCATCTTGACCCATATGATGGGCGATGGATGATCCCATATCCATCGGTGTTTGACATCAAGGATGGTGTACGGGTGCTCAGTGGAGACTGGGTACACTGGACGGACTCGCCGAGAACTCCCAGATGGTATTATACCACACGTCAGATGGCAGTTCTCCGGTGACACTTGTACAGAGTAGTCTTTTGACCCGAGATCGTCATAGAGTCTTGTGTGATTCCCACTTTGCTTTGATTTCCATCATACCACGTCCAAGAGGGCGTGCAAAAAGGTGGCTTTTGGGTACAGTCCCGAATCACATAGAGGCAATGAGCGATAGGAGGGTATTCGTCTCTCCCGGTATAGAGAGTTGATGTTGTTCTGTGTTCGATTGGCTATAACCGGAAATCCCTGTCCAGGGTTGCTGAGATTTACTGGTAAGTGTTATTAGTAGTTTCTCGAACTGTTATAGACCTCATATCGACACGACTTATCGAGCTACTGGGGTCTGACGTTTACCACCCCTAGGCGAGATATGCGACATATCAGACGACGAGACCGGACTGTACGGGAGTGTTACTTATTGTATTCACAGGAGAATGTACAGGCTTGCTTGTTGATCTTCTGAGCGCTCAATACCTGGGTAGCTGTTACGTTTAGCTGACCGCTTGCAGCTTGTGGGTGTTTGATATGATCATCACCTACTGCCGGCGTATTGATGATTCTTTAGAGTCCTACACAAAGGTTTCTTGGCTCAGGCAAAACGGAGTAGGAGCACATATATGATATGTGCGGGACCGAGGATAATACGATATGATATACCGTATTCTATTCTCGCGATATTTGATATCAGCCGGGTCATCGGATCAAGTGTTGATTCGATGAATCGGTACGGATAAATATTAGTCGGTTATATGCGATATAGCTGGATTGTCGGATCAAGTGTTGATTCGATAATTTAATGTACAATAATATATATGATATATTAAATCACATTAACTAATATTTGCTCACTAAAAGATTCTTTTTCTCACTCGGGTAATACATTGATATATATGCGATATATGTTAAATGTATTATTCTATTTTGTTACGATAAATATTATATATGTGATATATAATATTGTAACATGATATGATAACTAATGCAACATGTTTAGTGGAGTTTAAACATGATTAGGGTTTGGATTAGGGTTAAGACTTCTAGTTGATTCTAGAAGCTTTTCTTTTGTCATGATAAAGATATTTGTGTTGATTTTTATCTATGACTCATACTTAACCCAACCCAAACCCTAGCCCTTGGTTAATTTTCTACAATGGTTTAGTCAACCATGGTTGCATTATTTCATCATATTAATCCTTTCATTATTCATCACAAAAAAAAATTGATCATTCTTCTTCTTCTTCTTCTTCCTTTTGCAAAGCTTTCTTGCTTTTTATTTGTGATGAAAAATGAGTGAGTAAATGAAAATAAAAGAGAGCAATAATCCTACTTCATCATCCTCATCTATCCTTGCCATTTAGATGAGGGTGTTCACTTCATATTATGAGTGTTAGCTTGTGTTAACGAAACTTCAAGGTAGATCATCTTTGTATCGAAGATCGGAAGCAAGACTGCATCTTTCTCTTCGTGGAACCTCTCGAGAGTCCGGAACACGATGATCGCAGCGAAGGGACATCAACACGGAGCTTTAGAAGTGAAGGACCGGATCTACAAAGGTTGTAATCCCTCTCACTTTGTGTTAAACTGTTTAACATGCTAGTTTTCACCTAAACTCTAGTTTAAAGATCCGGCTTCGGGTTGTTCGGCACGGCTAAAATTTTAATCGGGCATGGTTGATGCCTCGTAGACCCTTGTGCGCGTACCCAGCATCCCTACAGTGGTATCAGAGCCAAGCTAAAGCTTTAGGCAAAGTCTGAGCGAAGTTTAAAGTCCGATCGAACCCGGAAAACCCCGATAATACCCTTTTCTGGATATTTTTCAAAAATGTGATTTTTTATGAATTTAAAATGCTCAGAAAAACAAGCAGGAAAACCTAAGAATTACTGTGAAGTACGGTCCACTAAGTCAATTATTTGACCGCGGAACCGCGGCCAAATCAAGGGTTTGGTGGCGGTTCCTCGGCCAAAATTGTGACTTAGTCCCTGAAATTTCAAGTAATTATTCTTAGGTCCTTTCTTGTTATTTTTTTCTGGGAATTTTTTTATTCCACTCAAGTGTTGAGTTTTTTAGGGTTGTATTGGGGACTCGTTGATTCGATCGGATAATTTAACTTTGTTTAGTTTATCCGGGTAATATTTTAGAAACTGTTAAAAAGTTCGAACGGATATCAATAACTCACTTTTTCCCCAGTCGGAAAATTTTTCAAAAGTTGGATTTTTTCTCGAGTTTAAGAACGTTCTAAGTCGTGCAAGTAACGCGGTGGACCCTATAGAAGACAACAAACCTTAACTCGATTATGTGACCGTCTTGAACTGCCTTTAAACCTTAGGGTTTGGGGCAGTACGGCGTGCCACATGTGAGGCGTTGGCTTGACCCTTCTACGGCTGGACCATTGGTACTGTGGCATGTGATGGATGTTTTTAAACTGATTTCAAGTGTTGAGATATATTGGGGAAATCTTGGGTGTTTGATTATTCGATCGGAAAGTTTAACATTGTCTATTTATCTGGAATGTGATACAATATTTGGAATCCACAAGTAGTTATGAGATAACTAATTTGAATGTTATAAACATACCAGTTTAGTCTCAGATGATCGGTTGCCATGGGATTTTGATGCGATCAAAAGTCCGTCGCAATCACGTAGTGTACGCGGATACTCGCCGAGTAAACTTAATAGACAGCCACGCCCCATAGCCCCGACCAAGTGACTATAGGAGAATCCTGTAGCCAAAAGCATCCGTTTGGGTGCTCGCGGCAGCGGTGTTCCGCCTTAGTGCACTTCGTCGACAGCATCTGGGGGTGCGGCCGTCTACTAAAGTTTGCGACGAGCATTCGATCAAGATGTCGGGAATCTTGTTGAATTGCCGACTTGATATTGAAAAGAGTTTTCGATAAAGGGACTAAAATGCGGGGTTTAAAATTGTTAGGCATGTGATGTCTAAGGAATTCATTTGGTTAGACATGCGATGTCTAAGGAGGTTGCGGATTCCAACTGTTGTAGTTTTACACTTTCTTTTCTGTGACTGTAAGCGTAGTATGTGGTGTATCGCCGACTTCGTTGCTATACATCAACGACAATCGGGATACGCATACTTGCTTACGTTGATGATATGAGATATTATGTATTGTTGTGATATGTTATATTGGATCGTCGCGTTTTGAATAGCCGGGGGTTTTATGTGAGATGAGAGTTTTTTCTTTTTCATTCATGTAAAATTCATTTGTATGTAATATTCTTTTATTGGGGCACTTCCGGGCTGAGGATGTTGTCACCATTGTATATTACTTACTTTTCCGCATTAGGTAGACCCAAGGCGGGGAGCATAAGTAACCGGGTTCTAGGGTCCAGTGGGAGACCATCTCGAGGAGTCGAGACCGGGTCTCCTAACCCTAGAATTGGAAGTGTTGCTTGCCGTTCTCATAGGGGTCTAGGGATGTGGGTTTGGCTATTCATCGCGACCGTGGAATCCGTGTTTTATACAGGCTCGTATTAAAACACGGACGTCCTAGTATATCCAATATTTCATATATGTTCTTCTGCTGCAATGTTCTGTGATGAGATTATATTACTGCCTGAGACGAATGTTTATATTATATATATGAGATATATGTTATATTGCAGATTTCGTTTCAAATGAGATGCTTGCGAAGCATAATAAAATGGGACTTCATTAATAAGATTAATGAACTAAAAGAAACCTAAAGATGTTGTAGAAACTTGTTTAAAATGTGGTAGCTCTAGTTCTTGTTTTGCATAGCGGTGTTCCTTGTAGGACATCCAGCACTTTATTCGATAAGGAAAGAGCCGAGATACCTTCACCAGGAGTGACCTCTTTTGTGAAACTAGCAGATGCTACAAACTCGGTTTGTCTTTTGATTGCTTCTATAGTTCCTGCTTTGCATAGTGATATTTATGAAATATCATGGACCTTATTCGATGAGGAAAGGGCCGACGATCCCTTCACCGAGAGTGACCCCTTTAGCAAAACTAGAAAAGCCTCAAAAACACTCCATTTAAAAATCACTCGATTCTACAACGATATCAAGTTCATTACGCAAAGGGTTTTCTTAAAAACCTGTCGTAGCCCTCCGTCATTTCAGATAAGTACTAGTTAGTATTCGTGCTGCGGTAGTTTGGCCTCCGTCATGGCGTAGTGTACGGTAGCTAACTAATACTTATCTGCTAGCATACGATACGATTGGATTAGGGTATTCGTACGACGTTGTTTGGCCTCCGTCAAAGGTCGTGCGAGTGGGTTTAATTCAATCAAGAAATGAACGGGTTGAACTTGACTAGCGGACTATGGGTAGTTTGGCCTTCGTCAAGGTCATAGGACGCTAGGGGTAAAATATTATTGGGAATTTCAAGTGTTGAAATTTGCAATGAGATTGCATACCTTCTATGAGATAGTTGGATCCCGATACCCGCTGCGAGTAAGAGTTACTCCTGGAAGAGTTTTACACATTACAATTAGCCGATCAAGTAGGTGTCTAGAAAGGTGTTAACGGGGTTACGCCTCTGGGAAAACGAGGTTTACTTTAATTAGGTCCGTGCGAAACCACGGGGAACCTCCCTCAAAGTACCGACACTGGCCCGCCTGAAAAATTGGCGAACTTGTAGCGTGTAATTAATCCCGGCTAGTCTTTCCTTTTCGGGTTTGAAGGAAGATTTGATTAAAACAGTGGGAGACATCCTGATTAGATATATTAGATAACCAATCTAATCTTGCAAGAGCATACGCTGAGTGTTTTCTTCTCTCTCTCTCCAGGTAGCAACCATATCACGCCTTAATCAAGATAATAAAACGGATGTATTGGCCAAACCTGCTTGTTATACTGAGCTGGGAAACGTTGGTCCCGCTCCAACTTATAATTGTTATAAGACAGAGCAGGAAATTGGGGAATACCAGATTTTCCGTGCCGCCCAAACGAAGAAAGTACATGCTGATGCATCTTCTTCGGGTGTGTTCATTACAGAGAACTGTTTCTCAGTATCCTTTACGTCCTGGGTATGAGATACCGGATCAGGATCCCGCAAAAGTAATCTGTTACATGGGCTACAGATAGGTAGAGAACTGAGAACGGGTGATAAGTTTCATGAGATAGAAAACGGTGCAAGTGTTGCAGCCAAGTCTGTTGGTCACTATCACCCTGTATTACCTGAATACATTGATTCTGAACGAATGTTATTAGATACCGAACCTAATATACAATATCATATCAATCTCTTTATTAGTAAAGAAGGATATAATTTTGTATTGTTGGATAATGTTTTGAACATTTCCTATATCAAGAGTTGATCGGTTCAGGCACGTTATCTAAAAGCATAGACGTTCTAAATCAAACTACAGTTCTTAGTATACAGAACACACACAAGAGAAGAGTTCAGAAATGAACGGATCCTTCTTGAGGCATTGTAGACTAGGTCATATCAATGCGACCCGACTAGCTAAGTTACATTTAGATGCATATTTAAATTTGTTTGAATTTACATCTTGTGAAACTTGTCGGTCATGTCACAAAGATAAGATGACCACAGCTCTGTTTATTGGAAATAGAGAAAGAGTTAGTGAACTCTTGGGATTGATACATGTTGTTGTATGAAAGTCCCCTGTCTACACATGCCAAGACCGGTTCTTTGTACTTCATTATATTCTCTGATGATCTCTCAAGATTCGGACATATGTTCCCGTTGAAACACATGTCTGAACCTTTTGAGATATTCACAGAATATAAGTTAGAAGTAGAGAACAAAAATACGGGTATATGTATTATGTCCTTCGATGAGATCAAGGAGGAGAATACTTAAGCACGGAGATTCCTGGACTATTATAAAGGAGAATGAGATTCTCTCTCAGCATTACTCCTCTGTATACACCACAGCTCGTCGGTGTATCGGGGCGGAGCAATAGCACCCTATGTGATATGGTGTGCTCTATGATGAGTACTACTGAGTTTCCTATTTCCTTTTGGGAGTTATGCACTTGAGAAGCTGCATACCTATTGAATAGGGTTCAAATCAAATCAGTTGCCTACCACTTCATATGTGATATGGAATGGGAAGAGCCCATATCTTAAGTATGTTAAGATTTGGGGTTGTCCGGCCTGTGTCTAAAAAGAAAAATTCGGACAAGCTCGAGGCAAAGTCAGTTCTGTGGAAGTTTGTTGGATATCCCAAGCATTCGCAAGGGAATATCTTCTACCAAACCGAGAAACAAAAGATGTTTTGTTTCTCAACATGCCACCTTTGTGAAACGGAATTTCTTGTGAAGAAATTAGTGGTCATGAGGTAGAACTGGAAGGAGTTCCAGCTATACAAACTACAGCAGATGATTTGGTAGAACCAAAGGATTCAATAGTAACCAACGAACCTCAGCCTCTCCGCCGATCTAGTAGGGTTCCTCACCCACCTGAGAGTTACTTCGGTTTCTCTATAACAGTGGGAGCGAGGATTGCATCATGAGATGGTGACCCAACTTATTTCGAGCTGGCCATCAGGAGTGGGACTCTGTAAGAATGGCTGGATGCTTAGTGATCTGAGATGGAATCCTTATACACCAACATAGTATGGACTTTGGTTGCTTTATCTGAAGGGTTAAATCCCCATCAGGAGCAAGTATATCTTGAGAAGATTACTTGGTGTACATGGAAAAGTTGAGACTTTCAAAGCTATACTTAAGTCCATCCAGATCCTACTTGCCACGGCTACATACCATGATTACGATATCTGGTGGTTGGGTGTCATGACTGCTTTTCTAGATGATGTTTTAGAAGATAGCGTCTATAAGTACACAGCCAGAGGGCCTCGTAGACAGTGGGAGCAGCGGAAACGTGTGCAAGATGCTTTATAGGATAAAGCAGGCATCGCGGAGTTGGAACATCTGTTTTGATGTGGTAGTCAAAGAGTTTGACTTCATCAAAATGGTAGATGAACCTTGTATATACAAAAAGGTAGTAAGGAGTATGGTGGTGATCCTCGTAGAGTACGTGGATGACATACTCTTGATAGGGAAGGAGTTTCCTATGCTATGCTCGGTTAATCTCCGCTTATCATAAGGATTCTCCATATAGGATCAAAGTGATACCTCCTAAATCCTGAGTTTTGGATCTATGAGATAGATCTAATTAGATGTCAGGATACTCACTAGTTGTAGTGAGATGGTATCAATCGATCCTGGGAAGAATCACTGGAAAGGTTCCAGGGTGATAAGGACGACTGGATGTCAGTCGCAGGCATTGTCTTTACCCTCAGTGGAGGGTAAGTATGTTGGAAGAGTTCCAAGCAAGATACCGTGATTTACTAGACAATTAAAGGCGAGATACATCGTTACCAAAGATGCTACCAAAGAGGCAATCTGGATATATATAAGTTCATGAGATGAACTTCATTCCTACCATTATGTGACAATGGTGTTGTGGCTTTAGCCAAGGAACTACCGTCCCATCAAAAATGCAGATATAATTATTAGGCAGTATCACCTGATCATGGAGATGGTTGATCTCCAGGGAGATCGAGGTTAGGAGAGTAGACACAGAGGACAACAGCGCAGATCCACTCGCAAAGGCCTTTTTCCCAGTAGAGACTTTTATGGGATGGTTGAGTATGAGATACTTCAACCGCAGTTAATTGTTGGGTATGTGATACCACAACAGATGGCCCTAGTGCAAGTGGGAGATTGTTAGTTATATGTATGCCCTAGAGGCCATTACTGTACATACGATGTATATTGTAATGGATGCTTGGACATATATAGGGAGGACTTTCTTGCTCGACATGATAGTATGCTATCTGGTTGTACTTTATCTTAACATGTACTCTGATTGTCTCTATGTTACATATTGATAAAGCCCTTAGGAGTACTCGACTACTGGGACTATGATGAGATCATACTAGTGGGGCCATGGTAGTCGACGAGTACATCCTATAACTGTTCCTAGTCGAGGGTGTATCGAGACAGGGCATCGATGCACCAGAGTAGACTAGCGTATACGCATCTTGACCCATATGATGGGTGATGGATGATCCCATATCCATCGGTGTTTGACATCAAGGATGGTCTACGGGTGCTTAGTGGAGACTGGGTATACTGGACGGACTCGCCGAGAACTCCCAGATGGTATTATACCACACGTCAGATGGCAGTTCTCCGGTGACACTGGTACAGAGTAGTCTGTTGACCCGAGATCGTCATAGAGTCGTGTGTGATTCCCACTGTGCTTTGATTTCCATCATACCACGTCCAAGAGGGCGTGCAAAAAGGTGGCTTTTGGGTACAGTCCCGAATCACATGGATGTAATGAGCGATAGGAGGGGATTCGTCTCTCCCGGTATAGGGAGTTGATGTTGTGCTGTGTTCGATTGGCTATAACCGGAAATCCCTGGTTAGGGTTGCTGAGATTTACTGGTAAGTGTTATGAATAGTTTCTCGAACTGTTATAAACCTCATATCGACATGACTTATCGAGCTACTGGGGTCTGACGTTTACCACCCCTAGGCGAGATATGCGACATATTAGACGACGAGACCGGACTGTACGGGAGTGTTACTATTTGGATTCACAGGAGAATGTACAGGCTTGCTTGTTGATCTTCTGAGCGCTCAATACCTGGGTGGCTGTTACGTTTAGCTGACCGCTTGCAGCTTGTGGGTGTTTGATATGATCATCACCTACTGCCAGCGTATTGACGATTCTTTAGAGTCCTACACAGAGGTTTCTTGGCTCAGGAAAAACGGAGTAGGAGCACATATATGATATGTGCGGGACCGAGGATAATACGATATGAGATACCGTATTCTATTCTCGCGATATTTGATATCAGCCGGGTCATCGGATCAAGCGTTGATTCGATGAATCGGTACGGATAAATATTAGTCGGTTATATGCGATATAGCTGGATTGTCGGATCAAGTGTTGATTCGATAATTTAATGTATAATAATATATATGATATATTAAATTACATTAACTAATATTTGCTCACTAAAAGATTCTTTTTCTCACTCGGGTAATACATTGATATATATGCGATATATGTTAAATGTATTATTTTATTTTGTTACGATAAATATTATATATGTGATATATAATATTGTAACATGATATGATAACTAATGCAACATGTTTAGTGGATTTTAAACATGATTAGGGTTTGGATTAGGGTTAAGACTTCTAGTTGATTCTAGAAGCTTTTCTTTTGTCATGATAAAGATATTTATGTTGATTTTTATCTATGACTCATACTTAACACAACCCAAACCCTAGCCCTTGGTTAATTCTCTACAATGGTTTAGTCAACCATGGTTGCATTATTTCATCATATTAATCCTTTCATTATTCATCACAAAAAAAAACTGGATCACTATTCTTCTTCTTCTTCCTCCTTTTGCAAAGCTTTCTTGCTTTTTATTTGTGATGAAAAATGAGTGAGTAAATGAAAATAAAAGAGAGCAATAATCCTACTTCATCATCCTCATCTATCCTTGTCATTTAGATGAGGGTGTTCACTTCATATTATGAGTGTTAGCTTGTGTTAACGAAACTTCAAGGTAGATCATCTTTGTATCGAAGATCGGAAGCAAGACTGCATCTTTCTCTTCGTGGAACCTCTCGAGAGTCCGAAACACGATGATCACAGCGAAGGGACCTCAACACGGAGCTTTAGAAGTGAAGGACCGGGTCTGCAAAGGTTGTAATCCCTTTCACTTAGTGTTAAACTGTTTAACATGCTAGTTTTCACCTAAACGCTAGTTTAAAGATCCGGCTTCGGGTTGTTCGGCACGGCTAAAATTTTAATCGGGCATGGTTGATGCCTCGTAGACCCTTGTGCGCGTGCCCAGCATCCCTACACGTTTCACCCGAAACTTTAGAAACTGTCTGTTGGGGACTCTAAAGACTCGTCAATACACTGGTTGTGGATTTATCCATTAGCACTTCAGTGGTACTAGCCGTACGTAACGGGCTACCAGGTATTGACCAAAAGGGAGGCCGACTAGCGAACTCATCCTGACACCCTACTGAGTCTGTCAGTGACAATATCCATACTGTCCGGTCCGTTCATCGATGAGCATCGCATGTCGGGCCTAGGGGGTTAGTAAAAGTCAGACCCCCGAAAGCGGTACAAGTCGTGTCGGAGTGTAGCCCAGAACATCCTGAGATACTACTGGAATACCTACCAGTAAATCTGCTGCCTTGGCCAAGGACTTCGTGTAATTGCTCTCCTAGACACAGCGCGATCTCACTCCCAATACCGGGAGAGACGAAACCCCTGCCGATCCGCTCACTGCCTCCATGTGGCTCGGGACTGTACCCAACTAAAACCTGTTTGCACGACTCCGTTGAGCCGTGGTAGGGTAGTGATCAAAGCACAGTGGGAACTCACACAAGACAAATGACGATCTCAGGTCAATAGACTAACCTGTACACATGTCACCAGGGAACTGCTATCTAACGTAAGGAATAATACCCACTAGCATGTTCCCGGCGAGTCCTGTCCGGTGTACTCATAACCTAATGAGCACCTGTATACATCTTAGGTGATCCAACTAACACCAATGGCTTCTAAGACCGGCCACCGCCCCTCGTCGGGGTCTCGAATGTATACACTAGTCTACTAATGGAGTTTCGATGCCCAGTCTCGAAACTCCCCCGACTAGGGACCATTTTAAGGATGTGCTTATAGACTACCCAACTCTAACGTATATGATCGCCATTATACTGCTGGTCGTCAAGCAAGAATCCTAAGGGCTCTATCAACGCGTAATAGTGATCTGTAATATCACCTAAAGCTGTACATGATGATAAAGATAAACCAGATAGCATACTATCATCTTGAGTAAGACTGTCCTACCGGCATAGGTTCTCCCTCAATCATTGGAATCACTCGCCTGCGATCCAATAATTGACTTTGAGGGCACTATATCCAACAATCTCCCACTTGCACTCAAGGCTAATTATTGCGATGTCGCATACTCACAGCCCGTATGATACCGAACACCTAACTCCTCTACTGATCAGTCTCACAAAGCCCGTTTGTGAAACTATTGCATTCGAGGAATATCCTCAGTGAGTGGATCCGCCCTGATGTTTCTTTCTATGTCTCTCTTTATTTTAAGTTCGCGGAGAAAGCCATCTCCCGAAATGAGCAATACCTGTCTTAGGATATGTCTGGATATCTGATGGGACCTAATTCATAAATGAACTCCAAATCCAAACTTCTTAGACTGTATCGTCAACTGAATCTAATCAGTATTCTGCGCCATGTCTCCCTCAGTATCAGCTTGGACCACCTGTCCAAACTACTGCCCCACATCAGAGGGAAAACTATAACTCCGACAGTCACTCTGTCATTCAGGTCACCTTGGAAGCCTGAAATGATAACTGTCTCCTGAAGGAGGCTGTTGTTATCATATCCATAGAACATCTACTTATGTTCTAAAACTGCTTCCAAACGTTTCTCCAGGATTGGATCAATATCAACTTCTTGCATCTAGTGCAAAAACAACATGGTGTGGTACTTGACATCTCATGATTGACTCAATTGTCTAAGCGAGTGATATGTCAATCATGCACATCCCTCTTCTCTTTAGTCTGTAAGACACCTTTAGAGAGGGTGACTCAATCACCTGCAGGTATACTACCGTGCCAGGAGTCGTCCATTCTAAA
Source organism: Agapanthus africanus (assembly GCA_030015575.1). Lineage (NCBI taxonomy): Eukaryota > Viridiplantae > Streptophyta > Magnoliopsida > Asparagales > Amaryllidaceae > Agapanthus > Agapanthus africanus. Next base: position 225,397,190 of record CM057349.1, read on the forward strand.
ACACCTTTAGAATGCTGTCTAAGTACCCAGATTGGGACACTACCCAAATCCAGATCTAAAACCATAGATCTAGTAACCAGAATGTTTGATATTATATCTATATCCTATATGCAGAAACCACTGTGTGACAACCAAAGTATAACCGATCGTAGTATAGGAATTTCACTTCCTACTCTATGTATGTCATCCAAATATCAGGACATCACACCCTACTATCTTCTTAACAGATCCATCCCCTATTCTGATGAAGTCAAACCTATGACTGTCACATCAGAAATAGATGATCTATCTCCGCTATATCTGCTTTAGTCTATAAATAGACATGAGCTACTTGCCCACTATGCTTCCGCTGCTCCCACTGACTACGACGACCCTCTGGCAGAGTCATATACACATCCACTTCTACAGCTAGTTTAGAATGACGCTATATTCATCCTCCAGCCGGGTCTCATAGTCTAGAACAACAGTAGTGTCAAGTCTGGGTAAACAAGAACCTCCCTGTCACCGTCCTTAAGGATACCGGAGTACCTCTCGGGTGCTTGCGGTTACCCACCATATCTGCGGAGTGGCCAATGGAATGTCAAAACTGATTGAATCTTTAGGTTCTCATCAAATTTCCAGTAATTGTTTGTAGTTCTGGAATCACTTCCAGTTCTACCATACTCTCACTACTGTTTTATGAAAAAATCCATTTTTATCAAAACTGTGGCGAGTCTAGAACAATATCATTATTGATCTTCCAGATGGTAGAAAGTCAACCCTCGTCATAGCCCAGGCTAACCCACAAATAGCCATTACAGAAACGCGCCTTGAGTTATCCAGAGTCTGGTTTTAAGCATAAGCCGGACAACTCCCCATACCTTAACATTGTTAAGATATGAACTATTCTATATCCAATATATAAACAGAGGCACTGATTTAATTGGAACCAGATTCAAATCATGCAGTAGTCTCCAGTGCATGTCAACTAAATGGAGAGAGGCCAATCAGCATTACTCAACCTGGGAATACATCCAGATATGAGAAACCCGAAAGAGAAGCAAGTTCTCATAATCATTATTATCAACTGAATACCATACACAAGTATCTACATCTTCGATCGCCTTGAAGAATCCTAATACTTGCAATACCTAGTTCTCTACTTTACTCTTATACCTATAACTTCTCAAAACTTAGACTTTGCAATTCTACAAAACTCTTGTCTAAAAACTAGAGAAGTCACAAGTAAACAGAATATAGTACGAGGACCAACCCCTCTATCCTAATGGACACTGGACAATATACAATACTTTGTATATGTAGGGTTCCTAGGCATTCTAAGGAGGTCTCACAAGGCATCAACCATGCCAATTTCAAATTTTACGGGTGCCGAGAAACCCTAATACGGATCGTTGGCTAGAAGTTTAGGCGAAAAAGAAACTAGTTAACAACTTAACTATAATGGTAAACGGAAATACAACCTTTGTAGATCCGGTTCTCCACCTCCATGGCTCCGCGATGATGTCTCCTCGCTGTACAAATCGGATCTTGGGCTCTAGCGTCGGCTTCATCAAAGAAAAAGCGAGCTAGGTCATTGACGACGATGCCGAAGATGATCTACGTCGAGGCATCGCTAGATCAAGCTCCAACTTCACCATGTCATGAAACTTGTGAAGAAAACACACTCTACTACTTGGCAAGAGGTAGAGGATGAAGAAATAGGAAGTGGGTTCACTTTAGAATTGGATTTCTCACTCATTTCATCAAGTCACCATTGATGAAGTCTAGGTTTTCTTCCTTGCTCAAGATGAAGAAGAAGAAGAAAGAATATGATAAGATTAATCAAAAAAAGGAAAAGAAAATCAATACTTATCATATTCATACCATGGTTAAGTGTAGAGAATGAATCATGGTTAAGAGGAATGGTTAGGGTTAAGCATGAGACAAGAATGGTGGACTAGGTCAAAGCTTCATGAAGCTTCAATAAAACTACAAATAAAGCCACCATTCTTTTCATATCTTTTCTAAAAAGAATAAACAAATAAATAAAAGAATAAATAAATAAATAACAAAACCCTAATCATTTGTTTAACCATGGCTTAATTCTTTACACTTAACCAAGTAAACATGTATCATCAAACATGATACAATCAAGTGCATAAAAGTATATCACATATACCACTTGCACAATTTAAGTGAGAAAATCCATTTAAAGTGAACCAATATTAGTTAATGCAAAGTAATATATCAAATATATAATCATGCATTAAATCATTAAATCAACACTTGATTTAACGATCCGGTCATATCGCATATAACCGACTAATATCCAATGTATCGGCTAATCGAATCAATCCTTGATTCGATAACTAGGTTATATCGCATACAACCAATCGATACATTCATCGCGAGAATAGAATACGGTATCACATACACGCATTATTCTCGGTCCCGCACATATCTCATATGCGCTCCTATTTCGTTTCTCTTGAGCCAGGAAACCTCTGTGTAGGACTCTAAAGACTCGTCAATACGCCGGCAGCAGGTGATGATCATATCAAACACCCACAAGTCGCAAGCGGTCTGCTAAACGTAACGGGCACCCAGGTATTGAGCGATCAGAAGATCGACGAGCAAGCCCGCTCACACTCCTGTGAATCCAACCAGTAACACTTACCGTACAGTCCGGTCTGTTCGTCTGATATGTCCCATATCTCGCCTAGGGGTGGTAAATGTCAGACCCCAATAGCTCGATAAGTCGTGTCGATATGAGGTCTATAACAATTCGAGATACTACTGGTAACACTTACCAGTAAATCTCAGCAACCCTGGCCAGGGATTTCCTGTTATAGCCAATCAAACACAGCGCAACATCAACTCCCTATACCGGGAGAGACGAATCCCCTCCTATCGCTCATTGCCTCCATGTAACTCGGGACTGTACCCAAAAACCACCGTTTTGCACGCCCTCTTGGACGTGGTAAGATGGAAATCAAAGCACAGTAGGAACCACACAAGACTCTATGACGATCTCGGGTCAACAGACTACTCTGTACCAGTGTCACCAGAGAACTGCCATCTGACGTAAGGTATAATACCATCTGGGAGTTCTCGGCGAGTCCGTCCAGTGTACCCAGTCTCCACTGAGCACCCGTATATCATCTCTGATGTCAAACACCAATGGATATGGGATCATCCATCGCCCATCTGTATGGGTCGAGAAGGTATACGCTAGTCTACTCTGGTATATCGATGCCCCGTCTCGATACACCCACGGCTAGGGACTTTGAAGGATGTACTTATAGACTACCATGTCCCCACTAGTATGATCCGTATCATAGTCCAGGTAGTCAAGTACACATCCTAAGGGCTTTACCAACATGTAACAGAGAGACAATCAATGTACACGTTAAGGTAAAGATCAACCAGATAGCATACTATCATGTCGAGCAAGAAAGTCCTCCCTATATATGTCCCAGCATCCACTACAATATACATCCAATGTACAGTAATGGCCTCTAGGGCATACATATAACTAACAATCTCCCACTTGCACTAGGGCCATCTGATAGCAGTGGTTGTAGTATCTCATACTCAACCATCCCATAAAAGTCTCTCTCTGGGAACAGGCCTTTGTGAGTGGATCCGCTGTGTTGTCCTCTGAGTCTACTCTCCTAACCTCGATCTCCTTGGAGATCAACCATCTCCATGATCAGGTGACACTGCCTTAGAATATGTCTGGATCACTGATGGGACCGGCGTTCCTTGGTATAAGCCACAACTCCATTGTCTCACAATGGTTGGAACCTAGTTCATCTCATGAACCACTATACACCCAAACAGCATCTTTGGTAGCATCTTAAGTAGCGATGTATCCTGCCTTTATCGTCTAGTATGCCACGGTATTTAGCTTGGAACCCTTCCAACATACCGTCCCTTTACTGAGGGTAAAGACAATGCCTGTGACTGACATTCAGTCGTCATTATCACCCTGGAACCCTTCAAGTGATTCTCCCCAGGATCGGTTGATACCGTCTCACTACAACTAGTGAGAATCCTAACATCCATTTAGATCTATCTCATAGATCCAAAAACCCAGGATTTAGGAGGTATCACTTTGATCCTATCTTGAGAATCATTGTGATAAGCGGAGATTGATCGAGCGTAGCATAGGAAACTCTTTCCTTATCAAGAGTATGTCATCCACGTACTCTACGAGGATCGTCACCATACTCCCTACTACCTTTTTGTTTATACAAGGTTCATCTACCATTTTGATGATGTCAACTTCTTTGACTAACACATCAAAATAGACGTTCCAACTCCGCGATGCCTGCTTTATCCTATAAAGCATCTTGCACACGTTTCCGCTGCTCCCACTGTCTACGAAGCCCTCTGGTTGTGTACTTATAGACGCTCTCTTCAAAATCATCATTTAGAAAAGCAGTCAAGACACCCAACCACCAGATATCGTAGTCATCGTATGTAGCCGTGGCAAGTAGGATCTGGATGGACTTAAGCATAGCTATTGGAAAAAGGTTTCATCATTATCCACGCCTGGTCAATGACGAAAACCTTTAACAAGCCTAGCTTTGAAAGTCTCAACTTTTCCATATACACCAAGTAATCTTCTCAAGATATACTTGCTCCTGATGGGGATTTAACCCTTCAGATATAGCAACCAAAGTCCATACTTTGTTGGTGTACATGGATTCCATCTCAGATCACTAAGCATCCAGCCATTATTACAGAGTCTTACTCCTGATGGCCAGCTCGAAGCTAGTTGGGTCATTATCTCATGATGCAATCCTCGCTCCCACTGTCATAGAGAAACCGATGTATCTCTCAGGTGGGTAAGGAACCCTACTAGATCGGCGGAGAGGCTGAGGTTCGTTGGTTACTATTGAATCCTTTGGTTCTACCAAGTCATCTGCTGTAATTTGTATAGCTGGAACATTTCCAGTTCTACATAACAGACCTTGCCTCGAGCTTGTCCGGATTTTGCTTTTAGACATAGGCCGGACAACCCCAAATCTTAACTAATTTAAGATATGGGCTCTTCCCTTTCCATATCACATATGAAATGGTAGGCAACTAATTTGATTCGAACCTAATTCAATAGGTATGCAGCTTCTCAAGTGCATAACTCCCTAAAAGGAAACAGGTAACTCAGTAGTACTCATCATAGAGCACACCATATCATATAGGGTATGATTGCTCCGCCCCGATATACCAACGTGCTATGGTGTATACGGAGGAGTAATGCTGAGAGAGAATCTCATTCTCCTTTAGAATAATCTAGGAATTCCGTGCTCAAGTATTCTCCTCCTTGATCACATCAAAGGATATAATACTTATACCCGTATTTTGATTCTCTACTTCTAACTTATATTCTGTGAATATCTCAAAAGGTTCGGACTTGTGTTTCAACAGGAACATAGGTCTGAATCTCGAAAGATCATCAGAGAATGTAATGAAGTATAAAGAACCATTCCTGGCATGTGTAGACAGGAGACCTTATATACATCATCATGTATCAGTCCCAAGAGTTCACTAACTCTTTCTCTGTTTCCAATAAACAGAGCTATGGTCATCTTATCTTTGTGACATGACTGGCAAGTTTCACAAGATGTAAATTCAAACTGATTTAAATATGCATCTATATGTAACTTCAGCTAGTCGGGTCGCATTGATATGACCTAGTCTACAATACCTCAAGAAGGATTCGTTCAGTTTTGAACTATTCCTCTTGTGTGTGTTCTGTATAATAAGAACTGTAGTTTGATTTAGAACATCAATGCTTTTAGATAACGTGCCTGAACCGATCAACTTTTGATATAGGAAATGTTCAAAACATTATCCAACAATACAAAATTTTATCATTTCTTTACTAATAAAGAGACTGATATGATTTTGTATATCAGGTTCGGTATCTAATAACATTCGTTCAGAATCAATGTATTGGTAATACAGGGTGACAGTGACCAACAGACTTGGCTGCAACTCTTGTCCCGTTTTCTGCCTCATGAAACTTATCACCCGTTCTCAGTTCTTTACCTTTCTGTAGCCCTATGTAACTGATTACATATCTGGGATCCTGATCTGGTATCACATACCCAGGACGTAAAGGATACTAAGAAACAGTTCTCTGTAATGAACACACCCGAAGATGATGCATCAGCATGCACTCTCTTCGTTTGGGCGGCATAGGAATTCTGGTATTCTCCAATTTCCTGCTTTGTCTTATAACAATTATAAGTTGGAGCGGGACCAACGTTCCCCAGCTCAGTATAACAAGCGGGTTTGGTCAAATATCCGTTTTATTATCTTGATTAAGGCGTGATATGGTCGCTACCAGGAGAGAGAGAGAAGAAAACACTCAGCGTATGCTCTTGCAAGAATAGATTGGTTATTTATTTTATCTAATCAGGATGGCTCCCACTGCTTTTTATCAAATCTTCCTTCAAACCCTAAAAGGAAAGACTAGCCGGGATTAATTACACACTACAAGTTCGCCAATCTTTCAGCCAGGCCAGTGTCGGTACTTTGAGGGAGGTCCTCCGTGCTTTCGCACGAACCTAATTAATGTAAACCTCGTTTTCCCAGAGGCGTAACCCCGTTGACACCTTTCTAGACACCTACTTGATCGGCTAATTGTAATGTGTAAAACTCTCCCAGGAGTAACTCTTACTCGCAGCGGGTATCGGGATCCAACTATCTCATAGAAGGTATGCAATCTCATTGCAAATTTCAACACTTCAAATTCCCGATAATATTTTGCCCCTAGCAGCTATATGACCTTAACATAGTCAACAAATCATAAGTGCTAGTCAAGTTCAACCCGTCATTTCCCGATTGAATTAAACCCACCCGCACGACCCTTAACATAGTCAACAAAGTCGCACGACTACCCTAATCCAATCACATCATATGCTTATGCAGATAAGCACTAATTAGCTACCGCACACTACGCCTTAACATAGTCAACAAACGTAGCACGAATACTAACTAGTACTTATCTGAAATGACGGAGGGCTACGACAGGTTTTTCTGAAAACCTATTGCGTAATGAACTTGATATCGTTGTAGAATCAAATGATTTTAAAATTGGAGTGCTTTTGAGGCTTTCCTAGTTTTGCTAAAGGAGTCACTCCCGGTGAAGGGATCGTCGGTCCTTTCCTCGTCGAATGAGGTGCGGGATATATCATATATATCACTGTGCAAAGCAAAAACACTTAAAAGCAATCAAAAGACAAACCGAGTGTGTAGCATCTGCCAGTTATTGCTAAAGGAGTCACTCCCGGTGAAGGGATCTCGGTCCTTTCCTCATCGAATAAGGTGCAGGATATATCATATATACCGCTGTGCAAAGCAAGAACTGTAGCTACCTATTTCATTTTGAAATTCGATTCTACAACATCTTAGGTTTCTTTTATTTCATTAATCTCATTAATGAAGTCCCATCATTTATGTACCTAAACATCACAGATAAATACGACGTACACTTATGCCACCCGCATTCGCCTCGATGTCCCCTCGTGCACCGTTAGGTTAGGTAACTAACGGCAGAGCGGGGCAGGGCTAGCGCGGGTGTAAAACATAAGTAACGTCAATATAATATATCATATATACTATATACTGTATCTATCACAGAACATCACATGATCACAACACAGATATCGCAGCAGAAGAAACATATGAAATATTGGATATACTAGGACGTCCGTGTTTTCAATACGAGCCAGTATAAAACACGGATTCCACGGTCGTGATGAATAGCCAAACACACACCTCTAGACCCCTAAGAGAGCGGCAAGCAACCCTACCAATTCTAGAGTTAGGAGACCCGGACTCGACTCCTCGAGTTGGTCTCCCACTGGACTCCAGAACCCGGTTACTTGTGCTCCCCTCCTTGGGTCTATCCTAGTGCGGAAAAGTAAATAATATACAAACGGTGACATCTTCCGCAACCTGGAAGTGCCCCAACAAATGAATATTACAAACAATTTTTTACATGAATGAAAAATGAAAAACACTCATCTCACATAAGAACCCCCGGCTATTCAAACACGACGATCCAATATAACATATCCAGCAACACATAACATCACATGTCATCAACGTAAGTAAATATACGCATCCCAATTGTCGTTGACATATAGCAACGAAACCGGCGATATCACATATTACACTTACGGTCACAGAAAAGAAAGTGTAAAACTACAACAGTTGGAATCCGCAACCTCTTTAGACATCGCATGCCTAATCAAATGAATACCTTAGACATCGCATGCCTAACAATTATAAACCCCGCATTTTAGTCTCATTATTGAAAACTCTTTTCAATCTCAAGTCGGGCAATTCAACAAGATTCCCGACATTCTGATCGAATGCTCGTCGCAAACTTCAGTAGACGGCTGCACCCCCGATACCGTCGACGAAGTGCAACAAGGCGGAACACCGCTACCGCGAGCACCCGAACGGATGCTTTCGGCGACGGGGTTCTCCTACAGTCACTTGGTCGGGGCTATGGAGTGAGGCTGTCTATTAAGTTTACCCGGCGAGTATCCGCGTACACTACGTGATTGCGACGGACTTTTGATCACATCAAAATTCCGTGGCAACCGATCAAGTGAGACTAAACTGCTATGTTTATAACATTCATTCAGTTATCTCATAACTTCTTGTGAATTCCAATTATTGTATCACATTCCGAATAAGATAGAAAATGTTAAACTTTCTGATCGAACAATCGAACACCCAAGTTTTCCCGAAACAGCTCAACTCATGAAATAAGTTCAAAGACATTCACTTCGTGCCTCAGTACCAACGGTCCAGCCGTAGAAGGGTCAAGCCAACGCCTCACATGTGGCACGCCGTACTGCCCCAAACCCGAAGGTTCAAAGGGCAGTTCAAGACGGTCACATAATCGAGTTAAGGTTTGTTGTCTTCTAGAGGGACCATCGCGTTGCTTGCACTACTTAGAACGTCTTTAAACCTCGGAAAAATCCAACACTTGGAAATTTTCCGGCAGGGGAAAAGTTAGGTATTTATATCCGGTCGAACTTTTTAACATATTCAAAAATTATCCGGAATCCACATAGACAAAATCTGATAATCCGATCGAATCATCGAATCCCCAAAACAACCCCAGAAAATTCAACTCGTGAATAAATTTTAAAAATTCCCATAAAACTCAGCATTTAAATAAAGAAGTTACTGTGCAAAAATTGTTGACTGAAGAGACTAAATGGGCGCGGAACCGCCACAATAGGCGGCTAATGCCGCGGTTCCGCCGCGTTTTAGACAGATCATTAGGTAATTTTTGCACCGAAATTCTTAGAATTTCCTGCAGAATTTTTTAAGCATTTTTAATTTGGAAAAAACCACTTTTTCAGAAAAAGTCCAGAGAGGGTTAAAAGTTAGGGTTTCGGGGTTCGATCGGGTTTCTAACATCGTCTACGCATCGTCTAAGGCTCTAGCTAGGCTCTGATACCACTGTAGGGTTCCTAGGCACTCTAAGGAGGTCTCACAAGGCATCAACCATGCCAATTTCAAATTTTACGGGTGCCGAGAAACCCTAATACGGATCGTTGGCTAGAAGTTTAGGCGAAAAAGAAACTAGTTAACAACTTAACTATAATGGTAAACGGAAATATAACCTTTGTAGATCCGGTTCTCCACCTCCATGGCTCCGCGATGATGTCTCCTCGCTGTACAAATCGGATCTTGGGCTCTAGCGTCGGGTTCATCGGAGAAAAAGCGGGCTAGGTCATCGACGACGATGCCGAAGATGATCTACGTCGAGGCATCGCTAGATCAAGCTCCAACTTCACCAAGTCATGAAACTTGTGAAGAAAACACACTCTACTACTTGGCAAGAGGTAGAGGATGAAGAAATAGGAAGTGGGTTCACTTTAGAATTGGATTTCTCACTCATTTCATCAAGTCACCATTGATGAAGTCTAGGTTTTCTTTCTTGCTCAAGATGAAGAAGAAGAAGAAAGAATATGATAAGATTAATCAAAAAAAGGAAAAGAAAATCAATACTTATCATATTCATACCATGGTTAAGTGTAGAGAATGAATCATGGTTAAGAGGAATGGTTAGGGTTAAGCATGAGACAAGAATGGTGGACTAGGTCAAAGCTTCATGAAGCTTCAATAAAACTACAAATAAAGCCACCATTCTTTTCATATCTTTTCCAAAAAGAATAAACAAATAAATAAAAGAATAAATAAATAAATAACAAAACCCTAATCATTTGTTTAACCATGGCTTAATAATTTACACTTAACCAAGTAAACATGTATCATCAAACATGATACAATCAAGTGCATAAAAGTATATCACATATACCACTTGCACAATTTAAGTGAGAAAATCCATTTAAAGTGAACCAATATTAGTTAATGCAAAGTAATATATCAAATATATAATCATGCATTAAATCATTAAATCAACACTTGATTTAACGATCCGGTCATATCGCATATAACCGACTAATATCCAATGTATCGGCTAATCGAATCAATCCTTGATTCGATAACTAGGTTATATCGCATACAACCAATCGATACATTCATCGCGAGAATAGAATACGGTATCACATACACGCATTATTCTCGGTCCCGCACATATCTCATATGCGCTCCTATTTCGTTTCTCTTGAGCCAGGAAACCTCTGTGTAGGACTCTAAAGACTCGTCAATACGCCGGCAGCAGGTGATGATCATATCAAACACCCACAAGCCGCAAGCGGTCTGCTAAACGTAACGGCCACCCGGGTATTGAGCGATCAGAAGATCGACGAGCAAGCCCGCTCACACTCCTGTGAATAAACCAGTAACACTTACCGTACGGTCCGGTCTGTTCGTCTGATATGTCGCATATCTCGCCTAGGGGTGGTAAACGTCAGACCCCAATAGCTCGATAAGTCGTGTCGATATGAGGTCTATAACAATTCGAGATACTACTGGTAACACTTACCAGTAAATCTCAGCAACCCTGGCCAGGGATTTCCTGTTATAGCCAATCGAACACAGCGCAACATCAACTCCCTATACCGGGAGAGACGAATCCCCTCCTATCGCTCATTGCCTCCATGTGACTCGGGACTGTACCCAAAAACCACCGTTTTGCACGCCCTCTTGGACGTGGTAAGATGGAAATCAAAGCACAGTAGGAACCACACAAGACTCTATGACGATCTCGGGTTAACAGACTACTCTGTACCAGTGTCACCAGAGAACTGCCATCTGACGTAAGGTATAATACCATCTGGGAGTTCTCGGCGAGTCCGTCCAGTGTACCCAGTCTCCACTGAGCACCCGTATATCATCTCTGATGTCAAACGCCAATGGATATGGGATCATCCATCGCCCATCTGTATGGGTCGAGAAGGTATACGCTAGTCTACTCTGGTATATCGTTGCCCCGTCTCGATACACCCACGACTAGGGACTTTGAAGGATGTACTTATAGACTACCATGTCCCCACTAGTTTGATCCGCATCATAGTCCAGGTAGTCAAGTACACATCCTAAGGGCTTTACCAACATGTAACAGAGAAACAATCAATGTACACGTTAAGGTAAAGATCAACTAGATAGCATACTATCATGTCGAACAAGAAAGTCCTCCCTATATATGTCCCAGCATCCACTACAATATACATCCAATGTACAGTAATGGCCTCTAGGGCATACATATAACTAACTGTATAAGTCCGCTGAGTTGAATAACTCAAACCCTGTGCGTCGTAGGTTGAAAACTGTACTATGGATATGAAGAATTTGTAACATTTCAAAAAAATAAAATATTATTTTTGGGAATTTTTATAATTTAATAATATAATATTGATTATTTTAATAAGGCGGTATAATTAAATACCGATAAATTTGGAAAATTATAGAAATTATTTAAAAGAGGGTGTTTTATGTAAATTATGCAAATTTTAAGTTTTTATGATTAATTATATGCTAATTTAGTGCTAATCGCGATTAAAAATCGCTAATCGCGCTTTAAGCAGATTTTGTGCAAACATGCACCATATCTTTTATTAACACTTGTTGCATTTTTACTACATGTTTTTGGGTGCATGGCTTTGTTTTGGGGTTACTATTGAGGTGAGAAAGAAAATAGAAAAGAAAAAGGAAATGAGTAAAGAATTAGGTATGGTTAAGAGAGAGAAAGAGTGGGTGAGGGTCAACCCAAATCTTGAGCCATTCCCTCATCATTTCTTTCCCTCATTCCTCTCCCCTCCCCTCTTCTTCCTGCTGCTGCTGCTCCTCTCTCCCTCCCCTCTTCATCTCCCCAAAACTCCATGCTAAACACCTCAAAACCTAAGTCCCATTTCATCAGAAAGATGCACAAGCTCAAGGGAAGCACATTGGACTAAGAAAAATCAAATTTTGAGGACTTGGGGCAACTTAAGAAAATTCTTGAGTTGCCAAATGAGGTATTTTCTGAACCATGAGCTTAGTTTTCCCATTTCTTTCACCCCCATGTAAGATTAGAATTGATATTGTGTGCTTTTGATAACTTTGGAAAATTTAAGATAAGGGTTAGGGTTTGAGCTGAAATAATGGTGAAATTAAGGTTGATAGAGGCTATTCAACCTCTGTGGTGATTGATTGGAGACCCAAACCAGAGACTAGAACCCCGGAATACAGATTTAGAAAAGCCAATATCGGAAAATTGTTGATTCTGTGAGGGTTAATTGAAATCTGCTATCACTCGGAGACTCTGAAAATTATTTTGCAAACACAGAGAGATGTGTAGGCACCCAGGAAGCTAACCCTAAGACCCCAGCCCCTGAATCCATTATCTGGCCGCAAATTTAATCTGTAGGGCCCCAAATTGCGGCCTGGGTCCCACAATTTTGATCCGTGTTGGTTCTGTAGCTTTATTTCATGTAAACTAGACCCTTGGTATATGCAAAATTGACCAATTTGACCTAGGGTGAAATCTGGGACCATTTTCAATAGTTGTTGTTTTGATTCGGGTTTCGTTTTGTGTATTTCGAATTCTGAATTCTCGTATTTGTGTTTTACCTTGATCACTTGACGTTCGTACGACGATATCCAGGGTTGTTTGATGGTTTTGAAAGCCTAATCCATAGGTTCTAACCTATAGGCCTTAGCGTGTCGTTTGGTTTTCCCGATGTGATTTTAATGTGCATTTGCGATTGTGTTATCTTATAGGTACCTTCTCGAAGGCTTCATATGATGAAGATGATGAAGGGGACATCGACACCGACACGCAGGATGCAAGGTGAGTAGATTATATCTACGGGGGAAGTGGGGTGGATGGTGTATAGCACCCCCGCAGTTCGATGTTTAGTATACTATATATATACTATATATATATGTATAATAGCGTTAAGTGTGATATGTATATTCTAGATGTGATTAGGTTTACTATGGATAGATTAGGGTTTAGAAGTAAACTAGCATAGTTTCCTAGTTGCGAACCCTAGAATAGGTTTATACCCATACGCACACACATACTTATCTGTTATACTTATACCTAGACGATGAGGATAGTTGATGATAATTGGAGATGAGTCAATGAAATTGGGCATAGTGCCATGAGATCGGTGATATGATGTGATTCGTATTTGGGATACGAAATGGGATTTTAGCGGGCCTTTGGACGTGTGATTTACACACGCATTTATATAGATTGTTTCAGTTGTACTAGACTTAGATCAGTACCCTAATTCATGAGATATGATGATAAGGATACCAGATAATTGATGAGATGAATGTGATATTGACCCGTACCGAGATTTGGGATGCCGTATGATGATTTACCGTATGAGCTTTATTTGATGATAAGATTTGCACTCATGACTCGAGGATGTCATATAATATTGTATCTTACGCGGTACCTTTGAGGCGGGATCACCAACTATTATATTTATATATATATATATATATATATACATATACTCAGATTTTGGTGGTTTCCATACCCCTACCGATTAGCTTGTTAGATAGATCCGTAGTTTGCATAGTAGATGCTAGACTAGACCGGAGTCACACCTATTTCAAAAACTAACGAATCGGGAGTATTTTAAAGACAGGCAAAGGGATTTTATGGATAGTTTCAAAAGACGCATATTTTCTTAAAAACACCGTAGCCTTTATTTTTCCAAAAACCCCGATTCGTCTTCTTTCAAATGGCAAAACTGTATGAAATAGATACATTGATGTAGATTCGGCACTGTTGTGTTTATTATTCATTTGCCGCATATTTTTGCTGTTCGCATCGCATTGCATGTTTAAATATGTTTAATGTTATATCAAAACCATGCTGTTAGGATACCATCACCATTATCGATGATGCATATGTTCTACGTACACCTGCTTGCCGGCTCACACACATCATCATCGATAATTGCCATGTCACAACACTGTTGGACTGTTGCATCAGGATATGACCCCTTACATGGCATACTTGTGTGCACACAAATTGTACACTCATACTTGTGCACATACATATTGTACACTCATACTTGTGTACATACATATTGTACATTCATACTTGTGCACATACATATTGTACACTGATACTTGTGTACTTACATATTGTACACTCATACTTGTGTACTTGCATATTGTACACTCATACATGTGCACATATATATCGTACACTCATACTTGTGTACTTGCATATTGTACGCTCATACTTGTGCACAAACCTATTGTACACTCATACTTGTGTACTTACATATTGTACACTCATACTTGTGCACATACCTATTGTTCATACATATTTGCACATACATAGATGACTCTGGCTTGATTAGAGATTTGGGAACCGCAAGATACTTTTAAAACTGATTCATTTCAAAAGAGCGGTTTCCCTCAATATGTGCATACTATTATTCCATGTTGCATGATATACTGATATGCTTACATTTCCTTTACATGTCACATATATCATGCTTTATGATTATACGCATTGAGATATGGTGTTTCCATGATATTTCTGGATTTGGGAACCGTAGGTATTTCAAAAGAGAGTATGTATTGTTTTAAAAACCCGGTTACCCTTGATATGATATTTCAGTGCGTCCACCATGTGTTTTCTCGGTTCTGAGAGTAGCATGTGAAACCTGATTCGAGGAGCGGTAGGCACCGTCTGCGGGTACATAGTGGACCCGATGAGGTACCCGGGGGCAAGAAGACTCGTATATGTTAGATGGTGAGCCCGGCAGGGGAGCACTACCCATCGGTGATAGTATTTGAGCTCGGCTGATATCCGGAGGATACCGACCGGAGTTGAGAGATGATATGGGCCAATCCGGACTGACGGAGCCCGTGGGCCGATCCGGACAGACGGAGCCCGTGGGCCGATCCGGACTGACGGGGCCCTATATGTATATGAGGATTTACGTATCGATGCTAGGCACAGGTTTCATGATGTTTTCGAGTGTCGATGTTGGACACTCAGGTTCCATGATTTTGATGTGTCGCGAGAGACACACGTTGATTTATATCCTCATACTTCGATGCATATGCTTTATGATATTTACATGCATGATGCTTATTGTCATTGAGTGACACGTGGACGGGATCCATATACTGTAACGTTTTGAAAATCGTTTCGGTGAAATTTCGGAAAATCGGTAAAATGAGAGGGTTTTCTGTAAAAAGTCAAAATACAAATATCTTTATTATAAAATTAAATATACATATTCTACCTATGTAATTGCTAGTATATGATGTTTATTGAGCCACTGGTGAAATTTCAAATTTTCCGAAAATAATTATTTTAATATTATTTTAAGCCGTCACTAATACAGTTAATTAGGGAAAATTACAAATTGGAATGAGTTGAAACAAATTTTGTGCATCATAACACATTAAACAAAATTTTAACACATTGTTTTTTAAATGAAATGAAGTTGTTAATCGGTTTTAGAAAATATTGAAGAAAAAGGCTTTTTGGGGGGGAAATTGGTGTAAGTGGAAGTGGGGTATAACAATTATCTTTGTTTCTCACCCAAACAAAACCCACACCCATCCCCAACATTTCTGGGCAGAGCCCATGTTGTCCCCCTCCATCTCACACTTCTATTTGGTTTCAAAAGAAAACAAGAGAAGAAAAGGAAATGAAAAGATAAAAGAATATATAAGAATGGGCTTTTGACTTTATCTTTGACTTTGAAACCCACACCCTCTCTCTCTCACTCTCCCACTCACCTCACCCCTCCCCACTCTCGGCCAGAAATCAGACCCCCCCCCATTTTCTCCAAGTATCCATCTTCCTTCACCTCCATTTTCCTTCAAAAAATTGTCAAAAATCAAAGTAAACCTCACCAAAATCAAAATCCGACTCCTACCCATTTCTCTTTAGCCAAAATTGCATGGATCTAGGGAACAAGATTCCGATTTGGGAGGCTATGTGTGTGCTTGTAGATCTTCAAATTTATTGGGTATAAATTCTAACCATTTTTGCTTAATTTGTTAGTTAATTTCTTAAAGCTAATTTATTTAAGTGTTAATTAGGTTTTAGTTGCAAGTTTGGAATTTCTAGAATTGGGTATGAATCAAGTTAGGGTTTTATATCATTTGAACATGGTTTAAGAGTATAATTTAACATATTATGGCATGTAAAATCTTACCTAGTAACTAGTTTGCTAATTGTTATTTTTAAATTTTACTAATTAAGCTATTTTGCTAACTAGGGTTTTTGGAAAATTATTAAATTCTTTAGATTAAATATAATTAAAGTTTCATGTCATTATTAATATTATAATGAGTGGTTTAATTCCTTTGGATCATGCAAAACCAAGAGTAGTTGTTGTTTTGTGCATTTTCACTCGAAATTGTTAAAATTAGATAAATTGCAAAACTAGAATTTTTAGTTTTATAAGAATTGATGAGATTAATATTTGAAACGGGTTGTATGACTTATTTAAGATGTTTAATAAGTATTATGGCCGCTAGATTTGTTTAAACGTCGAGTTTTGTACTAAAACGGGTAATTTTGGTTGCTAGATTTTTGGAAAAATGGCTTTTAAAGTGAATTTGGGGTTTTTGTGAATTTTAATCTATTTTATATTATAATTAGTGTTCGTGAATGCGCAGATGAGTGTGTTTGGGTTTTTCTCGATGGTTTGACATTTGTACATCGACATCGAGAGTTGGTTTGGCTATTCTTGCATGCGTAGGCGATAGGTTTTGACCTATGCGTGATACGCGTGCCGATTTGATTTTCGTATGCCGTTTCGATTTTGAATTTGGTTTTAATGCGACACGGTGCGTTATGATATGTAGGTACCCCATATGGACTTCGAGACGACAAGCAAACGCGTGGCGACGTCGGCACCGGCGAGCTAGGACCAGGTGAGTAGATTTATATCTACGGGGAGAAGTCGGGTGGATGGCATATAGCACCCCCGCAGTTCGTGGTGATGTATACGAATACGTATACACACATATATATTAATTATTTATTGTTGAGTTTATTGATGATAAAGATAGATTTTAGGTGTGATTGTATAGGTTTAATGTTGCGAGACCCTAGAGTAGAGGTTGCACCACATTTACACACACACACCCATACTTGCATGCATTCTTCTTTCATATGTGCTTATATGGGGTTATATTGTTATGTGTTCACATGGGTGTGAGACTATGTGTTCACTTACTGGATTTGAGGATGGTGTTTGGGATTTGAGGTGAGTCGATGAGATGTGATTTGAGATCATAAGATTGGTGATTTGGTAGAATTCATGTCTGAGATACATTATGATATTATAGCGGATGGTTGGACGAAGATACCATGTGAATAGTGATATCAATAAAATGATCGACTTGTAATCGTGTTATGAGATATGATATGTTAGGATGTTTATGATAGGCCGCATTGGGTGATGTATACTTCCTTATGATGATATGTGCTGATGATATCGATTGTATGAGATTGTCGATCAGTAGTCAGATTATGATTATATTGATGATATTAGTATCGTACTAGACATAGATCAGTGCCCGGTTTATGATATTTGATAAAGAAGATACCAAATGATTAATTTGATGAATGTGATACCGACCCGTACCCAAATTTGGGATGCCGTTGTAAGTGCACGGCGGCGCCCCGGCCGTCAATCCGACGCCGGAATGCGGAAGCGATGCTTTTCTTTAACTTTTTGAACCGGCACCACCTTGCACTAAAATCCCGGATCGGGCCATTAAACTAGTCCTAGCTAACTACAAGATGGGAAGAGAGATATACCGAGAGATCCGAGTCCTCCGGTCTTCTCGTCGTCGTCCTGATCTCCCGCGGAATCTCCGGTCTCCACCATGTCGCCGGAAGGGCGCCACGTCGCCGGCTTCTTTTACGGGCTCCCACCTCTATACCGAGGCAACTCGGGCACGAAGTTGGCGAGTCGACGTGCCTAAGATTTGCTGTAGAATATAGTGTAGTGCTATGTGTCTCTAGGGGTTTAGGAATTGCCTTTTGTGGAGGAATAAGATGATAGCATTTTTGGAGATGAAAAAATGGGGATTTTTCCAAGCACAAGTGAAGCAAAAAGCCCCACCAAAAATTGGGCAGCCCCCTTCCCTCTTTGTGGCTGGCCATAATGAGAGGAGATAGAGAAAAATGAGAGTGAGAGAGGAATAATCCCAAGGATAAAGCCTTAAGAATAATGCAAGAGAAAAGAATGGTGATAATCAACAATGATCAAGAAACCAACCTCACACTCCATCAACCTAATCAACTCCCATCTATCATCATAACAACCAAAAGTCATGCAATGATGCACCATCATGAAGTGAGCAAGTCAAATGATGGTGCAACCATCATGACACAAGAAAATGCAAAGAACACCCTCCACAAATGCTTATTTGCACAAATGCAAATAAGCCCTCCTCCACCAAATTTCGGCCATTGAAAGATACAAAGAAATATGGCCGAAACGGTAAACAAACTGGCAACTCCAAAAAAAAAACTGATCCCGTAATAAATTACAGGAAAACCCCGCTACTGTGCATACACACCCGCATTTGTATTCCGACCGAATACAAATGCAATGAGACAAAATCTACACTGTGCAATACTAGGATCCGGCTTAAACCAAAGCCCGCTAGTATATTCCGTCCGATCATGATCCGTGCAATACCGCACGTATCTGATCGAACCCTGCCATATCTCCATACGCCCTCTACAGCGTTTCGCCCGAAAACTTGAGCAACTGAATGTGGGGGACTCTAAAGACTCGTCAATACTATGGCTGTGGATTTAACCACTAGCACGTCAGAGGTATTAGCCATACGTGACGGGCTACCAGCTATTGACCAAAAGGGACGTCGATGAGCGAACTCATCCTGACACCCTACTCAGCCTGTCAGTGACAATATCCGTACAGTCCGGTCCGTTCGTCTATGAGCATCGCATGGCGGGCCTAGGGGGTTGGTAAAAGTCAGACCCCCAAAAGCGGTACAATTCGTGTCGGAGTGTAGTCCAGAACACCCTGAGATACTACTGGAATACCTACCAGTAAATCTCCTGCCTCGGCCGAAGGCTTTGTGTAATGGCTCTTCTAGACACAGGGCGACCTCACCCCCAATACCGGGAGAGAAGAACCCCTGAAGATCCGCTCACTTCCTCCATGTGGCTCGGGACTGTACCCAACTAAAACCTGTTTGCACGTCTCCTTTGAGCGTGGTAGGGTAGTAATCAAAGTACAGTGGGAACTCACACGAGACAAATGACGATCCTCAGGTCGATGAACTAACCTGTACACATGTCACCAGGGAACTGCCATCTGACGTCAGGTATAAGACCAACTAGCATGTTCCCGGCGAGTCCTGTCAGGTGTACTCATAACCCAATGAGCACCTGTATACATCTTAGGTGAACCAACTGACACCAGTGGCTTGTTAGACCGGCCACCGCCCCTCGTCAGGGTCTCGACTGTATACACTAGTCTACTCTGGAGTATCGATGCCCTGTCTCGAAACTCCCATGACTAGGGACCTTTTAAGGATGTGCTTATAGACTACCAGCTCCCACGTATATGATCGCCCTCATACTGCTGGCAATCAAGCATGAATCCTAGGGGCTCTATCAACGTATAATAGCGACCTGTCTGGTCACCTAAAGCAGTACACGATGATAGAGATAAACCAGATAGCAAACTATCATCTCGAGTAAGACTGTCCTACCGGCATAGGTCCTCCCTCAATCATTGCAATCACGTGCCTGTGATCCAATAATTGACTCTGTGGGCACTATATCCAACAATCTTCCACTTGCACTCAAGGCTAATTATTGCGATGTCGCATACTCACAGCCCGTGTGATACCGAACACCCAACTCCTCTACTAGTCAGTCTCACAAAACCTGTTTGCGAAACTATTGAGTTCGAGGAATATCCTCAGTGAGTGGATCCGCTTTGATGTTTCTTTCTTTGTCTCTCTAAATCTCAAGTTCGTGGAGAAACCCATCTCCCGAAATGAGCAATTCCTGTCTTAGAATGTGTCTGGATGTCTGATGGGACCTAATTCATAAATGAACTCCAAATCCAAACTTCTTAGACTGTATCGTCAACTGAACTTAATCAGTAACCTGCGCCATGCCTCCCTCAGTATCTGCTTGGATCACCTGCCCAAAATACTGCCCCTCGTCAGAGGGAAAACTATAACTCTGACAACCTCCCTGTCGTCCAAGTCACCTTGGAAGCCTGGAATGATAACTGTCTCCCGAATGAGGCTGTCGTTATCATATCCTTAGAACATCCACTTATGTTCTAAAACTGCTTCCGACGGTTTCTCCAGGATTGGATCTATGTCAACTTATTGCATCTAGTGCAAAAACAACATCTGGTGTGGTACTTGACATCTCATGATTGACTCAATTGCCTAAACAAGTGATCTGCCAATCATGCACATCCCACTCCCTTTTAGTCTGTAAGACACCTTTAGAGAGGGTGACTCCACCACCTGCAGGTATACTACCGTGCCAGGAGTCGTCCATTCTAAATACTCTTAGAATGCTGTCTAAGTACCCTTAATTGGGAAACCACCCAAATCTAGATCTAAAACCATAGATCTAGTAACCAGTATGTCTGATATAATGTCCAAGTCCCATGTGGAGAAAACACTGTGTGACGACCAAAGTATAACCGATCGTAGTATAGGAATATCACTTCCTACTCTGTGTATGTCATCCAAATACCAGGACATCACACCATACTACCTTCTTAACAGATCCATCCCCTATTCTGATGAAGTTAAACCTATGACTGTCGCATCAGAAATAGATGATCTATCTCCGCTACATCTGCTTTACTCTATAAATAGACATAAGCCACCAATGCTTCCGCTGCTCCCATTGACTACGACAACCCTCTGGCAGAGTCATATAGACGCACATTTCTAAAACTAGTTTAGAACGACGCTATACTCATCCTCCTGCCGGGTCTCGCAGCCTGGAACAACAGCAATGGCAAGTCTGGGTAAACAAGAACCTCCCTGTCACCGTCCTTGAGGCTACCGGAGTACCTCTCGGGTGCTTGAGGCTACCCACCGTATCTGCGGAGTGGCCAATGGAATGTCAAACCAGATTGAATCTTTAGGTTCTTTATCAAATCTTCAGTAATCGTTTGCAGTTCTGGAATCACTTCCGGTTCTACCATACTCCCACTACTGTTTTCTGAAAAAATCCATTTTTATTAAAACTGTGGCGAGTCAAGAACAATATCACTATTGATCTTCCAGATGGTAGAAAGTCAACCCTCGTCATAGCCTGGGTCAACCCACAAACAACCATTACAGAAACGCGCCTTGAGTTATCCAGAGTCTGGTTTTAAGCATAAGCCGGAAACTCCCCGTACCTTAACATCGTTAAGATACGAACTGTTCTATATCCAATTTAGAAACAGAGGCACTGATTGAACCAGATTCAAATCATGCAGCTGTCTCCAGTGTATGTCAACTAAGTGGAAGGAGGCCGATCAGCGTTACTCAACTTAGGAATGCTTCCAATTATGAGTAACCTGAAAGAGAAGCAAGTTCTCTTAATCATTACTATCAACTGAATACTATATACAAGTATCTACAT
This sequence comes from Agapanthus africanus, assembly GCA_030015575.1. Taxonomy (NCBI): domain Eukaryota; kingdom Viridiplantae; phylum Streptophyta; class Magnoliopsida; order Asparagales; family Amaryllidaceae; genus Agapanthus; species Agapanthus africanus. Next base: position 225,419,253 of record CM057349.1, read on the forward strand.
CTTCGATCACCTTGAAGAATCCCGATACTTGCAACACCTGGTTCTCTACTTTATTCATATACCTATAACTTCTCAAAACTTGGACCCTGTGTTTGCACGAAACACTTGTCTAAGAACTAGAGAAGTCATAAGTAAACAGAATATAGTACGAGGACCAACCCCTATGTCCTAATGGACACTGGACAATATACAATCCTCTGTATAAGTCCCTTGAGTCTAATAACTCATTCCCTGTGTGTCGTAGGTTGAAAACTGTACTTATGGTTAAGAAGAATTACACCGTTGTTTAATGCTCCTTATCTAACCATCAACTGATATAGGTAAATGTCATAGACATAATTTCAAAAAGGTACATCTCACTCTATAAAAATAGACGTACAGATATATCAATTTGAAATTGGTGCATAACAGCGGATATTCAAAACTAAATATTTGCCGTCCGGCAAACAACCCAGGTGAATTCCTCAAATATCACCGATTACAACGAATCCCGATATAATTAGAATGATCACCCAATTCCCAATAACTTACTCCCACTCATCATCTGTAAAACCATACAGATGTGAGAATCATACCTGGTAAATACATACCCTGGAGTAAGTATCTAATCGGGAAATCAGTTTTCCTTTAACAGTACACAGTGAAACTGAAACATTGAAATGTTTCGATGGGGTATTCTGGTATTCCTAGTAATGCCTTTTCCATTATCCAGATTCACGACTATAACCGTGTAATTCTTTGCCACCTCTCCAAATCCCTTTATATGTCTTTAGTCATTACCTTCTGCACACCCTTTTAGGCCAAATGGTTTTCTTCCCTCCCTACCGTTCGGCACCAGCCTATGGTTTGGAAGAAGACTATCCAATAAGCATAATGGGTGTACTGTCCTAGTCCTAGGAGCACTCACAATGCGAGAGAAGGTGAAGATAAAAGACAACCGAATAAACCTTATTCCTATTTCTCCTAAACCAGAATCCATCCCCGAACTGGAACAAGTTCCTTTCGAGTTCGTATATAACCATACGATGGAGTATCCAAATATCTGTGGATCTTCGTAGTGATATGGAGTGTCCTGGAGAAATACAAAGGTGAAGTGGTAGTGGTAATGAAATACTTAGTTTGGTCGTGAATATCAGTTGCAATTTACTCTGCCCTTCTTCCAATCCTTTTCTTTGTCTTAACTTAATAACTTCTGTACACCGTTTAGGCTAATTGGTTTTCTTCATTCCTTACCGGTCGGCACCTGCCTATTGTTTGGAAGAAGACTTTCCAATTTGCGTAATGGGTGTACTATCCCCTAATCTAAGGGGCACTCGCAACCTGAGAGAAATTAAGAGGAAAAGACAACTGAATAGTCCTATTCGTTTTCTCCAGAACCTGAAACCATCCTCGAATAAATCCCTTCGAGTTCGTATATAACCATACGATTGTTTTGTCCAATGGAAGTGGACATTCATAGTAATACGCGGTATCCTGGAGAAAAGGGTAAAAGTAGGAGTGGCAATGAGGTTTGCAATCCTGACAATCCAAAAGCCAGTGTTTAAGAAGGTTCGGTCAACTTCGTCACTGAGTCATAGTCTTAGGGTAGGGTCAATGGTTGCTGCCAAAGAAAGAGAGAAAAGAAACACTCAGCGTGCACTTTAACCTAGATCAGAATGGTTACCAATTTATCTAATCAGGAAACCTCCCACTGTAACCTCAAATTCTTCTCCAAACCCGAAAGAAGAATTAGTCGGGATCACCCGAGGAGTAAACCAACTCATCAGTGGGAATCGAGATCCAACTATCATCGCATGATAACGTGACGGAATCCGCTCACGTTATCACACTCCAGAAGGTATGCGCATATCTGGCAAGTTTCAGTTTCTTTAGAAACTCCCGATGTGATTTTTGCCCCATGCTCTTTTGACCTTGACGAAGGTCAACAAATCATAAGTCACATGTCAAGTTCTACCCGTCATTGTCCAGGTTAATTTTAACCCACCCGTACAAGCCCTTGACGAAGGTCAATAAGGCTATACGACTGTCCCAAACCAACGCATCTATCTATGCAACAGAAAGCTAACAAGCAGCTACCATACACTATGCCTTGACGAAGGTCAACAAATATAGCATGAATACTACGTGCTACCCGTCTGAAACGACGGAGGGCTACGAATGGTTTCTGGCGAAAACCTTTAACGTAATGAACTTGATATCGTTGAAGGAACGGATAGCTTTTTAGAAAAATATAGTAACGAAAACCTTTGCTAAAGAGGTTACTCCCGGTGATGGGATCTCGGCTCTTTCCCCGTAGAATGAGGTGCAGGATATTCCAACTGAATACCACGATGCAAAGCAAAAGTAATCGGCTATAGTGAAGTTATTGCCCTGACGCAAACTTTTGTCCAAGGGGTCACTCCCGGTGAAGGGATCTCGGCCTTTGCCTCGTCGACTGAGGAGCAAGATATTCCAACTGAATACCACTGTGCAAAACAAAAGTGAACGTCCTTGCAAATAACAGCTTTCTGAAAAGTGTTCCAACAACATCAGATTAGGTTTGTTTAACTTGCATTGATCCGAATCAACACAGTCCCATCAATTGATCACACCAATAAAGAACGAAAATAATGACGTACGTATATGCCATCCGCATTCGCCACTGGGTCCCGTCATTGCCCGTTAGATTAGATAACTAACGACAGAGCGGGGACTGGACTAGCGCGGATGCAAAACATATACAACATCTACTAATATATATATAATATATAATTTTTGCTCAAGGCGTAATAAAATGCAACATCCCAGAAATGTACAGCATCACATAACAATACAGATATCTGGGATCCCCGGGTTTCACAGAGCCGCTGAAACCCGACGTTCCCCTGGTCGTGTAGATAGCCTGTGCAATAAAAATCCTAGACCCCTACGGGCGCGGCAAGTCACCCGCCAAAACCTGAAGCGAGGCAGCCCCCTTCAGCAACGTGAATGGACCACCCAGCACTTCATGAAATCCGGTAACTTGGGCACCCCTCCTGGGTCAACCTGTACCCCCTACGAGTGCGGCGAATAGCCCGCCAATTCTAGTGTGAAGCCCCCTCCGTCTCAATGCCATGAGATGCGGGCCTGTTGCCCTCTAGAACCCGGCTATCCGTGCACCCCTCCGTGGGGCAATCCTAGTACAGAAAGTAAAATATACATACAACAGGTACATCGACCGCAACCTGGTCGTGCCCCAAAAGAATAATACAAACAGGCAGTGACGGCAGTCCACATGTCGGACGCTCGCCCCGCAATATCAAATGTACATAATACAACAAAAAAACTGTACTAGCATTGCATCCAGGCTATCCCCCATGACCAATCCGCAACATCACAGCACAATCACAGAACATCAACGTAAATGTCACGTTCGCAAATCCGTCTAACCGGGCTATAGCAGTTAGACAGGATTTACCGATCAAGTGACATTCACGGTCGCAGATATAATGTAAATACTGTGAACTAATGTGTTTAAAATTTTCGATCGATCAAATATTCCTAAGTGGGCCCCCAAGTACTACTGTAGCACATAAAGAAATTCTGGGCCCAAAAAGAATGTTCTAAAAACCCTATTTTCAACTCAGGAATCACTGCATGAAATTGGGTGCAGCGAGCTCACTTTTCTGCGGCGGAACCGCAGCCAAATGGGGGTTATGGCCGTGGTTCCGCGGCTATACAAAGAGTTCAGCCGACCAAATTTCAACAGTATTCTCATGACACCATGCACATCTCTCTGCAACAATCTGAAAAATTTTTAGAGTCCAAAAAAATTTCGACAGAAACTGTGCAAATGAAAATACGCTTTTTGGGGATTTTTGTTCGATCGGAAATGTAAACACATTAGACCAAGCTAGACTAGGTTAATGGCCAGGCTCTGATACCAATGTAAGTGCACGGCGGCGCTCCGGCCGTCAATCCGACGCCGGAATGCGGAAGCGATGCTTTTTTTTAACTTTTTGAACCGGCACCACCGCGCACTAAAATCCCGGATCGGGCCATTAAACTAGTCCTAGCTAACTACAAGATGGGAAGAGAGCTATACCGAGTGATCCGAGTCCTCCGGTCTTATCGTCGTCGTCCTGATCTCCCGCGGAATCTCCGGTCTCCACCACGTCGCCGGAAGGGCGCCACGTCGCCGGCTTCTTTTACGGGCTCCCACCTCTATACCGAGGCAACTCGGGCACGAAGTTGGCGAGTCGACGTGCCCAAGATTTGCTGTAGAATATAGTGTAGTGCTATGTGTCTCTAGGGGTTTAGGAATTGCCTTTTGTGGAGGAATAAGATGATAGCATTTTTGGAGATGAAAAAAATAGGGATTTTTCCAAGCACAAGAGAAGCAAAAAGCCCCACCAAAAATTGGGCAGCCCCCTTCCCTCTTAGCGGCCGGCCATAATGAGAGGAGATAGAGAAAAATGAGAGTGAGAAAGGAATAATCCCAAGGATAAAGCCATAAGAATAATGCAAGAGAAAAGAATGGTGATAATCAACAATGATCACAAAATCAACCTCACACTCCATCAACCTAATCAACTCCCATCTATCATCATAACAACCAAAAGTCATGCAAAGATGCACCATCATGATGTGAGCAAGTCAAATGATGGTGCAACCATCATGACACAAGAAAATGCAAAGAACACCCTCCACAAATGCTTATTTGCACAAATCCAAATAAGCCCTCCTCCACCAAACTTCGGCCAATGAAAGATACAAAGAAATATGGCCGAAACGGAAAACAAACTGGCAACTCCAAAAAAAAACTGATCCCGTAATAAATTACAGGAAAACCCCGCTACTGTGCATACACACCCGCATTTGTATTCCGACCGAATACAAATGCAATGAGACAAAATCTACACTGTGCAATACTAGGATCCGGCTTAAACCAAAGCCCGCTAGAATATTCCGTCCGATCATGATCCGGGCAATACCGCACGTATCTGATCGAACCCTGCCATATCTCCATACGGCCTCTACAGCGTTTCGCCCGAAAACTTGAGCAACTGAATGTGGGGGACTCTAAAGACTCGTCAATACTATGGCTGTGGATTTAACCACTAGCACGTCAGAGGTATTAGGCATACGTGACAGGCTACCAGCTATTGACCAAAAGGGACGTCGATGAGCGAACTCATCCTAACACCCTACTGAGCCTGTCAGTGACAATATCCGTAGAGTCCGGTCCGTTCGTCTATGAGCATCGCATGGCGGGCCTAGGGGGTTGGTAAAAGTCAGACCCCCAAAAGCGGTACAAGTCGTGTCGGAGTGTAGCCTAGAACACCCTGAGATACTACTGGAATACCTACCAGTAAATCTCCTGCCTCGGCCGAGGGGTTTGTGTAATGGCTCTCCTAGACACAGCGTGACCTCACCCCCAATACTGGGAGAGACGAACCCCTGAAGATCCGCTTACTGCCTCCATGTGGCTCGGGACTGTACCCAACTAAAACTTGTTTGCACGTCTCCTTTGAGCGTGGTAGGGTAGTAATCAAAGTACATTGGGAACTCACACGAGACAAATGACGATCCTCAGGTCGATGAACTAACCTGTACACATGTCACCAGGGAACTTCCATCTGACGTCAGGTATAAGACCAACTAGCATGTTCCCGGCGAGTCCTGTCCGGTGTACTCATAACCCAATGAGCACCTGTATACATCTTAGGTGAACCAACTGACACCAGTGGCTTATGAGACCGGCCACCGCCCCCGGTTGGGGTCTCGACTGTATACACTAGTCTACTCTGGAGTATCGATACCCTGTCTCGAAACTCCCACGACTAGGGACCTTTTAAGGATGTGCTTATATACTACCAGCTCCCACGTATATGATCGCCCTCATACTGCTGGCAATCAAGCATGAATCCTAGGGGCTCTATCAACGTGTAATAGCGACCTGTCTGGTCACCTAAAGCAGTACACGATGATAGAGATAAACCAGATAGCATACTGTCACGACCCGCAGGGCACGGACGTGACTGGCACTTAAGTTTACGAAACGTCTCAAGACGTCCGTAAAATAAGTAAGCCAAAGCCCAGAAACCAAAACCAAAAAGCAAAAGAGTGAAGAAAAACCAATCAATTGAAAGCGAGTTTATCAAACAAGTCATATAAAACCTTTTTAAAAACAATATCAATTTTTCCGAAAATTTCGGCAGAGTCTCTCCTTTGTAAATACCGGCCCCCAAAATGGGTACAACAAGAATATATATAAATCCAACAAATATGGCATCCCCAAGCGGGAGCTAGCTCTTCGCCACAAGGCGGTCACAAATCCCACGCAATATAAAACAACAACATGCAAAATAATCATAAAGAAGCATGAGAAAAACAGCATGTCGACTCAAGTGAGCTCGACCACAAAATACAGCATAAAAAGTCCACAAATCTCACAGTCTCATCTCTAGGTCAATATACAACAATACTAGTAGATACAGTAGATGGAGTACACTAGATACAAAGAATATACAAGGTGGTACAAAAATAATAATATAACTCACCTAAGAGCAAAACCTCAAGTCCAGGCAAAAGAGGCAAAAGAAGCAAGTGCGCCCGCCGCTACTGTACTGACGGAGCGGACCTGCAAAAGGCTGTGGCACAACGGGGGTGAGTTGCCAACTCGTGAGTAATAAATAACATCTACACAGGCTATCGAATGCATGCACACAAGCATCCTAGCATCTAAAATACAGGTAAGGCAGGACATAATAGCAGGTATGTATGCAATATGAATATACTAGCAGGTATGAATGCAATGCGAATGAACTCATGATCTGAATGTGTAAGTATAAGAATCATGTTTTTCCTTTAGGAATCTCTTTTGAAATACCAGCACAATACCAATAGAATCAACAATAACCTGTGTCCAGCAACGACACCTCAAAACTATCACAAATCTCATATATCCATGTCATAGTATCTCTGGCCTCAGCCATCCGGCTGACCCATCTCAATATCACTATCTCATCATCTCGCGGCCACGGTCGGTAACCTTTGGATATCCGCCGTCCCAAACAGTCACCGGTAGGTAATCCGTCCCCTGCCAGGCTCATCGTCAGCACCACGAGCTTCTTGCCCCGGGGTACCTTACCGGGCCCACCATGTACCCGAGACGGTTCATCCAACTCCTCGAAACGGGTCTAAAAAACCACAGCAAACTCATGGTGGACGACACTTACATCACTAGAAAACCGCAATTTACATATTTAAAAATATAGTAAGTTTAGAAATTTTGCGGCTTTCCCCCGAAATCCAGAAATATCACAAAATCTCAAGAAATCCTCATAAATGCATATGCCAATGATAATGAATGCATATGGTGTCAATAATCAAGTTGCGATGTATGATTGATAGACTAGGCATGAACAAATAACATGATGAAGTACATGCACATGATTAGCAATCTTATGATTTCATTTTAAAGAATTAAAGGCAATAGCACAGGTTAAAGCATCAATTATAGTAAAAGGTTTCAAATTATAGGTTATCTAGTGTGGTGGTATGGCAATTACCAGGGCGTGTGTGTAAGCATGAGTAGTGCTCGTGCTGCATATAAAAACCCTGGCAATGGTGCAGGTGTCCAATAGAATGGGTTCGCATATGTATGTCAATATAAGGCATGGATGTAGCAAATAATCAAACAAGTATTACACCCCTAATTACTAACATTACTAAGAATCTTTTTAAGCTACTAAAACTATCGGGCGGCTTGCGCCATCCAACGATAGTCCTCCGTAGATGTCACATCTACTCACCGGAATCCCTAGCTAGTCACGTCCAATCACCGCTTTCCCCTTTCGTGCCGCGTCTGACGTCTCCGCGACCGAACCTGGAATTTACATCAATACCAAACATAAGGTTACATACCATGAAATGACGCAAATCCCAAACGAAAATACCAACGTTCATAAGCTAGGTACAACGTGCACAAGGTGCGCGGAACACACGCGAAAATCGCAAAAACTAACTAAAATCGTCGATTTGGTCGCCCGGCAAAGCTAAAACCCGATCACTCAAAAATCCGCACTCACACATCCTAAATGTCATAGGATATGCCAAAAATATCATCAAGATATTGCAAATAATTCATCACAATATTTTTCTAAAAACCTAGTAAGCATTACATTCAAAAAAAAATCGGTGCAAACATTGCCGATTTGCGACAAAAAGACTATGACCTAGCAAGAACATCCAACCGCATAACTAGTTAGCCACAACACAAAATTTCAACACATTAACTATGCTTCAAAACCTATATTCCACAACCAACCCTTTCTTGATTTTTATCAATAGCAATTGCAATTAAAAAACCATACTAGAAAAACTTAAACTAACACTAATTTGAAACCCAATAGCAAGTTCACCTCTTAGATTTAGGTTAGCAAAACACTAGATAGCAAAATAAATTAATTAACCTAATAATGGTTTTCTAAACCCTAATTAAAATTCCAGCCATAAACTAAAAAAAACTAGATTAGAAATTAGCACTAAAATTAACACTTTCAAGTTCTAATTAACACACTTTAAACTACAAATTAGCCAAGGATTGAAATTATACCTCAACTAGAGATCTAGCAAGAACAATATGCCTCCAAAGATGCCATCTTTCTCCAAGATTTGAACCAATTAGGTTAGAGAAGAGAGGGAATAAGGTTTTGCTTTGAAATTGTGAAGGAAATTGTTGATTTTTGTTGGATTTTTGGAATTTTCTTGAAGAAAATGAGAAAAAAGTGAAGGAAAAAAAATAATGGAGGGGGGGAGCTGCTCTCAGCCAGAATTGGGAAGGGGTGGTGTGTGTGTGATTTGTGTGGAAAAATCAAAGTCAAACCCCTCTCCTAACAAGTACACCATACCTCCAAAATTAACATATTAAAAACCCTTTCAAAACACCTCATTTCATCACATGAATAAAGTCAAAGTGAGGCAAGGAAATTTCTTGACCTGCTGATGGTGGGGCCGGCCTAGAGGAGGGGAGTGAGTGAGAGAGATTTTACAAGGAAATTCTATGCAAAAAGACCCCCTACAAGTCCAAAATTGCAAGTTTTAGCTTAAATTCAATAAATTTCGTTTTCCATAATAAAAATTAGTTAAAACTTGAAATAAAATACTAAAAATTTATGTTACAACTAGATTTTAATTAACATGATTTTAAAGCTTAAATTTTGCCCATTTGAATTTGTATTTATCGCTAATTTAATGTATTTTCTTACCGGCTTAAAATAATATTAAAAATCGAAAAATTAGGGAAAATTTTTAAACGACCAGAATTTCAGAAGTAACTCATTTGCCACTAAAAACTAGCAATTACCTATCCAAATTAGGTATAATTAGTCCTAAACTGCAAAATAACAAAAAAGACGGTTTACGGAAAAATACCGAATTTTCACCGATTTTCAGGAAAACACCAAAACGACTTTTAAAGGCGCTACAATCTTCCCCCCTTAAAGAAATTCGGTCCCCGAATTTAAAAATATAAATACGCGTACCTTCAAAGAGATGGGGATATTTCTTCCTCATCTCGCCCTCGGTCTCCCAGGTGACCTCCTCGCTGCTCGGGCCACGCCAAAGGACCTTGACGGTCGGTATAACTTTCGATCTCAACTTCTTCACCTTCCGATCCAGGATGGCCACCGGCTGCTCTGCAAAAGAAAGGTCGCGCTCTAGCTGGACTGTCGGGTGCTGAATCGCATACGAAGGGTCGTGAAGGTACTTGCGGAGCATCGAAACATGGAAGACGGGGTGAACATCGGGAAAGCTAGGTGGAAGAGCCAAACGATATGCATCAGCGCCGACACGCTCGAGGATCTCGAAGGGACCTACGAATCTAGGGCTAAGCTTCCCCTTTCGCCCAAAATGCATCACGCCCTTCATCGGAGAGACTCTCAGAAAAACATGGTCACCAATTGCGAACTCTAATCTGCGACGGCGCCTGTCCACATAAGATTTCTGCCTGCTCTGAGCCGCTCTCATCCGGACTCGGATCAACTGTATCTTCGCTGTCGTCTCCTCAACAAGCTGCGGCCCCAAAATACTGCTCTCGCTGAGCTCTGTCCAACAGACGGGCGATCTGCATCTCCTCCCATACAATGCCTCGAAAGGTGCCATCTGAATAGTATCCTGGAAGCTGTTGTTGTAGGAGAACTCCATTAACGGTAAATGATGATCCCAGCTACCGCCGAAGTCTAAAACGCACGCTCTGAGCATGTCCTCGAGAGTTTGAATGGTCCGCTCTGACTGTCCGTCGGTCTGCGGGTGAAACGCTGTGCTGAAGCTCAAACGAGTGCCCAAAGCCTCCTGAAGTCTCTGCCAAAGTCGGCTGGTGAACTGGGTGCCTCGATCTGACACGATACAAGTCGGTACGCCATGCAACCGCACGATCTCGTCGATGTAAAGCTGGGCATACTGAGCGAAGCTGAAAGTGGTCTTCATTGGCAGGAAGTGAGCTGCTTTCGTCAATCGATCTACGATCACCCAGATGGAGTCGTACCCTCGATTGGTCCTGGGTAGACCCACAACGAAATCCATCGAAATATGCTCCCATTTCCACTCCGGAATGGGTAACGGCTGTAGCTTTCCTGCGGGCCTCTGGTGCTCGGCCTTGACTTGCTGACAAGTCAGGCATCTTGATACAAACTCTGCAATGTCCCTCTTCATCCTGTCCCACCAGTAGGTCTCTCTCATATCATGGTACATCTTGGTGGAACCGGGGTGGACACTATACACTGATCGGTGTGCCTCCTCAAGAATGTCGTGCCGCAATCCATCAGCATCTGGTACGCACAGTCTAGATCCATAGCGTAAAATCCCCTGATCATCAATCACGAACTCGGAAAATCTGCCCTGTCCCATCTGTGCCATGATCTCTGAGCAACGGTCGTCTCTGCGCTGTGCCTCATATATACGGTCAAGCAACTGTGGGCGTGCACGAACATGCGCGAGCTGTCCCCCTGTCTGAGTGAACTCGAACTCAACTCGGCTGTCGCATAAAGTCTGCCAATCTGCTGACGACTGCCTCTGCACTGTGCGCAAATAGGATAGACTACCCCCGGGCCTCCTTCTCAAAGCATCTGCCACAACATTCGCTTTGCCTGGGTGATATAAGATCTCGCAGTCATAGTCTTTCACCAACTCCATCCAACGACGCTGTCTGAGGTTCAGGTCTCGCTGCTGAAATATGTATTTTAAGCTCTTGTGGTCTGTGAATATTTGGCACGACTCGCCATATAGGTAATGTCGCCAAATCTTCAGTGCAAAGACCACTGCAGCCATCTCCAAATCATGAGTGGGATAGTTCTGTTCATGCTTCTTTAACTGCCGAGAAGCATATGCGATCACCCAGCCATGCTGCATCAATACGCATCCTAACCCTACTCGCGAAGCATCACAGTAGACCACAAATCCACCTGATCCCGAAGGCAAAGATAATACCGGTGCCGTAGTCAAACAAGTCCGTAGCTACTGAAAACTGCGCTCGCACTCCTCTGTCCAAACGAAAGGAACTCCCTTCCGGGTCAAACCGGTCAAAGGTGCAGCTATACGGGAGAAGTCCTGAACAAAACGCCTGTAGTAGCCTGCCAGGCCAAGAAAACTACGGATCTCAGTAACCGATATAGGTCGGGGCCACTGCTGAACAGCCTCAATCTTCTTCGGGTCCACACATATGCCGTCTCTCGTAATCACGTGACCCAAGAATCCGACGCTGTCCAGCCAGAATGCACACTTGGAGAACTTTGCGAACAGCTGGTGCTCCCTCAGAGCCTGTAACGTAATCCGCAAGTGCTGCTCATGCTCCTCTCTGCTCCGGGAGTACACCAAGATATCGTCGATAAACATGATGATGAACAAGTCAAGATACGGCCTGAATGTACGGTTCATCAAATCCATGAATGCTGCTAGGGCGTTGGTGAGTCCGAACGACATCACCAAAAACTCATAGTGGCCGTAGCGCGTGCGGAAAGCTGTCCTCCGTATATCCTCCTGTCGAACTCCCAGCTGATGGTATCCTGATCGCAAGTCGATCCCCGCACCCTGAAGCTGGTCTAACAAATCATCAATGCGTGGCAACGGATATCTGTTCCGCACGGTAACCTTGTTCAGCTGGCGGTAGTCGATACATAAGCGCAAACTTCTATCCTTCTTCTTGAAAACCAGGACCGGAACACCCCACGGAGAAGCACTAGGTCGAATAAGCCCCTTATCTAACAAATCCTGTAACTGATCCTTCAGCTCTCGAAGCTCTGCCGGGGCCATCCGATAAGGCGGTATAGAAATAGGCCCCGAGCCGGGAATCAATTCGATGCAGAACTCAACGTCGCGCTCAGGTGGTAGCCCAGGTAGCTCATCAGGGAAAACATCAGGGAACTCACAAACAACCGGGACCCGGTCCAATGGAACCTCTGCAGCTCGAGTATCACAAATATACGCCAAGAATCCCTGACATCCCTTCCGCAAGAGCTGACCAGCGCGAAGAGACGAAATCAAGCTGGGAAGGGTGACGCTGCGGTCTCCCTGAATAACAAGGACTGGCTCTCCCGGAAAGCTAAATCTGACTGCCTTCTCACGGCAGTCTACCGAAGCATAACAAGTGGCCAGCCAGTCCATGCCCAGAAGCACATCAAAGTCCAACATATCGAGGAGAATCAAATCAACCGATGAATCCCTCTCCCCGATACGAACGGAACACAATCGAAATACAAAACGAGCGACAAACGACTCGCCTACCGGAGTAACAACAACAAGAGGATGATCTAACGACGACGACTCACGGCCCAACATCGGTGCAAAGTGTGTAGAGACGTACGAATGTGTGGAACCTGGGTCGAATAATACCCGTGCGTCAAAAGAGCAAACTGGCAAGGTACCTGTCACAACGGCATTGGATGCCTGCGCATCCTGCGGTGTTAAAGCAAATACTCGGGCCTGTCCTCCACCGATAGCAGGCTGACCTTGACCTCGGCCTCTGCCTCCTCGTCCTCTATGAACAGGCCGTCGCGTCCACGGCCTCTGGGTGCACCTAACTGGCGTGGAGCATCGCCTGTGGTAGGAAGTAGAGCTCTCTGAGGAGGGGTGGTGATGGTGGTAGGGTCACATGCGGAACGGTCGCCGCTCCCTGTCGTCTCGCCGGACAGTCTCTGACAAGATGGTGAGGACTCTCGCACCCAAAACACCCTGGCGACGACTGCTGTCCCTGGGGATATGAACCAAATAACTGACCCCGTCCAAATCCTCTGCCGGGCCCATCCCTCGGAAAGAATCTGGCACACTGCCTCTGAGACGGCACCTCGGTGCGAATCCTCTTCGGCCCAGAAACGGCCGAAGTCTGTGATATGCGTGCCTCCATCCGTAATGCCGTATCCATAGCAGCTGAATAAGTGTCGTAGTGCTGGGCGCCAATGGCAAGATATAGCTGGGCATCAAGTCCCTGTACGAACCTCTTCACTATCTTCTCTTCGGTATCCACCAAATACGGAGCATATCGGGACGACTGTGTAAACTGGATGTCATACTCAGACACCGTCATCCCAGGTGTCTTGATCAAGGCCTCAAAACTACGAGCTCTGGCGTCACGAACGCTCTCTGGGAGGAAACGAGCTAGAAAGACTGCTGTAAACTCGGCCCACGTCATAGGCGGTAGACCTGCAGCTTAACCTCTCAAGACTGACTCCCACCATGTCTGCGCGAGACCCTCTAGACGGAAACTCACAAGCTCCACCCATCGATCATCCGAACATCTCAGCGAACGGCAGATCCTGGCTAAACTGTAAAGGAACGTCTGTGGGTCCTCCGCTGCCTCGGTGCCGGTGAATACTGGAGGTCTCAGCCTCATGAAATCCTGTAGTGAAACCAGGATGATCACGGCGGTAGTAGTAGGAGCAGGTATCATAATAGTCTGGGATGTAGTAGGTGCGTCATCCGGCCTCGGTGTACGACTGGCTGCAACTAGGGATCCTACCATCTGACGTAGCTTTTGCATACTCCCCATCATCTGTCGCAACTCCTCCATACCAGTCTCAAGCCTATCCATGCGGCCTGGGGAAGGTGGATCGGTCTGTCCCTGCGGCGTAGGCATACCACCCTACTCAGTCCTAGTCTCGGACGAGCCAGCTCGAATCTCGTCTCGGGCGGCAGCCCTCTATGCCCTCGTAGCCTTCGGCGGCATAGTGGCTGGTACAGGAAAAAAGGATAATAAAAACAGTGCAATAGAATCATAGGATACACGGAATTGAAGAAGGAATTTCAAGCAAGTATATCCTAAAATCACTTAGCCGGAGTACCGTATCGCAAGTATGCCGCGGACATACACACGCTACGTTACCCTAATTAAGTCACTTACTCCATCTACCAAGGGTCATCCTACACTTAAAAGGTAAAACCTATCGCTCTGATACCAACTTTTTCACGACCCACAGGGCACGGACGTGACTGGCACTTAAGTTTACGAAACGTCTCAAGACGTCCGTAAAATAAGTAAGCCAAAGCCCAGAAACCAAAACCAAAAAGCAAAAGAGTGAAGAAAAACCAATCAATTGAAAGCGAGTTTATCAAACAAGTCATATAAAACCTTTTTAAAAACAATATCAATTTTTCCGAAAATTTCGGCAGAGTCTCCTTTGTAAATACTGGCCCCCAAAATGGGTACAACAAGAATATATATAAATCCAACAAATATGGCATCCCCAAGCGGGAGCTAGCTCTTCACCACAAGGCGGTCACAAATCCCACGCAATATAAAACAACAACATGCAAAATAATCATAAAGAAGCATGAGAAAAACAACATGTCGACTCAAGTGAGCTCGACCCCAAAATACAGCATAAAAAGTCCACAAATCTCACAGTCTCATCTCTAGGTCAATATACAACAATACTAGTAGATACAGTAGATGGAGTATACTAGATACAAAGAATATACAAGGTGGTACAAAAATAATAATATAACCCACCTAAGAGCAAAACCTCGAGTCCAGGAAAAAGAGGCAAAACAAGCAAGTGCGCCCGCCGCTACTGTACTGACGGAGCGGACCTGCAAAAGGCTGTGGCACAACGGGGGTGAGTTGCCAACTCGTGAGTAATAAATAACATCTACACAGGCTATCGAATGCATGCACACAAGCATCCTAGCATCTAAAATACAGGTAAGGCAGGACATAATAGCAGGTATGTATGCAATATGAATATACTAGCAGGTATGAATGCAATGCGAATCAACTCATGATCTGAATGTGTAGGTATAAGAATCATGTTTTTCCTTTAGGAATCTTTTTTGAAATACCAGCACAATACCAATAGAATCAACAAGAACCTGTGTCCAGCAACGACACCTCAAAACTATCACAAATCTCATATATCCATGTCATAGTATCTCTGGCCTCAGCAATCCGGCTGACCCATCTCAATATCACTATCTCATCATCTCGCGGCCACGGTCGGTATCCTCTGGATATCCGCCATCCCAAACAGTCACCGGTAGGTAATCATTCCCCTGCCAGGCTCATCGTCAGCACCACGAGCTTCTTGCCCCGGGATACCTTACCGGGCCCACCATGTACCCGAGACGGTTCATCCAACTCCTCGAAACGGGTCTCGAAAACCATAGCAAACTTATGGTGGACGACACTTACATCACTAGAAAACCGCAATTTACATATTTAAAAATATAGTAAGTTTAGAAATTTTGCGGCTATCCCCCGAAATCCAGAAATATCACAAAATCCTCATAAATGCATATGCCAATGATAATGAATGCATATGGTGTCAATAATCAAGTTGCGATGTATGATTGATAGACTAGGCATGAACAAATAACATGATGAAGTACATGCACATGATTAGCAATCTAATGATTTCATTTTAAAGAATTAAAGGCAATAGCACAGGTTAAAGCATCAATTATAGTAAAAGGTTTCAAATTATAGGTTATCTAGTGTGGTGGCATGGAAATTACCAGGGCGTGTGTGTAAGCATGAATAGTGCTCGTGCTGCATATAAAAACCCTGGCAATGGTGCAGGTGTCCAATAGAATGGGTTCGCATATGTATGTCAATATAAGGCATGGATGTAGCAAATAATCAAACAAGTATTACACCCCTAATTACTAACATTACTAAGAATCTTTTTAAGCTACTAAAACTATCGGGCGGCTTGCGCCATCCAACGATAGTCCCCCGTAGATGTTACATCTGCTCACCGGAATCCCTAGCTAGTCACGTCCAATCACCGCTTTCCCCTTTCGTGCCGCGTCTGACGTCTCCGCGACCGAACCTGGAATTTACATCAATACCAAACATAAGGTTACATACCATGAAATGACGTAAATCCCAAACGAAAATACCAACGTTCACAAGCTAGGTACAACGTGCACAAGGTGCGCGGAACACACGCGAAAATCGCAAAAACTAACTAAAATCGTCGATTTGGTCGCCCGGCAAAGCTAAAACCCGATCACTCAAAAATCCGCACTCACACATCCTAAATGTCATAGGATATGCCAAAAATATCATCAAGATATTGCAAATAATTCATCACAATATTTTTATAAAAACCTAGTAAGCATTACGTTCAAAAAAAAATCGGTGCAAACATTGCCGATTTGCGACAAAAATACTACAACCTAGCAAGAACATCCAACCACATAACTAGTTAGCCACAACACAAAATTTCAACACATTAACTATGCTTCAAAACCTATATTCCACAACCAACCCTTTCTTGATTTTTATCAATAGCAATTGCAATTAAAAAACCATACTAGAAAAACTTAAACTAACACTAATTTGAAACCCAATAGCAAGTTCACCTCTTAGATTTAGGTTAGCAAAACACTAGATAGCAAAATAAATTAATTAACCTAATAATGGTTTTCTAAACCCTAATTAAAATTCAAGCCATGAACTAAAAAAAACTAGATTAGAAATTAGCACTAAAATTAACACTTTCAAGTTCTAATTAACACACTTTAAACTACAAATTAGCCAAGGATTGAAATTATACCTCAACTAGAGATCTAGCAAGAACAATATGCCTCCAAAGATGCCATCTTTCTCCAAGATTTGAACCAATTAGGTTAGAGAAGAGAAGGAATAAGGTTTTGCTTTGAAATTGTGAAGGAAATTGTTGATTTTTGTTGGATTTTTGGAATTTTCTTGAAGAAAATGAGAGAAAAGAGAAGGAAAAAAAATAATGGAGGGGAGGAGCTGCTCTCAGCCAGAATTGGGAAGGGGAGGTGTGTGTGTGATTTGTGTGGAAAAATCAAAGTCAAACCCCTCTCCTAACAAGTACACCATACCTCCAAAATTAACATATTAAAAACCCTTTCAAAACACCTCATTTCATCACATGAATAAAGTCAAAGTGAGGCAAGGAAATTTCTTTACCTGCTGATGGTGGGGCCGGCCTAGAGGAGGGGAGTGAGTGAGAGAGATTTTACAAGGAAATTCCATGCAAAAAGACCCCCTACAAGTCCAAAATTGCAAGTTTTAGCTTAAATTCAATAAATTTCGTTTTTCATAATAAAAATTAGTTAAAACTTGAAATAAAATACTAAAAATTTATGTTACAACTAGATTTTAATTAACATGATTTTAAAGCTTAAATTTAGCCCATTTAAATTTGTATTTATCGCTAATTTAATGTATTTTCTTACCGGCTTAAAATAATATTAAAAATTGAAAAATTAGGGAAAATTTTTAAACGACCAGAATTTCATAAGTAACTCATTTGCCACAAAAAACCAGCAATTACCTATCCAAATTAGGTATAATTAGTCCTAAACTGCAAAATAATAAAAAAGACGGTTTACGGAAAAATACCGAATTTTCACCGATTTTCAGGAAAACACCAAAACGACTTTTCAAGGCGCTACACATACTATCATCTCGAGTAAGACTGTCCTACCGGAATAGGTCCTCCCTCAATCATTGCAATCACGTGCCTGTGATCCAATAATTGACTCTGAGGGCACTATATCCAACAGCCGTACGACGGATTTTCGTACGAGCGATATATTGATGTTTGATCCGCGCTCTTGACTTGGGAATATTTGATTATAGATATGGTATCGGATGTGATATTATCGAGGCGGGATCACCGACTAATATATATATATATATATATATATATATATATATATATATGTATGTATGTATGTATCGACTCAGGTGTTAGGCGGTGTCCTTACCTTCAGTAGCCAGTTAGCTTAGCCCTTTAGTTTAGAGTAGTTGTTAGACTAGATTTATATTAAATATAGATTGTTATCTTTGGGTCTAGTATTTAGCTCCTGCTCATTATTGTTGTTCGCTCCGCATCGCATACTTATATTATGCTTCATATTCTATTGTTGATATCATGCTGTTACGATACCAGCACCATTACCGATGACGCGTATGTACCACGTTCACTTACTTGCCGGCTCACACACATCTTCATCGGTAATTGCCATGTCACGAACACTTTAGAAAATACTATTTTATTTGACATAGGTTGTTAGCTAATAGCTTAGACATGATATTAGTATACTTGCCTTATTTGCTGGTTTAGACATTGTAGTTAGTACTTGCTACTTCATGCATACTGTTATTCATTGTTATACCGCATTCATGGATTCTCATGCCTATATTCATGGTTTTACATGCTATTGATGATTTGGATTCGGATTTCCATGAGATTTTCTGGATTTGGGGGAAAACCGCAAAACTTATATAAACTTCTTTTCTCTCTTTTTAAATAAAAAGTGCGGTTTTCCCATGATGTATGAGTCGTCCACCATGAGTTTGCTGATGGATTTCGAGACCCGATTCGAGGAGGTGGAAGAACCGTTTTGGGTACATGGTGGACCCGGTGCGGTACCCCAGGGCAAGAGGATCGCAGATGATGGCGTTGAGCCTGGCAGGGGAGCACTACCGACCGGTGATTTTACCCGACGCGTCGGATATCCGGAGGATACCGTCGTGGTCTTGAGATGGATGGTAGGGGCCGGTCTGGACTGACGGAGCCCTAGATATTGTGATTTGGACATTGAGATATTGAGGTACAGAGATTGCGACACAAAGATATCGAGATATTTGGATACTTGTTTTGTGTCGATGCTAGACACTGTTTATGCTGATTTCATTTATGATACCTCTTTTAAAAGTACAGAAATCTCACTAAATTATGAAAGCCGTTTTATTCAGTACATGCATTCTGTTTCATGCATCATACATCATCCATATGATATATTGCTACCTGAGACACTGACACGGGCACATGGGATTACACTCGGGTTAGATATTTACCCTAGCCATTGTTATAGGCTGCATGTTATATATATTTGAGGATATATTATGATCGTTGACCTAGGATTGCGTTGTAAATGCTGTTTATGTTCGTAGATGTTTTTCTACTCACGAGTTGGCAACTCACCCCCGTTGTGCCATAGTTTCTTGCAGGTTTTTCCGTACAGGTTTCATTACGGCTTTGCTGGCACTGCTTCTTTCGGGTAACTTGCTAGTAGGTGGGTTTATTGGTATCGTACCCATCATATTACTTTGTATAATATTATTCAGTTGTATCTAGTAAATTCCATCAACCAAACATGTATTTATTTTTAAGATAGAGACCAGTGATGTTATTCTTTCGACCTTAGAGTCGCGCGTTATATTTCTGTGGATTTCTTGTTGTTTTGAGTTTCCTTTTGAGTTTTGATCCTCGCCCTTGGCGTTGTATATTATATTGCTTATGTGGTTGTGACCGTCGATTGACGAAGAGCTAGCTCCCGCTTGGGGATGCATTTTATTGATTTCGTATACTATTCATGTTGTATCCCGTTTGGAAGCCAGTATTTACAAAGGAGACTCTGCCGAAATTTTTCAGAAAATACTTGATGTTTTTAAAACGCATAATTCGGCTTATGCTATTAAAACTACTTGTTTTAAGTTGGTTTTCCTTCACTCTACTACTTTTCTTGGTTTTGGATTTCTGGTTTTTCGGCTTACTTAGATTACGTACGCCTCGAGACGTTTCGTAGTCTAAGTGCCGGTCATGTTCCGTACTTTCGGGTCGTGACAAAGTTGGTATCAGAGCGTTAGGTTTACCTTCGGAGAGTAGGATGACCCTTGGTTGATGGAATAGGTGACTAAAGTAGAGTGACGTACTGTGGGTATGTTCCGCGGCATACTTACGATACGCTACTCCACTTAAGAAGCCTTAGGATGTACATTTCCTTGTTTAGTATTATATTCATTCCTATGATCTAGCCTCATCGGTACCAGTTATGGTTTTCCTGCCACGATTATGGGCAGGGAGAGCTACGGCTAGAGTTGCGGTCAGCACGAGCTCGTTGCGAACGAGGACTGGCCAGGACGTAATTCCGGCTACACACGATTGCGGAGATGTGTCTTTTTATTGTGCTTTCACGCCCCGAGCATTTGATGGATCGCTATATGAGATTACTCGGACCGGTAGAGGATTGAGCCAATGATAGAGGCCAACCAGATTTTGATGACCGTTGGTGTATTGCTTATTCATGATGTTTAAAGCACTGTTCAGCATGCAGACGAGTGAGCCAGTTATTGCTGCGAACGACGAGATATCGCCCCAGATGTTGGAGCTATTGCGGTACGAGTTGTACTAAGAGCTAATAGAAGTTTGCTAGTCACCAAGGATAAATGACTAGGACATGTGGTTCGTTCGTGTCACGACCCGAAAGTACGGAACATGACCGGCACTTAAACTACGAACGTCTCGAGACGTACGTAATCTAAGTAAACCGAAAACCCAGAAATCCAAACCAAGAAAAGTAGTAGAGTGCTGGAAAAACCAACTTAAAGCAAGTAATTTCAATAGCATAAGCCGAATTATGCGGTTTTTAAAACATCAAAAATTTACTGAAAATTTCGGCAGAGTCTCCTTTGTAAATACTGGCCCCCAAAAGGGATACAACATGAATAGTATACGAAATCAAGAAAAGGGCATCCCCAAGCGGGAGCTAGCTCTTCGTCAATCGACGGTCACAACCACACAAACAATATAATATACAACGCCAACGGCGAGGATCAAAACTCAAAAGGAAACTCAAAACAACCAGAAATATAACGAGCGACTCTAAGGTCGAAAGAATAACCAACACTGGTCTCTATCTCAATAAATACATGTTTGGTTGATGGAATTTACTAGATACAACGGAATAATATTATACAAGGTAATATGATGGGTACGATACAAGAAAAACCCACCTACTAGCAAGTCACCCGAATGAAACTGAGCCCGCAAAGCCGTAATGAAACCTGTACGGCAACCTGCAAGAAACTGGGGCACAACGGGGGTGAGTTGCCAACTCGTGAATAGAAAAATATCTACGCACAGAAATCTCATAAATAACGCAATCCTAGGTCAATGATCATAATATATCCTCAAAAATGTATATAACACGTAGCCTATAACAAGGCTAGGGTAAATATCTAACCCGAGTGTAATCTCATGTGCCCGTGTCAGTGCCTCAGGTAGCAATATATCATATGGATGATGTATGAATGCATAAAACAGAATGCATGTACTGAATAAAACTGGTTTCATAAATCGGTGAGATTTCTGTATTTTAAAAGAAATGAGGTACCATATATGAAATCAGCATAAAACAGTTCCCAGCATCGACACAAAACAAGTGTCCAAATACCTCGATATCTCTGTGTCACAATCTATGTACCTCAAGTCTCAATATCTAGGGCGCCGTCAGTCCAGACCGGCCCTTACCATCCATCTCAAGACCACGACGGTATCCACCGGATATCCGACGCGTCGGGTAATATCACCGGTAGGTAGTACTCCCCAGCCAGGCTCACATCATCATCATCACGCGCTTCTTGCCCCGGGGTACCTTACCGGGTCCACCATGTACCCGAAACGGTTCATCCGTCTCCTCGAATCGGGTCTCGAAATCCATCAGCAAACTCATGGTGGACGACTCATACATCATGGGAAAACCGCACTTTTTATTTTAAAAGAGGAAAAAGGTTTATTTATGTTTTTGCGGTTTTCCTCCAAATCCAGAAAATCTCATGGAAATCCGAATCCAAAACCTCAATAACACGTAAAATGGTGAATATATGCATGAAAATCCGTGAATGCGGCATAACAATGAATAACAGTATGCATGAAGTAGCAGGTAATAACTACAATGTCTAAACTAACATATAAGGCAAGTACACTAATATCATGTCTAACTATTAGCTAACAGGCTATGTCAAGCAATAATATTTTCTAAGGTGTACGTGATATGGCAATTACCGATGAAGATGTGTGTGAGCCGGCAAATAAGTGTACGTGGTACATACGCATCATCGGTAATGGTGCTGGTGTCCTAACAGCATGATATCAATAATGGAGTATGAAACATAAAATAAGCATGCGATGCGAAGCGGACCACAAAAGAAGAGCGGGAGCTGAAAACTAGACGCAACTATAACTAATCTGCATTAATCTAATATAAGTCCTACAAATGGTGCCTTTTCAAATAACACGAATCATGGGGTTTTGAAAATAGGGGCTACGGTGTTTTTATGAAAAGATAAGTCTTTTGAAATATCCGTAGGATCCCTTGGGCTGTCTTTTAAAATACCCACGATTTGTTAGTTTTTGAAATAGGTAGGAGTCTAATCTAATCTAACAACTACACTAAACTATACGGCTGAACTAACAAGCTGAACAGCAGGTAAGGAAACCGCCTATCATCTGAGTCGATACATATACATACCTGTATATGTATAGTCGGTGATCCCGCCTCAATAATATCATATCCGATACCATATCTATAATCAGGCATCCCAAGTCAAGAGTGCGGATCAATCATCAATATAGCTCGTACGTAAATCCATCGTACGGCATCCCAATCTGGGTACGGGTCAATATCACATTCATCATACTATTCACCTGGTATCCTCTTTATCAAATATCATGATCGAGGTACTGATCTACGTCTAGTACCATACTGATACCGCCTACGTATGCATGGACGTGTGTGAAACACTACGTCAAGGACCCGCTACAACGTCATGTCATATCTCAAATACGAACCCTGCTATATCACCGATCTCACGGCCTCAAATCAAATCTCATCGACTCAGCTCAATCCCAAGTATCATCCTTAAATCCCTATGTGAACAAATAGTCCCATACCCATATGAACCCATAACTATAAAGAATCCCATGAGCACATATCAATAGGAATGTATGCAAGTATGTATGTGTGTATGCGTAGTGCAACACTACCCTAGGGTTCGCAACACTAAAGTAATCCAACACACCAATATCCATCCTAAGCATCGTTATTAATCCCAAATAACATATAATAATTGTTGGTGTGTATACGCATCCGTATACACCACCACGGACTGCGGGGGTGCTATACGCCATCCACCCGACTTCTCCCCGTAGATATAAATCTACTCACCTGGTCCTCGCTAGCCGGTGCCGACGTCGCCACGCGCTTGCTTGTCGTCTCGAAGTCCACATGGGGGTACCTACATATCATAACGCACCATATTGCATTAAAACTAAATTCGAAATCGAAACGGCATACGAAAATCAAATCGGCACGCGTATCACGCATAGGTCCAAACCTATCGCCTACGCATGCAAGAATAGTCAAACCAACCCTCGATGTCGATGTACAAACGTCAAACCATCAAGAAAAATCCAATCACACTCATTTGCACATTCACGAACACTAATTTTAATATAAACTAGGTTAAAACTCACAAAAACCCTAATTTTACTTAAAAAGTCATTTTTCCGAAAATCTAACAAGCACAATTCGCCGTTTATGTACAAAACAGGATGTTTAAATGAATGTAGCGGCCAATATATTTATTAAATATCTTAAATAAGTCATATAAACAATTCCCGGAATTTAATCTCATTAAATTCCAAAAACCTTAATATTCTAGTTTACAAAATACCTAAAATTTAACAATTTCAAAGCAAAAATGCACAAACTACAATCTAGCTTAGATTTGCATGATCTAAAGCATTAAACCACACTTAATAAAGTTAATGAAGTCATGAAAAACCTAAACACATTTTTAATCCCAAGTATTTAACCAATTTCAAAATCCTAGTAAGCAAATTAGCAAATTAACACAATTTTTAAACTAACCATTAGCACAAGCTACTAATCTTGTATTAACATGACAAAAAGCCTAAATATAACACACAACCATACACCAATTTTATAAAACCCTAACTTGCATTCAAATTCATAACTTGAATTCCAAAACTTGCAACTTAAGCCTAATTAACACTTAAGTAGTTTAGCTTTAAGAAATTAGTAACAAATTAAGCAAAATTGTTTTAGAATTATACCCAAAAACATTTGAAGATCCACAAGCATCCATGGCCTCCCAAAATGCTCTCTTTTCACAAAGATCCATGCTATACGGGCTAAGCTAAAATGGGTAGGAGTCGGATTTGGGTTTTGGGATTTTTTTTTATGGATTTGAGGCCATTTTTGATGAAGTTTGAAGAGAAAAGAGAAGGGAATTGGAGGGGGGCTGCTGCTGCTGTAGGAGGGGGGCTGCTGGAATGGGAGTGGGAGAGGAGAGAGAGGGAGATAGAGAAAGTGGGGGAAGAAGTCAAAGTCAATTCAAGGTCAAAGGTCCACCTCATTTCTCCATTTTCTTTTCTTTTCTTTCATTTCTTTCCTTTGAAATTCAAGTGGGGAAAATAAATGGGGGCTGCTGAATTCTTCAAGGGGAGAAGTAAATGGGAGTGTGTGGATGTGGGTACGGGTGTGGGGTGATGAAAAATGATAAATATAATACCCCAAACATCCATTTACGCTAAAAAAAGCCTTTTTTCTTCAATAATTTCTAAACCGTTTTGGCAAATGATTTCGTTCCAAAAACCACATGATAAAATTTTTTTTAATGTTTTATGATGCACAAAATTTGTTTCAACTCATTCCAATTTGTAATTTTCCCTAATTAAATGTATTAGTGACGGCTTAAATAATAATAAAATAATATTTTTTTCAGAAAATTTGAAATTTCACCAGCGGCTCAATAAACACCAAATAATAGCAATTACATAGCTGGAATATGTATATTTAATTTTTATAATAAGATATTTGTATTTTGACTTTTTACAGAAAACCCCCTTATTTTACCGATTTTTTTGAAATTTCACCGAAACGATTTTCAAAACGTTACAATCTTCCCCCCTTAAAGAAATTCGGTCCCCGAATTTAAATTCAAACTCCCCCAAATACTAAAACATCTAAGAAAAACTATCAAGTCGTCGGGGCTCCGAAATTGTAACTACATAAAACAATTCGTAGCGCAGCGCATGCGCTTGAAAAATGAGTATATAACTCAAATCAAAACTCCGTCAAGCATCCCGCAATCATCGGAGTCATGGAGAAGACATCAATGCCAAATCTAAATCAAACCAATATGATATAACTCGAAACTATACATGTAAACATCGAATCTATATCTGTAAGTATCTGAAGGAAATGCATGCCAAATCTCTTTAAGTCGCTGTGCAACGCGTATAACACTGCACAGTGGCGGACGTCTATCATAAGAAAATAACTATATACATATATACCTTTGTTTGAAATGTACGTTCCGCCGTTTTGGAAACAATTTAGAAGGGTCTCCTTGTTTTAAACATTTCGTGTCATATCAGACACGTAGGTAAATACTGAGGCTATAGCTCGCTTTTTGGAAATCCCTTCAATAACTATCAATGCATGCAAAATATATTCAGGTACTGTCCTCTGACTAGTCCTGCTCAGTATGAAAATACATAGCAATATCATAAAAACGTACTGCTCTATACGAAATCAATCCCAAAATATGCACATGAATGCTACGTGCGTCTGGTGCGCACGGAAATCAAAATCCATGAATGTGCCATACATGCGCATAGAAACAACATCTAAGTCCATCGGGTGTGCATGAAACATCTGTCGTAGGCAACATGTGTGCCTGACAGCAAAATCAGGTGCATCTAACGTGCACGAAATCATGAAATCCAATATCAAGCGCCGAACGTGCGCAAAATCAATCAGGTGCACAAGGTGCACAAAACAAATATCGGGTATCACAATCGAAATCGAAGTCCAGTGCATCTAAGTGCACAAAAGGCGTATCACTGCACTGCAAGCATATATAAACTATACCGAGTGCAGGAACGAAATCGTGTGCATGCATACACACAAAACCAACTCAACTGTTTAAAATCGTAAAATCACAAACATGTGAAACTGAAGCACGAAAACGATATCAAGTGCAACACTGTGCAAAGATCGTAAATCATCAATCATCAAAATCAAATCATACGAATAAATCACCCAAAACATCGTAATCAACAATGGCGGAATAGTACTGCTCAAGCGCATCCTCTAAGAATCTCGGCCAACTGTCGCGGTCACTAATGGGACGTCTCGTCGATGATCATGAACCCTGGCCTGCTGGTGTGCGTAACCATGACCACTCCTGGGTCAAGGTCTTCACTGTGAATTACCAATCTTTCGGTCCATCGGCTCATCGGCCCTGTCAGGTGTGCTAACGGGGACGATTCCGTTCTGGCACTTCTCTGGTCATCTCTTGGTCAATCATCACGACCACTCGTAAAACAGCATATTACTGGCGTCGGCCTCTGGCTCTCTGAATGTACGTGACACATCTGATCCTGGGTGCAAGTATCATTGCAGCAGTGTCCTGGAAGGAATCCTGCTCATGGTCTCTTCCATGTCTCGTCTCTGCCAACTGTCCGGAAGTCGTTGTCCTTTCCTATATCTGCATCTTGCTCTGGAACGACTGCATACTCATCGCGACTCCTTCTGGAAGGTAAGTCCAAGTACCATGCCTCGGCATGCGCATCGCATCTCTGATATCGGCGGAGTGGAATGTCATCTCATCTAGATCTGGTACGAACCTCTTACTCCACTTTTCTCTAATGTCGTCTGCTTTGGACTCGTCTCGTCGTGGCTGCATGGACTGAGCTCCAACGGCTATCCTCATATCTGGAGTCTCCCAAGAAATGCATCTCACCACCTAGCATCCGAATTAAGTCGAGCCATCCGATCGAGTCGTCAAAACCTCATAATCCCCCAAGAGCTCAACATCTTGGGCACAGTTTAATAGTATCGAGTACATACCACAGCATCGGTGGTCCAGCCGTAGAAGGGCAAACCCAAGCCTCACTAATGGCGCCGTAGAACTGCCGCAAACCCAAAGGTTCAAAGGCTTTCACACGGTCATTAAGTCGAGTTAGGGTTTCATTCTTCTAGAGGGACCATAGAATTGCCTGCATGTCTTTCCGACTACTTTAATCTTGGAATAATAGGTTTCTGACATTCGATCGTCTCTGTCGACTCCCAACGTCTCCGCGTGAAGTCGTCTCTAGCTGGAATCAATCTATCTGATGACCTCGCATCGGGGTAGGCGAACGATCCACATGTCCTAGTCATTCATCCTCGATGACTAGCGACCTTCTATCATCTCTTAGTACAACTCGTTCTGCACTAACGCCAGCATCTGGGGCAATATCTCGTCGTTCGCAGCAATAACTGGCTCGCTCGTCTGCATGCTGAACAGTGCCTCAACCATCATGAATAAGCAACACACCAACGGTCATCAAAATCTGGCTGGCCTCTGCCAGTGGCCCAATCCTCTGATACTGATCGGCACGTCCGAGAAATCTCATAAAGGCGATCCGCCAAACGCTCGTGGTGCGAAAACACAATCAAAAGACACCTCTCTACAATCGGGTGTCGCCGGAATTTCGCCCTGGTCAGTCCTCGTCCGTGAGGAGCTCGTGCTGACAGCAACTCTAGCCGTAGCTCTCCCTGCCCATAATCGTGGCAGCAAAACCAAACTGGTAACGATGAGGCTAGATCAGGAAGGAATATAATACTGAACAAGGAAATGTACATCCTAAAGCTTCTTAAGTGGAGTGGCGTGTCGTAAATATGCCGCGGAATATATCAACGATACGTCACTCTACTTTAGTCACCTATTCCATCAACCAAGGGTCATCCTACGCTCCGAAGGTTAAAACCTAACGCTTTGATACCAACTTTGTCACGACCCGAAAGTACGGAACATGACCGGCACTTAAACTACGAACGTCTCGAGACGTACGTAATCTAAGTAAACCGAAAACCCAGAAATCCAAACCAAGAAAAGTAGTAGAGTGCAGGAAAAACCAACTTAAAGCAAGTAATTTCAATAGCATAAGCCGAATTATGCGGTTTTTAAAACATCAAAAAATTACTGAAAATTTCGGCAGAGTCTCCTTTGTAAATACTGGCCCCCAAACGGAATACAACATGAATAGTATACGAAATCAAGAAAAGGGCATCCCCAAGCGGGAGCTAGCTCTTCGTCAATCGACGGTCACAACCACACAAATAATATAATATACAACGCCAACGGCGAGGATCAAAACTCAAAAGGAAACTCAAAACCATCAGAAATATAACGAGCGACTCTAAGGTCGAAAGAATAACCAACACTGGTCTCTATCTCAATAAATACATGTTTGGTTGATGGAATTTACTAGATACAACGGAATAATATTATACAAGGTAATATGATGGGTACGATACAAGAAAAACCCACCTACTAGCAAGTCACCCGAATGAAACTGAGCCCGCAAAGCCGTAATGAAACCTGTACGGCAACCTGCAAGAAAGTAGGGCACAATGGGGGTTGTTGGAGATAGTGCCCTCAGAGTCAATTATTAGGTCACAGGTACGTGATTGTAATGATTGAGGGAGGACCTATCCGGTAGGACAGTCTTACTCGAGATGATAGTATGCTATCTGGTTTACCTTTATCATCGTGTACTGTTTTAGGTGACATGACACGTCGCTATTACACGTTGATAGAGCCCCTAGGATTCTTGCTTGACCACCAGCAGTATGAGGGCGATCATATAAGTGGGAGCTGGGGGTCTACAAGCATATCCTTAAAAGGTCCCTAGTCGTGGGAGTTTCGAGACCGGGCATCGATACTCCATTAGTAGACTAGTGTATACAGTCGAGACCCCGACGAGGGGCGGTGGCCGGTCTCACAAGCCACTGGTGTCAGTTGGATCATCTAAGATGTATACAGGTGCTCATTGAGTTATGAGTACACCGGACAGGACTCGCCGGGAACATGCTAGTTGGTCATATACCAGACGTCAGATGGCAGTTCCCTGGTGACATGTGTGCAGGTTAGTTCATCGACCTGGGGATCGTCATTTGTCTCGTGTGAGTTCCCACTGTACTTTGATTACTACCCTACCACGGCTCAAAGGAGTCGTGCAAACAGGTTTTAGTTGGGTACAGTCCCGAGCCACATGGAGGCAGTGAGCGTATCTTCAGGGGTTCGTCTCTCCCGGTACTGGGGGTGAGGTCGTGCTGTGTCTAGGAGAGCCATTACACAAAGTCCTTGGCCAAGGCAAGGAGATTTACTGGTAGGTATTCCAGTAGTATCTCAGGGTGTTCTGGGCTACACTCCGACACGACTTGTACCGCTTTTGGGGGTCTGACTTTTACCAACCCCCTAGGCCCGCCATGCGATGCTCATAGACGAACGGACCGGACTGCACGGATATTGTCACTGACAGGCTCAGTTGGGTGTCGGGGTGAGCTTCCTCATCGACGTCCCATTTGGTCAGTACCTGGTAGCCCGTCACGTATTGGCTTATACCTCTGACGTGCTAGTGGTTAAATCCACAACCAAGGTGTTGACGAGTCTTTAGAGTCCCCCACATTCAGTTACTCAGCTTTCGGGCGAAAGGTTGTAGAGGCCGTATGGAGATATGGCAGGGTCCGATCAGATACGTGCGGTATTGCACGGATCAGGGTCGGACAGTCTGTACTATAGGCCGTATGGTTATATGGCAGGGTTCGATCAGATACGTGCGGTATTGCACGGATCAGGATCGAACGGATATTACTAGCCGGCTTTGGTATAAGCCGGATCCTAGTATAGTACAGTGTAGATTTTGTCTCATTGCATTTGTATTTCGGTCGGAATACAAATGCGGGTGTGTATGCACAGTATCGGGGTTTTCCTGTAATTTATTACGGGACCAGTTTTCTGGAGTTGCCAGTTTGCTTTCCGTTTCGGCCGATTTCCATTGTTCCGTTCATTGGCCGAAGATTGGTGGAGGAGGGCTTATTTGCATTGTTGCAAATAGGCATTTGTGGAAGGGGGTCTTTGCATTTTGTTGTATCATGATAGCACCCTCCTTTGACTTGCTTGACTTCATACTTCATGATGGCTTGACTTTGTTAGCATCATGGTTGTTGATGATTAGTTGGTAGTGTATTGGTTTTGGGAGTGATCATTGCCTCTCATCATCACTTGCTTTTTTCCATGACACTCCACCTTGCATTATTGTTCCACCCACCCCCTTGTCTTTTCTCTCTCCAATCTCACTTGGTAAAAGGGGGGCCGGCCATTCCAAATGGTGGGTATGGATTCATTTTTATGGGTGGCATTTTGTTTCTCTTGCTCACTAGAAAAGCCCTCTAGTTCATTTCCAAAAGTTCCTCTCTTTTCTTCCACAAAATGGCACAACTCCAAACCCCAAAAATGAGACTCCTTCTCTACGAATTCTACAACGAATCTTGGGCACGTCGAGTAGCCGGCTTCGTGCCCGAGTTGCCTCGGCATTGAGGTGGGAGCCCGTAAACAAAGTAGGCGATGTGGTGCACTTCCGGCGACGAGGAGGAGACGGGACTTTTCCGCAGGAGATCGGGAGCATGACGAGAAGACCGGAGGACTTGGATCGTCGGTATATCTCTATTCCCATTCTTGTAGGTAGCTTAGACTAGTTAATGGTTCGATCCGGAGTTTAGTGCGCGGTGGTGCCGGTTTGCAAAGTCCGCAAAATTTTAGTTATTCACCGTTTCCGCATTCCGGCGTCGGATTGACGGCCGGGGCGCCGCCGTGAACTTACAGTGGTATCAGAGCCTCGCCATTAACTTAGTCTAACTTTGTGTAATGTGTTTGCATTTCCGATCGATCAAAAAGTTCCAAAACTGCATTTTACCTCACATCAGTTTTCTGTTGGAAATTTTTGGTGTCTAAAAATTTTTCAGGTGGTCTCAGAATGATGTTCAGAAAGTTCTAAGAACTCTGGGAAAATTCGACGCACTGATCCCTCTTCCAGAGCGCGGAACCGCGGCCTCACCCTTCTATTGGGCCGCGGATCTGCCGCAACTTAGAGAGATCAATGGGCCAAAATTTCCCAGTGGGCTTCTGGGCTAGTATTAGGGGTTTTGGAATATTAAAATTGGGCCAATTATTTCTGTGATTGCTACAGTATTAGTTTGGGGCCCACTTGTTAATTTTTGGTCAATCGGAAAATCTTAAACACATTTTTCACAGTATTTACATTATATCTGCGACCGTGAATGTCACTCGATCGGTAAATCCTGTCTAACTGCTATAGCCCGGTTAGACGGATTTGCGAACGTGACTTTCACGTTGATGTTCTATGTATTTGCTGTGTTGTTGCGGATCGGTCGTGGGGGATAGCCTGGATGCAATGCTAGTACAGTTCTGTTGTATTATGTACATTTGATATTGCGGGGCGAGCGTCCGACATGTGGACTGCCGTCACTGCCTGTTTGTATTATTCTTTTGGGGCACGACCTGGTTGCGGTCGATGTACCCGGTGTATGTATATTTTATTTTCTGTACTAGGATTGCCCCGCGGAGGGGTGCACGGATAGCCGGGTTCTGGAGGGCAACAAGCCCGCATCTCATGGCATTGAGACGGAGGGGGCTTCGCTCTAGGATTGGCGGGCTATTCGCCGCACTCGTAGGGGGTACAGGTTGACCCAGGAGGGGTGCCCAAGTTACCGGATTCCGTGAAGTGCTGGGTGGTCCATTCACGGTGCTGAAGGGGGCTGCCTCGCTTCAGGTTTTGGCGGGTGACTTGCCGCGTCCGTAGGGGTCTAGGATTACATTGCACAGGCTATCCACACGACCAGGGGAACGTCGGGTTTCAGCGGCTCTGTGAAACCCGGGGATCCCAGATATCTGTATTGTTTCTGTGATGCTGTTCATTCTCTGTGATGTTGCATTTTATTCACGCCTTGAGCGAATATAATATATTGGTATATATATTAGTAGATGTTGTATATGTTTTGCATCCGCGCTAGTCCAGTCCCCGCTCTGTCGTTAGTTAGCTAACCTAACGGGTAATGACGGGACCCAGTGGCGAATGCGGATGGCATATACGTACATCAGTATATTTTCGTTCTTTTTGGCGTGATCAATTGATGGGACTGCATTGATTCGGATCAATGCAAAGTTAAAAACAAACCTAATCTGATGTTGTTGGAACACTTTTCAAAAGGCTGTTATTGCAAGGACGTTTACTTTTGTTTTGCATCGTGGTATTCATTGGAATATCCTGCTCCTCAGTCGACGAGGCAAGGGCCGAGATCCCTTCACCGGGAGTGACCCCTTGGACAGAAGTTTGCGTCAGGGCATTAACTTCACTATAGCCGATTACTTTTGCTTTGCATCGCGGTATTCGGTTGGAATATCCTGCACCCCATTCTACGGGGAAAGAGCCGAGATCCCTTCACCGGGAGTGACCTCTTTAGCAACGGTTTTCGTCACTATATTTTCAAAAAGCTATCCGTTCCTTCAACGATATCAAGTTCATTACGTTAAAGGTTTTCGCCAGAAACCATTCGTAGCCCTCCATCATTTCAGTTAAATATTCGGTAGTATTCAAGCTATGTATTTTGACCTCACGCCAAGGCATAGTGTTTGGTAGCTGCCGGGTATTTATCTGTTGCATAGATAGATGCGTTGGTTTGGGACAGTCGTACTACTATTTTGGCCTACGTCAAGGGTATGTACGGGTGGATTCAAATTAACCTGGATAATGATGGGCAGAACTTGACATGTGACTTATGATATTTTGACCTCACGCCAAGGTCATAAGAGCATGGGGCAGAAATCACATCGGGAGTTTCAAAAGAACTGAAACTTGCCAGATATGCGCATACCTTCTGGAGTGTGATAGCGTGAGCGGATTCCGTCACGTTATCATGCAATGATAGTTGGATCCCGATTCCTACTGATGAGTTAGTTTACTCCTCGGGTGACCCCGACTAATTCTTCTTTCAGGTTTGGAGGAGAATTTGAGGTACAGTGGGAGGTTTCCAGATTAGATAAATTGGTAACCATTCTGATCTAGGTTAGAGTGCACGCTGAGTGTTTCTTTTCTCTCTCTCTCTCTGGCAGCTACCATTGACCCGACCCTAGACTTTGACTCAGTGACCAAGTTGACCGAACCTACTTAACACTGGCTTTTGGATTGTCAGAGTTGCAGACCTCATTGCCACTCATACTTTTACCCTTTTCTCCAGGACACCCCGTATTACTACGAACGTCCACTTCCATTGGACAAAACCATCGTATGGTTAGATACGAACTCGAAGGAATTCGAGGATGGTTTCCGGTTCTGGAGAAAACGGATAGGATTATTCAGTTGTCTTTTCTTTTTACCCTCTCTCAGGTTACGAGTACTCCTTGGTTTAGGGGTAGTACACCTATTACGCAAATTGGATTGTCTTCTCCAAACCTTAGGCTGGTGCCGACCGGTAGGGAATGAAGAAAACCAGTTAGCCTAAACGGTGTACAGAAGGTATTAAGTTCAGACAAAGCAAGGGATTAGTAAGAGGGCAAAGTAAATTGCGACAGATATTCACGACCAAACCATGTATTCCTTCGCCAATCCTAAATCACCTTTGTATTTCTCCAGGACACTCCGTATCACTACGAAGATCCCATTTTATTGGATAATCCATCGTATGGTTATATACGAACTCGAAAGGAACTTGTTCCAGT
Source organism: Agapanthus africanus (assembly GCA_030015575.1). NCBI lineage: Eukaryota > Viridiplantae > Streptophyta > Magnoliopsida > Asparagales > Amaryllidaceae > Agapanthus > Agapanthus africanus. The sequence continues at coordinate 225,453,124 of CM057349.1, forward strand.
TCGGGGATGGATCCTGGTTCAGGAGAAATAGGAATAAAGTACATTCAGGTGTCTTTTATCTTCACCTTCTCTCGCGTTGCGAGTGCTCCTAGGATTAGGACAGTACACCCTTTATGCTTTTTGGATAGTCTTCTTTCAAACCATAGGCTGGTGCCGAACGGTAGGGAAGGTAGAAAACCAATTGGCCTAAAGGGGTGTACAGAAGGTAAAGACTAAAGACATATGAAGGGATATGGAGAGGTGGCAAAGAATTATACGGTTATAGTTGTGAATCTGGATGATGGAAGAGGCATTACTAGGAACACCAGGGTACCCCATCGAAACATTTCAATGTTTCAGTTCAACTGTGTACTGTTAATGGAAAACTGATTTCCCGATTAGACACTTGCTCCAGGGTATGTATTTACCAGGTTTGATTCTCATATCTGTATAGTTTTACAGATGATGAGTGGGAGTAGGTTATTGGGAATTGGGTGATCATCCTCATTATATCGGGATTCGTTGTAATCGGTGATATTTGAGGAGATCACCTGGGCTGTTTGCCGGTCGGCAAATATTTGGTTTTGAATATCCGCTGTTGTGCACCAATTTCAAATTGATATATCTGTACGTCTATTTTCATAGAGTGAGATATACCTTTTGATATTATGTCGATGACATTTACCTATATCAGTGGATGGTTAGGTAAGGAGCATCAAACAGCGGTGTAATTCTTCTTAACCATAAGTACAGTTTTCAACCTACGACACACAGTGAAAGAGTTGTTAGACTCAGCGGACTTATACAGAGTATTGTATGTTGTCCAGTGTCCATTAGGACAGAGGGGTTGGTCCTCATACTATATTCTGTTTACTTTTAACTTCTCTAGCCCTTAGACATGTGTTTCGTGGAAACACAGGGTCTAAGTTTTGAGGAGTTATAGGTATTTGAATAGAGTAGAGAACCAGGTGTAGCAAGTATCGGGATTCTTCAAAGTGATCGAAGATGTAGATACTTGTGTATGGTATTCAGTTGATAGTAATGATAAAGAGAAATTGCTTCTCTTTCAGGTTACTCATAATTGGAAGCATTCCTAAGTTGAGTAACGCTGATCGGCCTCTCTCCATTTAGTTGACATGCACTGGAGACAGCTGCATGATTTGAATCAGGTTTGACATTCCATTGGCCACTCCGCAGATAAGGTGGGTAACTTCAGGCACCCGAGAGGTACTCCGGTAGCCTCAAGGACGGTGACAGGGAAGTTCTTGTTTACCCACAATTGCCATTGCTGTTGTTCCAGGTTACGAGACCCGGCGGGAGGATGAGTATAGCGTCGTTCTAAACCAGTTTTAGAAGTGTACGTCTATATGACTCTGCCAGAGGGTTGTCGTAGTCAGTGGGAGCAGCGGAAGCATTGGTGGACAGGTTGCTTATGTCTATTTATAGACTAAAGCAGATGTAGCGGAGATAGATCATCTGTTTCTGACGTGACTGTCATGGGTTTGACTTCATCAGAATAGGGGATGGATCTGTTGAGAAGGTAGTAGGGTGTGATATCCTGGTATTTGGATGATATACACAGAGTAGGAAAAGAAACTCCTACACTACGATCGGTTATACTTTGGTCGTCACACAGTGGTTTCTCCACAAAGGAAATGGATTTTATATCAGACATACTGGTTACTAGATCTATGGTCTTAGATCTAGATTTGGGTGGTTTCCCAATCAGGGTACTTGACAGCGTTCTAAGAGTATTTAGGATGGACGACTCCTGGCACGGTAGTGTACCTGCAGGTAATGGAGTCACCCTCTCCAAAGGTGTCTTACAGACTAAAGGGGAGAGGGACGGGCATGATTGGCAGATCACTTGCTCAGGCAATTGAGTCAATCGTGAGATGTCAAGTACCACACCAGATGTTGTTCTTGCACTAGATGCAATAAGTTGACATTAATCCAATCCTGGAGAAACAGTCGGAAGCAGTTTTAGAACATAAGTGGATGTTCTAGGGAGATGATAACGACAGCCTCATTCAGGAGACAGTTATCATTCCAGGCTTCCAAGGTGACATGGACGACAAGAAGGTTGTCAGAGTTATAGTTTTCCTTCTGATGAGGGGCAGTATTTTGGACAGGTGGTCCAAGGCAATACTGAGGGAGGCATGGCGCGCAGGATACTGATTAAGTTCAGTTGACGATACAGTCTAAGAAGTTTGGATTTGGAGTTCATTTATGAGCTAGGTCCCATCAGACATCCAGACACATTCTAAGACAGGTATTGCTCATTTCGGGAGATGGGTTTCTCCGCGAACTTGAGATTTAGAGAGACATGGAAAGAGACAACTAAGCGGATCCACTCACTAAGGCTATTCCTTGAACGCAATAGTTCCGCAAACGAGCTTTGTGAGACTGACTAGTAGAGGAGTTGGATGTTCGGTATCACACGGGCTGTGAGTATGCGTCATCGCAATAATTAGCCTTGAGTGCAAGTGGGAGATTGTTGGAGATAGTGCCCTCAGAGTCAATTATTAGGTCACAGGTACGTGATTGTAATGATTGAGGGAGGACCTATCCGGTAGGACAGTCTTACTCGAGATGATAGTATGCTATCTGGTTTACCTTTATCATCGTGTACTGTTTTAGGTGACCTGACACGTCGCTATTACACGTTGATAGAGCCCCTAGGATTCTTGCTTGACCACCAGCAGTATGAGGGCGATCATATAAGTGGGAGCTGGGGGTCTACAAGCATATCCTTAAAAGGTCCCTAGTCGTGGGAGTTTCGAGACCGGGCATCGATACTCCATTAGTAGACTAGTGTATACAGTCGAGACCCCGACGAGGGGCGGTGGCCGGTCTCACAAGCCACTGGTGTCAGTTGGATCATCTAAGATGTATACAGGTGCTCATTGAGTTATGAGTACACCGGACAGGACTCGCCGGGAACATGCTAGTTGGTCATATACCAGACGTCAGATGGCAGTTCCCTGGTGACATGTGTGCAGGTTAGTTCATCGACCTGGGGATCGTCATTTGTCTCGTGTGAGTTCCCACTGTACTTTGATTACTACCCTACCACGGCTCAAAGGAGTCGTGCAAACAGGTTTTAGTTGGGTACAGTCCCGAGCCACATGGAGGCAGTGAGCGTATCTTCAGGGGTTCGTCTCTCCCGGTATTGGGGGTGAGGTCGTGCTGTGTCTAGGAGAGCCATTACACAAAGTCCTTGGCCAAGGCAAGGAGATTTACTGGTAGGTATTCCAGTAGTATCTCAGGGTGTTCTGGGCTACACTCCGACACGACTTGTACCGCTTTTGGGGGTCTGACTTTTACCAACCCCCTAGGCCCGCCATGCGATGCTCATAGACGAACGGACCGGACTGCACGGATATTGTCACTGACAGGCTCAGTTGGGTGTCGGGGTGAGCTTCCTCATCGACGTCCCATTTGGTCAGTACCTGGTAGCCCGTCACGTATTGGCTTATACCTCTGACGTGCTAGTGGTTAAATCCACAACCAAGGTGTTGACGAGTCTTTAGAGTCCCCCACATTCAGTTACTCAGCTTTCAGGCGAAAGGTTGTAGAGGCCGTATGGAGATATGGCAGGGTCCGATCAGATACGTGCGGTATTGCACGGATCAGGGTCGGACAGTCTGTACTATAGGCCGTATGGTTATATGGCAGGGTTCGATCAGATACGTGCGGTATTGCACGGATCAGGATCGAACGGATATTACTAGCCGGCTTTGGTATAAGCCGGATCCTAGTATAGTACAGTGTAGATTTTGTCTCATTGCATTTGTATTTCGGTCGGAATACAAATGCGGGTGTGTATGCACAGTATCGGGGTTTTCCTGTAATTTATTACGGGACCAGTTTTCTGGAGTTGCCAGTTTGCTTTCCGTTTCGGCCGATTTCCATTGTTCCGTTCATTGGCCGAAGATTGGTGGAGGAGGGCTTATTTGCATTGTTGCAAATAGGCATTTGTGGAAGGGGGTCTTTGCATTTTGTTGTATCATGATAGCACCCTCCTTTGACTTGCTTGACTTCATACTTCATGATGGCTTGACTTTGTTAGCATCATGGTTGTTGATGATTAGTTGGTAGTGTATTGGTTTTGGGAGTGATCATTGCCTCTCATCAACACTTGCTTTTTTCCATGACACTCCACCTTGCATTATTGTTCCACCCACCCCCTTGTCTTTTCTCTCTCCAATCTCACTTGGTAAAAGGGGGGCCGGCCATTCCAAATGGTGGGTATGGATTCATTTTTATGGGTGGCATTTTGTTTCTCTTGCTCACTAGAAAAGCCCTCTAGTTCATTTCCAAAAGTTCCTCTCTTTTCTTCCACAAAATGGCACAACTCCAAACCCCAAAAATGAGACTCCTTCTCTACGAATTCTACAACGAATCTTGGGCACGTCGAGTAGCCGGCTTCGTGCCCGAGTTGCCTCGGCATTGAGGTGGGAGCCCGTAAACAAAGTAGGCGATGTGGTGCACTTCCGGCGACGAAGAGGAGACGGGACTTTTCCGCAGGAGATCGGGAGCATGACGAGAAGACCGGAGGACTTGGATCGTCGGTATATCTCTATTCCCATTCTTGTAGGTAGCTTAGACTAGTTAATGGTTCGATCCGGAGTTTAGTGCGCGGTGGTGCCGGTTTGCAAAGTCCGCAAAATTTTAGTTATTCACCGTTTCCGCATTCCGGCGTCGGATTGACGGCCGGGGCGCCGCCGTGCACTTACAGGGGTGAGTTGCCAACTCGTGAATAGAAAAATATCTACGCACAGAAATCGCATAAATAATGCAATCCTAGGTCAATGATCATAATATATCCTCAAAAATGTATATAACACGTAGCCTATAACAAGGCTAGGGTAAATATCTGACCCGAATGTAATCTCATGTGCCCGTGTCAGTGCCTCAGGTAGCAATATATCATATGGATGATGTATGAATGCATAAAACAGAATGCATGTACTGAATAAAACTGGTTTCATAAATCAGTGAGATTTCTGTATTTTAAAAGAAATGAGGTACCATATATGAAATCAGCATAAAACAGTGCCCAGCATCGACACAAAACAAGTGTCCAAATACCTCGATATCTCTGTGTCACAATCTATGTACCTCAAGTCTCAATATCTAGGGCGCCGTCAGTCCAGACCGGCCCTTACCATCCATCTCAAGACCACGACGGTATCCTCCGGATATCCGACGCGTCGGGTAATATCACCGGTAGGTAGTGCTCCCCTGCCAGGCTTACATCGTCATCATCACGCGCTTCTTGCCCCGGGGTACCTTACCGGGTCCACCATGTACCCGAAACGGTTCATCCGTCTCCTCGAATCGGGTCTCGAAATCCATCAGCAAACTCATGGTGGACGACTCATACATCATGGGAAAACCGCACTTTTTATTTTAAAAGAGGAAAAAGGTTTATTTATGTTTTTGCGGTTTTCCTCCAAATCCAGAAAATCTCATGGAAATCCGAATCCAAGACCTCAATAACACGTAAAATGGTGAATATATGCATGAAAATCCATGAATGCGGCATAACAATGAATAACAGTATGCATGAAGTAGCAGGTAATAACTACAATGTCTAAACTAACATATAAGGCAAGTACACTAATATCATGTCTAACTATTAGCTAACAGGCTATGTCAAGCAATAATATTTTTTAGGTGTACGTGACATGGCAATTACCGATGAAGATGTGTGTGAGTCGGCAAATAAGTGTACGTGGTACATACGCATCATCGGTAATGGTGCTAGTGTCCTAACAGCATGATATCAATAATGGAGTATGAAACATAAAATAAGCATGCGATGCGAAGCGGACCACAAAAGAAGAGCGGGAGCTGAAAACTAGACGCAACTATAACTAATCTGCATTAATCTAATATAAGTCCTACAAATGGTGCCTTTTCAAATAACACGAATCATGGGGTTTTGAAAATAGGGGCTACGGTGTTTTTATGAAAAGATAAGTCTTTTGAAATATCCGTAGGATCCCTTGGGCTGTCTTTTAAAATACCCACGATTTGTTAGTTTTTGAAATAGGTAGGAGTCTAATCTAATCTAATAACTACACTAAACTATACGGCTGAACTAACTAGCTGAACTACAGGTAAGGAAACCGCCTATCATCTGAGTCGATACATATACATACCTGTATATGTATAGTCGGTGATCCCGCCTCAATAATATCATATCCGATACCATATCTATAATCAGGCATCCCAAGTCAAGAGTGCGGATCAATCATCAATATAGCTCGTACGTAAATCCGTCGTACGGCATCCCAATCTGGGTACGGGTCAATATCACATTCATCATACTATTCACCTGGTATCCTCTTTATCAAATATCATGATCGAGGTACTGATCTACGTCTAGTACCATACTGATACCGCCTACGTATGCATGGACGTGTGTGAAACACTACGTCAAGGACCCGCTACAACGTCATGTCGTATCTCAAATACGAACCCTGCTATATCACCGATCTCACGGCCTCAAATCAAATCTCATGGACTCAGCTCAATCCCAAGTATCATCCTCAAATACGTATGTGAACACATAGTCCCATACCCATGTGAACCCATAACTATAAAGAATCCCATGAGCACATATCAATAGGAATGTATGCAAGTATGTATGTGTGTATGTGTAGTGCAACACTACCCTAGGGTTCGCAAGACTAAAGTAATCCAACACACCAATATCCATTCTAAGCATCGTTATTAATCCCAAATAACATATAATAATTGTTGGTGTGTATACGCATCCGTATACACCACCACGGACTGCGGGGGTGCTATACGCCATCCACCCGACTTCTCCCCGTAGATATAAATCTACTCACCTGGTCCTCGCTAGCCGGTGCCGACGTCGCCACGCGCTTGCTTGTCGTCTCGAAGTCCACATGGGGGTACCTACATATCATAACGCACCATATCGCATTAAAACTAAATTCGAAACGGTATACGAAAATCAAATCGGCACGCGTATCACGCATAGGTCCAAACCTATCGCCTACGCATGCAAGAATAGTCAAACCAACCCTCGATGTCGATGTACAAACGTCAAACCATCGAGAAAAATCCAATCACACTCATTTGCACATTCACGAACACTAATTTTAATATAAACTAGGTTAAAACTCACAAAAAACCCAATTTTACTTAAAAAGTCATTTTTCCGAAAATCTAGCAAGCACAATTCGCCGTTTTTGTACAAAACAGGATGTTTAAATGAATGTAGCGGCCAATATATTTATTAAATATCTTAAATAAGTCATATAAACAATTCCCGGAATTTAATCTCATTAAATTCCAAAAACCCTAATATTCTAGTTTACAAAATACCTAAAATTTAACAATTTCAAAGCAAAAATGCACAAACTACAATCTAGCTTAGATTTGCATGATCTAAAGCATTAAACCACACTTAATAAAGTTAATGAAGTCATGAAAAACCTAAACACATTTTTAATCCCAAGTATTTAACCAATTTCAAAAACCTAGTAAGCAAATTAGCAAATTAACACAATTTTTAAACTAACCATTAGCACAAGCTACTAATCTTGTATTAACATGACAAAAGGCCTAAATATAACACACAACCATACACCAATTTTATAAAACCCTAACTTGCATTCAAATTCATAACTTGAATTCCAAAACTTGCAACTTAAGCCTAATTAACACTTAAGTAGTTTAGATTTAAGAAATTAGTAACAAATTAAGCAAAAATGTTTTAGAATTATACCCAAAAACATTTGAAGATCCACAAGCATCCATGGCCTCGCAAAATGCTCTCTTTTCACAAAGATCCATGCTATACGGGCTAAGCTAAAATGGGTAGGAGTCGGATTTGGGTTTTGGGATTTTTTTTGATGGATTTGAGGCCATTTTTGATGAAGTTTGAAAAGAAAAAGAGAAGGGAATTGGGGGGGGGGCTGCTGCTGTAGGAGGGGGGGCTGCTGGAATGGGAGTGGGAGAGGAGAGAGAGGGAGGTAGAGAAAGTGGGGGAAGAAGTCAAAGTCAATTCAAGGTCAAATGTCCACCTCATTTCTCCATTTTCTTTTCTTTTCTTTCATTTCTTTCCTTTGAAATTCAAGTGGGGAAAATAAATGGGGGCTGCTGAATTCTTCAAGGGAGAAGTAAATAGGAGTGTGTGGATGTGGGTACGGGTGTGGGGTGATGAAAAATGATAAATATAATACCCCAAACATCCATTTACGCTAAAAAAAAGCCTTTTTTCTTCAATAATTTCTAAACCATTTTGGCAAATGATTTCGTTCCAAAAACCACATGATAAAATTTTATTTAATGTTTTATGATGCACAAAATTTGTTTCAACTCATTCCAATTTGTAATTTTCCCTAATTAAATGTATTAGTGACAGCTTAAATAATAATAAAATAATATTTTTTTCAGAAAATTTGAAATTTCACCAGCGGCTCAATAAACACCAAATAATAGCAATTATATAGCTAGAATATGTATATTTAATTTTTATAATAAGATATTTGTATTTTGACTTTTTACAGAAAACCCCCTTATTTTACCGATTTTTTTGAAATTTCACCGAAACGATTTTCAAAACGTTACAGTTCGCTACCCCGATGCGAGGTCATCAGATATATTGATTCCAGCTAGATACGACTTCACGCGGAGACGTTGAAAGTCGACAGAGACGATTGAATGTCAGAAACCTATTATTCCAAGTTTAAAGTATCCGGAAAGACATGCAGGCAATTCTATAGACCCTCTAGAAGAATGAAACCCTAACTCGACTTAATGACCGTGTGAAAGCCTTTGAACCTTAAGGTTTGCGGCAGTTCCGCGGCGCCATTAGTGAGGCTTGGGTTTTCCCTTCTATGGTTGGACCATCGTTGCTGTGGTATGTACTCGATACTGTTAAACTGTACCCAAGATGTTGAGCTCTTGGGGGATTATGAGATTTTGACGAATCGATCGGATGGTTCGACTTCATTCGGATGCTAGGTGGTGAGATGCATTTCTTGGGAGACTTCAGATACGAGGATAGCCGTTGGAGCTCAGTCCATGCAGCCACGACGAGACGAGTCCGAAGCAGTCGACATTAGAGAAAAGTGGAGTAAGAGGTCCGTACAAGATCTGGATAAGATGACGTTCCACTCTGCCGACATCAGAGATGCGATACGCATGCCGAGGCATTGTGCTTGGATATACCTTCCAAAAGGAGTTGCGATAAGTATGCAGCCGTTCCGGAACAAGAAACAGATATAGTAAAGGACGATGACTTCCGGACAGTTCGGCAGAGACGAGATTTGGGAGAGACCACGACAGGACCTTTTTGGAATGAATTACAAGAAGACTTGGACCCAGGAGTGCTCATGTTACGCACACCGGCAGGCCAGAGTTTAGGATCGTCGACGAGACAAGCTATGAGTGACCACGACAGTTGGCCAGAGATTCTTGGAGGATGTGCTTGAGCGGGACTATTCCGCCATATTTGATTCGGTATTTTGGGCGATCTATTCGCATGATTGATTTTGATGATTGAGTTTCATCATATTTGTTTTCATGGACCATGGTTGCACTTGCTGAGTATTTGCGATTTTTGCACAGTTGTTGCACTTGATCTCGTTTTCGTGCCTTGGTTTCTCACGTTTATGATTTTATGGGTTCCATACAGTTGAGTTGATTTTGTTCGTATTTACGCACACGATTTGGTTTTTGCACTCGGTATGATTTACATATGCTTGCAGTGCAGTGATACACATTTTGTGCACTTAGATGCACTGGACTTCGATTTCGATTGTGATACTCGATGTTTGTTTTGTGCACCTTGTGCACCTGATTTGATTTTGCGCATGTTCGGCGCTTGATATTGGATTTCATGATTTCGTGCATGATGATGCACCTGGTTTGGATTTTCGCGCATGTTTTGAGAAGCGATTTTGGTGCACACCAGATGCATTAAATCGAGATTCTTCGTGCGTGTCAGATACACCTGCCCTTGCTGTCAGGCACACACGTTGCCAATGACAGATGTTGTGTGCACACCCGATGCACTTAGATGTTGTTTCTGTGCACATGTATGGCACATATATGGATTTCGATTTTCGTGCGCACCAGACGCACATGGCATTCATATATATATTAGGGACTGATTTATGTTGGAGTAGTATATTTTATGATGTTTGCTATTTGGTTTAGTACTTAGCAGGACTAGTCAAAGGACGGTACCTGAGTATATTTTTGCATGCATTGATAGTTATCGAAGGGATTTCCAAAGAAGAGCTATAGTCTCAGTATTTACCTACGTGTCCGAGATGACACAAAACATTTTATAAAGGAAACCCTTCTGAAATCGCTTTCAAAACGGCGGGACGTACATATTAAACGAAGGATATATATATATATATATATATATATGTAGTTATTTTCTTACAATAGACGTCCGCCACTGTGCAGTGCTGCGAGCATCGCACAGCGATTTGAAGAAGATTTGGCATGCATTGCTTCCCGATGTTTTAATGATGTTATCATGTTGATTTTCGTATTGGATCTTGACATTGATGTCTTCCCCATGACTCCGATGATTGCGGGATGCTGGATGGAGTTTTGATTTTGAGTTACATGCTCATTTTTCATGCGCATGCGCTGCGCTACGATTGTTTTATGTATTTATGACTTCGGAGCCCCGACGACTTGATGGTTTTGCTTAGATGTTTTAGTGTTTGGGGGGGTTTTAATTTAAAATTCGGGGACCGAATTTCTTTAAGGGGGGAAGATTGTAACGTTTTGAAAATCGTTTCGGTGAAATTTCGGAAAATCGGTAAAATGAGGGGGTTTTCTGTAAAAAGTCAAAATACAAATATCTTTATTATAAACTTAAATATACATATTCAAGCTATGTAATTGCTAGTATTTGATGTTTATTGAGCCACTGGTGAAATTTCAAATTTTCTGAAAAATTATCCGAAAATAATTATTTTAATATTATTTTAAGCCGTCACCAATACAGTTAATTAGGGAAAATTACAAATTGGAATGAGTTGAAACAAATTTTGTGCATCATAACACATTAAACAAAATTTTAACACGTTGTTTTTGAAATGAAATGAAGTTGTTAATCGGTTTTAGAAAATATTGAAGAAAAAGGCTTTTTTTGGGGTGAAATTGGTGTTAGTGGAAGTGGGGTATAACATTTATCTTTGTTTCTCACCCAAACAAAACCCACACCCATCCCCAACATTTCTGGCCTGAGCCCATGCTGTCCCCCTCCATCTCACACTTCTATTTGGTTTGAAAAGAAAACAAGAGAAGAAAAGGAAATGAAAGGATAAAAGAATATATAAGAACGGGCTTTTGACTTTATCTTTGACTTTGAAACCCACACCCTCTCTTTCTCACTCACCCACTCACCTCACCCCTCCCCACTCTTGGCCAGAAATCAACCCCCCATTTTCTCCAAGTATCCATCTTCCTTCACCTCCATTTTCCTTCAAAAAATTGTCAAAAATCAAAGTAAACCTCACCAAAATCAAAATCCGACTCCTACCCATTTCTCTTTAGCCAAAATTGCATGGATCTAGGGAACAAGATTCCAATTTGGGAGGCTATGTGTGTGCTTGTGAATCATCAAATTTATTGGGTATAAATTCTAACCATATTTGCTTAATTTGTTAGTTAATTTCTTAAAGCTAATTTATTTAAGTGTTAATTAGGCTTTATTTGCAAGTTTGGAATTTCTAGAATTGGGTATGAATCAAGTTAGGATTTTATATCATTTGAACATGGTATAAGAGTATAATTTAACATATTATGGCACGTAAAATCTTACCTAGTAACTAGTCTGCTAATTGTTATTTTAAAATTTTACTAATTAAGCTATTTTGCTAACTAGGGTTTTTGGAAAATTAGTAAATGCTTTAGATTAAATATAATTAAAGTTTCATGTCATTATTAATATTATAATGAGTGGTTTAATGCCTTTGGATCATGCAAAACCAAGAGTAGTTGTTGTTTTGTGCATTTTCACTCGAAATTGTTAAAATTAGGTAAATTGCAAAACTAGAATTTTTAGTTTTATAAGAATTGATGAGATTAATTTTTGAAACGGGTTGTATGACTTATTTAAGATGTTTAATAAGTATTATGGCCGCTAGATTTGTTTAAACGTAGAGTTTTGTACTAAAACGGGTAATTTTGCTTGCTAGATTTTTGGAAAAATGGCTTTTAAAGTGAGTTTGGGGTTTTTGTGAATTTTAATCTATTTTATATTATAATTAGTGTTCGTGAATGCGCAGATGAGTGTGTTCGGGTTTTTCTCGATGGTTTGACATTTGTACATCGACATCGAGAGTTTGTTTGGCTATTCTTGGAAGCGTAGGCGATAGGTTTTGACCTATGCGTGATATGCGTGCCGATTTGATTTTCGTATGCTGTTTCGATTTCGAATTTGGTTTTAATGCGATACGGTGTGTTATGATATGTCGGTACCCCATGTGGACTTCAAGACGATAAGCAAGCGCGTGGCAACGTCGGCACCGGCGAGCGAGGACCAGGTGAGTTGATTTATATCTACGGGGAGAAGTCTGGTGGATGGCATATAGCACCCCCGCAGTTCGTTGTGATGTATACGAATACGTATACACACATATATATTGATTATTTATTGTTGAGTTTATAGATGATAAAGATAGATTTTAGGTGTGATTGGATAGGTTTAGTGTTGCGAGACCCTAGAGTAGAGGTTGCACCACATTTACACACACCCATACTTGCATGCAATCTTCTTTCATATGTGCTTATATGGGGTTATATTGTTATGTGTTCACATGGGTATGGGACTATGTGTTCACATACTGGATTTGAGGATGGTGTTTGGGATTTGAGGTGAGTCGATGAGATGTGATTTGAGATCATAAGATCGGTGATTTGGTAGAATTCATGTTTGAGATACGTTATGTTATTATAGCGGATGGTTGGACGACGATACCATGTGAATAGTGATATCAATAAAATGATCGACATGTGATCGTGTTATGAGATATGATATGTTAGGATGTTTATGATAGGTCGTATTGGGTGATGTGTACTTCCTTATGATGATATGTGCTGATGATATCGATTGTACGAGATTGTCGATCAGTAGTCAGATCATGATTATATTGATGATATTAGTATTGTACTAGACATAGATCAGTACCCAGTTTATGATATTTGATAAAGAGGATACCAAATGATTAATTTGATGAATGTGATACCGACCTGTACCCAAATTTGGGATGCCGTACGACGGATTTACGTACGAGTGATATATTGATGTTTGATCCGCGCTCTTGACTTAGAAATATTTGATTATAAATATGGTATCGGATGTGATATTATCGAGGCGGGATCACCGACTAATATATATATCTGTGTGTGTGTGTGTGTATCGACTCAGGTGTTAGGCGGTGTCCTTACCTTCAGTAGCCAGTTAGCTTAGCCCTTTAGTTTAGTGTAGTTGTTAGACTAGATTTATATTAAATATAGATTGTTATCTTTGTGTCTAGTATTTAGCTCCCACTCATTATTGTTGTTCGCTCCGCATCGCATGCTTATATTATGTTTCATATTCTATTGTTGATATCATGCTGTTAGGACACCAGCACCATTACCGATGACGCGTATGTACCACGTACACTTACTTGCCTGCTCACACACATCTTCATCGGTAATTGCTATGTCACGAACACTTTAGAAAATACTATTTCATTTGACATAGGTTGTTAGCTAATAGTTTAGACATGATATTAGTATACTTGCCTTATATGCTGGTTTAGACATTGTAGTTATTACTTGCTACTTCAAGCATACTGTTATTCATTGTTATGCCGCATTCATGGATTCTCATTCCTATATTCATGGTTTTACATGCTATTGAAGATTTGGATTCGGATTTCCATGAGATTTTCTGGATTTGGGGGAAAACCGCAAAACTTATATAAACTTCTTTTCTCTCTTTTTAAATAAAAAGTGCGGTTTTCCCATGTTGTATGAGTCGTCCACTATGAGTTTGCTGATGGATTTCGAGACCCGATTCGAGGAGATGGAGGAACCGTTTCGGGTACATGGTGGACCCGGTGCGGTACCCCAGGGTAAGTGGATCACATATGATGGTGTTGAGCCTCGCAGGGGAGCACTACCGACCGGTGATTTTACCCGACGCGTCGGATATCCGGAGGATACCGTCGTGGTCTTGAGATGGATGGTAAGGGCCGGTCTGGACTGACGGCGCCCTAGATATTGTGATTTGGACATTGAGATATTGAGGTATAGAGATTGCAACACAAAGATATCGAGATATTTGGATACTTGTTTTGTGTCGATGCTAGACACTGTTTATGCTGATTTCATTTATGATACCTCTTTTAAACGTACAGAAATCTCACTAAATTATGAAAGCAATTTTATTCAGTACATGCATTCTGTTTCATGCATTCATACATCATCCATATGATATATTGCTACCTGAGACACTGACACGGGCACATGGGATTACACTCGGGTTAGATATTTACCCTAGCCATTGTTATAGGCTGCATGTTATATATATTTGAGGATATATTATGATCGTTGACCTAGGAATGCGTTGTTCATGCGGTTTCTGTTCGTAGATGTTTTTCTACTCACGAGTTGGCAACTCACCCCCGTTGTACCACAGTTTCTTGCAGGTTTTGCCATACAGGTTTCATTACGGCTTTACTGGCACTGCTTCTTTCGGGTGACTTGCTAGTAGGTGGGTTTATTGGTATCATACCCATCATATTACTTTGTATAATATTATTCAGTTGTATCTAGTAAATTCTATCAACCAAATATGTATTTATTTTTGAGATAGAGACCAGTGATGTTATTCTTTCGACCTTAGAGTCGCGCGTTATATTTCTGTGGATTTCTTGTTGTTTTGAGTTTCCTTTTGAGTTTTGATCCTCGTCCTTGGCGTTGTATATTATATTGCTTGTGTGGTTGAGACCGTCGATTGACGAAGAGCTAGCTCCCGCTTGGGGATGCCTTTTATTGATTTCGTATACTATTCATGTTGTATCCCGTTTGGGAGCCAGTATTTACAAAAGAGACTCTGCCGAAATTTTCAGAAAATACTTGATGTTTTAAAAACGCATAATTCAGCTTATGCTATTAAAACTACTTGTTTTAAGTTGGTTTTCCTTCACTCTACTACTTTTCTTGGTTTTGGATTTCTCGGTTTTCGGATTACTTAGATTACGTACGCCACGAGACCTTTCGTAGTCTAAGTGCTGGTCATGTTCCGTACTTTCGGGTTGTGGCACATACATACAGACATTACTTACATAGTTGGATGATATCCACACACTTATAGACTGCATGATATAGTTGACATTGGTTCATGTTGATTACATTGATCGTACCTCATATTTATGATATGTCGTTACCTGAGGCACTGACACGAGCACATGGTACTACACTTATGCATAGATGTTTACCTGGCCACCTTTTCATGCTTCAGACTTATTCATATTAAGGATATATTATTATTGATCGTATTGACCTAGGATTGTGTCATACATACGATTTCTGCTCTGTGATGTTTTCTATTCACGAGTTGGCAACTCACCCCCGTTGTGCCACAGTTCTTGCAGGTTTGCCGTACAGGTTTCATTGCGGCTTTTCTGGTACACTGCTTCCTTTCTGGGTGATTGCATCGGTAGGTGAGTTCACTCGCATCGTGACCACCCTTATATTTATTTTATTCAGTTGTATCTAGTAATTCCATCAACCAAACTTGTATATTGTTTCAGACTTAGAAAACCAGTTGTGTATTATTTCGACCTTAGAGTCGCGCGTTGTAGTATTATGGTTTTCATGAAGTTTTTGAGTTTCTTTATGAGTTTTGATCCTCGCCCTTCAGCGTTATAAATTATATTGCTGCTTGGTTGTGACCGTCGATTGACGAAGAGCTAACTCCCGCTTGGTTATGCCTTTTATCATTGTATATATATTATCCATGTTGTATCCCGTTTGGGGCCAGTATTTACAAAGGAAACTCTGTCGAAATTTTCAGAAAAGACTAGAGATTTTAAAAATGCATATTCGGCTTACTTATTTAAAAACCTTGTTTTTAAACATGTTTTCTTTACCTCTTAAAAACTAGTTTTCTTTATTTGCTCCTTAAAATGGTTTTAGATTTCTGGCATTTTGGCTTACTTGAATAAGATGAGGTCCTATAGACTTCATATGATTCAAGGGCCAGTCACCGGCTATTTCGGATTGTGATAAAGTTGGTATCAGAGCGCTAGGTTAACCATTGTTCGAGTCTAAGTTTGACTATGCGGAGCCTAGAGCGTTTAGATATATACGGAACTTAGGCTTGACCTTACGGAACTTAGACTTAGTCGAGGGGGTATTGGACCCGAACTTTCGTCGCGTAGGTTGACCTTGGTTGATGGAATAGGTGACTTTAGTAGAGTGACGTACCGTGTGTATGTTCCGCCGCATACTTACGATACGCCACTCCGCTTAAGGAACCTTAGGATGTACATTTCCTTGCACAGTATTATATTAATTCCTATGATCTATCCTCATCGATACTGGTTATGATTTTGCTGCCACGATTGCACGGGAAGAGAGAGCTACAGCTAGAGTTACGTCAGCTTGAGCTCGTCACGGACGAGGACTGACCAGGGCGTGATTCCAGGAACATACGATTGCATAGAGAGGCGTCGTTTTATTTTGTTTTCACGTCATGAGCGTTTGATAGATCGCCTTTACGAGATTTCTCGGACGTGCGGATCAGCACCAGAGGATTAGGCTACAGCTAGAGGCCAGCCAGAATGTGATGACCATTGATATATCGCTTGTTCATGATGATTGAGACGCTGTTCAGCATACGGACGAATGAGCCAGTTGTTGCTGCAAATGACGAGATATCGCCCAGATGATGGAGCTACTGCAGCTTGAGTATATACTCAGAGATATGATGGAAGGTAGCTAGTCACCCGAGGATGAATGACTAGGACATATGGTTCGTTCGCTTACCCCGATGCGAGGTCATCAGATAGATTGATTCCAGCTAGAAACGACTTCACGCAAATTCGTTGAAAGTCGATAGAGACGGTCGAATGTCAGGAACTCATTTCCAAGTTTAAAGTATTCGGAAGACAATGCAAGTAATGCTATGGACCCTCTAGAAGAATGAAATCCTAACTCAACGTAATGACCATGGAACGCCTCCGAACCTTAGGGTTTGCGGCAGTTTAGCGGTGCCATTTGTGAGGCTTGTGTTTGCCCTTCTACGGTTGGTCCACAGGTGCTGTGTCATGTACTGGAATACCATTAAACTGTACTCAAGATGTTGATCTCTTGGGGGATTATGAGGTTTTGACTAATCGATCGAATGGTTCGACATCATTCGGATATCTTGTGATGGGACACATTGCTTGGGAGACTTCAAATATGAGTATAGCCGTTGGAGCGCAGTCCATGCAGCCACGAGAAGACGAGTCCGAATCAGTCGACATTGGAACATAGTGGAGTAAAGAATTCGCATGAGATTATGTGCCACTTCGCTGACATCAGAGATTTGATACGCATGCAGAGGCGTTGTATATGGATATACCTTCTAGAAGGAGTTGCGATGAGTATGCAGCCGTTCCGAAACAAGAAACAGATATAGTAAGGGTGGTAACTTCCGGGCAATTGGGCAGAAACGAGATTTGAGGAAGACCTCGATAGGAACTTTCTGGAATACTATACGAGGAGACATGGACCTAAGAGTGGTCATATTGCGCACACCCAGCAGGCCAGAGTTCGGTATCATCGACGAGATAGTCGATCAGGTCCGGATAGAGGACCTCACCCAGATGCATTATGCGTTGACCAAGAAAGGATGAGTATGGAGTATACCTCCGCAGGTTGGGACGGGTTCCTGAGGATGTGTTCGGCTAGATATCTTCCATAGAGGAATGAAGATACCGAGTTTGTGATTTCGAGTCCATGTGAGAGACTTCGGATTGACCGTAGCCGAGAACATTTGCAGTCCGCAGATAGAGACGTGACGTCGAAGTGGATGATGACACAGACAAGTGGGACAAGAAGTTCGTACGAGATGCTGACGAGCTGTTGTTACTCCCCGTTAAGATTAAAGGTTGGATATGACTACAGAGGCGTTGGGTTGCGACCGGTTTCCGAGAAAATGTTGTGCTGAGGACGTAGATGTCTAGAGAGCGAGAAAAGATTATGTAAGAGCACCAGCCTCCGTACAGTTCGGCATAGGCGAGATCGGAAGAGACCTTGAGTAGGATTCCTTCCAGGGTACTGCTGCGATATGATTTTCACCCAGGATCAGATATGTGATGTGTATTCTGAGGACCAGAGGTCGGCGCCAATGACGTGCTGCTTTACGAGTGGTCGTGAGGATTGACCGAGAGATGAACAAAGAAGTGTCAGGGCGGAATCGTCCCCGTTAGCACACCTGACAGGGCCGATGAGCCGATGGATTGCGAGAATAGTAATCCACAGAGAAGATTAGGGCCCAAAGACAGAGGACGCCAGACCGTGAGCAGGAGGCAAGTAGATATCTTGCGCTGCTAGCATTGAATGCACCAACACCTTCCCGACTTGGAAGGAGGATGTATCGACGACGGTATTTATGATTTTTGATTTGGTGATTCAATTATCACGTATCCGTCACCTTGGATTTCGGTATTTTGGTCGGTCTATTCGCATGATTTAGTCTTGATGACTGAATTTCATGATATTTGTTTTCGTGCACCATGGTTGCACCTACTGGGTATTCATATTTGTGCACAGCTATTGCACCTGATATCGTTTTGTGTCTTGTTTGCACATGCTTATGACTTCATGGATTTCATACCATTAGGTTGATTTTGTGCCCGTG
Organism: Agapanthus africanus; assembly: GCA_030015575.1. Lineage (NCBI taxonomy): Eukaryota > Viridiplantae > Streptophyta > Magnoliopsida > Asparagales > Amaryllidaceae > Agapanthus > Agapanthus africanus. The sequence goes on from CM057349.1 coordinate 225,472,025, forward strand.
GTATGCACACGATTTGGCTTTTTGCACTCGGTATAGCTTATATGTGCTTGTAGTGCATTGATATGTGTTTTGTGCACGCAGTTGCACCCGTTTATGATTTTTACACCTTGGTACACTCAGTGTTGCTATTTACGCATTTGAGTTATTGTTTAGGTTTTGTGCACAGGATGCACTGTATTTGTATTTCTTGCTCAGGATGCACCAGTTTTATATTTCGTAAGTTTGTCGCACCAGATTTATGTTTCGTGCGTTTATCGCACCAGATTTATATTTCGTGCCTTTGTTGCACCAGATTTATATTGCATGCACCACGGTTGCACCTGACTTTGGTTTGATGTCATTCGATATGTTGATTTTGATTTCATGCCTATGTTATGCATGTGATTTGACTTATGCTTTCGGCATAGTTTTCATACACTTTTAGTGTTTTGATTTGATTTGTGCATGCTGATGCACATGGTTGTGAGATTATATATCGCGGTATACCTGATTTAGATTGAGCCGTATTGTATACCATGGATTTTGATTCTGATATTGATATTGATTCCTTACACTCCGTGCATTTGATTTGGACCTTGCGCATGTTCGACGCTTGATATTGGATTTCATGATTTTGTGCACGTTGAATGCGCATGATTAAGATTTTATTCGTGCATGATGGATGCACCTGATCTGGATTTTCGCGCGTGTTGAGCGCATATTGTAAGATGCGATTTTGGTGCACACCAGATGCACTAAATCGGGATTCTTCGTGCATGTCAGATGCACTTGATTTTGCTGTCAGGCACGCACGTTGCCTATGACAGATGTCTCGTGCACACCCGTTGCACCTAGATGTTGTTTCGGTGCATATGTATGGCACATATATGGATTTTGATTTCCGTGTGCACCAGACGAGGGTATTCTTATATACATTTTGGGATTGATTTTTTACGGAGCAGTACGTTTTTATGATATTTTATATATGGTTTCGTACTGAGTAGGACAAGTCAGAGGACAGTACCTGGATATATTTTGCATGCATTGATAGTTATCAAGGAAAATTCTAAAAAGCGAGCTATAGTCTCAGTATTTACCCACGTGTCTGATTGACACGAAACGTTTAAAGTATGGAAACCCTTCTAAATTATTTTCAAAACGGCGGAACGTACATATTAAACAAAAGATATATACATATATGGTTATTTTCTTACAATAGACGTCCGCCACTGTGCCGCGATACGCGCATAGCACAGCAACATGAAAAGGTTTTGGCATGCATTTCCTTCAGATATTTACATGTATAGATTTGATATTTACATGTGTAGTTCTGATTTATATTATACTGGTTTTATTTTGGATTTGACATTTGTGTCTTTACAATGACTCCGATGATTGCGGGATGCTTGACGGAGTTTTGATTTTGAGTTATCTGCTCATTGTTCATGCGCATGCATTGCGCTATGATGCGTCTTATTTATTGATGATTTCGGAGCCCCGACGACTTGGACTTTTTATTGAAATGTTTTAGAAATTGGGGATTTAAATTTAAATTCGGGGACCGAATTTCTTTAAGGGGGAAGGTTGTAACATTTCAAAAAAATAAAATATTATTTTTGGGAATTTTTATAATTTAATAATATAATATTTCATATTTTAATAAGGCGGTATAATTAAATACCGATAAATTTGGAAAAAATTTGGAAAATTATAGAAATTATTTAAAAGAGGGTGTTTTATGTGAATTATGCAAATTTTAAGTTTTTATGATTAATTATATGCTAATTTAGTGCTAATCGCGATTAAAAATCGCTAATCGCGCTTTAAGCATATTTTGTGCAAACATACACCATATCTTTTATTAACACTTGTTGCATTTTTACTACATGTTTTTGGGTGCATGGCTTTGTTTTGGGGTTACTATTGTGGCGAGAAAGAAAATAGAAAAGAAAAAGGAAATAAGTAAAGAATTAGGTATGGTTAAGAGAGAGAAAGAGTGGGTGAGGGTCAACCCAAGTGTTGAGCCATTCCCTCATCATTTCTTTCACTCATTCCTCTCCCCTGTCCTCTTCTTCCTGCTGCTGCTGCTGCTCTCTCCCGCCCCTCTTCATCTCCCCAAAACTCCATGCTAAACACCTTAAAACCCAAGTCCTATTTCATCAAAAAGATGCACAAGCTCAAGGGAAGCACATTGGACCAAGAAAAATAAAATTTTGAGGACTTGGGGCAACTCAAGAAAATTCTTGAGTTGCCAATTGAGGTATTTTCTGAACCATGATCTTAGTTTTCCCATTACTTTTACCCCCATGTTAGATTAGAATCGATATTGTGTGGTTTTGGGAACTTTAGAAACTTTAAGATAAGGGTTAGGGTTTGAGCTGAAATAATGGTGAAATTAAGGTTGATAGAGGCTATTCAACTTCTGTGGTAATTGATTGGAGACCCAAACCAGAGACTAAAACCCCGGAATACAGATTTAGAAAAGCCGATATCGGAAAATTGTTGATTCTGTGAGGGTTAATTGAAATCTGCTATCACTCGGAGACTCTGAAAATTATTTTGCAAACACAGCGAGATGTGCAGGCACCCTGGAAGCTAACCCTAAGACCTCAACGCCTAAATCCATTATCTGGCCGCATATTTGATATGTATGGCCGCAAATTGCGGCTTGGGTCCCACCATTTTGATCGGTGTTGGTTCTGTAGCTTTATTTCATGTAAACTAGACCCTCGGTATATGCAAAATTGACCAATTTGACCTAGGGTGAAATCTGGGACCATTTTCAATAGTTGCTGTTTTGATTCGGGTTTCGTTTTGCGTATTTTGAATTTTGAATTTTGAATTCTCGTATTTGTGTTTTACCTCGATCACTTGACGTTCGTACGATGATATCGAGAGTTGTTTGATGGTTTTGAAAGCGTAATCCATAGGTTCTAAGCTATAAGCCTTAGCGTGTCGTTTAGTTTTACCGATGTGATTTTAATGTGCATTTGCGATTGTGTTATCTTGTAGGTACCATCCCGAGGGCTTCATATGATGAGGATGATGAAGGCGACACCGACACCGACACGCAGGATGCAAGGTGAGTAGATTATATCAACGGGGGAAGTCGGGTGGATGGCGTATTGTACTCCCGCGGTTCGATGTTTAGTATACTATATATATACTATATATATGTATAATAGCGTTAAGTGTGATATGGATATTCTAGATGTGATTAGGTGTACTATGGATAGATTAGGGCTTAGAAGTAAACTAGCATAGTTTCCTAGTTGCGAACCCTAGAATAGGTTTACACCCACACGCAAACACATGCTTATCTGTTATACTTATACCTGGACGATGAGGATAGTGGATGATAATTGGAGATGAGTCGATGAGATTGGGCATAGTGCCATGAGATCGGTGATATGATATGATTCGTGTTTGGGATACGACATGAGATTTTAGCGGGCCTTTGGACGTGTGCTTTACACATGCATTTATATAGATGGTATCAGTTGTACTAGACTTAGATCAGTACCCCACTTCATGAGATATGATGATAAGGATACTAGATAATTGATGAGATGAATGTAATATTGACCCGTACCCAGATTTGGGATGCCGTACGAGCTTTATTTGATGATAAATTCAGCACTCATGACTCGAGGATGTCATATGATATTGTATCGTACGCGGTACCTTTGAAAGGGGATTGTTCACACCATAATATTGCATTATTATATTCCCCATTCTTATATATTTTACAAATAAACGGGTGCTTTTGACGCATGTCTGCTACATGTTACAGGTTACAGGTTCTTGGACAGAAAAATAGTGAAAGCGATGTAAAGACGATGAAAATATGGACTTTTGACCAACAAATGGGAGGATCTTAGTCAAGCCTACATCGAAAGACAGTTCACAATTAACAAGGCAACGCAAGACCCTAAAATGTCAAGGGAAACGGTTAAAAAGCCATTGCAAATTGTTCACTTAAGATCTCGAACCAACCTAAAAGCCCAAATGGAAAAAGACATATAGAAACAGGAAGACAAAGTCACCAGGAGCCCAGCCCAGAAGTTGCAGAAGCCAAATCTTCCTTTTGGCCGCGGAACCACGGCCAAACCATGCCTCGGGCCGCGGTTCTGCGGCAGTTTTAAAGAAATAAAAAATTAATTTTTTAGCGAAATAAAGTGGCGGCGTTGACCGGTCTTCCTAGAGGGCTATTTTTGTAAATGCAAATATGCGAGTCATTGTAACCCTAGGGTTTCCTATCTTCTATAAATAGGGACTCTAATTCATTGTAAACTTTATGCCTCCTTTTAATAAAAATTCCAAAATTCTTTATGGAGAGCATCGGTGCCTCTCTTCAATTCTGAAATTCAGATCTGACAACCCTGCATGGATGATTGGAGAAATGCATCTGTAAAGTAAGTAGATTTGTTTATTTTCTTGCCCTAGATAATTTCAATTCATGCCCTAGATTAAATTTATTTTCCTGCCCTAGTATAGATTTTATTTCTCTGCCCTAGTTATAACTTTCAATTAATTGTCCTAGGTAGAATAATTTAGGATTTTAGATTTAATAATCAATCCGAACACCATTCGGAATTAACTCGTAAGAACGAATCGGAAATTCACAAAATCCCTGTGGACCGACCTGTACTCACCGGCTAGCTGCAAAGCGACGCCGTTCTTGATTGCGGTTACAAATATTTTTGATCTATCTTTTAGAAAGAGCAAGCACGTTAAACTACAAATCAAATGGCGCCGTTGCCAGGGATGGCGTAGAACTTTCCTTTTCGCAATTTCGGGTTAATCAAAATTTAAAAAAATCATAAAAATCTAAAAAAATCCAAAAAATATAAAAAAAAATATATAATTTGTTATTTTTGGAAAGGATACTTTGTTGTTTGAATTTTGCAGGATATACGAAAATCGGATCTGGAAATCTACAGAGATCAAAACAGGAAAAAACAGATCGGAACAACAGAAGATCACAACAACCGAGGAACAGAAGAAATTTGGAGGACCGAGTCTACAAGTTAACCACGGTGATCTGGTTCAAAAATAAAAAATAAAAAATAAAAATAATAAAAAAATGGCCGAACCGACCAAAGCGCGGCGGAACCGCCGCGCCAGCCTCGTTTTGGCCGCGGAAACGCCGCGGTCTAGTCGAATCAGGGCTTAAAAAAAAGGGGCAGAAGCGCGATTAAAAAAAAAAAACAAAACCACCGTTCCGCCACTGCAAATTTCTGTGAGTTTTCTCTCTCTCCTCCTCTGCAAATCTTGATATATCTTCTGTAAATTTGCCTGCAGCATTTCTTTGCGCTCAAAAATCCTTTCCCTTCCAAATAACAATCTTGTGCAGGATTCTTTGCACCGCGCATAAAATAAAAATCTTTGATTGCAAGTGATTTACTGTTTTGCATATCTTTAATCGGACTTTAAAGGGCTTTTTGACCAATTCAGATTGGGTGGGGATTTCATCACCCTTCCCAGGACCCCAGAAATCACATAAGGCATTTGCATTGACCATATCCTAATTAAAAAATACTAGACTCAGCCCTAAGGACATCGAGCTCAATAGGAAAAGGACTAGTATAGGCATCGACCGTTTATCCTAATTGACTTTGCGGTGTCTAGGCTAGTGGTTTTTAATTAGGCCCACTACTGTGGTTCCTTCCCGCATACCTGGCCGTACTTGTCGGTGAAGAGGCGGTTTGAGGTCCTATTTCTAGCCCTAGTTAGGAGCTGTTTAGCAGACCTAGGTGACCCTAGATCAAGGTCTGATTGTGCATTTCTGGTTGATTACATTTGTGTCTAAGCCCTTTATCGAATTTTTTTTTTCTGCAAACAGTCTCAAATAAAGAGAAAAAGGAAAAAAGGAAAATATTTTATAGAAACTTGCAAAATTTTTTAGCTGCAAATAAATCCTTGCACCACCTAACCTTCCTTCTTGTCACCTTTCTTCTTACAACATGGGTACCCCACATAATAAATCATTAGCCGAACTTTGGTATCCCGAACCTAATTTTGCGTCGTACGTTAATTTGTTCGGTCAATTTAAAGACGATCCTTCCTTGCCAAAAATATCTTTGAAAGATCAAATAGAGGCGTCTAGGAGAAATAGTTTGACTTTTCAACCCACATTGTGTCAACCGAGTCAACCTTTACCACCTACATATGTTGATACCACTTCTTCAAGTCCTTCTGTCACTCCTAGGCCGATGTCCATTGCTGAACATATTGCTCAATCTCGCAGTCGATCTTTCACCCCTCTCCACTCATCCAGTTCTAGGGATCAACATGACTATTCACCTTTTTATCCATATGTTGACCCTACCCCTGTCCAATCACCCACTTCCTACCAGTCATACCCGACTTTCCCACCTGCACTAGACACTGTTTCTACACAGCCATTAGGGAGTTTCACATATCCAACCAATTTTGAATCTTTTACCGAAACACTCTCACCACCCAAGTCTAGTTTGGAAGATTCATTGGAGGCTTATATTGCTGCAACAAACAAAATGACTAGGAATGTGGAAGCGTCTTTAGCCGCCCTTATGCAACCTAGTGAACCGGTAGCTAGTGTCCCGCTAGCTCCAAATTTTTCAATGTATGAGGCGGCAGTTGGACAGAGTAAGAATGAGAGAGGATTTACAAATCAAACGTACCCTTACCCAATTGAAGCCCACAAATCCTGTTTTCCATCGATTGTCCCAAATGATTCACCAGTTGAAAATAAAAACGAGTTGTGTGATTTTGTAGTGTTTGATTTGCCAGATTGTGAGGAACCCTTTTCGAGTGAAACCGCACCTAATCCTTTCGATCTTTACACCTCCATTCTAGAACCTAAATCGATACATATCCATGCTTTTGATGAGGTGTCTAAAAATATTGATTTTCACTTGATTGAGGATTTAGACGCCGGGAATATTTTGGATGATGAACCCGTAGATTTGATTGATATTTTATGTCCAAATCATCATCCCGAGTTATTAAATGTTTCTCCCGAACCTCATATGCGTCTAGATTTTGATGATAATGGCATGGATGAGTTAAATATTGAGGATAGTATTGAGGAGAGTCTTGAGGATAATATTGAGGTTGAATCATTTTTGTTTGATGTGTCTGATTTTCCAATTCATCCTCCTGAACCTTTGACTGTTATATCACCCTCCCTCCTTCCCATCGTTTCGACCCCGCTTGAAGACTGTGAGCTTGAAAGATTTTCCTTTGAATCAGATACTGTTCTCACAGATAATAACACTTACGAGTGTTTCACGTTTTCGGAAGATGTTGATGACTCACCGCCCGAGTTTGAGTCCTTTACATTTTCAGATGAGCCATCAGACTCGGTTGATTATAGTAGTTTCAAACCATTAATGGAATCTTTCAAATTCGAAACAGTTTACTACGGTGAGAAAGATACTATCCCTGATTCACTCCCTTTCGTCTCTCCTATTGTCCCGACCGTACAAATGACCGTTACGCTTTCATCTCCGATACCAAGTTCGGCGTACCCATGTTTTCTTGCGAATCTTGAGGGATTTGATCCCATTTCTCGACGAGTAGATAGGTTAGCGCAATCGCTTATAATATATCGGTCATCACATATTGCACTAATTTATTCACTCAATTTACACCCTCAAGATCGTACTCCACTTCCTTCTTCTTTTCGCCATTCTTCTCCCCCACCGAGACCATATTCTACCATTCTTCTTTCCACATGGTCTCGCGTGCTTCTCATTTTCTTGCACCAACTATACCATTTCCACGATAAGATTTTTGAATGGTTGGTGCTAACTTTTGGCTTGTGCAAGGCCAAGCTTAAGTTTGGGGGAATCTTTGTATATATGTATATATTTTTTGTTTTTTTTTCTACAAAAAATAAAAATAAAAAATTCAAAACATTAAAAATATAAAAATTATAAATAAATAAACAGGGGAGTGCCGGTATTTTGACCCTCTTGGTTTAGCATGACAGTGCGAACACTGTCAAGTTCAAGTTTGGGGGTATGCTCGGTACGTCTTCTTCCTTCGCATTCATTTGTACATATTTTTGCATTTGCATACTTATTTTAAAACCCATAAAAATTGAAAATATTCAAAAATTATAAAAATTATTGTATTCAATTTTGGCTAATTGACTTTAGTTTGCTAAATAGGTCAACTAGCTAGGAACAACTAGATCTTAGACTTAGTAAGTTAAAAACCCTAAAGATAACCTTCCTTAAAGTTTAACGGTAGAAAGTATATGCCTTGTAGTTTATTTAGAAATAGGCAAATTTTGGGTTCACTTTTTGGGCTAAGTCGAAACAAGGGAAGAGTATTGATGTTCTTATTAGAGTATAAGTTTGAAAAATAGTTCCTAGCTTAAATCTAGATTCTGAAAACGTATACCCTGCAATTTGCACAATCACGCACCTTGAAACTTGGAATAGTAGAAGAGACCTTGAAATGCTCTTGTCTAAAGTCCTTAGTATGATGAAAATGAAAAAATATATAAGTGTGAATAAAGAATAAAAAAATGGACACTAGTTTTTGTGATTACTTAAGGCTGCAAAAATAGAAAAATATTTAGCGAGGGTGCTTCATCACCTAGTGCCTTAGACCAACTGGTTTGGGAGTCACTGCTAAAGCCTTGGGTGTTGCAAGACTAGGAAGTACGCTTTAATGTGCAAACACATCTTGTAATCGGTCGTTGGTACCTCAAGAAGTATTAATGGTCGCATGAAGGATGTAGAAGCAAAATTCAATTAAAAATTCACCAATTAAGAAGTACTTTGGACAACGGACGGGAGTATGATTGCTTGATTTGAATTTCTAAGTGTAGGGGTGATCTATACACACACGTAGGGATATGTGCTTGGAGTTTAGATGAGAGAAAGGGATGAAGAATAGAACTTGTATCTTTAGTAAGGGTTGATAGAAATTCCTAAGTGGAGATGGAACCCTAGAAGGAAGACTTAAGAGATGCCGAAAGCTAAGTAGGTCTACATAACATATATAATCTTAAGTTAAATAATGAGGAAGCGTGAAGAATGTGGGTGGATAATTTGCGAGTCAAAAGATAATAGAATTCCTTGTTAGAAAACCTAATTGGAGAACAAAACTCAATGGGCCGAGTTGATAGGATTTTGTGGGTGTAATCCGCTGAAAACCCTCAGGAGACAACACTCCTCCTACTAGGGACACCTAGAGGTTTAACGGCTTGTTGCATGAGCTCAGTGCAATCACGTTTCCCTGCGAAAGTGCGGTTAGGATTTTAGTGAATAAAAAAATAAGTTTGCTCGAGGACGAGCAAAAGATAAGTTTGGGGGTATTTGTTCACACCATAATATTGCATTATTATATTCCCCATTCTTATATATTTTACAAATAAATGAGTGCTTTTGACGCATGTCTGCTACATGTTACAGGTTACAGGTTCTTGGACAGAAAAACAGTGAAAGCGATGTAAAGACGATGAAAATATGGACTTTTGACCAACAAATGGGAGGATCTTAGTCAAGCCTACATCGAAAGACAGTTCACAATTAACAAGGCAACGCAAGACCCCAAAATGTCAAGGCAAACGGTTAAAAAGCCATTGCAAATTGTTCACTGAAGATCTGGAACCAACCTAAAAGCCCAAATTGTTCACCGACTATTATATTTATATTTATATATATATATCGACTCAGATTTAGGTGGTTTCCATACCCCTCCCAATTAGCTTGTTAGTTAGATCCGTAGTTTGCATAGTAGATGAGACTAGACCCGAGTCACACCTATTTCAAAAACTAACGAATCGGGAGTATTTTAAAGACAGGCAAAGGGATTCTACGGATATTTTCAAAAGACGCATCTTTTCTTAAAAACACCGTAGCCCTTATTTTTTCAAAAACCCCGATTCGTATTCTTTCAAATGGCAAAACTGTATGACATAGATACATTGATGTAGATTCGGCACTGTTGTGTTTATTATTCATTTGCCGCATATTCTTGCTGTTCGCATCGCATTAATTGTTTAAATATGTTTAATGTTATATCAAAACCATGCTGCTAGGATACCAGTGTTGGAGATAGTGCCCTCAGAGTCAATTATTAGGTCACATGTACGTGATTGCAATGATTGATGGAGGACCTATCCCGGTAGGACAGTCTTACTCGAGATGATAGTATGCTATCTGGTTTACCTTTATCATCGTGTACTGTTTTAAGTGACCTGACACGTCGCTATTACACGTTGATAGAGCCCCTAGGATTCTTGCTTGACCACCAGCAGTATGAGGGCGATCATATAAGTGGGAGCTGGGGGTCTATAAGCATATCCTTAAATGGTCCCTAGTCGTGAGAGTTTCGAGACAGGGCATCGATACTCCAGAGTAGACTAGTGTATACAGTCGAGACCCCGACGAGGGGCGGTGGCCGGTCTCACAAGCCACTGGTGTCAGTTGGATCACCTAAGATGTATACAGGTGCTCATTGGGTTATGAGTACACCGGACAGGACTCGCCGGGAACATGCTAGTTGGTCATATACCAGACGTCAGATGGCAGTTCCCTGGTGACTTGTGTACAGGTTAGTTCATCGACCTAGGGATCGTCATTTGTCTCGTGTGAGTTCCCACTGTACTTTGATTACTACCCTACCACGGCTCAAAGGAGTCGTGCAAACAGGTTTTAGTTGGGTACAGTCCCGAGCCACATGGAGGCAGTGAGCGTATCTTCAGGGGTTCGTCTCTCCCGGTATTGGGGGTGAGGTCGTGCTATGTCTAGGAGAGCCATTACACGAAGCCCTCGGCCGAGGCAAGGAGATTTACTGGTAGGTATTCCAGTAGTATCTCAGGGTGTTCTGGGCTACACTCCGACACGACTTGTACCGCTTTTGGGGGTCTGACTTTTACCAACCCCCTAGGCCCGCCATGCGATGCTCATAGACGAACGGACCGGACTGTATGGATATTGTCACTGACAGGCTCAGTAGGGAGTCAGGTTGAGTTCGCTCACAGACGTCCCTTTTGGTCAATACCTGGTAGCCCGTTATGTATTGGCTTATACCTCTAACGTGCTAGTGGTTAAATCCACAACCAAGGTGTTGATGAGTCTTTAGAGTCCCCCACATTCAGTTACTCAGCTTTCGGGCGAAAGGTTGTAGAGGCCGTATGGAGATATGGCAAGGTCCGATCAGATACGTGCGGTATTGCACGGATCAGGATCGGACAGTCTGTACTATAGGCCGTATTGTTATATGGCAGGGTTCGATCAGATACGTGCGGTATTGCACGGATCAGGATCGAACGGATATTACTAGCCGGTTTTCGTATAAGCCGGATCCTAGTATAGTACAGTGTAGATTTTGTCTCATTGCATTTGTATTTCGGTCGGAATACAAATGCGGGTGTGTATGTACAGTTTCGGGGTTTTCCTGTAATTTATTACGGGACCAGTTTTCTGGAGTTGCCAGTTTGCTTTCCGTTTCGGCCGATTTCCATTGTTCCGTTCATTGGCCGAAGATTGGTGGAGGAGGGCTTATTTGCATTGTTGCAAATAAGTATTTGTGGAGGGGGTCTTTGCTTATTGGTTGGATCATGATGGTTGCTCCATTGACCTTGACTTCTTGACTTCTTCATGATGGCTTGACCATTTGGAGTCATCATGGTTGCTTTGGAGTGTTTGTTTTTGTTTGTGATGATATTGTTTTGATCATCACTCATTATTCTTCCTTGCATGATAGCTCACCCACTCCCTTGTCTTTCATTTGACTTCACTCCATTCCCACCTACCACCATCATGCTTGGCCGGCCACTAGTGAGGGTGGGGGCTTTTCTTTTGGTAGAGAGAAAAATGTCACTCTCATTCTTTGCATGATACATTTTTCCTCACCTCTCTCCAAGTTTTTTTTTCTCCACCACAAAAGCATCTCCATGAACCCCAAATGAGACTTGAGGACTACATATTCTACAGCGAATCTTGGGCACGTCGAGTAGCCGGCTTCGTGCCCGAGTTGCCTCGGCATTGAGGTGGGAGCCCGTAAAAGAAGTAGGCGATGTGGTGCACTTCCGGCGACGAGGAGGAGACGGGACATTCCGCAGGAGATCGGGACGATGACGAGAAGACCGGAGGACTTGGATCGTCGGTATATCTCTATTCCCTTTCTTGTTGTAAGCTAGGACTAGTTAGTGGTTCGATCCGGGTATTAGTGCGCGGCGGTTTGCCAGTTCAAGAAAAATTAAAGTTTATCACTGCTTCCGCATTTGGCCGTCGGATTGACGGCCGGGGCGCCGCCGTGCACTTACAGTGGTATGAGAGCCTCGCCATTAACTTAGTCTAGCTTGGTTTGATGTGTTTTTGAGTTCCGATCGACCGAAATTCCAAAATTCCAATTTTAGCTCACATCAGTTTTCTGTTAAGATTTTTTGGTGTCCAAAATTTTTTCAGGTTGTAAAATATTTATGTACTGGAAAATCTAAGATCTCTGTAAAAATTCGATGAAGTGAATCCACAGTGGGAGCGCGGAACCGCCGCAGATACCCCCTTCCCGCCGCTGTTCCGCCGCGCACTGTGGGGATCCCTGCACCAATTTTTTACAGAGGCTTTCTGGGCTTAAAATATGGGTTTTGGAATATTAATTTTGGGCCCATAATTTCTGTGAATGCTACAGTATTGTTTGGGGGCCCACTTGTTAATGTTTGATCGATCGGATATTTTAAACACATTATTTCATAGTATTTACATTATATCTGCGACCGTGAATGTCACTTGATTGGTAAATCCGGTCTAACTGCTATAGCCCGGTTAGACGGATTTGCGAACGTGACTTTCACGTTGATGTTTTGTTTTTGCTGTGATGTTGCGGATCGGTCGTGGGGGATAGCCTGGATGCAATGCTAGTACAGTTGTGGTTGTATTATGTACATTTGATATTGCGGGGCGAGCGTCCGACATGTGGACTGCCGTAACTGCCTGATTGTATTATTCTTTTGGGGCACGGCCAGGTTGCGGTCGATGTACCCGTTGTATGTATATTTTACTTTCTGTACTAGGATTGCCCCGCGGAGGGGTGCACGGATAGCTGGGTTCTAGAGGGCAGCAAGCCCGCATCTCATGGCATTGGGACGGAGGGGGCTTCACTCTAGGATTGGCGGGCTATTCACCGCACTCGTAGGGGGTACAGGTTGACCCAGGAGGGGTGCCCAAGTTACCGGATTCCGTGAAGTGCTGGGTGGTCCATTCACGGCGCTGAAGGGGGCTGCCTCGCTTCAGGTTTTGGCGGGTGACTTACCGCGCCCGTAGGGGTCTAGGATTTCATTGCACAGGCTATCCACACGACCAGGGGAACGTCGGGTTTCAGCGGCTCTGTGAAACCCGGGGATCCCAGATATCTGTATTGTTTCTGTGATGCTGTACATATCTGTGATGTTGCATTTTTTATCACGCCTTGAGCGAATATAATATATTGGTATATATATTAGTAGATGTTGTATATGTTTTGCATCCGCGCTAGTCCAGTCCCCGCTCTGTCGTTAGTTAGCTAACCTAACGGGTAATGACGGGACCCAGTGGCGAATGCGGATGGCATATACGTACATCAGTATATTTTCGTTCTTTTTGGTGTGATCAATTGATGGGACTGCGTTGATTCGGATCAATGCAAGTTAAAAACAAACCTAATCTGATGTTGTTGGAACACTTTTTCAAAAAGCTGTTATTGCAAGGACGTTCTCTTTTGTTTTGCACAGTGATATTCGGTTATGAATATCCAGCACCTCAGTCGATGATGCAAGGGCCGAGATCCCTTCACCGGGAGTGACCCCTTGGAAAGAAGTTTGCGTCAGGGCATTAACTTCACTATAGCCGACTACTTTTGCTTTGCACCGTGGTATTCAGTTGGAATATCCTGCACCCCATTCTACGGGGAAAGAGCCGAGATCCCTTCACTGGGAGTGACCTCTTTAGCGGAAGTTGTCGTCACTATATTTTTAAAAAGCTATCCGTTCCTTCAACGATATCAAGTTCATTACGTTAAAGGTTTTCGCCAGAAACCATTCGTAGCCCTCCGTCATTTCAGTTAAATATTCGGTAGTATTCAAGCTATGTATTTTGACCTCACGCCAAGGCATAGTGATTGGTAGCTGCCGGGTATTTATCTGTTGCATAGATAGATGCGTTGGTTTGGGACAGTCGTACTACTATTTTGGCCTACGTCAAGGGTATGTACGGGTGGGTTCAGATTAACCTGGATAATGACGGGCAGAACTTGACATGTGACTTATGATATTTTGACCTCACGCCAAGGTCATAAGAGCATGGGGCAGAAATCACATCGAGAGTTTCAAAAGAACTGAAACTTGCCAGATATGCGCATACCTTCTGGAGTGTGATGACGTGAGCGGATTCCGTCACGTTATCAAGCGATGAGAGTTGGATCCCGATTCCCACTGATGAGTTAGTTTACTCCTCGGGTGACCCCGACTAATTCTTCTTTCAGGTTTGGAGGAGAATTTGAGGTACAGTGGGAGGATTCCAGATTAGATAAATTGGTAACCATTCTGATCTAGGTTAGAGTACACGCTGAGTGTTTCTTTTCTCTCTCTCTCTTTGGCAGCGACCATTGACCCGACCCTATGACTATGACTCAGTGACCAAGTTGACCGAACCTTCTTGACACCGGCTTTTGGATTGTCAGAGTTGCAAACCTCATTGCCACTCCTACTTTTACCCTTTTCTCAAGGACACCCCGTATTACTACGAACGTCCACTTCCATTGGACAAAACCATCGTATGGTTATATACGAACTCGAAAGGATTTATTTGAGGATGGTTTCCGGTTCTGGAGAAAACGGATAGGACTATTCAGTTGTCTTTTCCTTTTACCTTCTCTCAGGTTGCGAGTACTCCTTGGTTTAGGAGCTAGTACACCTATTACGCAAATTGGATAGTCTTCTTCCAAACCTTAGGCTGGTGCCGACTTGTAGGGAATGAAGAAAACCAATTAGCCTAACGATGGTGTACAGAAGGTATTAAGTTCAGACAAAGCAAGGGATTAGTAAGAGGGCAAAGTAAATTGCAACAGATATTCACGACCAAACCAAATATTTCGTTACCACTCCCACATCACCTTTGTATTTCTCCAGGACACTCCGTATCACTACGAAGATCCACAGTTTATTTGGATACTCCATCGTATGGTTATATACGAACTCGAATGGAACTTGTTCCAGTTCGGGGATGGATTCTGGTCCAGGAGAAATAGGAATAAGGTTTATTCGGTTGTCTTTTATCTTCACCCTCTCTCATTGCGAGTGTTCCTAGGATTAGGACAGTACACCCATTATGCTTATTGGATAGTCTTCTTCCAAACCATAGGCTGGTGCCGAACGGTAGGGAAGGAAGAAAACCATTTGGCCTAAGGGGTGTGCAGAAGGTAAAGACTAAAGACATATGAAGAGATTTGGAGAGGTGGCAAAGAATTATACGGTTACAGTCGTGAATCTGGAAGAGGCATTACTAGGAATACCAGGATACCCCATCGAAACATTTCGATGTTTCAGTTTCACTGTGTACTGTTAAAGGAAAACTGATTTCCCAATTATTCCTTACTCCAGGGTATGTATTTACCAGGTACGATTCTCACATCTGTATGGTCTTACAGATGATGAGTGGGAGTAAGTTATTGGGAATTGGGTGATCATCCTCATTATATCGGGATTCGTTGTAATCGGTGATATTTGAGGAAATCACCTGGGCTGTTTGCCGGTCGGCAAATATTTGGTTTTGAATATCCGCAGTTATGCACCAATTTCAAATTGATATATCTGTACGTCTATTTTCATAGAGTGAGATATACCTTTCTGAAATTATGTCTACGACATTTACCTATATCAGTGGATGGTTAGGTAAGGAGCATTAAACAGCGGTGTAATTCTTCTTAACCATAAGTACATTTTTCAACCTACGACACACAGTGAATGAGTTTTCAGACTCAAGGGACTTATACAGAGTATTGTATGTTGTCCAGGGTCCATCAGGACAGAGGGGTTGGTCCTCGTACTATATTCGGTTTACTTATGACTTCTCTAGTTTTTAGACAAGTATTTCGTAGGAAACACAGGGTCCGAATTTCGAGAAGTTATAGGTATTAGAATAGAGTAGAGAACCAGGTGTAGCAAGTATCGGGATTCTTCAAAGTGATCGAAGATGTAGATACTTGTATATGGTATTCAGTTGATAGTAATGATTAGGAGAACTTGCTTCTCTTTCAGGTTACTCATAATTGGAAGCATTCCTAAGTTGAGTAACGCTGATCGGCCTCCTTCCATTTAGTTGACATGCACTGGAGACAGTTGCATGATTTGGATTTGGTTCAATTAAATCAGTGCCTCTGGTTCTATATTGGATATAGAACAGTTCATATCTTAACGATGTTAAGGCACGGGGAGTTGTCCGGTTTATGATTAAAACCAGACACTGGACAACTCAAGGCACGTTTCTGTAATGGCTGTTTGTGGGTTGACCCAGGCTATGACGAGGGTTGACTTTCTACCATCTGGATGAACAATAGCAATATTGTTCTAGACTCGCCACAGTTTTATTAAAAATGGATTTTTTCAGAAAACAGTAGTGGGAGTATGGTAGAACTGGAAGTAATTCCAGAACCACAAACGATTACTGAAGATTTGACAATGAACCTAAAGATTCAATCTGGATTGACATTCCATTGGCCACTCCGCAGATAAGGTGGGTAACTTCAGGCACCCGAGAGGTACTACGGTAGCCTCAAGGACGGTGACAGGGAAGTTCTTGTTTACCCACAATTACCATTGCTGTTGTTCCAGGCTGCGAGACCCGGCGGGAGGATGAGTATAGCGTCGTTCTGGACTCGCTCCAGAAGTGTACGTGTATATGACTCTGCCAGAGGGTTGTCGTAGTCAGTGGGAGCAGCGGAAGCATTGGTGGACAGATAGCTTATGTCTATTTATAGACTAAAGCAGAATAGCGGAGATAGATCATCTATTTCTGACATGACAGTCATAGGTTTGACTTCATCAGAATAGGGGATGGATCTGTTGAGAAGGTAGTAGGGTGTGATATCCTGGTATTTGGATGACATACACAAAGTAGGAAAAGAAACTCCTATACTACAGTCGGATATACTTTGGTCGTCACACAGTGGTTTCTCCACAAAGGAAATGGATTCTGTATCAGACATACTGGTTACTAGATCTATGGTTTTAGATCTAGATTTGGGTAGTTTCCCAATCTGGGTACTTAGACAGCATTCTAAGGGTATTTAGAATGGACGACTCCATGCACGGTAGTGTACCTGCAGAAGATGGAGTCACCCTCTCTAAAGGTGTCTTACAGACTAAAGGGGAGAGGGATGTGCATGATTGGCAGATCACTTGCTCAGG
This sequence comes from Agapanthus africanus, assembly GCA_030015575.1. NCBI lineage: Eukaryota > Viridiplantae > Streptophyta > Magnoliopsida > Asparagales > Amaryllidaceae > Agapanthus > Agapanthus africanus. The sequence goes on from CM057349.1 coordinate 225,489,393, forward strand.
CAATTGAGTCAATCATGAGATGTCAAGTACCACACCAGACATTGTTCTTGCACTAGATGCAATAAGCTGACATTAATCCAATCCTGGAGAAACGGTCGGAGCAGTTTTAGAACATAAGTGGATGTTCTAGGGATATGATAACGACAGCCTCATTCGGGAAACAGTTATCATTCCAGGCTTCCAAGGTGACATGGACGACAAGGAGGTTGTCAGAGCTATAGTTTTCCTTCTGATGAGGGGCAGTATTTTGGACAGGTGGTCCAAGGCAATACTGAGGGTGGCATGGCGCAGGATACTGATTAAGTTCAGTTGACGATACAGTCTAAGAAGTTTGGATTTGGAGTTCATTTATGAGCTATGTCCCATCAGACATCCAGACACATTCTAAGACAGGTATTGCTCATTTCGGGAGATGGCTTTCTCCGCGAACTTGAGATATAGAGAGACATAGAAAGAAACAACAAAGCGGATCCACTCACTGAGGCTGTTCCTCGAACGCAATAGTTTCGCAAACGAGCTTTGTGAGACTGACTAGTAGAGGAGTTGGGTGTTCGGTATCACACGGGCTGTGAGTATGCGACATCGCAATAATTAGCCTTGAGTGCAAGTGGGAGATTGTTGGAGATATTGCCCTCAGAGTCAATTATTAGGTCACAGGTACGTGATTGCAATGATTGATGGAGGACCTATCCCGGTAGGACAGTCTTACTCGAGATGATAGTATGCTATCTGGTTTACCTTTATCATCGTGTACTGTTTTAAGTGACCTGACACGTCGCTATTACACGTTGATAGAGCCCCTAGGATTCTTGCTTGACCACCAGCAGTATGAGGGCGATCATATAAGTGGGAGCTGGGGGTCTATAAGCATATCCTTAAATGGTCCCTAGTCGTGAGAGTTTCGAGACAGGGCATCGATACTCCAGAGTAGACTAGTGTATACAGTCGAGACCCCGACGAGGGGCGGTGGCCGGTCTCACAAGCCACTGGTGTCAGTTGGATCACCTAAGATGTATACAGGTGCTCATTGGGTTATGAGTACACCGGACAGGACTCGCCGGGAACATGCTAGTTGGTCATATACCAGACGTCAGATGGCAGTTCCCTGGTGACTTATGTACAGGTTAGTTCATCGACCTGGGGATCGTCATTTGTCTCGTGTGAGTTCCCACTGTACTTTGATTACTACCCTACCACGGCTCAAAGGAGTCGTGCAAACAGGTTTTAGTTGGGTACAGTCCCGAGCCACATGGAGGCAGTGAGCGTATCTTCAGGGGTTCGTCTCTCCCGGTATTGGGGGTGAGGTCGTGCTGTGTCTAGGAGAGCCATTACACGAAGCCCTCGGCCGAGGCAAGGAGATTTACTGGTAGGTATTCCAGTAGTATCTCAGGGTGTTCTGGGCTACACTCCGACACGACTTGTACCGCTTTTGGGGGTCTGACTTTTACCAACCCCCTAGGCCCGCCATGCGATGCTCATAGACGAACGGACCGGACTGTATGGATATTGTCACTGACAGGCTCAGTAGGGAGTCAGGTTGAGTTCGCTCACAGACGTCCCTTTTGGTCAATACCTGGTAGCCCGTTATGTATTGGCTTATACCTCTAACGTGCTAGTGGTTAAATCCACAACCAAGGTGTTGATGAGTCTTTAGAGTCCCCCACATTCAGTTACTCAGCTTTCGGGCGAAAGGTTGTAGAGGCCGTATGGAGATATGGCAAGGTCCGATCAGATACGTGCGGTATTGCACGGATCAGGATCGGACAGTCTGTACTATAGGCCGTATTGTTATATGGCAGGGTTCAATCAGATACGTGCGGTATTGCACGGATCAGGATCGAACGGATATTACTAGCCGGTTTTCGTATAAGCCGGATCCTAGTATAGTACAGTGTAGATTTTGTCTCATTGCATTTGTATTTCGGTCGGAATACAAATGCGGGTGTGTATGCACAGTTTCGGGGTTTTCCTGTAATTTATTACGGGACCAGTTTTCTGGAGTTGCCAGTTTGCTTTCCGTTTCGGCCGATTTCCATTGTTCCGTTCATTGGCCGAAGATTGGTGGAGGAGGGCTTATTTGCATTGTTGCAAATAAGTATTTGTGGAGGGGGTCTTTGCTTATTGGTTGGATCATGATGGTTGCTCCATTGACCTTGACTTCTTGACTTCTTCATGATGGCTTGACCATTTGGAGTCATCATGGTTGCTTTGGAGTGTTTGTTTTTGTTTGTGATGATATTGTTTTGATCATCACTCATTATTCTTCCTTGCATGATAGCTCACCCACTCCCTTGTCTTTCATTTGACTTCACTCCATTCCCACCTACCACCATCATGCTTGGCCGGCCACTAGTGAGGGTGGGGGCTTTTCTTTTGGTAGAGAGAAAAATGTCCCTCTCATTCTTTGCATGATACATTTTTCCTCACCTCTCTCCAAGTTTTTTTTTTCTCCACCACAAAAGCATCTCCATGAACCCCAAATGAGACTTGAGGACTACATATTCTACAGCGAATCTTGGGCACGTCGAGTAGCCGGCTTCGTGCCCGAGTTGCCTCGGCATTGAGGTGGGAGCCCGTAAAAGAAGTAGGCGATGTGGTGCACTTCTGGCGACGAGGAGGAGACGGGACATTCCGCAGGAGATCGGGACGATGACGAGAAGACCGGAGGACTTGGATCGTCGGTATATCTCTATTCCCTTTCTTGTTGTAAGCTAGGACTAGTTAGTGGTTCGATCCGGGTATTAGTGCGCGGCGGTTTGCCAGTTCAAGAAAAATTAAAGTTTATCACCGCTTCCGCATTTGGCCGTCGGATTGACGGCCGGGGCGCCGCCGTGCACTTACAACCAGCACCATTATCGATGATGCATGTGTTCCACGTACACCTGCTTGCCAGCTCACACACTTCATCATCGATAATTGCCATGTCACTACACTGTAGGAATGTTGCATCAGGATATGACCCCTTACATGGCATACTTGGGCACACGCATATTGTACACCCATACTTGTGTACTTACATATTGTATACCCATACTTGTGCACATACATATTGTACACTCATACTTGTGTACATACATATTGTACACTCATACTTGTGTACTTACATATTATACACTCATACTGTGTACTTGCATATTGTACATTCATACTGTGTACTTGCATATTGTACACTCATACTTGTGTACATGCATATTGTACACTCATACTTGTGCACATACCTATTGTACACTCATACTTGTGTGCTTACATATTGTACACTCATACTTGTGCACATACCTATTGTACATACATATTTGCACATACATAGATGATTCTGATTTGATTAGAGATTTGGGAACCGCAAGATACTTTTAAAACTGATTCATTTCAAAAGACCGGTTTCCTTCAATATGTGCATACTATTATTCCATGTTGCATGATATACTGATATGCTTACATTTCCTTTACATGTCGCATACAACATGTTTTATGATTATACGCATTGGGATATGTTGTTTCCATGATATTTCTGGATTTGGGAACCGTGGGTATTTCAAATGAGAGTATGTATTGTTTTAAAAACCTGGTTACCCTTGATATGATATTTCAGTGCATCCACCATGTGTTTTCTCGGTTCTGAGAGTGGCATGTGAAACCCGATTCAAGGAGCGGTAGGCACCGTCTGCGGGTATATAGTGGACCCGGTGAGGTATCCCGGAGCAAGAAGACTCGTATATGTTAGACGGTGAGCCCGGCAGGGGAGCACTACCCATAAGTTATAGTATTTGAGCTCGGCGGATATCCGAAGGATATCGACTGGAGTTGAGAGATGATATGGGCAGATCTGGACCGACGGAGCCCGTGGGCCGATCCGGACTGACGTAGCCTTATATGTATATGAGGATTTACGTGCCGATGCTGGGCACAGGTTTCATGATGTTTTCGAGTGTCGATGCTGGACACTCAGGTTCCATGATTTTGATGTGTCGCGAGGAACGCACGTTGATTTATATCCTCATACTTCCATACATATGCTTTATGATATTTACATGCATGATGCTTATTGTCATTAGGTGACACGTTGACGGGATCTACATACATACATATATTGATTATATAGTTGGATGATATCCACACACTTATAGACTGCATGATATAGTTGACATTGGTTCATGTTGATTACATTGATCGTACCTCATATTTATGATATGTCATTACGTGAGGCACTGACACGAGCACACGGTACAACACTTATTCATAGATGTTTACCTGGCCACCTTTTCTTGCTTCAGACTTATTCATATTGTGGATATATTATTATTGATCGTATTGACTTAGGATTGTGTCATACATACGATTTCTGCTCTGTGAAGTTTTCTATTCACTAGTTGGCAACTCACCCCCGTTGTGCCACAATTCTTGCAGGTTTTCCGTATAGGTTTCATTGCGGCTTTTCTGGTACACTGCTTCCTTTCTGGGTGATTGCATCGGTAGGTGGGTTCACTCGCATCGTGACCACCCTTGTTTTTATTTTATTCAGTTGTATCTAGTAATTCCATCAACCAAACTTGTATATTATTTCAGACTTAGAAAACCAGTTGTGTATTATTTCGACCTTAGAGTCGCGCATTGTAGTATTATGGTTTTCATGATGTTTTTGAGTTTCTTTATGAGTTTTGATTCTCGCCCTTCGGCGTTGTATATTATATTGCTGCTTGGTTGTGACCGTCGATTGACGAAGAGCTAGCTCCTGCTTGGGGATGCCTTTTATCATTGTATATATATTATCCATGTTATACCCCGTTTGGGGCCAGTATTTACAAAGGAAACTCTGCCGAAATTTTCAGAAAAGACTAGAGTTCTTAAAAATGCATATTCGGCTTACTTATTTAAAAATCTTGTTTTTAAACATGTTTTCTTTACCTCTTAAAAACTAGTTTTCTTTATTTGCTCCTTAAAATGGTTTTAGATTTCTGGGATTTTTGCTTACTTGAATTAGATGAGGTCCTATAGATTTCATATGTTTCAAGGGCCAGTCACGGGCTATTTCGGGTCGTGACAGAATTACACCGCTGTTAAATGCTCCTTACCTAACCATCAACTGATATAGGTAAATGTCATGGACATAATTTTAAAAGGTTATATCTCACTTTATAAAAATAAACGTACAAATATATCAGTTTGAAATTGGTGCATAACAATGGATATTCAAAACCAAATATTTGCCGTCCGGCAATAACCCATTCGATTTCCTCAAATATCACCAATTACAACGAATCCCGATATAATGAGGATGATCACCTAATTCCCAATGACTTATTCCCACTCATCATCTGTAAAACCATACAGATGTGAGAATCAAACTGGTAAATACATACCCTGGAGCAAGGGCTAATTGGGAAATCAGTTTTCTTTTAACAATACACAGTGAAACTGAAACATGTAAATGTTTCGAAGGGGTATCCGGGTATTCCTAGTAATGCCTCTTCCATTATCAGATTCACAACTGTAACCGTATATTTCTTTGCCATCTCTCTAAATCCCTTTATATGTCTTTAGTCATTACCTTCTGTACACCACCTTTAGGCCAAATGGTTTTCTTCCTTCCCTACCGTTCGGCACCAGCCTATGGTTTGGAAGAAGACTATCCAATAAGCCTAATGGGTGTGCTTTCCTAATCTTAGAAGCACTCGCAACGCGAGAGAAGGTAAAGATAAAAGACAACTGATTAAACATTATCTATGCAATAGAAAAGTAACAAGCAGCTACCATTCACTATGCCTTGACGAAGGTCAACAAACATAGCATGAATACTAAGTACTACCCGTCTGAAATGACGGAGGGCTACGAATGGTTTTTGGCGAAAAACCTTTAACGTAATGAACTTGATATAGTTGAAGGAACCGGATAGCTTTTACAAATATATAGTGGCGAAAACTTTTGCTAAAGAGGTCACTCCCGGTGAAGGGATCTCGGCTCTTTCCTCGTAGAATGAGGTGTAGGATATTCCAACTGAATACCACGATGCAAAGCAAAAAGTAATCGACTATAGTGAAGTTATTACCCTGACGTAAACTTCTTCCCAAAGGGTCACTCCCGGTGAAGGGATCTCGGCCCTTGCCTCGTCGATTGAGGTGCTGGATACTCATAACCGAATACCACTGTGCAAAACAAAAGTGAACGTCCTCGTAATAACAGCTTTTTTGAAAATTGTTCCAACAACATCGAATAGGTTTGTTTTCCTTGCATTGATCTGAATCAACGCAGTCCCATCAATTAATCACACCACAAAAGAACGAAAATATGATGTACGTATATGCCATCCGCATTCGCCACTGGGTCTCGTCATCACCCGTTAGGTTACTTAACTAATGACAGAGCGGGGGCTGGACTAGCACGGGTGCAAAACATATACATCTACTAGTATATATATATCAATATATAATAATCGCTCATGGCGTGATAAATGCAACATCACAGAAATGTAATAAGCATCACAGAACAATACAGATAATCTGGGATCCCCGGGTTTCCTTTGAGCCACGAGTGAAACGCGACGTTCCCCTGGTCGTGTGGATAGCCTGCGCAATGGAAAACCTAGACCCCTACGGGTGCGGCAAGTTACCCGCCAAAACCTGAAGCGAGGCAGCCCCCTTCAGCAAAGTGAATGGACCACCCAGCACTTTACGGAATCCAGTAACTTGAGCACCCCTCCTTGGGTCAACCTATACCCCCTACGAGTGCGGCGAATAGCCCGCCAATTCTAGAGTGAAGCCCCTTCCGTCTTAAAGCCATGAGATGCGGGCCCGTTGCCCTCTAGAACCCGGCTATTCGTGCACCCCACCACAGAGTAATCCTAGTACAGAAAAGAAAATAAGTACAACGGGTGCATCGACCTCAACCCGGTCGTGCCCCAATATACAAACAGGCAGTGACGGCAGTCCACATGTTGGACGCTCGCCCCGCAATATCAAATGTACAAATAATACTAAACTGCACTAACATTGCATCCAACCTATCCACCACGACAAATCCACAACAACACAGCACAACACAGAACATCAACGTGAATGTCACGTTCGCAAATCCGTCTAAAAGAGCTATAGCAATTAGACAAGATTTACCGCTCAAATGACATTCACGGTCACAGATAGTAATGTAAGTACTGCGTTCTAACTTATTTAAATTTCGATCGACCAAATTTCCTGAAGTGGGCTCCAAGCACAAATCCAGTACTGTAACAAATCTGGGCCCAAACAAAATAATCCAGAAACCGCAATTCCACACAAAAGACCAGCACAAGAAAAATGGTGCACTGAAGACACATAACTGCGGCGAAACCGCTGCCAAAATGTGGGTATTGCCTTGGTTCCATGGCGTTACTGTGGACTCACGCTACCAAATTTCTACAGATGTCTTAAAAAAGCCTGCCTGATTTTCTGACATACCCAAAATAATTTTTCGACCACAAAAATTCCAACAGAAACTCAGAAAATTGAAATGCGGTTTCGGAAATTTTGATCGATCGATATTTTAAACATGTTAGAACAAGCTAGTAAAGGTTAATGGCGTGGCTCTGATACCATGTAAGTCTATTGTAGCGCCCCGGCCGTCGATCCGAGTCCAAAATGCGGAAACAAAAAAACTTTTCATAAACTTGAAACTGGCGCTAACGCAGACTTTTACCCGGATCGAACCATTAACATTAAACTAGCAATCTAAAGAGGGTTAGAAAAGCTATACCGATCGATCCGTGTCTTTCGGTCTTTAGCTACCATCTTTAACTCCTTGCGGTATCTCCGATCTCGCTCGATCTCCGGTCTCCTCGTCGGAAAGGGCACCACATCTACGAATCCTTTTACGGGCTCCCGCTTTGAACCGAAGAAAATCGGACACGAAATTTGCTAGCCGACGTGTCCAAGGTGAAGTAGAGAATGTGTGTGATAACTTTGTCTCTTGACACTTTAGGATTCTCAACACATGAGATGGTTAGAGTGGAGGTAGAAGATGATGCCATGGTGGATGTTGTGAGCCAGAGGAAGAAGAAGAAGAAGGGGCCTTTTGCTATTATTGTGATGAGATAAAAAATGAGAGCAAGCATTATCATCTCAAGAGAAAGCCCAAGGCTATATGGCTGCCCTATCTCTCTCCACCTCTCATTTCATCACAACAATCAAGCAATTATGTGACACTTGCACCAAAAAAGAGACCATGAGTCACCTAATTGATTGTGCCTCTTCATGATGACTTCCACTCACAATTTCCACCATTTGTAAACATTAACCTAAATGTTTAGTCTAATAAAAAGAACGGAAACATCTAAAGTAAACTCGTGACGGATCACAAGGATACCCCTCATCTGTATATACATACCTGCATCCGCATTCCGACTGAATGCAAATGCGATGAGACTAAAGTAATCCAACAAATCTAATACTAGGATCCGGCTTAAACCAAAGCCCACTAGTATGATCTGCCCAATCATGATCCGTGCACGACTGCACGTATATGATCGAACCCTGCCATAATACCATAAGGCCTCTACAATGTTTCGCTCGAAACTTGAGAAACTGTCTGTGGGGCTCTAAAGACTCGTCAATACACTGGCTTTGGATTTAACCATTAGCTCGTCAGTGGTACTAGCCGTATAATGGCTCTCCTAGACACAGCGCGATCTCACCCCTAATACCGGGAGAGACGAAACCCCTGCCGATCCGCTCACTGCCTCCATTTGGCTCGGGATTGTACCCAACTAAAACCTGTTTGCATGACTCCTTTGAGCCGTGGTAGGGTAGTAATCAAAGCACAGTGGGAACTCACACGAGACAAATGACGATCTCAGGTCGATAGACTAACCTGTACAAATGTCACCAGGGAACTGCTATCTGACGTCAGGTATAATAACAACTAGCATGTTCCCTGCGAGTCCTGTCCGGTGTACTCATAACCCAATGAGCACCTGTATACATCTTAGGTGATCCAACTAACACCAATAGATTGTGAGACCGGCCACCGCCCCTCGTCGGGTCTTGAATGTATACACTAGTCTACTAATGGAGTGTTGATGCCCAGTCTCGAAACTCCCACGACTAGGGACCACTTTAAGGATGTGCTTATAGACTACCCAACTCTCAGGTATATGATTGCCATCATACTGCAGGTAGTCAAGCAAGAATCCTAAGGGCTCTATCAACGCATCATAGTGATCTGTAATATCACCTAAAGCTGTACACGATAATAAAGATAAACCAGATAGCATACTATCATCTTGAGTAAGACTGTCCTACCGGCATAAGTCCTCCCTCAATCATTGCAACCACGTGCCTGCGATCCAGTAATTGACTTTGAGGGCACTATATCCAACATTATTGTTAATTGAACCGAGTTATGGTGTGGAACATGTATCCTTTACCTCGCATTGACGATTTGTTTGATCAGCTCCATGGTGCGAAACATTTTTCTAAGATTGATTTGCGTTCGGGTTATCATCAGTTGCATGTTCGGAATGATGACATTCCGAAGACTGCTTTTCGTATACGCTACCGGCATTATGAGTTTCTAGTGATGTCGTTCGCACTCACGAGTGCCCCAGCAGCGTTCATGGATCTGATGAACCGGATTTTCAGGCCGTTCCATGACCAGTTCATTATTGTGTTTATTGATGACATTCTGGTCTACTTTAGGAGTCGGGAGGAGCATGAGCAGCACTTGAGGATTGCTTTTTAGACATTGAGAGAGCACCAGCTGTATGCTAAATTCTCAAAGTACGCATTTTGGCTTGATAGAGTTGACTTCCTAGATCATGTGGTGACGGGAGACGGTATTCTTGTGGACCCGAGGAAGATCGAGGCTGTGCAGCTTTAGCCCAGACCTGTATCCGAGACAGAGGTCCGCAGCTTTTTGGGCTTAGCTGGTTATTACCGCCGTTTCATGCAGGATTTTTTGAGTATCGCTGCACCGCTGACCGGACTGACCTGGAAGGGGGTTCCTTTTCTTTGGACTGATGCGTGCGAGCAGAGTTTTCAGCAGTTGAAGACTCGGTTGACGACTGCACCCGTTCTATCTTTGCCTTCTGGATATGTGGCTTTGTAGTTTACTGTGATGCGTCTTGAGTGGGGCTAGGGTGTGTGCTGATGCAGCATGATAGAGTGATTGCTTATGCTTCTAGGCAGCTGAAGAAGCACGAGCAGAATTATCCCACTCACGATCTTGAGTTGGCTGCACTGGTCTTTGCGTTGAAGATTTGAAGACACTACTTATATGGGGAGTCTTATCAGATTTTCACGGACCACAAGAGCTTGAAGTACATCTTCCAGCAGCGGGATCTGAATCTGAGACAGCGCCGGTGGATGGAGCTCGTGAAGGATTATGATTGTGAGATCCTTTATCACCCGGTCAAGGCGAATGTGGTAGCTGACTCTTTGAGTCGTAGGCCCGGGGGTAGCTTGACCCAGTTGAGTGTGGTTCAAAGACAGTCTTCTGTAGATTAGCAGACCTTGTGTGATGGTAGAGTACAGTTTGATTTCACTTCCACTGGGGACAGCTTGCTCATGTCCGGGCCCGTCCGCTTCTTTTGGATCATATCCGTTAGGCGCAGCCCAGTGATGCCGTTTGTCTAAGATTCTTGAGCTTGTTTGATAGGGTATAGTTTCGGAGTTCATGATTGATGACCAGGGTGTGCTACATTGCGAGACTCGCTTATGTCTACCCGATATTGATGGGTTGAGACGCGAGATCCTAGAGCAGGCACATCAGTCAGTCTTTAGCGTTCATCCAGGCTCCACCAAGATGTGCCGTGACTTGAGAGACTTTTACTGGTGGGAAGGGATGAAGCGTGATGTTTCGGACTTCGTTTCGAGGTGCCTGACTTGTCAGCAAGTCAAGGCCGGGCATCAGAGACCGGCTGGAGAGTTCCAACCTTTACCTATTCCTGAGTGGAAATGGGAGCAGATTTTCATGGACTTTGTTGTGGATCTACCCAGGACCAGTCGGGGGTATGACTCCATTTGGGTGATTGTTGAACGGTTGACGAAAGACGCTCACTTCCTTCCAGTGAAGACCACTTTCGGTTATGCTCAGTATGCTCAGTTGTATATAGATGAGATTGTGCATTTGCACAGCGTTCCCACATGCATTGTATCTGACAGGGGCACACAGTTTACTAGCCATCTTTAGCAGAACCTTCAGGAAGCTTTGGGTACCTGGTTGAGTTTTAGCACCGCTTTCGATCCACAGACCGATGGTCAGTCAGAGTGGACGATACAAACTCTAGAGGATATGCTTTGAGCGTGCTTGCTTGATTTTAGTAGCAGTTAGGATCGTCACTTGCCGTTGATTGAGTTCTCCTACAACAACAGCTTTTAGGAGACTATTCAGATGGCACCTTTTGAGGCCTTATATGGTAGGAAGTGTCGATCGCCGGTCTGTTGGACCGAACTCTGTAAGAGTAGGGTTTTGGGACACCGGCTAGCTCAGGAGACTACGGAGATTATCCAGCTGATTCAGGACAGGATGAGAGCAGTCCAGTGCAGACAGAAGTCTTATGCCGACCGTCATCGTCGCAGACTTGAGTTCGCTATGGGAGATCATGTATCCCTGCAGATTTCTCCGATGAAGGGCGTTATGAGATTTGGGAGGAAGGGGAAGCTCAGTCCCAGATTTGTGGGTCCCTTCGAGATCCTTGAGCGAGTTGGTACCGTTGCTTACCGTTTTGCGCTCCCGCCCAGTTTTCCGGATGTTCACCCTATGTTCCATGTGTCGATGCTTCGTAGATACCTTCATGACCCTTCTTACATGATTCAGCACGAGACCGTTCAGCTTGAGCGCGATCTTTCGTTCACCGAGCAGCCGGTAGTTATATTGGATCGGCAGGTGATGAAACTTCGGTCAAAGGTCTTTCCATCTATGAAGGTTCTTTGGCGTAGCCCGACTAGTGAGGAGATCACTTGGGAGGCCGAGAGCGAGATGCGGAAGAAATTCCCTCATCTCTTTGAAGGTACGCTTGTAAGAATTTTAATTCGGGGACGAATTTTCTTTAAGGGGGGAGATTGTAATATCTTGGAATGCGATTAGTGTTAATTAAGCGTTAATGCTGGTTTTTAAGGAAAAGTTTACCAAATAGGGTTTCTCACATTTTATATCAATTAATTAATATTTTATTATTATTTGATATGTCTTGCACACGCACGTGCACGTTAATGTGAGGGTTAGTTAGTGTTAATTTCGTTAAGTGACCATGACACCTTAACCATCCATGTCCTAATTTCACCTTGCCTTAGATCTTTTGGTGTGAGGAAATATCTAGTTTGGATGAGAGAGAGGTGGCAAGATGAGTCAAGAAGCATTATGTAAGTGCACGGCGGCGCCCCGGCCTCCATCCCGAGGCCAAAATGCGGAAGCGGTGATATACTTAAATTTTTCATGAACTGGCACCACCGCGCACTAATACCCGGATCGAACCATTAACTAGTCCTAGCTAACTACAAGATGGGGAAAAGAGATATACTGACTGATCCGAGTCCTCCGGTCTTCTCGTCCTCGTCCCGATCTCCCGCGGAATGATTTGTCTCCACCTCGTCGCCGGAAGTGCACCACACCGCCTACATCTTTTACGGGCTCCCACCTCAATACCGAGGCAACTCGGGCACGAAGCTGGCTAGTCGACGTGCCCAAGGTTTGCTATAGAATGTAGTAGAGAACTCATGTCTCATTTTGGGGTTGTAGGAATTGCCTTATGGTGGAGGAATTGATACAAGCTTTTGGAGGAGGAGCTAATATGATTTTTGCCAAGCCAAAAGAGTGTAAATCCCTACACTAGAATTTTGGACAGCCCCATCAAGAGCAAGGCCGGCCATGGACTTGGTGAGTGGAGAGAATGAGAGAGTAGTGGTCAAAATGGGGGAGAGTCTCATACATTATCCAAAGGAGAGAGAGAAAAGGCTATCATGCAAAGAAATGATCACTAGCCTAAACCAACACTCCAACACAACCATGATGACTCCAAATGGTCAAGCCATCATGAAAACTATCATGAAGCAAAAAGTCAAGCAAGGTCAAAGGATGGTGCACCATCATGATACAACAAAATGCAAAGACCCCCTCCACAATTGCTTATTTGCAACAATGCAAATAAGCCCTCCTCCACCAATCTTCGGCCAATGAACGATACAAAGGAAATCGGCCGAAACGGAAAGCAAACTGGCAACTCCAGAAAACTGGTCCCGTAATAAATTACAGGAAAACCCCGATACTGTGCATACACACCCGCATTTGTATTCCGACCGAAATACAAATGCAAAGAGACAAAACTACACTGTACTATACTAGGATCTGGCTTAAACCAAAGCCGGCTAGTAATATCCGTCTGATCCTGATCCGTGCAATACCGCACGTGTCTGATCGAACCCTGCCATATATGCATACGGCCTCTAGTACTAACTGTCCGATCCTGATCCGTGCAATACCGCACGTATCTGATCGGACCTTGCCATATCTCCATACGGCCTCTACAGCTTTTCGCCCGAAAGCTGAGTAACTGAATGTGGGGGACTCTAAAGACTCGTCAACACCTTGGTTGTGGATTTAACCACTAGCACGTCAGAGGTATAAGCCAATATGTAACGGGCTACCAGGTATTGACTAAAAGGGACGTCTGTGAGCGAACTCAGCCTGACAACCCTACTGAGCCTGTCAGTGACAATATCCATACAGTCCGGTCCGTTCTTCTATGAGCATCGCATGGCGGGCCTAGGGGGTTGGTAAAAGTCAGACCCCCAAAAGCGGTACAAGTCGTGTCGGAGTGTAGCCCAGAACACCCTGAGATACTACTGGAATACCTACCAGTAAATCTCCTTGCCTCGGCCGAGGGCTTTGTGTAATGGCTCTCCTAGACACAGCGCGACCTCACCCCCAATACCGGGAGAGACGAACCCCTGAAGATACGCTCACTTCCCCTATGTGGCTCGGGACTGTACCCAACTAAAACCTGTTTGCACGTCTCCTTTGAGCGTGGTAGGGTAGTAATCAAAGTACAGTGGGAACTCACACGAGACAAATGACGATCCCCAGGTCGATGAACTAACCTGTACACATGTCACCTGGGAACTGCTATCTGACGTCTGGTATATGACCAACTAGCATGTTCCCGGCGAGTCCTGTCCGGTGTACTCATATCCCAATGAGCACCTGTATACATCTTAGGTGATCCAACTGACACCAATGACTTGTGAGACCGGCCACCGCCCCTCGTCGGGGTCTCGACTGTATACACTAGTCTACTCTGGAGTATCGATGCCCTGTCTCAAAACTCTCACGACTAGGGACCATTTAAGGATGTGCTTATAGACCCCCAGCTCCCACTTATATGATCGCCCTCATACTGCTGGTGGTCAAGCAAGAATCCTAGGGGCTCTACCAATGTGTAATAGCGACCTGTCAGGTCACCTAAGCAGTACACGATGATAAAGATAAACCAGATAGCATACTATCATCTCGAGTAAGACTGTCCTACTGGGACAGGTCCTCCCTCAATCATTGTAATCACGTGCCTGTGATCCAATAATTGACTCTGAGGGCACTATCTCCAACAATCTCCCACTTGCACTCAAGGCTAATTATTGCGATGTCGCATACTCACAGCCTGTGTGATACCGAACACCCAACTCCTCTACTTGTCAGTCTCACAAAGCTCGTTTGCGAAACTGTCGCGTTCGAGGAATAGCCTCAGTGAGTGGATCCGCTTTGATGTTTCTTTCTATGTCTCTCTATATCTCAAGTTCGCGGAGAAACCCATCTCCCGAAATGAGTAATACCTGTCCAAGAATGTGTCTGGATGTCTGATGGGACCTAGCTCATAAATGAACTCTAAATCCAAACTTCTTAGACTGTATCGTCAACTGAACTTAATCAGTATCCTGCGCCATGCCTCCCTCAGTATTGCGTTGGACCACCTGTCCAAAATACCGCCCCTCGTCAGAAGGAAAAACTATAACTCTGACAACCTCCTTGTCGTCCAGGTCACCTTGGAAGCCTGGAATGATAACTGTCTCCCGAATGAGGCTGTCGTTATCATTTCCCTAGAACATCCACTTATGTTCTAAAACTGCTTCCGACTGTTTCTCCAGGATTGGATTAATGTCAACTTATTGCATCTAGTGCAAGAACAACATCTGGTGTGGTACTTGACATCTCATGATTGACTCAATTGCCTAAGCAAGTGATCTGCCAATCATGCACATCCCTCTCTTTTTTAGTCTGTAAGACACCTTTAGAGAGGGTGACTCCATTACCTGCAGGTACACTACCATGCCAGGAGTCGTCCATTCTAAATACTCTTAGAATGCTGTCTGAGTACCCTGATTGGGAAACTACCTAAATCTAGATCTAAAGCCATAGATCTAGTAACCAGTATGTCTGATATAATGTCCAAGTCCCATGTGGAGAAACCACTGTGTGACGACCAAAGTATAACCGATTGTAGTATAGGAATATCACTTCCTACTCTGTGTATGTCATCCAAATACCATGACAACACACCCTACCACCTTCTCAACAGATCCATCTCCTATTCTGATGAAGTCAAACCTATGACTGTAACATCAGAAATTGATGATCTATCTCCGCTATATCTGCTTTAGTCTACAAATAGACATAAGATACCTGTCCACCAATGCTTCCGCTGCTCCCACTGACCACGACAACCCTCTGGCAAAGCTAGTTTAGAACGACGCTATACTCATCCTCCCGCCGGGTCTCGCAACCTAGAACAACAGCAATGGCAAGTGTGGGTACACAAGAACTTCCCTGTCACCGTCCTTGAGGCTACCGGAGTACCTCTTGGGTGCCTGAAGTTACCCACCAAATCTGCGGAGTGGCCAATGGAATGTCAATCCAGATTGAATCTTTAGGTTCCTTATCAAATCTTCAGTAATCGTTTGCGGTTCTAGAATCACTTCCAGTTCTACCATACTCCCACTACTGTTTTTCTGAAAAAATCCATATTTAATTTAAAACTGTGGCGAGTCAAGAACAATATCACTATTGATCTTTCTTATGGTAGAAAGTCAACCCTCGTCATAGCCTGGGTCAACCCACAAACAGCCATTACAGAAACGTGCCTTAAGTTATCTAGAGTCTGGTTTTAATCATAAGCCGGACAACTCCCCGTACCTTAACATCGTTAAGATACGAACTGTTCTATATCCAATACAGGACCAGAGGCACTGATTTAATTGAACCAGATTCAAATCATGCAGGTGTCCCCAGTGCATGTCAACTAAATGGAAGGAGGCCGATCAGCGTTACTCAACTTAGGAATGCTTCCAATTATGAGTAACCTGAAAGAGAAGCAAGATCTCTTAATCACTACTATCAACTGAATACCATACACAAGTATCTACATCTTCGATCACTTTGAAGAATCCTGATACTTGCTACACCTGGTTCTCTACTCTATTCAAATACCTATAACTTCTCAAAATTCGGACCCTGTGTTTCCACGAAACACCTGTCTAAAAACTAGAGAAGTCATAAGTAAACCGAATATAGTACGAGGACCAACCCCTCTGTCCTGATGGACCCTGGACAACATACAATACTCTGTATAAGTCCCTTGAGTCAGATAACTCATTCACTGTGTGTCGTAGGTTGAAAACTGTACTTATGGTTAAGAAGAATTACACCGCTGTTTAATGCTCCTTATCTAACCATCCACTGATATAGGTAAATGTCATAGACATAATTTCAAAAGGTATATCTCACTCTATGAAAATAGACGTACAGATATATCAATTTGAAATTGGTGCACAACAGCGGATATTCAAAACCAAATATTTGCCGTCTGGCAAACAACCCAGGTGACTTCCTCAAATATCACCGATTACAACGAATCCCGATATCATGAGGACAATCACCTAATTCCCAATAGCTTACTCCCACTCATCATCTGTAAAACCATACAGATGTGAGAATCATACCTGGTAAATACATACCCTGGAGCAAGTGTCTAATTGGGAAATCAGTTTTCCATTAACAGTACACAGTGAAACTGAAATATTGAAATGTTTCGATGGGGTATCCCGGTATTCCTAGTAATGCCTCTTCCAGATTCACGACTGTAACCATATAATTCTTTGCCACCTCTCCAAATCTCTTTATATGTCTTTATTCATTACCTTCTGCACACCCCTTAGGCCAAATGGTTTTCTTCCTTCCCTACCGTTCGGCACCAGCCTATGGTTTGGAAGAAGACTATCCAATAAGCGTAATGGGTGTACTGTCCCAATCCTAGGAACACTCGCAATGCGAGAGAAGGTGAAGATAAAAGACACCTGAATAAACCTTATTCCTATTTCTCCTGAACCAGAATCCATCCCCGAACTGGAACAAGTTCCTTTCGAGTTCGTATATAACCATACGATGGAGTATCCAAATATCTGTGGATCTTCGTAGTGATACGGAATGTCCTGGAGAAATACAAAGGTGAAGTGGGAGTGGTAATGAAATACCTGGTTTGGTCGTGAATATCAGTTGCAATTTACTTTGCCCTCTTACTAATCCCTTACTTTGTCTTAACTTAATACCTTCTGTACACCATCGTTAGGCTAATTGGTTTTCTTCATTCCCTACCGGTCGGCACCAGCCTATGGTTTGGAAGAAGACTATCCAATTTGCGTAATAGGTGTACTATCTCCTAAACCAAGGAGTACTCGCAACCTGAGAGATGGTAAAAGGAAAAGACAACTGAATAGTCCTATCCGTCTTCTCCAGAACCTGAAACCATCCTCGAATAATTTCTTTCGAGTTCGTATCTAACCATACGATGGTTTTGTCCAATGGAAGTGGGCGTTCGTAGCAATACGGGGTGTCCTGGAGAAAAGGGTAAAAGTAGGAGTGGCAATGAGGTTTGCAACTCTGACAATCCAAAAGCCGGTGTTTAAGAAGGTTCGGTCAACTTGGTCTCTGAGTCATAGTCTTAGGGTCGGGTCAATGGTCGCTACCAAAGAGAGAGAGAAAAGAAACACTCAGCGTGCACTCTAACCTAGATCAGAATGGTTACCAATTTATCTAATCTGAAACCTCCCACTGTACCTCAAATTCTCCTCCAAACCTAAAAGAAGAATTAGTCGGGAACACCCGAGGAGTAAACCAACTCATCAGTGGGAATCGGGATCCAACTATCATCGCATGATAACGTGACGGAATCCGCTCACGTCATCACTCTCCAGAAGGCATGCGCATATCTGGCAAGTTTCAGTTCTTTTGAAACTCCCGATATGGATTTTTGCCCCATGCTCTTATGACCTTGACGAAGGCCAACAAATCATAAGTCACATGTCAAGTTCTACCCGTCATTATCCAGGTTGATTTGAACCCACCCGCACAAGCCCTTGACGAAGGCCAACAAGGCTATACGACTGTCCCAATCCAATGCATCTATCTATGCTGCAGAAAGGCAACAAGCAGCTACCATACACTATGCCTTGACGAAGGCCAACAAACATAGCATGAATACTACGTGCTACCCGTCTGAAACGACGGAGGGCTACGAATGGTTTCTGGCGAAAACCTTTAACGTAAAGAACTTGATATCGTTGAAGGAACCGGATAGCTTTTTGAAAATATAGTGACGAAAACCTTCGCTAAAGAGGTCACTCCCGGTGAAGGGATCTCGGCTCTTTCCCCGTAGAATGAGGTGCAGGATATTCCAACTGAATACCACGATGCAAAGCAAAAGTAATCGGCTATAGTGAAGTTATTGCCCTGACGGAAACTTCTGTCCAAGGGGTCACTCCCGGTGAAGGGATCTCGGCCCTTGCCTCGTCGACTGAGGAGCAGGATATTCCAACTGAATACCACGATGCAAAACAAAAGTGAACGTCCTTGCAATAACAGCTTTTTGAAAAGTGTTCCAACAACATCAGATTAGGTTTATTTTTAACTTGCATTGATCCGAATCAATGCAGTCCCATCAATTGATCACACCACAAAGAACGAAAATATACAAATGTACGTATATGCCATCCGCATTCGCCACTGGGTCCCGTCATTACCCGTTAGGTTAGCTAACTAACGACAGAGCGGGGACTGGACTAGCGCGGATGCAAAACATATACAACATCTACTAATATATAAATACCAATATATTATATTTCGCTCAAGGCGTGAATAAAATGCAACATCACAGAAATGTACAGCATCACAGAACAATACAGATATCTGGGATCCCCGGGTTTCACAGAGCCCCTGAAACCCGACGTTCCCCTGGTCGTGTGGATAGCCTGTGCAATGAAAACCTAGACCCCTATGGGTGCGGCAAGTCACCCGCCAAAACCTGATGCGAGGCAGCCCCCTTCAGCACCGTGAATGGACCACCCAACACTTCACGGAATCCGGTAACTTGGGCACCCCTCCTGGGTCAACCTGTACCTCCTACGAGTGCGGCGAATAGCCCGCCAATCCTAGAGTGAAGCCCCCTCCGTCTCAATGCCATGAGATGCGGGCTTGTTGCCCTCTAGAATCCGGCCATCCGTGCACCCCTCCATGGGGCAATCCTAGTACAGAAAGTAAAATATACATACAACGGGTACATCGACCGCAACCTGGCCGTGCCCTAAAATAATAATACAAACAGGCAGTGACGGCAGTCAACATGTCGGACGCTCGCCCCGCAATATCAAATGTACATAATACAACAAAACTGTACTAGCATTGCATCCAGGCTATCCCCCACGACCGATCCGCAACATCACAGCAAAACACAGAACATCAACGTGAAAGTCACGTTCGCAAATCCGTCTAACCGGGCTATAGCAGTTAGACAGGATTTACCGATCGAGTGACATTCACGGTCGCAGATATAATGTAAATACTGTGAAATAATGTGTTTAAAATGTCCGATTGATCAAATTTTAACAAGTGGGCCCCCAAGTACTACCGTAACACATCAAGAAATTCTGGGCCCAAAATTAATATTCCAGAAACCCCATTTTCACCCCAGAAGCCCACTGGAAAAATTCGACACAGTGATCCTTCCATACCGCGGCGGAACCGCGGCGCCAAGTGGGGTTTGGCCGCGGTTCCGCGCTCTCCCTGAAAGATCAATCTTTCGAATTTCCCCAGAATTCTCAGGACTTCTAGTACATCAATTTTCTACAACCTGAAAAAATTTTCGACTCCAAAAAATTTCAACAGAAAACTGATGTGAACAAAAATTGCGGATTTTGGAATTTTAGTCGATCGGAAATGTAAACACATTAAACAAAGCTAGACTAAGTTAATGGCGAGGCTCTGATACCGCTGTAACTGCACGGCGGCGCCCCGGCCTCCATCCCGAGGCCAAAATGCGGAAGCGGTGATATACTTAAATTTTTCATGAACTGGCACCACCGCGCACTAATACCCGGATCGAACCATTAACTAGTCCTAGCTAACTACAAGATGGGGAAAAGAGATATACCGACTGATCCGAGTCCTCCGGTCTTCTCGTCGTCGTCCCAATCTCCCGCGGAATGTCCTGTCTCCACCTCGTCGCCGGAAGTGCACCACATCGCCTACATCTTTTACTGGCTCCCACCTCAATACCGAGGTAACTCGGGCACGAAGCTGGCTAGTCGACGTGCCCAAGGTTTGCTGTAGAATGTAGTAGAGAACTCATGTCTCATTTTGGGGTTGTAGGAATTGCCTTATGGTGGAGGAATTGATACAAGCTTTTGGAGGAGGAGCTAATATGATTTTTTCCAAGCCAAAAGAGTGTAAATCCCTACACTAGAATTTTGGACAGCCCCATCAAGAGCAAGGCCGGCCATGGACTTGGTGAGTGGAGAGAATGAGAGAGTAGTGGTCAAAATGGGGGAGAGTCTCATACATTATCCAAAGGAGAGAGAGAAAAGGCTATCATGCAAAGAAATGATCACTAGCCTAAACCAACACTCCAACACAACCATGATGACTCCAAATGGTCAAGCCATCATGAAAACTATCATGAAGCAAAAAGTCAAGCAAGGTCAAAGGATGGTGCACCATCATGATACAACAAAATGCAAAGACCCCCTCCACAATTGCTTATTTGCAACAATGCAAATAAGCCCTCCTCCACCAATCTTCGGCCAATGAACGATACAAAGGAAATCGGCCGAAACGGAAAGCAAACTGGCAACTCCAGAAAACTGGTCCCGTAATAAATTACAGGAAAACCCCGATACTGTGCATACACACCCGCATTTGTATTCCGACCGAAATACAAATGCAATGAGACAAAACTACACTGTACTATACTAGGATCCGGCTTAAACCAAAGCCGGCTAGTAATATCCGTCTGATCATGATCCGTGCAATACCGCACGTGTCTGATCGAACCCTGCCATATATTCATACGGCCTCTAGTACTAACTGTCCGATCCTGATCCGTGCAATACCGCACGTATCTGATCGGACCCTGCCATATCTCCATACGGCCTCTACAGCTTTTCGCCCGAAAGCTGAGTAACTGAATGTGGGGGACTCTAAAGACTCGTCAACACCTTGGTTGTGGATTTAACCACTAGCACGTCAGAGGTATAAGCCAATACGTAACGGGCTACCAGGTATTGACTAAAAGGGACGTCTGTGAGCGAACTCAGCCTGACAACCCTACTGAGCCTGTCAGTGACAATATCCGTACAGTCCGGTCCGTTCGTCTATGAGCATCGCATGGCGGGCCTAGGGGGTTGGTGAAAGTCAGACTCCCAAAAGCGGTACAAGTCGTGTCGGAGTGTAGCCCAGAACACCCTGAGATACTACTGGAATACCTACCAGTAAATCTCCTTGCCTCGGCCGAGGGCTTTGTGTAAAGAAATATGTGGCCACAATAATTTCAACCATGAAAATATCTCCTCATTTTTACAATAAACAAATGTGAGCCATGCCTCTCTACATGCCAAGCCCATGCTCATGCCAACTCACCCTCCACCTCATTTCCCAAATTGATTTTCTAAAATAAAAATCAAATAATGAGGTGGCCATTGTAACACCCTAGTTCATTTATACCAGTTCTTGTGGGTATTTCTTTATTTATGGCTATTCTTGATTTATTGCTGTTATGGGTGTGAATAGTGTAATTGGTATCTGTGTTTGCATCCGACCCGACCCACATGCTGGAAACCCGTCATGATTCCTGTTTTGGATTTATCCCGGCTAGTTATGAGAATCCGTGCACTTTCATATTGTTTATACTGCATACTTGCATTATATCTGGCATCTGCATTTTTTAATAAAATAAATAAAATCAAATAAAATATTTTAAAAATATCTAGCATGGCCTGCATCATATCCCTAACCCTGTGGTAGCATCCGTACATCTTGTTCTCATTCTGTTCAGTGAAATGGACTTGTTTGGATAGCTACGTACACGCTACGTATATCCGTTTTTAGGGGTATGCATTTTCTTACCCGGTTATCATATTTTGGTTTTGGTTAACACGTATATTATCCGTAATTTCAAACCATAATTTTAGACCCGACCCGTGCGCGTTTTGGAGTAATTTTGTATTAACCAAAATTTCAAATTTACCTAATATTATATTCTATATATATAAATCGTTTATATAAAATTTTATAACAAACAAATATATTTTCTTAAAATCAAATCCTAACTTATTCTTCTACTCTGTCTCTCTCTCTCTCTATTAAATTAATATATTCCTTATATATTTTTAAAACCCCAGCCTACGTCCTTCCTTCCTCTTCTCCTCGCTTTCGTTCCCGCCTTCGCCTCGTGAGAACCCACGCCCGCGCCCGAGCTTCTGCCTTCGTCGCCATCACCGTCGACCCTCGCCTGCAACTCTGACCCCTCCTCGACTTCTCCACCGCCTCCTCCCAACACCACGACCACCACTGCCGTCACCCTCGCTCAAACCCATACCCCGATGGCAACCCAACTTAAGGAACTTCGAGCCATGCCTCGCCGTCATCGTCATCACGCCAACGAATCCTTCCCATCATCTTTCTTTTCCCTCTCCTCTCTACAACGACGACCCAAACCTCGAGACCCCTGCACCGAGCACCCACTGCAACCCAACTCAGGTCCCCTGCACATCACTTCGTTGGCACCTGCACCGCCGATCACCTCATCGGCCTCACCCCGTCTCCACCTTGGCACCTCGACTTCCTGCCCATCGCCTTCTCCTCGCCAACCACATCTCCTCACCTGCGCCCGAACACTGCAGCAACCAACGCCCGAGCTTCATATCGTCGTCGTCGTTCACTCACCGCCGGAAACCCCAACACCTTCACCTCGCTTTCTCTTCTACTCCTCTCTCTCCTTCACCCCAAAGATCCCGAGCAAGAACCCTGCATAGAACCCGATCCCCGAGCCCAAGAACTTGCACACCACGGGCACATCCATCGCCGTGGATCTCGCCGTCGACGGCCCATCATCATCGTCGTCGTCTCGCCTGCCTCGCCTCTGTCCACAACCACCAAAATCCCAATCCTCCCCTTCATTCTTCTTCTTCTTTCTTCTTCTCTTTCTTTTTCTTGATCATGCATTTTCCAGTCGTCGCCGGAGCCGTGCCGTCGTTGATGATCCGAGCGACCCAGTGGATGTCCCCAGCCAGCGTGGTCACTTCATTGCATTGCCTACTTCAGTTCTGTACGCGCGTGTGTGCATTGCGACGTTTACCCAACGTTGGACGCAGCGTACGCACCCTGTCGTGAGATCCGATTAGGGAAGTTTATCTTGCTACATGCTATGATATATATTTTGCATCCATATGAATAAAAATATCACATGTTTACTGCATTGTGCATCTTATGTTACAGTTTTACAGTTTTTCGATACCCGTACGTATCCATACCGTTATTTACATATCTAGTCGTATGCAATTTTATCTTGTTACAGGTTATGCAACGTATTTTACAACCATAGGTATAGAATTATTACATGTTCATTGCATTTCATATCCATGTTACAGTTTTACCGTTTCTCCGATGTCGGTTTGTATCTGTGTTATTGATTATATATCTAGTTGCATGCCATGTCATATTATATCATGTTACCGATGATTTCTATTCGTGCATCCGTGCTTTTACCGTCTTTCGATACCTGCTACATTTTACTGTTGGGCATCCACTTGATACATGTGCACCACATGACATGAGCAGATACACTGCTGCTTGACTTGATACCTGATCCTATTACTAATACCGACAACCCTGACTTGTTGTCCCGATGGACGTTGCTGTTGTCTGTATAGACAAAACCTATACCTGCTTGATCTTGTGTCGGCATTAGATCCAGATTTATCAATACCTGACTGGACCACATAACCTTGGGGGTAAGGGGAAATCAATAATGAAACCTGATTTGTAACTCAACAGTTCGATGATTATACTGATCAGTTTTGGGGGCTAGGCCAGTCCCGGAATGATGCTCCTGACATCATTCGTCTGTACATGTAAGTCCGCGGGGGCGCCCCGGCCGTCGATCCGACGCCGGAAACGCGGAAACAAAAACTTTGCAAACTAGCAAACCGGCACCACCGCGCACTTTTAACCCGGATCGGGCCATTAACCTAGCTACTAGCAAACTAAAAGATGGGTAGAGAAGTATACCAAGCGATCCGTGTCCTTCGGTCTTCGTCTCTACTCCGATCTCCCGCGGATAGTTCATCCGTCACCTCCTCGTCGGAAAGGCACAACGTAGCCGGGTTCGTTTACGGGCTCCCACCTCTGGAACGAGGCAACTCGGGCGTGAAGTCGGCTAGTCGACGCGTCCAAGATTTGCTGTAGACTAGTGTAGAATCGTAGTCTCTTTGGGGTAGTAAAGTTGCCATAGCTGGAGAAGAGAATAAACAATGGAGAGAGCTTGTGAACTTTGATACAAAATGAGAATGAGAATAATTTCCATACACCAAATGAAAACCACTCTCTCATTTTCTCTCATCAAGTGGCCGGCTCCTCCTTGGAAACAAATGGTGGAGGGAATAAGCATCAAACATGAAGGGAGGTGAGTGTAGGAGATCAAGGGTGGTGACCATATCAAAAGCAAGCTTCACATCATACACTAAATCAATCTTAATCTCATTAATGCATGAAATGATGATAGAGAAGAATGGAATAAAAAGATGCTCTCATAATCTCCCATTTCACAAATAACACCTCCAAAAAGAGTTATTTGCAAACTTGCAAACAACCCCCTCCATCGGAAAAGTCCGGCCGGGAAAGAACAAAGGAAAACTGGCCGGAACGGAATTCAAACTGGAAACTTCAGAAAACTGATCCCGTAATAAATTACAGGAAAACCCCGCAACTGCAAATACATGCCCGCATTTGTATTGCCACTGAACACAAATGCAAAGAGACAAAAGTACACTATCCAATACTAGGATCCGGCTTAAGCCAAAGCCGGCTAGTAAAATCCGTCCGATCACGATCCGTGCAATACCGCACGTATCTGATCGAACCTTGCCATATCTCCATACGGCCTCTACAGCGTTTCGTCCGAAACCTGAGTAACTGAGTGTGGTGGACTCTAAAGACTCGTCAATACTATGGCTGTGGATTTAACCACTAGCACGTCAGAGGTATCAGCCATACGTGACGGGCCACCAGCTATTGACCAAAAGAGACGTCGATGAGCGAACTCATCCTGACACCCTACTGAGCCTGTCAGTGACAATATCCGTACAGTCCGGTCCGTTCGTCTATGAGCATCGCATGGCGGGCCTAGGGGGTTGGTATAAGTCAGACCCCCAAAAGCGGTACAAGTCGTGTCGGAGTGTAGCCCAGAACACCTAGAGTTACTACTGGAATACCTACCAGAAAATCTCCTGCCTTGGCCAAGGACTTTTCATGTACTGGCTCTCCTAGACACAGCGCGACCTCACCCCCAATACCGGGATAGACGAACCCTTGTAGATCCGCTCACTGCCTCCATGTGGCTCGGGACTGTACCTAACTAAAACCTGTTTGCACGTATCCTTTGAGCGTGGTAGGGTAGTAATCAAAGCACAGTGGGAACTCACACGAGAAAAATGACGATCTCAGGTCGATGAACTAACCTGTACACATGTCACCTGGGAACTGCTATCTGACGTTAGGTATAATACCAACTAGCAGGCTCCCGGCGAGTCCTGTCCGGTGTACTCATAACCCAATGAGCACCTGTATACATCTTAGGTGAACTAACTGACACCAGTGGCTTGTGAGACCGGCCACCGCCCCTCGTCGGGGTCTCGACTGTATACACTAGTCTACTCTGGAGAATCGATGCCCTGTCTCGAAACTCCCACGACTAGGGACCTTTTAAGGATGTGCTTATAGACTCCAGCTCTCACGTATATGATCGCCCTCATATTGCTGGTAGTCAAGCAAGAATCCTAGGGGCTCTATCAACGTGTAATAGCGACTCGTAAGGTCACCTAAAGCAGTACACGATGATAAAGATAAACCAGATAGCATACTATCATCTTGAGTAAGACTGTCCTACCGGCATAGGTCCTCCTCAATCATTGCAATCACGTGCCTGTGATCCAATAATTGACTCTGAGGGCACTATATCCAACAATCTCCCACTTGCACTCAAGGCTAATTATTGCGATGTCGCATACTCACAGCCCGTGTGATACCGAACACCCAACTCCTCTACTAGTCAGTCTCACAAAGCTCGTTTGCGAAACTATTGCGTTCGAGAAATAGCCTCAGTGAGTGGATCCGCTATGATGTTTCTTTTTATGTCTCTCTTTATCCCATGTTCGCGGAGAAAGCCATCTCCCGAAATGAGCAATACCTGTCTTAGAATGTCTGGATGTCTGATGGGACTTAGCTCATAAATGAACTCCAAATCCAAACTTCTTAGACTGTATCGTCAACTGAACTTAATCAGTATCCTGCGCCATCCTTCCCTCAGTATCCACCTGGACCATCTGTCCAAAATACCGCCCCTCGTCAGAGGGAAAACTATAACTCTGACAGCCACTCTGCCATCCAGGTCACCTTGGAAGCCTGGAATGATAACCGTCTTCTAAAAGAGGCTGTCGTTATCATATCCCTAGAACATCCACTTATGTTCTAGAACTGCTTCCGACTGTTTCTCCAGGATTGGATCAATATCAACTTATTGCATTTACTGCAAGAACAACATCTGGTGTGGTACTTGACATCTCAGTATCAACTCAATTGCCTAAACAAGTGATCTGCCAATCATGCGTATCCCTCTCCCCTTTAGTCTGTAAGACACCTTTAGAGAGGGTGACTCCATCACCTACAGGTGCACCACCGTGCCAGGAGTCGTCCATTCTAAATACTCATACAATGCTGTCAAAGTACCCAGATTGGGAAACTACCCAAATCTAGATCTAAAACCATAGATCTAGTAACCAGAATGTCTGATATAATATCCAATTCCTTATGTGGAGAAACTACTGTGTGACGACCAAAGTATAACCGATCGTAGTATAGGAATATCACTTCCTACTCTGTATGTCATCCAAATACCAGGACATCACACCCTACTACCTTCTTAACAGATCCATCCCCTATTCTGATGAAGTCAAACCTATGACTGTCATATCAGAAATAGATGATCTATCTCCGCTATATCTGCTTTGGTCTATAAATAGACATAAGCCACTTGTCTACCAATGCTTCCGCTGCTCCCACTGACTACGACAACCCTCTGGCAGAGTCATATAGTCGTACACTTCTAAAGCTAGTTTAGAACGACGCTATACTCATCCTCCTGCCGGGTCTCACAGTCTGGAACAACAGCAATGGCAAGTCTGGGTAAACAAGAACCTCCCTGTCACCGTCCTTGAGCATACCGAAGTACCTTTCGGGTGCCTGAGGTTACCCACCATATCTGCGGAGTGGCCAATGGAATGTCAAACCAGATTGAATCTTTAAGTTCTTATCAAATCTTCAGTAATCGTTTGCGGTTCTGGAATCACTTCCAGTTCTTCCATACTCCCACTACCGTTTTCTGAAAAAATCCATTTTTATTAAAACTGTGGCGAGTCAAGAACAATATCATTATTGGTCTTCCAGATGGTAGAAAGTCAACCCTCGTCATAGCCCGGGTCAACCCACAAACAGCCATTACAGAAACGTGCCTTCAGTTATCTGGAGTCTGGTTTTAAGCTTAAGCCGGACAACTCCCCGTACCTTAACAATGTTAAGATATGAACTGTTCTATTTCCAATATAGAAACAGAGGCACTGATTTAATTGAACCAGATTCAAATCATGCAACTGTCTCCAGTGCATGTCAACTAAATGGAAGGAGGCCGATCAGCGTTACTCAACTTAGGAGTACTTCCAATTATGAGTAACCTGAAAGAGAAGCTAGTTCTCTTAAACATTACTATCAACTGAATACCATTCACAAGTATCTACATCTTCGATCTCCTTAAAGAATCCTGATACTTGCAATACCTGGTTCTCTACTTTAATCTTATACTTATAACTTCTCAAAACTTAAACCCTGTGTTTCTACGAAACACCTGTCTAAGAACTAGAGAAGTCACAAGTAAACAGAATATAGTACGAGTACCTACCCCTCTGTCCTAATGGACACTGGACAATATACAATATGAAAGGTTCCTAGGCACTCAAGTGAGGTCTCACAAGGCATCGAACATGCCAATTTTAAAAAAAATGGTGCCGAGAAACCCTAGACTACGGATCTTAGACTAGATGTTTAGGCGAAACTATAAACTAGTTAACTACTTAACTAGAAGTGAGAAGCTACAACCTTTGTAGATCCGGTTCCCCACTTCCTTAGCTCCATGAGGGTGTGCTCTCGCTGTCCATCACGAATCCTAGACTCATTCGTCGGCTTAATCGGAAAAACGGGCGAGCAAGGTCGTCGGCTTCGTGTCAAAGACGATCTACGTCGAGGTTGCACTAGTTCAAGCTCCGACTTCACCAAGTAGTGAAACTTGTGAAGAAAACACCCAAAACCACTTGGCAAGAGGTAGAGGATGAAGAAATAGGAAGTGGGTTCACTTTAGATTTGGATTTTACTCACTAGAACTCAAGTTGCCATTAATGGCATCAAGGTTCTTACTTGAAGAAGAAGAAGATAGAATTATGATAAGTTCTCTTTTTAAAAGAAAAAGAAAAACTATACTTATCATAACTCTAACTAAAGTTAAGTGTAGAGAATAAACCATGGTTAGTAGAGTGGGTTAGGGTTAAGCAAGATGACAAGAATGGTTACTAAAGTCAAGGGTTCATGAAGCTTCATATAAGAAACAAAAATTGCCACCATTCTCATTTAAACTTATCCAAATAAATGAATAAACAAATAAATGAATAAATAAATATGCAAAACCCTAATTATCATAATAACCATGGTTTAATTCTATTCACTTAACCATATGATCAAGTATCATCAAACATGATACAAAAAAGTGCACAAAAGTATATCACATATACAATGTGCAATCCAAGTGAGAAAAATCCGTTTAAAGTGAACCAATACTAGTTAATGCAAAGTAATATATCAAATATATAATTATACATTAAATCATTAAATCAACACTTGATTCAATGATCCGGTCATGTCGCACATGACCGACTAGTATTCAATGTATCGGCTTATCGAATCGATCTTCGATTCGATAACTAGGTTATATCGAATATAACCATTCGATACATATATCGCGAGAATGGAATACGGTATCACATACACGCATTATTCTCGGTCCTGCACATATCTCATATGCGCTCCTATTTCGTTTTGCTTGAGCCAGGAAACCTCTGTGTAGGACTCTAAAGACTCGTCAATACGCCGGTAGCAGATGATGATCATATCAAACACCCACAAGCCGCAAGCGGTCTGCTAAACGTAACGGCCACCCGGGTATTGAGCGATCAGAAGATCGACGAGTTAGCCCGCTCACACTCCTGCGAATCCGACCAGTAACACTTACCGTACAGTCCGGTCTCTTCGTCTGATATGTCGCATATCAAGTCTAGGGGTGGTAAACGTCAGACCCCAATAACCCGATAAGTCGTGCCGATGTGAGGCTCCTAACGGGTCGAGAAACTACTGGTAACACTTACCAGCAAATCTCTGATCAGCCCTGGCCAGGGACTTCCCTGCTACGGCCAATCGAGCACTGCGCAACATCAACCCCCAATACCGGGAGAGACGAAACCCCTCCTATCGCTCATTGCCTCCATGTGACTCGGGACTGTGCCCAAAGACCACCGTTTTGCACGCCCTCATGGACGTGGTAAGGTGGAGATCAAAGCACAGTGGGAATCACACAAGACTCTATGACGATCTCGGGTCTACAGACTAACCTGTACAAGTGTCACCTGAGAACTGCCATCTGACGTGCGGTATAATACCATCTGGGAGTTCTCGGCGAGTCCGTCCAGTGTACCTAGTCTCCACTGAGCACCCGTACACCATCTCTGATGTCAAACACCAATGGATATGGGATCATCCATCGCCCATCTCATGGGTCGAGAAGCGTATACGCTAGTCTACTCTGGTATATCGATGCCCCGTCTCGATACACCCACGACTAGGGACCTTGAAGGATGTACTTATGGACTACCATGTCCCCACTAGTATGATCTACATCACAGTCCAGGTAGTCAAGTACATATCCTAAGGGCTTTACCAACATGTAACTATAAGACAGTATAAAGAGACTAGTGTACATGTTAAGATAAAGAGTAACCAGATAGCATACTATCATATCGAGCAAGAAATTCATCTCTATATATGTCCAAGCATCCAATATAATATACATCATCTGTACAATACTGGCCTCTAGGGCATACATACAACTAACAATCTCCCACTTGCACTAGGGCCAGCTGCTGTAGTATCGCATACCGAGCATCCCGAAGAGTCTCTCAAACTGTATCTGGGGAATGGCCTTCGTGAGTGGATCCGCGGTGTTGTTCTTCATGTCAACCCTCCTGACCTCGATCTCCCGGCGATCAACTATCTCCCGGATCAGGTGATACCGCCTCAGAATATGCCTGGATCGCTGATGGGACCTGGGTTCCTTGGCCAAAGCCACCGCTCCATTGTTATCGCAATACAAAGGTATTGGACGCTCAATGGATGGAACCACTCCAAGTTCAGTAATGAACTTCTTAACCCAGACAGCCTCTTTGGCAGCATCGTTGGCAGCGATGTATTCAGCCTCCATCGTCGAGTCTGCCACGGTTTCCTGCTTGGAACTCTTCCAGCTAACCGCCCCTCCATAAAGGGTAAAGACAAAGCCCGACTGCGACTTAGAGTCGTCCTTATCACTCTCGAAGCTCGAATCGGTAAAGGACTCCACTTGGAGCTCTCCGTTACCATACACCAAGAACATATCTCTAGTCCTTTGCAAGTACTTGAGAATGCTCTTCACAGCTGTCCAGTGACTCTCTCCAGGATCAGCTTGATACCTGCTCACTACACTTAGTGAGTATGCTACATCGGGTCTGGTACATAGCATCGCATACATGGTAGAGCCTACTGCCGAAGCATAGGGTATCCCTTGCATGCGAGCTCTCTCTAAATCAGTCTTGGGAGACATCTGTTTGGAGAGAGTGACTCCAGAGATCGTGGGCAAGTTCCCACGCTTGGACTCTTCCATACTAAACCTCTTTAGTATGGTGTCAATGTACCTGGATTGGGACAATCCCAAAATCCGTTTGGATCTATCTCTATAGATCCTAATTCCCAATATGCAGGAGGCATCACCAAGATCTTTCATTAAGAATCTTTGTGATAAGAAGAGCTTGACCGCTTGCAGCATAAGAATATCATTTCCTATCAAGAGTATGTCGTCCACGTACAATACGAGGAAGACAACCTTACTCTCTGCCACCTTCTTGTAGATACAAGGTTCATCTGGATTTTTGACGAAATCAAACTCTTTGATAACGACGTCAAAGCAGATGTTCCAACTCCGCGATGCTTGCTTTAATCCATAAATGGATTTAAGCAGCTTGCATACCTTCCCGCTGCTCCCACTGTCTACGAAGCCCTCTGGCTGAGTCATGTACACGCACTCTTCTAAATCACCATTTAGAAAGGCGGTCTTAACATCCATTTGCCAGATTTCGTAGTCATGAAAGGCAGCAATGGCAAGCATGATTCGGATGGATTTAAGCATAGCCACTGGAGAAAAGGTTTCGTCATAGTCCACACCTGGTCTTTGACGAAAACCCTTTGCTACAAGTCTAGCTTTGAAAGTCTCCACTTTCCCATCTACACCAAGTTTCTTCTTGAAGATCCACTTGCTCCCAATGGGTTTTACCCCTTCAGGAGCAACTTCCAAAGTCCATACTTTGTTGGTGTACATGGATTCCATCTCGGACCGCATAGCATCCAGCCATTTCACTGAGTCCCTACTCGTGATGGCCTGCTCGAAGCTAGTTGGGTCATCATCCTCCATGATGTAATCCTCGCTCCCACCATCCATGAGAAAACCGTAGTATCTCTCAGGTTGGCGAGGAACCCTACTAGATCGGCGGAGAGGCTGGGGTTCGTCGGGTACTACTGAATCCTCTGGTTCCACTAAATCTTCAGTTTGAGTTTGTGTAGCCGGAATTTCTTCCAGTTCTACCATATCCCCACCAATTTCTTTTGCAAGAAATTCCTTTTCTAAAAAGGTGGCATGTCGAGAAACAAACACTTTTTGTTCCTCTGTATG
Source organism: Agapanthus africanus (assembly GCA_030015575.1). NCBI lineage: Eukaryota > Viridiplantae > Streptophyta > Magnoliopsida > Asparagales > Amaryllidaceae > Agapanthus > Agapanthus africanus. The sequence continues at coordinate 225,522,019 of CM057349.1, forward strand.
GTAGAAAAGATATCCATGTGAATGTTTGGGATATCCCACAAACTTACATAGAACTGACCGTGCCTCGAGTTTGTCCGGATTTTGCCTTTTGACATAGGCCGGGCAACCCCATATCTTAACTCGTTTAAGACATGGTCTCTTCCCACTCCATATCTCATATGGTGTGGTAGGTACAGATTTAGTTGGAACTTGATTCAATAGGTATGCTGCTGTCTCCAGCGCATAACCCCAGAAGGAAATAGGTAACTCAGCTGTGCTCATCATAGAGCGCACCATATCTAATAGGGTGCGGTTCCTCCTTTCTGATACACCGTTGTGCTGTGGTGTATATGGAGGAGTCAGCTGAGAGAGAATCCCATTCTCTTTTAAGAAGTCCAGGAATTCATTGCTTAAGTATTCTCCTCCTCGATCAGATCGTAGGATTTTAATACTTTTTCCGGTTTGGTTCTCAACTTCTTGCTTATATTCTCTAAATTTCTCAAAAGCTTCTGATTTGTGTTTCATCAGGAACACATACCCGAACCTAGAGAGATCGTCAGTGAATGTAATGAAGTATGAAGAACCATCCCTGGCATGTGTAGACATGGGACCGCATACATCACTATGTATCAGTCCCAAGAGTTCGGTAACTCTTTCTCCGTGTCCCGTAAACGGAGTTTTGGTCATCTTGCCTTTGAGACATGACTGGCAAGTGTCATAAGATGAAAATTCAAACGGATTTAAATATCCATCTTTATGCAACTTAGCTAGTCGTGTCGCATTGATGTGACCCAGTCTACAATGCCACAAGAAGGATTCGTTGAGTTCAGAACTCTTCCTCTTGTGTGTGTTTGTTATGCTCAGAACTGTTGATTGATTTAGAACATAAATGCCATTGCACAACGTGCCTGATCCAACCAACTTTTGGTTATGGAAAATGTTCATAACATTGTCCTGTAATACAAAATTATATCCCTCTTTACTTAATAAAGAAACCGATATAATGTTGCATATCAGGTTCGGCATGTAATAGCATTCGTTCAGAACCAATGTATTACCTGTTGGTAATACAAGGTGATATTCCCCGACAGTCTTAGCTGCAACAATTGCACCATTTCCAACTCTAATGTCTTTATCACCTTCTCCAACTTCTCTACCTTTCCTAAGCCCATGTAACTGATTACATATATGGGATCCTGACCCGGTATCTAATACCCAGGACGTAGAGCAAATGGAGAAACAGTTCTCAGTAACGAACACACCCGAAGAAAATGCATCAACATGTACTTTCTTCATTCGGGTGGCATGGGAATCCTGGTATTCCCTATATCCTGTTCATTCCTATAGAGATAAGAAAGAACGGAACCAACGTTCCCCAGCACAGTATAACATGCGGGTTCGGTCAATACATCCATATTATTATCTTGATTAAGGCATGAACTGGTCGCTACCTGGAGAGAGAGAGAAGAAAACACTTTAGCGTATGCTCGTGCAAGATCAGATTGGTTATTATCTTATCTAATCAGGATGGCTCCCACTGCTTTTTATCAAATCTTCCTCCAAACCCTAAAAGGAAAGATTAGCCGGGATTAATTACACACTACCAGTTCGCCAATCTTTCAGCCAGGCCAGTGTCGGTACTTTGAGGGAGGTCCCCCGTGCTTTCGCACGAACCTAATTAATGTAAACCTCGTTTTCCCAGAGACGTAACCTCGTTAACACCTTTCTAGACACCTACTTGATCGGCTAATTGTAATGTGTAAAACTCTCCCAGGAGTAACTCTTACTCGCAGTGGGTATCGGGATCCAACTATCTCATAGAAGGTATGCAATCTCATTGCAAATTTCAACACTTGAAATTCCCGATAATATTTTACCCCTAGTGTCCTATGACCTTGACAAAGGCCAACAAATCACAGGATGCTAGTCAAGTTCAACCCGTCATTTCTTGATTGAATCAAACCCACCCGCACGACCCTTGACAAAGGCCAACAAGGTCGTACAACTACCCTGAAACAATCTGCATCACATGCAAAAACAGATAAGCACTATTCAGCTACCGCACACTACGCCTTGACAAAGGCCAACAAACGCAGCACGAATACTAAACAGTTCTAATCTGAAATGACGGAGGGCTACGGCAGGTTTTTCCGAAAACCTATTGCGTAATGAACTTGATATCGTTGTAGAATCAAATGAAGTTTTGAAATGGAGTGATTTTGAGGCTTTTCTAGTTTTGCTAAAGGAGTCACTCCCGGTGAAGGGATCTCGGTCCTTTCCTCGTCGAATGAGGTGCGGGATATATCATATATATCGCTGTGCAAAGCAAAAACTCTTAAAAGCAATCAAAAACCAAACCGAGTGTGTAGCATCTGCCAGTTATTGCTAAAGGAGTCACTCCCGGTGAAGGGATCTCGGTCCTTTCCTCATCGAATAAGGTGCAGGATATATCACATATACCGCTGTGCAAAGCAAGAACTGTAGCTACCTGTTTTATTTAAAATTTGATTCCACAACATCTTAGGTTTCTTATCTTTCATTAATCACATTAATGAAGTCCCATCATTTAAATACCTAAACATCACAGATAGATATGACGTACACTTATGCCATCCGCATTCGCCTCGATGTCCCCTCGTGCACCGTTAGGTTAGGTAACTAACGACAGAGCAGGGCAGGGCTAGCGCGGGTGTAAAACATAAGTAACGTCTATATAATATATCATATATACTATATACTATATCCATCACAGAGTCACAACACAGATATCGCAGCAGAATAAACATATGAAATATTGGATATACTAGGACGTCCGTGTTTTCAATACGAGCCAGTATAAAACACGGATTCCACGGTCGTGATGAATAGCCAATCCCACACCCCTAGACCCCTACGAGAGCGGCAAGCAACCCTGCCAATTCTAGGGTTAGGAGACCCGGACTCGACTCCTCGAGTTGGTCTCCCACTGGACCCCAGAACCCGGTTACTTGTGCTCCCCTCCTTGGGTCTATCCTAATGCGGAAAAGTAAATAGTATACAAAGGGTGACAACTTCCGCTACCTGGAAGTGCCCCAAATAAAAGAATATTACATACAAGTTTTTACATGAATGAAAATGAAAAACACTCATCTCACATAAAAACCCCCGGCTATTCAAACACGATGATCCAATATAACATATCCAGCAACACATAACATCACATGTCATCAACGTAAGTAAGTATGCATACCCCAATTGTCGTTGACGTATAGCAACGAAACCGGCGATATGAACATACTACACTTACGGTCACAGAAAAGAAAGTGTAAAACTACAACAGTTGGAATCTGCAACTTCTTTAGACATCGCATGCCTAACAGATATAAATCCCGCATTTTAGTCTCATTATCGAAAACTCTTTTCAATATCATATGGGACTAAATTGCTAGATTTATAACATTCATTCAGTTATCTCATAACTGTTTATGAATTCCAATTATTGTATCACATTCCAGATAAACAGAAAATGTTAAACTTTCCGATCGAACAGTCGAATACCCAAGTTTTCCCGATACAGTCCAACACATGAAATAAGTCTAGCAATATTCAGTTCGTGCCTCAGTACCAACGGTCCAGCCGTAGAAGGGTCAAGCCAACGCCTCACATGTGGCACGCCGTACTGCCCCAAACCCGAAGGTTCAAAGGGCAGTTCAAGACGGTCACATAATCGAGTTAAGGTTTGTTGTCTTCTAGAGGGTCCATCGCATTACTTGCACTACTTAGAACGTCGTTAAACTACGGAAAAATCCAACACTTGGAAATTTCCCGACAGGGGAAAAATTGGGTATTTATATCCGGTCGAACTTTTTAACATATTCAAAAGATTATCCGGAAAAACACAAAGACGAAATTTGATAATCCGATCGAAACTTTGATTCCCAATAGTACCCCAGAATACTCTGCTGTATAGTCACAACAAAAATATCCCAGAAAACACAGCATTGAATTATATGAGTTACTGTGTAGAAAACATCACACAAAGGAACAGTAAGGCCGCGGAACCGCCGCATCATGCATAGCACGTGCCGCGGTTCCGCGGTGGAAAAGTTGATTCAGGCCCTCGTATTTCACAGTAATTCAAATAACACCCTGCTTGATTTTCTGCATATTTTTAATTGACAAAAATCCGAATTTTTAGAAAAAGTCCAGAGAGCATTTTAGGGTTTTGGGTTTCGGTTCGATCGGATTTCAAACGTCGTCTTGACTTCGCCTAAGGCTCTAGCTAGGCTCTGATACCAGTGAAAGGTTCCTAGGCACTCAAGTGAGGTCTCACAAGGCATCGAACATGCCAATTTAAAAAAAAATGGTGCCGAGAAACCCTAGACTACGGATCTTAGACTAGATGTTTAGGCGAAACTATAAACTAGTTAACTACTTAACTAGAAGTGAGAAGCTACAACCTTTGTAGATCCGGTTCCCCACTTCTTTAGCTCTATGTGGGTGTGCTCTCGCTGTCCATCACGAATCCTAGACTCATTCGTCGGCTTCATCGGAAAAACAGCCGAGCAAGGTCGTCGGCTTCGTGTCAAAGACGATCTACGTCGAGGTTGCACTAGTTCAAGCTCCGACTTCACCAAGTAGTGAAACTTGTGAAGAAAACACCCAAAACCACTTGGCAAGAGGTAGAGGATGAAGAAATAGGAGGTGGGTTCACTTTAGATTTGGATTTTACTCACTAGAACTCAAGTTGCCATTAATGGCATCAAGGTTCTTACTTGAAGAAGAAGAAGATAGAATTATGATAAGTTCTCTTTTTAAAAGAAAAAGAAAAACTATACTTATCATAACTCTAACTAAAGTTAAGTGTAGAGAATAAACCATGGTTAGTAGAGTGGGTTAGGGTTAAGCAAGATGACAAGAATGGTTACTAAAGTCAAGGGTTCATGAAGCTTCATATAAGAAACAAAAATTGCCACCATTCTCATTTAAACTTATCCAAATAAATGAATAAACAAATAAATGAATAAATAAATATGAAAAACCCTAATTATCATAATAACCATGGTTTAATTCTATTCACTTAACCATATGATCAAGTATCATCAAACATGATACAAAAAAGTGCACAAAAGTATATCACATATACAATGTGCAATCCAAGTGAGAAAAATCCGTTTAAAGTGAACCAATACTAGTTAATGCAAAGTAATATATCAAATATATAATTATACATTAAATCATTAAATCAACACTTGATTAAATGATCCGGTCATGTCGCACATGACCGACTAGTATTCAATGTATCGGCTTATCGAATCGATCTTCGATTCGATAACTAGGTTATATCGAATATAACCATTCGATACATATATCGCGAGAATGGAATACGGTATCACATACACGCATTATTCTCGGTCCTGCACATATCTCATATGCGCTCCTATTTCGTTTCGCTTGAGCCAGGAAACCTCTGTGTAGGACTCTAAAGACTCGTCAATACGCCGGTAGCAGATGATGATCATATCAAACACCCACAAGCCGCAAGCGGTCTGCTAAACGTAACGGCCACCCGGGTATTGAGCGATCAGAAGATCGACGAGCTAGCCCGCTCACACTCCTGCGAATCCGACCAGTAACACTTACCGTACAGTCCGGTCTCTTCGTCTGATATGTCGCATATCAAGTCTAGGGGTGGTAAACTTCAGACCCCAATAACCCGATAAGTCGTGCCGATGTGAGGCTCATAACGGGTCGAGAAACTACTGGTAACACTTACCAGCAAATCTCTGATCAGCCCTGGCCAGGGACTTCCCTGCTACGGCCAATCGAGCACTGCGCAACATCAACCCCCAATACCGGGAGAGACGAAACCCCTCCTATCGCTCATTGCCTCCATGTGACTCGGGACTGTGCCCAAAGACCACCGTTTTGCACGCCCTCATGGACGTGGTAAGGTGGAGATCAAAGCACAGTGGGAATCACACAAGACTCTATGACGATCTCGGGTCTACAGACTAACCTGTACAAGTGTCACCTGAGAACTGCCATCTGACGTGAGGTATAATACTATCTGGGAGTTCTCGGCGAGTCCGTCCAGTGTACCCAGTCTCCACTGAGCACCCGTACACCATCTCTGATGTCAAACACCAATGGATATGGGACCATCCATCGCCCATCTCATGGGTCGAGAAGCGTATACGCTAGTCTACTCTGGTATATCGATGCCCCGTCTCGATACACCCACGACTAGGGACCTTGAAGGATGTACTTATGGACTACCATGTCCCCACTAGTATGATCTACATCACTGTCCAGGTAGTCAAGTACATATCCTAAGGGCTTTACCAACATGTAACTATAAGACAGTATAAAGAGACTAGTGTACATGTTAAGATAAAGAGTAACCAGATAGCATACTATCATATCGAGCAAGAAAGTCATCTCTATATATGTCCAAGCATCCAATATAATATACATCATCTGTACAATACTGGCCTCTAGGGCATACATACAACTAACATAATACTCTGTATAAGTCCCCTGAGTCTAGTGACTCATTCACCGTGTGTCGTAGGTTGAAAACTGTACTTATGGTTAAGAAGAATTACACCGATGTTCAATGCTCCTTACCTAACCATCCACTGATATAGGTATATGTCATAGACATAATTTCAAAAAGGTATATCTCACTCTATAAAAATAGACGTACAGATATATCAATTTGAAATTGGTGCATAACAACGGATATTCAAAACCAAATATTTGCCGACCGGCAAACAGCCCAGGTGACTTCCTCAAATATCACCAATTACAACGAATCCCGATATAATGAGGATGATCACCTAATTCCCAATAACTTACTCCCACTCATCATCTGTAAAACCATACATATGTGAGAATTATACCTGGTAAATACATAACCTGGAGCATGTGTCTAATTGGGAAATCATTTTTCTTTTAACCGTACACAGTGAAACTGAAACATTGAATTGTTTCGATGGGGTATCCTGGTAATTCTAGTAATGCCTCTTCCATTATCCAAGTTCACAACTGTAACTGTATATCTCTTTGCCATTTCACCAAATCCCTTTATATGTCTTTAGTCATTACCTTCTGTACACCCCTTTAGGCCAAATGGTTTTCTTCCTTCCCTACCGTTCGGCACCAGCCTATGTTTTGGAAGAAGACTATCCAATAAGCATAATGGGTGTACTGTCCTAATCCTAGGAGCACTCGCAATGCGAGAGAAGTTGAAGATAAAAGACAACCGAATGAACTTAATTTCTATTTCTCCTGAACGAGAATCCATCCCCGAACTGGAACAAGTTCCTTTCGAGTTCGTATATAACCATACGATGGAGTGTCCAATAAACTGGGATCTTCGTAGTGATACGGAGTGTCCTGGAGAAATACAAAGGTGATTTAGGATTGGCGAAGAAATACTTGGTTTGGTCGTGAATATTAGTCGCAATTTACTTTGCCCTCTTACTAATCCCTTTCTTTGTCTTAACTTAATACCTTCTGTACACCGTTTAGGCTAATTGGTTTTCTTCATTCCCTACCGTTCGACACCAGCCTAAGGTTTGGAAGAAGACTATCCAATTTGCGTAATAGGTGTACTATCTCCTAAACCAAGGAGTACTCGCAACCTGAGAGAAGGTAAAAGGAAAAGACAACTGAATAGTCCTATCCGTTTTCTCCAGAACCGGAAACCATCCTCGAATAAAATCCTTCGAGTTCGTATATAACCATACGATGGTTTTGTCCAATGGAAGTGGACGTTCATAGTAATACGGGGTGTCCTGGAGAAAAGGGCAAAAGTAGGAGTGGCAATGAGGTCTGCAACTCTAACAATCCAAAAGCCAGTGTTAAGAAGGTTCGGTCAACTTGGTCACTGAGTCAGAGTCTAGGGTCGGGTCAATGGTCGCTGCCAAAGAGAGAGAGAAAAGAAACACTCAGCATGCACTCTAACCTAGATCAGAATGGTTATCACTTTATCTAATCTGGAAACCTCCCACTGTAACGTCAAATTCTTCTCCAAACCCGAAAGAAGAATTAGTCGGGATCACCCGAGGAGTAAACCAACTCATCAGTGGGAATCAGGATCCAACTATCATCGCATGATAACGTGACGGAATCTGCTCACGCTATCACACTCCAGAAGGTATGCGCATATCTGGCAAGTTTCAGTTCTTTTGAAACTCCCGATGTGGATTTTTGCCCCATGCTCTTATGACCTTGACGAAGGCCAACAAATCATAAGTCACATGTCAAGTTCTACCCGTCATTGTCCAGGTTGATTTGAACCCACCCGTACAAGCCCTTGACGAAGGCCAACAAGGCTATACGACTGTCCCAAACCAACGCATCAATCTATGCAGCAGAAAGGTAACAAGCAGCTACCATACACTATGCCTTGACGAAGGCCAACAAACATAGCATGAATACTACGTGCTACCCGTCTGAAACGACGGAGGGCTACGAATGGTTTCTGGCGAGAACCTTTAACGTAATGAACTTGATAACGTTGAAGGAACTGATAGCTTTATAAAAATATAGTGACAAAAACCTTTGCTAAAGAGCTCACTCCCAGTGAAGGGATCTCGGCTCTTTCCCCGTAGGATGGGGTGCAGGATATTCCAACTGAATACCACGATGCAAAGCAAAAGTAATCGGCTATAGTGAAGTTATTGCCCTGACGCAAACTTTTGTCCAAGGGGTCACTCCAGGTGAATGGATCTCGGCCCTTGCCTCGTCGACTGAGGAGCAGGATATTCCAACTGAATACCACTGTGCAAAACAAAAGAGAACGCCCTTGCAATAACAGCTTTTTGAAAAATGTTCGAACAACATCAGAATAGGTTTGTTTATCTTGCATTGATCCGAATCAATGCAGTCCAATCAATTGATCAAACCACAAAGAACGAAAATAATGACGTACGTATATGCCATCCGCATTCGCCACTGGGTCCCGTCATCACCCGTTAGGTTAGCTAACTAACGACAGAGCGGGGACTGGACTAGCGCGGATGCAAAACGTATACAACATCTACTAGTATATATATATATAATATATAATTTTCGCTCAAGGAGTGATAAAATGCAACATCACAGAAATGTACAGCATCACAGAACAATACAGATATCTGGGATCCCCGGGTTTCACAGAGCCGCTACTGAAACCCGACGTTCCCCTGGTCGTGTGGATAGCCTGTGCAATGAAATCCTAGACCCCTATGGGCGCGGCAAGTTACCCGCCAAAACCTGAAGCGAGGCAGCCCCCTTCAGCAACGTGAATGGACCACCCAGCACTTCACGGAATCCGGTAACTTGTGCACCCCTCCTGGGTCAACCTGTACCCCCTACGAGTGCGGCGAATAGCCCGCCAATTCTAGAGTAAAGCCGCCTCCGTCTCAAAGCCATGAGATGCGGGCTCGTTGCCCTCTAGAACCCGGCTATCCGTGCACCCCTCCGCGGGGTAATCCTAGTACAGAAAGTAAAATATACATACAATGGGTACATCGACTGCAACCAGGTCGTGCCCCAAAAGAATAATACAAACAGGAAGTGGCGGCAGTCCACAGGTCGGACGCTCGTCCCGCAATATCAAATGTACATATAAAAACAAAACTGTACTAATATTGCATCCAGGCTATCCCCCACGACCAATCCACAACATCACAGCACAACACAGAACATCAACGTGAATGTCATGTTCGCAAATCCGTCTAAAAGGGCTATAGAAGATAGACTGGATTTACCGAACGAGTGACATTCACGGTCACAGATATAATGTAAATACTGTGAACCAGGATGTTTAAAATATCCGATCGAACAAATTTATCAAAGTGGGCCCCAAGCAGTACTGTAGCACTCACAGAAAATCTGGGCCCAAAAAGAATATCCCAAAACCCCTATTTTTAACTCATAAGCTATCTGCAAAATTTTGATCAAGTGATCAATCAAAAGCGCGGCGGAACCGCGGCCCAAGCATGGGTTTGGCCGCGGTTCCGCGGCGGTATGGAGAGATCGCCCGACCAAATTTTCACAGATTGCTTCTATATCTATGCACAGTATTCTGAGACAACCTGAAAAATTTTTGGAGCCAAAAAATTTTCGACGGAGAACACATGTGCATTGGAAAATACGGTTTTTGGGGATTTTCTGTTCGATCGAGTTCTAAACATACTAGAGCAAGCTAGGCATTGTTAATGGCGTGGCTCTGATACTAATGTAAGTCCGCGGGGGCGTCCCGGCCGTCGATCCGACGCCGGAAACGCGGAAACAAAAACTTTGCAAACTAGCAAACCGGCACCACCGCGCACTTTTAACCCGGATCGGGCCATTAACCTAGCTACTAGCAAACTAAAAGATGGGTAGAGAAGTATACCAAGCGATCCGTGTCCTTCGGTCTTCGTCTCCACTCCGATCTCCCGCGGATAGTTCGTCCGTCACCTCCTCGTCGGAAAAACACCACGTAGCCGGGTTCGTTTACGGGCTCCCACCTCTGGACCGAGGCAACTCGGGCGCGAAGTTGGCTAGTCGACGCGTCCAAGATTTGCTGTAGACTAGTGTAGAATCCTAGTCTCTTTGGGGTAGTGAAGTTGCCATGGATGGAGAAGAGAATAAACAATGGAGAGAGCTTGTGAACTTTGATACAAAATGAGAATGAGAATAATTTACATACACCAAATGAAAACCTCTCTCTCATTTTCTCTCATCAAGTGGCCGGCTGCTCCTTGGAACCAAATGGTGGAGGGAATAAGCATCAAACATGAAGGGAGGTTAGTATAGGAGATCAAGGGTGGTGACCATATCAAAAGCAAGCTTCACATCATACACTAAATCAATCTTAATCTCATTAATGCATGAAATGATGATAGAAAAGAATGGAATAAAAAGATGCTCTCATAATCTCCCATTTCACAAATAACACCTCCACAAAGAGTTATTTGTAAACTTGCAAACAACCCCCTCCATCGGAAAAGTCCGGCCGGGAAAGAACAAAGGAAAACTGGCCGGAACGGAATTCAAACTGGAAACATTAGAAAACTGATCCCGTAATAAATTACAGGAAAACCCCGCCACTGCAAATACATGCCCGCATTTGTATTCCCAGTGAACACAAATGCAAAGAGACAAAAGTACACTATCCAATACTAGGATTCGGCTTAAGCCAAAGCCGGCTAGTAAAATCCGTCCGATCACGATCCGTTCAATACCGCACGTATCTGATCGAACCCTGCCATATCTCCATACGGCCTCTACAGCGTTTCGCCCGAAACCTGAGTAACTGAGTGTGGTGGACTCTAAAGACTCGTCAATACTATGGCTGTGGATTTAACCACTAGCACGTCAGAGGTATCAGCCATACGTGACGGGCCACCAGCTATTGACCAAAAGGGACGTCGATGAGCGAACTCATCCTGACACCCTACTGAGCCTGTCAGTGACAATATCCGTACAGTCCGGTCCGTTCGTCTATGAGCATCGCATGGCGGGCCTAGGGGGTTGGTAAAAGTCAGACCCCCAAAAGCGGTACAAGTCGTGTCGGTGTGTAGCCCAGAACACCCTGAGATACTACTGGAATACCTACCAGCAAATCTCCTGCCTTGGCCAAGGACTTTTCATGTACTGGCTCTCCTAGACACAGCGCGGCCTCACCCCCAATACCGGGAGAGACGAACCCCTGCAGATTCGCTCACTGTCTCCATGTGGCTCGGGACTGTACCCAACTAAAACCTGTTTGCACGTCTCCATTGAGCGTGGTAGGGTAGTTATCAAAGCACAGTGGGAACTCACACGAGACAAATGACGATCTCAGGTCGATGAACTAACCTGTACACATGTCACCTGGGAACTGCTATCTGACGTCAGGTATAATACCAACTAGCAGGCTCCCGACGAGTCCTGTCCGGTGTACTCATAACCTAATGAGCACCTGTATACATCTTAGGTGAACCAACTGACACCAGTGGCTTGTGAGACCCGCCACCGCCCCTCGTCGGGGTCTCGACTGTATATACTAGTCTACTCTAGATAATCGATGCCCTGTCTCGAAACTCCCACGACTAGTGACCTTTTAAGGATGTGCTTATAGACTCCAGCTCTCACGTATATGATCGCCCTCATATTGCTGGTAGTCAAGCAAGAATCCTAGGGGCTCTATCAACGTGTAATAGCGACTCGTAAGGTCGCCTAAAGCAGTACATGATGATAAAGATAAACCAGATAGCATACTATCATCTCGAGTAAGACTGTCCTACCGGCATAGGTCCTCCTCAATCATTGCAATCACGTGCCTGTGATCCAATAATTGACTCTGAGGGCACTATATCCAACAGTACATGTTTCCTGTTTTGTGCTTAGCGGCATGTCTCGGATTCAGCCCCGAGAGTCTGCACCGTGGTCCCGGGTATGCACGGGATAATATTGAGTTACATCGACAATTCATTAAATTAATTTCAAAGACTTGAGAGTAATTAACCCAGTAGCATAAATTACTCACCGCATGCACATACACTTAACTTTTCCATATTCATGTTACTGTTATACACGCATTTCTGTTCATGCTCATGCCTGCATATCTTGTTACCTCCTGATTATATTTTATTGTTTGATATTATGACGCACTGACGTCTGGGTTTTGCATGGCCCCGATCCTCTGTCTCTTTCGCAGGCTGATCAGTAGTATTTCCGCCGTCAGGCCGAGCAGTGAGGATCCTGTTAGTATCTAGTTTAGTTTAGTTTTATTTTCGTACTTTCATTTCATGATGTGAGCCCGTATTTCGGACGTACTTTCCAGATGTTATTGCTTATTGGATTTATTGCTTCCGCACATATATTATTTCTTGCCTCGTTTATTCTGGCATATGGACATGTACTAGATAGTTCATTTTTTTTTATTTTACTGTTCTCTATATCTTATAGACAGCCGTAATATGATTGTGGAGGGATGTTTCCTAGCCACACGTAGCTTGGTTGGCTCTGTCACGTGCCGATCTTAGCGCACTCTGAGAAGCAGGGCGTGACATGGTTTATTTGGTATCAGAGCCATAGGATTTAGGTTAATCGGGTTTAATTCTTTTGTAGTTGGTTATTGGACCCAATACACGAATCAGAAAACCTGTAATTAGGAACATGTCCTGCCACATTGTTATCGTGATTCTTGAATCATATCTTTCTCTTGACCCTTGTCTTGACGATATGCAAATGACCTTGCATCTCGACTCGAAATCCTTTGGTTCCCTATTGTTTCTCCTGTCCTATTCTTTTGATTCTGATACTAGAATTTGGGTGACTTGAACGGAGTTATGTGATTGTAACTATGAACTGTAGCATGGTTACAATACGGTACTCTATTTAAATAACATTTAGTCCTAGTGCTGATTCATTTCCTTGATTTATGATCGTGATATTACCTTGCTTCTCTCGGTTTCATTGCTTACCGGTTCATGTTTTATCGCAAGCTTGAATCCTGTTTACCGTGCTTATCTTCTTCAGTATCTTGGCTTCAGATTAAGTTGTTTCCGGTATCCTACTTGTTCACGATTTTCCCATATTAGTGTTAGTTATATATATGCCCTAGAGGCCATTGTTGGACATATGATGTATATTATAGTGGATGCTTGGATATATATATATATAGGACTTTCTTGCTCGACATGATAGTATGCTATTTGGTTACATTTTGTCTTAACATGGTTGGCTTGTATTAGTTTACTGTCATGCTCTCACATGTTGATAAAGCCCTTAGGATATGTACTCGACTACTAGGACTATGATGAGATCATACTAGTGGGGACAATGTAGTCTCTAAGTTCATCCTTTAAATATTCCTAGTCGTGGAAGTACCGAGACAGGGCATCGATACTGCAGAGTAGACTAGCGTATGCGCTTCTTGACCCATATGATGGGCGATGGATGATCCCATATCCATTGGTGTTTGACATCAGAGAAGGTATACGGCTGCTCAGTGGAGACAGGGTATACTGGACGGACTCACCGAGAACTCCCAGACGGTATTATAACTCATGTCAGGTGGCAGTTCTCTGGTGACACTGGTACAGATTAGTCTATAGACCAGAAATCGTCATAGAGTCTTGTGTGATTCCCACTGTGCTTTAATTTCCATCATACTACGTCCAAGAGGGCATGCAAAATGGTGTCTTTTGGGTACAGTCCTGAATCACATGGAGGCAATAAGCGATAGGAGGGGTTTTGTCTCTCCCGGTATAGGGAGTTGATGTTGCGCTGTGTTCGATTGGCTATAACTGGAAATCCCTGGCCAAGTTTACTGAGATTTACTTGTAAGTGTTATCAGTAGTTTCTCGAACTGTTATGGACCTCATATCGACACGACCTATCAAGCTACTGGGGTCTGACGTTTACCACCCCTAGGCGAGATATGCGACATATCAGACGAAGAGACCGGACTGTACGGGAGTGTTACTGATTGGATTCACAGGAGAATGTACAGGCTTTCTTGTTGATCTTCTGATCGCTCAATACCTGGGTGGCTGTTACGTTTAGCTGACCGCTTGCAGCTTGTGGGTGTTTGATATGATCATCACCTACTGCCGGCGTATTGACGATTCTTTAGAGTCCTACACAGAGGTTTCCTGACTCAGGCAAAATGGAGTTGGAGCACATATGTGATATGTGCGGGACCGAGAATAATCCGATATGAGGTACGTATTCTTTTTTCGCGATATATGATATCGGCCTGGTATATGTGATATAGCCGGGTCATCGGATCAAGTGTTGATTCGATGAATCGGTACATGTTATATTAGTCGGTTATATGCGATATAGCCGGATTGGCGGATCAAGTGTTGATTCGATAGTTTAATGTATAATTATATATGTGATATATTACATTACATTAACTAATATTAGCTCGCTTTATTGATTCATTTTCTCACCGGTTAATACAATGATGTATATGCGATATATGTTAATTGTATTATTTTCTTTTGTTGCAAAATATATATTATTTATGTGATATATAATATTGTAACAAGTTATGATTACAAATGCAACATGATTTGTGGAGATTAAACTAGTTAGGGTTTGATTTGGGTTAGCATTTGTTAGTTATATGTATGCCCTAGAGGCCATTACTGTACATAGGATGTATATTGTAGTGGATGCTGGGACATATATAGGGAGGACTTTCTTGCTCGACATGATAGTATGCTATCTGGTTACCCTTTACCTTAACGTGTATGCTGATTGTCTCTCTGTTACATGTTGGTAAAGCCCTTAGGATCTGTACTTGACTACCTGGACTATGATGCGGATCATACTAGTGGGGACATGGTAGTCCATAAGTACATCCTTCAAAGTCCCTAGTCGTGGGTATATCGAGACGGGGCATCGATATACCAGAGTAGACTAGCGTGTACCTTCTCGACCCATACAGATGGGCGATGGATGATCCCATATCCATTGGTGTTTGACATCAGAGATGATATACGGGTGCTCAGTAGAGACTGGGTACACTAGACGGACTCGCCGAGAACTCCCAGATGGTATTATACCTCACGTCAGATGGCAGTTCTCTGGTGACACTGGTACAGAGTAGTCTGTTGACCCGAGATCGTCATAGAGTCTTGTGTGGTTCCCACTGTTCTTTGATTTCCATCTTACCACGTCCAAGAGGGCATGCAAAACGGTGGTTTTTGGGTACAGTCCCGAGTCACATGGAGGCAATGAGCGATTGGAGGGGATTCGTCTCTCCCGGTATAGGGGGTTGATGTTGTGCTGTGTTCGATTGGCTATAACAGGAAATCCCTGGCCAGGGTTGCTGAGATTTACTGGTAAGTGTTACCTGTAGTTTCTCGAATAGTTATAGACCTCATATCGACACGACTTATCGAGCTATTGGGGTCTGACGTTTACCACCCCTAGGCGAGATATGCGACATATCAGACGATCAGACCGGACTGTACGGTAGTGTTACTGGTTGGATTCACTTGAGTATGAGCGGGCTTGCTCGTCGAACTTCAGATCGCTCAATACCCGGGTGGCCGTTACGTTTAGCAGACCGCTTGCGGCTTGTGGATGTTTGATATGATCATCATCTGCTGCCGGCGTATTGACGAGTCTTTAGAGTCCTACACAGAGGTTTCCTGGCTCAAGCGAAACGAAATAGGATCGCATATGAGATATGTGCGGGACCGAGAATAATGCGTGTATGTGATACCGTATTCCATTCTCGCGATGAATGTATCGAATGGTTGTATGCGATATAACCTAGTTATCGATTCAAGCGTTGATTCGATAAGTCGATACATTCAATATTAGTCGGTTATATGCGATATGACCGGGTCGTTAAATCAAGTGTTGATTTAATGATTTAATGCATAATTATATATTTGATATATTACTTTGCATTAACTAGTATTGGTTCACTTTAAATGGATTTTCTCACTTGAAGTTCACAAGTTGTATATGTGATATACTTTTGTGCACTTAATTGTATCATGTTTGATGATACATGCTTTATGGTTAAGTGTGAAGAATTAAACCAAGGTTAAGTTGTTAATTATGGTTTTACTTATTCATTTATCTTACAATTTATTTATTCATTTTGAATAAATTGAAAGATAAATGAATGGTGGCTTCTTTTGTTTTTTGTTGAAGCTTTGACTTGATGACTTTTTTGTTCTCATCCTTAACCCTAACCATCAACCCAACCTTAGTCAATTCTCTACACTTAACTAAGGTAAAGATTATGATAAGTATTGTTTTATTTTTCTATTTTATAATATCTTATCATATTCTTCATCTTCTTCTTCTTCTTCACTTCAAGAAAAAGCTTCACAAGCTTTAATGGCAAAGTGAGAATTAGAGTGAGAAATCCAATTCTAAAGTCTACCCACTTCCTATTTCTTCATCCTCTACCTCTTGCCAAGTAGTAGAGTGTGTTTCCTTCACAAGTTTTCATGGCAAGGTGAAGGTGGAGCTTGATTTAGCGATGCCTCGACGTAGATCATCTTCGGCATGGACATCGACGACCTAGCTCGCTTATTCTCCGATGAAGTCGACGCTAGAGCCCGGATTCTTTTTGGACAGCGGAGAGGACTTCGTTGCGGAGCTATGGAGGTGGAGCACCGGATCTACAAAGGTTGTATTTCCGTATTCCCTTAGTTAAGTTGTTAACTAGATTGTTTTTCGCCTAGATATCTAGCAAACGATCCGTAGTCGGGTCTCTCGGCACCTAGATTTTTTGAAATTGGCATGTTCGATGCCTTGTGAGACCTCACTAGAGTGCCTAGGAACCCTACAGTGGTATCAGAGCCTAGCTAGAGCCTTAGGCGAAGTCTAGACGGAATTTGAAGTCCGAACGAACCCGAAACCCAATTCCGTTCATGCTCTCTGTACTTTTTTGAAAACAGTGAGTTTTTCCAGATTAAAAATTGCCAAAAAGTTCAGCAGGTAATTGGATGAGTTACTGTGAAGCACGTGATAGTAACTCGACTACAGAGGCGCGGAACCGCGGCCCCCACCACGGGATTCGCGGCGGTTCCGCGGCCACTGTGTTGAGTTACTCCACGTGGCTTGCACAGTAATTCATGTTTTGTAATGCTGAGTCTTCTGGAAATTTTTAATATTTTTTCTAGAGTTGAATTTTTTTGAGTTGATTTGGGGATTCGGTGTTTCGATCGGAGTATCAAATTTTGTCTGTGTGGCTTTCCGGATAAATTTTAGAATATGTTAAAAAGTTCGACCGGATATAAATACCCAATTTTTCCCCTGTCGGGAAATTTCCAAGTGTTGGATTTTTCCGTAGTTTAACGACATTCTAAGTAGTGCAAGTAACGCGATGGTCCCTCTAGAAGACAACAAACCTTAACTCGATTATGTGACCGTCTTGAACTGCCCTTTGAACCTTCGGGTTTGGGGTAGTACGGCGTGCCACATGTGAGGCGTTGGCTTGACCCTTCTACGGCTGGACCGTTGGTACTGAGGCACGAACTGAATTTTGTTAGACTTATTTCATGTGTTGATCTGTATTGGGAAAACTTGGGTGTTCGATTGTTCGATCGGAAAGTTTAACATTTTCTATTTATCTGGAATGGGATACAATAATTGGAATTCACAAAAAGTTATGAGATAACGGAATGAATATTATAAACATAGCAGTTTAGTCTCACTTGATCGGTTGCCACGGAATTTTGATGTGATCAAAAGTCGTCGCAATCACGTAGCGTACGCGGATACTCGCCGGGTAAACTTAATAGACAGCCTCACTCCATAGCCCCGACCAAGTGACTGTAGGAGAACCCCGTCGCCGAAAGCATCCCTCCGGGTGCTCGCGGTAGCGGTGTTCCGCCTTGGTGCACTTCGTCGACGGTATCGGGGGTGCAGCCGTCTACTGAAGTTTGCGACGAGTATTCGATCAGGATGCCGGGAATCTTGTTGAATTGCCCGACTTGATATTGAAAAGAGTTTTCGATAATGAGACTAAAATGCGGGGTTTATAATAGTTAGGCATGTGATGTCTAAGGTATTCATTTGATTAGGCATGCGATGTCTATGCAGGTTGCGGATTCCAACTGTTGTAGTTTTACACTTTCTTTTCTGTGACCGTAAGTGTAATATGTGATATCGCCAGTTTCGTTGCTATATGTCAACGACAATTGGGATGCGCATATTTACTTACGTTGATGACATGTGATGTTATGTGTGTTGCTGGATATGTTATATTGGATCGTCGTGTTTGAATAGCCGGGGGTTTTTATGTGAGATGAGTGTTTTTCATTTTCATTCATGTAAAAACTTGTATGTAATATTCTTTTATTGGGGCGCTTCCAGGTTGCGGAAGTTGTCACCATTTGTATATTATTTACTTTTCCGCACTAGGATAGACCCAAGGAGGGGAGCACAAGTAACCGGGTTCTGGAGTCCAGTGGGAGACCAACTCGAGGGGTCGAGGCCGGGTCTCCTAACTCTAGAATTGGTAGGGTTGCTTGCCGCTCTCGTAGGGGTCTAGGGGTGTGGGTTTGGCTATTCATCGCGACCGTGGAATCCGTGTTTTATACTGGCTCGTATTGAAAACACGGACGTCCTAGTATATCCAATATTTCATATGATTCTTCTGCTGCGTTATCTGTGATGTGATCATGTGATGCTTTATGATAGATACAGTATATATGATATATTATATAGACGTTACTTATGTTTTACACCCGCGCTAGCCCTGCCCTGCTCTGCCGTTAGTTACCTAACCTAACGGTGCACGAGGGGACATCGAGGCGAATGCGGATGGCATAAGTGTATGTCATATTTATCTGTGATGTTTAGGTACTTAAAATGATGGGACTTCATTAATGTGATTAATGAAATAAAAGAAACCTAAGATGTTGTAGAATCGAATTTCAAAATAAAACACGTAGCTACAGTTTTTGCTTTGCACAGCGGTATATACGATATATCCTGCACCTTATTCGATGAGGAAAGGACCGAGATCCCTTCACCGGGAGTGACTCCTTTAGCAATAACTGGCAGATGCTACACACTCGGCTTGACTTTTGATTGCTTTTAACTGTTTTTGCTTTGCACAGTGATATATGTGATATATCCCGCACCTCATTCGACGAGGAAAGGACCGACGATCCCTTCACCGGGAGTGACTCCTTTAGCAAAACTAGAAAAGCCTCAAAAGCACTCCATTTCTAAAATCATTTGATTCTACAACGATATCAAGTTCATTACGCAATAGGTTTTCAGAAAAACCTGTCGTAGCCCTCCGTCATTTCAGATAAGTACTATTTAGTATTCGTGCTGCGGTTGTTTGGCATGCGTCAAGGCGTAGTGTACGGTAGCTAACTAGTGCTTATCTGCTAGCATACGATGCGATTGGATTAGGGTATTCGTACGGCGTTGTTTGGCATGCGTCAAGGGTCGTGCGGGTGGGTTTAATTCAATCAAGAAATGTACGGGTTGAACTTGACTAGCAGACTATGGGTTGTTTGGCATGCGTCAAGGTCATAGCGAGCTAGGGGCAAAATATTATCGGGAATTTCAAGTGTTGAAATTTGCAATGAGATTGCATACCTTCTATGAGATAGTTGGATCCCGATACCCGCTGCGAGTAAGAGTTACTCCTGGGAGAGTTTTATACATTACAATTAGCCGATCAAGTAGGTGTCTAGAAAGGTGTCAACGGGGTTACGCCTCTGGGAAAACGAGGTTTACATTAATTAGGTTCGTGCGAAAGCACGGGGGACCTCCCTCAAAGTACCGACACTGGCCTGGCTGAAAGATTGGCGAACTTGTAGTGTGTAATTAATCCCGGCTAGTCTTTCCTTTTAGGGTTTGAAGGAAGATTTGATAAAAAGCAGTGGGAGCCATCCTGATTAGATAAAATAAAAACCAATCTATTCTTGCAAGAGCGCACGCTGAGTGTTTTCTTCTCTCTCTCTCCAGGTAGCGACCATATCACGCCTTAATCAAGATAATAATACGGAATATTGACCGAACCCGCTTGTTATACTGAGCTGGGGAACGTTGGTCCCGCTCCAACTTATAATTGTTATAAGACAGAGCAGGAAATTGGGGATTACCAGAATTCCCGTGCCGCCCAAACGAAGAGAGTGCATGCTGATGCATCATCTTCGGGTGTGTTCATTACATAGAACTGTTTCTCAGTATCCTTTACGTCCTGGGTATGTGATACCAGATCAGGATCCCAGATATGTAATTTGTTACATAGGGCTACAGAAAGGTAGAGAACTGAGAACGGGTGATAAGTTTCATGAGGCAGAAAACGGGGCAAGAGTTGCAGCCAAGTCTGTTGGTCACCGTCACCCTGTATTACAAATACATTGATTCTGAACGAATGCTATTAGATACCGAACCTGATATACAAAATCATATCAGTCTCTTTATTAGTAAAGAAATGATAAAATTTTGTATTGTTGGATAATGTTTTGAACATTTCCTATATCAAAAGTAGATCGGTTCAGGCACGTTATCTAAAAGCATTGACGTTCTAAATCAAACCACAGTTCTAAGTATACGGATCACACACAAGAGGAAGAGTTCACAATTGAACGATTCCTTCTTGAGGTATTGTAGACTAGGTCAGATCAATATGACCCGACTAGCTAGAGTTACATAAAGATGCATATTTAAATTAGTTTGAATTTACATCTTGTAAAACTCGCCAGTCATGTCACAAAGATAAGATGACCACAGCTCTGTTTATTGGAAATAGAGAAAGAGTTAGTAAACTCTTAGGATGATACATGTTGATGTATGTAAGGTCCCCTGTCTACACATGCCAGGACTGGTTCTTTATACTTCATTACATTCTCTGATGATCTTTCGAGATTCAGACCTATGTTCCTGTTGAAACACAAGTCCGAACCTTTTGAGATATTCACAGAATATAAGTTAGAAGTAGAGAACCAAAATACGGGTATAAGTATTATGTCCTTTGATGAGATCAAGGAGGAGAATACTTGGGCACGAAATTCTTGGACTTTTCTAAAGGAGAATGAGATTCTCTCTCAGCATTACTCCTCCGTATACACCATAGCACGATGGTATGTCGGGGCGGAGCAGATACACCCTATTTGATATGGTGTGCTCTATGATGAGTACTACTGAGTTACCTATTTCCTTTTGGGTGTTATGCGCTTGAGAAGCTGCATACCTATTGAATAGGGTTCAAATCAAATCAGTTGCCTACCACTCCATATGAGATATGGAAAGGGAAGAGCCCATGTCTTAAGCTAGTTAAGATTTGGGGTTGTCCGGCCTATGTCCAAAAGCAAAATCCGGACAAGCTCGAGGCAATGTCTGTTATGTAGAACTGGAAAGGTTCCAGCTATACAAACTACAGTAGATGATTTGATAGAGCCATAGGATTCAGTAGATTCCAATGAACCTCAGCCTCTCTGCCGATCTAGCAGGGTTCCTCACCCACCTGAGAGTTACTTCGGTTTCTCTATGACAGTGGGAGCGAGGATTGCATCATGAGATGATGACCCAACTAACTTCGAGCTGGCCATCAGGAGTAAGACTCTGTAAGAATGGCTGGATGCTTAGTGATCTGAGATGGAATCCTTATACACCAGCAAAGTATGAACTTTAGCTGCTATATCTGAAAGGTTAAATCCCCATCAGGAGCATGTATATCTTGAGAAGATTACTTGGTGTACATGGAAAAGTTGAGACTTTCAAAGCTAGACTTGTTAAAAGTTTGCATCATTGACCAGGTATGGATAATGATGAAACCTTTTCAAGTAGCTATACTTAAGTCCATCCAGATCCTACTTGTCACGGCTACATACCATGACTATGATATCTGGTGGTTGGGTGTCATGACTGCTTTTCTAAATGATGTTTTAGAAGAGTGCGTCTATAAGTACACAGCCAGAGGGCTTCGTGGACAGTGGGAGCAGCGGAAACGTGTGCAAGATGCTTTATAGGATAAAGCACGCATCGCGGAGTTGGAACATCTGTTTTGATGGATAAGTCAAAGAGTTTGACATCATCAAAATGGTAGATGAACCTTGTATAAACAAAAAGGTAGTAGGGAGTATGGTGGTGATCCTCGTAGAGTACGTGGATGTCATGCTCATGATAGGGAAGGAGTTTCCTATGCTACGCTCAGTCAATCTCCGCATATCACCATAATTCTCCATATAGGATCAAAGTGATACCTACTAAATCCTGGATTTTGGATCTATGAGATAGATCTAATTGGATGTTAGGAATCTCACTAGTTGTAGTGAGAAGGTATCAATCGATCCTGGGGAGAATCACTGGAAGGGTTCCAGGGTGATAAAGACGACTGAATGTCAGTCGCAGGCATTGTCTTTACCCTCAGTGGAGGGACGGTATGTTGGAAGAGTTCCAAGCTAGATACCGTGGCATACTAGAAGATAAAGGCTGGATACATCGCTACTTAAGATGCTACCATAGAGGCAGTCTGGGTGTATAATAGTTCATGAGATGAACTTCGTTCCTACCATTGTGAGACAATGGAGTTGTGGCTTATGCCAAGGAACACTCGTCCCATCAGTGACCCAGGCATATTCTGAGGCCGCATCACCTGATCATGGAGATAGTTGATCTCCAGGGTGATCGAGGTAAGGAGAGTAGATTCTGAGGACAACACAGCGGATCCACTCATAAAGGCCTGTTCCCAAAGAGAGATTTTTTTTTATGGGATGGTTGAGTATGAGATACTGCAACCACTGCTACAGATGGCCCTAGTGCAAGTGGGAGATTGTTAGTTATATGTATGCCCTAGAGGCCATTACTGTACATAGGATGTATATTGTAGTGGATGCTGGGACATATATAGGGAGGACTTTCTTGCTCGACATGATAGTATGCTATCTGGTTACCCTTTACCTTAACGTGTATGCTGATTGTCTCTCTGTTACATGTTGGTAAAGCCCTTAGGATCTGTACTTGACTACCTGGACTATGATGCGGATCATACTAGTGGGGACATGGTAGTCCATAAGTACATCCTTCAAAGTCCCTAGTCGTGGGTATATCGAGACGGGGCATCGATATACCAGAGTAGACTAGCGTGTACCTTCTCGACCCATACAGATGGGCGATGGATGATCCCATATCCATTGGTGTTTGACATCAGAGATGATATACGGGTGCTCAGTAGAGACTGGGTACACTGGACGGACTCGCCGAGAACTCCCAGATGGTATTATACCTCACGTCAGATGGCAGTTCTCTGGTGACACTGGTACAGAGTAGTCGTTGACTCGAGATCGTCATAGAGTCTTGTGTGGTTCCCACTGTGCTTTGATTTCCATCTTACCACGTCCAAGAGGGCGTGCAAAACGGTGGTTTTTGGGTACAGTCCCGAGTCACATGGAGGCAATGAGCGATTGGAGGGGATTCGTCTCTCCCGGTATAGGGGTTTGATGTTGTGCTGTGTTCGATTGGCTATAACAGGAAATCCCTGGCCAGGGTTGCTGAGATTTACTGGTAAGTGTTACCTGTAGTTTCTCAAATAGTTATAGACCTCATATCGACACGACTTATCGAGCTATTAGGGTCTGACGTTTACCACCCCTAGGCGAGATATGCGACATATCAGACGATCAGACCAGACTGTACGGTAGTGTTACTGGTTAGATTCACTGGAGTATGAGCGGGCTTGCTCGTCGATCTTCAGATCGCTCAATACCCGGGTGGCCGTTAAGTTTAGCAGACCGCTTGCAGCTTGTGGATGTTTGATATGATCATCATCTGCTGCCGGCGTATTGACGAGTCTTTAGAGTCCTACACAGAGGTTTCCTGGCTCAAGCGAAACGAAATAGGAGCGCATATGAGATATGTGCGGGACCGAGAATAATGCGTGTATGTGATACCGTATTCCATTCTCGCGATGAATGTATCGAATGGTTGTATGCGATATAACCTAGTTATCGATTCAAGCGTTGATTCGATAAGTCGATACATTCAATATTAGTCGGTTATATGCGATATGACCGGGTCGTTAAATCAAGTGTTGATTTAATGATTTAATGCATAATTATATATTTGATATATTACTTTGCATTAACTAGTATTGGTTCACTTTAAATGGATTTTCTCACTTGAAGTTCACAAGTTGTATATGTGATATACTTTTGTGCACTTAATTGTATCATGTTTGATGATACATGCTTTATGGTTAAGTGTGAAGAATTAAACCAAGGTTAAGTTGTTAATTAGGGTTTTACTTATTCATTTATCTTACAATTTATTTATTCATTTTGAATAAATTGAAAGATAAATCAATGGTGGCTTCTTTTGTTTTTTGTTGAAGCTTCATGAAGCTTTGACTTGATGACTTTTTTGTTCTCATCCTTAACCCTAACCATCAACCCAACCTTAGTCAATTCTCTACACTTAACTAAGGTAAAGATTATGATAAGTATATTTTTATTTTTCTATTTTATAATATCTTATCATATTCTTCATCTTCTTCTTCTTCTTCACTTCAAGAAAAAGCTTCACAAGCTTTAATGGCAAAGTGAGAATTAGAGTGAGAAATCCAATTCTAAAGTCTACCCACTTCCTATTTCTTCATCCTCTACCTCTTGCCAAGTAGTAGAGTGTGTTTCCTTCACAAGTTTTCATGGCAAGGTGAAGGTGGAGCTTGATTTAGCGATGCCTCGACGTAGATCATCTTCGGCATGGACATCGACGACCTAGCTCGCTTATTCTCCGATGAAGTCGACGCTAGAGCCCGGATTCTTTTTGGACTGCGGAGAGGACTTCATTGCGGAGCTATGGAGGTGGAGCACCGGATCTACAAAGGTTGTATTTCCGTATTCCCTTAGTTAAGTTGTTAACTAGATTGTTTTTCGCCTAGATATCTAGCAAACGATCCGTAGTCGGGTCTCTCGGCACCTAGATTTTTTGAAATTGGCATGTTCGATGCCTTGTGAGACCTCACTAGAGTGCCTAGGAACCCTACAGCATTTGGGTTAGCATTTGGGTTAGCTTTTTCAAGAAGCTTCAAGAAGCTTTCTTTGTTTTTAGCTAAGATATTTTATTATGATATTTTGTGTAGATATTTCTTAACCCAACCAAAACCATTTACCCTAGTTATTTCTATACAAGAGTTAAGCCACTCATTCTTAACTCATGGGTTGATTTGTAACCCTAGCAATAATTCATTATTCAACACAAAAGGATTATCATCTTCTTCTTCTTCATTCTCTTAAAAGAAAAAGATTTCTAGCCTTTTGTAAAGTGATGAATTAAAGTGAGAAAATGAAAACAAAAGAGAGCTAAATTCCTACTTCATCATCTTCATCTATTCTAGCCACATAGATTAGGGTGTTCACTTCATTAATACTTGATTAGAGAAGTGAGAGCTTGAGTTAAAGATTCTTCAAGGTAGATCATCTTCGAAAAGGAAGACTTCAAGCGAGTATGGATCATTCGGCTTGTGGAGCCTCACTAGAGTCCGGAAGTTCATGGATCGCAGCGAAGAGACTACTACTCGGAGCTTATGAAGCGAAGGAGCGGACTACAAAGGTTGTAATCCCTCTCTCTTAGATGTAAAGTTATTTACATGCTATGTTAACCTTAAAGCTCTAGCAAAGATCCTCGCTTTAGATTGTTCGGCACTTGAAAATTTTAAATTCGGCATGGTTGATGCCTTACATAACCTTGTGATAGTGCCTAGTAACCTTACAGTGGTATCAGAGCCTAGCTAGAGCATTAGCCGACGTGTAGACGAAGTTAAAAGTCCGATCGAACCCCGAAACATCATTTTGGACCCCCTCTCTGAAATTTTTTAAAAAGATGGTTTTTTCCGTATTAAAAATACTCAGAAAATTAAGCAGGTGATTCTATGCATATCTGTGAAGTACGACACCCTAACTCCATCAAGTCACCGCGGAACCATGGCCAAACCAAGTTATTGGCGGTGGTTCCGCAGCCGAACATGAGGAGTGAGGGATCGTACTTTAACAGTACATCCGTAGGTATTACTACTGCTCTTGGGAATTTTTTTTATTTTACTCAAGTGTTGAGTTTTCTTGAGATCTATAGAATTCGTTGATTCGATCGGAAAGTTTAACATCGTTTAGTTTTTCGGATAATTTAGAACCTGTTAAAAGGTTCGAACGAATATCAATAACTCGCTTTTTCCCTTGTCGGAAAACTTTCAAGTGTTGGATTTTTCCTGAGTTTAAAACTTTCGGGAAATCATGCTAGCGTATCTGTGGACCCTCTAGAAGATCGTAAGCTTAACTCGATTATGTGACCGTCAAAACTGCCACTGAACCGTAGGGTTTGTGGTAGTTTAGCGTTGGCACATATGAGGCGTTGGTTTGACCCTTCTACGGCTGGTTCATTGGGGCTGTGACATGTTCTGGGATTTTTGAACTCCGCTCAAGTATTGAGCTATTTGGGAAATCTTGGGTATTTGATTATTCGATCGGAAAGTTTAACATTGTCTATTTATCTGGAATGTGATACAATATGTGGAATTCATATAATTAGGCATGAAATGCGAAGTATGTGATATTTCGGATTTAAGATGTCTAAAGTGATTGTGGATTCCAAATGCTGTAGTTTTACGCTTTCTTTTCTGTGACCGTAAGCGTAGTATGTGGCTTATCGCCGGCTTCGTTTCTATACATCAACGACAATCGGGATACGCATACTTGCTTACGTTGATGATATGAGATATTATGTGTTGCTGTGATATGTTATATTGGATCGTCGTGTTCTGAATAGCCGGGGGTTTTATGTGAGATGAGGGTTTTTATTTTCATTCATGTAAAATTCATTTGTATGTAATATTCTTTTATTAGGGCACTTCTGGGTTGAGGATGATGTCACCATTGCTTATTATTTACTTTTTGCATTAGGTAGACACAAGGAAGGGAGCATAAGTAACCGGGTTCTACGGTCCAGTGGGAGGCCATCTAGAGGAGACGAGACCGGGTCTCCTAACCCTAGAATTGGCAGTGTTGCTTGCCGCTCTCGTTGGGGTCTAGGGATATAGGATTGGCTATTCATCGCGATCGTGGAATCCGTGTTTTATACAGGCACGAAATAGGACACGGATGTCCCAGTATATCCAATATTTTCATATGTTATCTTCTGCTGCAATGTTCTGTGATGAGATCATATTACTGCCTGAGACGAATGCTTATATAATATATATATATATATATATATATTATTGCTTTCATTTCTTCTGTGATGCTTAAAAAGCATAACTGATAGGATTTATTAAAGAGATTAATAAAAGAATAGAAACCTAAAAGATGTTGTAGAATCAAAACTTTATAAAAAGGGTAGCTACAGTTTTGCTTTGCATAGTGGTATATATGATATACCCTGCACCTTATTCGATGAGGAAAGAGCCGAGATCTCTTCACCGGGAGTGACCTCTTTAGCAAAACTGGCAGATGCTACAAACTCACGGTTTGGTTTTTTGATTGCTTCTATAGTTGTTGCTTTGCACCGCAGTATATATGATATACCCTACACCTTATTCGATGAGGAAAGAGCCGAGATCTCTTCACTGGGAGTGACCTCTTTAGCGAAACTAGAAAAGCCTAAGAAACACTCCTTTTTCAAAATCACATGTTTCTACAACGATATCAAGTTCTTTACGCTCATAGTTTTCATAAAAACCTGCGTAGCCCTCTGACATTTCAGATAAGTAATACTTAGTATTCGTGCTGCGTTTGTTGGCTTTCGTCAAGTCGTAGTGTGCGGTAGCTAACTATTGCTTATCTGCAGCATATGATGTGATTGTGTTAGGGTAGTCGTACGACTTTGTTGGCTTTCGTCAAGAGTCGTACGGGTGGGTTTAATTCAATCAAGAAATGTACGGGTTGAACTTGACTAGCGGACTATGGTTTGTTGGCATTCGGCAAGGTCATAGCACGTTATGGGTAAAAGCAATATCGGGAATTTCAAGTGTTGAAATTCGCAATGAGATTGCATACCTTCTATGAGATAGTTGGATCCCGAAACCCACTGCGAGTAAAAGTTACTCATGGGAGAATTTTACACAGGACAATTAGCCGATCAAGTAGGTGTCTAGAAAGGTGTTAACGGGGTTATGCCTCTGGGAAAACGAGGTTTATTTTAATTAGGTCCGTGCGAAAGCACGGGGAACCTCCCTCAAAGTACCAACACTGGCCTGGCTGAAAGATTGGCAAACTTGTAAAGTGTAATTAATCCCGGATAATCTTTCTTTTTAGGGTTTGAAGGAAGACTTGATAAAAACAGTGGGACACATCCTGATTAGATAAAATTATAACCAATCTAATCTTGCAAGAGCATACGCTAAAGTGTTTTCTTCTCTCTCTCTCTCCAGGTAGCGACCATGTCAGGCCTTAATCAAGATAATAATATGGATGTATTGACTGAACCCGCTTATTATACTGTGCAGGGGAACGTTGGTCCAATTCTTTCTTATAAGTGTTATAAGACTGAGCTGGAAATAGGAGAATGTCTGGATTCTCACGCCACCCAAACAAAGAAAAAGCTTGTTGATGCATTTTCTTCTGGTGTGTTAGTTATTGAGAACTATTTCTTTATTCACTCTACGTCCTGGGTATTAGATACCGGATCGGGATCCCACATATGTAACATGTTACATGGGCTACGTAAAGGTAGAGAACAGGGAATGGGTGATCATTCCGTAATAGTAGAGAATGGTGCAGATGTTGCATCCAAGGCTGTTGGCGAATATCACCTTGTATTACCAAATGGTAATACATTGATTCTGAACGAGTGCTATTACATTCGGACCCTGATATGCAATATTATATCAGTTTCTTTATTGAATAAAGAAGGATATAATTTTGTAGTACAGGATAATGTTATGAACATTTTCCTAAATCAAAAGTGGATTGGATCAGGATCGTTAAATAATGGCATATATGTTCTCAACCAAATTACAGTACTTAATGTACAAAACATACACAAGAGGAAGAGTTCAGAAATGAACGAATCCTTCTTGTGGTATTGTAGACTCGGTCATATCAATGCGACACGGCTAGCTAAATTACATCAGGATGAATATTTGAATCCGTTGAAATTTTCATCTTATGACACTTGCCAGTCATGTCTCAAAGGCAAAATGACCAAAACTCCATTTAGTGGACATGGAGTAAGAGTTACAGAACTCTTAGGGCTGATACATAGTGATGTATGTGGTCTCATGTCTACACATGCCAGGAACGGTTCTTCCTACTTCATTACATTCACTGACGATCTCTCAAGATACGAAAATGTGTTCCTGTTGAAACACAAGTCTGAAGCTTTTGAGAAATTCATAGAATATAAGCACGAAGTATAGAACCAAAAGGGCAAAAGTATTAAGATCCTTCGATCTGATCGAGGAGGGGAATACTTGTGCAATGAGTTCCTAGACTATCTAAAAGAGAATGGGATTCTCTCTCAACTTACTCCTCCTTATACACCACAGCACAACGGTGTATCGGAGGGGAGGAATCGCACCCTATTGGATATGGTGCGCTCTATGATGAGCAAAGCTGAGTTGCCTATTTTCTTCTGGGGGTATGCGCTTAAAACAGCCATACACCTATTGAATATGGTTCCTACCAAATCAGTGCCTACCAGTCCATATGAGATATGGAAGGGGAAGAGACCATCTCTTAAGTATGTTAAGATATGAGGTTGTCCGGCCTATGTTAAAAGGCACAATCCGTACAAACTCGAGGCAAAGTCTGTCCTGTGCAAGTTTGTAGGATATCCCAAGAACTCACAAGGGTATATCTTCTACCACACTGAGGAACAAAAGGTGTTTATTTCTCGGCATGCTACCTTTTTAGAAAAGAAATTTCTTGCAAAGGAAATTAATGGCATGGAGGTAGAACTGGAAGAAGTTCCAGCAACACAAACTACAACAGAAGATTTGGAAGAACCAGAGGATTCATTAGTTCCCGACGAACCCTATCCTCTCCGCCGATCTAGCACGGTTTCTCATCCACCTGAGAGATACTACGGTTTTCTCGTTGATGGTGGGAGTGAGGATTGCATCATGCAAGATAATGACCCGACTAGCTTCAAGCAGGCCATTACGAATGGGGACTCTGTGAATTGGCTGGATGCAATGCGATCTGAGATGGAATCCATGTACACCAATAAAGTATGGACTTTGGAAGTTGCTCCTGAAGGGATAAAACCCATTGGGAGCATATGGATCTATAAGAAGAAACTTGGTGTAGATGGAAAAGTTGAGACTTTCAAAGCTAGACTTGTTGCAAATGGTTTTCGTCAATGACCAGGTATGGATTATGACGAAACCTTTTCTCCAGTGGCTATGCTTAAGTCCATCCGGATCCTACATACCATTGCTGCATACCATGACTACGAAATCTGGCAGATGGATGTTATGACCGCCATTCTAAATGGTGATTTAGAAGTGTGCGTGTACATGACTCAACTAGAGGGCTTCGTAGATAGTGGGAGCAGCGGAAAGGTGTGCAAGCTGCTTAAATCCATCTACGGGTTAAAGCAGGCATCACGGAGTTGGAACATCTGCTTTGATGTTGTAGTCAAAGAGTTTGATTTCATCAAAAATGTAGATGAACCTTGTATATACAAGAAGGTTGCAGAGAGTAACATTGTCTTCCTCGTATTGTACATGGATGACATACTCTTGATACAAAATGATGTTCCTACGCTGCACTTGTTGGATATAGTGCCCTCAGAGTCAATTATTGGATCACAGGCACGTGATTGCAATGATTGAGGAGAACCTATGCCGGTAGGACAGTCTTACTCGAGATGATAGTATGCTATCTGGTTTATATTTATCATCGTGTACTGCTTTAGGTGACCTTGCGAGTCGCTATTACACGTTGATAGAGCCCCTAGGATTCTTGCTTGACTACCAGCAGTATGAGGGCGATCATATACGTGAGAGCTGGAGTCTATAAGCACATCCTTAAAAGGTCCCTAGTCATGTGAGTTTCGAGACAGGGCATCGATACTCCAGAGTAGACTAGTGTATACAGTCGAGACCCCGTCGAGGGGCGGTGGCCGGTCTCACAAGCCACTGGTGTCAGTTGATTCACCTAAGATGTATACAGGTGCTCATTGGGTTATGAGTACACCGGACAGGACTCGCCGGGAACCTGCAAGCTGGGATTATACCGGACGTAAGATAGCAGTTCCCTGGTGACATGTGTACAGGTTAGTTCATCGACCTGAGATCGTCATTTGTCTCGTGTGAGTTCCCACTGTGCTTTGATTACTACCCTACCACGCTCAAAGGAGACGTGCAAACAGGTTTTAGTTGGGTACAGTCCCGAGCCATATAGAGGCAGTGAGCGGATCTGCAGGGGTTCGACTCTCCCGGTATTAGGGGTGAGGTCACGCTGTGTCTAGGAGAACCAGTACATGAAAAGTCCTTGGCCAAGGCAGGAGATTTGCTGGTAGGTATTCCAGTAGTATCTCAGGGTGTTCTGGGCTACACTCCGACACGACTTGTACCGCTATTGGGGGTCTCACTTTTACCAACCCCCTAGGCCCGCCATGCGATGCTCATAGATGAACGGACCGGACTGTACGGATATTGTCACTGACAGGCTCAGTAGGGTGTCAGGATGAGTTCGCTCATCGACGTCCCTTTTGGTCAATAGCTGGTGGCCCGTTATGTATTGGCTGATACCTCTGACGTGCTAGTGGTTAAATCCACAGCCATGGTGTTGACGAGTCTTTAGAGTCCACCACACACACAGTTACTCAGGTTTCGGGTGAAACGCTGTAGAGGCCGTATGGAGATATGGCAGGGTTCGATCAGATACGTGCGGTATTGCACGGATCGTGATCGGACGGTTTTTACTAGCCGGCTTTGGCTTAAGCCGGATCCTAGTATTAGATAGTGTAGATTTTGTCTCTTTGCATTTGTGTTCAGTGGGAATACAAATGCGGGCATGTATTTGCAGTAGCGGGGTTTTCCTGTAATTTATTACGGTATCGGTTTTCTGGAGTTGCCAGTTTGCATTCCGTTCCGGCCATTTTTCCTTTGTTCCTTCACGGCCGGACTTTTCGATGGAGGGGGTAATTTGCAATTGTGCAAATTACTTTTTGTGTAGGGGTTTCTTGCTATTTGTGGCTTCATGATTGTTATTTCATCATGAGATTCTTTTCTTGTCCATTCCTTTGCTTTTCATGAGATGGGTGTGGAGTTTATTTGGATATGAAATGGGTGTGACCATTTTCATATTAAATTATTCATTTTCTTCTCTTGGATTGGGATTTTCTTTTTCCCCCACCATTCTATATAGGGGGTCGGCCACACTAGAGGGAGGAGAGAGGTTCATTTTCATGAGTGGCATTTTTCTCATCTCTTTTTCCTTGCTAAAATTGTGAGCACCATATTCCTCCATAGTTCTTTCTCTCATCACCTCCATCAATAGAAACCTCATAAACCCTAAAGAGACAACCCACTACACTAGCCTACAGCAAATCTTGGACGCGTCGGCTAGCCAACTTCGCGCCCGAGTTGCCTCGGTCCAGAGGTGGGAGCCCGTAAAAGAATCCGGCTACGTGGTGCCCTTTTCGACGAGGAGGTGAAGGACGGAGTTTCCGCGGGAGATCGGAGTGGAGACGAAGACCGAAGGACACGGATCGCTTGGTATACTTCACTACCCATCTTTTAGTTTGCTAGTAGCTAGGTTAGTGGCCCGATCCGGGTGCAAAGTGCGTGGTGGTGCCGGTTTGCTAGTTTGCAAAGTTTTTCGTTTCCGTATTCCGGCGTCGGATCGACGGCCGGGGCGCCACCGCGGACTTACATTGGTATCAGAGCCTCGCCATTAACCTAGTCTAGCTTTTTCTAATGTGTTTACATTTCCGATCGAACAAAATTCCAAAAACCGCATTTTCATGCACATCAGTTCTCTGTCTAAATTTTTTGGACTCCAAAATTTTTTCAGGTTGTTGAAGAATGATATGCAAGATATTGTAAGATCACTGAAAAATTTTGGTGAAATGATCCATCAAAAGCGCCGCGGAACCGCGGCCATAACCCCACTTTGGACGCGGTTCTGCCGCAAAAATTGAGCTTCAGTTCACCATTTTTTTTTCAGTGGGCTTCTTGGTTGAAAATAGGGTTCTTGGGATATTATTTTTGGGCCCAGAATTTCTTTAACTGCTACAGTAATGCTTGGGGCCCACTTGATAAAATTTGATCGATCGGATATTTTAAACATGCTGGTTCACAGTATTTACATTATATCTGCAACCGTGAATGTCACTCAATCGGTAAATCCAGTCTATCTGCTATAGCCCTTTTAGACAGATTTGCGAACGTGACATTCACGTTGATGTTCTGTGTTGTGCTGTGTTGTTGCGGATCGGTCGTGGGGATAGCTTAGATGCAATGTTAGTACAGTTCGGTTTTATGTACATTTGATATTGCGGGGCGAGCGTCTGACATGTGGACTGCCGTCACTGCCTGTTTGTATTATTCTTTTGGGGCACGACCAGGTTGCGGTCGATGTACCCGTTGTATGTATATTTTACTTTATGTACTAGGATTACCCCGCGGAAGGGTGCATGGATAGCCGGTTTCTAGAGGGCAACGGACCCGCATCTCATGGCATTGAGACGGAGGGGGCTTTACTCTAGAATTGGCGGGCTATTCGCCGCACTCGTAGGGGGTACGGGTTGACCCAGGAGGGGTGCCCAAGTTACCGGATTCCGTGAAGTGTTGGGTGGTCCATTCACGTTGCTGAAGGGGGCTGCCTCGCTTCAGGTTTTGGCGGGTAACTTGCCGCGCCCGTAGGGGTCTTGGATTTCATTGCACAGGCTATCCACATGACCAGGGGAACGTCGGGTTTCAGTAGCGGCTCTATGAAACCCGGGGATCCCAGATATTTGTATTGTTCTGTGATGCTGTACATTTCTGTGATGTTGCATTTTATCACACTTTGAGCGAAAATTATGTATTATATATATACTAGTAGATGTTGTATATGTTTTGCATCCGCGCTAGTCCAGTCCCCGCACTGTCGTTAGTTAGCTAACCTAACGGGTGATGACGGGACCCAGTGGCGAATGCGAATGGCATATACGTACGTCATTATTTTCGTTCTTTGTGGTGTGATCAATTGATGAGACTGCCTTGATTCAGATCAATGCAAGCAAAGCAAACCTATTCTGATGTTGTTGGAACATTTTTCAAAAAGCTGTTATTGCAAGGGCGTTCACTTTTGTTTTGCATCGTGGTATTCAGTTGGAATATCCTGCTCCTCAGTCGACGAGGCAAGGGCCGAGATCCCTTTACCGGGAGTGACCCCTTGGACAGAAGTTTGCGTCAGGGCAATAACTTCACTATAGCCGATTACTTTTTCTTTGCATCGTGGTATTCAGTTGGAATATCCCGCACCCCATCCTACGGGGAAAGAGCCGAGATCCTTTCACCGGGAGTGACCTCTTTAGCAAAGGTTTTCGTTACTATATTTTTATAAAGCTATCCGTTCCTTCAATGATATCAAGTTCATTACGTTAAAGGTTTTCGCCAGAAACCATTCGTAGCCCTCCGTCGTTTCAGACGGGTAGCACGTAGTATTCATGCTATGTTTGTTGACCTTCGTCAAGGCATAGTGTATGGTTGCTTCTTGTTACCTTTCTGCTGCATAGATAGATGCGTTGGTTTGGGACAGTCGTATAGCCTTGTTGACCTTCGTCACGGGCTTGTACGGGTGGGTTCAAATTAACCTGGACAATGACGGGTAGAACTTGACATGTAACTTATGATTTGTTGACCTTCGTCAAGGTCATAAGAGCATGGGGCAAAAATCACATCGGGAGTTTCAAAAGAACTGAAACTTGCCAGATATGCGCATACCTTCTGGAGTGTGATAGCGTGAGCGGATTCCGTCACGTTATTATGCGATGATAGTTGGATCCCGATTCCCACTGATGAGTTGGTTTACTCCTCGGGTGATCCCGGCTAATTCTTCTTTCAGGTTTGGGGAAAAATTTGACGTTACAGTGGGAGGTTTCCAGATTAGATAAAGTGATAACCATTCTGATCTATGTTAGAGTGCACGCTGAGTGTTTCTTTTCTCTCTCTCTTTGGCAGCGACCATTGGCCCGACCCTAGACTATGACTCAGTGACCAAGTTGACCGAACCTTCTTAACACTGGCTTTTGGATTGTCAGAGTTGCAAACCTCATTGCCACTCCTACTTTTACCCTTTTCTCCTGGACACCCCGTATTACTACGAACGTCCACTTCCATTAGACAAAACCATCGTATGGTTATATACGAACTCGAAGGAATTCGAGGATGGTTTGCGGTTCTGGAGAAAATGAATAGGATTATTCAGTTGTCTTTTACTTTTACCTTCTCTCAGGTTGCGAGTACTCCTTGGCTTTGGAGATAGTACACCTATTACGCAAATTGGATAGTCTTCTTCCAAACCTTAGGCTGGTGCCGAACGGTGGGGAATGAAGAAAACCAATTACCCTAAACGGTGTACAGAAGGTATTAAGTTAAGACAAAGCAAGGGATTAGTAAGAGGGCAAAGTAAACTGCGACTGCTATTCACGACCAAACCAAGTATTTCTTCGCCAATCCTAAATCACCTTTGTATTTCTCCAGGACACTCCGTATCACTACGAAGATCCCAAGTTTATTGGATAATCCATCGTATGGTTATATACGAACTCGAAAGGAACTTGTTCCAGTTCGGGGATGGATCCTGGTTCAGGAGAAATAGGAATAAGTTTTATTCGGTTGTCTTTTATATTCACCTTCTCTTGCATTGCAAGTGCTCCTAGGATTAGGACAGTACACCCATTATGCTTATTGGATAGTCTTCTTCCAAACCATAGGCTGGTGCCGAACGGTAGAGAAGGAAGAAAACCATTTGGCCTAAAGGGGTGTGCGGAAGGTAATGACTAAAGTCATAAAAAGGGATTTGGAGAGGTGGCAAAGAAATATACGGTTACAGTTATGAATCTGGATAATGGAAGAGGCATTACTAGGAATACCAGGATACCCCATCGAAACATTCACATGTTTCAGTTTCACTGTGTACTGTTAAATGAAAACTGATTTCCCAATTAGACACCTGCTCCAGGGTATGTATTTACCAGGTTTGATTCTCACATCTGTATGGTTTTACAGATGATGAGTGGGAGTAACTTATTGGGAATTAGGTGATCTTCCTCATTATATCGGAATTCGTTGTAATTGGTGATATTTGAGGTAGTCACCTGGGTTGTTTG
Source organism: Agapanthus africanus (assembly GCA_030015575.1). Taxonomy (NCBI): domain Eukaryota; kingdom Viridiplantae; phylum Streptophyta; class Magnoliopsida; order Asparagales; family Amaryllidaceae; genus Agapanthus; species Agapanthus africanus. Next base: position 225,558,709 of record CM057349.1, read on the forward strand.
CCGGACGGCAAATATTTGGTTTTGAATATCCGTTGTTGTGCACCAATTTCAAATTGATATATTTGTACGTCTATTTTTATAGAGTGAGGTATACCTTTTTGAAATTATGTCTATGATATTTACCTATATCAGTGGATGGTTAGGTAAGGAGCATTGAACAGCGGTGTAATTCTTCTTAACCATAAGTACAGTTTTCAACCTACGACACACAGTGAATGAGTTATTAGACTAAGCGGACTTTTACAGAGTATTGTATGTTGTCTAGTGTCCATTAAGACAGAGGGGTAGGTGCTCGTACTATATTCTGTTTACTTATGACTTCTCTAGTTCTTAGACAGGTGTTTCGTAGAAACGCAGGGTCCAAGTTTTGAGAAGTTATAGGTATAAGAGTAAAGTAGAGAACCAGGTATTGCAAGTATCGGGATTCTTCAAGGTGATCGAAGATGTAGATACTTGTGTATGGTATTCAGTTGTTAGTAATGATTAAGAGAACTAGCTTCTCTTTCAGGTTACTCATAATTTGAAGTACTCCTAAGTTGAGTAACGTTGATCGGCCTCTCTTCCATTCACTTGACATGCACTAGAGACAGCTGCATGATTTGAATCTGGTTCAATTAAATCAGTGCCTCTGTTTCTATATTGGATATAGAACAGTTCATATCTTGACATTGTTAAGATACGGGGAGTTGTCCGGCTTATGCTTAAAACCAGACTCCGGATAACTCAAGGCACGTTTCTGTAATGGCTGTTTGTGGGTTGGCCCAGGCTATGACGAGGGTTGACTTTCTACCATCTGGAAGATCAATAGTGATATTGTTCTTGACTCGCCACAGTTTTAAGAAAAATGGATTTTTTCATAAAACAGTAGTGGGAGTATGGTAGAACTGGAAGTGATTCCAGAACCGCAAACGATTACTGAAGATTTGATAAGAACCTAAAGATTCAATCTGGTTTGACATTCCATTGGCCACTCCGCAGATATGGTGGGTAACCTCAGGCACCCGAGAGGTACTTCGGTATGCTCAAGGACGGTGGCAGGGAGGTTCTTGTTTACCCAGACTTGCCATTGCTGTTGTTCCAGACTGTGAGACCCGGCAGTAGGATGAATATAGCGTCGTTCTAAACTAGCTTTAGAAGTGTACGTCTATATGACTTTGCCAGAGGGTTGTCGTGGTCAGTGGGAGCAGCGGAAGCATTGGTGGACAGGTGGCTTATGTCTATTTATAGACCAAAGCAGATATAGCGGAGATAGATCATCTATTTCTGATGTGACAGTCATAGGTTTGACTTCATCTGAATAGGGGATGGATCTGTTAAGAAGGAAGTAGGGTGTGATGTCCTGGTAGTTGGATGACATACACAGAGTAGGAAGTGATATTCCTATACTACGATCGGTTATACTTTGGTCGTCACACAGTGGTTTCTCCACATAGGACTTGGATATTATATCTGACATTCTGGTTACTAGATCTATGGTTTTGGATCTAGATTTGGGTGGTTTCCCAATTAAGGGTACTTAGACAGCATTCTAAGAGTATTTAGAATGGACGACTCCTGGCACGGTAGTATACCTGCAGGTGATGGAGTCACCCTCTCTAAAGGTGTCTTATAGACTAAAGTAGAAAGGGATGTGCATGATTGGCAGATCACTTGCTTTGGCAATTGAGTTGATCATAAGATGTCAAGTACCACACCAGACGTTGTTCTTGCAGTAGACGCAATAAGTTGATATTAATCCAATCCTGGAGAAACAGTTGGAAGCAGTTTTAGAACATAAGTGAATGTTCTAAGGAAATGATAACGGCAGCCACCATTAGGAGACGGTTATCATTCCAGGCTTCCAAGGTGACATAGATGACGGAGTGACTGTCAGAGTTTTAGTTTTCCCTCGGATGAGGGGCAGTATTTTGGACAGGTGGTCCAGGCGGATACTGAGGGAAGGTATGGCGCAGGATAATGATTAAGTTCAGTTGACGATCCAGTCTAAGAATTTTGGATTTGTAGTTCATTTTTGAGCTAGGTCCCATCAGACATCCAGACATTCTAAGACAGGTATTGCTCATTTCGGGAGATGGCTTTCTCCACGAACATGGGATATAAAGAGACATAGAAAGAAACACCACAGCGGATCCACTCACTGAGGCTATTCCTCGAACGCAATAGTTTCGCAAACGAGCTTTGTGAGGCTGACTAGTAGAGGAGTTGGGTGTTCGGTATCACACGGGCTGTGAGTATGCGACATCGCAATAATTAGCCTTGAGTGCAAGTGGGAGATTGTTGGATATAGTGCCCTCAGAGTCAATTATTGGATCACAGGCACGTAATTGCAATGATTGAGGAGGACCTATGCCGGTAGGACAGTCTTACTCGAGATGATAGTATGCTATCTGGTTTATCTTTATCATCGTGTACTGCTTTAGGTGACCTTACGAGTCGCTATTACACGTTGATAGAGCCCCTAGGATTCTTGCTTGACTACCAGCAGTATGAGGGCGATCATATACGTGAGAGCTAGAGTCTATAAGCACATCCTTATAAGGTCCCTAGTCGTGGGAGTTTCGAGACAGGGCATCGATACTCCAGAGTAGACTAGTGTATACAGTCGAGACCCCGTCGAGGGGCGGTGGCCGGTCTCACAAGCCACTGGTGTCAGTTGATTCACCTAAGATGTATACAGGTGCTCATTGGGTTATGAGTACACCGGACAGGTCTCGCCGGGAACCTGCTAGTTGGGATTATACCAGACGTCAGATAGCAGTTCCCTGGTGACATGTGTACAGGTTAGTTCATCGACCTGAGATCGTCATTTGTCCCGTGTGAGTTCCCACTGTGCTTTGATTACTACCCTACCACGCTCAAAGGAGACGTGCAAACAGGTTTTAGTTGGGTACAGTCCCGAGCTACATGGAGGCAGTGAGCGGATCTGCAGGGGTTCGTCTCTCCCGATATTGGGGGTGAGGTCGCGCTGTGTCTAGGAGAGTCAGTACATGAAAAGTCCTTGGACAAGGAAGGAGATTTGCTGGTAGGTATTCCAGTAGTATCTCAGGGTGTTCTGGGCTACACTCCGACACGACTTGTACCGCTATTGAGGGTCTGACTTTTACCAACCCCCTAGGCCCGCCATGCGATGCTCATAGACGAACGGACTGGACTGTACGGATATTGTCACTGACAGGCTCAGTAGGGTGTCAGGATGAGTTCGCTCATCGACGTCCCTTTTGGTCAATAGCTGGTGGCCCGTTATGTATTGGCTGATACCTCTGACGTGCTAGTGGTTAAATCCAGAGCCATGGTGTTGACGAGTCTTTAGAGTCTACCACACACACAGTTACTCAGGTTTCGGGCGAAACGCTGTAGAGGCCGTATGGAGATATGGCAGGGTTCGATCAGATACGTGCGGTATTGCACGGATCGTGATCGGACGGTTTTTACTAGCCGGCTTTGGCTTAAGCCGGATCCTAGTATTAGATAGTGTAGATTTTGTCTCTTTGCATTTGTGTTCAGTGGGAATACAAATGCGGGCATGTATTTGCAGTAGCGGGGTTTTCCTGTAATTTATTACGGGATCGGTTTTCTGTAGTTGCCAGTTTGCATTCCGTTCCGGCCGTTGTTCCTTTGTTCCTTCACGGCCGGACTTTTCGATGGAGGGGGGTAATTTGCAATTGTGCAAATTACTTTTTGTAGAGCGGTTTCTTGCTATTTGTGGCTTCATGATTGTTATTTCATCATGAGATTCTTTTCTTGTCCATTCCTTTGCTTTTCATGAGATGGGTGTGGAGTTGATTTGGATATGAAATGGGTGTGACCATTTTCATATTAGATTATTCATTTTCTTCTCTTGGATTGGGATTTTCTTTTCCCCCCACCATTCTATATAGGGGGCCGGCCACACTAGAGGGAGGAGAGAGGTTCATTTTCATGAGTGGCATTTTTCTCATCTTTTTTTCCTTGCTAAAATTGTGAGCACCATATTCCTCCATAGTTCTTTCTCTCATTACCTCCATCAATGGCAACCTCATAAACCCTAAAGAGACAACCCACTACACTAGCCTACAGCAAATCTTGGACGCGTCGGCTAGCCAACTTCGCGCCCGAGTTGCCTCGGTCCAGAGGTGGGAGCCCGTAAAAGAATCCGGCTACGTAGTGCCCTTTTTGACGAGGAGGTGACGGACGGAGTTTCCGCGGGAGATCGGAGTGGAGACGAAGACCGAAGGACATGGATCGCTTGGTATACTTCTTTACCCATCTTTTAGTTTGCTAGTAGCTAGGTTAATGGCCCGATCCGGGTGCAAAGTGCATGGTGGTGCCGGTTTGCTAGTTTGCAAAGTTTTTCGTTTCCGCATTCCGGCGTCGGATCGACGGCCGGGGCGCCGCCGCGGACTTACAGCACTCGGTCAAGCTCTTCTTATCACAAAAATTCTCAATGAAAGATCTTGGTGATGCCTCCTGCATTTTGCGAATTATGATCTATAGAGATAGATCTAAACGGATATTGGGATTGTCCCAATCCAGGTACATTGACACCATATTAAAGAGGTTTAGTATGGAAGAATCCAAGCGTGGGAACCAACCCACGATCTCTGGACTCACTCTCTCCAAAGGGATGTCTCCCAAGACTGATTTGGAGAGAGCTCGCATGCAAGGGATACCCTATGCTTTGGCAGTAGGCTTTATCATGTACACGATGCTATGTACCAGACCCAATGTAGCATACTCACTAAGTGTAGTGAGTGGGTATCAAGCAGATCCTGGAGAGAGTCACTGGATAACTGTGAAGAACATTCTCAAGTACTTGAGAAGAACTAAGGTGATGTTCTTGGTGTATGGTAACGGAGAACTCCAGGTGGAGTCCTTTACCTATTCGAGCTTCCAAAGTGATAAGAACGACTCTAAGTCGCACTCGGGATTTGTCTTTACCATCAATGGAGGGGCGGTGTGTTGGAAGAGTTCCAAACAGGAAACCGTTGCAGACTCGACGATGGAGGCTGAATACATCGCTGCCAACGATGCTGCCAAAGACGCTGTCTGGATGAAGAAGTTCATCACTGAACTTGCTGTGGTTCCGTCCATTGAGCATCCAATACCTTTGTATTGTGATAACAATGGAGCTGTTGGTTTGGCTAAGGAACCCAGGTCCCATCAGAAGTCCAGACATATTCTGAGGCGGTATCACCTGATCCGTGAGATAGTTGATCGCCGAGAGATCGAGATCAGGAGAGTTGATACGAAGGACAACACCGCGGATCCACTCACGAAGGCCATTCCCCAGACACAGTTTGAGAGACTCTTCGGGATGTTGGATATGAGTTACTACAACAGCTGGCATTAGTGCAAGTGGGAGATTGTTAGTTATATATATGCCCTAGAGGGCATTGTTGTACATATGATGTATATTATAGTGGATGTTTGGATATATATATAGAGGACTTTCTTGCTCGAGATGATAGTATGCTATTTGGTTACACTTTGTCTTAACATGATTGACTTGTATTAGTTTACTATCTTGCTCTCACATGATGATAAAGCCCTTAGGATATGTACTCGACTAGTAGGACTATGATGAGATCATACTAGTGGGGACAATGTAGTCGCTAAGTACATCCTTTAAATGTTCCTAGTCGTGGGAGTACCGAGACAGGGCATCGATACTCCAGAGTAGACTAGCATATGCGCTTCTTGACCCATATGATGGGCGATGGATGATCCCATATCCATTGGTGTTTGACATCGGAGAAGGTATATGGGTGCTCAGTGAAGACTGGGTATACTGGACGGACTCGCCGAGAACTCCCAGATAGTATTATACCTTACGTCAGATGGCAGTTCTCTAGTGACACTGGTACAGGTTAGTCTGTAGACCCGAGATTGTCATAGAGTCTTGTGTGATTCCTACTGTGCTTTGATTTCCATCATACCTTGTCTAAGAGGGCGAGCAAAACTATGGCTTTTGGGTACAGTCCCGAATCACATGGAGGCAATGAGCAATAGGAGGGGTTTCGTCTCTCCCAGTATAGGGAGTTGATGTTGCGCTGTATTCCATTGGCTATAACTGGAAATCCCTGGCCAAAGTTGCTAAGATTTACTGGTATGTGTTATTAGTAGTTTCTCGAACTGTTATGGACATCATATTGACCCGACTTATCAAGCTACTGGGGTCTGACGTTTACAACCCCTAGACGAGATATGCGACATATCAGACGAAGAGACCGGACTGTACGGGAGTGTTACTGATTGGATTAACAGGAGAATGTAAAGGCTTGCTTGTTGATCTTCTGATCGCTCAATACCTGGGTGGCTGTTACATTTAGCTGACCGGTTGCAGCTTGTGGGTGTTTGATATGATCATCAGCTACTGCCGGCGTATTGACGATTCATTAGAGTCCTACACAGAGCTTTCCTGACCCAGGCTAAACGTAGTAGGACCACATATGTGATATGTACGGGACTGAGAATAATACGATATGAGATACCGTATTCTATTCTCATGATATATGATATCAGCCGGGTATATGTGATATAGCCGGTTCATCGGATAAAGCGTTGATTCGATGAATCTGTTCATGTTATATTAGTCGGTTATATGCGATATAGCCGGATTGTCGGATCAAGTGTTGATTCGATAATTTAATGTATAATTATATATGTGATATATTACATTACATTAACTAATATTAGCTCGCTTTATTGATTCATTTTCTCACCGGTTAATACATTGATATATATGCGATATATGTTAATTGTATTATTTTCTTTTGTTCCAAAAAATATATTATATATGTGATATATAATATTGTAACAAGTTATGATTACAAATACAACATGATTTGTAGAGATTAAACTAGTTAGGGTTTGATTTGGGTTAGCTTTTTCAAGAAGCTTCAAGAAGCTTTTTTTGTTTTTAGCTAAGATATTTTGTTATGATATTTTGTGTAGATATTTCTTAACCCAACCCAAACCCTTTACCCTAGTTATTTCTCTACAAGAGTTAAGCCACTCATTCTTAACTAATGGGTTGATTTGTAACCATAGAAATAATTCATTATTCAACACAAAAGGATTATCATCTTCTTCTTGTTCATTCTCTTAAAAGAAAAAGCTTTCTAGCCTTTTTTAAAGTGATGAATTAAAGTGAGAAAATGAAAACAAAAGAGAGCTAAATTTCTACTTCATCATCTTCATGTATTCTAGCCACTAAGATTAGGGTGTTCAATTCATTAATACTTGATTAGAGAAGTGAGAGATTGAGTTAAAGATTCTTCAAGGTAGATCATCTTCGAAAAGGAAGACTTCAAGCAAGCATGGATCATTCGGCTTGTGGAGTTTCTCTAGAGTCCGGAAGTTCATGGATCGTGGTGAAGGGACTACTACTCGGAACTTATGAAGCGAAGGAGCAGACTACAAAGGTTGCAATCCCTCTATCTTAGATGTAAAGTTGTTTATATGCTTTGTTAACCCTAAAGCTCTAGCAAAGATCCTCGCTTTAGGTTGTTCGGCACTTGAAAATTTTAAATTCGGCATGGTTGATGCCTTACAGAGCCTTATGACAATGCATAGTAAACTTACAGTGGTATCAGAGCCTAGCTAGAGCATTAGGCGATGTGTAGACGAAGTTAAAAGTCCGATCGAACCTCGAAACATCATTTTGGACCCCCTCTCTGGAATTTTTTTAAAAAGATGATTTTTTCCGTATTAAAAATACTCAGAAAATTAAGCAGGTGATTCTATGGATATCTGTGAAGTATGACACCCTAACCCCATCAAGTCAACGCGGAACCGCGGCCAAACCATGTTATTGGCGGTGGTTCCGCGGCCGAACATGAGGAGTGAGGGATCGTACTTTAACAGTACATCCGTAGGTATTACTACTGCTCCTGGGAATTTTTTTTATTTTACTCAAGTGTTGAGTTTTCTGGAGATCTATAGAATTCGTTGATTCGATCGGAAAGTTTAACATCTTTTAGTTTTTCGGATAATTTAGAACGTGTTAAAAGGTTCGAACGGATATCAATAACTCACTTTTTCCCCTGTCGGAAAACTTTCAAGTGTTGGATTTTTCCTGGGTTTAAAACTTTCGGGGAATCATGCTAGCGTATCTATGGACCTACTAGAAAAACGTAAGCTTAACTCGATTATGTGACCGTCAAAACTACCACTGAACCCTTGGGTTTGTGGTAGTTTAGCGTTGCCACATGTGAGGCGTTGGTTTAATCCTTCTACGGCTGGTTCATTGGGGCTGTGACATGTTCTGGGATTTTTGAACTCCGCTCAAGTGTTGAGCTATTTGGGAAATCTTGGATATTTGATTATTCGATCGGAAAGTTTAAAATTGTCTATTTATCTGGAATGTGATACAATATGTGGAATTCATATAGTTAGGCATGAAATGCGAAGTATGTGATATTTCGGATTTAAGATGTCTAAAGTGATTGTGGATTCCAAATGTTGTAGTTTTACACTTTATTTTCTGTGACCGTAAGCGTAGTATGTGGTGTATCGCCGGCTTCGTTGCTATAAATCATCGACAATCGGGATACGCAAACTTGCTTACGTGGATGATATGAGATATTATATGTTGCTATGATATGTTATATTGGATCGTCGTGTTCAGAATAGCCGGGGGTTTTATGTGAGATGAGGGTTTTAATTTTCATTCATGTAAAATTCATTTGTATGTAATATTCTTTTATTGGGGCACTTCTGGGTTGAGGATAATGTCACCATTGTATATTATTTAGTTTTTGCATTAGGTAGACCCAGGGAGGGGAGCATAAGTAACCAGGTTCTAGGGTCCAGTGGGAGGCCATCTAGAGGAGTCGAAACCGGGTCTCCTAACCCTAGAATTGGCAGTGTTGCTTGACGTTCTCGTTGGGGTCTAGGGATGTAGGTTTGGCTATTTATCGCGACCATGGAATCCGTGTTTTATACAGGCTCGAAATAAAACACGGACGTCCTAGTATATCCAATATTATCATATGTTATCTTCTGCTGCAATGTTCTGTGATGAGATCATAATACTGCCTGAGACGAATGCTTATACTATATATAAATCTATATATATATATATATGATGATATATAAATACTATTGCTTTCGTTTCTTCTGTGATGCTTAAAAAGCATAACTGATGGGATTTATTAATGAGATTAATAAAAGAAAAGAAACCTAAAAGATGTTGTAGAATCAAAACTTTATAAAAAGTGTAGCTATAGTTTTGCTTTGCATAGCGGTATATATGATATACCCTGCACCTTATTCGATGAGGAAAGAGGCGAGATCCCTTCACCGGGAGTGACCTCTTTAGCAAAACTGGCAGATGCTACAAACTCGCGGTTTGGTTTTCCGATTGCTTCTATAGTTGTTGCTTTGCACCGTGGTATATATGATATACCCTGCACCTTATTCGATGAGGAAAGAGCCGAGATCCCTTCACCGGGAGTGACCTCTTTAGCGAAACTAGAAAAGCCTCAGAAACACTCCTTTTTCAAAATCACAAGTTTCTACAACGATATCAAGTTCTTTACGCTCATGGTTTTCAGAAAAACTTGCGTAGCCCTCCGACATTTCAGATAAGTAATACTTAGTATTCGTGCTGCGTTTGTTGGCTTTCGTCAAGGCGTAGTGTGCGGTAGCTAACTATTGCTTATCTGCAGCATATGATGCGATTGGGTTAGGGTAGTCGTACGGCTTTGTTGGCTTTCGTCAAGAGTCGTACGGGTGGGTTTAATTCAATAATGAAATGTACGGGTTGAACTTGACTAGCGGACTATGCTTTGTTGGCATTCGTCAAGGTCATAGCACGTTAGGAGTAAAAGCATTATCGGGAATTTCAAGTGTTGAAATTCGCAATGAGATTGCATACCTTCTATGAGATAGTTGGATCCCGAAACCCACTGCGATTAAAAGTTACTCCTGGCAGAATTTTACACAGGACAATTAGCCGATCAAGTAGGTGTCTAGAAAGGTGTTAACGGGGTTATGCCTCTGGGAAAACGAGGTTTATTTTAATTAGGTCCGTGCGAAAGCACGGGGAACCTCCCTCAAAGTACCAGCACTGGCCTAGCTGAAAGATTGGCAAACTTGTAAGGTGTAATTAATCCCGGCTAGTCTTTCCTTTTAGGGTTTGAAGGAAGACTTGATAAAAACAGTGGGAGACATCCTGATTAGATAAAACTATAACCAATCTAATCTTGCAAGAGCATACGCCAAAGTGTTTTCTTCTCTCTCTCTCCAGCTAGCGACCATGTCAGGCATTAATCAAGATAATAATATGGACGTATTGACTGAACCCGCTTATTATACTGTGAAGGGGAACGTTGGTCCGGTTCTTCTTATAAGTGTTATAAGACTGAGCAGCAAATAGAAGAATGTCCGGATTCTCACGCCACCCAAACAAAGAAAAAACATGTTGATGCATATTCTTCTGGTATGTTAGTTATTGAGAACTGTTTCTCAGTTCACTCTACATCCTGGGTATTAAATACCGGATCGGGATCCCACATATGTAACATGTTACATGGGCTACGTAAAGGTAGAGAACTGGGAATGGGTGATCATTCCGTAAGAGTAGGGAATGGTGCAGATGTTGCAGCCAAGGCTGTTGGCGAATATCACCTTGTATTACCAAATGGTAATAGATTGATTCTGAACGAGTGCTATTACATTCCGACCCTGATATGCAATATTATATCAGTTTCTTTATTGAATAAAGAAGGATATAATTTTGTAGTACAGGATAATGTTATGAACATTTTCCTAAATCAAAAGTTGATTGGATCAGGATCGTTAAATAATGGCATATACGTTCTCAACCAAACTACAGTACTTAATGTACAAAACACAAACAAGAGGAAGAGTTCAGAAATGAACGAATCCTTCTTGTGGCATTATAGACTAGGTCATATCAATGCGACACGGCTAGCTAAATTACATCAGGATGGATATTTGAATCCGTTCGAATTTTCATCTTATGACACTTGCCAGTAATGTCTCAAAGGCAAAATGACCAAAACTCCATTTAGTGGACACGGAGTAAGACTTACAGAACTCTTAGGGCTGATACATAGTGATGTATGTGGTCCCATGTCTGCACATGCCAGGAACGGTTTTTCCTACTTCATTACATTCACTGATGATCTCTCAAGATACGGACATGTGTTCCTGTTGAAACATAAGTCTGAAGCTTTTGAGAAATTCAGAGAATATAAGCACGAAGTAGAGAACCAAACGGGAAAAAGTATTAAGATCCTTCGATCTGATCGAGGAGTAGAATACTTGTGCAATGAGTTCCTAGACTATCTAAAAGAGAATGGGATTCTCTCTCAACTTACTCCTCCTTATACACCACAGCACAACGGTGTATCAGAGCGGAGGAATCGTACCCTATTGGATATGGTGTGCTCTATGATGAGCAATACTGAGTTGCCTATTTCCTTCTGGGGGTATGCGCTTGAAACAGCCATACACCTATTGAATATGGTTCCTACCAAATCAGTGCCTACCACTCCATATGAGATATAGAAGGGGAAGATACAATCCCTTAAGTATGTTAAGATATGGGGTTGTCCGGCCTATGTCAAAAGGCACAATCCGGACAAACTCGAGGTAAAGCCTGTCCTATGCAAGTTTGTAGGATATCCCAAGAACTCACAAGGGTATATCTTTTACAACACTGAGGAACAAAAGGTGTTTGTTTTTCGGCATGCTACCTTTTTAGAAAAGGAATTTCTTGCAAAGGAGATTAATGGCAAGGAGGTAGAACTGGAAGAAGTTCCAGCAACACAAACTGCAATAGAAGATTTGGAAGAACCAGAGGATTCAGTAGTTCCCGATGAACCCCAGCCTCTCCGCCGATCTAGCACGGTTTCTCATCCACCTGAGAGATACTACGATTTTCTCGTTGATGGTGGGAGTGAGGATTGCATCATGCAAGATGATGAGCCGACTAGCTTCGAGCAGGCCATCACGAGTGGGGACTCTGTGAAGTGGCTGGATGCAACGCGATCTGAGATGGAATCCATGCACACCAACAAAGTATGGACTTTGGAAGTTGCTCCTGAAGGCGTAAAACCCATTGGGAGCATATGGATCTATAAGAAGAAACTTGGTGTAGATGGAAAAGTTGAGATTTTCAAAGCTAGACTTGTTGTAAAGTGTTTTCGTCAACGACCAGGTGTGGATTATGACGAAACCTTTTCTCCAGTGGCTATGCTTAAGTCCATCCGGATCCTACTTGCTATTGCTTCATACCATGACTACAAAATCTGGCAGATGTATGTTAAGACCTCCTTTCTAAATGGTGATTTAGAAGTGTGCGTGTACATGACTCAACCAGAGGGCTTCGTAGATAGTGGGAGCAGCGAAAAGGTATGCAAGCTGCTTAAATCCATCTACGGGTTAAAGAAGGCATCACGGAGTTGGAACATCTGCTTTGATGTTGTAGTCAAAGAGTTTGATTTCATCAAAAACGTAGATGAACCTTGTATATACAAGAAGGTTGCAGAGAGTAATGTTGTCTTCCTCGTATTGTATGTGGATGACATACTCTTGATAGGAAATGATGTTCCTATGCTGCACTCGGTCAAGCTCTTCTTATCACAAAAATTCTCAATGAAAGATCTTGGTGATGCCTCCTGCATTTTGGGAATTAAGATCTACAGAGATAGATCTAAACGGATACTGGGATTGTCCCAATCCAGGTACATTGACACCATATTAAAGAGGTTTAATATGGAAGAATCCAAGCGTGGGAACCAACCCACTATCTCTGGACTCACTCTCTCCAAAGGGATGTCCCCCAAGACTGATTTGGAGAGAGCTCGCATGCAAGGGATACCCTATGCTTCGACAGTAGGCTCTATCATGTACGCGATGCTATGTACCAGACCCAATGTAACATACTCACTAAGTGTAGTGAGTAGGTATCTTGCAGATCCTGGAGAGAGTCACTGGATAGCTGTGAAGAACATTCTCAAGTACTTGAGAAGGACTAAGGAGATGTTCTTGGTGTATGGTAACGGAGAACTCCAGGTGGAGTCCTTTAACTATTCGAGCTTCCAAAGTGATAAAGACGACTCTAAGTCGCACTCAGGATTTGTCTTTACCCTCAATAGCGGGGCGTTGTGTTGGAAAAGTTCCAAACAGGAAACCGTTGCAGACTCGACGATGGAGGCTGAATACATCGCTGCCAAAGAGGCTGTCTGGATGAAGAAGTTCATCACTGAACTTGCTGTGGTTCCGTCCATTGAGCATCCAATGCCTTTGTATTGTGATAACAATGAAGTTGTGGCTTTGGCCAAGGAATCCAGGTCACATCAGAAGTCCAGACATATTCTGAGGCGGTATCACCTGATCCGGTAGATAGTTGATCTCCGGGAGATCGAGGTCAGGAGAGTTCATACAAAGGACAACACTTCGGATCCACTTACGAAGTCCATTCTCCAGACATAGTTTGAAAGACTCTTCGGGATGTTGGGTATGAGATATTACAATAGCTGGCCTTAGTGCAAGTGGGAGATTGTTAGTTATATATATGGCCTAGAGGGCATTGTTGTACATATGATGTATATTATAGTGGATGCTTGGATATATAGAGAGAGGACTTTCTTGCTCGACATGATAGTATGCTATTTGGTTACACTTTGTCTTAACATGATTGACTTGTATTAGTTTACTATCTTGCTCTCACATGTTGATAAAGCCCTTAGGATATGTACTTGACTACTAGGACTATGATGAGATCATACTAGTGGGGACACTGTAGTCGCTAAGTACATCCTTTAAATGTTCCTAGTCGTGGGAGTACCGAGACAGGGCATCGATACTCGAGAGTAGACTAGCGTATGCGCTTCTTGACCCATATGATGGGTGATGGATGATCCCATATCCATTGGTGTTTGACATCGGAGAAGGTATACGGGTGCTCAGTGGAGACTGGGTACACTGGACGGACTCGCCGAGAACTCCCAGATAGTATTATACCTCAAGTCAGATGGCAGTTCTCTGGTGACACTGGTACAGGTTAGTCTGTAGACCCGAGATCGTCATAGAGTCTTGTGTGATTCCCACTGTGCTTTGAATTATCAAGTGTAGAAAAACATGCATGGCATGTAAAGAAATATGTGGCCACAATAATTTCAACAATGAAAATATCTCCTCATTTTCACAATAAACAAATGTGAGCCATGCCTCTCTACATTCCAAGCCCATGCTCATGCCAACTCACCCTCCACCTCATTTCCCAAATTGATTTTCTAAAATAAAAATCAAATAATGAGGTGGCCATTGTAACACCCTAGTTCATTTATACCAGTTCTTGTGGGTATTTCTTTATTTATGGCTATTCTTGATTTATTGCTGTTATGGGTGCGAATAGTGTAATTGGTATCTGTGTTTGCATCTGACCCGATCCACATGCTGGAAACCCGTCTTGATTCCTGTTTTGGATTTATCCCGGCTAGTTATGAGAATCCGTGCTCTTTCATACTGTTTATACTGCATACTTGCATTATATCTGGCATCTGCATTTTTCAATAAAATAAATAAAGTCAAATAAAATATTTTTAAAAATATCTAGCATGGCCTGCATCATATCTCTGACCCTGTGGTAGCATCCGTACATCTTGTTCTCGTTCCGTTCAGTGAAACGGACTCGTTTGGATAGCTACGTGCACTCTACTTGTATCAGTTCTTGGGGGTATGCATTTTCGTTACCCAGTTATCATATTTTGGTTTTGGTTAACACGGATATTATCCGTATTTTAAACCATAATTTTAGACCCGACCCAGGCGCTTTTTGGAGTAAATTTGTATTAGCCAAAATCTCAAATTTAACTAATATTATATTATATATATATATAACGTTTATATAAAATTTTATAACAAACAAGTATATTTTCTTAAACTCAAATCCTAACTTATTCTTCTATTCTGTCTCTCTCACTCTCTATTTAATTATTATATTCCTTATATATTTTTAAAACCCCAGCCCACGTCCTTCCTTCCTCTTCTCCTCGCCTTCATTCCCGCCTTCGCCTCGTGAGAACACACGCCCGCGCCCGAGCCTCTGCCCTCGTCGCCAACACCGTCGACCCTCGCCTGCATCTCTGACCCCTCCTCGACTACTCCTCCGCCTCCTCCCAACACCATGACCACCACTGCCGTCACCCTCGTTCAAACCCACACCCCGACGGCAACCCAGCCTAAAGAACTTCGACCCATGCCTCACCGTCATCGTCATCACGCCGACGAATACTTCCCGTCGTCTCTCTTTCCCCTCTCTCCTCTACAACAACGACCCAAACCTCGAGACCCCTGCACCGAGCACCCACTGCAACCAAACCCAGGTCTCATGCACATCACTTCGCCGGCACCCTTACCGCCGATCACCTCATCGGCCTCACCCCGTCTCTACCTCGACACCTCGACTTCCTGCCCATCGCCATCTCCTCGCCAACCACTTCTCCTTACTTGCACCTGAACACTGCAGCAACCTACGCCCGAGCTTCACATCGTCGTCGCTGTTCACTCACCGCCGGAGACCCCGACACCATCACCTCGCTTTCTCCTCCACTCCTCTCTCTCCTTCACCCCAAAGATCCCTAGCAAGAACCCAGTCCTCAAGCCCAAGAAATTGCACACCGCGGCCACTGCCATCACTGTGGATCTCGCCGTCGACGGCCCATCATCATCGTTGTCGTCTCGCTTGCCTCGCCTATGTCCACAACAATCAAAACCCCAGTCCTCCCCTTCATTCTTCTTCTTCTTTCTTCTTCTCTTTCTTTTCTTGATCGTGCATTTTCCGGTCGTCGCCGGAGCCGTGCCGTCGCCGACGATCCGAGCGACCCATTGAACGTCCCCAGCCAGCGTGGTCACTTTATTGCATCTCCTAGTTCAGTTCTATACGCGCATGTGTGCATTGCGGCGTTTACCCGACGTCGGACGCAGCGTATGCACCCCGTCGTGAGATTCGATCAGGCAAGTTTATCTTGCTACATGCTATGATATATATTTTGCATCCATATGAATAAAAATATCTCATGTTTACTGCATTGTGCATCATATGTTACAGTTTTACAGTTTTTCGATACCCGTACGTATCCATACCGTTATTTACATATCTAGTCGCATGCAATTTTATCTTGTTACCGGTTATGCAACGTATGTTACATCCATAGGTATAGAATTATGACATGTTCATTGCATTTCACATCCATGTTACATTTTTACCGTTTCTCCGATATCTGTTCATATCCGTGTTATTGATTATATATCTAGTTGCATGCCATGTCATATTTGTAAGTGCACGGCGGCACCCCGGCCGTCAATCCGACGGCCAAAAGCGGAAGCGGTGAATAACTTAAATTTTACTTGAACTGGCAAACCGCCGCGCACTAAAACCCGGATCGAACCATTAACTAGTCCTAGCTAACTATAAGATGGGGAAGAGAGATATACCGACTGATCCAAGTCCTCCGGTCTTCTCGTCGTCGTCCCGATCTCCTGCGGAAGCTTCGGTCTCCACCTCGTCGCCGGAAGTGCACCACATCGCCTACTTCTTTTACGGGCTCCCACCTCAATGCCGAGGCAACTCGGGCACGAAGCTGGCTAGTCGACGTGCCCAAGATTTGCTGTAGAATGTGTAGTGAAGAAGTCTCTTTTGGGGTTGTAGGAATTGCCTTTTTGGTGGAGGGAAGATACAAGAACTGTGTGGAGGAACTTTGGGGATTTTGGAACATGAAATGAACCAAAAACCCCCACTCAAAATTTGGGACAGCCCCCCTTCCTCTATGAGGCCGGCCACTATTGAAAGAGAGAGGAGAGTGAGAATATGTGGTGTGTCAAAAATAATGGGAGCCATTCTCATCTATCATGCAAGAGAGAGAGTCAAGACAAAGAGGTGGTTGAAAAGCAAATGATGATGAGAAACAATGATCACTCCCAAAAACCAATACTCAACCAACAATCATCAACAACCATGATTGTTTACAAAGTCAAGCCATGATGGAAAAGAAAGAGTCAAAGGATGGGCTCCATCATGAAACCATCATGATACAAATATAAGCAAAGAACCCCCTCCACAAACACTTATTTGCAACAATGCAAATAAGACCTCCTCCACCAATCTTCGGCCAATGAACGATACAAAGGAAATCGGCCGAAACGGAAAGCAAACTGGCAACTCCAGAAAACTGGTCCCGTAATAAATTACAGGAAAACCCCGCTACTGTGCATACACACCCGCATTTGTATTCCGACCGAAATACAAATGCAATGAGACAAAGTCTACACTGTACTATACTAGGATCCGGCTTAAACCAAAGCCGGCTAGTAAGATCCGTTCGATCCTGATCCATGCAATACCGCACGTATCTGATCGAACCCTGCCATATATCCATACGGCCTCTAGTACAAACTGTCCGATCCTGATCCGTGCAATACCGCACGTATCTGATCGGACCTTACCATATCTCCATACGGCCTCTACAACCTTTCGCCCGAAAACTTGAGTAACTGAATGTGGGGGACTCTAAAGACTCGTCAACACCTTGGTTGTGAATTTAACCACTAGCACGTCAGAGGTATAAGCCAATACGTAACGGGCTACCAGGTATTGACTAAAAGGGACGTCTGTGAGCGAACTCAGCCTGACAACCCTACTGAGCCTGTCAGTGACAATATCCGTACAGTCCGGTCCGTTCGTCTATGAGAATCGCATGGCGGGCCTAGGGGGTTGGTAAAAGTCAGACCCCCAAAAGCGGTACAAGTCGTGTCGGAGTGTAGCCCAGAACACCCTGAGATACTACTGGAATGCCTACCAGTAAATCTCCTTGCCTCGGCCGAGGGCTTCATGTAATGGATCTCCTAGACACAGCACGACCTCACCCCCAACACCGGGAGAGACGAACCCCTGAAGATACGCTCACTGCCTCCATGTGGCTCGGGACTGTACCCAACTAAAACCTGTTTGCACGACTCCTTTGAGCCGTGGTAGGGTAGTAATCAAAGTACAGTGGGAACTCACACAAGACAAATGACGATCCCCAGGTCGATGAACTAACCTGTACACATGTCACCAGGAAACTGCCATCTGACGTCTGGTATATGACTAACTGGCATGTTCCCGGCGAGTCCTGTCCGGTGTACTCATAACCCAATGAGCACCTGTATACATCTTAGGTGATCCAACTGACACCAATGGCTTATGAGACCGGCCACCGCCCCTCGTCGGGGTCTCGACTATATACACTAGTCTACTCTGGAGTATCGATGCCCTGTCTCGAAACTCTCACGACTAGGGACCATTTAAGGATATGCTTATAGACTCCAGCTCCCACTTATATGATCGCCCTCATACTGCTGGTGGTCAAGTAAGAATCCTAGGGGCTCTACCAACGTGTAATAGCGACTTGTCAGGTCACATGAAGCAGTACACGATGATAAAGGTAAACCAGATAGCATACTATCATCTCGAGTAAGACTGTCCTACCGGGATAGGTCCTCCATCAATCATTGCAATCACGTACCTGTGACCTAATAATTGACTCTGAGGGCACTATCTCCAA
Organism: Agapanthus africanus; assembly: GCA_030015575.1. Taxonomy (NCBI): domain Eukaryota; kingdom Viridiplantae; phylum Streptophyta; class Magnoliopsida; order Asparagales; family Amaryllidaceae; genus Agapanthus; species Agapanthus africanus. The sequence goes on from CM057349.1 coordinate 225,577,269, forward strand.
CAATCTCCCACTTGCACTCAAGGCTAATTATTGCGATGTCGCATACTCACAGCCCGTGTGATACCGAACACCCAACTCCTCTACTAGTCAGTCTCACAAAGCTCGTTTGCGAGACTATTGCGTTCGAGGAATAGCCTCAGTGAGTGGATCTGCTTAGTTGTTTCTTTCTATGTCTCTCCATATCTCAAGTTCGCGGAGAAAGCCATCTCCCGAAAAGAGCAATACCTGTCTTAGAACGTGTCTGGATGTCTGATGGGACATAGCTCATAAATGAACTCCAAATCCAAACTTCTTAGACTGTATCGTCAACTGAACTTAATCAGTATCCTGCGCCATGCCACCCTCAGTATTGCCTTGGACCACCTATCCAAAATACTGCCCTTCGTCAGAAGGAGAACTATAACTCGGACAACCTCCTTGTCGTCCATGTCACCTTGGAAGCCTGGAATGATAACTGTCTCCCGAATGAGGCTGTCGTTATCATATCCCTAGAACATCCACTTATGTTCTAAAACTGCTTCCGACCGTTTTTCCAGGATTGGATCAATGTCAACTTATTGCATCTAGTGCAAGAACAACATCTGGTGTGGTACTTAACATCTCATGATTGACTCAATTGCCTGAGCAAGTGATCTGCCAATCATGCACATCCCTCCCTACTTTAGTCTATAAGTCACCTTTAGAGAGGGTGACTCCATCATCTGCAGGTACACCACCGTGCCAGGAGTCTTCCATTCTAAATACCCTTAGAATGCTGTCTAGGTACCCAGATTGGGAGACTACCCAAATCTAGATCTAAAACCATAGATCTAGTAACCAGTATGTCTGATATAAAATCCATTTCCTTTGTGGAGAAACCACTGTGTGACGACCAAAGTATAACCGATCGTAGTATAGGAGTTTCTTTTCCTATTCTGTGCATGTCACCCAAATACCATGACATCACATCCTACTACCTTCTCAACAGATTCATCCCCTATTCTGATGAAGTCAAACCTATGACTGTCATATCAGAAATAGATGATCTATCTCCGCTATATCTGCTTTAGTCTATAAATAGACATAAGCTACCTGTCCACCAATGCTTCCGCTACTCCCACTGACTACGACAACCCTCTGGCAGAGTCATATACACGTACACTTCTGAAGCGAGTTCAGAACGACGCTATACTCATCCTCCTGCCGGGTCTCACAGTCTGGAACAACAGCAATGGCATGTGTGGGTAAACAAGAACTTCCCTGTCACCGTCCTTGAGGCTACCGGAGTACCCCTCGGGTGCCTGAAGTTACCCACCGTATCTGCGGAGTGGCTAATGGAATGTCAAACCGGATTGAATCTTTAGGTTCCTTATCAAATCTTCAGTAATCGTTTGTGGTTCTGGAATCACTTCCAGTTCTACCATACTCCCACTACTGTTTTCTGAAAAAAATCCATTTTTTAATAAAACTGTGGCGAGTCTAGAACAATATTGCTATTGTTCATTCAGATGGTAGAAAGTCAACCCTCGTCATAGCCTGGGTCAACCCACAAACAGCCATTACAGAAACGTGCCTTGAGTTGTCCAGTGTCTGGTTTTAATCATAAGCCGGACAACTCCCCGTACCTTAACAACGTTAAGATACGAACTGTTCTATATCCCATATAGGACCAGAGGCACTGATTTAACTGAACCAGATCCAAATCATGCAACTATCTCCAGTGCATGTCAACTAAATGGAAGGAGGCGGATCAGCGTTACTCGACTTAGGAATGCTTCCAATTATGAGTAACCTGAAAGAGAAGCAAGATCTCTTAATCATTACTGTCAACTGAATACCATACACAAGTACCTACATCTTCGATCACTTTGAAGAATCCCGATACTTGCAATACCTGGTTCTCTACTTTATTCAAATACCTATAACTTCTCAACATTCAGACCCTGTGTTTCCGCGAAACACCTGTCTAAAAACTAGAGAAGTCATAAGTAAACCGAATATAGTACGAGGACCAACCCCTCTGTCCTGATGGACCCTGGACAACATACAATACTCTGTATAAGACCCTTGAGTCTGATAACTCATTCACTGTGTGTCGTAGGTTGAAAACTGTACTTATGGTCAAGAAGAATTACACCGCTGCTTAATGCTCCTTAACTAACCATCCACTGATATAGGTAAATGTCGTAGACATAATTTCAGAAAGGTATATCTCACTCTATGAAAATAGACGTACAGATATATCAATTTGAAATTGGTGCATAACAGCGGATATTCAAAACCAAATATTTGCCGACCGGCAAACTACCCAGGTGATTTCCTCAAATATCACCGATTTTAACGAATCCCGATATAATGAGGATGATCACCCAATTCCCAATAACCTACTCCCACTCATCATCTGTAAAACCATACAGATGTGAGAATCATACCTGGTAAATACATACCCTGGAGCAAATGTCTAATCGGGAAATCAGTTTTCCTTTAACAGTACACAGTGAGACTGAAACATCGAAATGTTTCGATGGGGTATCCTGGTATTCCTAGTAATGCCTCTTCCAGATTCACGACTGTAACCATATAATTCTTTGCCACCTCTCTAAATCCCTTCATATGTCTTTAGTCTTTACCTTCTGCACACCCCTTTAGGCCAAATGGTTTTCTTCCTTCCCTACCGTTCGGCACCAGCCTATGGTTTGGAAGAAGACTATCCAATAAGCATAATGGGTGTACTGTCCTAATCCTAGGAGCACTCGCAATGCGAGAGAAGGTGAAGATAAAAGACACCTGAATAAATCTTATTCCTATTTCTCCTGAACCAGAATCCATCCCCGAACTAGAACAAGTTCCTTTCGAGTTCGTATATAACCATACGATGGAGTATCCAATAAACTGTGGATCTTCGTGGTGATACGGAGTGTCCTGGAGAAATACAAAGGTGATTTAGGATTGGCGAAGGAATACTTGGTTTGGTCGTGAATATCTGTTGCAATTTACTTTGCCCTCTTACTAATCCCTTGCTTTGTCTTAACTTAATACCTTCTGCACACCATCGTTAGGCTAATTGGTTTTCTTCATTCCCTACCAGTCGGCACCAGCCTAAGGTTTGGAAGAAGACTATCCAATTTGCGTAACAGGTGTACTACTCCTAAACCAAGGAGCACTCGCAACCGGAGAGGAGGCAAAAGGAAAAGACAACTGAATAATCCTATCCGTTTTCTCCAGAACCGGAAACTATCCTCGAATAAATCCCTTCGAGTTCGTATCTAACCATACGATGGTTTTGTCCAATGGAAGTGGACGTTCGTAGTAATACGGGGTGTCCTGGAGAAAAGGGTAAAACTAGGAGTGGCAATGAGGTCTGCAACTCTGACAATCCAAAAGCCGGTGTTAAGAAGGTTCGGTTAATTTGGTCACTGAGTCATAGTCTTAGGGTCGGGTCAATGGTCGCTGCCAAAGAGGGAGAGAAAAGAAACACTCAGCGTGCACTCTAACCTAGATCAGAATGGTTACCAATTTATCTAATCTGGAATCCTCCCACTGTACCTCAAATTCTCCTCCAAACCTGAAAGAAGAATTAGTCGGGGTCACCCGAGGAGTAAACTAACTCATCAGTGGGAATCGGGATCCAACTCTCATCGCATGATAACGTGACGGAATCCGCTCACGTCATCACACTCCAGAAGGTATGCGCATATCTGGCAAGTTTCAGTTCTTTTGAAACTCCCGATGAGATTTTTGCCCCATGCTCTTATGACCTTGGCGTGAGGTCAAAATATCATAAGTCACATGTCAAGTTCTACCCATCATTATCCAGGTTAATTTGAATCCACCCGTACATACCCTTGACGTAGGCCAAAATAGTAGTACGACTGTCCCAAACCAACGCATCTATCTATGCAACAGATAAATACCCGGCAGCTACCAAACACTATGCCTTGGTGTGAGGTCAAAATACATAGCTTGAATACTACCGAATATTTAACTGAAATGATGGAGGGCTACGAATGGTTTCTGGCGAAAACCTTTAACGTAATGAACTTGATATCGTTGAAGGAACTGATAGCTTTAAAAAATATAGTGACGAAAACCTTTGCTAAAGAGGTCACTCCCGGTGAAGGGATCTCGGCTCTTTCCCCGTAGAATGAGGTGCAGGATATTCTAACTGAATACCACGATGCAAAGCAAAAGTAATCGGCTATAGTGAAGTTAATGCCCTGACGCAAACTTTTGTCCAAGGGGTCACTCCCGGTGAAGGGATCTCGGCCCTTGCCTCGTCGACTGAGGAGCAGGATATTCCAACTGAATACCACGATGCAAAACAAAAGTGAACGTCCTTGCAATAACAGCTTTTTGAAAAGTGTTCCAACAACATCAGATTAGGTTTGTTTTTAACTTGCATTGATCCGAATCAATGCAGTCCCATCAATTGATCACACCAAAAAGAACGAAAATATACTGATGTACGTATATGCCATCCGCATTCGCCACTGGGTCCCGTCATTACCCGTTAGGTTAGCTAACTAACGACAGAGCGGGGACTGGACTAGCGCGGATGCAAAACATATACTACATCTACTAATATATATACCAATATATTATATTCGCTCAAGGCGTGATAAGAAATGCAACATCACAGAAATGTACAGCATCACAGAAACAATACAGATATTTGGGATCCCCGGGTTTCACAGAGCCACTACTGAAACCCGACGTTCCCGTGGTCGTGTGGATAGCCTGCACAATGAAATCCTAGACCCCTACGGGCGCGGCAAGTCACCCGCCAAAACCTGAAGCGAGGCAGCCCCCTTCAGCAACGTGAATGGACCACCCAGCACTTCACGGAATCCGGTAACTTGGGCACCCCTCCTGGGTCAACCTGTACCCCCTACGAGTGCGGCGAATAGCCCGCCAATCCTAGAGTGAAGCCCCCTCCGTCTCAATGCCATGAGATGCGGGCTTGTTGCCCTCTAGAACCCGTCTATCCGTGCACCCCTCCGCGGGGCAATCCTAGTACAGAAAGTAAAATATACATACAACGGGTGCATCGACCGCAACCTGGCCGTGCCCTAAAAATAATAATACAATCAGGCAGTGACGGCAGTCCACAAGTTAGACGCTCGCCCCGCAATATCAAATGTACATAATACAACAGAACTATACTAGCATTGCATCCAGGCTATCCCCCACGACCGATCCGCAACATCACAGCAAAAACAGAACATCAACGTGAAAGTCACGTTCGCAAATCCGTCTAACCGGGCTATAGCAGTTAGACCGGATTTACCAATCAAGTGACATTCACGGTCGCAGATATAATGTAAATACTGTGAAATAATGTGTTTAAAATATCCGATCAATCAAATTTTAACAAGTGGGCCCCCAAGCATTACTGTAGCAGATCAGGAAATTCTGGGCCCAATGTTAATATTCCAAAACCCATATTTTAAGCCCACAAAGACACTGTAGAAATTTGGTGCAGGGATCTCCACAGTGCGCGGCGGAACCGCGGCGAGAAGGGGGTGTTTGCGGCGGTTCCGCGCTCCCACAGTGGAATCACTTCATCGAATTTTTACAGAGCTCTTATATTTTCCAGCACATCAATTTTTTACAACCTGAAAAATTTTTGGAGACCAAAAAATTTCAACAGAAACTGATGCTAACAAAAATGTAGATTTTGGAATTTTGGTCGATCGGAAATGCAAAACACATTAAACCAAGCTAGACTAAGTTAATGGCGAGGCTCTGATACCACTGTAAGTGTACGGCGGCGCCCCGGCCGTCAATCCGACGGCCAAAAGCGGAAGCGGTGAATAACTTAAATTTTACTTGAACTGGAAAACCGCCGCGCACTAAAACCCGGATCGAACCATTAACTAGTCCTAGCTAACTATAAGATGGGGAAGAGAGATATACCGACTGATCCAAGTCCTCCGGTCTTCTCGTCGTCGTCCCGATCTCCTGCGGAAGCTCCGGTCTCCACCTCGTCGCCGGAAGTGCACCACATCGCCTACTTCTTTTACGGGCTCCCACCTCAATGCCGAGGCAACTCGGGCACGAAGCTGGCTAGTCGACGTGCCCAAGATTTGCTGTAGAATGTGTAGTGAAGAAGACTCTTTTGGGGTTGTAGGAATTGCCTTTTTGGTGGAGGGAAGATACAAGAACTATGTGGAGGAACTTTGGGGATTTTGGAACATGAAATGAACCAAAAACCCCCACTCAAAATTTGGGACAGCCCCCCTTCCTCTATGAGGCCGGCCACTATTGAAAGAGAGAGGAGAGTGAGAATATGCGGTGTGTCAAAAATAATGGGAGCCATTCTCATCTATCATGCAAGAGAGAGAGTCAAGACAAAGAGGTGGTTGAAAAGCAAATGATGATGAGAAACAATGATCACTCCCAAAAACCAATACTCAACCAACAATCATCAACAACAATGATTGTTTACAAAGTCAAGCCATGATGGAAAAGAAAGAGTCAAAGGATGGGCTCCATCATGAAACCATCATGATACAAATATAAGCAAAGAACCCCCTCCACAAACACTTATTTGCAACAATGCAAATAAGCCCTCCTCCACCAATCTTCGGCCAATGAACGATACAAAGGAAATCGGCCGAAACGGAAAGCAAACTGGCAACTCCAGAAAACTGGTCCCGTAATAAATTACAGGAAAACCCCGCTACTGTGCATACACACCCGCATTTGTATTCCGACCGAAATACAAATGCAATGAGACAAAGTCTACACTGTATTATACTAGGATCCGGCTTAAACCTAAGCCGGCTAGTAAGATCCGTTCGATCCTGATCCATGCAATACCGCACGTATCTGATCGAACCCTGCCATATATCCATACGGCCTCTAGTACAAACTGTCCGATCCTGATCCGTGCAATACCGCACGTATCTGATCGGACCTTGCCATATCTCCATACAACCTCTACAACCTTTCGCCCGAAAACTTGAATAACTGAATGTGGGGGACTCTAAAGACTCGTCAACACCTTGGTTGTGGATTTAACCACTAGCACGTCAGAGGTATAAGCCAATACGTAACGGGCTACCAGGTATTGACTAAAAGGGACGTCTGTGAGCGAACTCAGCCTGACAACCCTACTGAGCCTGTCAGTGACAATATCCGTACAGTCCGGTCCGTTCGTCTATGAGAATCGCATGGCGGGCCTAGGGGGTTGGTAAAAGTGAGACCCCCAAAAGCGGTACAAGTCGTGTCGGAGTGTAGCCCAGAACACCCTGAGATACTACTGGAATACCTACCAGTAAATCTCCTTGCCTCGGCTGAGGGCTTCGTGTAATGGCTCTCCTAGACACAGCACGACCTCACCCCCAATACCGGGAGAGACGAACCCCTGAAGATACGCTCACTGCCTCCATGTGGCTCGGGACTGTACCCAACTAAAACCTGTTTGCACGACTCCTTTGAGCCGTGGTAGGGTAGTAATCAAAGTACAGTGGGAACTCACACAAGACAAATGACGATCCCCAGGTCGATGAACTAACCTGTAAACATGTCACCAGGGAACTGCCATCTGACGTCTGGTATATGACCAACTGGCATGTTCCCGGCGAGTCCTGTCCGGTGTACTCATAACCTAATGAGCACCTGTATACATCTTAGGTGATCCAACTGACACCAATGGCTTGTGAGACCGGCCACCGCCACTCGTCGGGGTCTCGACTGTATACACTAGTCTACTCTGGAGTATCGATGCCCTGTCTCGAAACTCTCACGACTAGGGACCATTTAAGGATATGCTTATAGACCCCAGCTCCCCCTTATATGATCGCCCTCATACTGCTGGTGGTCAAGCAAGAATCCTAAGGGCTCTACCAACGTGTAATAGCGACTTGTCAGGTCACCTGAAGCAGTACACGATGATAAAGGTAAACCAGATAGCATACTATCATATCGAGTAAGACTGTCCTACCGGGATAGGTCCTCCACCAATCATTGCAATCACGTACCTGTGACCTAATAATTGACTCTGAGGGCACTATCTCCAACAATATTATATCATGTTACCGCTGATTTCTATTAGTGCATCCGTGCTTTTACCGTGTTTTGATACCTGCTACATTTTACTGTTGGGCATCCACTTGATACATATGTGAAGGTGTTTCTATAGCACCACTACTAGGGTTTGGTAGAATCACACATGCCATATTAAAAAATATAAGGTGCTAAAGAAAACATCCTAAGGATCATACTAGAAAAACTAGGGTAACAAAACATTAACACTAACACAAGTAGTAAAAAGCTAGGGTTTGATAATACAACCATTGTAGCTCCCTACGCTAGACTCCTTGACTACTTGAGAGTTGAAAGAAGCTCGCTTGAGATCCTCTAGGTCCACGACGATCCACCCGGAGTCCCTTTTGTCCACGCTCAAAGCTCCACTTGATCAAGAGAAGAAGTAGAACTCAACACTCTAAATTAATGGGCAAGAGTAGTGTAGAATGGTGATGTGGTTTGTTTTCTCACTTCAAAACCCTAACTTGATCACTATCTTGCTCACTTGTGAAAGCTAGAGAGCAAGAGAGAGGAGGAAGAAGATGATGGCAAATGAAAGCTCAAGAGATAATCATGAGTATTGAGATAAGAATGAGAAAAGAATATATATATATTTTCTTCTTCTCACTCTTAACTCAAGTTAATAAATATCTAGATATTTATCTTTGGAGAACTAATGGCCGTAGAATGATAACTCATGGTTAAAGAGAGGTTTAGTGGAGGAATAAAATATTAAACCATGAATAATTTTCCATTTCCATTTATCTCAAAAATAAATATCAATATATTTACTAGCATGTGAGTCTTATATTGCCACCATCCAATGTATCAACAACCATGATACAAATGAGTATGCATGTATGTGTGCATGCACATCCAAATGTGCATCAATGTAAACATGTGCATACATGCATGCATACTCCAAAAGACAAAAGGGTTTAAAGTGAAAATGCAAATGGTCAACGTTAAATCAACACTTGATTTATCAAACCGGTCATATCTCATACGAACCGACAATTAGAAAACCACCCGATTAATAAACGGTATCACATACGCGCATTTAATCGGGTCCCCGCGCATATCTCATATGCGCACCACATCGTTTTGCCTGGGCTAGGTAATTCCATTGTGGGACTCTAAGACTCGTCAATACGCCAGCAGTGGGTGATGATCATATCAAGCACCCCCAAGCCGCAAGAGCTCAGCTAAACGTAACGGCCACCCGGTTATTGAGCGATCAGAAGAAAATAAGAGAACCTGTCACAACTCCCGTCGAGCCAACCGGCAACATTACCGTACAGTCCGATCTCTTCGTCAGATATGCTGCATATCGAGTCTAGGGATGGTAATGTCGACCCCAATAACTCAATAAGTCATGCCGATGAATGGTCTATAACAGATAGAGAAACTACTGATAACACTTATCAGTAAATTTCAACAGCCCTGGCCAGGGACTTACTGATATAGCCAATCATGCATAGCACAGCATCAACCCCCAATACCGGGAGAGATGAAACCCCTACTATCGCTCATCATCTTCATGTGTCTCGGGACTGTACCCAAAAGCCACCAGTTTGCACGACTTAGTATAGCCGTGGTAGGGTGGTAATCAAAGTACAGTGGGAGAACACACAAGACTCTATGACGATCTCGGGTCTACAGACTAACCTGTACCAGTGTCACCTGAGAACTGCTATCCGACGATAGCTATAATACCATATAGGAGTTCTCGGCGAGTCCGTCCAGTGCACCCAGTCACCACTGAGCACCCGTATACGATCTCGATGTCAAACATCAATGGATGTGGGAACATCCATCGCCCATCGTATGGGTCTAGTATCATATATGCTAGTCTACTCTGGTATATCGATGCCCCATCTCGATACACCTACGACTAGGGACATTTCAAGATATGCTTATAAACTATAGACGTCCCACTAGTTTGATCTCCATCATAATCACAGTAGTCAAGGCAATATCCTCAGGGCTTTATCAACATGTGTGAATGAATAAAAGCATGATCAAGTCAATATGTCAGATAAAGAAGAACCAGATAGCATACTATCATGTCGAGCAAGAATGTACACAATATATATATATATATACATGTATAAATACATCCACCATCATATAATGGCCTCTAGGGCATACATATATCCAACAATATGCACCACATGACATGACCTGATACACTACTGCTTGACTTGATACCTGATCCTGTTACTAATGCCGACAACCTTGACATGTTGTCCCGATGGACGTTACTGTTGTCTGTATAGACAAAACCTGTACCATCTTGATCTTATGTCGGCATTAGCTCTAGATTTATCAATACCAGACTGGAACACATTACCTTGGGGGTAAGGGGAAATCAATAATGAAACCTGACTTGTAACTCAACAGTTCGATGCTTATACTGATCAGTTTTGGGGGTAGGCCTGTCCCGGAATGATGCTGCTGACATCATTCACCTGTACATGTTTCCTGTTTTGTGCTTAGCGGCACGTCTCGGATAAAGCCCCGAGTGTCTGGACCGTGGTCCCGGGTATGCATGGGATACTATTGTGTTACATCGACGATTCATTAAATTGATTTGGAAGACTTGAGAGTGATTAACCCAGTAGCATAGATTACTCACCGCATGCACATACACTTCACTGTTCCATATTCATGTTACTGTTATACACTCATTACTGTTCTTGCTCATGCCTGCATATCTTGTTACCTCCTGATTATATTTTATTGTTTGATATTATGACGCACTGACGTCTGGGTTTTGCATGGCCCGGATCCTCTGTCTCTTTCGCAGGCTGATCAGGAGTATTTCCGCCATCAGGCCGAGCAGTGAGGATCCTTTTAGTATCTAGTTTAGTTTAGTTTTATTTCAGTACTTTCATTTCCTGATTTGAGCCCGTATTTGGGATGTACTTTCCAGATATTATTGCTTATTGGATTTATTGCTTCCGCAAATATATTATTTCTTGACTCGTTTATTCTGGCATATGGACATGTACTAGATAGTTCATTTTTTTATTTTACCATTCTTGATATCTTATAGGCAGCCGTAATGTGACTGTGGAAGGATATTTCCTAGCTACAAGTAGCATGGTAGGCTCTGTCACGTGCCGATCTTAGCGCACTCTGGGAAGCGGGGCATGACAGCCATCTTCTAGAAGCTATTCCATTTAAATACGGAATACACTAGTACACGTATCAAAATATATATACGCGTATTCGTACAAAAATACGAATAGCCAAGAGAGAAAATGAATAGTGAACAATAATACTAGAATACATATACATAAATATAAATATAAATTATTACATCAGAACCTAATTTATTAATCTGGTTTAATCCTAAGCCGCTAGTATTATCAACCGTCCGATTAAAGTCTGTGCAGCCTGTACATATATTTAATCGGACACTTGTATGTACCAACATACATCATCTACACCATATCGCCTGAACCGTGAAAACCCTCTGTGTTGGACTCTAAAGACTCATCAATACACTGGCAGTGGGTTTAACCACAAGCACGTCGGCGACACTAGCTGTACATAACGGCTACCCAGGTATTGAGCGAAAGGAAGGCCGACGAGCAAACTCATCCATACCCCTACTGAGCCTGATAGTGACAATCTCCATACAATCCGGTCTGTTCGTCTAAGATTATCGCATATCGAGTTTAGGGAGGTGATAAAGTTAGACCCCTAATAACGCGACATTTAGTGTCGGTATGAAACCCATCACCACCTGAGAAACTACCGATCCTTGATCAGTAACTCTCAATTACCTTGGCTAAGGATTTCTGGTGATGGCCACCCGTGCACTGCGCGACATCAACCCCCAATATAGGGAGAGACGAATTCCCTACGATCCACTCACTGCCTCTATGTGGCTCGGGACTATACCCAACTAAAACCTATTTGCATGACTTCTTTGGCCGTGATAAGATAATAATCAAAGAACGGTGGGAACTCACACGAGACAAATAGCGATCTCAGGTCGACAGATTAACCTGTACTCATATCACCTGGGAATTACAATCTGACAATAGGTATAATACCATCTAGCAGGTTCCCGGCGAGTCCGTCCATTGTACTCATAACCCAATGAGCAGCTGTATACTACCTTTGGTGACTAACTTACACCAATGGCTTGTGAGACCGGCCACCGCCCCTTGTCGGGTTCTCGATAAGTATACACTAGTCTACTCTGGAGTACTAATGCCCAGTCTCGATACTCCTACGACCAGGGACATTTAAGTATGTGCTTATAGACCACCAAGCTCCTACGTATATGATCGCCATCATAATGCTGGTAGTCAAGCAAAAATCCTATGAGCTCTATCAACATGTCATAGTGATATGTAATACCATATAATACAGTACATGATGATAAAGATAAACCAGATAGCATAATATCATCTCGTGTAAGACTGTTGTAGGGTTCCTGGGCACACTCAAGAGGTTCCACAGGGCATCAACCATGCCAAATTCAAAAATTTATGTGCCAAAGAAACCCTAATGTAAGATCGTTAACTAGAGGATAGGAGAAACTAAGCAAGCAAACTTCTTTGCTACTAAGTGAATGGAAATACAACCTTTTTAGATCCGGTCCTCCACCTCTAAAGCTCCGTGTAGACGTCCCTCCGCTGCGATCATCGGAATCCCGGACTCAAGCGTTGGTTTCATCGGAGAAATGAGCGGGCTAGGTCGTTGACTTCGATGCCGAAGATGATCTACGTCGAGGCGACTCAGACTCAAGCTCCATCTTCACTTGGTCATGAACCTTGTGAAGAAAACACCCTATACAACATGGCAAGTGGTAGAGGATGAAGAAATAGGAAGTGGGTTCACTTTGGATTTGGATTACTTGATTTCATCACTTAGATTTTTCTAGCAAGCTTTTCTTTTCTTCATGAAGAAGAAGAAGAAGAAGAAAGAAAAAGTGAATTATTTCAAAAAGAAAATTCAAGTGATTCTTATCATAATGCAACCATGGGTGAAGTAACTGGTGTAGAGAATAAACTAAGGTTCAGGTAAATGGTTAGGTTATGGAATAAAAACAAAATGGTTTAGACTTTTCAAAGATGCTAGAAAATAACATGAAGCTTCTAGCAAAGAAAAGAAAGAAACCATTTTGTTTTTATAAAATAAATAAAGAAAACAAAAACCTAACCATTAACTAAACAAAGGTGTAAGTCACACACCCACCCATGTTTGCATGTATCATCAAACATGATACAAACTAGTGCACAAAAATATATCACATATACAACTTGTGCACAATCTAGTGAGAAAAATAATCTTAAGTGAACCAATACTAGTTAATGTAAAATAATATATCAAATATATAATTATACATTAAATCAACACTTGATTTAATAATCCGGTCATATTGCATATAACCGACTAATATCAATAGTAACAACTTATCGAATCAACACTTGATCCGATAACCCGGCTATATCGCATATAACCGATCAATGTCACAAATTGCGAGAATCGAATACAGTATCACATACTGGTATTATTCTCGGTCCCGCACATATCTCATATGCGCTCCTATTTCGTTTCGCTTGAGCCAGGAAACCTCTGTGTAGGACTCTAAAGACTCGTCAATAAGCCGGCAGTAGGTGATGATCATATCAAATACCCACAAGCCGCAAGCGGTCTGCTAAACGTACCGGCCACCCGGGTATTGAGCGATCAGAAGATCAACGAGCAGGCCCGCTCACACTCCTGTGAATCCAACAAGTAACACTTACCGTACCGTCCGGTCTCGTCGTCTGATATGTCGCATATCTTGCCTAGGGATGGTAAACGTCAGACCCCAGTAGCTCGATAAGTCTTGTCGATATGAGTCTATAACAGTTCGAGAAACTACTGATAAAACTTACCATTAAATCTCAGCAACCCTGGCCAGGGATTTCCGGTTATAGCCAATCGAACACAGCACAACATCAACTCCCTATACCGGGAGACACGAATCCCCTCCTATCGCTCATTACCTCAATGTGATTCGGGACTGTACCCAAAAACCACCGTTTTGCACGCCCTCTTGGACGTGGTAAGGTAGAAATCAAAGCACAGTGGGAATCATACAAGACTCTATGACGATCTCGGGTCTACAGACTAACCTGTACCAGTGTCACCAGAGAACTGCCATTTGACGTAAGGTATAATACCATCTGGGAGTTCTCGGCGAGTCCGTCCAGTATACCCAGTCTCCAATGAGCACCCGTATATCATCTCTGATGTCAAATACCAATGGATATGGGATCATCCATCGCCCATCTGTATGGGTCGAGAAGGTATACGCTAGTCTACTCTGGTATATCGATGCCCCGTTTCGATACACACATGACTAGGGACCTTGAAGGATGTACTTATGGACTACCATGTCTTCACTAGTATGATCCGCATCATAGTCTAGGTAGTCAAGTACACATCCTAAGTGCTTTACCAACATGTAACAGAAAGACAATCAGTGTACACGTTAAGGTAAAGAGCAACCAGATAGCATACTATCATGTCGAGCAAGAAAGTCCTCCCTATATATGTCCAAGCATCCACTACAATATACATCCTATGTATAGTAATGGCCTCTAGGGCATACATATAACTAACAACTGTTCTACCGGTGTAGGTCCTCCCTCAATCATCACAATCGCGTGCCTGCGATTCAATAATTGACTTGAGGGCACTATAGCCAACAATCTCCCACTTGCACTTAAGGCTAATTATTTCGGTATCGCATACTCAAAGCTCGTGTGATACCGAACACCCAACTTCTCTACTAATCAGTCTCGCAAAGCCCGTTTTCTAACATGTACGTGACGTGGTAATTACCGATGATGCGTGTTGCGCGTACACTTAATGCCGGCTCACACACATCATCATCGGTAATTGCCATGTCACGCACATGTTAGAAAATGTTACTTTACTTGTATAACCTGATAGCATGTAGCTAATTACATTGTTGGTATACATGATTTCAAATGCTAGCTTAAGATGCCGCTTGCATCCATATATTCGTACTGTTATGCACTGTTGAGGGGATTTATGCTGATATTCATTGTTTTCTCATTAGTTCATGATTATGAGTTTTCAGTTGATATGAGATTTCTGGTTTGGGGAAAACTGCAAAAGAATTTATAAACTTATTATTATTTTAAAATGCAAAGTGCGGTTTTCTCGTGATATGATTTGTGTGGCATCCACCTTGAAATTTCTCGGTTCTTGAGCCACGTATGTACATATACCCGATTTGGGGAGAGAGACACCGTCTGCGGGTATATGGTGGGCCCCGTAAGGTACCCTAGGGCAAGAGGGTCGTATAGATAGACATTGAGTCCTGCAGGGGAGCACTACCTACCGGTTATTATTGACCCGGCGGTCATCCGGAGGATACCGACCGGAATCGTGTTGTAACATTTCAGAAATATAAAATATTATTTTTGGAAATTTAATATTAAAATAATATATTTCGCGAAAACTATTCGATTTGAAAACAGGGGCTTTTCGTAAAATGGTATAGGTATATACCAATATTTGGAATATAAGTGGAAATTAAAATAATTTATTCATTAAAAAGATATTTATCAGATTTTGGCATTTTTATAATTAATTATATGCAAGTTTAAATTAAAATTGATTATTTCATTACTAATCACGATTAAGCCAAATCCGTATTCTTACATTTTTACATGGCCAGTGCACCATTTCATGTGCATGTTATTCATTTGTGTTTGTGAGTTATGAGAAAAGAAAAGAAAAGAGAAGTAATGAGAGAAAGACAAAAAGAGAAAGAAACAAAAGAAGATATTTGAGAGAGTGAGTGTAGGAGATATTTTAGAGTGAGTGAGTGAGCATAAGAGAGAGAGAGGGAGAAACTTGGCTGCCTTCATTCCCTTTATTTCTTCACCATTTCTTCATGCATCCTTCATCTCACTACCTCCACGCATCATCTCTAAATCTTTTCCAAAACCCCATGCCACCTTCATTAAAAAAACATGCACAAGCCTATCCTAAACCCTTTGAACTATTCAAGTATGGATTTTGAAGAATTTGGGCAACTCAAGTATTTTCCTAAGTTGCAAAATGAGGTAATCCTTTCACTTTTAGATTAGTATTTGTGTTTATATATCCTAGTTTAGTTTAGAATTTGATTTAGTTAGGTTATGTGATCTTGGAAATCTCCAAGTTGTTGTTATGTGGTAAATTGAAGTGTAGTGAGTGTTTACAAGACTTTAGAGAATGATTTCCTGACCTGGACCAGAGAATAGAACCCGATACACGAACTTAGAATTTTCCCGTGTAGGTTTGTGAAACCTAGAGGCCTATAGGGTATCTGGAGCTAACTAGGGTATTTTCAAGAAAATCAAATAAGTCTATTGACCTAATTAGACCACTAGAAGACCGCCACCGATGTACGAGCCTATTTCACCCTACCCTGGCCGGCGACGCCGGGAAAATCCATCATTTCGCCGGAACACCTATTTCGTGAGGTGTTGTGGTTTGGCCAGTAACTCACACTCCCTATAACCTATTCCTTGTACTTGTTTATTTAGTTCCAATTGATCTGAGCCAAAATCTGGGAGCTACTTGAGAGTGTTTTGGCTATGTTTTTAAGATATTTGAATTCATGGTTTTAGTATTTGGATTTGAATTGGTCGTTGGATGTTTGTACGTCAACGACGAGGGTTGTTTGGTTGTTTTTGCATGCGTAGGCTATAGGTTCTAACCTATAAGCAATCCATTTGCCGTATCGGTTTTTCGGACTTGATTTTAATAGTATTGCGATTGTGTATTGATTGTAGGTACCTTCGCGTGGACTTCCAAGACGACGAAGCACATCGATTTCGGCTAAGAGAGGATATTAGCAAATGAGTAGATTTATATCTACGGCGGAAGTCGGGTAATTGGCGTATAGCACCACCGTAACCATTGATATCGAAGAATTGTTATATTAATTATAATTTTGATTAAAGGTTTCAGTAAGAGACGATGTGATAAAAGTTGACACTAATGGATATATTGGCTTGAGAATATGATATATGTATATAAGATAACTTGAAGTGGGATATTATGATGATAAATATAGATGACACGGATTGTTATGAGAATATGAAATGAGAAATTGAATCATAATAAGTATGAATTGAAAGAGAACAAGTATGAGTTGATAGTGGTATGATATGAGATCAAGATCGATACGACTTGAGATTTATAATATATGACGTATATGGAAGATGTAATGATATAAGATTGATACAGATGTGACTTGAGATATATGTGTATATATATTTATTATGCGGATAAAGAGTGATATGTCGTATGAGATTTTAGACCCGTACCCTTATTGATGAATAGGACGATAGAATCCCTATTCTGTTTGATGTCACCGTAAGATAAATTACCGTACGTAATGAGATGTACCAGATGATTGATCCGCGCTAGTGATTTAAGGATGATGATCGAGAATTATTTTCATATCGGATGTTATGAGGCGGGATCGCCGATATAAAGATTTCCACCTGAACCATACCTAATTTCAAAACGACGATGTGTATCTTTTAAAAGAGACTGTATAGTTCATGTGTAGATAGATATACCCATTGATTCTCCATGTTATGTAGGATATTACCCCTCGTGATGCACATACTACATTTCGGTAATTAATGCTATATGATATCATTTACTAGTACACCTGCACAATTACGTTGATGCGCATGTTACACTTACACAGATTGGCCGGCTCACACACATTCTTCATCGGTAATTGCCATGCCACTTACATAGTAGAACTGCCATATTATGAGATTAATCTTAAAAGTAAAGCTACATTCATTATTCAGTATTATCACTTGACATGCTTGCATGATATACTCGATATGCTCATATTACTACTCTATGTTGCATACATCGTACTTTATGGTTATATACTTAAGATGTTGTTTTGATGAGATCTCTGGATTTGAGAACCGTGGTTATATTTCAAAGGAAATTGCATAATTCTTTAACAACATGGTTTCTCTTGATATGATATTTCGAGACGTCCACCATGGGTTTTCTCGATTCTGAGCTTGTTTTCGAGACCCGATTCCAGGAGTTGGCGGATGCCATTTGCGGGTACATGGTGGACCCGGTATAGTACCCCGGGGCAAGAAATGATTTTTGTGGTGTAGACGATGAGCCTGGCAATGGGAACACTACCTACCGGTGATTGTATAGAACTCGGCTGATATTCAGAGGATACCGTTTTGGAGTTATGATATGAGATGGATATGAGGACCGATCTGAGGATGTGGCGCCCGAGATGAGAGAGATATGACGGCCGATCTGACTATGCGGCGCCTGAGATATGAGGAATTACGTGTCGATGTTGGACATGGGTTTCATGATGTTTCGAGTGTTAGTGTTGGACACATAGATTCCATGATTTTAATGTGTCGTTGATGGGCATACATGGTTGATATCCTCATATATATATATACAGGCATATGTTTTAATGATGTTTCGAGTGTCAGTGTTGGACACTCGGGTTCCATGATTTTGTTGTGTCGTTGATGGACACACGTGGTTGATATCCTCATATAAATATACAGGTATATGTTTTCATGAGGTTTCGAGTGTCGGTGTTGTACACTTAGGTTCCATGATTTTGATGTGTTGTTGACGGACACACGTGGTTGATATCCTCATATACATATATATATACAGGCATATGTTTTCTTGATATTTCGAGTGTCGGTGTGGGAAACTCAGATCCCATGATATTAGTTGTGTCGTTGATGGATACTTGGATGATATCCACATGCATATAGGCATATGATGTCGGATGTTTTTTTATATATATTGACCGATTGTTGACATATATGCAAATGTGGTCACCCTAGATATCATAGCATTACCTTCAGGATATAGTGACCTAGGAAATCGTTGTTTTTTTCGATTTCTACCTGCTGATGTTTTCTATTAACGAGTTAGCAACTCACCCCCATTGTGCCACAGTTCTTGCCGGTTTGACCGCTTAGGATCAGTTGCGGTATCGCTGGCACACAGCTTCATCCAGGGGTTTTTGCTTTGGTAGGTGTGACACATGTTGGATCGTGCCCACTCTCGTATTTTTATGTTACGTTGTATCTAGATAAACTTAATCAAATCAAATCAGAACTAGACATTGTATATTGGTAGATCTAGTTAGACTTGTGTATTGTGCGAGACTTAGAGCGATGGGTTTATGATCGCTTTCTTGAGTTTTGATGTCTTGCTTTTTTATTTATTCTTTCTAGGTTGATTCTTCACTGTTGAGCGTCGTATATATGTTATTACATGGTTATGATTCCGCCAGTTGGTGAAGATCTAGCTCCTGCTTGGGATGCCTATATATTGTTGTGTATATGGTTTTGGATCAAAATATACAAGGGACGTGCTGCCTAAATTTTTAAAAGACCAAACATGTTTGCAACTAGTATAACCTACTTGCATTTTCATGTTTCATTATCTATTCATTTAAAGCAAAAACTTGATTTCATTATACCTTTGTTTCAAACTGCACCCCCACTAATTTCCGTAAAAAGGTTTAGATTTTCTAGGTTTCGGCTTACTTGATTTACGTTATACCTTTAGACGTTCTGTAATTTAAGTGCCGGTCACGTGCTAAATTACGGGTCATGACAAAGTTGGTATCAGAGCGTTAGGTTTAACCTTAGTTTGAGTCTGGGTTTGACTATGCGGAGTCTAGGACGTAATATATATTTCGGAACCTAGGCTTGACCTTATAGAACTTAGACTTAACGGGGATATTAGACCCAAACTTTCGTTTCATAGGTTGACCTTGATTGATGGAGTGGGTAGCTTGAGTAGAGTGACGTACCGTACGTATGTTCCGCGGCATACTTACGATACAATACTCCACTTAAGAAATTTTAGGATGTACTTATCTTGAGATTTGTGATACTGTTCGTTCCTATGATCATATATCCATTTAGGATCTGTTGTTTTCTTCCATTCATTTGATCTATCATCATCGATACCTGCTTGAGGTTCCTATCATCTTGGTTGAGTGCAGATTGAGCTGCTGCTAGGGATGCGGTCAGAGCGAGCTCGTCACGGACGAGGGCTGACATGATGTTTTCTGGTGACATAGGGACGTGTAGGTATAATGTTTGTATCGTGACCTCTCGTTTGAGGCGAATGTTCGGTTTTGCACCGGATGATCGGGCCATTGATAGAGGCTGCCCGATTGTGAGGACTGTTGATATATAGCTTACCTCAGAGATCGTGACGTTGTCTACCGTGCAGACAGATGATCCAGCTATTGCTGAGATTGACGTGATGTCGCTTCCAGAGTTTATGAGCTGAAACCGCTGGAGCTTCTAGGCAGAGATGTAACAGGAGATAGCTAGTCTATCTCGAGTTGAGTGACTGATATGATTCGTCAGATTTGATTTGCCGATGGATGCTCAGTTAGGATGAAGAATTCTAGTTGAAGGATCTTACTTGGATCTAAAGTAAATCGAGCAAGAGAGGACATTGTTCGTCGGATGCTTCGATGTGAGATCGGTAAGTTGACCGGTTTCGGATAGAAGGACCTCTCACAGATGCGTTGTGAGTTGATCGAGAATGGACGAATAAAATGTATTCCTCCGATGATTTGGATGAGTCCCCGAGGATCTGTTCAGCTAGATATCTTCTACGGAGTGGTGAATATACCATGTTCGTAATTTTGAGTTCGTGTAAGAGACTCCGGATTGACTGTAGCCGAGAACGGATTGCAATATGCAGACGGCAAGAGATGACGTCGAAGTGGATGATAATGAAGACGAGTGGAATAAGAGGTTCGTGCGAGATGTTAACGAGCTGTTGTTATTCTCCATTGATGCTAGAGGATTGATATGTGTGCAGAGGCGTTAGATACAGCCAAATTTCAGATGAAAGCCGTGCTAAGGACACAGCTGTCCGGTTATGTGAAAAGAGTTAAGCAAGAGGGCCAACCTTCGTATAGTTCGGCATAGGTGAGATCGGAAGAAGCCATGAGTAGGTTCTTTCCAGGACACCGCAGCGATAAAGACTTGCGCCCAGGTTCAGTTATATCATGCGTATTCAGAGGGCCAAATGCCGTCGTTAGTAATGTGCTGTTGAGAGTGGTCATATTGATTGGCTAAACAGTGATCAAAGGAGTTACAGAGCGGGACTGTTCCGTTAGTACACCTGACCAGGTCGACAAGCAGAAGGATCGTGAGACTGATAATCCACAGAGAAAACGAGGACCCTGAGACCGAAGACGCTAGACCGTGAGCAGGAGGCAAGTAGATGATCTTGCTCTGCCGGTTTTGGACGCACCGGCATATTTTTCGACATTGTAGGAGGTGTATCTCAATGTCAGTCATTGCGATTTGCATTTTGTGATCCGAGTATCACACTATTATCGCATGGACTTGAATTTCGATGATTGGGTTTCGACTTATGTTTTTGTGCACCATGGCTACATTGGTTATTGCACTTGATTTATGTTTTATATTTTGTGCACAGTTATTGCACTTGATTTATATTTTATACACCGCTACATTGGTTTATGATTTGTGCAAACCAATTGCACTTGGTATCGATTTGTTCCTTCGTTGCACGTATTTATGGTTTCGTGGATTCGATACCGTCGATTTGATTTCGTGCATGTTATATGCACTTGGTTTTATTTATGCACTCGGTATAGCTTATATGTGCTTGCAGTGCATTGGGATGGATTTTGTGTACGCAGTTGTACACGTTTATGATTCTATACACCTTGGTATACTCGGTGTTGTTTTTGTGAGCATTTGAGATATTGATGATTTTTCTTGCATTTGTTGCACCAGATTTAAGTTTTCGTGCGCGTCTACACTTGACGTTCGTTATCGGGCATACCCTTGCACTAGATGCTTTATACAAACCTGAGGCACTTGTTTTGGATTTTCGCACATATTGGGCGTATGATATGAGATTTTGTGCACACCGGGTGCACTCAATAAAGATTTTTATTCAAGCATGTTGGTTACACTTTATTCGGATTTTTATTTGTGCATGTTGGATGTGTTAGTTATATGTATGCCCTAGAGGCCATTACTGTACATATGATGTATATTGTAATGGATGCTTGGACATATATAGGGAGGACTTTCTTGCTCGACATGATAGTATGCTATCTGGTTGTACTTTATCTTAACGTGTAGTCTGATTGTCTCTATGCTACATGTTGATAAAGCCCTTAGGATAAGTACTTGACTACCAGGACTATGATGCAGATCATACTAGTGGGGACAGTGTAGTCTCCAAGTACATCCTTCAAATGTTCCTAATCGTGGGAGTACCGAGACAGGGCATCGATACTCCAGAGTAGACTAACGTATGCGCTTCTTGACCCATATGATGGGTGATGGATGATCCCATATCCATTGGTGTTTGACATCAGAGAAGGTATACAGGTGCTCAGTGGAGACTTGGTATACTGGACGGACTCGCCGAGAACTCCCAGATGGTATTATACACCACGTCAGATGGCAGTTCTCTTATGACACTGGTACAGGTTAGTCTGTAAACCCGAGAACATCATAGAGTCTTGTGTGATTCCCACTGTGCTTTGATTTCCATCATACCACGTCCAAGAGGGCGTGCAAAAAGGTGGCTTTTGGGTACAGTCCCGAATCACATGGAAGCAATGAGCGATAGGAGGGGTTTCGTCTCACCCGGTTTAAGGTGTTGATCTTGCGCTGTGTTCGATTGGCTATAACTGGAAATCCCTGGCCAGGGTTGCTGAGATCTACTGGTAAGTGTTATCAGTAGTTTCTCGAACTGTTATAGACCTCATATCGACACGACTTATCAAGCTACTGGGGTCTGACGTTTACCTCCCCTAGGCGAGATATGCGACAAATCAGACGAAGAGACCGGACTGTACGGGAGTGTTTCTGATTGGATTCACGGGAGAAAGTACAGGCTTGCTTGTTGGTCTTCTGATCGGTCAATACCTGGGTGGTTGTTACGTTTAGCTGACCACTTGCAGCTTGTGGGTGTTTGATATGATCATCGCCTAATGCCGGCGTATTGACGATTCTTTAGAGTTCTACACAGAGGTTTCCTGGCTCAGGAAAAACGGAGTAGGAGCACATATATGATATGTGCAGGACCGAGAACAATACGTGTATGTGATACCGTATTAGATTCTCGCGATATGAGATATCGGCCGGGTATATGTGATATAGCCGGGTCATCGGATCAAGTGTTGATTCGATGAACTGATACAGATTATATTAGTAGGTTATTTGTGAAATAGCCGGATTATCGGATCAAGTGTTGATTCGATAATTTAATGTTTAATTATATATTTTATATATTAAACAGCATTAACTAATATAAGCTTGTTAGTTATATGTATGCCCTAGAGGCCATTACTGTACATAAGATGTATATTGTAGTGGATGCTGGGACGTATATAGGGAGGACTTTCTTGCTCGACATGATAGTATGCTATCTGGTTGAACTTTACCTTAACGTGTATACTGATTGTCTCTCTGTTACATGTTGGTAAAGGCCTTAGGATGTGTGCTTGACTACCTGGACTATGATACGGATCATACTAGTGGGGACATGGTAGTCCATAAGTACATCCTTCAAAGTCCCTAGTCGAGGGTATATCGAGACGGGGCATCGATATACCAGAGTAGACTAGCGTATACCTTCTCGACCCATACAGATGGGCGATGGATGATCCCATATCCATCGGTGTTTGACATCAGAGATGATATACGGGTGCTCAGTAGAGACTGGGTACACTGGACGGACTCGCCGAGAACTCCCAGATGGTATTATACCTCACGTCAGATGGCAGTTCTCTGGTGACACTGGTACAGAGTAGTCTGTTGACCCGAGATCGTCATAGAGTCTTGTGTGGTTCCCACTGTGCTTTGATTTCCACCTTACCACGTCTAAGAGGGCGTGCAAAACGGTGTTTTTTGGGTACAGTCCCGAGTCACATGGAGGCAATGAGCGATAGGAGGGGATTCGTCTCTCCCGGTATAGGGGGTTGATGTTGCGCTGTGTTCGATTGGCTATAACAGGAAATCCCTGGCCAGGGTTGCTGAGATTTACTGGTAAGTGTTACCAGTAGTTTCTCGAATTGTTATAGACCTCACATCGACACGACTTATTGAGCTATTAGGGTCTGACGTTTACCACCCCTAGGCGAGATATGCGACATATCAGACGATCAGACCGGACTGTACGGTAGTGTTACTGGTTGGATTCACAGGAGTGTGAGCGGGCTTGCTCGTCGATCTTCTGATCGCTCAATACCCGGGTGGCCGTTACGTTTAGCAGACCGCTTGCGGCTTATGGGTGCTTGATATGATCATCATCTGCTGCCGGCGTATTGACGAGTCTTTAGAGTCCTACACAGAGGTTTCCTGGCTCAAGCAAAACGAAATAGGAGCACATATGAGATATGTGCGGGACCGAGAATAATGCGTGTATGTGATACCGTATTCTATTCTCGCGATGAATGTATTGATTGGTTGTATGCGATATAACCTAGTTATCGAATCGAGGATTGATTCGATAAGCCGATACATTGGATACTAGTCGGTTATATGCGATATGACCGGATCGTTAAATCAAGTGTTGATTTAATGATTTAATGTATAATTATATATTTGATATATTACTTTGCATTAACTAGTATTGGTTCACTTTAAATGGATTTACTCACTTGGTTTGTGCACATTGCATATGTGATATATTTTGTGCACATGATTGTATCATGTTTGATGATACATGCAAGCTAGGGTTAGTGTAAAGAATTAGACCATGGTTAAGATTATGATTAGGGTTTTCTTTTTCCTTATTTATTTATTTATTTATGTTGGAAAAAGATGAGAAAATAATGGTTGCTATTTTTGTTTGCTAGTTGAAGATTCTTGAAGTTTTGAATTAGTCCACCATTCTTGTCTCATCCTTAACCCTAACCATTCAAGTTAACCATGGTCCATTCTCTACAACTAACCAAGGGTTAGTAAATGATAAGTATTGATTTATTTATCATTTACAAAATACTTATCATATTCTTTTTCTTCATCTTCTTCTTCTTCAACATGAGAAAAAAGCTTGCTACATCAATGGTGATTGATGAAAATGAATGAGAAATCCAAATCTAAAGTCTACCCACTTTCTATTTCTTCATCCTCTACCTCTTGCCAAGTAGTATAGGGTGTTATCTTCACAAGTTTCATGACTTGGTGAAGTGGGAGCTTGATCTGGCGATGCCTCGACGTAGATCATCTTCGGCATGGACATCGACGACCTAGCTTGCCCATTCTCCGACGAAGCCGACGCTAGTGCCCGAGAACTCATTTGGACAGCGAGGGGACTTCGTTGCGGAGCTATGGAGGTGGAGCACCGGATCTACAAAGGTTGTATTTCCGTGTTCCTTTAGTAAAATAGTTTACTAGTTGCATCTTTCGCCTAGACATCTAGCTAACGATCCGTATTAGGGTTTCTCGGCACCTAGATTTTTTGAAATTGGCATGGTTGATGCCTTGTGAGACCTCTTGGGAGTGCCTAGGAACCCTACAGTGGTATCAGAGCCAAGCTAGAGCCTTAGGCGAAGTCTAGACGGAGTTTGAAGTCCGAACGAACCCGAAAACCCATTTCAAAATTGCTCTCTGTCCTTTTTTCAAAAACTGGGATTTTTCCAAATTAAAAATTGCTAAAAAATTCAGCAGGGAAAAATAAGAATTACGATGCAAAATTTTTTCGATGAACAGTATTTATTGCGGCGGAACCGCGGCAGAAGCCTAGCTTCTGCGGCGGTTCCGCGGCTATCTGGTGACGTCAGCCCTCACTGTTTGCATAGTAACTCTTATTAAATTATGCTGGATTTTCTGGGAATTTTTAATATTAATTCAAGAGTTGAATTTTCAGGGATTGTTTTGGGGATTCGGTGTTTCGATCGGAGTATCAAATTTTGTCTATGTGGCTTTCCGGATAAATTTTAGAATATGTTAAAAAGTTCGACCGGATATAAATACCCAATTTTTCCACTGTCGGGAAATTTCCAAGTGTTGGATTTTTCCGTAGTTTAACGACGTTCTAAGTAGTGCAAGTAACGCGATGGACCCTCTAGAAGACAACAAACCTTAACTCGATTATGTGACCGTCTTGAACTGCCCTTTGAACCTTTGGGTTTGGGGCAGTACGGCGTGCCACATGTGAGGCGTTGGCTTGACCCTTCTACGGCTGGACCGTCGGTACTGAGGCACGAACTGAATGTTGTTAGACTTATTTCATGTGTTGATCTGTATCGGGAAAAATTGGGTGTTCGATTGTTCGATCGGAAAGTTTGACATTTTCTATTTATCCGGAATGGGATACAATAATTGGAATTCACAAGAAGTTATGAGATAACTGAATGAATGTTATAAACATAGCACTTTAGTCTCACTTGATCGGTTGCCACGGAATTTTAATGCGATCAAAAGTCCGTCGCAATCACGTAGCGTACGCGGATACTCGCCGGGTAAACTTAATAGACAGCCTCGCCCCATAGCCCCGACCAAGTGACTGTAGGAGAACCCCGTCGCCGAAAGCATCCGTTCGGGTGCTCGCGGTAGCGGTGTTCCGCCTTGGTGCACTTCGTCGACAGTATCAGGGGTGCAGCCGTCTACTGAAGTTTGCGACGAGCATTCGATCAGGATGTCGGGAATCTTGTTGAATTGCCCGACTTGGTATTGAAAAGTGTTTTCGATTTTGAGACTAAAATGCGGGGTTTATAATTGTTAGGCATGCGATGTCTAAAGAATTCATTTGGTCAGGCATGCGATGTCTGAGGTGGTTGCGGATTCCAACTGTTGTAGTTTTACACTTTCTTTTCTGTGACCGTAAGTGTAATATGTGATATCGCCGGTTTCGTTGCTATATGTCAACGACAATTGGGATGGACATATTTACTTACGTTGATGACATGTGATGTTATGTGTTGCTGGATATGTTATATTGGATCGTCGTGTTTGAATAGCCGGGGGTTTTTATGTGAGATGAGTGTTTTTCATTTTCATTCATGTAAAAACTTCTATGTAATATTCTTTTATTGGGGCACTTCCAGGTTGCGGAAGTTGTCACCGTTGTTGTATATTATTTACTTTTCCGCACTAGGATAGACCCAAGGAGGAGGGCACAAGTAACCGGGTTCTGGAGTCCAGTGGGAGACCAACTCGAGGAGTCGAGTCCGGGTCTCCTAACTCTAGAATTGGTAGGGTTGCTTGCCGCTCTCGTAGGGGTCTAGGGGTGTGGGTTTGGCTATTCATCACGACCGTGGAATCCGTGTTTTATACTGGCTCGTATTGAAAACACGGACGTCCTAGTATATCCAATATTTCATATGTTTCTTCTGCTGCGATATCTGTGATGTGATCATGTGATATTCTGTGATAGATACAGTATATAGTATATATGATATATTATATAGGCGTTACTTATGTTTTACACCCGCGCTAGCCCTGCCCCGCTCTGCCGTTAGTTACCTAACCTAACGGTGCACGAGGGGACATCGAGGCGAATGCGGATGGCATAAGTGTACGTCGTATTTATCTGTGATGTTTAGGTACTTAAATGATGGGACTTCATTAATGTGATTAATGAAATAAAAGAAACCTAAGATGTTGTAGAATCGAATTTCAAAATAAAACAGGTAGCTATAGTTCTTGCTTTGCACAGCGGTTTATATGATATATCCTGCACGATAAGGAACGGACCGAGATCCCTTCACCGGGAGTGACTCCTTTAGCAATAACTAGCAGATGCTACACACTCGGTTTGTCTTTTGATTGCTTTTAAGTGTTTTTGCTTTGCACAGCGGTATATATGATATATCCTGCACCTTATTCGACGAGGAAAGGACCGACGATCCCTTCACCGGGTGTGACTCCTTTAGCAAAACTAGAAAAGCCTCAAAAGCACTCCATTTCAAAATCATTTGATTCTACAACGATATCAAGTTCATTACGCAATAGGTTTTCAGAAAAACCTGTCGTAGCCCTCCGTCATTTCAGATAAGTACTAATTAGTATTCGTGCTGCGGTTGTTTGGCATGCGTCAAGGCGTAGTGTAAGGTAGCTAACTAGTGCTTATCTGCTAGCATATGATGCGATTGGATTAGGGTATTCGTACGGCGTTGTTTGGCATGCGTCAAGGGTCGTGCGGGTGGGTTTAATTCAATCAAGAAATGTACGGGTTGAACTTGACTAGCAGACTATGGGTTGTTTGGCATGCGTCAAGGTCATAGCGAGCTAGGGGCAAAACGTTATCGGGAATTTCAAGTGTTGAAATTTGCAATGAGATTGCATACCTTCTATGAGATAGTTGGATCCCGATACCCGCTGCGAGTAAGAGTTACTCCTGGGAGAGTTTTACACATTACAATTAGCCGATCAAGTAGGTGTCTAGAAAGGTGTTAACGAGGTTACGCCCCTGGGAAAATGAGGTTTACATTAATTAGGTTCGTGCGAAAGCACAGGGGACCTCCCTCAAAGTACCGACACTGGCCTGGCTGAAAGATTGGCGAACTTGTAGTGCGTAATTAATCCCGGCTAGTCTTTCCTTTTAGGGTTTGAAGGAAGATTTGATAAAAAGCAGTGGGAGCCATCCTGATTAGATAAAATAATAACCAATCTATTCTTGCAGAGCGCACGCTGAGTGTTTTCTGTAGGGTTCCTAGGCACTCTCAAGAGGTCTCAGAAGGCATCAACCATGCCAATTTCAAAAATTATGGTGCCGAGAAGCCCTAGTGTACGGATCGTTGGCTAGATGTCTAGGCGAAAAAGCAACTAGTTAACTACTTTAACTAAGTGAACAGAAATACAACCTTTGTAGATCCGGTTCTCCACCTCCATAGCTCCGCAACGAAGTATCCTCGCTGTCCAAATCGAAATCCGGGCTCTTGCGTCGGCTTCATCGGAGAAGAAGCGGGCTAGGTCATCGACGACGTGCCGAAGATGATCTACGTCGAAGCATCACTAGATCAAGCTCCACCTTCACCAAGCCATGAAAACTTGTGAAGGAAACACACTCTACTACTTGGCAAGAGGTAGAGGATGAAGAAATAGGAAGTGGGTTCACTTTAGAATTGGATTTCTCACTCAAATACATCAATCACCATTGATGAAGAAAGCTTTCTTCTTGTGAGGAAGAAGAAGAAGAAGATAAGTGTTATGATAAGAATTAATTTAAAATAGAAAAGAAAATCAAAACTTATCATAATCCAACCATGGTTATGTGTAGAGAGCAAACTATAGTTAGGTGAATGGTTAGGTTAGGCATAAAACAAAAATGGTGGACTTTATTCAAAGCTTCATGAAGCTTCAACAAAGAACAAAATTAGCCACCATTTTCCTTTTGCCAAAATGAAATAAACCATTCAATAAATGAATGAATAAAGATATAATAACCCTAACCATTTACTTAACTAAGGTTTAACTCTTTACACAAACCCTAGCATTCATGTATCATCAAACATGATACAATCAAGTGCATAAAATCATATCGCATATGCAATGCGCACACCCGAGTGAGAAAATCCATTTAAAGTGAACCAATACTAGTTAGTGCAAAGTAATATATCAAATATATAATTATGCATTAAATCATTAAATCAACACTTGATTTAATGATCCGGTCATATCGCATATAACCGACTAATATCCAATGTATCGGTTTATCGAATCAACCCTCGATTCGATAACTAGGTTATATCGCATATAACCATTCGATACATTCATCGCGAGAATAGAATACGGTATCACATACACGCATTATTCTCGGTCCCGCACATATCTCATATGCGCTCCTATTTCGTTTCGCTTGAAGCATGAAACCTCTGTGTAGGACTCTAAAGACTCGTCAATACGCCGGCAGCAGATGATGATCATATCAAACACCCACAAGCCGCAAGCGGTCTGCTAAACGTAACGGCCACCCGGGTATTGAGCGATCAGAAGATCGACGAGCAAGCCCGCTCACACTCCTGTGAATCCAACCAGTAACACTACCGTACAGTCCGGTCTGATCGTCTGATATGTCGCATATCTCACCTAGGGGTGGTAAACGTCAGACCCCAATAGCTCGATAAGTTGTGTCGATATGAGGTCTATAACATTTCGAGAAACTACTGGTAACACATACCAGTAAATCTCAGCAACTCTGGCCAGGGATTTCGTGTTATAGCCAATCGAACACAGCGCAACATCAACTCCCTATACCGGGAGAGACGAATCCCCTCCTATCGCTCATTGCCTCCATGTGACTCGGGACTGTACCCAAAAACCACCATTTTGCACGCCCTCTTGGACGTGGTAAGATGGAAATCAAAGCACAGTGGGAACCACACAAGACTCTATGACGATCTCGGGTCAACAGACTACTCTGTACCAGTGTCACCGGAGAACTGCCATCTGACGTGAGGTATAATACCATCTGGGAGTTCTCGGCGAGTCCGTCCAGTGTACCCAGTCTCTACTGAGCACCCGTATATCATCTCTGATGTCAAACACCAATGGATATGGGATCATCCATCGCCCATCTGTATGGGTCGAGAAGGTACACGCTAGTCTACTCTGGTATATCGATGCCCCGTCTCGATACACCCATGACTAGGGACTTTGAAGGATGTACTTGTAGACTACCATGTCCCCACTAGTATGATCCGCATCATAGTCCAGGTAGTCAAGTACACATCCTAAGGGCTTTACCAACATGTAACAGAGAGACAATCAGTATACACGTTAAGGTAAAGTTCAACCAGATAGCATACTATCATGTCGAGCAAGAAAGTCCTCCCTATATATGTCCCAGCATCCACTACAATGTACATCCTATGTACAGTAATGGCCTCTAGGGCATACATATAACTAACAATCTCCCACTTGCACTAGGGCCATCTGTAGCAGTGGTTGTAGTATCTCATACTCAACCATCCCATAAAAATCTCTCTCTGGGAACAGTCCTTTGTGAGTGGATCCGCTGTGTTGTCCTCTGAATCTACTCTCCTAACCTCGATCACCCTGGAGATCATCCATCTCCATGATCAGGTGACACTGCCTTAGAATATGTCTGGATCACTGATGGGACCGGCGTTCCTTGGCATAAGCCACAACTCCATTGTCTCACAATGGTAGGAACATAGTTCATCTCATGAACCATTATACATCCAAACAGCCTCTTTGGTAGTATCTTAAGTAGCGATGTATCCTGCATTTATCATCTAGTATGTCACGGTATCTAGCTTGGAACTCTTCCAACATACCGTCCCTTTACTGAGGGTAAAGACAATGCCTGTGACTGACTTTCAGTCGTCATTATCACCCTGGAACCCTTCCAGTGATTCTCCCCAGGATCAATTGATACCATCTCACTACAACTAGTGAGAATCCTAACATCCAATTAGATCTATCTCATAGATCCAAAATCCAGGATTTAGGAGGTATCACTATGATCCTATATGGAGAATCTTTATGATAATCGGAGATTGATCGAGCGTAGCATAGGAAACTACTTCCCTATCAAGAGTATGTCATCCACGTACTCTACGAGGATCGTCACCATACTCCCTACTACCTTTTTGTTTATACAAGGTTCATCTACCATTTTGATGATGTCAAACTCTTTGACTAATCCATCAAAAAAGATGTTCCAACTCCGCGATGCCTGCTTTATCCTATAAAGCATCTTGCACACGTTTCCGCTGCTCCCACTGTCTACGAAGCTCTCTGGCTGTGTACTTATAGACGCTCTCTTCCAAAATATCATTTAGAAAAGCAGTCATGACACCCAACCACCAGATATCGTAGTCATGGTATATAGCCGTGGTAAGTAGGATCTGAATGGACTTAAGCATAGCCACTGGAAAAGGTTTCATCATTATCCACGCCTGGTCGATGACGAAAACCCTTAACAAGTCTTGCTTTGAAAGTCTCAACTTTTCCATGTACACCAAGTAATCTTCTCAAGATATACTTTCTCCTGATGGGGATTTAACCCTTCAGATATAGCAACCAAAGTCCATACTTTGTTGGTGTATAAGGATTCCATCTCAGATCGATAAACATCCAGCCATTCTTACAGAGTCTTACTCTCGATGGCCTGCTCGAAGCTACTTGGGTCATCATCTCATGATGCAATCCTCGCTCCCACTGTCATAGAGTAACCGAAGTATCTCTCAGGCGGGTGAGGAACCTCACTAGATCGGCGGAGAGGCTGAGGTTCGTTGGTAACTATTGAATCCTTTGGTTCTATCAAATCATCTGCTGTAGTTTGTATAGCTGGAACCTTTCCAGTTCTACATTACAGACCTTGCCTCGAGCTTGTCCGGATTTTGCTTTTTGACGTAGGCCGGACAACCCCAAATCTTAACTAGCTTAAGACATGGGCTCTTCCCATTCCATATCACATATGAAGTGGTAAGCAACTGATTTGATTTGAACCCTGTTCAATAGGTATGCAGCTTCTCAAGTGCATAACACCCAAAAGGAAACAGGTAACTCAGTAGTACTCATCATAGAGCACACCTTATCATATAGGGTGTGATTGCTCCGCCCTGATATACCATCGTGCTATGGTGTATTCAGAGGAGTAATGCTGAGAGAGAATCTCATTCTCCTTTAGAAAAGTCCAGGAATTCCATGCTCAAGTATTCTCCTCCTTGATCACATCAAAGGACATAATACTTATACCCGTATTTTGGTTCTCTACTTCTAGCTTATATTCTGTGAATATCTCAAAAGGTTCAGACTTGTGTTTCAACAGGAACATATGTCTGAGTCTCGAGAGATTATCAAAGAATATAATGAAGTACAAAGAACCAGTCCTGGCATGTGTAGACAGGGGACCTACATACATCAACATGTATCATCCCAAGAGTTCACTAACTCTTTCTCTGTTTCCAATAAACAGGACTATGGTCATCTTATCTTTGTGACATGACTGGCGAGTTTCACAAGATGTAAATTCAAACTGATTTAAATATACATCTAAATGTAACTTCAGCTAGTCGGGTCACATTGATCTGACCTAGTCTACAATACCTCAAGAAGAATCCATTCATTTCTGAACTCTTCCTCTTGTGTGTGTTCCATATACTAAGAACTGTAGTTTGATTTAGAACATCAATGCTTTTAGATAACGTGCCTGAACTGATCAACTTTTGATATAGGAAATGTTCAAAACATTATCCAACAATAAAATTTTTTATCATTTCTTTACTAATAAAGAGACAGATATGATTTTGTATATCAGGTTCGGTATCTAATAACATTCGTTCAGAATCAATGTATTGGTAATACAGGGTGACAGTGACCAACAGACTTGGCTGCAACTCTTGCCCCGTTTTCTGCCTCATGAAACTTATCACCCGTTCTTAGTTCTCTACCTATCTGTAGCCCTATGTAACAGATTACATATCTGGGATCCTGATCTGGTATCACATACCCAGGACGTAGAGGATACTGAGAAACAGTTCTGTATAATGAACACACCCGAAGATGATGCATCAGCATGCACTCTCTTTGTTTGGGTGGCACGGGAATTCTGGTAATCCCCAATTTCCTGCTCTGTCTTATAACAATTATAAGTTGGAGCGGGACCAACGTTCCCCAGCTCAGTATAACAAGCGGGTTCGGTCAATATTCCGTATTATTATCTTGATTAAGGCGTGATATGGTCGCTACCTGGAGAGAGAGAGAAGAAAACACTCAGCGTGCGCTCTTGCAAGAATAGATTGGTTATTATTTTATCTAATTAGGATGGCTCCCACTGCTTTTTATCAAATCTTCCTTCAAACCCTAAAAGGAAAGACTAGCCGGGATTAATTACACACTACAAGTTCGCCAATCTTTCAGCCAGGCCAGTGTCGGTACTTTGAGGGAGGTCCCCCGTGCTTTCGTACGAACCTAATTAATGTAAACCTCGTTTTCCCAGAGGCGTAACCCCGTTGACACCTTTCTAGACACCTACTTAATCGGCTAATTGTAATGTATAAAACTCTCCCAGGAGTAACTCTTACTCGCAGCGGGTATCGGGATCCAACTATCTCATAGAAGGTATGCAATCTCATTGCAAATTCCAACACTTGAAATTCCCGATAATATTTTGCCCCTAACCTCCTATGACCTTGACAAAGGCCAACAAACCATAGGATGCTAGTCAAGTTCAACCCGTCATTTCCTGATTGAATTAAACCCACCCGCACGGCCCTTGACAAAGGCCAACAAGGTCGCACGACTACCCTAACTCAATCTGCATCATATGCATAAGCAGATAAGCACCAGTTAGCTACCGCACACTGCGCCTTGACAAAGGCCAACAAACGCAGCACGAATACTAACTACTACTTATCTGAAATGACGGAGGGCTACGACAGGTTTTTACGAAAACCTATTGCGTAATGAACTTGATATCGTTGTAGGATCGAATGAATTTTGAAATGGAGTGCTTTTGAGGCTTTTCTAGTTTTGCTAAAGCAGTCACTCCCGGTGAAGGGATCGTCGGTCCTTTCCTCGTCGAATGAGGTGCGGGATATATCACATATATCACTGTGCAAAGCAAAAACACTTAAAAGCAATCAAAAGACAAACCGAGTGTGTAGCATCTTCCAGTTATTGCTAAAGGAGTCACTCCCGGTGAAGGGATCTCGGTCCTTTCCTTATCGAATAAGGTGCAGGATATATCACATATACCTCTGTGCAAAGCAAGAACTGTAGCTACCTGTTTTAATTTTGAAATTCGATTCTACAACATCTTAGGTTTCTTTTATTTCATTAATCACATTAATGAAGTCCCATCAATTAAATACCTAAACATCACAGATAAATACGACGTACGCTTATGCCATCCGCATTCGCCTCGATGTCCCCTCGTGCATCGTTAGGTTAGGTAACTAACGATAGAGCGGGGCAGGGCTAGCGCGGGTGTAACACATAAGTAACGTCTATATAATATATCATATATACTATATAATGTATCTATCACAGAACATCACATGATCACATCACAGATATCGCAGCAGAAGAATCATATGAAATATTGGATATACTAGGACGTCCGTGTTTTCAATACGAGCCAGTATAAAACACGGATTCCACGGTCGTGATGAATAGCCAAACCCACACCCGTAGACCCCTACGAGAGCGGCAAGTAACCCTACCAATTCTAGAGTTAGGAGACCCGGACTCGACTCCTCGAGTTGGTCTCCCACTGGACTCCAGAACCCGGTTACTTGTGCTCCCCTCCTTGGGTCTATTCTAGTGCGGAAAAGTAAATAATATACAAAAGGTGACAACTTCCGCAACCTGGAAGTGTCCCAATAAAAGAATATTACATACAAGTTTTTACATGAATGAAAATGAAAAACACTCATCTCACATAAAAAACCCCGGCTATTTAAACACGACAATCCAATATAACATATCCAGCAACACATAACATCACATGTCATCAACGTAAGTAAATATGTCTATCCCAATTGTCGTTGACATATAGCAACGAAACCGGCGATATCACATATTACACTTACGGTCACAAAAAAGAAAGTGTAAAACTACAACAGTTGGAATCCGCAACCACCTCAGACATCGCATGCCTGACCAAATGAATTACTTAGACATCGCATGCCTAACAATTATAAACCCCGCATTTTAGTCTCAAAATCGAAAACACTTTTCAATACCAAGTCGGGCAATTCAACAGGATTCCCGACATCCTGATCGAATGCTCGTCGCAAACTTCAGTAGACGGCCGCACCCCCGATACCGTCGACGAAGTGCACCAAGGCGGAACACCGCCACCGCGAGCACCCGAACGGATGCTTTCGGCGACGGGGTTCTCCTACAGTCACTTGGTCGGGGCTATGGGGTGGGGTTGTCTATTAAGTTTACCCGGCGAGTATCCGCGTACGTTACGTGATTGCGACGGACTTTTGATCACATCAAAATTCCGTGGCAACCGATCAAGTGAGACTAAAGTGCTATGTTTATAACATTCATTCAGTTATCACATAACTTTTGTGAATTCCAAATATTTTATCCCATTCCAGATAATTAGAAAATGTTAAACTTTCCGATCGAACAGTCAAACACCCAAGTTTTCCCAATACAGATCAACACATGAAACAAGTCTAAAAAAATTCAGTTCGTGCCTCAGTACCAACGGTCCAGCCGTAGAAGGGTCAAGCCAACGCCTCACATGTGGCACGCCGTACTGCCCCAAACCCGAAGGTTCAAAGGGCAGTTCAAGACGGTCACATAATCGAGTTAAGGTTTGTTGTCTTCTAGAGGGTCCATTGCGTTACTTGCACTACTTAGAACGTCGTTAAACTACGGAAAAATACAACACTTGGAAATTTCCCGACAGGGGAAAAATTGGGTATTTATATCCGGTCGAACTTTTTAACATATTCTAAAAATTATCCGGAAAGCCACATAGACAAAATCTGATAATCCGATCGAACATTCGAATCCCCAAAACAACCCAGAAAATTCAACTCTTGAATAAATTTTAAAAATTCCCAGAAAACTCAGCATAATTTATCAGGAATTACTGTACAAACAATGAGGGCTGACGTCACCAGATAGCCGCGGAACCGTCGCAGAAGCTAGGCTTCTGCCGCGGTTCCGCCGCAATAAATACTGTTCATCGAAATATTTTTGCATCGTAATTCTTATTTTTCCCTGCTGAATTTTTTAGCAATTTTTAATTTGGAAAAATCTCAGTTTTTGAAAAAAGGACAGAGAGCATTTTTGTGATCGGGTTTCGGGTTCGTTCGGACTTCAAATTCCGTCTAGACTTCGCCTAAGGCTCTAGCTAGGCTCTGATACCACTGTAGGGTTCCTAGGCACTCTCAAGAGGTTTCACAAGGCATCAACCATGCCAATTTCAAAAATTATGGTGCCAAGAAGCCCTAGTGTACGGATCGTTGGCTAGATGTCTAGGCGAAAAAGCAACTAGTTAACTACTTTAACTAAGTGAACGGAAATACAACCTTTGTAGATCCGGTTCTCCACCTCCCTAGCTCCGCAACGAAGTATCCTCGCTGTCCAAATCGAAATCCGGGCTCTTGCGTCGGCTTCATCGGAGAAGAAGCGGGCTAGATCATCGACGACGTGCCGAAGATGATCTACGTCGAAGCATCACTAGATCAAGCTCCACCTTCACCAAGCCATGAAAACTTGTGAAGGAAACACACTCTACTACTTGGCAAGAGGTAGAGGATGAAGAAATAGGAAGTGGGTTCACTTTAGAATTGGATTTCTCACTCAAATACATCAATCACCATTGATGAAGAAAGCTTTCTTCTTGTGAGGAAGAAGAAGAAGAAGATAAGTGTTATGATAAGAATTAATTTAAAATAGAAAAGAAAATCAAAACTTATCATAATCCAACCATGGTTATGTGTAGAGAGCAAACTATAGTTAGGTGAATGGTTAGGTTAGGCATAAAACAAAAATGGTGGACTTTATTCAAAGCTTCATGAAGCTTCAACAAAGAACAAAATTAGCCACCATTTTTCTTTTGCCAAAATGAAATAAACCATTCAATAAATGAATGAATAAATATATAATAACCCTAACCATTTACTTAACTAAGGTTTAACTCTTTACACAAACCCTAGCATTCTTGTATCATCAAACATGATACAATCAAGTGCACAAAATCATATCGCATATGCAATGCGCACACCCGAGTGAGAAAATCCATTTAAAGTGAACCAATACTAGTTAGTGCAAAGTAATATATCAAATATATAATTATGCATTAAATCATTAAATCAACACTTGATTTAATGATCCGGTCATATCGCATATAACCGACTAATATCCAATGTATCGGTTTATCGAATCAACCCTCGATTCGATAACTAGGTTATATCGCATATAACCATTCGATACATTCATCGCGAGAATAGAATACGGTATCACATACACGCATTATTCTCGGTCCCGCACATATCTCATATGCGCTCCTATTTCGTTTCGCTTGAGCCAGGAAACCTCTGTGTAGGACTCTAAAGACTCGTCAATACGCCGGCAGCAGATGATGATCATATCAAACACCCACAAGCCGCAAGCGGTCTGCTAAACGTAACGGCCACCCGGGTATTGAGCGATCAGAAGATCGACGAGCAAGCCCGCTCACACTCCTGTGAATCCAACCAGTAACACTACCGTACAGTCCGGTCTGATCGTCTGATATGTCGCATATCTCACCTAGGGGTGGTAAACGTCAGACCCCAATAGCTCGATAAGTCGTGTCGATATGAGGTCTATAACACTTCGAGAAACTACTGGTAACACTTACCAGTAAATCTCAGCAACCCTGGCCAGGGATTTCCTGTTATAGCCAATTGAACACAGCGCAACATCAACTCCCTATACCGGGAGAGACGAATCCCCTCCTATCGCTCATTGCCTCCATGTGACTCGGGACTGTACCCAAAAACCACCGTTTTGCACGCCCTCTTGGACGTGGTAAGATGGAAATCAAAGCACAGTGGGAACCACACAAGACTCTATGACGATCTCGGGTCAACAGACTACTCTGTACCAGTGTCACCAGAGAACTGCCATCTGACGTGAGGTATAATACCATCTGGGAGTTCTCGGCGAGTCCGTCCAGTGTACCCAGTCTCTACTGAGCACCCGTATATCATCTCTGATGTCAAACACCAATTGATATGGGATCATCCATCGCCCATCTGTATGGGTCGAGAAGGTACACGTTAGTCTACTCTGGTATATCGATGCCCCATCTCGATACACCCATGACTAGGGACTTTGAAGGATGTACTTATAGACTACCATGTCCCCACTAGTATGATCCGCATCATAGTCCAGGTAGTCAAGTACACATCCTAAGGGCTTTACCAACATGTAACAGAGAGGCAATCAGTATACACGTTAAGGTAAAGTTCAACCAGATAGCATACTATCATGTCGAGCAAGAAAGTCCTCCCTATATATGTCCCAGCATCCACTACAATATACATCCGATGTACAGTAATGGCCTCTAGGGCATACATATAACTAACATTTTCTTCTCTCTCTCTCCAGGTAGCGACCATATCACGCCTTAATCAAGATAATAATACGGAAATATTGACCGAACCCGCTTATTATACTGAGCTGGGGAACGTTGGTCCCGCTCCAACTTATAATTGTTATAAGACAGAGCAGGAAATTGGGGATTACCAGAATTCCCGTGCCGCCCAAACTAAGAGAGTGCATGCTGATGCATCATCTTCGGGTGTGTTCGTTACAAAGAACTGTTTCTCTGTATTCTCTACATCCTGGGTATATGATACCGGATCAGGATCCCAGATATGTAATCTGTTACATAGGGCTACAGAAAGGTAGAGGACTGAGAACGGGTGATAAGTTTCATGAGGCAGAAAACGGGGCAAGTGTTGCTGTTAGTGTATATGCCCTAGAGGCCATTACTGTATCATACTAGTTTGTATATTACTTGATGGAAGCTTGGGATATTCACCTTGTATAAACAATCTTGCTCAATATAGTAGTATGCTACTTGGTTTGTTTCTACTTCAATGTGTACTTGTGTTTATTTCAGTATATCACTTATACGCATTAGTGGAGCCCTTAGGATCTTTGCTTGATTACTAGCGTTGTGATGGCAGTCACACTAGTGGGGGCTGGGTAATCTATAGGCACATCCTTATACAGGTCCCTAGTCGTAGGACTATCGAGACAGGGCATCGATACTCCGGAGTAGACTAGCGTATGCGCTTCTCATCCCAGTGTGGGAGATGGTCTGTCCCACAGCCATCAGTACGTCGTACTGGAGATAGTATACGGGTGCTCGTTGGGTTACGAGTACACTGGACAGGACTCGTCGGGAACTGACAGGTTGGTATTATACCTATCGTCAGTTATCAGTTTCCAGGTGACATGAGTACAGCTTAGTCCGCTGACTTGACACTGACACTTCGCCTCGAGTGTGTTCCCACTGCACTTTGATCACTACCCTACCACGGCTCAAAGGAGTCGTGCAAACAGGTGGTGGTTGGGTGCAGTCCCGAAGCACTTGGAGGCAGTGACGGTTAGACAGGATTCGTCTCTCCCGGTATTGGGGGTTGACATCGCGCTGTGTCTAGGAGAGCCATTACACGAGTAGTCCCTGGCCAGGGCAAGCGAGATATACTGGTAGGTTTCCAGTGTTATCTCAGGGTGTTTTGGGCTTCACTCCGACACGACTTGTACCGCTATTGGGGGACTGACGTTTTACCGCCCCCTAGGCCCGCCATGCGATGTATCAGACGAACAGACCGGACTGTACGGAGAATGTCACATTCAGACTCAGTAGGAGTTCAGATGGGGTTTCACCTCGTCAGCCTTCTTGTCGGCATCTACCTGGGGACCGTTACGCACAGCTTGTGCCGCTTGCGGTCTGTGGTTAAACCCACTGCCAGCGTAGTGTCGAGTCTTTAGAGTCCCACACAGAGGGTATTCGCCTCTGGGCAAAACAGAGTAGAGGTCGCATGGTTTTGCGACAGGGTTCGTTCTCATCCGCACACTTGTGCACGTTTGGAGTCCGGACGGATTATACTGGCAGGCTCTGGTTTGAGCCAGATACTGGTATATGTTTTGGGGGTTGCTTTTATATCTTGGTATTCTTGTTCCTCGGAACGAGAATGCAGGTGTGTATGCACAGTTGCTTGAGGCGGAGAATGAGGTTTTTCATTAGGGTTTCGGATCGGGTGCGTATGCACAGTTGACAGTCTTCATTTTCCAAACCCTAATGGATTTATATATTATCTATTAATAATAGTAATTAAATAAGAATTATGTTATGGTTGATTTTTTTGTTGACTTGTTGACCATGGTTGACTTGTTGACCATTGACTACCATCATGCTTTAAAAAGTCTTCCTTGATTCATGCTTACTTTTTATTAAATGAAGCATGGTTGTGGTCATTCCAAATACTACCATCAACTATTCTTATTTCAATTATTATCATTTAGATAATATTTTTCTTTTGCATTATGGTTGCAAGAAAGAGAAAAGATATCTCATTCTATCATAACCTCTCTCTCTCCTCATTTCATCTTCTTCTTCCTCTAGCAAAGAGAAACCTTCTCATGTGTTGAGAATCATTCTCTTTAAAAGGAAAAGCAAACCCTAATCACTCTCTACTCAT
This sequence comes from Agapanthus africanus, assembly GCA_030015575.1. Classification (NCBI taxonomy): domain Eukaryota; kingdom Viridiplantae; phylum Streptophyta; class Magnoliopsida; order Asparagales; family Amaryllidaceae; genus Agapanthus; species Agapanthus africanus. The sequence continues at coordinate 225,618,514 of CM057349.1, forward strand.
TCTAGGATGAAGGTTTAGCAAGCCGGAAACCCTAGTTCACTCAAAGATCGAGGAAGAGCCCAAAGTCGAACCTTCGAGGTGGATCCATCTTCGACGGGAGAAGGCGACGAAAAGAGAACCATCAACCTCTACAAGGTTTGAAGAAGAAGGAGTTCAAGTTTAGGTATAACCATCTTCCATAGTAGCTAACTCTCTTTAGCTAGAATACTAGTTTTAGTTTAGACAACGATCCCGACCTTGTTTAGTCCATGTTGCCTCTTGCGATAAAAATTCGTTTTTTATACCGTTTCCGCCTCCCCGTAAGCACCGGGGGTCGCAATATGGACTTACACTGGTATCAGAGACTAACTAAACTTAAACTAGCTTGGTAGCGAAGTGTATGGAAGTTCGAAACCGAAAAATCACAAAACCGGAAAAACCAAAACCCTAAGTTTCTGTTGAATTTTTTTCTGCTCAAAATGAAAAACTTTATACTTGTAAAATCGTCTCAGGGTTTTGTTTGAACAGCCAAGAAACACGATGCACTAATTCACTTAAACCGCCGCGCTTCCGCGGCACGAGGTAGGCATGTGCCGCGGAAGCGCCGCGCTTTATTATCTTCTCTGCATCGTTTTTCGTGCAGTGTTCTTCTGTGTTGGTTTTGGGATTTTTAAGATATATTATATGTACCCAGATTTTCCAGAACAGAAATTCACTTTTGGGGTCCTATAATTCCGTATTTTTTTTCCGAACTTCACTGCACTTTGGCTATGTTGGTTATATCTGTGATGTTTGCATGTATTGAACGTCGGCTAATCGCTATAAGTCGATTAGTCGGGGTTATACATGATCTGTAATGTGCTGGAATGTGTATATGAATGTGTTGGACTGTCGCGGGTGAATAGCCGGGGTGGATGTGAGATGAGCTTTTGTTTTTCTTTCATTCATTGTAAATGTAAATTGATGTAATAATATTATTTGTTTGGCCGCACAACCGGGTCGGGGTTGTAGCCGTCATTGTATAATTCTTTTTACTGTTTATGCTCCTAGGATAGACCCATGGAGGGGTGCACAAACTGCCGAGTACTTGGCGGGTAGTTTGCCGCACCCGTAGGGGTCTTGGGTGGGGTATTTGGCTATTCACCGCGACCGTGTTATCCGCTTTTCGTTTCAGGCTCGAAAGGATTGCGGATTGCTAGTATATCCAATGTATTCATCTGTGATCTGTAATGTCTATCATTGCTTTCTATTTAGGCGTTGCTTATGTTTTACAGCCGCGCTAGCCCAGCCCCCGCTCTGTCGTTAGTTAAGTAACCTAACGAATGATGACGGGACCCCGTGGCGAATGCGAATGGCATAAGCGTACGTCATATTTTGGTTGTTTTCTGCAATGGTAGGAATTAAATGATGGGACGCATTAAAAGAACTAATGCAAGAATATCACGCATTAAAAGAACTAATGCAAGATAATAAACCAAGTTTAAGTCGATGGAACACTTTCGAAAAACCACTCGGTTCTTTTCAAAAACTAACTTTTAAATGCGGAGCTTGAGCCACTCCTTCTAAAAGCTATCTCGTTCCATCGATTATATCAAGTTCACTACGTTCACGGTTTCGCCAAAACCATTCGTAGCCCTCCATCATTTCAGTTAAATATACGGTAGTATTCAAGCTATGTATTTTGACCTCACGCCAAGGCATAGTGATTGGTAGCTACCGGATATTTATCTGTTGCATAGATAGAATGCGTTGTTTTGAGACAGTCGTACCACCATTTTGGCCTACGTCAAGGGTAGGTACGGGTGGATTCAAATCAACCGGGATAATGATGGGAAGAACTTGACATGTGACTTATGACATTTTGACCTCACGCCAAGGTCATAAGAGCATGGGGCAAAAATCCACATCGGGAGTTTCATAAGTACTGAAACTTGCTAGATTTGCATACCATTTGGAGTGTGATGATTATGGTAGGATTCCTTCATTTTCGTCACGCGATGATATTTGGATCCCGATCCTACTGTGAGTATATGCTACTCCTCGGGAAATTTCTCACTAAACGATCAATGCTATAAACCTAGTAGGTGCCTAGAAAGGTGTTAGCGGGGCTACGCCCCCAGGGAAAAGAGGTTCTTAAATTAAGGAACTTCGCGAAAGCGTTGGAAAACCTCCCTCGAAGTACCGACACTGGCCTGGCTGAACGGTTAAGCAAGTATTGTACGGTGGGATTGATCCCGGCTAATTCTTCCTTTGTGGTTTGAGGAGGGATTCGAGAGACAGTGGGAGCCATCCTGTTTAGACAAATTAAAAACCATTCTAAATTTGCAAGAGCATCGTGCTAAGTGTTTCTTCTCTCCCCCTGCAGCGACCAAATCGAAATGACTGGACTTAAGTTACTTCTAGATAAAAACATACTGACAGGGCCAAACTACAAAGATTGGCTCAGGAATGTCAAATTGGCAATCTCTTACGACAAGCTGGGGTATCTTCTTACCACCAAAGCTCCCCCCGTCCCAGGTCCCACCTCCAGCGTCGCGGATAAGGAAATCCGTAAGACTTGGGAGATTGACAGCGCGAAGGCCAGATGCCTCGTACTTGCCTCGATGGACAACGACCATCAGAGGAGGCACGAGAATATGGATTTGGAATCCATATTTCTTCATACAAAAGAACTGTATGGAGAGCAGTCTCGTATCGCAAGATACGAAGTGTCGAAGAAGTTATTTTCGACAAAGTTGGCCGTCGGATCATCGGTAGCGGACCACGTGCTTAAGATGATTGGCTACACTGAGGAGCTCGCGGAACTTGGGACCACGTTGGACAGTGAACTTTATACGGATATAATTCTCCAGTCCCTTCCATCCACTTACGTCCAGTTCATACTGAATTTCAACTTACAAGAAAAGGAAGTTGAACTTTCAGAACTCCTCAACCTGCTGAGGAGCGCAGAGGGCACCCTACAGAAGGGTAGGGATACATCCACTTTGTTTGTAGGAGGATCTTCTTCCTCTAGGTCCAAGGCGAAAGCCAAGGGAAAGAGGAAGAAAGCCCCCGCCAAACCAAGAGGCGGTGTTAGTAAAGTGGGTGCGAAGGGAAAGGAAAAGGCAACAAAGATAGCGGGGAAGCTTGTTGGTAAAGAGGAATGCTTCTATTGTCACAAGAGTGGACACTGGAAGAAAGATTGCAGGGCTTGGAAAGCCAGGACACAGGAACTGAAGCAGGTTGCGGCTTCAGCTTCAGGTGTGTATGTTATTGAAAACTGTCTTTCTATAAACTCTACTTCCTGGGTATTGGATACCGGATCAGGATCTCATATCTGTAATTCTTTGCAGGCGTTGAGAAACCGTAGGGTTTTGAAGGCAGGTGACATGACCCTCAGAGTTGCGAACGGAGCTAGCATGGATGCTAAAGCCGTGGGGGACTATCACCTGGGAATGTCAGATGGGCATGTTTTGGTTTTGCGTAATTGCTTTTTTGTACCCAACGCAACTTGTAATATCATTTCTGTATCTTTGGTTTCTAAAGAAGGTTATGAATTTGCGTTTGTAAGTAATGTTGTTAACATTCACCTTAATCAAGTTCTGATTGGGTCAGGTACATTGAGCAATGGTATATACGTATTAAACCAACCACAGATTTTCAATGTCCAGAATACACACAAAAGAAAGTCTCCAGATATCAATCAGACTTTCTTATGGCATTGTAGACTGGGTCACATCAATGAGAGAAGGTTGACTAAGTTACATACAGAAGGATATTTGGATCCGTTCAAATATCAATCGTATGCCACTTGTCAATCCTGTCTCAAAGGAAAGATGACAAAGACTCCGTTCACTGGACACGGAGTAAGAGCGAGCGAGCTCTTGGGACTCGTACACAGCGACGTGTGCGGTCCAATGTCTACACATGCGCGAAGCGGTTATTCTTACTTCATTACTTTTACGGATGATTTTTCAAGATACGGTTATGTCTTCTTAATGAAACATAAGTCAGAATCTTTTGAAAAATTCCAGGAATTTAAGAATGAAGTAGAGAAACAAACCGGCAAAAGTATCAAGATTCTAAGATCGGATCGAGGTGGAGAATACTTAAGTGCCGAGTTCCTGAATTACTTAAAAGAGAATGGGATTCTCTCTCAGCTTACTCCTCCATACACCCCGCAACATAACGGTGTATCGGAGAGACGGAATCGGACCCTATTGGATATGGTACGGTCCATGATGAGTAACGCTGAGTTACCGCGATCATTCTGGGGGTATGCGCTAGAAACAGCTGCATACCTATTGAACCGAGTTCCTACTAAGACTGTGCCTACCACACCATATGAGTTATGGAGTGGGAAGAAACCCTATCTTCAGTACCTGAAGATTTGGGGATGTCCAGCTTATGTCAAAAAGCAGCATACGGACAAGCTCGAGGCGCGCTCAGTACTGTGCAAGTTTGTGGGATACCCAAAGAACTCCAGGGGGTATCTTTTCTATTACGCAGAGGAGCAAAAAGTCCTTGTTTCTCGTAATGCCCATTTTCTGGAACATCAGTTCTTAGAAAAGGAAGTAAGTGGGAGCGCAATAGAACTGGAAGAAATTCCAGAACCACAGACTATTACTGAAAGCTTAATGGAACCAGAGGGTTCAAATGAACAGGACATTCCTATGCCGCTCCGCAGAAGTAGTAGGCAGTCTCATCCGCCCGAGAGATACTACGGTTTTCTCATAGACGGGGATAGAGAGGATTGCATCATAGACTATGATGAGCCTACAAGCTTCCAGCAAGCCGTTCAGAGCATTGACTCGGTAAAATGGCTGGATGCAATGCGGACCGAAATGGAGTCCATGTACACCAACAAAGTATGGACGTTGGACATTGCTCCAGACGGGGTAAAACCCGTAGGATGCAAGTGGATCTTCAAAAGGAAGATTGGTGTAGATGGACAGGTTGAGACCTATAAAGCTAGACTTGTAGCAAAGGGTTTCCGTCAAAGACCTGGCTTGGACTATGACGAAACCTTTTCTCCAGTGGCTATGCTGAAATCCATTCGGATCCTTCTTGCCATTGCTGCCTTCCACGATTATGAGATTTGGCAGATGGACGTAAAAACCGCTTTTCTAAATGGAAGTTTAGAGGAGTGTGTCTATATGGATCAGCCAGAGGGTTTCATTCAGAGTGGGAGCAGCGGAAAGGTGTGCAAGTTGCTTAAGTCCATCTATGGACTGAAGCAGGCATCGCGGAGTTGGAACATCTGTTTTGATGAGACGGTCAAGGAATTTGACTTTATCAAAAATCCAGATGAACCATGCATCTATAGTAGATTTGTAGCGAGAACTGTAGTATTCCTTGTTTTATACGTGGATGACATTCTCTTAATAGGAAATGACATTCCTATGCTACAATCTGTCAAGGGTTTCTTGTCACACAGGTTCTCCATGAAAGACCTGGGTGATGCCTCTTACATCCTGGGGATCCGGATCCATCGTGATAGATCCAAGAGGATATTAGGACTTTCACAGTCCAGGTACATCGACACCGTACTGAAAAGATTCAGTATGGAAGATTCCAAGCGCGGTAACTTACCGGCTTGTCACGGGATCACCCTCTCTAAAGAGATGTCTCCCAAGACTGATTTGGAGAGGGATCGCATGTCTATTATACCCTACGCTTCTGCGGTAGGCTCTATAATGTATGCGATGTTGTGTACCAGACCGGATGTAGCTTATGCACTGAGTGTAGTAAGCCGGTATCAGTCAAACCCTGGGGAGAAACATTGGATAGCGGTAAAGAACATTCTCAAGTACCTGAGGAGGACTAAGGAGATGTTCTTGGTGTATGGCGGAAAAGACCTCCAGATTGAGGCCTTTGCTGACTCCAGCTTCCAGAGTGACAAGGATGATTCCAAGTCCATGTCGGGTTTTGTCTTTACCCTCAATGGAGGGGCGGTGTGTTGGAAGAGTTCCAAACAGGAAACCGTTGCAGACTCGACTATGGAAGCGGAATACATCGCTGCATCTGATGCCGCAAAAGAAGCTGTCTGGATAAGGAAGTTCTTAAAAGAACTTCAGGTGGTTCCGTCCATTGTTGACCCAGTACCTCTGTATTGCGACAACAACGGGGCTATAGCTTTAGCAAAGGAACCCAGGTCCCATCAGAGATCCAGGCACATCTTGAGGCGGTATCACCTGATCAGGGAGATCGTGGATCGCAAGGAGATCGAGGTTCGGAGGGTTGCTTCAGAAGAGAACACTGCAGATCCATTCACCAAGGCCCTTCCCCAGACTCAGTTCGAGCGGCTGATCGAGATGATAGGTCTTCGATACGCCAGTACATGGCCTTAGTGCAAGTGGGAGATTGTTAGTGTATATGCCCTAGAGGCCATTACTGTATCATACTAGTTTGTATATTACTTGATGGAAGCTTGGGATATTCACCTTGTATAAACAATCTTGCTCAATATAGTAGTATGCTACTTGGTTTGTTTCTACTTCAATGTGTACTTGTGTTTATTTCAGTATATCACTTATACGCATTAGTGGAGCCCTTAGGATCTTTGCTTGATTACCAGCGTTGTGATGGCAGTCACACTAGTGGGGGCTGGGTAATCTATAGGCACATCCTTATACAGGTCCCTAGTCGTAGGACTATCGAGACAGGGCATCGATACTCCGGAGTAGACTAGCGTATGCGCTTCTCATCCCAGTGTGGGAGATGGTCTGTCCCACAGCCATCAGTACGTCGTACTGGAGATAGTATACGGGTGCTCGTTGGGTTACGAGTACACTGGACAGGACTCGTCGGGAACTGACAGGTTGGTATTATACCTATCGTCAGTTATCAGTTCCCAGGTGACATGAGTACAGCTTAGTCCGCTGACTTGACACTGACACTTCGCCTCGAGTGTGTTCCCACTGCACTTTGATCACTACCCTACCACGGCTCAAAGGAGTCGTGCAAACAGGTGGTGGTTGGGTGCAGTCCCGAAGCACTTGGAGGCAGTGACGGTTAGACAGGATTCGTCTCTCCCGGTATTGGGGGTTGACATCGCGCTGTGTCTAGGAGAGCCATTACACGAGTAGTCCCTGGCCAGGGCAAGCGAGATATACTGGTAGGTTTCCAGTGTTATCTCAGGGTGTTTTGGGCTTCACTCCGACACGACTTGTACCGCTATTGGGGGACTGACGTTTTACCGCCCCCTAGGCCCGCCATGCGATGTATCAGACGAACAGACCGGACTGTACGGAGAATGTCACATTCAGACTCAGTAGGAGTTCAGATGGGGTTTCACCTCGTCAGCCTTCTTGTCGGCATCTACCTGGGGACCGTTACGCACAGCTAGTGCCGCTTGCGGTCTGTGGTTAAACCCACTGCCAGCGTAGTGTCGAGTCTTTAGAGTCCCACACAGAGGGTATTCGCCTCTGGGCAAAACAGAGTAGAGGTCGCATGGTTTTGCGACAGGGTTCGTTCTCATCCGCGCACTTGTGCACGTTTGGAGTCCGGACGGATTATACTGGCAGGCTCTGGTTTGAGCCAGATACTGGTATATGTTTTGGGGGTTGCTTTTATATCTTGGTATTCTTGTTCCTCGGAACGAGAATGCAGGTGTGTATGCACAGTTGCTTGAGGCGGAGAATGAGGTTTTTCATTAGGGTTTCGGATCGGGTGCGTATGCACAGTTGACAGTCTTCATTTTCCAAACCCTAATGGATTTATATATTATCTATTAATAATAGTAATTAAATAAGAATTATGTTATGGTTGATTTTTTTGTTGACTTGTTGACCATGGTTGACTTGTTGACCATTGACTACCATCATGCTTTAAAAAGTCTTCCTTGATTCATGCTTACTTTTTATTAAATGAAGCATGGTTGTGGTCATTCCAAATACTACCATCAACTATTCTTATTTCAATTATTATCATTTAGATAATATTTTTCTTTTGCATTATGGTTGCAAGAAAGAGAAAAGATATCTCATTCTATCATAACCTCTCTCTCTCCTCATTTCATCTTCTTCTTCCTCTAGCAAAGAGAAACCTTCTCATGTGTTGAGAATCATTCTCTTTAAAAGGAAAAGCAAACCCTAATCACTCTCTACTCATTCTAGGATGAAGGTTTAGCAAGCCGGAAACCCTAGTTCACTCAAAGATCGAGGAAGAGCCCAAAGTCGAACCTTCGAGGTGGATCCATCTTCGACGGGAGAAGGCGACGAAAAGAGAACCATCAACCTCTACAAGGTTTGAAGAAGAAGGAGTTCAAGTTTAGGTATAACCATCTTCCATAGTAGCTAACTCTCTTTAGCTAGAATACTAGTTTTAGTTTAGACAACGATCCCGACCTTGTTTAGTCCATGTTGCCTCTTGCGATAAAAATTCGTTTTTTATACCGTTTCCGCCTCCCCGTAAGCACCGGGGGTCGCAATATGGACTTACAGTTGCAGCCAAGTCTGTTGGTCACTGTCACCCTGTATTACAAATACATTGATTCTGAACGAATGTTATTAGATACCGAACCTGATATACAAAATCGTATCAGTCTCTTTATTAGTAAAGAAATGATAAAATTTTGTATTGTTGGATAATGTTTTGAACATTTCCTATATCAAAAGTTGATCGGTTCAGGCACGTTATCTAAAAGCATTGATGTTCTAAATCAAACTACAGTTCTTAGTATACGGAACACACACAAGAGGATAAGTTCAGAAATGAACGAATCCTTCTTAAGGCATTGTAGACTAGGTCATATCTATGCGACCCGACTGGCTGTAGTTTCATGTAGATGCATATTTAAATCAGTTTGAATTTACATCTTGTGAAACTCGCTAGTCATGTCACAAAGATAAGATGACCATAGCTCGGTTTACTGGAAACAGAGAAAGAGTTAATGAACTCTTGGGATGATACATGTTGATGTATGCAGGTCCCCTGTCTACACATGCCAGGACTGGTTCTTTATACTTCATTACGTTCTCTGATGATCTCTTTAGATTCAGACATATGTTCTTGTTGAAACACAAGTCCGAACCTTTTGAGATATTCACAGAATATAAGTTAGAAGTAGAGAACCAAAATACGGGTATAAGTATTATGTCCTATGATGAGATCAGGGAGGAGAATACTTGTGCATGGAATTCCTGGACTATTCTAAAGGAGAATGAGATTCTCTCTCAGCATTACTCCTCTGTATACACCATAGCACGATGGTATATCGGGGTGGAGCAATTACACCCTATGTGATAAGGTGTGCTCTATGATGAGTAATACTGAGTTACCTTTTTCCTTTTGGGAGTTATGCACTTATGAAGTTGCATACCTATTGAATAGGGTTCCAATCAAATCAGTTGCCTACCATTTCATATGTGATATGGAAAGGGAAGAGCCCATGTCTTAAGCTAGTTAAGATTTGGGGTTATCCGGCCTATGTCTAAAAGCATAATCCGGACAAGCTCAAGGCAAGGTCAGTTATGTAGAACTGGAAATGTTCCAGCTATACAGACTGCAGCTGATGATTTGATAGAACCAAAGGATTCAGTAGATTCCAATGAACCTCAGCCTCTCCGCCGATCTAGTAGGGTTCCTCACCCACCTGAGAGATACTTCGGTTTCTCTATGACGGTGGGAGCAAGGATTGCATCATGAGATGATGACCCAACTAGTTTCGAGCTGGCCATCAAGAGTGAGACTCTGTAAGGATGGCTGGATGTTTATCGATCTGAGATGGGATCGTTATACACCAACAAAGTATGGACTTTGGTTGCTATATCTGAAGGGTTAAATCCCTATCAGGAGCAAGTATATCTTGAGAAGATTACTTGGTGTAGATGGAAAAGTTGAGACTTTCAAAGCTAGACTTGTTAAAGCTTTTCGTCATTGACCAGGCGTGGATAATGATGAAACCTTTTCAAGTAGCTATGCTTAAGTCCATCCAGATCCTACTTGCCACGGCTACATACCATGACTACAATATCTGGTGGTAGGGTGTTATGACTGCTGTTCTAAATGATGTTTTAGAAGAGTGCGTCTATAAGTACACAGCCAGAGGGCTTCGTACACAGTGGGAGCAGCGGAAACGTGTGCAAAATGCTTTATAGGATTAAAGCAGGCATCGCGGAGTTGGAACATCTGTTTTGATGGATTAGTCAAAGAGTTTGACATCATCAAAATGGTAGATGAACCTTGTATAAACAAAAAGGTAGTAGGGAGTATGGTGATGATCCTCGTAGAGTACGTGGATGACATACTCTTGATAGGAAAAGAGTTTCCTATGCTACGCTCGATCAATCTCCGCTTATCATAATGATTCTCCACAAAGGATCAAAGTGATACCTCCTATATCCTGGATTTTGGATCTATGAGATAGATCTAAATGGATGTTAGGATTCTCACTAGTTGTAGTGAGATGGTATCAATCGATCCTGGGGAGAATCACTGGAAGGGTTCCAGGGTGATAAAGACGACTGAATGTCAGTCACAGGCATTGTCTTTACCCTCAGTAAAGGTACGGTATGTTGAAAGAGTTCCAAGCTAGATACCGTGACACACTAGACGATAAAGGCAGGATACATCGCTACTTAAGATGCTACTAAAGAGACTGTTTGGGTGTATATTGGTTCATAAGATGAACTATGTTCCTCCCATTGTGTGACAATGGAGTTGTGGCTTATGCCAAGGAACGCAGGTCCCATCAGTGATCCAGACATATTCTAAGGCAGTATCACCTGATCATGGAGATAGTTGATCTCCAGGGAGATCGAGGTTAGGAGAGTAGACTCAGAGGACAACACAGCGGATCCACTCACAAAGGCCTGTTCCCAGAGAGAGACTTTTATGGGATGGTTGAGTATGAGATACTGCAACCACTGCTATCAGATGGCCCTAGTGCAAGTGGAAGATTGTTAGTTATATGTATGCCCTAGAGGCCATTACTGTACATAGGATGTATATTGTAGTGGATGCTGGGATGTATATAGGGAGGACTTTCTTGCTCGACATGATAGTATGCTATCTGGTTGAACTTTACCTTAACGTGTATACTGATTGTCTCTCTGTTACATGTTGGTAAAGCCCTTAGGATGTGTGCTTGACTACCTGGACTATGATGCGGATCATACTAGTGGGGACATGGTAGTCCATAAGTACATCCTTCAAAGTCCCTAGTCGAGGGTATATCGAAACGGGGCATCGATATACCAGAGTAGACTAGCGTAGACCTTCTCGACCCATACAGATGGGCGATGGATGATCCCATATCCATCGGTGTTTGACATCAGAGATGATATACGGGTGCTCAGTAGAGACTGGGTACACTAGACGGACTCGCCGAGAACTCCCAGATGGTATTATACCTCACGTCAGATGGCAGTTCTCTAGTGACACTGGTACAGAGTAGTCTGTTGACCCGAGATCGTCATAGAGTCTTGTGTGGTTCCCACTGTGCTTTGATTTCCACCTTACCACGTCCAAGAGGGCGTGCAAAACGGTGTTTTTTGGGTACAGTCCCGAGTCACATGGAGGCAATGAGCGATAGGAGGGGATTCGTCTCTCCCGGTATAGGGGGTTGATGTTGCGCTGTGTTCGATTGGCTATACCAGGAAATCCCTGGCCAGGGTTGCTGAGATTTACTGGTAAGTGTTACCAGTAGTTTCTCGAATTATTATAGACCTTACATCGACACGACTTATTGAGCTATTAGGGTCTGACGTTTACCACCCCTAGGCGAGATATGCGACATATCAGACGATCAGACCGGACTGTACGGTAGTGTTACTGGTTGGATTCACAGGAGTGTGAGCGGGCTTGCTCGTCGATCTTATGATCGCTCAATACCCGGATGGCCGTTACGTTTAGCAGACCGCTTGCGGCTTGTGGGTGCTTGATATGATCATCATCTGCTGCCGGCGTATTGACGAGTCTTTAGAGTCCTACACAGAGGTTTCCTGGCTCAAGCAAAACGAAATATGAGCGCATATGAGATATGTGCGGGACCGAGAATAATGCGTGTATGTGATACCGTATTCTATTCTCGCGATGAATGTATTGATTGGTTGTATGCGATATAACCTAGTTATCTAATCGAGGATTGATTCGATAAGCCGATACATTGGATACTAGTCGGTTATATGCGATATGACCGGATCGTTAAATCAAGTGTTGATTTAATGATTTAATGTATAATTATATATTTAATATATTACTTTGCATTAACTAGTATTGGTTCACTTTAAATGGATTTACTCACTTGGTTTGTGCACATTGCATATGTGATATATTTTGTGCACATGATTGTATCATGTTTGATGATACATGCAAGCTAGGGTTAGTGTAAAGAATTAGACCATGGTTAAGATTATGATTAGGGTTTTCTTTTTCCTTATTTATTTATTTATTTATGTTGGAAAAAGATGAGAAAAGAATGGTTGCTATTTTTGTTTGCTAGTTGAAGATTCTTGAAGCTTTGAATTAGTCCACCATTCTTGTCTCATCCTTAACCCTAACCATTCAAGTTAACCATGGTCCATTCTCTACAACTAACCAAGGGTTAGTAAATGATAAGTATTGATTTATTTATCATTTACAAAATACTTATCATATTCTTTTTCTTCATCTTCTTCTTCTTCAACATGAGAAAAAAGCTTGCTACATCAATGGTGATTGATGAAAATGAGTGAGAAATCCAAATCTAAAGTCTACCCACTTCCTATTTCTTCATCCTCTACCTCTTGCCAAGTAGTATAGGGTGTTATCTTCACAAGTTTCATGACTTGGTGAAGTGGGAGCTTGATCTAGCGATGTCTCGACGTAGATCATCTTCGGCATGGACATCGACGACCTAGCTTGCCCATTCTCCGACGAAGCCGACGCTAGTGCCCGGGAACTCATTTGGACAGCGAGGGGACTTCGTTGCGGAGCTATGGAGGTAGAGCACCGGATCTACAAAGGTTGTATTTCCGTGTTCCTTTAGTAAAATAGTTTACTAGTTGCATCTTTCGCCTAGACATCTAGCTAACGATCCGTATTAGGGTTTCTCGGCACCTAGATTTTTTGAAATTGGCATGGTTGATGCCTTGTGAGACCTCTTGGGAGTGCCTAGGAACCCTACAAAGCTCACTAATAGATTCTTTTTCTCAATCGGGTAATACATTGATATATATGCGATATATGTTAAATGTATTACTTTATTTTGTTACAATAAATATTGTATATGTGATATATAATATTGTAACATGTTAGGGTTATTAATGCAACATGATTAGTGGAGATTAAACATGGTTAGGGTTTGATTTGGTTTAATCTTTTCTAGAACCTTCTAGAAGGTTTTGTTTTGTTTTGTGCAAAGATATTTGTGTTGATATTTTGCATAGATATTTGTTTAACCCAACCAAACCTTTTAACCATGGTTAAATATCTACAAGGGTTACATATACCATGGTTGCATTTCTAACCTCACACTTGAGTTATTCATTATTCATCATAAATGGTTTTGATTATTCTTCTTCTTCCATGATAAAAAGCTTTCTAGCTTTTTGCTTGGTGATGAAAATGAGTGAGATTAAGAAAACAAATGAGAGCTAAAATCCTACTTCATCATCCTAATTTATCCTAGCCATTTGGATTATGGTGTTCACTTCATTTAGTGAGTGAGAGCTTGTGTTAAAGAAACTTCAAGGTAGATCATCTTAGTTATCGAAGATCGGAAGCAAGTGTGAATCTTTCTCTTCGTGGAGCCTCTCTAGAGTCCGGATTCTAGATGATCGCAGCGAAGGGACCTCAACACTGAGCTTTAGAAGTGAAGGAACGGACTACAAAGCTTGTAATCCCAAACTCTTAGATGTTAAAGTGTTTAACATGCATTGTTTCGCCTAATTTCTTGTTTAAAGATCTTGGTTAGGGTTGTTCGGCACATCTAAATTTTAAATCGGGCATGGTTGATGCCTTATAAACCCTTATGAGGGTGCCTAGCATCCCTACAGTGGTATCAGAGCCAAGCTAGAGTTTTAGGCGAAGTTTAAAGTCCGATCAAACTCCGAATACCCGTAAAACCCTAGTTTCTGGAAAATTTTTGAAAATGTTGATTTTTTCGTATTAAAAATGCTCAGAAAAAATCAGCAGGTGATTTGATGGATTACTGTGCAAAATGACCCTATAACGCCTTTAATGCACCGTGGAACCACGGCAATGACCTGGCTTGCGCAGCGGTTCCGCAGCCAAACAGTAGCATCAGTATTTCATTTTACACAGTAATATCCGTACAGATTTCCTGATTGTTCTGGGAATTTTTATTCTACTCAAGTGTTCAGTTTTCTGGGATTTATTGGAAACTCGTTGATTCGATCGGAAAGTATAACTTCGTTTAGTTTGTCCAGGTAATTTTTAGAACGTGTTAAAAAGTTCGAACGGATATCAATAACTCACTTTTTCCCCTGCCGGAAAATTTTAAAGTGTTGGATTTTTCCGTAGTTTAAGAACGTTATAAGTCGTGCAAGTAACACGGTGGACCCTCTAGAAGACAACAAACCTTAACTCGATTATGTGACCGTCTTGAACTACCTCTAAACCTTAGGATTTTGGGCAGTACGGCGTTGCCACATGTGAGGCGTTGGCTTGACCCTTCTACGGCTGGACCATTGGTACTATGGCATGTGATGGATGTTTTTTTTAAAACTAATTTCAAGTGTTGAGAACTATTTGGGAAAACTTGGGTGTTTGATTATTCGATCGGAAAGTTTAACATTGACTATTTATCTGGAATGTGATACAATATTTGGAATCCATAAGTAGTTATGAGATAACTAATTTGAATGTTATAAATAAAGCAGTTTTGTCTCAGATGATCGGTTGCAACGGGATTTTGATGCGATCAAAAGTCCGTGGCAATCACGTAGCGTACTCGGATACTTGCCGGGTAAACTTAATAGACAGCCATGCCCCATAGCCCCGACCAAGTGACTGTTGGAGAACCCCGTCGCCAAAAGCATCCGTTTGGGTGCTCGCGGCAGTGGTGTTCCGCCTTAGTGCACTTCGTCGATGACATCCGGGGGTGCGACGTCTACTAAAGTTTGCGACGAGCATTCGATCAGGATGTCAGGAATCTTGTTGAATTGCTTGACTTGTTATTGAAAAGTGTTTTTGATAATGAGACAAAAATACGGGGGTTTTAATAGTTAGGCATGCGATGTCTAAGGAATTCATTTGGTTAGGCATGTGATGTCTAAGGAGGTTGCGGATTCCAACTGTTGTAGTTTTACACTTTCTTTTCTGCGACCATAAGTGTAGTATGTAGTTGTATCGCCGGTTTTCGTTGCTATACATCAACGACAATCGGTGTATGCATACTTACTTACGTTGATGATATGAGATATTATGTGTTGGTGTGATATATTATATTGGATCGTCGTGATTGAGTAGCCGGGGGTTTTATGTGAGATGAGGGTTTTCTTCATTTTTATTCATGTAAAATTCATTGTATGTAATATTCTTTTATTGGGGCACTTCCGGGATGAGGATGATGTCACTATTGTATATTATTTACTTTTCCGCATTAGGTAGACCCAAGGCGGGGAGCACAAGTAACCGGGTTCTAGGGTCCAGTGGGAGACCATCTCGAAGAGTCAAGACTGGGTCTCCTAACCCTAGAATTGGCAGTATTGCTTGCCGCTCTCGTAGGGGTCTAGAGATGTGGGTTTGGCTATTCATCGCGACCGTGGAATCCGTGTTTTATACAGGCTCGTATTAAAACACGGACCTCCTAGTATATCCAATATTTCATATATGTTCTTCTGCTGCAATGTTCTGTGATGAGATCATATTACTGCCTAAGACGAATGTTTATATTATATATAAGAGATATATGTTATATTGCAGATTTCGTTTCAAATGTGATGCTTATGAAGCATATTAAAATGGGACTTCATTAATGAGATTAATGATATAAAAGAAACCTAAAAATGTTGTAGAAACTTGTTTAAAAACTAGTAGCTCAAGTTCTTGCTTTGCATAGCGGTGTTCCTTGTAGAGCATCCAGCACCTTATTCGATAAGGAAAGAGCCGAGATCCCTTCAACGGGAGTGACCTCTTTAGCGAAACTAGCAGATGCTACAAACTCGGTTTGTCTTTTGATTATTTCTATAGTTTTTGCTTTACATAGTGGTATTTGTGAAATATCCTGCACCTTATTCGATAAGGAAAGAGCCAACGATCCATTCACCTGGAGTGACCTCTTTAGCAAAACTAGAAAAGGCCTAAAAAACATTTCATTTAAAATCACTCGATTCTACAACGATATAAAGTTCATTACGCAAAGGGTTTTCTTAAGAACCTGTCGTAGCCCTCCGTCATTTCAGATAAATAGTCTTTAGTATTCATGCTGCGTTTGTTGACTTAGTCATGGCGTAGTGTGCGGTAGCTGATTAGTGCTTATCTGCAAAGCATATGATGCGATTGGATTAGGGTAGTCGTGCGGCCTTATTGACTCAGTCAAGGGTCGTGCGGGTGGGTTTAATTCAATCGGGAAATGACGGGTTGAACTTTACTTGCGGTCTATGGTTTGTTGACTTAGTCAAGGTCATAGATCGCTTGGGGCAAAATATTATTGGGAATTTCAAGTGTTGAAATTTGCAATGAGATTGCATACATTCTTTGAGATAGTTGGATCCCGATACCCGCTGCGAGTAAGAGTTACTCCTGCGAGAGTTTTACACATTACAATTAACCGATCAAGTAGGTGTCTAGAAAGGTGTTAACAGGGTTACGCCCCTGGGAAATCGAGGTTTATTTTAATTAAGTCCGTGCGAAAGCACGGGGAACCTCCCTCAAAGTACCGGCACTGGCCTTGCTGAATGATTGGCGAGCTTGTAAAGTGTAATTAATCCCGCTTAGTCTTTCCTTTTAGGGTTTGAAGGAAAATTTGACTAAAACAGTGGGAGACATCCTGATTAGATAAATTGATAACCAATCTAATCTTGTAAAAGCGCACGCTGAGAGTTTTCTACTCTTTCTCTCTCTCTCCTGGTTACGACTATATCACGCCTTAATCAAGATAATAATACAGATGTATTGACCGAACCCTCTGTTATACTGCGCTAGGGAACGTTGGTCCCGCTCCAACTTATAATTATTATAAGACAGAGCAGGAAATAGGGGATTAGCGGAATTCCCGTGCCGCCCAAACGAAAAAAGTACATGTTGATGCATCTTCTTCGGGCGTGTTCATTACACAGAACTGTTTCTCAATATCCTTTACATCCTGGGTATTTGATACCGGATCAGGATCCCACATATGTAATTTGTTACAAGGGCTACAGATAGGTAGAGAATTGAGAACGGGTGATAAATTTCATGAGATAGAAACGGTGCAAGAGTTGCAGCCAAGTCTGTTGGTAGTTATCACCCTGTATTACCAGAATACTTTGATTCTGAACGAATGTTATTAGATACCGAACCTTATATACAACATCATATCAGTCTCTTTATTAGTAAAGAAAGATATAATTTTGTATTATTGGATAATGTTTTGAACATTTCCTATATCAAGAGTTGATCGGATCAGGCACGTTATCTAAAAGCATTGACGTTCTAAATCAAACCACAGTTCTTAGTGTACAGACCACACATAAGAGGAAGAGTTCAGAAATGAACGAATCCTTCTTGAGGTATTGTAGACTAGGTCATATCAATGCGACCCGACTAGCTGAAGTTACATTTAGATGCATATTTAAATTAGTTTGAATTTACATCTTGTGAAACCTACCAGTCATGTCACTAAGATAAGATGACCAGAGCTCTGTTTATTGAAAATAGAGAAAGAGTTAGTGAACTCTTGGGATTGATGCATGTTGATGTATGAAGGTCCCCTGTCTACACATGCCAAGACTGGTTCTTTGTACTTCATTACATTCAATGATTATCTCTCAAGATCCGGACATATGTTCCTGTTGAAACACAAGTCTGGAACTTTTGAGAAATTCAATGAATATAAGTTAGAAGTAGAGAACCAAAAACGGGTAAAAGTATTATGTCCTTTGATAAGATCAAGGAGGAGAATACTTGAGAATGGGATTCCTGGACTATTCTAAAGGAGAATGAGATTCTCTCTCAGCATTACTCCTCCGTATACACCATAGCACATCGGTGTATCGGGGCGGAGCAATCACACCCTATGTGATATGGTGTGCTCTATGATGAGTACTACTGAGTTGCCTATTTCCTTTTGGGAGTTATGCACTTGTGAAGCTGGATACCTATTGAATAGGGTTCCAATCAAATCAGTTGCCTACCGCTTCATATGTGATATGGAATGGGAATAGCCCATATCTTAAGTATGTTATGATTTGGGGTTGTCCAACCTATGTCTAAAAGCATAATCCACACAAGCTCGAGGCAAAATCAGTTCTGTAGAACTTTGTTGGATATCCCAAGCATTCGCAAGGGAATATCTTCTACCAAACCGAGGAACAAAAGATGTTTTGTTTCTCAGCATGCCACCTTTGTGAAAGGGAATTTCTTGTCAAGAAATTAGTGGTCATGAGGTAGAACTGGAAAGAGTTCAAGCTTTACAAACTGCAGCTGATGATTTGGTAAAACCAAAAGATTCAATAGTTTCCAACAAACTTCAGCCTCTCCGCCGATCTAGTAGGGTTCCTCACCCACCTGAGAGATACTTCGGTTTTCTCTATGACAGTGGGAGCGAGGATTGCATCATAAGATGATGACCCAACTAGTTTCAAGCAGGCCATCAGGAATGGGACTCTGTAAGATTTGCTGGATGCTTAGTGATCTGAGATGGAATCCTTATACACCAACAAAGTATGGACTTTGGTTGCTTTATCTGAAGTGTTAAATCCCCAACCGGAGCAAGTATATCTTGAGAAGATTACTTGGTGTACATGGAAAAGTTGAGACTTTCAAAGCTATGATTAAGTCCATCCAGATCTTACTTGCCACTGCTACATACCATTACTACGATATCTGGTGGTTGGGTGTCATGACTGCTTTTCTAAATGATGATTTGGAAGAGAGCGTCTATAAGTACACAGCCAGAGGGCTTCGCAGACAGTGGGAGCAGCGAAAACGTGAGCAAGTTGTTTTTATGTGATAAATCAGGCTTCACGGAGTTGGAACGTCTATTTTGATGTAGTAGTCAAAGAGTTTGACTTCATCAACATGGTAGATGAACCTTGTATATACAAAAAGGTAGTACGGAGTATGGTGGTGATCCTCGTAGAGTACGTGGATGACATACTCTTGATAGGAAAGGAGTTTCCTATGCTACGCTCAGTCAATCTCCGCTTATCACAAGGATTCTCCATATAGGATCTAAGTGATACCTCCTAAATCCTGGGTTTTGGATCTATGAGATAGATCTAATTGGATGTTAGGATACTCACTAGTTGTAGTAAGATGGTATCAATCGATCCTGGGGAGAATCACTGGAGAGGTTCCAGGGTGATAAGGACGACTGAATGTCAGTCGCAGGCATTGTCTTTACCCTCAGTGGAGGGACAGTATGTTGGAAGAGTTCCAAGCTAGATACCGTGACTTAGTAAATGATTAAAGGAAAGATACATCGTTACCAAGGATGCTACCAAATAGGCAGTCTGGATATATTTAAGTTCATGAGATGAACTTCGTTCCTGCCATTGTGTGACAATGGAGTTGTGGCTTATGCCAAGGAACCCCCGTCCCATCAGAAATCCAGATATAATTCTTAGACAGTATCACCCGATCATGGAGATGGTTGATCTCCAGGGAGATCGAGGTTAGGAGAGTAGACACAGAGGACAACAGTGAGGATCCACTTACAAATGACTTTTTTTCCCAGTAGAGACTTTTATGGGATGGTTGAGTATGAGATACTTCAACCACAACTAATTGTTGGGTATGTGATACCACAACAGATGGCCCTAGTGCAAGTGGGAGATTGTTAGTTATATGTATGCCCTAGAGGCCATTAATGTACATATGATGTATATTTTAATGGATGCTTGGACATATATAGGGAGGACTTTCATGCTCGACATGATAGTATGCTATCTGGTTGTACTTTATCTTAACATGTACTCTGATTGTCTCTATGCTACAAGTTGATAAAGCCCTTAGGATGAGTACTTGACTACCATGACTATGATGCAGATCATACTAGTAGGGACAGTGTAGTCGCTAAGTACATCCTTCAAATGTTCCTAGTCGTGGGAGTACCGAGACAGGGCATCGATACTCTAGAGTAGACTAGTGTATGCGCTTCTTAACCCATATGATGGGCGATGGATGATCCCATATCCATTGGTGTTTGACATCAGAGAAGGTATACGGGTGCTCAGTGGTGACTGGGTACACTGGACGGACTCGCCGAGAACTCCCAGATGGTATTATACACCACGTCAGATGGCAGTTCTCTGGTGATACTGGTATTAGTCTGTAGACCCGAGATCATCATAGATTCTTGTGTGATTCCTACTGTGCTTTGATTTCCATCATAGCATGTCCAAGAGGGCATGCAAAAAGGTGGCTTTTGGGTACAGTCCCGAATCATTTGGAGGAAAATGAGCGTAGGAGGGGTTTCGTCTCTCCCGGTATAGGGAGTTGATGTTGCGCTGTGTTCGATTGGCTATAACTGGAAATCCCTGTCCAGGGTAGCTGAGATCTACTGGTAAGTGTTATCAGTAGTTTCTCGAACTGTTATAGACCTCATATCGACACGACTTATCCAGCTACTGGGGTCTGACGTTTACCTCCCCTAGGCGAGATATGCGACATATCAGACGAAGAGACTGGACTGTACGGGATTGTTACTGATTGGATTCATGGGAGAAAGTACAGGCATGCTTGTTGATCTTCTGATCGCTCAATACCTGGGTGGCTGTTACGTTTAGCTGACCGCTTACAGCTTGCGGGTGTTTGATATGATCATCACCTACTGCCGGCGTATTGACGATTCTTTAGAGTCCTACACAAAGGTTTCCTGGCTCAAGCAAAACGGAGTAGGAGCACATATATGATATGTGCAGGACCGAGAACAATACGTGTATGTGATACTGTATTAGATTCTCGCGATATGAGATATCGGCCGGGTATATGTGATATAGCCGGGTCATCGGATCAAGTGTTGATTCGATGAACTGATACAGATTATATTAGTCGGTTATTCGTGAAATAGCCGGATTATCGGATCAAGTGTTGATTCGATAATTTAATGTATAATTATATATTTGATATATTAAATTACATTAACTAATATATGCTCACTGAAAGATTCTTTTTCTCACTCGGGTAATACATTGATATATATGCGATATATGTTAAATGTATTATTTTATTTTGTTACAATAAATATTGTATATGTGATATATAATATTGTAACATGTTAGGGTTATTAATGCTACATAATTAGTGGAGATTAAACATGGTTAGGGTTTGATTTGGGTTAATCTTTTCTAGAACCTTCTAGAAGGTTTTGTTTTGTTTTGTGCAAAGATATTTGTGTTGATATTTTGCATAGATATTTGTTTAACCCAACCAAACCTTTTAACCATGGTTAAATCTCTACAAGGGTTACATATACCATGGTTGCATTTCTAACCTCACACTTGAGTTGTTCATTATTCATCACAATTGGTTTTGGTTATTCTTCTTCTTCTTCCATGATAAAAAGCTTTCTAGCTTTTTGCTTAGTGATGAAAATGAGTGAGATTAAGAAAACAAATGAGAGCTAAAATCCTACTTCATCATCCTAATCTATCATATACATTTAGATTAAGGTGTTCACTTCATTTAGTGAGTGAGAGCTTGTGTTAAAGAAACTTCAAGATAGATCATCTTAGTTATCGAATATCGGAAGCAAGCTTGCATCTTTATCTTCATGGAGCCTCTCTAGAGTCCGGATTCTCGATGATCGCAGCGAAGGGACCTCAACACGGAGCTTTAGAACTGAAGGACCGGACTACAAAGGTTGTAATCCCAAACTCTTAGATGTTAAAGTGTTTAACATGCGTTGTTTCGCCTAATTTCTAGTTTAAAGATCTTGGTTAGGGTTGTTCGGCACGTCTTAATTTTTAATCGGGCATGGTTGATGCCTTATAGACCCTTGCGAGAGTGCCTAGCATCCCTACAGGATGCATTTGATTGGCATTTTTATTCGTGCATGATTGGATGCACTTGATTGGGATTTTTTGTAACACCTCAGGATGTGATTAGTGGATAATTATACTTTAAGATATGGTTTTTAATATAAAGTTTACCAAAACGAATTTCAAATATTTTATAAAAATTAATGAATATTTTATTAGAATTTATTTAGGCTTGCACACACATGTGCATGTAAACTAGGGTTAAATTGGGGTTAGACCATGATTAGCAACCATGGTGGACTTACTATTTTGTTAAGCCAATTTGAATTTATTTAAGTGTTTTGGTTAATTGTTTTATTTTAAATGGAAAATGATTAGTTTTGGGTTGACTTGGAGAGAGAGAGAGAGAGAGAATGGGCATCATGGCTTGAGCCATGTTTATATTTAATGAAGAGAGAGAAGGGGGCTTGACTATCTATTCTCTCATTTCTTTTTTCATTAACTCTTTCTCACTTCTCTCTCTCACTCATACACACACACACACTCATTTCACTCAGCAGCAGCAGCAGAAGTTGCAGCAGCAGCAGCAGCATCCAGCAGCAGCAACAACAACACCACCAAGTAGCAGTAGTAAAAACAACAGCAACTCCAAGCAGCAGCAGCAGCACCATGCAGAAGCAACAGCAAGCACATCTCCTTCTTCTTCTCTTTCTCCTTGCACCTAGGGTCAAGTGAGGTATAAGTTCTGAGTCCAACTTCTTTGTTGCTAAACTTATGTGTTAATTAGCGTCGGTTAATGTTAAAAGTGAGTTTTAGTGCTAGAAATGGTGATTTGTATGGATATTTGGCAAAGTTGTGATTTTGGTGGTTAGCATAGCTTAACTGAGTGTTTTTAGGGCCACGTAAACCTAGTCTTACCCCAGATTTCACTTAAATACCATAGGGTTTCATTTAGTGCAAAATTTAACGTTTTTAAGCAAAATTTTGCCTTTCTGTGATCTGCTGTAGACTCGTGTGCTTCAGAAAAAATCTGAGTTGACTGTACCATACTTTTTAGACCTTGATCACACACCCTGAGAATGAGACCCCCTACCCACATTCTGGCCGCCGATTTATTCATTCTGGCCGCAAATTGCGGCCAGATGAGGGTATTGTTGTGTTAGGTTTGGGTGGGTAGGAGTCTGCTGTATATTTAAGGTCTGTGGTATATGCAACTTTTTAAGTTTTCACCCTGGTCAAAATCTGGAGCGATATACCGTTTTTCCAATACGTTTAGTTTGTGCGACACGTGTGATACGTGAGTGGTTTAGTGTTTGCTGCTTGCCGCGACGTGTTGGGGTAGTTTCAGACTCGTATACACACGTTTCAGCATATCGGATACACGCGCGTTTAGTTCGCGACGCGAGTTTCTCGTTTGGCTTCGACATCGTGTTTTTGCAGGATTTTGCTTATGTGTATTCCTTATGTAAATTCTAGGTTCGCAGGAGGGTACGTCGGGCGCCGTAAAGAATGGGAAGCAAGTGGTCGGCTACGCTTAGCACGAGACCGGGTGAGTAGATTTAATATCTACGGGGAAATCATCGGGATGTCGTTAAGCGTCAGGGCGTGATAGGATATTTTAGTCGTATATATTCATATATACTATTGTAGCATACTCATTCCTTGTTGCATATAGAAATGGTAGTTATATGACACTGCATTGTCACTAACGGTTTAAACTGCACGAGCACTATTTATATGTTACACTCACACCATTAGTGATTGCCATGACACTCGCACTATCGTTTGATTACCGCTACATTGATATCTTCATACTCGCGCACCTGCACACTGTATATTCAAATTAGTGCATGCATTCATTGATATATCCCTACTTGCGCACATGCACACTGTATATTCATACTGGTGCACACACACATTGATATCTTCATACTTGCGCACCTGCACACTGTATATTCATAGTGCTTACATACATTGATATCTTCATACTTCGCACCTGCACACTGTATATTCATAGTAGTGCTCACATACATTGATATCTTCATACTTGAGCACATGCACACTGTATATTCATTGTAGTGCTTACATACATTGCTATATTCATACTTACGCACCCGCACACTGTATATTCATAGTATTGCTCACATACATTGAGATCTTCATACTTACGCACCTGCACACTATATATTCATAGTAGTGCTCACATACATTGATATCTTCATACTTGCGCACCTGCATACTGTATATTCATAGTAGTGCTCACATACATTGATATCTTCAAACTTACGCACCTGCACACGGTATATTCATAGTAGTGCTCACATACATTGATATCTTCATACTTGCGCACCTGCACACTTTATATTCATAGTAGTGCTCACATACATTGATATTTTCATACTTGCGCACCTGCACACTGTATATTGATAGTAGTGCTCACATACATTGATATCTTCATACTTGCGCACCTGCACACTGTATATTCATAGTAGTGCTCACATACATTGATATCTTCATACTTGCGCACCTGCACACCTATATTCATAGTAGTGCTCACATACATTGATATCTTCATACTTGCGCACCTGCACACCGTATATTCATAGTAATGCTCACATACATTGATATCTTCATACTTATGCACCTGCACACCGTATATTCATAGTAGTGCTCACATACAATGATATCTTCATTCTTGCGCACTTGCATACTATATATTCATAGTAGTGCTTACATACCTTGATATCTCCATACTTGCGCACATGCATACTATATATCCATATTAGTGCACATATACAATGGCATACTCATATTCATGTATATATCCATTTGCACATCCATACCTATATATATATATATATATATGTTACATATATGAATGATATTGACTTGATTTAAAATAGGGACCGCATGAGATATTTTCAAAAACTGGATTCTTTTAAAAGAGCGGCTTTCCCTTTTACTTTTAGTGTCATACGACACATTGCATGGATTTACGTATTGAATTTTAGATTCGTGTGATTTCTGGATTTGAGAACCGAGCTATTATTTTAAGAAAATATGCACTGCCTTAAAAACCCGGTTTCTCTTGATATGATATTTCAGTGCGTCCACCATGAGTTTTCTCGGTTCTTAAGAGCTTGCGTGATTATACCCGATTCGAGGAGTGGTAGGCACCGTCTGCGAGTACATGGTGGACCCGGTATGGTATCCCGGGACAAGAAGACTCGTATAGTTAGACGGTAAGCCTGGCGGAGTGACTACTACCTACCGGTGATTGGTTGGACCTGGCGGTCATCCGGAGGATACTGACCAGAGTTGAGAGATGGATACAGGCCGACCCGTACTGCCAGGGCCGAGGGCCAATTCCGCAGACGGAGCCCGTAGGCCGATCCGGACTGACGGAGCCCGACACAGGAGGATTTGCGTGTCGATACTGGACATGATTATTTTATGATATTTCGAGTGCCGATGTTGGGCACTCACGATTCCATGAGCTTTACATGATTTGAGGGCCGACTAGAGTGACGGCGCCTGAGTTTTTACTGGGATTTGGGTGTATTGGATGGACCCCGGTTATTCTTTCACGTCGTGTAGATGATATTTGATCCCATACTCAGCATTCAATGTTATGCATCTCATCCTGTATCTGTAGTACCTGATAGAGTATTTTCGCATGATTATTGCATACCCTGCTCGTCCTATATAGATGTTACTAGATTGCACTTGCTATGCATGATTATTGAATACCATGCTCATCCTATATAGATGTTACTAGATTGCACTTGCTATGCATGACTATTGCATACCCTGCTCATCCTATGTAGATGTTACTAGATTGCATTTCCTATGCATGATTATCGCATACCGTGCTCATCATATAGAGATATTATTAGATTGCACTTGTTGCATGATTATTGTTCATCCAGCTCATCATATAGATGTTATCTGTTGGCATAGCTTAGAGTATCGCAGTACGTTCATACTCGCGATTACTTTTATTTGTTATCTACTATTCACGAGTTGGCAACTCACCCCTGTTGTGCCACAGTGTTTGAAGGTCGCCCCTCAGGGTAGTTGCGGCAGGGCTACCTTCTTATATCTTTTGATACGGACACCACTGCAGTTGGTGCGTGAGCCTTTCTGCTGATAGGTGGGTTTTTGCGGTACCCGTTTATTTTCCAGTTATATACACTGTTGTATCTAGTACTCTCTATCTACTGTTCATGTATTGACATAGAGACCAGTTGTGAGAACGATGTATATTATTTTGTATTATGGTGTCGAGCTCGTTGTGAGCCGACTTTATTTACGCAGTTTCATCTTTCTTGATACTTGTTTTCACTTATATTGCTCATTTCTTCGCTACGGCGTTGTATATTATTATTGTGGTGATCGTTCTGCCGTTGGGCCTGATTGCTCCCGTTTGGGACGCGTTATTCTTATTATATGTCATCTTTATTTATATCTTGTCTTGTACCCGATTTTCGGGGTTAGTTTTTACAAAGGAAATGCTACCGAAATTTTTAAGAAAACAACTTAAACTTTAAAGAATTTTACTAAATTACTAAGTTTTTCTAAATGTTTTAAACAGATATTTCCATTAAATGATTTAACACTCACTACTTTTAATGGTTTTGATTTCTGGGTTTCGGCTTACTTAGTCGCGTTACGCCTGTAGACGTCACGTGGTTAATTGCCGGTCACGGGCCGAAGTTTTGGTCGTGACATTTTTATTCGTGTATGTTGGATGCACTTGATTGGGATTTTCATTCGTGCATGTTAATTGCACTTGGTTGAGATTTTCGTGCACTATAGATGCACTTGATATTGTTGTCGTGCACATCCGTTGCACTGGACAGATGCTTTGGTGCATACCCGTTGTACTTATTTTTGCTTTTATGCACATTCGTGGCACTTGTATTTGGTTTCGGTTTTCCGTGCGCACCAGACGCATGTGATGTTGGATACGCCTTTTTTAGGCTGATTTTATTTATGAGTATAGCGTTTTGATGATGGGCACTATATTATATAGTAGCCGAGCAGGGCTAGTCTGAGGAATGTGCCTGAGTACTTCTGCATGCATAAAAAGTTACCAAGAGGTTTTCAAAAAGGAGCTATAGTCTCGCTATTTCCTATGTGTCCGTGAGTGACACGAAATTTTACAAGGAAACCTTCTGGGATATTTCAAAAGGCGGGATGCATAATTTGAGAAAAATATATATAGGTATATATTTACTACTTTACAAATGATCGTCCGCCACTTGTATCGTAAGATACACATAGCATGGCAATTTGGAAAAGACTTGGCATGAGTTATTCAGCTCTTTTAAAATGATTTTATAAGGATGCGTACTATATATGTATTATGATTTTGAGTGTAGCATAATTAAGTATGGTATTGGATTTCAAAATTTGCATCTCCTTTATAACTCCAGTGATTGCGTGATGCTTGACCGAGTTTGATTTTGAGTTTCGTACTCGTTTTCAGGCGCACAAGATGCGCTGTGCTATTTCTGTATCTTCCGTGATTTCGGAGCCCCGTTGATTTGAGCTGATTATTGAAATGTTTTAGTATTTGGGGGTTTAAATTTAAATTCAGGGACCGAATTTATTTAAAGGGGGAGATTGTAACATTTCAGAAATATAAAATATTATTTTTTGAAATTTAATATTAAAATAACATATTTCGCGAAAATTATTCGATTTGTGAATATGGGCTTTTCGTAAAATTGTATAGGTATATACCAATATTTGGAATATAAGTGGAAATTAAAATGATTTATTCATGGGAAAGATATTTATCGGATTTTGGCATTTTTATAATTAATTATATGCAAGTTTAAATTAAAATTGATTATTTCACTATTAATCATGATTAAACCAAATCCGTATTTTTACATTTTTACATGGCCAGTTCATCATGTCATGTGCATGTTATTCATTTGTTTTTGTGAATTGAGAGAAAAGAAAAGTAAAAGAAAAGAGAAGTAATAAGGGAAAGACAAAAAGAGAAAGAAACAAAAGTAGATATTTGAGAGAGTGAGTGTAGGAGATATTTTAGAGTGAGGGAGTAAGCATAAGAGAGAGAGGGAGAGACTTGGCTGCCTTCATTCCCTTTGTTTCTTCACCATTTCTTCATACATCCTTCATCTCACTACCTCCATGCATCATTTCTAAATCTTTTCCAAAACCCCATACCACCTTCATTAAAAAACATGCACAATCCTATTCTAAACCCTTTGAACCATTCATGTTTGGATTTTGAAGACTTTGGAAAACTCAAGAATTTTCCTAAGTTGCCAAATGAGCTAATCCTTTCACTTTTCGATTAGTATTTGTGTTTATATATCCTAGTATAGTTTAGAATTTGATTTAGTTAGGTTATGTAATCTTGGAAATTTCCAAGTTGGTGTCAAGTGATAAATTGAAGTGTACTGAGTGTTTATAAGACTTTAGAGAATGATTTCCTGACCTGGACCAAAGAATAGAACCCGATACACGAACTTAGAATTTTCCCTTGTCGGTTTTGTGAAACCTAAATGCCTACAGGGTATCTGGAGCTTTCTAGGGTATTTTCAAGAAAATCAAACAAGTCCATTGACCTAATTAGACCACTAGAAGATCGCCACCGAAGTACGAGCACATTTCACCCTACCCTGACCGGCGACACCGGGAAAATCCATCATTTCGCCGGACCCTATTTCCTGAGGTGTTGTGGTTTGGCCAGTAACTCACACTCCCTATAACCTATCCCTTGTACTTGTTTGTTTAGTCCCAATTGACCTGAGCCAAAATCTGGGAGCTACTTGATAGTGTTTTGGCTATATTTTTAAGATATTTGAATTCATGGTTTTGGTATTTGGATTTGAATTGATCGTTGGACGTTTGTACGTCAACGACGAGAGTTGTTTGGTTGTTTTTGAATGCGTAGGCTATAGGTTCAAACCTGTAAGCAATCCGTGTGCCGTATCGGTTTTTCGAACTTGATTTTAATAGTATTGCGATTGTGTATTGATTGTAGGTACCTTCGCGTGGACTTCCGAGACGACGAAGCACAACGACTTCGGCTAAGCGTGGAGTTTAGCAGGTGAGTAGATTTATATCTATGGGGAAAGTCGGGTGTATGGCATATAGCACCCCCGCAACCATTGATATGGAATGATTGTTATATTAATTATAATTTTGATTAAAGCTTTTAGTAAGAGACGATGTGATAAAAGTTAACACTAATGGATATATTGGCTTTAAAATATGATATATGTATATAAGTTAACTTGACGTGGGATATTTTGATGATAAATATAGATGACTCGGATTGTTATGAGAATATGAGATGAGAAAGTGAATCATAATAAGTATGAATTGAAAGAGGACAAGTATGAGTTGATAGTGGTATGATATGAGATCAAGATCGATACGACTTGAGATTTATAAGATATGAAGTATATGCAAGATGTAATGATATAAGATTGATACAGATGTGACTTCATATATATCTGTATATATATATATATATTATGCGGATAAAGAGTGATATGCTGTACAAGATTTTAGATCCATACCTTTATTGATGAATAGGACGATAAAATCCCTATTCTGTTTGATGTCACCATACGATAGATTACCGTACATAATGAGATGTACCAGATGATTGATCCGTGCTAGTTATTTGAGGATGATGATCGAGGATTATTGTCATATCGGATGTTATGAGGCTAGATCGCCGATATAAAGATTGCCACCTGAACCATACCTAATTTCAAAACGATGATATGTATCTTTTAAAAGTGATTGTATAGTTCATGTGTAGATAGTGTAGGGTTACGTAGCGCGGCGGCAAGGTTTCGGGAGGCATCCTCCAAGCCATTTTCAAATTTTTGCCGTAATAAAAAACCCTAATCCTAGAATCTTAACTAAAGATTTAGACGAACAAGCAATGCAAACAACTTTACATCCAAGTGAATGAGGAATACAACCTTTGTAGACCGGTCCTTCACTTCTAAAGTTCCGTGTAGTAGTCCCTTTGCTCCAAGTAGTGAACATCCGAACTCTAGTAGGGGTTCACATGAAGAAATGAACAAGCTTGCTCGAAGTCTTCGAGGCCGAAAATGATATACGTCTAGGAGACTCAAGCTCATGCTACCTCTTCACTAATGGTAGATTAGTGAAGCAAACACCCTAAACTAAATGGCTAATATAGTAGAGGATGATGAAGTAGGAATTGGGCACACATTAGATTAATTTTTCTCACAATATTTCATCACCATTTCAAAAGGTAGAAAACTTTTCCATGAGGAAGAAGAAGATGAAGTGGAGATGAGAATGAAACTCATGAGGCGAAAATACCAACCATGGGTGAGTTAGTGTCATACACTAACCATGTAGAGAATAAACCATGGCTAACAATAATGGCTAGGTTAATAAATATCTACAAGTAAAACAAAATTAGTGGACTTGGTCAATGGTTCCACAAGTTTCTACAAGCTTCAACCATGTGACTAATTACCTACTAATTTTGATTAACTTTAAATAAATAAAACCATTCATTGTATCAAGCATGGTCCAAGTCTTATACACCCATGTCACATGTGGCATCAAGCATGACACATAAGTTGTACATTAATATATATCACATGTATACTATATGCACACAAGTGAGAAAAAGAAATGTTTAAGGGAGCTAATATTAGTTAATGTAAATTAATATATCACCTATATAATTATACTCTAAATTATCAAATCAACACTTGATTTAATAATCCGGCTATCACACATACAACCGACTAATATCAAATGTAACAACTTATTGAATCGACACTTGATCCGATAACCTGGCTATATCTTATATAACCGACCGATATCACATAATGCGAGAGTAGAATGCGGTATCACATACGCGCATTAATTTCGGTCCCGCACGTATCACATATGTGCTCCTATACAATTTAGCATGAAACAGGAAATCTCTGTGTAGGACTCTAAAGACTCGTCAATACGCCGGCAGTAGGTGATGATCATATCAAACACCCACAAGCCGCAATCGGTCTGCTAAACGTAACGGCCACCCATGTATTGTGCGATCAGAAGATCAACAAGCAAGCCTGCTCATACTCTTGCGAATCCAATCAGTAATACTACCGTACAGTCTGGTCTCTTCGTCAGATATGCCGCACATCACAGCCTTGGGGTGGTAAAACATCAGACCCTAATAACCTGATAAGTCATGCCGATGCAAGGTCCATAACGGTTCGAGAAACTGCTGATAACACTTACCAGTAAATCTCAGCAACCCTGGCCAGGGATTTCCTGTTATGGCCAATAGCGCAGAGCGCAACATCAACCCCCAATACCGGGAGAGACGAATCCCCTCCTATCGCTCATTGCCTCCATGTGACTCGGGACTGTATCCAAAAACCACCTTTTTGCACGATCTCTTGGACATGGTATGGTTGAAATCAAAGCACAGTAGGAATCACACAAGTCTCTATGACGATCTCGGGTCGACAGACTAACCTGTACCAGTGTCACCAGAGAACTGCTATCTGACGATATGTATAATACCATCTAGGAGTTCTCGACGAGTCCGTTCAGTGTACCCAGTCTCCACTGAGCACCCGTATACCTTCTCTGATGTCAAACACCAATGGATATGGGATCATCCATCGCCCATCATATAGGTCAAAAAGCGCATACGCTAGTCTACTCTAGAATATCGATGCCCTGTCTCGATACTCCCACGACTAGGAATATTTGAAGGATGTACTTGCCGACTACCTCTGCCCCACTAGTATAATCCTCATCATAATCTTAGCAGTCAAGTACCCATCCTATGGGTTTTATCAACATGTAATAGAGAGACAATATGTGTACATGTTATGTTAAAGAGAAACCAAATAGCATACTATCATATCGAGCAAGAAAGTCATCCCTATATATGTCCAAGCATCCACTACAATACACATCACATATACAGTAATGGCCTCTAGGGCATACATATAACTAACAATCTCCCACTTGCGCTAAGACCATTTGTTGCAGTATCTCATACTCAACGTCGTATAGAAGTCTCTCTAGGGTAAGGCCTTTATGAGTGGATCTGCTGTGTTATCCTTCGCGTCAACTCTCCTGGCCTCGATCCCTTGGAGATCAACCATCCTCTGATCAGGTGATACTTGCCTCGAAATATGTCTGGATCGCTGATGAGACCGGCGTTCCTAGGCCAATGCCATAACTCCATTTGTTGTCACAATAACAGTTATTGGATGGTCAATGGTAGGAACCATGTACATCTCATGAACTTGAAATGCCCAGACAGCCACTTTGGCAGCATCATTGGTAGCGATGTATTCGGCCTTTATCGTCTAGTTTGCCACGGTATCTAGCTTTGAACTCTTCCAACATACCGTCCCTCCACTGGGGGTGAAGATAATGCATGTGACTGACTTTTAGTCGACCTTATCACTCTGGAAGCTCGAACCAAGAACATTCGTTTAGTGCTTCTCAAGTACTTAAGAATGTCCTCCACAGCTGTCCAGTGATTCTCCCAAGATCCGATTGATTCCTAATCACTACACCTAGTGAGTTAGCTATATCTGGTCTGGTACATAACATCACACACATGATAGAGTCTACTGTCGAAGAATAGGATATCCCTTGCACGCGAGCTCTCTCCAAATCAGTCTCAGGAGACATCATTTTAGAGAGAGTGATTCATGAGTAAGTAGGAGAACCACCACGCTTAGAATCTTCCATACTAAACCCCTTTAGTACGGTGTTAATGTACCTGGATTTGGGACACTCCCAATATCCACTTATATCTATCACCATTGATCATAATCCACAAGATGTAGTAGGTATCATCTAGATCTTCTATTGAGAATCCCCATGATAAGAGGAGCATGACCGAGTGTAGCATAGGAAACCATTTCCTATCAAGAGTATGTCATCTAGGTACAATACGTGGAAGACAACCTTACTCTCTGCAACCTTCTTGTGTATACAAGTTTCATCTACCATTTTGATGAAGTCAAACACTTTGACTGCCACATCAAAATAGATGTTCCATCTCCGTGATGCGTGATTTCATCCTGATGGACTTAAGCATAGCCACTGGAGAAAAGGTATCATCATACACCACACCTGGTTATTGACGATAGCCTTTTACTACAAGTCTAGCTTTGAAAGTTTCAACTTTTCCATCAACACAAAGAATCTTCTAAAGATCCATTTGCTCCCAATGGGTTTGACCCCTTCAGGCACAACATCTAAGTCATACTTTGTTGGTGTACATGGATTTCATCTTTGATCGCATAGCATCCAGCCATTTCACAGAGTCCCCGCTCGTGATGGCCTGTCTGAACCTGGTTAGGCCATCATCTACCATGATGCAATTCTCGCTCCCACTGTCACCGAGACGACCGTAGTATCTCTCAAGTGGATGAGGAACCCTACCAGATTCACGGAGAGGCTGAGATTAGTCGGAGACTATTGAATCCTTTGGTTTTACCAAATCATCAGCTGTTAGTTTATCTAGCTGGAGCTCCTTCCGGTTCATCCTCATGACCACAAATTTCTTCACAAGAAATTTCTTTTCTAAAAAGGTGGCATGCTGAGAAACGAAACACCTTTTGCTCCTCAGAGTGGTAGAAGATATTCCCTTGCAAATGTTTAGGATATCCAACAAACTTACACAGAACTGACCTTTCCTTGAGCTTGTCCGGATTCTGCTTTTCAACATAGGCTGGACAACCCCATATCTTAATTCGTTTAAGATATGGTCTCTTCCTATTCTAATCTCATATGGAGTGGTAGGCACTGATTTGGATAGAACCCCATTCAATAGGTATGCAGCTTCTTAAGTGCATAACCACAAAAGGAAACAGGCAACTCGGCAGTACTCATCATAGAGCGCACCATATCTTATAGGATGCGATACCTCCGTTCCGATACACCGTTGTGCTGTGGTGTACTCGAATGAGTAAGCTAAGAGAGAATCTCATTCTCCTTTTAGAAACTCCAAGAACTCCATTCCCAAGTATTCTCCACTTCGATCTCATCGAAGGACTTTAATGCTCCTATCCGTCTGGATCTTAACTTCAAATTTATATTCCTTGAATTTCTCAAAATTTTAAGATTCGTGTTTCAATAGGAACACATGTCCGAATCTTGAGAGATCGTCGATGAATGAAATGAAGTATTAAGAACCAATCCTGGCATTAGTAGACATAGGACAGTATACATCATCATGTATTTGTCCCAAGAGGTCAGTAACTCTTTCTCTGTTTCCAGTAAATGGAGTATTGATCATTTTATCTTTGAGACAAGACTGGAAAATATCATAAGATGAAAATTCGAACAGATTCTTATATTCATCTTTATGTAACTTAGCTGGTCGTGTCGAATAGATATGACCTAGTCTACAATACTACAAGAAGGATTTGTTCATTTCTAAACTACTCCTCTTGTGTGTGTCCTAGATACTTTGAACTGTAGTTTGATTTAGAACGTATATGCCATTACATAACGTGCCTGATAAAATCAACTCTTGATTCAGGAAAATGTTCACAACAATATCCTCCAATACAGTATTATATCTTTCTTTAACTCAATAAAGAATATGATGTAATATTGTATATCATGTTCGGTATTTAATAACATTTATTCAGAATCAATGTATTTACCATTTGGTAATACATGGTTATATTTGCCAACTCATTTGGCTGCAACAATTGCACTATTCTCTAACACTTAGAGACATATCACCAAATCTCAGTTCTCTACCTTTTTGTAGCCCATGTAACAAATTACATTTTTGGGATCCTTATCCGGTATCTCATACCTAGAACGTAGAGAATACTGAGAAACGGTTCTTGGTAATGAACACACCCGAAGAATATGCATCAACAAGCTTATTCCTCGATTGGGTCGCATGGAATCCGGATATTCCCCTATTTCCTGCTTGGACTTATAACAATTATAAGAAAGAGCGGAACCAATGTTCCCCAGCTCATATAATAAGCAGGTTCGGTCAATGCATCCATATTATTATCTTGATTAAGGCATGACATGGTCGCTAACAGGAGAGAAAGAGAAGAAAACACTCTGCGTACACTCTTGCAAGATCAGATTGGTTATTATTTTATCTAATCGAAAAGGCTCCCACTGTTTTTATCAAATCTTTCTTCAAACCCTAAAAGGTAAGACTTGCCGGGATTAATTACACCCTACAAGTTCACCAATCTTTCGGCCAGGCTAGTGTCGGTATTTTGAGCGAGGTTCCCCGTGCTTTCACACGGACCTAATTAAAATAAACCTCGTTTTCTAAGGGGCGTAACCCCGTTAACACCTTTCTAGACACCTACTTGATTGGCTAATTGTAATGTGTAAACTCTCCCAGGAGTAACTCTTACTCGCAGTGGGTATCGGGATCCAACTATCTCATAGAAGGTTTGCAATCTCATTGCAAATTTCAACACTTGAAATTCCCGATATTATTCTGCCCCAAGCGTCCTATGACCTTGATAGAGGTTAACAAACCATAGTGCGCTAGTCAAGTTCAACCTGCCATTTCATGATTGAATTAAACCCACCCGCATGACCCTTGACAGAGGTCAACAAGGTCGTACGACTACCGTAATCCAATCGCATCATATGCTTTGCAGATAAGTACTAATCAGCTACCACACAATACGCCTTGATAGAGGTCAACAAACGCAGCACGGATAATAAATGGTCCTTATCTGAAATGACGGAGGGCTATGACAGCTTTTTAAGAAAATCCTTTGCGTAATGAACTTGATATCGTTGTAGAATCGAGTGAATTTTAAAAGGAGTTTTTTGTGGCTTTTACTAGTTTAGCTAAAGAGGTCACTCCCGGTGAAGGGATCTCGGCTCTTTCCTTATCGAATAAGGTGCAGGATGTTTCACAAATACCGCTATGCAAAGCAAGAACTAGAGAAGTAATCAAAAGACAAAACCGTGTGGGTTGTAGCATCTGCCAGTTTCGCTAAAGAGGTCACTCCCAGTGAAAGGATCTCGGCTCTTTCCTTATCGAATAAGGTGCTGGATATTCTATAAGGAATACCGCTATGCAAAGCAAGCACTAGAGCTACCGGTTTTTAAAATAAGTTTCTACAACATCTTTAGGTTTCTTTTATTTCATTAATCTCGTTAATGAAGTCCAATTATGCTTCCTAAGCATCACATAAGAAACGAAAGCATCAATATTTATTATATCTCATATATATAATATAAGCAATCGTCCCAACATATCAAGTGATGACATCACAGAATATCAGTAGCAGAAGAACACATGAAATATTAGATATACTAGGAATTCCGTGTTTTAATTAAGCCAATAAAAAACGACGATTCCACGGTCACGATGAATAGCCAAACCCACATCCCTAAACCCCCTACGAGAGCGGCAAGCAACCCTACCAATTCTAGAGTTAGGAGACCCGGTCTCGACTCCTCGAGATGGTCTCCCACTGGACTCTAGAACCCGGTTACTTGTGCTCTCCTCCTTGGGTCTATCCTAATGCGGAAAAGTAAATAATATACATCAATGGTGACATCATCCTCAACCAGGAAGTGCCCCAATAAAAGAATATTACATACAAGCTTTTAGATGAATGAAAATGAAAAACTCTCATCTCACATAAAAACCCCCGGCTATTCAAAACAGGACGATCCAATATAACATATCACAGCAACACATAACATCATATGTCATCAATATAACAAAATATGCGTATCCCAATTGTCGTTGACATATAGCACCGAAACTGACGATACACCATATATTACACTTACGGTCTCAGAAAATAAAGTGAAAAACTGCAACAATTGGAATCCGCAACCATCTTAAACATTATAAACCTAATGTATCTCATACTTTGGATTTCATGCCCAACGAAATGAATTCCTTAGACATCACATGCCTAATAATATAAAACCCGCATATTAGTCTCGATATTGAAAACACTTTCCAATAACCAGTCAGGTAATTCAACAAGATTCCCGATAACCTGATCGAATGCTCATCGGAAACTTTAGTAGACGGTCGCACCCCCGATGTCATCGATGAAGTGCACTTAGGAGGAACACCGCGGCCGCGAGCACCCGAACGGATGCTTTTGGCGACCGGGTTCTCCTACAGTCACATGGTCGAGGCTATAGGGTATGGCTATCTAGTAAGGTTACCCGGCGAGTATCCGTGTACACTACGTAATTGCGTCGGACTTTTGATCAACATCAAAATCCCGTAGCAACCGATCATCTGAGACTAACATGCTAGATTTATAAAATTCAAATTAGTTTTCATAAAACTAAATATGTGGATTCCAAATATTGTATCATAATCACAGATAGCTAGACGAAGTTAAACTTTTCGATCGAATAAACAAACACCCAAAATTTCCCAAAAAGCTCAACACTTGAGCGGAGTGCAAAAATTACCCAGAACATGCCACAGCTCCTATAAACCATCCGTAGAAGGGCCGACCCATGCCTCACTCATGTTTCCATGGAACTGCCACAAACCCTGGGGTATGACCGTGGTTCCGTGATCCAAAAAGTCGAGTTTGGGTATCGTTCTTCTAGAGCTTCCACAGAATCGCTTGCATGATTTTCTGAAGATTTTAAACTAGGAAAAAATCCAACTTTTGGAAAATTTCAAGGGAGGGAAAATATGGGTTATTGATATCCGTTTGAACTTTTTAACGTCGTCTAAATAACCCGAAATGATGTTAGAATTACGATTACGAAACACTCCGAATTTCCTTTGCAGAAAGTTAACATCACATGCAAATTTAGCAAAAACGAGCAACACCTGAAACACCAAAACCCAGAGACTGGAACACACTAGAAATTTCAAAAATAACACCATAAGAAAAACGATCTGGCCGGTTTTGGGAGCAATGTGGCCGACCATTTTCCGGAGAGGGGTTGAATTTTCTACTGTGTTCATGTTACAACTCATATAACATTCTGCAGTTGCTAAAATAATTTTTAGAGGCCATTTATAATTCAACAGAAACAAGGATTTCTTGTTTCGAGTTTCGGAGTAGTTTCGGTTTTGTAATCTAACAAACATCGTTTAAATCTTGAGCTTGGCTCTGATACCACTGTAGGGTTATGTAGTGCGGCAGCAAGGTTTCGGGAGGCATCATCCATGCCGTTTTCAAATTTTTGCCGTGCTAAAGAACCCTAACCCTAGAATCTTAACTAGAGATTTAGACGAACAAGCAATGCAAACAACTTTACATCTAAGTGAATGAGGAATACAACCTTTGTAGACTGGTTCTTCACTTCTAAAGCTCCATGTAGTAGTCCCTTCGCTCCAGGTAGTGAACACCCGAACTCTAGTAAGGGTTCACATGAAGAAATGAACAAGCTTACTCGAAATCTTCGAGGCTGAAGATGATCTACGTCAAGGAGACTCAAGCTCATGCTATCTCTTCACTAATGGTAGATTAGTGAAGCAAACACCCTAAACTAAATGGCTAATATAGTAGAGGATGATGAAGTAGGAATTAGGCTCACTTTATATTAATTTTTCTTACAATATTTCATCACCATTTCAAATGCTAGAAAGCTTTTCCATGAGGAAGAAGAAGATGAAGTGGAGATGAGAATGAAACTCATGATGTTAGAATAGCATCCATGGGTGAGTTAGTGTCATACACTAACCTATGTAGAGAATAAACCATGGGTAGCAATAATGGTTAGGTTAATAAATATCTACAAGTAAAACAAAATTAGTGGACTTGGTCAATGGTTCCACAAGCTTCTACAAGCTTCAACCGTGTGACTAATTACCAGCGAATTTTGATTAACTTTAAATAAATTAAACCATTCATTATATCAAGCATGGTGCAAGTCTCATACACCCATTTCACATGTGGCATCAAGCATGACATATAAGTTGTACATTAATATATATCACATGTATACTATATGCACACAAGTGAGAAAATGAAATGTTTAAGTGAGCTAATATTAGTTAATGTAATTTAATATATCACATATATAATTATACACTAAATTATCAAATCAACACTTGATTTAATAATCCGGCTATATCACATACAACCGACTAATATCAAATGTAACAACTTATCGAATCAACACTTGATCCGATAACCCGGCTATATCTCATATAACCGACCGATATCACATATCGCGATAATAGAATGCGGTATCACATACGTGCATTAATCTCGGTCCCGCACATATCACATATGTGCTCTTACTTCATTTCGCATGAACCAGGAAACCTCTGTGTAGGACTCTAAAAACTCATCAATACGCTGGCAGTATGTGATGATCATATCAAACACCCACAAGCCGCAAGCGGTTTGCTAAACGTAACGGCCACCCGAGTATTGAGCGATCAGAAGATCAACAAGTAAGCCTGCCCATACTCCTGCAAATCCAATCGGTAACACTACCGTACAGTCCGGTCTCTTCGTCAGATATGTCGTATATCGCAGCCTGAGGGTGGTAAAACGTCAAACCCCAAAAGCCTGAAAAGTCATACCGATGCAAGGTCCATAACGATTTGAGAAACTACTAATAACACTTACCAGTAAATCTCAGCAACCCTGGCCAGGGATTTCCTGTTATGGCCAATCGAGCATAGCGCAACATCAACCCCCAATACTGGGAGAGATGAATCCCCTCCTATCGCTCATAGCCTCTATGTGACTTGGGACTATACCCAAAAACCACCTTTTTTATCACGACCCGAAGGTACGGAACGTGACCGGCACTTAAATTACGAAGCGTCTAGAGGCGCAACGTAATCTAAGTAAGCCGAAGCCCAGAAATCTAAACCATATAAAAGAAGAAGAAAAGGAAAACATGTAGAAAAACAAGTTTAAAAGAAACATCCAATTTTCTCAAAAATTTCAGCAGAGTCTCCTTTGTAAAAACTGGCCCCAAACGGGTATAAACAAGATTAATATATATATAACAATAAAAAGGCATCCCCAAGCGGGAGCTAGCTCTACGCCAACAGGAGGAAACAACCACACCAAGCACAATAATATACAACGCCAAAGGGCAAGGCTCAAAACACAAAAGAAAACAAATCCACCAGATACCATAATAATACAAGCGTGACTCTAAGATCGAAATAAATAACTGGTCCTTTAAACTTATCAAGTAATACAAGTTTGGTTGATGGAGCTTACTAGATACCAATAAAATAAATAAAGTACAACGGCGGTCCTGATACAAATGAACCAACCTACCGTGCAAATCACCCTGAATGAAAAAATGTGCCAGCAAGCTGCCAAGGAAACCAGTACATCGAACCAGTAATAAAATTTGGCACAACGAGGGTGAGTTGCCAACTCCTGAGTAGAAGACATCTGCGAAAAGAAATCGAACGCACGACGCTGTCCTAGGTCATAATAATATACTAATATATCACTAGTCTTCTAGTAGTTCAGGATAATAAACTACGCGTAAGTGCAAATGCTCCGTACTCGTGTCAGTGCCTCAAATAGTAATATGTCGTGTGAATGAGTATGCATGCACAATGAATGTAAAACAATCAACCCTGAAATCTGGATATATCTGTATAAAAAGTCTTTAACTTTCACCATAGTAAAATTTGTATAGAAGTCTGAAACATCATCGATGAAATCCATGGAAATCCGTGTCAAGCATCGACACAAAACATGTAAAT
Organism: Agapanthus africanus; assembly: GCA_030015575.1. Taxonomy (NCBI): domain Eukaryota; kingdom Viridiplantae; phylum Streptophyta; class Magnoliopsida; order Asparagales; family Amaryllidaceae; genus Agapanthus; species Agapanthus africanus. The sequence goes on from CM057349.1 coordinate 225,659,242, forward strand.
CTCAAGTCTCAATACCTCATAGTCTCAATATCTCGGGCTTCGTAAATCCGGATCGGCCCATATCATCAAATCCCACGACAACGGTCGGTATCCTCCGGATATCCGCCACGCCAGACATCACCGGTAGGTAGTCTTCCCCTGCCAGGCTCATCATCTACAACTCGATCTTCTTGCCCCGGGGTACCATACCGGGCCCACCATGTACCCGAGACGGTTCATCCACTCCTCGAATCGGGTCTCGAAATCCAACAGAAAACATGAAATATCATGTTGGACGACACATACATCACGAGAAAAACCGCAACTTATATTTTAAAAAGAGAGGGAGAAAGAGAGAGAAGTTTTTATATATATTCTTGCGGTTTTCCCCAAAATCCAGAAATCTCATAGAAATCCAAAATCCCAAAATCATGAGTAAGTGAATGGTAAGTGTCGGCATAAGCCCCATAATACTGCCTGATAACATGAAAATGTGAATGCATGAAATGTCTAAGTAATAAATGCAATGCCTAGACTAACACCTGAGAGTAATCACAATACTATATTGATCTAGCCTTTAGTTGATTCTATCATAAAAGATAATATGTTCTAAAGTGTACGTGACATGGCAATTACCGATGATGTGTATGTGAGCCAGTAAATAAGTGTACGTGGGACATGCGCATCATTGGTAATGGTGCTGGTGTCCTAACAGCCAGAGTTTCATACTGACTAAAGAAACATATTTATGAACATGCAACTTGATGATTTCAATCTGAATGTAAAGTTAAAATGTGTACTAAACACTCATTTGGAATATACATATCTAACTACAACTATATGACTGGAGCCTCAACTAGTATCTATCTAACCCACTAAGAAACTAAACTAAAGGAACTAGTCGATAGAAATAAGAATCCACCTAAGGTCTGAGTCCATATCTGTAATAGTCGGTGATCCAGCCTCAATAGCGTCACGTACGTAGTACGGCTTCCTTGATTCAAGAGCGTGGATCAATCATCACATCTATGCCTCGTACGGTAAGATCCATCGTACGGCATCCCAATATCGGGGTACGGGTCAAGTATCACCTACGTACATCATCATTCGTATAATATCATCATCAAATAATGTCATGATCAAAGGTACTATACTGTAATCGCATATATCCCAATATCATCAATCATATATCATTGTCTGCGAACATATACGTCGTCAATTGTTCCTCAGAAATATCATGTCATATATATCATATCGTAATCAGGTCACACACATATCATATCGTAATCAAGTCACATTTATATCAAATCATAACCAAGTCACACATATATCATATCGTAATCAAGTCACAGGTTACGGTCCGGGTTCTATTCTAGATTCTCGTATATCTCAATGTCATCATCACCTATTATCGTTTATGTATACATATCCATTCTCTCATTTTCCAACGATCCGCTAAGATCATAATATGACAGTATAGCCAAGAGATCACGGCATCAAGCCTAGTTATATCGTCTCATCCTCATTTATCATATAACATCCTTATATCAGATATACATGTTGTGTATAAATACACCTACACACATTCCTACTTATATATACACATACACATATACACCAAGCCAAGTTTCTGTGTGTGCGTATGTGTGTCTACCTAAAACCTACGAATTTCCTCCAAGACATTCCTCCTCTGGTAAAGTCTATCTAAATCAGTCTAGTCCAACCTAATGTCTTTAATAGGGTCCTACTCGCCAAGAATCTAAGGTCACGTCCGACTTCCTAATGACAATAAGAAATATCCCCATTCTACGTTTGCGGGGGTGCTAAACGCCATCCACCCGACTTCCTCCGTAGATATACATCTACTCACCTGGTCCTTGTCTGCCAAAGACGATGTCGCCCTCCTCTTCTTCCTCGTCCGAAATCCACGCGAGGGGTACCTTCAAAGCATGAGATCCAAACATGAAAATATGCTTCCAAAATAATGGTTTCCAACTCCAAATTCTATGCTAAATAGGTCAAGTGAAAATGGTAGAGGTTGAATGTTGATTTTTGAGGTTTATTTCTGGAATTTTTGATGAATTTTGATGATTTTTAATGCAAAAATGATGGGGGGGGGGGAAATTTTGGGGCTGCCCATGGAGGTGAGGCCGGCCATGAGGTGAGGAAAAGAGAGGAAGAAGGAATGAAGAATAATGTAGAACATTCTCCAAAGAAATACACCTTTTATGTCTTTTCATAATTTCTTTATTTTATTAATTTTCTTAATTCAATTAATCATAGAAAACTCTAGAATTTTAAAGAAAATTCAAGAAGAGATTAGCATGCTAAAAACCTAATTCTAATATGTCATGGTTCACTTTTGAAAAATAAACCCATTGCAAATTGTAATTTACACTAATTTAATGTTTATTTAAAAGCTTATGTTAATATTTAAAATAATTAATTTAGGAAAAATATTTCATTAAACTAAAAATTTATAAGTGACCAAATAAATACCATTTACTAGTAATTACATGATTAAAATAGGTCTTTTTAAATTTATAATGAAAAATAATTATGGTTAAATTTTACGAAAAATACGTTTTATTTTACCGAAAATCAGAAAATTCACTTTAAGGGTTTTATTTATCTAAATTTTCTTTTAATTATTTTTAAAACGTTACAATCTTCCCCCCTTTAAGAAATTCGGTCCCCGAATTTAAATTAAAACTCCCCATAATTACTAAAACATTCAGCCAAAACACTCAAATCGTCGGGGCTCCGAAATCATCAATACATAATAAAAATCAACTCCGTCAAGCATAACGCAGTCATCAGAGTTATGGTGAAAATAGAATATCCAAGCCCAATACGAAAACCAGCATAATATACATCTAATCTATAACTTATATATAGTGCGCATCGTAGTAAAATCGTCTAAACATCTTAATAAAGAAGCAAGCAAAAACCTCTTTTTTAAAATCGCCGTGCGATGCACGTGTCACGGCATAAGTAGCGGACGTTTATTTTAAAACAATAGCTATACATATATATATCTTTTAATTAATCTACACGTCCCGCCTGGTTACTAAACCAAATAGTAATCATTATAAAAACATACTGTTCAAAATGAAATCAATCGCAATCACAGTATAAAAAGATCATGTGCGTCCGATGCGCACGAAAACCGAAACCAAATATAGATGCCTCGATTACGCACAGAAGAAAACTGAGTGCAATAGGTGTGCACCAAAAACATCTGTCAAGTGCAACGGGCGTGCACGACAATAATATCAGGTGCATCTAATCTGCATAAAACTCCGATTTAGTGCATATGGTGTGCACAAAATCGCATCAAGTGCGCCAAGTGTGCGCAAGAATCTCAATCAAGTGCACATGGTGTACGAAAAACATACACCGAATATAAAAATCGAAATCACGGTACGAAAAAAAATGCATGAAAACTATGTCGAAGCATACGTCAAAATCATGTGCAACCCATATGCACTAAACGAAATCAATATCTCAAAAGGTATAAAACCAAATCGAGTGCACTGGGTATGTACAAAACAACATCAATACAACTGACATATGAAACACGAATAGAGTGTAATGAATGTACACATAAGAAATAACAATCGTAGAACAAAATCCTCAAAATACCAAAATCCAAACAACGGAAATATGAAATTTAAATCACCAAATCACAATCGTAAACACTATCGTCAATGTGCGTCTTTCTAATGTCAACTGGTTCGGACTCGTCTCCTCATCGCGGTGCTGACTGCGCTGCAAACGGCTATGCTCATATCGAGAGCCTCCCGCGTAATCTATCCCTTCACCTAATATCTGGACTACGTTAATCTTTTCGATCGATTCATCAAAATCCCATAATTCCCCGAGAGCTCAACACTCAAGTACAGTTTAAAAATATCCAGTACATGCCCCAGCATCTGCGGACCAGCCGTAGAAGGGCAAACCCAAGCCTCACTAATGGCACCGCGGAACTGCCGAAAACCCTAAGGTTCAAAGGCGTTCTCGTGGTCATTATGTCGAGTTAGGGTTTCATTCTTCTTGAGGGTCTATAGAATTACCTGCATGTTCTTCCGAATACATTAAACTTGGGAAAATGGGTCTCTAACAATCGTTCGAACCCTTTAAATTCGTCTGGACGGCATGTGAATACCCCTTCTTCCGCACGCTCAACGATGCTTCAATCCTCAAGAATAAACGATACCCTAATGGTTATCACTTTTGAGCCGCAGCTCCCTCTGCCCGTGCGACCGTGGTAACAAAAACATCATCCGATATCGACGAAGATAGATCAAAGGAATGGATGAAATACTGTGCAAAGAAATGTAAATCCTAAGGCTTCTTAAGCAGAGTAGCGTATCGTAAGTATGCTGCGGATCATACCCACGGTACGTCACTCTACCTAAGTCACCTACTCCATCAACGAAGGGTCACCCTAGACTTATACAAAGGTTAAACCTAGCGCTCTAATACCAACTTTGTCACGACACGAAGGTACGGAACGTGACCGGCACATAAATTACGAAGCGTCTAGAGGCGCAACGTAATCTAAGTAAGCCGAAGCCCAGAAATCTAAACCATATAAAAGAAGAAATAAAGGAAAACATGTAGAAAAACAAGTTTAAAAACAACATCCAATTTTCTCAAAAATTTCGGCAGAGTCTCCTTTGTAAAAACTGGCCCCAAACGGGTACAAACAAGAATAATATATATACAGCAATAAAAAGGCATCCCCAAGCGGGAGCTAGCTCTACGCCAACAGGCGGAAACAACCACACCAAGCACAATAATATACAATGCCAAAGGGCGAGGCTCAAAACTCAAAAGAAAACAAATCCACCAGATACCATAATAATACAAGTGTGACTCTAAGATCGAAATAAATAACTGGTCCTTTAAACTTATTAAGTAATACAAGTTTGGTTGATGGAGCTTACTAGATACCAATGAAATAAATAAAGTACAACGGCGGTCCTGATACAAATGAACCAACCTACCGTGCAAATCACCCTGAATGAAAAGATATGCCAGCAAGCTGCTAAGGAAACCTGTACATCGAACCTGTAATAAAATTTGGCACAATAGGGGTGAGTTGCCAACTCATGAGTAGAAAACATCTGCGAAAAGAAATCGAATGCACGACGCTGTCCTAGGTCATAATAATATACTAATATATCACTAGTCATCTAGTAGTGCAGGGTAATAAATTACGCGTAAGTGCAAATGCTTCGTGCCCGTGTCAGTGCCTCAAATAGTAATATGTCGTGTGAATGAGTATGCATGCACCATGAATGTAAAACAATCAACCCTGAAATCTGGATATATTTGTATAAAAAGTCTTTAATTTTCACCATAGTAAAATTTGTATAGAAGTCTGAAACATCATCGATGAAATCCATGGAAATCCGTGTCAAGCATTGACACAAAACATGTAAATCTCAAGTCTCAATACCTCATAGTCTCAATATCTCAGGCTCCGTCAGTCCGGATCGGCCCATATCATGAAATCTCATGACAACGGTCGGTATCCTCCGGATATCCGACGCTCCGGTAGGTAGTCTTCCCCTGTCAGGCTCATCGTCTACAACTCGATCTTCTTGCCCCGGGGTACCATACCGGGCCCACCATGTACCCGAGACGGTTCATCCACTCCTCGAATCGGGTTTCGAAATCCAACAGAAAACATGAAATCTCATGTTGGACGACACATACATCACGAGAAAACTGCAACTTATATTTTAAAAAGAGAGGGAGAAAGAGAGAGAAGTTTTTATATATATTCTTGCGGTTTTCCCCAAAATCCAGAAATCTCATAGAAATCCAAAATCCCAAAATCATGAGTAAGTGAATGGTAAATGTCGGCATAAGCCCCATAATACTGCATGATAACACGAAAATATGAATGCATGAAATGTCTAAGTAATAAATGCAATGTCTAGACTAACACCTGAGAGTAATCACAATACTATATTGATCTAGCCTTTAACTGATTCTATCATAAAAGATAATATGTTCTAAAGTGTACGTGACATGGCAATTACCGATGATGTGTGTGTGAGCCGGCAAATAAGTGTACGTGGGACATGCGCATCATCGGTAATGGTGCCGGTGTCCTAACAGGCAGAGTTTCATACTGACTAAAGAAACATATGTATGAACATGCAACTTGATGATTTCAATCTGAATGTAAAGGTAAATGTGTACTAAACACTCATTTGGAATATACATATCTAACTACAACTATATGACTCGAGCCTCAACTAGTATCTATCTAACCCCCTAAGGAACTAAACTAAAGGAACTAGTCGATAGGAAATAAGAATCCACCTAAGATCTGAGTCCATATCTGTAATAGTCGGCGATCCAGCCTCAATAGCGTGACGTACGTAGTACGGCTTCCTTGAATCAAGAGCGCGGATCAATCATCACATCTATGCCTCGTATGGTAAGATCCATCGTACGGCATCCCAATATCGGGGTACGGGTCAAGTATCACCTACGTACATCATCATTCGTATAATATCATCATCAAATAATGTCATGATCAAAGGTACTATACTGTAATCACATACATCCCAATATCATCAATCATATATCATTGTCTGCGAACATATACGTCGTCAATTGTTCCTCAAAAATATCATGTCACATATATCATATTGTAATCAGGTCACACATATATCATATCGTAATCATGTCACACATATATCATATCATAACCAAGTCACACATATATCATATCGTAATCAAGTCACAGGTTACGGTCCGGGTTCTATTCTAGAGTCTCGTATATCTCAATATCATCATCACCTATTATCGTTTATGTATACATATCCATTCTCTCATTTTCCAACGATCCGCTAAGATCATAATATGACTGTATAACCAACAGATCACGGCATCAATCCCAGTTATATCGTCTCATCCCCATGTATAATATAACATCCTTATATCACATATACATGTTGTGTATATATACACTTACACACATTCCTACTTATATATACACATACACATATACACCAAGCCAAGTTTCTGTGTGCGCGTGTGTATGTCTACTTGAAACCTATGAATTTCCTTCAAGACATTCCTCCTCAGGTAAAGTCTATCTAAATCAGTCTAGTTCAACCTAAGGTCATTAATAGGGTCCTACTCGCCAAGAATCTAAGGTCACGTCCGACTTCCTAATGACAATTAGCAATATCCCTATTCTACGTTTGCGGGGGTGCTAAACGCCATCCACCCGACTTCCTCCGTAGATATACATCTACTCACCTGGTCCTTGTCAGCCAAAGACGATGTCGCCCTCCTCTTCTTCCTGGTCCGAAGTCCACGCGAGAAAGCATGAGATCCAAACATGAAAATATGCTTCCAAAATAATGGTTTCCAACTCAAAATTCTATGCTAAATAGGTCAAAGGAAAATGGTAGAGGTTGAATGTTGATTTTTGAGGTTTATTTTTGGAATTTTTGATGATTTTTAATTCAAAAATGATGGGGGGAAAATTTTGGGGCTGCCCATGGAGGTGAGGCCGGCCATGAGGTGAGGAAAAGAGAGGAAGAAGGAACGATGAATAGTGTAGAACATTCTCCAAAGAAATACACCTTTTATGTCTTTTCATAATTTCTTTATTTTATTAATTTTCTTAATTCAATTCATCAAAGAAAACTCTAGAATTTTAAAGAAAATTCAAGAAGAGATTAGCATGCTAAAAACCTAATTCTAATATGTCATGGTTTACTTTTGAAAAATAAACCCATTGCAAATTGTAATTTACACTAATTTAATGTATATTTAAAAGCTTATGTTAATATTTAAAATAATTAATTTAGGAAAAGTATTTCATTAAACTAAAAATTTATAAGTGACCAAATAAACACCATTTACTAGTAATTACATGATTAAAATAGGTCTTTTTAAATTTATAATAAAAAATAATTATGGTTAAATTTTACGAAAAATACGTTTTATTTTACCGAAAATCAGAAAATTCACTTAAAGGGTTTTATTTATCTAATTTTTTTAAAATTATTTTTAAAACGTTACATTTTTCCACGATCTTTTGAACGTGGTATGGTGGAAATCAAAGCACAGTGGGAATCACACAAGACTCTATGAAAATCTCGGGTCGATATACTAACTTATACCAGTGTCACCAGAGAACTGCTTTCTGACGATAGGTATAATACCATCTAGGAGTTCTCGGCGAGTTCATTTAGTGTACCCAGTCTCCACTGAGCACCCGTATACCTTCTCTGATGTCAAACACCAATGGATATGGAATTATCCATTGGCCATCATATGGGTCAAGAAGCGCATACGCTAGTCTACTCTGGAGTATCGATACTCAGTCTCGATACTCTCACGACTAGGAACATTTGAAGGATGTACTTGCCGACTACCTCTGCCCCACTAGTATGATCCGCATCATAATCCTGGCAGTCATGTACTCATCCTAAGGGCTTTATCAACATGTAGTAGAGTGACAATAAGTGTACATGTTAAGATAAAGAGCAACCAGATAGCATACTATCATGTCGAGCAAGAAAGTCCTCCCTATATATGTCCAAGCATCCACTACAATATATATCACATGTACAGTAATGGCCTCTAAGGCATACATATAATTAACATATATATATACCCATTGATTCTCCTTGTTATGTAGGATATTACCCATCGTGATGTACGTACCACATTCCGATATTTAATGCTATATGATATCATTTGCTATTACACCTGCACAAATACCGTTGATGCGCATGTTACACTTACACAGATTGGCCGGCTCACACACATTCTTCATCGGTAATTGACATGGCACTTACACAGTAGAACTGCCATATTATGAGATTAATCTTAAAAGTAAAGGTACATTCATTGTTCAGTATTATCACTTGACATGCTTGCATGATATACTCGATATGACCATATTACTATCTATGTTGCATACATCGTACTTTATGGTTATATGCTTGAGATGCTGTTTTGATAAGATCTCTGGATTTAAGAACCGTGGTTATATTTTAAATAAAATTGCGTATTGCTTTATAAACACGGTTTCTCTTGATATGATATTTCGAGACGTCCACTATGGGTTTTCTCGGTTCTGAGTTTGTTTTCGAGACCCGATTCGAGGAGTTGGCGGATGCCGTTTGCAGGTACATGGTGGACCCAATATGGTATCCCGGGGCAAGAAATGATTTTTGTGGTGTAGACGATGAGCCTGGCAGTGGGAACACTACCTACCGGTGATTGTATAGAACTCAGCGGATATCCGGAGGATACCGTTTTGGAGTTGTGATATGAGATGGATATAAGGACAGATCTGAGGATGCGGCGCCTGAGATGAGATAGATATGATGGCCTATCTGAGTATCTGACGCCTGAGATATGAGGAATTACGTGTCGATGTTGGACACGGGTCTCATGATGTTTCGAGTGTCGGTGTTGGACACTCAGGTTCCATGATTTTGATGTGTCGTTGATGGGTACACGTGGTTGATATCCTCATATATATATATATTTATATTTATATATATATATACATGCATATGTTTTCATGATGTTTCGAGTGTCGATGTTGGACACTCAGGTTCTATGATTTTGATGTGATGTTGATGGACACACGTGGTTGATATCCTCATATATATATATATATATATACAGGCATATGTTTTCATGATGTTTTGAGTGTCGGTGTTGGACACTCAGGTTCCATGATTTTGGTGTGTTGTTGACGGACAAACGTGGTTGATATCCTTATATATATATATATATATATATATATATATATATATATGCAGGCATATGTTTTCATGATATTTCGAGTGTCAGTGTGGGACACTCAGGTTCCATGATATTAGTTGTCTCGTTGATGGATACTTGGATGATATCCACATGCATATAGGCATATGATGTCGGATGTTTATTTATATATGTCATTGTATTGATCGATTGTTGACATATATGCATATGTGGTCACCCTAGATATCATAGTATTACCTTGAGGATATAGTGACCTAGGAAATCGTTGTTTTATTCGATTTCTACCTGCTGATGTTTTCTATTCACGAGTTAGAAACTCACCCCCGGTGTGCTACCGTTCTTGCAGGTTTGACCGCTTAGGATCAGTTGCGGTATCGTTGGCACACGGCTTCATCCAGGGTGTTTTGCTTTGGTAGGTGGGACACATGTTGGATCGTGCCCACTCTCGTACTTTTATACTCCGTTGTATCTAGATAAACTACATCAAATCAAATCAGAACTAGACATTGTTTATTAGTAGACCTAGTCAGACTTTGGTATTGCGCGAGACTTAGAGCGATAGGTTTATGATCGCTTTCTTGATTTTTGATGTCTTGTTTCTTTATCTATTCTTTCTGGGTTGATTCTTCACCGTTGGGCGTTGTATATATATTATTGCGTGGTTATGATTCCGACAGTTGGCGAAGACCTAGCTTCTGCTTGGGGATGCCTATATATTGTTGTGTATATGGTTTTGTATCAAAATATACAAGTGAGGTGCTGCCCAAATTTTTAAAAGACGAAACATGTTTCCAACTAGTATAACCCACTAGAATTTTCATGTTTCATTATTGTTGGGAATTCACCCGCGTGCGCAAACGCGTATGTTTTGGAAACTGATATGATATTAAGGAAACGGATTGCGCACGCGAGAACGTTCTCATTTTAAATATTTATAAATCGCAAGTGCACGGCACGATGTAGAAAGCCGGCAGGTACGGGTCGATCCGCACGGAATTGTGTATTAGGTCTTGTGATTTAAGGTTCAACAAATAACGAATTGGTTGGTTTGTCACTAAAAAATAAAGAATACGAAACAAGGAAAATAAGGAAAACTAGTGAAGAAGAAGTGGTTGTGGTTTTGGCTCGGAAGATCGAATCGCGGCGATTCCTTTGACGCTCCATTGATCTTGAGTTGTCCGTCCTTACGTCGATCCCGATATGAAGCAAGACTTGTCAAGGCGGTTGCCGAGCACAAGTAATCAAAATCCGATATTCGCCGCAAAACACGAAATAAGTCCGTTTGTTCACTTACCGTTTTGTATGTCCAAGCTTAGGGTATCAACACTAAGCACAAGAGCTAGCAAGCATACCACAACATCTAAAACACGAATTGGTGATTGGGAGCAAATGATTTCGGTGCTAAGTGTGCTAAAAGTTTGTGATGGTATATGGTATATGAAACCAAGAGATTTGTCAAGTCAATTAATCACAAAATACCCCATCCAAGCTTAGCAAACTTAACACCAAATTGATTCTAAGCTTAGGCTTACAAGATGGGGTTTATGGGGAGAATATGGTATGTGATGAGGTTACAAAGTAACCATGGAATCAACATACCATATCAACCCATCCAAGTTACAATACTAAGTTTACAATCAAAATTAAGCACATTAAACAATCACAAGAGGAGGAGGAGGCAAAGCCTTTCATCTCACTTCCTCACCATTACCACAACCAAAGAAGATTAGTTAAGCATAATAATGAAAAGAAAAGAAAGGAAATAAAGGAAAGCAAATAAACAAAGCAATAACAAAGCAATTGTAGGGTTCCTAGGCACTCTAATGGAGTCTCACAAGTGATCAAATATGCACAAATCAAATTTTACGGGTGCCTACAAACCCTAATACGGATCGTCAACTAGATATATAGGCGATGCAAGCAAGTAAACGGAAATATAGCTAAAGGGAAGGGGCTACAACCTTTGTAGATCCGGTCCTCCACCTCCTAGGCTCCGTGATGAAGTCCTCTCCGCTGTCCAAATCGAACCATGACTCTCACGGTGGTTTCATCGGAGAAAAAGGCGGGCTAGGTCGTCGACAACGTGCCGAAGATGATCTACGTTGAGGCATCACTAGATCAAGCTCCACCTTCACCAAGCCATGAAAACTTGTGAAGGAAACACCCTATACTACTTGGCAAGAGGTAGAGGATGAAGAAATAGGAAGTGGGTTCACTTTAGAATTGGATTTCTAACACTTTTTCATCACTTGCCATTGATGTAGCAAGCTTTCTTCATGGAAGAAGAAGATGAAGAAGAAGAAGAAGATATGATAAGTCTTGAATAATCATAAAAATAAATCAATACTTATCATATATTAACCCTTGGTTAATTGTAGAGAATGGACCATGGTTAACTTGAATGGTTAGGGTTAAGTATAGGACAAGAGTGGTGACTTAGTCAAGGTTTCAAGAAGCTTCAACTAAAAACAAAACAAGTCCACCATTTATCTTTCTCTTTTCCAAAAAGAAAAAGATAAATAAATATATAAATGAATAAGTGAGAAAAAAGAAAACCCTGATCATAAACTTAATCATGGTTTAATTCTTTACAATTAACCAAGTAAACATGTATCATCAAATATGATACAATCATGTGCACAAATGTATATCACATATACAACTTGCACAATTCAAGTGAGAAAATCCTTCTAAAGTGAACCAATACTAGTTAATGCAAAGTAATATATCAAATATATAATTATACATTAAACCATTAAATCAACACTTGATTCAATGATCCGGTCATGTCGCATATAACCGGCTAGTATCCAATGTATCGGCTTATCGAATCAATCCTTGATTCGATAACTAGGTTATATCACATACAACCATTCGATACATTCATCGCGAGAATGGAATATGGTATCACATACACGCATTATTCTCGGTCCCGCACATATCTCATATGCGCTCCTATTTCGTTTCGCTTGAGCCAGGAAACCTCTGTGTAGGACTCTAAAGACTCGTCAATACGCCGGTAGCAGATGATGATCATATCAAACACCCACAAGCCGCAAGCGGTCTGCTAAACGTAACGGCCACCCGGGTATTGAGCAATCAGAAGATCGACGAGCAAGCCCGCTCACACTCCTGTGAATCCAACCAGTAACACTTACCGTACAGTCCGGTCTGTTCGTCTGATATGTCGCATATCTCGCCTAGGGGTGGTAAACGTCAGACCCTAATAGCTTGATAAGTCATGCCGACGTAGGGTCCATAACATTCGTGAAACTACTTATAACTCTTACCAGCATATCACTGCAACCCTGGCCAGGGATTTCCTGTTATGGCCAGTCTTGCATTGCGCAACATCAACCCCCAATACCGGGAGAGACGAATCCCCTCCTATCGCTCATTGCCTCCATGTGAATCGGGACTGTACCCAAAAACCACCTGTTTGCATGACTCAGTAGAGCCGTGGTAGGGTAGAAATCAAAGCACAGTGGGAGACACACAAGACTCTATGACGATCTCGGGTCAACAGACTAAGCTGTACCAGTGTCACCAGAGAACTGCCATCTGACGTGAGGTATAATACCATCTGGGAGTTCTCGGCGAGTCCGTTCAGTGTACCCAGTCTGCACTGAGCACCCGCATACCATCTCCGATGTCAAACACCAATGGATATGGGATCATCCATCGCCCATCACATGGGTCGAGAAGATATACGCTAGTCTACTCTGGAATATCGATTCCCCGTCTCGATATTCCCACGACTAGGAACAATGAAGGATGTACACATTGACTACGCAGGCCCTACTAGTATGATCAGCATCATAGTCCTGGAAGTCAAGTACACATCCTAAGGGCTTTATCAACATGTAATCAGAGAGACAGAAGGTATACACGTTAAGATAAAGAGCAACCAGATAGCGTACTATCATGTCGAGCAAGAAAGTCCTATCTATATATGTCCCAGCATCCACTACAATATACATCCAATGTACAGTAATGGCCTCTAGGGCATACATATACATATACATTGGATATATATGTCCCAGCACCCGCATCTCATTTTCCTTTAGAATAGTCCAAGTATTCTCCTCCCTGATCTCATCATAGGACATAATTCTTATACCCGTATTTTGGTTCTCTACTTCCTAGTTATATTCTGTGAATACCTCAAAAGGTTCGGACTTATATTTCAACAGGAATATATGACTGAATCTTGAGAGATTATCAGAGAATATAATGAAGTATAAAGAACCAGTCTTGGCATGTGTAGACAGGAGACCTTACATACATCACTATGTATCAGTCCCAAGAGTTTACTAACTCTTTCTCTGTTTCCAGTAAACAGAGCTGGTGTCATTATATCTTTGTGACATGACTGGCAAGTTTCACAAGATGTAAATTCAAACTGATTTAAATATGCATCTAAATGTAACTTCAGCTAGTCAGGTCGCATTGATATGACCTAGTCTACAATACCTCAAGAAGAATTCGTTCATTTCTGAACTCTTCCTCTTGTGTGTGTTCTGTATACGAGGAACTGTAGTTTGATTTAGAACGTCACTGCTTTTAGATAACGTGCCTGAACCGATCAACTTTTGATATAGGAAATGTTCAAAACATTATCCATCAATACAAAATTATATCCTTTCTTTACTAAAAAAGAGACTGATATGATTTTGTATATCAGGTTCGGTATCTAATAGCATTTGTTCAGAATCAATGTATTCGTAATACAGGGTGACAGTGACCAACAGACTTGGCTGCAACACTTGCCCCGTTTTCTGCCTCATGAAACTTATCACCCGTTCTCAGTTTTTCTACCTTTTTGTAGCCCTATGTAACAGATTACATATCTGGGATCCTGATCCGGTATCTTATACCCAGGATGCAGAGGATACTGAGAAACAGTTCTTTGTAATGAACACACCCGAAAGAGATGCATCATATGCACTTTCTTCGTTTGGGCGGCATAGGAATTCTGGTATTCCCCAATTTCCTGCTCTGTCTTATAACAATTATAAGTTGGAGCGGGACCAACGTTCCCCAGCTCAGTATAACAAGCGGGTTCGGTCAATACATCCATTTTATTATCTTGATTAAGGCGTGATATGGTCGCTACCTGGAGAGAGAGAGAAGAAAACACTCTGCGTGCGCTCTTGCAAGATCAGATTGGTTATATATTTTATCTAATCAGGATGGCTCCCACTGTTTTTATCAAATCTTCCTTCAAACCCTAAAAGGAAAGACTAGCCGGGATTAATTACACTCTACAAGTTCGCCAATCTTTCAGCCAGGCCAGTGTCGGTACTTTGAGGGAGGTTTCCCGTGCTTTCGCACGGACCTAATTACAGTAAACCTCATTTTCCCAGAGGCGTAACCCCATTGACACCTTTCTAGACACCTACTTGATCGGCTAATTGCAAAGTGCAAAACTCTCCCAGGAGTAACAATTACTCGCAGTGGGTATCGGGATCCAACTATCACATAGAAGGTATGCAATCTCATTTTAAATTTCAACACTTGAAACTCCCGATAAAGATTTTTACCCCTAGCACTTATGCCCTTAACTATGGTCAACAAATCATAAGTACTAGTCAAGTTCTACCCGTCATTTCGTGATTAATTAGACCCACCCACATGACCCTTAACTAAGGTCAACAAAGTCACGCGACTGTCCTAACTAATCGCATCATATGCGGTGTAGGAAGACATCACTTAGCTACCGTACACTGTGCCTTGACTATGGTCAACAAACACAACACGAATACTAAGTACTCTACTTCCTAAAATGACGGAGGGTTGCGAATGGTTTTTGTGAAAACCTTTAACGCTTTGAACTTGATCTCGTTGCGGAATCAAATGGTTTTTAAATGGAATGTTTTCGAGGCTTTTCTAGTTTTGCTAAAGGGGTCACTCCCGGTGAAGGGATCGTCGGCCCTTTCCTCGTCGAATGAGGTGCGGGATATATCATATATATCACTGTGCAAAGCGGAAACTATAGAAGCGATCAAAGACAAACCGAGGGTTGTAGCATCTGCCAGTTATTGCTAAAGGAGTCACTCCCGGTGAAGGAATCTCGGTCCATTCCTCATCGAATAAGGTGCAGGATGTTCTACAATGAACACCGCGATGCAAAGCAAGAACTGTAGCTACCTGTTTTTATTTTGAAATTCGATTCCACAACATCAATTAGGTTTATTTTCTTTCATTAATCTCATTAATGAATATCCCATCATTTAAGTCCACCTAAACATCACAGATAAATATAACGTACGCTTATGCCATCCGCATTCGCCTCGATGTCCCGTCTGCACCGTTAGGTTAGGTAACTAACGGCAGGGCTAGCGCGGGTGTAAAACATAAGCAACGTTTATATAATATATCATATATACTATATATAATATCTGTCACAGAACATCACATGATCACATCACAGATAAATCACAGCAGAAGAAACATATGAAATATTGGATATACTAGGACGTCCGTGTTTTCAATACGAGCCAGTATAAAACACGGATTCCACGGTCGTGATGAATAGCCTATCCCACACCCCCAGACCCCTACGAGAGCGGCAAGCTACCCTACCAATTCTAGGGTTAGGAGACCCGGACTCGACTCCTCGAGATGGTCTCCCACTGGACCCTAGAACCCGGTTACTTGTGCTCCCCTCCTTGGGTCTATCCTAGTGCAGAAAAGTAAATAATATACATCAACGGTGACATCTTCCGCAACCTGGAAGTGCCCCAATAAAATAATATTACATACAAGTTTTTACATGAATGAAAATGAAAAACACTCATCTCACATAAAAACCCCCCCGGCTATTCAAACACGACGATCCAATATAACATATCCAGCAACATATAACATCACATGTCATCAACGTAAGTAAATATGCGCATCCCAATTGTCGTTGACATATAGCAACGAAACCGGCGACATCACATATTACACTTATGGTCACAGAAAAGAAAGTGTAAAACTACAACAGTTGGAATCCGCAACCACCTCAGACATCGCATGCCTGATCAAATGAATTCTTTTGATATCGCATGCCTAACAATTGTAAACCTCGCATTTTAGTCTCATTATCGAAAACACTTTTCAATATCAAGTCGGACAATTCAACAAGATTCCCGACATTTTGATCGAATGCTCGTCGCAAACTTTAGTAGACGGTCGCACCCCCGATACCATCGACGAAGTGCACCAAGGCGGAACACCGCTACCGCGAGCACCCGAACGGATGCTTTCGGCGACGGGGTTCTCCTACAGTCACTTGGTCGGGGCTATGGAGTGAGGCTGTCTATTAAGTTTACCCGGCGAGTATCCGCGTACGCTACGTGATTGCGACGGACTTTTGATCACATCAAAATTCCGTGGCAACCGATCAAGTGAGACTAAAGTGCTATGTTTATAACATTCATTCAGTTATTACATAACTTTTGTGAATTCCAATTGTTGTATCACATTCCGGATAAACAGAAAATGTTAAACTTTCCGATTGAACATTCGAACACCCAAGTTTTCCCGAAACAGCTCAACACATGAAATAAGTCTAACAACATTCAGTTCGTGCCTCAGTACCAACGGTCCAGCCGTAGAAGGGTCAAGCCAACGCCTCACATGTGGCACGCCGTACTGCCCTAAACCCGAAGGTTCAAAGGGCAGTTCAAGACGGTCACATAATCGAGTTAAGGTTTGTTGTCTTCTAGAGGGTCCATCGCGTTACTTGCACTACTTAGAACGTCGTTAAACTACGGAAAAATCCAACAATTGGAAATTTCCCGGCAGGGGAAAAAGTGGGTATTTATATCCGGTCGAACTTTTTAACATATTCTAAAAATACCCGGAAAAATACACTGACAAAATTAGACAATCCGATCGATACACCGAGTCCCCAATACAACCCAGAAAATTCAACTCTTGAAAAAATATTAAAAATTCCCAGGAAAACAAGCACTGCAAACTAGGAATTACTGTGCAAAATTTATTGCAAGAGGAGACAAAAGGGCCGCGGAACCGCCGCATTAGCATGCTAATGCCGCGGTTCCGCCGCGCTTTAATGGATTCAGGGGCCCCGTTTTTTACAGTAATTCTTAGAATCTTCTACTGAGTTTTCTGCATATTTTTAATCTGGAAAAAACCACGTTTTTCAAAAATGTCCAGAGAGCATGTTAAAATCGGGGTTTCGGGTCGATCGGACTTCTAACTCCGTCTACGCATCGCCTAAGGCTCTAGCTAGGCTCTGATACTACTGTAGGGTTCCTAGGCACTCTAATGGAGTCTCACAAGTGATCAAACATGCACAAATCAAATTTTACGGGTGCCTACAAACCCTAATACGGATCGTCAACTAGATATATAGGCGATGCAAGCAAGTAAACGGAAATATAGCTAAAGGGAAGGGGCTACAACCTTTGTAGATCCGGTCCTCCACCTCCTAGGCTCCGTGATGAAGTCCTCTCCGCTGTCCAAATCGAACCATGACTCTCACGGTGGTTTCATCGGAGAAAAAGGCGGGCTAGGTCGTCGACAACGTGCCGAAGATGATCTACGTCGAGGCATCACTAGATCAAGCTCCACCTTCATCAAGCCATGAAAACTTGTGAAGGAAACACCCTATACTACTTGGCAAGAGGTAGAGGATAAAGAAATAGGAAGTGGGTTCACTTTAGAATTGGATTTCTAACACTTTTTCATCACTTGCCATTGATGTAGCAAGCTTTCTTCATGGAAGAAGAAGATGAAGAAGAAGAAGATATGATAAGTCTTGAATAATTATAAAAATAAATCAATACTTATCATATATTAACCCTTGGTTAATTGTAGAGAATGGACCATGGTTAACTTGAATGGTTAGGGTTAAGTATAGGACAAGAGTGGTGACTTAGTCAAGGTTTCAAGAAGCTTCAACTAAAAACAAAACAAGTCCACCATTTATCTTTCTCTTTTCCAAAAAGAAAAAGATAAATAAATAGATAAATGAATAAGTGAAAAAAAAGAAAACCCTAATCATAAACTTAACCATGGTTTAATTCTTTACAATTAACCAAGTAAACATGTATCATCAAATATGATACAATCATGTGCAC
Source organism: Agapanthus africanus (assembly GCA_030015575.1). Taxonomy (NCBI): domain Eukaryota; kingdom Viridiplantae; phylum Streptophyta; class Magnoliopsida; order Asparagales; family Amaryllidaceae; genus Agapanthus; species Agapanthus africanus. The sequence goes on from CM057349.1 coordinate 225,678,099, forward strand.
AAATGTATATCACATATACAACTTTCACAATTCAAGTGAGAAAATCCATCTAAAGTGAACCAATACTAGTTAATGCAAAGTAATATATCAAATATATAATTATACATTAAACCATTAAATCAACACTTGATTTAATGATCCGGTTATGTCGCATATAACCGGCTAGTATCCAATGTATCGGCTTATCGAATCAATCCTTGATTCGATAACTAGGTTATATCACATACAACCATTCGATACATTCATCGCGAGAATGGAATACGGTATCACATACACGCATTATTCTCGGTCCCGCACATATCTCATATGCGCTCCTATTTCGTTTCGCTTGAGCCAGGAAACCTCTGTGTAGGACTCTAAAGACTCGTCAATACGCCGGTAGCAGATGATGATCATATCAAACACCCACAAGCCGCAAGCGGTCTGCTAAACGTAACGGCCACCCGGGTATTGAGCGATCAGAAGATCAACGAGCAAGCCCGCTCACACTCCTGTGAATCCAACCAGTAACACTTACCGTACAGTCCGGTCTGTTCGTCTGATATGTCGCATATCTCGCCTAGGGGTGGTAAACGTCAGACCCCAATAGCTTGATAAGTCATGTCGACGTAGGGTCCATAACATTCGTGAAACTACTGATAACTCTTACCAGCATATCACTGCAACCCTGGCCAGGGATTTCCTGTTATGGCCAGTCGTGCATTGCGCAACATCAACCCCCAATACCGGGAGAGACGAATCCCCTCCTATCGCTCATTGCCTCCATGTGAATCGGGACTGTACCCAAAAACCACCTGTTTGCACGACTCAGTAGAGCCGTGGTAGGATGGAAATCAAAGCACAGTGCGAGACACACAAGACTCTATGACGATCTCGGGTCAACAGACTAAGCTGTACCAGTGTCACCAGAGAACTGCCATCTGACGTGCGGTATAATCCATCTGGGAGTTCTCGGCGAGTCCGTTCAGTGTACCCAGTCTGCACTGAGCACCCGCATACCATCTCCGATGTCAAACACCAATGGATATGGGATCATCCATCGCCCATCACATGGGTCGAGAAGATATACGCTAGTCTACTCTGGAATATCGATGCCCCGTCTCGATATTCCCACGACTAGGAACAATGAAGGATGTACGCATTGACTACGCAGGCCCCACTAGTATGATCTGCATCATAGTCCTAGAAGTCGAGTACACATCCTAAGGGCTTTATCAACATGTAATCAGAGAGACAGAAGGTATACACGTTAAGATAAAGAGCAACCAGATAGCGTACTATCATGTCGAGCAAGAAAGTCCTACCTATATATGTCCCAGCATCCACTACAATATACATCCAATGTACAGTAATGGCCTCTAGGGCATACATATAACTAACAGCAATATATTAACACTTGAAAGTGAGTTACAAGATGTTGGTAACTTGTTCAACCTCCCTAATCAAACTCTCTAAAGAAAGCTTCAAGAGGAAAAAAGAAGAGACCAAGTTAAGATCACACAACTCTCAAGCCTAAGCCAAAAATGAACTAAAACAAAACTATATATTACACATGGTAGAATGAGAGAGAGCCCTTCCCTTTCTCACTGGTCTGCATTTAAAGGCACAAAAGAAAAATAAACAAGCAGTAAAAATAAGGTGACGTGGCAGCAAGGGAGGGACAGTAGAAGACTGGGGGTTATTGGAGCAAGGGGGCCGGCATGCTCGGCCAAGGAGGGCATGTGGCCGGTCCTGTCGATGAGTCATGGGCTCGTGCTTGCTGTAAAGGCTTTGAATGCACTCAGGGATTTGGAGGGAAACTAGATGCTTCAAATCACATCATAATCTTTAGCAATCAATGCACATTTAATGCACATCACACCCTGTCACGACCCGAAATTTAGTTCGTGATCGGCACTTTATCACGCAACGTCTAAAGGCGTAACGTAACTTAAGTAAGCCGAAACCCAGAAATCTAAAAAATTTTAAAGAAAATAAGAGAGGTGAAATTTTGAAAATAAAGGTATTAGGAAATGAAATGTTTTCTTAAATGCGTGGATAATGGAACATGAAAAATGCAAGTGGATTTTACTAGTTGAAAAATATATTTCGTCTTTAAAAAATTTGGGCAGCACCTCCCTTTTATATTTTGATCAAAACCACATATACATGATAATATAAAAGGCATCCCCAAGAAGGAGCTAGCTCTTCGCCAAACGGCGGAATCACAACCACGCAAGTCATAATATATATATATACAACGCCTAACGGCGATGATCAACACAAAAGGAAAATGTAAAGCAAGACATCAAACCCACCAAGCGAACATATAACACATCACTCTAAGTCTCGCAACCACAAGTCTTTCTAAGTCTTACTATTTATACAAATACTAGTTTTGATTGATGGAGTTGACTAGATACAATAGGAATAATAAATACAAGAGTGGCACGATCCAATATGTCCTACCTACCAAAGCAAATCACCCGAATGCAAGCTGTGTGCCAGCGATGCCGCTACCGATCCATGCGATCAACCTGGAAGAACTGTGGCACAACAGGGGTGAGTTTCCAACTCGTGAGTAGAAAACATCATTAGGTAGAAATTGAATAAAACAATGATTCCTAGGTCAACTATATCATAAAGGTAATACTATGATATCTAGGGTGACCGTATCTGCATATGTGCCAACAATATAATCAATGCCTATCTGCATGTTGATAACATCTATGTGTCCATCAATGACACAACAACATCATGCATGTAAATATCATGAAAGCATATGCATGTAAATATCATGAAAACATATGCATGTAAATATGAGGATATCAACCAATGTGTGTCCTTCAACGACACATCAAAATCATAGAACCTGAGTGTCCGACATCGACACTCGAAACATCATGAAACCCGTGTCCAGCATCGACAAGTAAATCCTCATATCTCAGGCGCCGCATACACTGGTCGGCCCTCATATCCATCTCACGACTCCTGTCGGTATCCTCCGTATAACCGCACAGTCCAAATACTATCACCGGTAGATAGTGTTCCCTCCGCTGGGCTCATCGGCTACTCCTCGAAAATCATTTCTTGCCCCAGGGTACCTTACCGGGTCCACCATGTGCCCACAGACGGTGCCTACCGCTCCTCGAATCGGGTTTCACATACCAATCTCAGAACTGAGAAAACACATGGTGGACGTCTCGAAATATCATATCAAGAGAAACCGGGTTTTTAAAACAATACATGATTTCCTCTGAAATATAACCACAGTTATCAAATCCATAATCTCATGGAAATAGTATCTCAATGCATAAAATCGTAAAGCATGATATATGCAAACATAGAACAGAAATGCGAGCATATCAAGTATATCATGCAACATAGCCTAATGATGTAAGCATAGCAAGTATATCATGCAACATAGCTTAATGATGTAGCAATTCTACCGTGTAAGTGACGTAGCAATTATCGGTGATGAAAGTGTGTGAGCCGACAATCTGTGTAAGTGTAACATACGCATCATCGATAATTGTGTAGGTGTACTAGCATAGATATATGTAGTGCAATGAGAATATCATGAACGTAACATAAAATACATCGTAAGCAAAAAGCTATAAGGTATACATATCTATAACATAACCGAGTCGGTGAATCTATCAATCGGCATCCAGCCTCACAACATAACATACGGTATAATATCTCGTACGGCATCCTCTAGTAAAGTGTATGGATCAATCATCAGATAAAACTCATCACGTATGATAATTCATCGTACGACGGCATTAAACAATTAAGGATTCTATCAACCTATATGACAATGAGGGTACGGATCTCACGTTTCGTACGATATATCACTCATTATTCACATCATTATATATAAATATATAGATAGATATAAGGTCACATCTGTATCAATCTCAAATCATGGGACCGACAAGGTATCAATTATCTCATGTCGACTCACATCCGTATAACGATATATCAAACCAAGTCATCATATCTCATCGTATACTTTTTTCATCACATCAATATCTCACATCAAATCATCTTCTTAATCTCATATCATATTTATCAATCTCATGACATGCCACTATAATTTCATACTGATTCTCTTTCACTATATATATATATATATATATATATATCGTGATTCACATTCAGGTTTTACATCCTTATATATCAATTCGAGACATCATTTCTATCATATCATGTCACACTAAACCATAAACTATAACCTTAAGTCGTGGTATATCTTGTCTCCTACTAATTCTTTAATCAAATCCATAAGTTTCTAACGTGGTTTCCTTAACCATATTCTATAAATCAGTTTTCCATTTATAATTTGCGGGGGTGCTATACGCCATCCACCCGACTTCCCCTGTAGATATAAATCTACTAACCTGTGGAACTCCTTGTTCAGCCGTGGTCGATGTGCTTCGTCATCTCGGAATCCATGCGAATGTACCCACAATAAATACACAGTCGCAATGCTATTAAAATCAAGTCCGGAAAACCGAAACGGCATACAGTGCGCTCATAGGTTAGAACCTATAGCCTACGCATGCAAAAACAACCAAACAACTCTCATCGTTGACGTACAAACATCCAACGACCAAATCCAAATTCAGTATCAAAACCAAGTCTCAAATACCGGAATACATAATGCGGCAATTGAGAGAATCACTCCCAGATTCTTGCTCAGGTAATCTGGAACAAAACAAAAAATACAGTAGCTATGTTATAAGGTATGTGAGCTACCGGCAAAACCCCAGTACAATTCCCTAAATTTTGGCCGGCCTACTTACTACAGTAACCGCCCCCGCCAGCCATACCTTGGAGTTTGGTCATCGTCTTCTCGTTGTGGTCTTCTATTGGTCTAGCTAGGTTAATGTATATTTTTTATTTTTTATAAAGGACCCGGGTTGCTCCAGATTCCCTGTAGACCTCCAAAAATGTCACAAAACCGACATGGAAAGTTTTTAAGTTCATATTTTGGTTTAAATCTCGGGCCTTGGCCAGTAAAACCTCACTAAGTGTCATGACCCGAAAGTACGGAACATGACCGGCACTTAAATTACGAAACGTCTCGAGACGTATGTAATCTAAGTAAGCCGAAAACCCAGAAATCCAAACCAAGAAATATAGTAGAGTGAAGGAAAAACCATTTTAAATCAAATAGTTTGCAACAAACGCCGAAATGTGCACTTTAAAATCATAAGTCCTTTCTAAAAATTTCGGCAGAGTTTCCTTTGTAAAAACTGACCCCAAACGGGTACAAAACCTGATAAAGCATATATAATGAATAAAGGCATCCCCAAGAGGGAGCTAGCTCTTCGTCAATCGACGATCACAACCATGCAAGCAATATAATATACAACGCCGAAAGGCGAAGATCACAACAGAAAAGGAAACTCAAAACAGCATGAAATCCATAGAAATAGAATGCGCGACTCTAAGGTCGAAAGAATAAACATCACTGGTCTCTATCTCTGAAGTAAATACATGTTTGGTTGATGGAGTTTACTAGATACAACGGAATAATAATATACAAAGTATAATGATGGTCACGATGCAAGTGAACCCACCTACTAGCAAATCATCCGGAAATGGAAGTAGTGCCAGCAAGCCGTAACGAAACCTGTACGGCAAACCTGCAAGAAACTGTGGCATAACGGGGGTGAGTTGCCAACTCGTGAGTAGAAACATCTACGAGCAGAAATCGCATGAATAACGCAATCCTAGGTCATACGATCACTATATATATAATCCTCAAAATGTAAGTCTGAAGAATGAAAAGGTGGTAAGGGTAAACATCTAACCCAAGTGTAATCCCATGTGCTCGTGTCAGTGCCTCAGGTAGCAATATATCATATGGATGAGGTACGAATGCATGAAAACAGAATACATGTAAATGGAGAAACTGCTTTCATAACTTAGTGAGATTTCTGTATTTTTAAAACGAGGTATCATAAATGAAATCAGCATAAACAGTGTCTAGCATCGACACAAAACATAAATTCAAATATCTCAATATCTCAGGCTCCGGCTATCCGGACTGGCATGTACCATCAAATCTCAGTACTTCAATATCTCAAAATCTCAATGTCTAAATCTCACTATCTAGGGCGCCGTCAGTCCAGATCGTCCCCTAACATCCAATCATAAGACTACGACGGTATCCTCCGGATATCCGACGCGTCAGGTAAAATCACCGGTAGGTAGTCTTCCCCTGCCAGGCTCAACGCCATCATCTGCGACCTTCTCGCCCCGGGATTCCTTACCGGGTCCACCATGTACCCGAGACGGTTCATCCAACTCCTCGAATCGGGTCTCGAAATCCATCAGCAATCATGAAACTCATGGTGGACGACTCATACATCATGGAAAACCGCACTTTTCATCTTTAAAAAGAGAGAGAGAAGAAGTTTATATATGTTTTTGCGGTTTTCCACCAAATCCAGGAAATCTCATGAAAATCCGAATCCAAATCATCAATAACCCGTAAAACAGTCAATATAGGCATAAAAAAATCCATGAATGCGGCATAACAGTGAATAACAATATGTATGAAGTAGCAAGTAATAACTACAATGTCTAAACTGGCATATAAGGCAAGTACACTAATATCATGTTGAAGCTATTAGCCAACAAGCTATGTCCATGAAATAGTATTCTCTAAAGTGTACGTGACATGGCAATTACCGATGATGATGTGTGTGAGCCGGCAAGTAAGTGTACGTGGAACGTAAGCATCATCGGTAATAGTGCTGGTGTCCTAACAGCATGATATCAATAATTGTATATGAACTCACAATATAAGTATGCGATGCGGGGCGAACAGCAATAATGTGCGGGAGCTGAATACTAGACACAACAATAACTAATCTGCATTTAATATAAATATAAATCATACAGTAGTGCCTTTTGAAATAATACGAATCGCGGCGTTTTGAAAATAAGGGCTACGATGTTTTTAAGAAAAGATACGTTCTATGAAATATCCGTAGAATCTTTTGGCCTGTCTTTTAAAATACCGATGATTCTTTAGTTTTTGAAATAGGTAGGAATCGAATCTAGTCTAACAACTACACTAAACTATAGGGCTGAGCTAACAAGCTAAACGAAAGGTAAGGAAACCGCCTAACATCTGAGTCGATACATATACATATATATATTAGTCGGTGATCCCGCCTCGATAGTATCACATCCGATACAATATCTGTAATAGGACATCCCCGAGTCAAGAGTGCGGATCCATCATCAATATATAGCTCGTACGTAAATCCGTCGTACGGCATCCCAAATCCGGGTACGGGTCAAAATCACATTCATCATATTATTCATTTGGTATCCTCTTTATCAAAGATCATAATTCGGGGTACTGATCTACGTCCAGTACAATACTGATATCATCAATATAATCATGATCTGACTACTGATCTACAGCTCATACAAACCGATGTCATCAACACATATCATCATAAAGAAGTATACATCGCCCAATGCGACTATTATAAATATCTTAACATATCTTATCTCATATCTCGATCACAAGTCAACTATTCCATGTATATCACTATTCACATGGTATCGTCGTCCAAAGATCCGGTATAACATCATGACGTATCTCAAATACGAACTCTGCCATATCACCGATCTCACGGCCTCAAATCAAATCTCATCGACTTATCTCAAATCCCAAGTACCATCCTCAAATCCAGTATATGAACACATAGTCCCATACCCATGCGTAAATATACACATCTCCATATACGCATAGGTAAAAGAAAGAAAGTATGTAAGTATGTGTGTGGGTGTGTGTGTGGGTGCAACCACTACTCTAGGGTTTCGCGACTACACTAAACCAATCCAAGAACACCAAAAATTCATCTTTATCATCAATCAACTCAAACAACATATAATAATATATGTGTTTATACGTATTCGTACACATCACCACGAACTGCGGGGGTGCTATACGCCATCCACCCGACTTCTCCCCGTAGATATAAATCTACTCACCTTGCTTCTTGTGTGCCGATGCCGATGTCGCCATCTTCATCTTCAATGCCTCGACATCACGTAGGGTACCTATAAGATAATACAATCGCAAAAGCATATGAAAATCACATCGGAAAACCAAAACGGCACACGCTACTCTCATAGGTAAAAACCTATAGTCTCGCATGCAAACACGACCAATAACCCTTTGCCGTTGACGTTCAAACGCCACCCGACAGAAACGAATCACCAAATACCAAAATCCATGCTAATATAAGTCGTAAACCATGCGTCAACACAAGAAAATTACCCCAGATTCTACCCTATGTGGAATCAGTCAAAATTGCATATGCCAAGGGTCTAGTTTATAGGGTATAATGCTACAGAGCCAAAACGGATCCCAGAACCCATGCTCTAGCCGCAAATTATGGCCAGAAAGGATTAATTGGCGGCCAGGTTGAAGGGTTAGGGGCTAGGGCTTTGGGTGATGGTTCCTAGTTGCCTGTACATCTCCTTGTCAAACCAAAATTATTTTCATGTGACCCGGGTGTTAGCAGATTTCCAAATACACTCACAGAATCACAGTTTTTCCCGATATCGTTTTTCTAAATCCGTATTCCGGGTTCTAGTTTTTGGTTTGGGTCTCCAATCAATCACCACAGGGGTTGTAGTCCCTAATTACACCTCAATTAACCTTTGATTTCATTTCAAACCCTAAACCCTAACTTGGAATTTCCAAAGTCCTCAAAACCACTCGATATCGACATGAAACAAGTATAGATGCACAAGGAATTGATATACTACTCTAATGGTGCAGAAACTACCTCCTTTGGCAACTCAAGAAAATTCTTGAGTTGCTCAAAGTCCTCAAAATCCTCTCTTTCTTGGTCCAATGGGTTTCTCTCGAGCTTGTGCACCTTTTTTTGTGAAGTGGTGATAGGGTTTTGGAGTTGTATTCATGGTGTTTTGGTCTTGAAGATAGAGGAGGAAGAGGGAAGGGGAAGCAGCAGCAGCTCAAGGGAGAGAGGGGAGAGAAATAAGAAGAAGAATGATGGAGGAATGGTTCAACAAGTCAAAGGTAAACCCCTCACCCACTCTTTCTCTCTCTTAATCATACCTTACTTTTTTCTTTTCTTTTCATTTCCTTTCCTTTCATTTTCTTCTCCTCACAATAGTAAACCCAAAACAAACCATGCACCCAAAACATGTAAGAAAATGTAACAAGTGTGGAAAAAAAAGACATGTGCACAAAACACGCTTAAAGTCCGATTAGCGATTTTTAATCGCGATTAGCACTAAATAAGCATATAATTCATCATAAAAATTAAAAATGGCATAATTCGATAAAATACCCTATTTTAGAATTTCCCATAATTTTTCCATAATTTTTCCCATTTATCGGTATTTAATTATAGCGAAATATTAAAATATTCATTAAAAATTAATATTAAATTATAACAATTCCCAAAAATAATATTTTATTTTTCTGAAATGTTACACTGAGGGTTAAGTAAACACCCACTACAAATCACAAGTCCACACAATCACCCAAACCATCTCTTGAAATTTCCAAACACCGCTAATCTAAATCGATTTAACTCTAAACGATTATAGGTTGCTAGGAAACTAAAAATCTAAACTAGAAGTGTAGAAATTGTTGGAGATAGTGCCCTCAGAGTCAATTATTGGATCACGGGCACGTGATTGCAATGATTGAGGGAGGACCTATCCCGGTAGGACAGTCTTACTCAAGATGATAGTATGCTATCTGGTTTATCTTTATCATCGTGTACTGCTTTAGGTGACCTTACGAGTCGCTATTACACATTGATAGAGCCTCTAGGATTCTTGCTTGACTACCAGCAGTATGAGGGCGATCATATACGTGAGAGCTGGAGTCTATAAGCACATCCTTAAAAGGTCCCTAGCCGTGGAGTTTCGAGACAGGGCATCGATACTCCATTAGTAGACTAGTGTATACAGTCGAGACCCCGACGAGGGGCGGTGGCCGGTCTCACAAGCCACTGGTGTCAGTTGGTTCACCTAAGATGTATACAGGTGCTCATTGGGTTATGAGTACACCGGACAGGACTCGCCGGGAACCTGCTAGTTGGGATTATACCAGACGTCAGATAGCAGTTCCCTGGTGACATGTGTACAGGTTAGTTCATCGACCTGAGATCGTCATTTGTCTCGTGTGAGTTCCCACTGTGCTTTGATTACTACCCTACCACGGCTCAAAGGAGTCGTGCAAACAGGTTTTAGTTCGGTACAGTCCCGAGCCACATGGAGGCAGTGAGCGGATCTGCAGGGGTTCGTCTCTCCGGGTATTGGGGGTGAGGTCGCGCTGTGTCTAGGAGAGCCATTACACAAAGCCTTCGGCCGAGGCAGGAGATTTACTGGTAGGTATTCCAGTAGTATCTCAGGGTGTTCTGGGCTGCACTCCGACACGACTTGTACCGCTTTTGGGGGTCTGACTTTTACCAACCCCCTAGGCCCGCCATGCGATACTCATAGACGAACGGACTGGACTGTACGGATATTGTCACTGACACGCTCAGTAGGGTGTCAGGATGAGTTCGCTCATCGACGTCCCTTTTGGTCAATAGCTGGCAGCCCGTCACGTATGGCTAATACCTCTGACGTGTTAGTGGTTAAATCCACAGCCATAGTATTGACGAGTCTTTAGAGTCCACAACACACAGTTACTCAAGTTTCGGGCGTAACGCTGTAGAGGCCGTATGGAGATATGGCAGGGTTCGATCCGATACGTGCGGTATTGCACGGATCATGATCGGACGGTTTTTACTAGCCGGCTTTGGCTTAAGCCGGATCCTAGTATTTGACAGTGTAGATTTTGTCTCTTTGCATTTGTATTCAGTGGGAATACAAATGCGGGCATGTATATGCAGTCGCGGGGTTTTCCTGTAATTTATTACGGGATCCGTTTTCTGAAGTTGCCAGTTTGCTTTCCGTTCCGGCCAGTTTTCCTTTGTTCCTTCAAGGCCGGATTTTTCCGATGGAGGGGGTTATTTGCAGTTTTGCAAATAACTTATTGTGGAGGGGTTTCTTGCATTTGTGGCATTATGAAAGGTTAAGCATCTTTGCTTTTTCATGATGGCTTGCTTTAATGAGATTAGATGAGATTTGAGATGAAATTGACATGGTTATCATCATTTCCCTTGGGTGTGGTCACCATTCTTTTTTTCCTACACTCACCTCCCTTCTTGTTTTTGCTCTCCATCTCATTCTCATCATAAGGGGCCGGCCACATTTGAGAAGAGAGAATGAGAGAGTTGTTTTTCTTATGGTGGGATTTATTCATCTCATTCTTGTTGCTTGCAAAATGATACACCTTCATCCTCTCCAAAGTTCTTTCTCTCCTCCATCATCTTTATGGAAACTACATAAACCCCTTGAGACAAAAGTTTTCTACACTTGCCTACATCAAATCTTGGACGCGTCGGCAAGCCAACTTCGCGCCCGAGTTGCCTCGGTCCCGAGGTGGGCGCCCGTAAAAGAATCCGGCTACGTGGTGCCCTTTCCGACGAGGAGGTGACGGACGGAGATTCCGCGGGAGATCGGAGTGGAGACGAAGACCGAAGGACACGGATCGCTTGGTATACTTCTCTACCCCATTCTCTTGTTAGCTAGGATTAGGTTAATGGTTACGATCCGGGTATATTGTCCGCGGTAGCGCCGGTTTAAAGTTAAGAAAATTTTGATTCCGCATTTTGGCCTCGGATAGACGGCCGGGGCGCTGCCGTGGCGTAACACGGTATCAGAGCCACGCCATTAACCTAGTCTAGCTTTCTAACGTGTTTAGAACTCGATCGAACAAAAATCCCCCAAAACCGTATTTTCCAATGCTTCATGTTTCTGTCGAAATTTTTTCAGCTCCAAAAATTTTTCAGGTCATTGCAGAAACACAAGCAGGAAATTCTAAGAATTCTGATAAAATTTGATGCAGTGATCCTTTAGTATGACTGCGGAAACGCGGCCAAACCCCTGGTTTGGCCGCGGTTCCGCGGTGGGAAAATGTCTTCATTGCACAAAATTTTTCCACTAGGCTTTTGAATTGGAAATAGGGGTTTTGGGATATTCTTTTTGGGCCCAGATTTTCTGTGAGTGCTACAGTACTGCTTGGGGCCCACTTCGATAAATTCGTTCGATCGAAATGTTTAAACATACTAGTTCACAGTATTTACATTATATCTGCGACCGTGAATGTCATTTGATCGGTAAATCTTGTCTAACTGCTATAGCCCGGTTAGACGGATTTGTGAATGTGGCATTCACGTTGATGCTCTGTGTTTGTGCTGTGATGTTGCGGATCGGTAGTGGGGGATAGCCTTGATGCAATGTTAGTACAGTTTTGTTTTATATGTACATTTGATATTGCGGGGCGAGCGTCCGACATGTGGATTGCCGTCACTGCCTGTTTGTATTATTCTTTTGGGGCACGACCAGGTTGTGGTCGATGTACTCGTTGTATGTATATTTTACTTTCTGTACTAGGATTGCCCCCCGGAAGGGTGCACGGATAGCCGGGTTCTAGAGGGCAACGAGCCCGCATCTCATGGCATTGAGACGGAGGGTGCTTTACTCTAGAATTGGCCGGGCTATTCGCCGCACTCGTAGGGGGTACAGGTTGACCCAAGAGGGGTGCCCAAGTTATCGGATTCCGTGAAGTGCTGGGTGGTCCATTCACGTTGCTGAAGGGGGCTGCCTCGCTTCAGGTTTTGGCGGGTAACTTGCCGCGACCGTAGGGGCCTAGGTTTTTCATTGCCCAGGCTATCCACACGACCAGGGGAACGTCGGGTTTCATTAGCGGCTCTATGAAACCCGGGGATCCCAGATATCTGTATTGTTCTGTGTTGCTGTACATTTCTGTGATGTTGCATTTTTATCACGCCTTGAGCGAAAATTATATATTATATATATACTAGTAGATGTTGTATATGTTTTGCATCCGCGCTAGTCCAGTCCCTGCTCTGTCGTTAGTTAAGTAACCTAACGGGTGATGACGGGACCCAGTGGCGAATGCGGATGGCATATACGTACGTCATTATTTTCGTTCTTTATTGGTGTGATCAATTGATGGGACTGCATTGATTCGGATCAATGCAAGCTAAACAAGCCTATTCTGATATTGTTGGAACACTTTTCAAAAAGCTGTTATTGCAAGGGCGTTCTCTTTTGTTTTGCATAGTGGTATTCAGTTGGAATATCCTGCTCCTCAGTCGACGAGGCAAGGGCCGAGATCCCTTCATCGGGAGTGACCCCTTGGACAGAAGTTTGCGTCAGGGCAATAACTTCACTATAGCCGATTACTTTTGCTTTGCATTGTGGTATTCAGTTGGAATATCCTGCACCTCATTCTACGGGGAAAGAGCCGAGATCCCTTCACCGGGAGTGACCTCTTTAGCAAAGGTTTTCGTCACTATATTTTTATAAAATGTTATCCGGTTCCTTCAGCAATATCAAGTTCATTACGTTTAAGGTTTTTCGCCAAAAACCAGCCATAGCCCTCCGTCATTTCAGATTGGTATTGCTTAGTATTCGTGCTACGTATGTCGTGCTCGGCCGAGGCGTAGTGTGCGGTAGCTCTGTAATGCTTTTCTGTCTTATGGATATATGATTGGTTAGGACAGTCGTACGGTCATTTTGGCTCAGTCAAGGACTCGTGCGGGTGGGTCTAATGCAATCAAGATAATGACGGGTTGAACTTGACTAGGATCCTTTGATATGTTGGCTCAGTCAACGTCACTTCGGTCCTAGGGGTAAAAACCTACATCGGGAGTTTCTAAAGAAATTGAAACTTGCCAGGCATGCGCATACCTTCTGGAGTGTGGTGACGTGAGTGGATTCCGTCACGTTATCATGCGATGATAGTTGGATCCCGATTCCCACTGATGAGTTGGTTTACTCCTCGGGTGATCCCGACTAATTCTTCTTTTAGGTTTGGAGAAGAATTTAAGGTTACAGTGGGAGGTTTCCTGATTAGATAAAGTGATAACCATTCTGATCTAGGTTAGAGTGCACACTGAGTGTTTCTTTTCTCTCTCTCTTTGGCAGCGACCATTGACCCGGCCCTAGACTATGACTCAGTGACCAAGTTGACCGAACCTTCTTAACATTGGCTTTTGGATTGTCAGAGTTGCAGAACTCATTGCCACTCCTACTTTTACCCTTTTCACCAGGACACCCCGTATTACTACGAACGTCCACTTCCATTGGACAAAACCATCGTATGGTTATATACGAACTCGAAGGAATTTATTCGAGGATGGTTTCCGGTTGTGGAGAAAACGAATAGGACTATTCAGTTGTCTTTTCCTTTTACCTTCTCTCAGATTGCGAGTACTCCTTAGTTTAGGAGACAGTACACCCATTACGCAAATTGGATTGTCTTCTTCCGAACCATAGGCAAGTGCCGACCGGTGGGGAATGAAGAAAATCAATTAGCCTAAACGGTGTACAGAAGGTATTAAGTTAAGACAAAGAAAGGGATTAGAAGGAGGGCAAAGTAAATTGCGACTGCTATTCACGACCAAACCAAGTATTTCTTCGCCAATCCTAAATCACCTTTGTATTTCTCCAGGACACTCCGTATCACTACGAAGATCCCAAGTTTATTGGATAATCCATCATATGGTTATATACGAACTCGAAAGGAACTTGTTCCAGTTCGGGGATGGATCCTGGTTCAGGAGAAATAGGAATAAGGTTTATTCGGTTGTCTTTTATCTTCACCTTCTCTCGCATTGCGAGTGCTCCTAGGATTAGGACAGTACACCCATTATGCTTATTGGATAGTCTTCTTCCAAACCATAGGCTGGTGTCGAACAGTAGGGAAGGAAGAAAACCAATTGGCCTAAAGGGGTGTACAGAAGGTAATGACTAAAGACATATAAAGGGATTTGGAGAGATGGCAAAGAATTATACGGTTACAGTTGTGAATCTGGATAATGGAAGAGGCATTACTAGGAATACCAGGATACCCCATCGAAATATTTCAATGTTTCAGTTTCACTGTGTACTGTTAAAAGAAAACAGATTTCCCAATTAGACACTTGCTCCATGGTATGTATTTACTAGGTATGATTCTTACATCTGTATAGTTTTACAGATGATGAGTGGGAGTAAGTTATTGGGAATTGGGTGATCATCCTCATTATTTTGGGATTCGTTGTAATCGGTGATATTTGAGGAAGTCACCTGGGTTGTTTGCCAGAAGGCAAATATTTGGTTTTGAATATCCGCGGTTATGCACCAATTTCAAATTGATATATCTGTACGTCTATTTTTATAGAGTGAGATATACCTTTTTGAAATTATGTCTATGACATTTACCTATATCAGTGGATGGTTAGGTACGGAGCATTGAACAGCGGTGTAATTCTTCATAACCATAGTACAGCTTTCAACCTACGACACACAGTGAATGAGTTGTTAGACTCAGGGACTTATACAGAGTATTGTATATTGTCCAGTGTCCATTAGGGCAGAGGGGTTGGTCCTTGTACTATATTCTATTTACTTTTAACTTCTATAGTTCTTAGACATGTGTTTCGTAGAAACACAGGGTCTGAGTTTTGAGGAGTTATTGGTATAAGAATAGAGTAGAGAACTAGGTATTGCAAGTATCGGGATTCTTCAAGGTGATCGAAGATGTAGATACTTGTGTATGGTATTCAGTTGATAGTAATGAGAACTTGCTTCTCTTTCAGGTTACTCATAATTGGAAGCATTCCTAAGTTGAGTAACGCTGATCGGCCTCCTTCCGTTTAGTTGACATACACTGGTGACAGCTGCATGATTTGAATCTGGTTCAATTAAATCAGTGCCTCTGTTGGATATAGAACAGTTCATATCTTCACATTGTTAAGGTACGGGGAGTTGTCCGGCTTATGCTTAAAACCAGACTCCGGATAACTCAAGGCACGTTTCTGTAATGGCTGTTTGTGGGTTGACCCAGGCTATGACGAGGGTTGGCTTTCTACCATCTGGAAGATCAATAGTGATATTGTTCAAGACTCGCCACAGTTTTAAATAAAAATGGATTTTTTCAGAAAACAGTAGTGGGAGTATGGTAGAACTGGAAGTGATTCCAGAACCGCAAACGATTACTGAAGATTTGATAAGAACCTAAACATTCTATCTGATTTGACAATCCATTGGCCACTCCGCAGATAAAGTGGGTAACCTCAGGCACCCGAGAGGTACTTCGGTATGCTCAAGGACGGTGGCAGGGAGGTTCTTGTTTACCCAGACTTGCCATTGCTGTTGTTCCAGACTGTGAGACCCGGCAGGAGGATGAGTATAGCGTCGTTCTGAA
This sequence comes from Agapanthus africanus, assembly GCA_030015575.1. Taxonomy (NCBI): domain Eukaryota; kingdom Viridiplantae; phylum Streptophyta; class Magnoliopsida; order Asparagales; family Amaryllidaceae; genus Agapanthus; species Agapanthus africanus. The sequence continues at coordinate 225,694,423 of CM057349.1, forward strand.
CTAGCTTTAGAAGTGTACATCTGTATGACTCTGCCAGAGGGTTGTCGTAGTCAGTGGGAGCAGCGGAAGCATTGGTGGACAGTTGGCTTATGTCTTTTTATAGACTAAAGCAGATATAGCGGAGATAAATCATCTATTTCTGACGTGACAGTCATAGGTTTGACTTCATCAGAATAGGGTATGGATCTGTTAAGAAGGTAGTAGGGTGTGATGTCCTGGTATTTGGATGACATACACAGAGTAGGAAGTGATATTCCTATACTGAGATCAGTTATACTTTGGTTGTCACAAAGTGGTTTCTCCATACAGGACTTGGATATTATATCATACATTCTGGTCACTAGATCTATGGTTTTAGATCTAGATTTGGGTGGTTTCCCAATCTGGGTACTTAGACAGCATTCTAAGAGTATTTAGAATGGACGACTCCTGGCATGGTGGTGTACCTACAGATGATGGAGTCACCCTCTCTAAAGGTGTCTTACAGACTAAAGGGGAAAGGGATACGCATGATTGGCAGATCACTTGATTAGGCAATTGAGTTGATCATGATATGTCAAGTACCACACCAGATATTGTTCTTACAGTAGATGTAATAAGTTGATATTAATCCAATCCTGGAGAAACAGTCGGAAGAAATTTTAGAACATAAGTTGATGTTCTAGGGATATGATAACAGCATTCTCCTTTGGAGAGACAGTTGTCATTCTAGGCTTCCAAGGTGACCTGGATGGCAGAGTGACTGTCAGAGTTATAGTTTTCCCTCTGACGAGGGGCAGTATTTTGGACAGGTGGTCCAGGTGGATACTGAGGGAAGGATGGCGCAGGATACTGATTAAGTTCAGTTGACGATACAGTATAAGAAGTTTGGATTTGGAGTTCATTTTTGAGCTAGGTCCCATCAGACATCCAGACATATTTTAAGACAGGTATTGCTCGTTTCGGGAGATGCTTTTCTCCGCGTACTTGAGATATAGAGAGACATGGAAAGAAACATCACAGCGGATCCACTCACTGAGGCTATTCCTCGAACGCAATAGTTTCGCAAACGAGCTTTGTGAGACTGACTAGTAGAGGAGTTGGGTGTTCGGTATCACACGGGCTGTGAGTATGCGACATCGCAATAATTAGCCTTGAGTGCAAGTGGGAGATTGTTGGAGATAGTGCCCTCGGAGTAAATTATTGGATCACGGGCACGTGATTGCAAGAATTGAGGGAGGACCTATCCCGGTAGGACAGTCTTACTCAAGATGATAGTATGCTATCTGGTTTATCTTTATCATCGTATACTGCTTTAGGTGACCTTACGATTCGCTATTACACGTTGATAGAGCCCCTAGGATTCTTGCTTGACTACCAGCAGTATGAGGGCGATCATATACGTGAGAGCTGGAGTCTATAAGCACATCCTTAAAAGGTCCCTAGTCGTGGGAGTTTCGAGACAGTGCATCGATACTCCATTAGTAGACTAGTGTATACAGTCGAGACCCCGACGAGGGGCGGTGGCCGGTCTCACAAGCCACTGGTGTCAGTTGGTTCACCTAAGATGTATACAGGTGCTCATTGGGTTATGAGTACACAGGACAGGACTCGCCGGGAACCTGCTAGTTAGGATTATACCAGACGTCAGATAGCATTTCCCTGGTGACATGTGTACAGGTTAGTTCATCGACCTGAGATCGTCATTTGTCTTGTGTGAGTTCCCACTGTGCTTTGATTACTACCCTACCACGGCTCAAAGGAGTCGTGCAAACAGGTTTTAGTTGGGTACAGTCCCGAGCCACATGGAGGCAGTGAGCGGATCTGTAGGGGTTCGTCTCTCCCGATATTGGGGGTGAGGTCGCGCTGTATCTAGGAGAGCCATTACACAAAGCCCTCAGCCGAGGCAGGAGATTTACTGGTAGGTATTCCAATAGTATCTCAGGGTGTTCTGGGCTACACTCCGACACGACTTGTACCGCTTTTAGGGGTCTGACTTTTACAAACCCCCTAGGCCCGCCATGCGATACTCATAGACGAATGGATCGGACTGTACGGATATTGTCGCTGACAGGCTCAGTAGGGTGTCAGGATGAGTTCGCTCATCGATGTCCCTTTTGGTCAATAGCTGGTAGCCCGTCACGTATGGCTAATACCTCTGACGTGCTAGTGGTTAAATCCACAGCCATAATATTGACGAGTCTTTAGAGTCCACCACACTAGTTGCTCAAGTTTCGGGCGAAACGCTGTAGAGGCCGTATGGAGATATGGCAGGGTTCGATCCGATACGTGCGGTATTGCACGGATCGTGATCGGACGGTTTTTACTAGCCGGCTTTGGCTTAAGCCGGATCCTAGTATTTGACAGTGTAGATTTTGTCTCCTTGCATTTATATTCAGTGAGAATACAAATGCGGGCATGTATATGCAGTCACGGGGTTTTCCTGTAATTTATTACGGGATCAGTTTTCTGAAGTTGCCAGTATGCTTTCCGTTCCGGCCAGTTTTCCTTTGTTCCTTCACGGCCGGATTTTTCCGATAGAGGGGGTTATTTGCAGTTTTGCAAATAACTTATTGTGGAGGGGTTTCTTACATTTGTGGCATTATGAAAGGTTAAGCATCTTTGCTTTTTCATGATGGCTTGCTTTAATGAGATTAGATGAGATTTGAAATGAAATTGACATGGTTATCATCATTTCCCTTGGGTGTGGTCACCATTCTTTTTTTCCTACACTCACCTCCCTTCTTGTTTTTGCTCTCCATCTCATTCTCATCATAAGGGGCCGGCCACATTTGAGAAGAGAGAATGAGAGAGTTGTTTTTCTTATTATGGGATTTATTCATCTCATTCTTGTTGCTTGCAAAATGTTACACCTTCATCCTCTCCAAAGTTCTTTCTCTCCTCCATCATCTTTATGGCAACTACATAAACCCCTTGAGATAAAGGTTTTCTACACTTGGCTACAGCAAATCTTGGACGCGTCGGCTAGCCAACTTCGCGCCCGAGTTGCCTCGGTCTAGAGGTGGGAGCCCGTAAAAGAATCCGGCTACGTGGTGCCATTTCCGACGAGGAGGTGACGGACGGAGATTCCGCGGGAGATCGGAGTGGAAACGAAGACCGAAGGACACGGATCGCTTGGTATACTTCTCTACCCCATTCTCTTGTTAGCTAGGATTAGGTTAATGGTTACGATCCGGGTATATTGTCCGCGGTAGCGCCGGTTTAAAGTTAAGAAAATTTTGATTCCGCATTTTGGCCTCGGATAGACGGCCGGGGCGCTGCCGTAGCGCAACAGAAATTACCTCATTTGGCAACTCAAGAAATTTCTTGAGTTGCACAAAGTCTTCAAAATCCAAGCTTGGAAAGTCCATAAGGTGTAGGATGGGATGGGGATCATTTTTAATGTAGGGAGTATAGGGTTTTAGAAAGGTTTTTGAGGTGATCCATGGAGGTAGAAGTGGAGGGAGTATGAGGATGAGGGAGATAAAGAAACAAAGGGGAAGGGAATGAAGGAGGCAGCCCTCTCTCTCTCTCTCTCTTTCTTATTCTCACCCTCTCAATTATCACATGTCACACTCTCTCTCCAATAAGTGTCTCATTCTCACCTTTTCTCTTTTTCCTTTTAAGACCAAATATCAACAAATGCCAATGAGACAACATACAACTAAATGCAATATGTCATGGTGCACTAACTATGGAAAAATGTAGAAACACGAATTTGGCCTAATCGCGATTAGTAGTGCACTAATAAATTTTTTTAAACTGCATATAAATAAATTATAAAAATCCCCAAATCCAATAAATATATTTTTAAATGAATAAATCATTTTAATCTCCAATTATTTCATAAATATTGGTATATATTTATACCATTTTACGAAAACCCCAAATTCGCCAATCAGGTAGTTTTCGCGAAATATATTATTTTAATATTAAATTCCAAAAATAATATTTTTTTATATTTTCTGAAATGTTACACACCCATACATGCTCCTTTTGTGCCAAGGCATCCCTCCATCATTATCTAGTGTCAAAGAGCTAGTGTCACACATGTATGTATTGGACCAAAATTGTGTGCACACATTTATTTTGCAAAAGCTTTTTGGATATCGGTCGGTTTCCTGTTCTGTTTGCAGTATCGGCTCCCAAATATTATATCCGTGATATTGAGTTTGTTTCCAGTATTTAATCATGAACACATGTAATCTGTAATTACTGAGAAGACACTGGTTAATAGCACCGATATATAACAAAATAGATAATGAATGAGCGGTATTAAAATGCAGTTTTCTAAGATAAACAAATACCCCTAAACATATCTATTGCTCGTCCCGAGCAATACAAAAATCCTAGCCTCTCTTTCGCAGGGAACGCGATTGCACTGAGCATGTGCAACAAGTCATTAAACCTCTAGGTGTCCCTAGTAGGAGGAGTGTTGTCTCCTGAGGGTTTTCAGTGGATTACACCCACAAAATCCAGTCAAGTTACCGTCGTTGAGAAAACTATTAATTCTAATCTTAAGGATAAGAATCAAAGTTAGAAGTTCTATTACCCAAATCAGAAACGTTAAACCCTATTTTTCACTCCTCACAATTTGTTTAACATAAGCTCATACGCGTGTTTACGTTATTGTGTGGATACTGTCCACAAGTTTTTAAGAACTTGATTAGGGTCATCATGTCATCACTACAGACCAGGATAAACTTCGGAAGGATCACACGAATTTGAAAGGAGTTAAGATTTTCTCAAGTTTTTGTTCTCTAGTTAAGTTTCAAGTCAGAATATATATCATTTTTAACAGAGAACCTAAGTCTGAGGTTTCACTCCTACCTTTCACCTGTTGTTGTTCATACACACCTTTCGTTATCGTCCAAAACGTCTTAATAAATACAAACCTTCATATCTTCGCAAAAAAACTGTTTTAATAGAAAAAAATTCTCTGCCAAGATTATTACTCCATAAAGAACCGTTAGGACTTTTAACTCGGAGAGAACACTTGCTTAGCTTGTTTTATCTGGCGATTGGAGACTTAGCGAGCTTTGGGTCAATGACTCCCAAACCAGATGGTTTTAGGGCATTAGGTGTGGAGTCACCCAAAGGACTTAATTACCCAAGTTACCAAGGCCACATAACAAAAGACTCGTTTTAAAATATTCTGAATTTAGCGAAAACGGAGATATAGCCAGCATTTTCTTTTTAATCCGAAGACGTTTTCATGAATAAGGTGTGTAATCACTCCAACAAGGTTTCAGAAGGGTTATTTTTCAGATTTTTAGCTTTTATTAAAACCTCAATATTATTCTTCATATTTACTTCACTTTATGAACTATTCTTGATATTACTTAATTCAAAACAAACCTGCTTGATCCGAAAGATGTTTTATCAGTTTTCAAAAGTTTAAGACATGTTAGACCTTTTATCTAATTCTCAGGAACTCACGTCTCTTGTACAGTGATATAAAAGATGTATATCAGCTACGGTTAAACTCAAAGGAGGGTTATCTTTCGGGTTGCCAATCTCTCGAAAAGGATTTAGTTATTTCTATCTTTCCACCCGAACCGTCAGACTTCGAATCTAATTCCCCCGCTAGCTAACATGAAAAATGTTTTTATGTTTTTGAAGAAATTTTTCAAATTCTATGGGTTTTTTAACATGTATTCAATGCAGAATATAAACATGATGCAGCAAAATAATCGCAGTGCTCACCCCCAAACCTGAGTTTTACGATGTCCTCATCGTTGCCCCTGTCTCCGGTAGCTAGACTTAGACATCAGGGTGAGAATTTTATTCAAAGAAAAAAAAACTAAGACCAATTATAGCATATACAAGTTAAAAGATTGGGTTAGTTCAGAAATTAATACCAGCCATTTAAAAAAGTTGTCGATATAATGCAAGGGCTGGTAAAAGAATACGTATAAAAGAAGAAAAAGAATATGTTAGTTGTTAGTGAAGGGCATGGGTGTGTGAAAGTAGGGATTAGAAGACGCTGAATGCAAAGATGAAGTTTTGAAGGAATCAAAGAATTGTTGCCCGAATGAATTGAATGTTTAAGAATCACGTGTTGAGTTCCGAGGTCAGGTTCGCTTAAAAACTAGAGTTCATCCTCAAAAAATTAGAAAAGGAAAGGTTCATAGGATGTTTCCAAATTGATTCTAACTCAAACTCACCAAGAATATCAAGTTCATCCGCAAATATCTCCTCAAAACTCTGTATGAAAGACCGTTTTTCCAAACTGTCTTCCTTCCTATAATTCTGCACAATCCTACACTCGCTGCTATAGCTCACTATTCCCAAAACAAGTTCTCCCTCATCATATTCATATATGGGTAGGTATATGTCATCTAAAAAAGTAGGTTTCCAGACTAATGTTTCTTCCGAAACAATATCAACAAGTGATACAAAAATTATGGGCTCCTGATCATTGATTTCCTCTAACAATCTATCACAACCATACCCATCGAATTCACAAGCTCCCTCTTTTAAAATTGGAGCGAAAAAATCAGTCGGTTCATGAATTTCCTCTTCAAATAGTACTTCGGTTAAATCAACCTCTAAATCACTAGTGACAAGAGGTTTAATTGGTACCTAAAGGCTAGTATCGGACTGACTCGGAGGGTTTTCTTGTTTGTCCTGATAACACTCAGTCAATTCAATTGCATCATCATCTATGAAGTCATCAAACATTGTTTGTTCGTTTATCTCACTCAGATGACTTCCTAGATGATAGATATTGACATTATTAGGTTCTAATTGATGGTGTTCGCTCTTTTGAATCTCTACAGCTACATGCTCTTCAATTCTAGCCAAAGATTGAGCTTGAGCGTGAAACAATTGCTCAGACTGCTGTATAAACACGGCTAGCGTAGCAGCTGTTTGATTCTCGACCGCAATCATCACTTCAATACTCTTCTCTATAGCGGTCAACCTAGCATCCATCTCACCATCATTCCCTAATGATGGGTCAGTTGTTTTAGGAAGGGAGGGTTTTGACGGTGGTGATGCTAAAGTAGTTACCCTGTTGACATCCTTCTCTAAATCTTCAATCATTAGGTCTCTAATTGAAGTGGGACTGGGATCAAGAGTGTTAGGTGGGTGACCGTTATCAAAATTCTGGGATAGTTGGTTACCCCCTAAGAAAGGACAGTTTTCATGAATGTGGGAAGAATCTTGGCAATTTAAACAAAAGAATTGGGAATGAGTATAAACAAAAGAATAAGAATCATGAAAAATCGAATCGAACTGCGTATCACCCATATTAACAAGAATTCACAAAGATCACAAAAACAAATAATATCATACCCCTAGCAGTCTACGTTATGCTAAGTCAATTAGACCTGCTCAAGAACCTGATTTTCGAAGTAAAACTGTGTTGAGAAACATGCTCAAGATATACAGATCACAAAGCCAGGTAAGTGCAGAGATAACGGGAGGTTATCCAACGCTGTAGGGTTGTATAGCACGACAACAAGGTTTAGCAAGGCATCACACATGCCATTTTATAAAAATTTGGGGTGCTATGTAACCCTAACCAAGATCTTAACTAGAGACATAGGGTTAAGAAAGCATGTAAACAACTTTACATCTAAGAGTTATGGATTACAACCTTTGTAGTCCGTTTCTTCACTTCATAAGGTCCGTGTTGAGGTCCCTTCACTCCGATCATCAAGTACCCGGACTCTAGAGAGGCTCCATGAAGAGAAAGATGCAAGCTTGGTTCCAATCTTCAACAACTAAGATGATCTACCTTTAAGAATCTCAAACCCAAGCTCTTGCTTCACTAATCAAGTATTAGCAAAGCAAACACCCCAATCTAAGTGGCTAGAATAGATGAGGAAGATGAAGTAGGAATTTTGCTCTCTTTTGTTTTCAATTTCTCACTTATAAACATCACAGAAGAAAAAGCTAGTGAAGGTTTTCTTCATGAAGAAAGAAGAAGAAGATGAAGCAAAACCTTTTGTGATGAAAAATGAAATCATTGTTGTGGTTACAAATCAACCATGTGTTAAGAAAGAAGGCTTAACCCATGTAGAGAATTAACTAGGGTAAAGGGTTTGGGTTGGGTTAAGAAAATATCTACACAAAATATCTAAGCTTAAAACAAAATAAAGCTTCTAGAAACTTCATGAAAAAGCTAACCCAAATGCTAACCCAAATCAAACCCTAACTTATTTAATCTCCACAAATCATGTTGTATTTGTAATCATAACTTGTTACAATATTATATATCATATATATAATATATTTTGCAACAAAAGAAAATAATACAATTAACATATATCGCATATATATCAATGTATTATCCCGTGAGAAAATGAATCAACAAAACGAGCTTATATTAGTTAATGTAAAGTAATATATCACATATATAATAATACATTAAATTATCAAATCAATACTTGGTCCGATAATCCGGCTATAATACATACAACCGACTAATATAACATGTACCTTTTCATCGAATCAACACTTGATCCGATGACACGGCTATATCATATATACCCGGCCGATATATCATATCGCGAGAATAGAATAGAGTATTACATACTCTTATTATTCTCGGTCCCGCATATATCACATATGTGCTCCTACTCCATTTTGCCTGAGCCAGGAAAGCTCTGTGTAGGACTCTAAAGAATCGTCAATATGTCGGCAGTAGGTGATGATCATATCAAACACCCACAAGTTGCAAACGGTCAGCTAAACGTAACAGCCACCCAGGTATTTAGCAATCAGAAGATTAACAAGCAATCCTGTACATTCTCCTGCAAATCTAATCATTAACATTTCCGTACAATCCGGTCTCTTCGTCAGATATGTCGCATATCTAGTCTAGGGGTGGTAAACGTCAGACCCCAATAACCGATAAGTCGTGTCGATATGAGGTCCATAACAGTTCGAGAAACTACTGATAACACTTACCAGTAAATCTCAGCAACCCTGGCCAGGGATTTCCAGTTATAGCCAATCGAACACAGCGCAACATCAACTCCCTATACCGGGAGAGACGAAACCACTCCTATCGCTCATTGCCTCCATGTGATTCGGGACTGTACCCAAAAGACACTGTTTTGCACGCCCTCTTGGACGTGGTATGATGGAAATCAAAGCATAGTAGGAATCACACAAGACTCTATGACGATCTCAGGTCTACAGGCTAACCTGTACCAGTGTCACCAGAGAACTGCCATCTGACATGAGGTATAATACCATCTGGGAGTTCTCGGCGAGTCCGTACAGCGTACCCATTCTCCACTAAGCACCCATATACTATCTCTGATGTCAAACACCAATGGATATGTGATCATCCATCGCCCATCTACATGGGTCAAGAAGCATACGCTAGTCTACACTAGTATATCGATGCCCTGTCTCGATACACCTACGACTAGGAACATTTGAAGGATGTACTTAGAGACTACACTGTCCCCACTAGTATGATCTGCATCATAGTCCTGGTAGTCAAGTGTAGGGTTCCTAGGCACCCTAGTGAGGTCTCACAAGGCATCGAACATGCCAATATAAAAATTTATGGGTGCCGAGAGACCCGACTACGGATCGTTTGCTAGAAAACTAGGCGAAAAAGCAATCTAGTTAACACTTAACTAAGAGATACGGAAATACAACCTTTGTAGATCCGGTTCTCCACCTTCATAGCTCCGCAACGAAGTCCTCTCCGCTGTCCAAAAAGAATCCGGGCTCTAGCGTCGACTTCATCGGAGAATAAGCGAGCTAGGTCGTCGATGTCCATGCCGAAGATGATCTACGTCGAGGCATCGCTAAATCAAGCTCCACCTTCACCAAGCCCTAAAAACTTGTGAAGGAAACACACTCTACTACTTGGCAAGAGGTAGAGGATGAAGAAATAGGAAGTGGGTAAACTTTAGATTTGGATTTCTCACTCTTTTTCATCACTTGCCATTGATGGAGGCAAGCTTTCTTCACTTGAAAAATGAAGAAGAAGAAGGAAATTGTTATGATAAGAATTATTAAAATAGAAAAGAAAATCCATTCTTATCAGAAGCAAACCATGGTTAGGTGTAGAGATTAAACCAAGGTTAGTTGGAATGGTTAGGGTTAAGGATGAGATAAGAATGGTTGACTAAAGTCAATGCTTCATGAAGGTTCAAAGAATAAAACAAAACTAGCAACCGTTCTTCTCATTATCATTTGCATAATAAATAAATAAATAAATAGATATGAAAATGTAAACCCTAATCATTTAAATAACCATGGTTCAATCTTTACACAAACTCAAGCATACATGTATCATCAAACATGATACAATCAAGTGCACAAAACTATATCGAATATACAATGTGCACATCCGAGTGAGAAAATCCATCTTAAGTAAACCGATACTAGTTTATGCAAAGTAATATATCAAATATATAAATATGCATTAAATCATTAAATCAACACTTGATTCAATGATCCGGTCATGTCATACACAACCGACTAGTATACAATATATCGGCTTATCGAATCAACGCTTGAATCGATAACTAGGTTATATCGCATACAACCATTCGATACATTTATCGCGAGAATAGAATACGGTATCACATACACGCATTATTCTCGGTCCCGCACATATCTCATATGCGCTCCTATTTCGTTTCGTTTGAGCCAGGAAACCTCTGTGTAGGACTTTAAAGACTCGTCAATACGCCGGCAGCAGGTGATGATCATATCAAGCACCCACAAGCCGCAAGCGGTCTGCTAAACGTAACGGCCACCCGGGTATTGAGCGATCTGAAGATCGACGAGCAAGCCCGCTCACACTCCAGTGAATCCGACCAGTAACACTACCGTACAGTCCGGTCTGATCGTTTGATATGTCGCATATCTTTCCTAGGGGTGGTATACGTCAGACCCCAATAGCTCGATAAGTCGTGTCGATATGAGGTCCATAACTATTCGAGAAACTACTGGTAACACTTACCAGTAAATCTCAGCAACCCTGGCCAGGGATTTCCTGTTATAGCCAATCGAACACAGCACAACATCAACTCCCTATACCGGGAGAGACGAATCCCCTCCTATCGCTCAATGCCTCCATGTGACTCGGGACTGTACCCAAAAACCACCGTTTTGCACGCCCTCTTGGACGTGGTAAGATGGAAATCAAAGCACAGTGGGAACCACACAAGACTCTATGACGATCTCGGGTCAACAGACTACTCTGCACCAGTGTCACCAGAGAACTGCCATCTGACGTGAGGTATAATACCATCTGGGAGTTCTCGGCGAGTCCGTCCAGTGTACCCAGTCTCCACTGAGCACCCGTATAACATCTCTGATGTCAAACACCGATGGATATGGGATCATCCATCGCCCATCTATATGGGTCGAGAAGGTACACGCTAGTCTACTCTGGTATATCGATGCCCCGTCTCGATACACCCACGACTAGGGACTTTGAAGGATGTACTTATGGACTACCATGTCCCCACTAGTATGATCCGCATCATAGTCCAGGTAGTCAAGCACACATCCTAAGGGCTTTACCAACATGTAACAGAGAGACAATCAGTATACACGTTAAGGTAAAGTTCAACCGGATAGCATACTATCATGTCGAGCAAGAAAGTCCTCCCTATATACGTCCCAGCATCCACTACAATATACATCCTATGTACAGTAATGGCCTCTAGGGCATACATATAACTAACAATCTCCCACTTGCACTAGGGCCATCTGATAGCAGTGGTTGCAGTATCTCATACTCAACCATCCCATAAAAATCTCTCTCTGGGAACAGGCCTTTGTGAGTGGATCCGCTGTGTTGTCTTCTGAGTGTACTCTCCTATCCTTGATCTCCCTGGAGATCAACCATCTCCATGATCAGGTGACACTGCCTTAGAATATGTCTGGATCACTGATGGGACCTGCGTTCCTTGGCATATGCCACAACTCCATTGTCACACAATGGGAGGAACATAGTTCATCTTATGAACCAATATACACCCAGACTGCCTCTTTGGTAGCATCTTAAGTAGCGATGTATCCTGCCTTTATCGTCTAGTATGTCACGGTATCTAGCTTGGAACTCTTCCAACATACCGTCCCTTTACTGAGGGTAAAGACAATGCCTGCGACTGACATTCAGTCGTCTTTATCACCCTGGAACCCTTCCAGTGATTCTCCCGAGGATCGGTTGATACCATCTTACTACAACTAGTGAGAATCCTAACATCCAATTAAATCTATCTCATAGATCTAAAACTCAGGATTTAGGAGGTATCATTTTGATCCTACACGGAGAATCTTTGTGATAAGCGGAGATTGACCGAACGTAGCATAGGAAACTCCTTCCCTATCAAGAGTATGTCATCCACGTACTCTACGAGGATCGTCACCATACTCCCTACTACCTTTTTGTTTATACAAGGTTCATCTACCATTTTGATGATGTCAACTTCTTTGACTAATCCATCAAAACAGATGTTCCAACTCCGCGATGCCTGCTTTATCCTATAAAGCATCTTGCATACGTTTCCGCTGCTCCCACTGTCTACGAGGCCCTCTGGCTGTGTACTTATAGACGCACTCTTCTAAATCATCATTTAGAAAAGCAGTCAAGACACCCAACCACCAGAGATCGTAGTCATGGTATGCAGCCGTGGTAAGTAGGATCTGGATGGACTTAAGCATAGCCCCTGGAAAAAGGTTTCATCATTATCCACGCCTGGTTGATGACGAAAACCTTTAACAAGTCTAGCTTTGAAAGTCTTAACTTTTCCATCTACACCAAGTAATCTTCTCAAGATATACTTGCTCCTGATGGGGATTTAACCCTTCAGATATAGCAACCAAAGTCCATACTTTGTTGGTGTACATGGATTCCATATCAAATCGCATAGCATCCAGCCATTCTTACAGAGTCTTACTCTCGATGGCCAGCTCGACGCTAGTTGGGTCATCATCTCATGATGCAATCCTCGCTCCCACTGTCATAGAGAAACAGAAGTATCTCTCAGGTGGGTGAGGAACCCTACTAGATCGGCGGAGAGGCTGAGGTTCGTTGGAATCTACTGAATCCTTTGGTTCTATCAAATCATCTGCTGTAGTTTGTATAGCTGGAACCTTTCCAGTTCTACATTACAGACCTTGCCTCGAGCTTGTCCGGATTTTGCCTTTAGACATAGGCCGGACAACCCCAAATCTTAACTAACTTAAGAGATGGGCTCTTCCCTTTCCATATCACATATGAAGTGGTAGGCTACTCTTTGATTGAAACCCTATTCAATAGGTATGCAACTTCTCAAGTGCATAACACCCAAAAAGGAAATAGGTAACTCAGTAGTACTCATCATAGAGCACACCATATCACATAGGGTGCTATTGCTCCGCCCCGATATACCATCGTGCTATGGTGTATACGGAGGAGTAATGCTGAGAGAGAATTTCATTCTCTTTTAGAATAATCCAGGATTTTCGTGCTCAAGTATTCTCCTCCTTGATCTCATCATAGGACATAATACTTATACCTTTATTGGTTCTCTACTTCTATCTTATATTCTGTGAATATCTCAAAAGGTTCGGACTTGTGTTTCAACAGGAACATATGTCTGAATCTTGAGAGATTATCAGAGAATGTAACGAAGTACAAAGAACCGATCTTGGCATGTGTAGACAGGGGACCTTACATACATCAACATGTATCATCCCAAGAGTTCACTAACTCTTTCTCTGTTTCCAATAAACGGAGCTATGGTCATCTTATCTCTGTGACATGACTGGCAAGTTTCATAAGATGTAAATTCAAACTCATTTAAATATGTATCTTTATGTAACTTCAGCTAGTCGGGTCACATTGATATGACCTAGTCTACAATGCCTCAAGAAGGATTCGTTCATTTCTGAACTGTTCTTCTTGTGTGTGTTCCATATACTAAGAACTGTAGTTTGATTTAGAACATCAATGCTTTTAGATAACGTGCCTGAACCGATCAACTTTTGATATAGGAAATATTCAAAATATTATCCAACAATACAAAATTTTATCATTTCTTTACTAATAAAGAGACTGATATGATTTTGTATATCAGGTTCGGTATCTAATAACATTCGTTCAGAATCAATGTATTTTTTAATACAGGGTGACAGTGACCAACAGACTTGGCTGCAACACTTGCCCCCGTTTTCTGCCTCATGAAACTTATCATCCGTTCTCAGTTCTCTACCTTTCTGTAACCCTATGTACCATATTACATATCTGGGATCCTGATCTGGTATCACATACCCAGGACGTAGAGGATACAGAGAAACAGTTCTTTGTAATGAACACACCCGAAGATGATGCATCAGCATGCACTCTCTTCGTTTGGGTGGCACGGGAATTCTGGTAATCCCCAATTTCCTGCTCTGTCTTATAACAATTATAAGTTGGAGCGGGACCAACGTTCCCCAGCTCAGTATAACAAGCGGGTTCGGTCAAAATTCCGTATTATTATCTTGATTAAGGCGTGATATGGTCGCTACCTGGAGAGAGAGAGAAGAAAACACTCAGCGTGCGCTCTTGGAAGAATAGATTGGTTATTATTTTATCTAATCAGGATGGCTCCCACTGCTTTTTATCAAATCTTCCTTCAAACCCTAAAAGAAAAGACTAGCCGGGATTAATTACACACTACAAGTTCGCCAATCTTTCAGCCAGGCCAGTGTCGGTACTTTGAGGGAGGTCCCCCGTGCTTTTGCACGAACCTAATTAATGTAAACCTCGTTTTCCCAGAGGCGTAACCTCGTTGACACCTTTCTAGACACCTACTTGATCGGCTAATTGTAATGTGTAAAACTCTCCCAGGAGTAACACTTACTCGCAGCGGGTATCGGGATCCAACTATCTCATAGAAGGTATGCAATCTCATTGCAAATTTCAACACTTGAAATTCCCGATAATATTTTGCCCCTAGCGTCCTATGACCTTGACAGAGGTCAACAAACCATAGGCTGCTAGTCAAGTTCAACCCGTCATTTCCTGATTGAAGTAAACCCATCCGCACGACCCTTGACAGAGGTCAACAAGGTCGCACGACTACCCTAAATCAATCACATCATATGCTTATACAGATAAGCACTAATCAGCTACCGCACACTACGCCTTGACAGAGGTCAACAAACGCAGCACGAATACTAACCAGTACATATCTGAAATGACGGAGGGCTACGACAGGTTTTTCTGAAAACCTATTGCGTAATGAACTTGATATCGTTGTAGAATCAAATGATTTTGAAATGGAGTGTCTTTGAGGCTTTTCTAGTTTTGCTAAAGGAGTCACACCCGGTGAAGGGATCGTCGGTCCTTTCCTCATCGAATGAGGTGCGGGATATATCACATATATCGCTGTGCAAAGCAAAAAACTCTTAAAAGCAATCAAAAGACAAACCGAGTGTGTAGCATCTGCCAGTTATTGATAAAGGAGTCACTCCCGGTGAAGGGATCTCGGTCCTTTCCTCATCGAATAAGGTGCAGGATATATCACATATACCTCTGTGCAAAGCAAGAACTGTAGCTACCTGTTTTATTTTGAAATTCGATTCTACAACATCTTAGGTTTCTTTTATTTCATTAATCACATTAATGAAGTCCCATCATTTAAGTACCTAAACATCACAGATAAATACGACGTACACTTATGCCATCCGCATTCGCCTCGATGTCCCCTCGTGCACCGTTAGGTTAGGTAACTAACGGCAGAGCAGGGCAGGGCTAGCGCGGGTGTAAAACATAAGTAACATCTATATAATATATCATATATACTATATAAAGTATCTATCAAAGAACATCACATGATCACATCACAGATATCGCAGCAGAAGAATCATATGAAATATTGGATATACTAGGACGTCCGTGTTTTCAATACGAGCCAGTATAAAACACGGATTCCACGGTCGTGATGAATAGCCAAACCCACACCCCGAGACCCCTACGAGAGCGGCAAGCAACCCTACCAATTCTAGAGTTAGGAGACCCGGACTCGACTCCTCGAGTTGGTCTCCCACTGGACTCCAGAACCCGGTTACTTGTGCTCCCCTCCTTGGGTCTATCCTAGTGCGGAAAAGTAAATAATATACAAGAGGTAACAACTTCCGCAACCTGGAAGTGCCCCAATAATAGAATATTACATACAAGTTTTTACATGAATGAAAATGAAAAACACTCATCTCACATAAAAAACCCCGGCTATTCAAACACGACGATCAAATATAACATATCCAGCAACACATAACATCACATGTCATCAACGTAAGTAAATATGCGCATCCCAATTGTCGTTGACATATAGCAACGAAACCGGCGATATCACATATTACACTTACGGTCACAGAAAAGAAAGTGTAAAACTACAACAGTTGGAATCCGCAACCACCTCAGGCATCGCATGCCTGACCAAATGAATTTCTTAGACATCGCATGCCTAACAATTATAAACCCCGCATTTTAGTCTCTTTATCGAAAACACTTTTCAATACCAAGTCGGGCAATTCAACAGGATTCCCGACATTTTGATCGAATGCTCGTCGCAAACTTCAGTAGACGGCTGCACCCCCGATACCGTCGACGAAGTGCACCAAGGCGGAACACCGCTACCGCGAGCACCCGGAGGGATGCTTTCGGCGACGGGGTTCTCCTACAGTCACTTGGTCGGGGCTATGGAATGAGGCTGTCAATTAAGTTTACCCGGCGAGTATCCGCGTACGCTACGTGATTGCGACGGACTTTTGATCACATCAAAATTCCGTGGCAACCGATCAAGTGAGACTAAACTGCTACGTTTATAATATTCATTCCGTTATCTCATAACTTATTGTGAATTCCAATTATTGTATCCCATTCCGGATAAATAGAAAATGTTAAACTTTCCGATCGAACAATCGAACACCCAAGTTTTCCCGATACTGCTCAACACATAAAATAAGTCTAACAACATTCAGTTCGTGCCTCAGTACCGACGGTCCAGCCGTAGAAGGGTTAAGCCAACGCCTCACATGTGGCACGCCGTACTGCCCCAAACCCGAAGGTTCAAAGGGCAGTTCAAGAAGGTCACATAATCGAGTTAAGGTTTGTTGTCTTCTAGAGGGTCCATCGCGTTACTTGCACTACTTAGAACGTCGTTAAACTACGGAAAAATCCAACACTTGGAAATTTCCCGACAGGGGAAAAATTGGGTATTTATATCCGGTCGAACTTTTTAACATATTCAAGAATTTATCCGGAAAGACACATAGACAAAATTTGATACCCCGATCGAAACACCGAATCCCCAAATCAATCCCAGAAAATTCATCTCTAGAAAAAATATTTAAAATTTCCAGAAGACTCAGCATTACAAAACATGAATTACTGTGCAAGCCACGTGGAGTAACTCAACACAGTGGCCGCGGAACCGCCGCGAATCCCATGGTGGGGGCCGCGGTTCCGCGCCTCTGTAGTCGAGTTACTATCACGTGCTTCACAGTAACTCATACAATTACCTGCTGAATTTTTTGGTAATTTTTAATCTGGAAAAACTCACTGTTTTCAAAAAAGTACAGAGAGCAAGAACGGAATTGGGTTTCGGGTTCGTTCGGACTTCAAATTCCGTCTAGACTTCGCCTAAGGCTCTAGCTAGGCTCTGATACCACTGTAGGGTTCCTAGGCACCCTAGTGAGGTCTCACAAGGCATCGAACATGCCAATATAAAAATTTATGGGTGCCGAGAGACCCGACTACGGATCGTTTGCTAGAAAACTAGGCGAAAAAGCAATCTAGTTAACACTTAACTAAGAGATACGGAAATAGAACCTTTGTAGATCCGGTTCTCCACCTCCATAGCTCCGCAACGAAGTCCTCTCCACTGTCCAAAAAGAATCCGGGCTCTAGCGTCGACTTCATCGGAGAATAAGCGAGCTAGGTCGTCGATGTCCATGCCGAAGATGATCTACGTCGAGGCATCGCTAAATCAAGCTCCACCTTCACCAAGCCCTAAAAACTTGTGAAGGAAACACACTCTACTACTTTGCAAGAGGTAGAGGATGAAGAAATAGGAAGTGGGTAAACTTTAGATTTGGATTTCTCACTCTTTTTCATCACTTGCCATTGATGGAGGCAAGCTTTCTTCACTTGAAAAATGAAGAAGAAGAAGGAAATTGTTATGATAAGAATTATTAAAATAGAAAAGAAAATCCATTCTTATCATAAGCAAACCATGGTTAGGTGTAGAGATTAAACCAAGGTTAGTTGGAATGGTTAGGGTTAAGGATGAGATAAGAATGGTTGACTAAAGTCAATGCTTCATGAAGGTTCAAAGAATAAAACAAAACTAGCAACCATTCTTCTCATTATCATTTGCATAATAAATAAATAAATAAATAGATATGAAAATGTAAACCCTAATCATTTAAATAACCATGGTTCAATCTTTACACAAACTCAAGCAAACATGTATCATCAAACATGATACAATCAAGTGCACAAAACTATATCGAATATACAATGTGCACATCCGAGTGAGAAAATCCATCTTAAGTAAACCGATACTAGTTGATGCAAAGTAATATATCAAATATATAAATATGCATTAAATCATTAAATCAACACTTGATTCAATGATCCGGTCATGTCACACACAACCGACTAGTATACAATATATCGGCTTATCGAATCAACGCTTGAATCGATAACTAGGTTATATCGCATACAACCATTCGATACATTTATCGCGAGAATAGAATACGGTATCACATACATGCATTATTCTCGGTCCCGCACATATCTCATATGCGCTCCTATTTCGTTTCGCTTGAGCCAGGAAACCTCTGTGTAGGACTCTAAAGACTCGTCAATACGCCGGCAGCAGGTGATGATCATATAAAGCACCAACAAGCCGCAAGCGCTCTACTAAACGTAACGGCCACCCGGGTATTGAGCGATCTGAAGATCGACGAGCAAGCCCGCTCACACTCCAGTGAATCCGACCAGTAACACTACTGTACAGTCCGGTCTGATCGTCTGATATGTCGCATATCTTTCCTAGGGGTGGTATACGTCAGACCCCAATAGCTCGATAAATCGTGTCGATATGAGGTCTATAACTATTCGAGAAACTACTGATAACACTTACCAGTAAATCTCAGCAACCCTGGCCAGGGATTTCCTGTTATAGCCAATCGAACACAGCACAACATCAACTCCCTATACCGGGAGAGACGAATCCCCTCCTATCGCTCATTGCCTCCATGTGACTCGGGACTGTACCCAAAAACCACCGTTTTGCACGCCCTCTTGGACGTGGTAAGATGGAAATCAAAGCACAGTGGGAACCACACAAGACTCTATGACGATTTCGGGTCAACAGACTACTCTGCACCAGTGTCACCAGAGAACTGCCATCTGACGTGAGGTATAATACCATCTGGGAGTTCTCGGCGATTCCGTCCAGTGTACCCAGTCTCCACTGAGCACCCGTATAACATCTCTGATGTCAAACACCGATGGATATGGGATCATCCATCGCCCATCTATATGGGTCGAGAAGGTACACGCTAGTCTACTCTGGTATATCGATGCCCCGTCTCGATACACCCACGACTAGGGACTTTGAAGGATGTACTTATGGACTACCATGTCCCCACTAGTATGATCCACATCATAGTCCAGGTAGTCAAGCACACATCCTAAGGGCTTTACCAACATGTAACAAAGAGACAATCAGTATACACGTTAAGGTAAAGTTCAACCAGATAGCATACTATCATGTCGAGCAAGAAAGTCCTCCCTATATACGTCCCAGCATCTACTACAATATACATCCTATGTACAGTAATGGCCTCTAGGGCATACATATAACTAACATCAAGTACTCATCCTAAGGGCTTTATCAACATGTAACATAGAGACTATCAGAGTACATGTTAAGATAAAGAGCAACCAGATAGCATACTATCATGTCGAGCAAGAAAGTCCTCCATATATATGTCCAAGCATCCACTAAAATATACATTACATGTACAGTAATGGCCTCTAGGGCATACATATCACTAACAATTTCCCACTTGCACCAGGGCCATCTGTTGTAGTATCTCATACCCAATAATCAGCTGTGGTTGAAGTATCTCATACTCAACCATCCTATAAAAGTCTCTACTGGGAAATAGGCCTTTGTGAGTGGATCCGCGCTGTTGTCCTCTGTGTCTACTCTCCTAACCTCGATCTCTCTGGAGATCAACCATCTCCATGATCAGGTGATACTGCCTAAGAATATGTCTGGATCTCGAATGGGACGGGGGTTCCTAGGCATAAGCCACAACTCCATTGTCACACAATGGCAGGAACGAGTTCATCTCATGAACCTATAAATATCCAGACTGCCTCTTTGGTAGCATCCTTGGTAACGATGTATCTTGCCTTTAATCGTCTAGTAAGTCACGGTATCTAGCTTGGAACTCTTCCAAAATACCGTTCATCCACTGAGGGTAAAGACAATGCCTGCGACTGACATTCAGTCATCCTTATCACCCTAGAACCTTTCTAGTGATTCTCCCCAAGATCGATTGATACCATCTCACTACAACTAGTGAGAATCCTAACATCCAACTAAATCTATCCCATAGATCCATAACCCAGGATTTAGGAGGTATCACCTTGATCCTATATGGAGAATCCATGTGATAAGAGGAGATTGACCGAGCGTAGCATAGGAAACTCCTTCCCTATCAAGAGTATGTCATCCGCATACTATACGAGGATCACCACCATACTCCCTACTACCTTTTTGTATATACTTAGTTTATCTACCATTTTGACGAAGTCAAACTCTTTGACTACTACATCAAAACAGACATTCCTACTCCGCGATGCCTGATTTATCACATAAAACATCTTGCACACGTTTCCGCTGCTTCAACTGTCTAAAAAGCCCTCTGGCTGTGTACTTATAGACGCTCTCTTCCAAATCATCATTTAGAAAAGCAGTCATGACACCCAACCGCCAAATATCGTAGTCATGGTATGTAGCAGTGGCAAATAGGATCTGGATGGACTTAAGCATAGCTTTGAAAGTCTTAACCTTTCCATGTACACCAAGTAATCTTCTCAACATATACTTGCTTCTGATGGGGATTTAACCCTTCAGATAAAGCAACCAAAGTCCATACTTTGTTGGTGTATATGGATTCCATCTCAGATCACTAAGCATCCAGCCAGTCTCACAGAGTCCCCACTCCTGATGGCCTGCTTGAAACTAGTTGGGTTATCATCTTATGATGCAATCCTCGCTCCAACTGTCATAGCGAAACCGAAGTATCTCTCAGGTGGACGAGGAACCCTACTAGATCGGCAGAGAGGCTGAGGTTCGTTGGAAACTATTGAATCCTTCGAGTTTACTAAATCATCCGCTGTAGTTTGTATAGCAGGAACCTTTTCTAGTTCTACCTCACGACCACTAATTTCTTCACAAGAAATTCCCTTTCTAAAAGGTGGCATGCTGAGAAACAAAACACCTTTTGCTCCCCAGTTTGGTAGAAGATATTCCCTTGCGAATGCTTAGGATATCGAACAAATTTCCACAGAACTGACTTTTGCCTCGAGTTTGTCCGGATTTTGCTTTGGACAACCCCAAATCTTAACATCCTTAAGAGATGGGCTCTTTCCATACCATATCATATATGGAGTGGTAGTCACCTGATTTTTTTTGAACCCTATTCAATAGATATGCAGCTTCTCAAGTGCATAACCCCTAAAAGAAAATAGGTAACTCAGTAGTACTCATCATTGAGTACACCTTATCACATAGGGTGCGATTGCTCCGCCCCGATATAATCGCACTGTGGTATATACGGAGGAGTAATGCTGAGAGAGAATCTTATTCTCCTTTAGAATAGTCCAGGAATCCCGTGCTCAAGTATTGTCCTCCCTGATCACATCAAAGGATATAATACTTATACCCGTTTTGGTTCTCTACTTCTGAAGTACAAAGAACCAGTCCTCGCATGTGTAGACAGGGGACCTCATACATCATCATGTATCAATCCCAAGAGTTCATTAACTCTTTTTTTGTTTCAAATAAACAGAGCTATGGTCATCTTGTCTTTGTGACATGACTGGCAAGTTTCATAAGATGTAAATTCAAACTAATTTAAATATGCATCTAAATGTAACTTAGCTAGTCGGGTCACATTGATATGACCTAGTCTACAAAAACTTTAAGAAGGATTCGTTAATTTCTGAACTCTTCCTCTTGTGTGTGTTCTGTACATTAAGAACTGTGCTTTGATTTAGAACGTCTATGCTTTTAGATAATGTGCCTGAACCCATCAACTCTTGATATAGGAAATGTTCAAAACATTATCCAACAATACAAAATTATATCCTTCATTACTAAATAATGATACTGATATGGTGTTGTATATTAGGTTCGGCATCTAATAACATTCGTTCAGAATCAATGTATTTGTTAATACAGGGTGATAACTGCCAACTGGCTTGGCTTGCAACAATTGCACCGTTTCCAACTCTTGAAACTTATCACCCGTTCTCAGTTCTCTACCTATCTGTAGCCCATGTAAAAGATTAAATTTGCGGGAACCTGATCCGGTATCTCATACCCAGGACGTAAAGGATGCTGAGAAACAGTTCTCGGTAATGAACACACCCGAAGAAGATGCATCAGCATGCACTTTCTTCGTTTGGGCGGCACAAGAATTCTGGTAATCCCCTTTTGTTAGTTGTATGTATGCCCTAGAGGCCAGTATTGTACAGATGATGTATATTATATTGGATGCTTGGACATATATAGAGAGGACTTTCTTGCTCGATATGATAGTATGCTATCTGGTTGCTTTTTATCTTAACATGTATACTTGTCTCTTTATACTGTCTTATAGTTACATGTTGGTAAAGCCCTTAGGATGTGTACTTGACTACCTGGACTATGATTCAGATCATACTAGTGGGGACATGGTAGTCCATAAGTACATCTTTCAAGGTCCCTAGTCGTGGGTGTATCGAGACAGGGCATCGATATACCAGAGTAGACTAGCGTATACGCTTCTCGACCCATGAGATGGGCGATGGATGATCCAATATCCATTGGTGTTTGACATCAGAGATGGTATACGGGTGCTCAGTGGAGACTGGGTACACTGGACGGACTCGCCGAGAACTCCCAGATGGTATTATACCTCACGTCAGATGGCAGTTCTCTAGTGACACTTGTGCAGGTTAGTCTGTAGACCCGAGATCGTCATAGAGTCTTGTGTGATTCCCACTGTGCTTTGATTTCCACCTTACCACGTCCATGAGGGCATGCAAAACGGTGGTTTTTGGGTACAGTCCCGAGTCACATGGAGGCAATGAGCGATAGGAGGGGTTTCGTCTCTCCCGGTATTGGGGGATTGATGTTGCGCTGTGCTCGATTGGCCGTAACAGGGAAGTCCCTGGCCAGGGGTGATTTAAAGATTTACTGGTAAGTGTTACCAGTAGTTTCTCGACCCGTTATGAGCCTCACATCTGCATGACTTGTCGGTTATTGGGGTCTGACGTTTACCACCCCTAGACTTGATACGCGACATATCAGACGAGGAGACCGGACTGTACGGGAAGTGTTACCGGCAGGGTTTTACAGGAGTTGGAGCGGGCTTGCTTGCTGATCTTCTGATCGCTCAATACCCGGGTAGCCGTTACGACCAGCTAGTACCGTTGACGGCTTGTGGGTGCGTGATGTGATCATCACCTACTGCCGGTGTATTGACGAGTCTTTAGAGTCCTACACAGAGGTTTTACTGGCTCAGGAAAAAACGAAATAGGAGCACGTATATGATATGTCCGAGACCGAGAATAAATGCGAGTATGTGTTACCGTATTCTATTCTCGCGACTTTTTGTATCGGTCGGTTATATATGATATGACCGGGTTATCGAATCAAGTGTTGATTCGATAAGTCGATACGATTGATGTTAGCCGGTTATATGAGATATGACCGGATTATTAAGTCAAGTGTTGATTTAATAATTAAGTGTATAATTGTATATTAGATATACTAATTTACATTTGCTAACAATAGTTCACTTTAGGGTTTTTGTCACATGCACACTACTTTAACATGTATATGATATATGTTAAAATGTGTTATCATATTGTATCATGGTTGATGATACACATGACTTGTGTGTATGAGACATACACCATCCTAATTGTTATGATTGGGTTTAATGTTTAAAAGTAATTACAAAATTAGTGGGAAATTGGAAAATGCATGAAGCTTGTGGAAGCTTGTGGATGCATTGACTAAAGTCCACTAGATTTGTTTTTACTTTGGACTTTAACCTAACCATCACACAATTAGCTCTGGTTATGGCTCTACAAGGGTTAGTATATGATACTCACTCACCATGGTTACCCTTCACACTTGATTATTATCCTCTTCACTTTCTTTTGTTCATCATCTTCTTCATTGAACAAAAAGAAAAAGCAAGCTAGGGTTTGATCCAAAGTGAGAATCCTTGTGAGAAAAAAAATTCTAAAGAGAACCCACTTCCTATTTCTCCATCCTCTACTAGACTAGAACTTTAGTTTAGGGTGTTTACTTCACTAATTCTCAAGTTAGTGAAGTAGGAGTTTGAGTCGGAATTCCCTCGACGTAGATCATCTTCGGCCTCGGAGACTTCAAGCAAGGTCGCATCCTTCGCGTCGTGAAGCCATGCAAGAGCCCGGGAGAACCTTGATCGCAGCGATGGGACTTCAACAAGGAGAAAATGAAGTTGAGGACCGATCTACAAAGGTTGTATTTCGTATTCCCTTTAGAGTAAAGTTGTTTACTTGCTTTTAGATTCGCCTAAACTCTAGTACAAGATCTTTCTTAGGGTTTTTAGGCACATAAATTTTTTAAACGGACATGGTCGATGCCTTGTTAGTGTGCCTAGTAATCCTACAGTGGTATCAGAGCCTAGTTAGAGTGTTAGGCGATGTGTTAACGAAGTTAAAACTCCGAACGAACCCGATAACGTCAAAATCAACCCCTCTCTGGGCATTTTTTCAAATCTGTGATTTTTCTGAATTAAAAATACCTGAAAAATTCAGTAGGGAAATATAAGAATTGTGGTGAAAAACGACAGCCTATTCCGTACATTCCACCGCGGAACCGCGGCAATATCTTACTTGCGCTGCGGTTCCGCGGCCGTACAGAGGAGATAAGCCATCATTTTTACACTGTAATTTCTATTTCTGTAATTTATATTTTCTGGGTATTTTTAAAACTGACTCAAGTATTGAGTATTTTAGGGTTTATTTTGTAATCGTTGATTCGATCGGGAATTTTAAATTCGTTATTCTGTTTTCCGGATAATTTAGAATGTATTAAAATGTTCGAACGGATATCCTTAACTCAATTTTTCCCGGCACGAAAAACATTCAAGTGTTGAATTTTTCTCGGGTTTAAATCTTTCGGAAATACGTGCATGTGACGCGATGGACCCTATAGAAGACAACAAACCTTAACTCGATTATGTGACCATCTTGAACTATCCTTTGAACCTTAGGGTTTGGGGCAGTACGGCGTGCCACATGTGAGGCGTTGGCTTGACCCTTCTACGGCTGGACCGTTGCTACTGTGACGTATTCTGGAATTTTTGAACTCCGCTCAAGTGTTGAGCTATTATGGAAATCTTAGGTATTTGATTATTCGATCGGAAAATTTAATACAGTCCATTTATCTGGAATGTGATACAATATGTGGAATTCATACAGTTAGGCATGAAATACTAAATATGTGATATTTCGGATTTACGATGTCTAAAGAGATTATGGATTCCAAATGTTGTAGTTTTACACTTTCTTTTCTGCGACCGTAAGTGTAATATGTGATATCGCCGGTTTCGTTGCTATATGTCAACGACAATTGGGATGCGCATATTTACTTACGTTGATGACATGTGTTGTTCTGTGTTGCTGGATATGTTATATTGGATCGTCGCGTTCAGTTTGACTTTTGACTGGCAGATGCTACAACATTCCGAATGTTGCGGGAGTGACCTCTTTAGCAAAACTGGCAGATGCTACAACATTCGGTTTGACTTTTGACTGCTTTTGGAGTTTTGCTTTGTATAGTGATATATATGATATGTCTTGCACCTTATTCGATGAGGAAAGAGCCGAGATCCCTTCACCGGGAGTGACCTCTTTAGCAAAACTAATGAAAGCCTCAAAATCACTCCATTTCAAAATTCACTCGATTCTACGACGATATCAAGTTCTTTACGTTCATGGTTTTCTGAAAAACCTGTGTAGCCCTCCGTCGATTCAGATAAGTAATATTTAGTATTCGTGCTGCGGTAGTCTGGCATGCGTTAAGGCGTAGTGTACGGTAGCTGATTATTACTTATCTGTAGCATGAGATGCGATTGGATTAGGGTATTCGTACGGCGTTGTTTGGCATGCGTCAAGGGTCGTACGGGTGGGTTTAATTCAATCACGAATTGTACGGGTTGAACTTGACTAGCGGACTATGGGTTGTTTGGCATGCGTCAAGGTCATAGCACGCTAGGGGCAAAATATTATCGGGAATTTTAAGTGTTGAAATTTGTAATGAGATTGCATACCTTCTATGAGATAGTTGGATCCCGATACCCACTGCGAGTAATTGTTACTCCTGGGAGAGTTTTACACAAGACAATTAGCCGATCAAGTAGGTGTCTAGAAAGGTGTCAACGGGGATACGCCTCTGGGAAAACGAGGTTTACTTTAATTAGGTCCGTGCGAAAGTACGGGGAACCTCCCTCAAAGTACCGACACTGGCCTGGCTGAAATATTGGCGAAGTTGTAGGGTGTAATTAATCCCGGCTAGTCTTTCCTTTTAGGGTTTGAAGGAAGATGTGATAAAAATAGTGGGAGCCATCCTGATTAGATAAAATAATAAACCAATCTGATCTTGCAAGAGCATACGGTAAAGTGTTTTCTTCTCTCTCTCCAGGTAGCGACCATTTCATGCCTTAATCAAGATAATAATATGGATGTATTGACCGAACCCGCATGTTATACTGTGCTGGGGAACGTTGGTTCCGTTCTTTCTTATAAGAGTTATAGGACTGAACAGGATATAGGGGAATACCAGGATTCCCATGCCACCCGTGTGAAGAAAGTACATGTTGATGCATTTTCTTCGGGTGTATTCGTTACGGAGAACTGTTTCTCCATTTGCTCTACGTCCTGGGTATTAGATACTGGGTCAGGATCCCATATATGTAATCAGTTACATGGGCTTAGAAAAGGTAGAGAACTTGGAGAAGGTGATAAAAACATAAGGGTTGGAAATGGTGCAATTGTTGCAGCTAAAACCGTCGGGGAATATCACCTTGTATTGCCAACTGGTAATACATTGGTTCTGAACGAATGCTATTACATGCCGAACCTGATATGCAACATTATATCGGTTTCTTTACTAAGTAAAGAGGGATATAATTTTGTATTACAGGATAATGTTATGAACATTTTCCTTAACCAAAAGTTGGTTGGATCAGGCACGTTGTGCAATGGCATTTATGTTCTAAATCAATCAACAGTTCTGAGCATAACAAACACACATAAGAGGAAGAGTTCAGAACTGAACGAATCCTTCTTGTGGCATTGTAGACTTGGTCATATAAATGCGACACGGCTAGCTAAGTTGCATAAGGATGGATACTTGAAACCGTCCGAATTTTCATCTTATGACACTTGCCAGTCATGTCTCAAAGGCAAGATGGCCAAAACTCCGTTTACGGGACACGGAGAAAGAGTTACCGAACTCTTGGGACTGATACATAGTGATGTATGCGGTCCCATGTCTACACATGCCAGGGATGGTTCTTCGTACTTCATTACATTCACTGACGATCTCTCTAGATTCAGATATGTGTTCCTGATGAAACACAAATCAGAAGCTTTTGAGAAATTTAGAGAATATAAACAAGAAGTCGAGAACCAAACCGGGAAAAGTATTAAAATCCCTCAATCTGATCGAGGAGGTGAATACTTGAGCAATGAATTCCTGGACTTCCTAAAAGAGAATGGAATTCTCTCTCAGCTAACTCCTCCATATACACTACAGCACAACGGTGTATCGGAACGGAGGAACCGCACCCTATTAGATATGGTGCGCTCAATGATGAGTACAGCTGAGTTACCTATTTCCTTTTGGAGATATGCACTTGAGACAGCCATAGACCTATTGAATAGAGTTCCTACCAAATCTGTGCCTACCACTTCATATGAGATATGGAAAGGGAAGAGACCACATCTTGATTACATTAAGATATGGGGTTGTCCAGCCTGTCAAAAGACAAAATCCGCACAAACTCGAGGCAAGATCTGTCTTATGTAAGTTTATAGGATATTCCAAAAATTCACAAGGGTATATCTTCTACCACCTCGAGGAACAAAAGGTGTTTGTTTCTCGACATGCCACTTTCTTAGAAAAAGGTTTTCTTATGAAACAGATTAGTGGTGTTGAGGTAGAATTGGAAGAGGTTCCAGCGACACAAACTATAACAGAGGACTTGGTAGAACTAGAGGATTCAGTAGTACCCGACGAACCCCAGCCTCTCCGCCGATCTGGTAGGGTTTCTCATCAACCTGAGAGATACTACGGTTTTCTCATTGATGGTGGAAGCGAGGATTGCATCATGGTTGATGATGACCCAACTAGCTTCAAGCAGGCCATCACGAGTGGAGACTCAGTGAAATGGCTGGATGCAATGCGGTCCGAGATGGAATCCATGTACACCAACAAAATATGGACTTTGGAAGATGCTCCTGAAGGGGTAAAACCCATTGGGAGCAAGTGGATCTTCAAGAAAAAACTTGGTGTAGATGGGAAAGTGGAGACTTTCAAAGCTAGACTTGTTGCAAAGGGTTTTCGTCAAAGACCAGGTGTGGACTATGACGAAACCTTTTCTCCAGTGGCTATGCTTAAATCCATCCGGATCTTGCTTGCCATCGCTGCATATCATGACTACAAAATCTGGCAAATGGATGTTAAGACCGCCTTTCTAAACGGTGATTTAGAAGAGTGCGTGTACATGACTCAGCCAGAGGGCTTCGTACATAGTGGGAGCAGGGAGAAGGTGTGCAAGCTGCTTAAATCCATTTATGGATTAAAGAAAGCATCACGGAGTTGGAACATCTGCTTTGACGTCGTTATCAAAGAGTTTGATTTCGTCAAAAACGTAGATGAACCTTGTATCAATTGTACAGAGAGCAATATTGGTTCGGGGTTTCGGGTTCGTTCGGACTTCAATTTCCGTCTGGACTTCGCCTAAGGCTCTAGCTAGGCTCTGATACCACTGGAGGTCAGGCAGCAACCCCATCCAATGGGGTCGCCGTGGCACCAACGGGTCCCTCAGCAGCTACTTTTTACGCATGCCCCCTCGCGAGGACTACAACCCGCCGGAACACCTTCCGGTCTCAGGACACCCTGGGGGTAAGAGCCTATGCTTCGCCACACTGTCACACAGTGAGAACCCCCCATAGGTCGACATCCAATGTCTAGTAGCTCTGATACCTGGAGGGTTCCTAGGCACGCTAGTGAGGTCTCCCAAGCCATCAACCATGGCAATTTCAAAAATTATGGTGCCTACAAACCCTAAAGTACGGATCGTTTGCTAGATATCTAGGCGAACAAGCTAACTAGTTAACACTTAACTAAAAGATACGGAAATACAACCTTTGTAGATCTGGTGCTCCACCTCCACGGCTCCGCAACGAGGTCCTCTCCGCTGTCCAAATCAAATCCGGGCTCTAGAGTCGGCTTCGTCGGAGAATGGGCAAGCTAGGTCGTCGATGTCCATGCCGAAGATGATCTACGTCGAAGCATCGATGAATCAAGCTCCACCTTCACCAAACCGTGAAAAGTTGTGAAGGAAACACACTCTACTACTTGGCAAGAGGTAGAGGATGAAGAAATAGGAAGTGGGTAGACTTTAGAATTGGATTTCTCACTCTTTTCCAACAATCACCATTGATGGACTTCAAGCTTCTTCACTTGAAGAATGAAGAAGAAGAAGGAAAATGATATGATAAGTTAATAGAAAATGAAAAGAAAATAAATTCTTATCATAATTCTAACTAGAGTTAAGTGTAGAGAATGAATCATGGTTAGTGGGAATGGTTAGGGTTAAGGATGAGATAAGGATGGTTGACTTGAACAAAGCTTCATGAAGCTTCAACTAAAGAACAAATTTAGCCACCATTCTTTTCTCATTTCTTTTATTCATTTATCAAAAATAAAAAGGATAATAAAATAGATAAATGAATAACAAAATATAAACCCTAACCATTTCATTAACCAAGGTTTAATCTTTACACTTGAACCCTAGCATGACTTGTATCATCAAACATGATACAATCAAGTGCACAAAAGTATATCGCATATATAATGCGCACATCCGAGTGAGAAAATCCATCTTAAGTAAACCGATACTAGTTAATGCAAAGTAATATATCAAATATATAATTATACATTAAATCATTAAATCAACACTTGATTCAATGATCCGGTCATGCGCACATAACCGACTGGTATCAAATATATCGGCTTATCGAATCAACGCTTGAATCGATAACTAGGTTATATCGCATACAACCATTCGATATATTTATCGCGAGAATAGAATACGGTATCACATACACGCATTATTCTCGGTCCCGCACATATCTCATATGCGCTCCTATTTCGTTTCGCTTGAGCCAGGAAACCTCTGTGTAGGACTCTAAAGACTCGTCAATACGCCGGCAGCGGATGATGATCATATCAAACATCCACAAGCCGCAAGCGGTCTGCTAAACGTAACGGCCACCCGGGTATTGAGCGATTTGAAGATCGACGAGCAAGCCCGCTCACACTCCAGTGAATCCGACCAGTAACACTACCGTACAGTCCGGTCTGATCGTCTGATATGTCGCATATCTCGCCTAGGGGTGGTGTACGTCAGACCCCAATAGCTCAATAAGTCGTGTCGATATGAAGCTCATAACGGGTCGAGAAACTACTGGTAACACTTACCAGCAATTCTCTGAGCAGCCCTGGCCAGGGACTTCCTGTTATAGCCGATCGAACACAGTGCAACATCAACCCCCATATACCGGGAGAGACGAATCCCCTCCTATCGCTCATTGCCTCCATGTGACTCGGGACTGTACCCAAAAACCACCGTTTTGCACGCCCTCTTGGACGTGGTAAGATGGAAATCAAAGCACAGTGGGAACCACACAAGACTCTATGACGATCTCGGGTCAACAGACTACTCTGTACCAGTGTCACCAGAGAACTGCCATCTGACGTGAGGTATAATACCATCTGGGAGTTCTCGGCGAGTCCGTCCAGTGTACCCAGTCTCTACTGAGCACCCGTATATCATCTCTGATGTCAAACACCGATGGATATGGGATCATCCATCGCCCATCTGTATGGGTCGAGAAGGTATACGCTAGTCTACTCTGGTATATCGATGCCCCGTCTCGATACACCCTCGACTAGGGACTTTGAAGGATGTACTTATAGACTACCATGTCCCCACTAGTATGATCCGCATCATAGTCCAGGTAGTCAAGTACAGATCCTAAGGGCTTTACCAACATGTAACAGAGAGACAATCAGCATACACGTTAAGGTAAAGTGTAACCAGATAGCATACTATCATGTCGAGCAAGAAAGTCCTCCCTATATATGTCCCAGCATCCACTACAATATACATCCCATGTATAGTAATGGCCTCTAGGGCATACATATAACTAACAATCTCCCACTTGCACTAGGGCCATCTGTAGCAGTGGTTTGAAGTATCTCATACTCAACCATCCCATAAAAGTCTCTCTCTGGGAACAGGCCTTTGTGAGTGGATCCGCTGTGTTGTCCTCTGAGTCTACTCTCCTAACCTCGATCTCCCTGGAGATCAACCATCTCCATGATCAGGCGATGCTGCCTTAGAATAAGTCTGGATCACTGATGGGACCGGCGTTCCTCGGCATGAGCCACAACTCCATTGTCTCACAATGGTAGGAACGTAGTTCATCTCATGAACTGATATACACCCAAACATCTTCTTTGGTAGCATCTTAAGTAGCGATGTATCCAGCCTTTATCGTCTAGTATGTCACGGTATCTAGCTTGGAACTCTTCCAACATACCGTCCCTTTACTGAGGGTAAAGACAATGCCTGCGACTGACATTCAGTCGTCTTTATCACCCTGGAACACTTCCTGTGATTCTCCCCAGGATCGGTTGATACCATCTCACTACATCTAGTGAGTATCCTAACATCCATTTAGATCTATCTCATAGATCCAAAACCCAGGATTTAGTAGGTATCAGTTTAATCCTATATGGAGAATCATAGTGATAAGCGGAGATTGATCGAGCGTAGCATAGGAAACTTCTTCCCTATCAAGAGTATGTCATCCACGTACTCTATGAGGATCGTCATCATACTCCCTACTACCTTTTTGTTTATACAAGGTTCATCTACCATTTTGATGATGTCAAACTCTTTGACTAATTCATCAAAACAGATGTTCCAACTCCGCGATGCCTGCTTTATCCTAAAAAGCATCTTGCACACGTTTCCGCTGCTCCCACTGTCTACGAAGCCCTCTGGCTGTGTACTTATAGACGCTCTTTTCTAAATCATCATTTAGAAAAGCAGTCAAGACACCCAACCACCAGAGATCGTAGTCATGGTATGCAGCCGTGGTAAGTAGGATCCGAATGGACTTAAGCATAGCTACTTGAAAAGGTTTCATCATTATCCACGCCTGGTCAATGAAGAAAACCTTTAAAAAGTCTAGCTTTGAAAGTCTCAACCTTTCCATGTACACCAAGTAATCTTCTCAAGATATACTTGCTCCTGATGGGGATTTAACCCTTCAGATATAGCAACCAAAGTCCATACTTTGTTGGTGTATAAGGATTCCATCTCAGATCGCTAAGCATCCAGCCATTCTTTTAGAGTCACACTCCTGATGGCCAGCTCGAAACTAGTTGGGTCATCATCTCATGATGTAATCCTCGTTCCCACTGTCATAGAGAAACCGAAGTATCTCTCAGGTGGGTGAGGAACCCTACTAGATCGGCGGAGAGGCTGAGGTTTGTTGGTAACTATCGAATCCTTTGGTTCTTTCAAATCTTCTTCTGTTGTTTGTATAGTTGGAACCTTTCCAGTTGTACATAACAGATCTTGCCTCGAGCTTGTCCGGATTTTGCTTTTAGACATAGGCCGGACAACCCCAAATCTTAACTAGCTTAAGATATGGGCTCTTCCCTTTCCATATCATATATGAAGTGGTAGGCAACTGATTTGATTCGAACCCTATTCAATAGGTATGCAGCTTCTCAAGTGCATAACCCCAAAAAGGAAAAAGGTAACTCAGTAATACTCATCATAGAGCACACCATATCATATAGGGTGCGAT